>OX454525.1:159034732-160334368 GCA_949715645.1 Portevinia maculata | reverse complement strand
TTTTTTTGTATCTAAAACAAAAATCTATTAATGCCACTTTATAGATAATTTAATCTAGAATTCAGTCATATTTATTTTATCGCTGTAGGTCAACTGGTTTGGCAGATATCGAAGAAATAGTGCAGCATGTTGTTGGTTTTTTTTTGTATCTAAAACAAAAATCTATTAATGCCACTTTATAGATAATTTAATCTATAATTCAGCCATATTTATTTTATCGCTGTAGGTCAACTGGTTTGGCAGATATCGAAGAAATAGTACAGCATGTTGTTGGTTTTTTTTTGTATATAAAACAAAAATCTATTAATGCCACTTTATAGATAATTTAATCTAGAATTCAGTCATATTTACTTTATCGCTGTAGGTCAACTGGTTTGGCAGATATCGAAGAAATAGTGCAGCATGTTGTTGATTTTTTTTTGTATCTAAAACAAAAATCTATTAATGCCACTTTATAGATAATTTAATCTAGAATTCAGTCATATTTATTTTATCGCTGTAGGTCAACTGGTTTGGCAGATATCGAAGAAATAGTGCAGCATGTTGTTGGTTTTTTTTGGTATCTAAAACAAAAATCTATTAATGCCACTTTATAGATAATTTAATCTAGAATTCAGTCATATTTATTTTATCGCTGTAGGTCAACTGGTTTGGCAGATATCGAAGAAATAGTGCAGCATGTTGTTGGTTTTTTTTTCTATCTAAAACAAAAATCTATTAATGCCACTTTATAGATAATTTAATCTAGAATTCAGTCATATTTATTTTATCGCTGTAGGTCAACTGGTTTGGCAGATATCGAAGAAATAGTGCAGCATGTTGTTGGTTTTTTTTTTGTATCTAAAACAAAAATCTATTAATGCCACTTTATAGATAATTTAATCTAGAATTCAGTCATATTTATTTGATCGCTGTAGGTCAACTGGTTTGGCAGATATCGAAGAAATAGTGCAGCATGTTGTTGGTTTTTTTTTGTATCTAAAACAAAAATCTATTAATGCCACTTTATAGATAATTTAATCTAGAATTCAGTCATATTTATTTTATCGCTGTAGGTCAATTGGTTTCGCAGATATCGAAGAAATAGCGCAGCATGTTGTTGGTTTTTTTTTGTATCTAAAACAAAAATCTATTAATGCCACTTTATAGATAATTTAATCTAGAATTCAGCCATATTTATTTTATCGCTGTAGGTCAACTGGTTTGGCAGATATCGAAGAAATAGTACAGCATGTTGTTGGTATTTTTTTGTATCTAAAACAAAAATCTATTAATGCCACTTTATAGATAATTTAATCTAGAATTCAGTCATATTTATTTTATCGCTGTAGGTCAACTGGTTTGGCAGATATCGAAGAAATAGTGCAGCATGTTGTTGGTTTTTTTTTGTATCTAAAACAAAAATCTATTAATGCCACTTTATAGATAATTTAATCTATAATTCAGCCATATTTATTTTATCGCTGTAGGTCAACTGGTTTGGCAGATATCGAAGAAATAGTACAGCATGTTGTTGGTTTTTTTTTGTATCTAAAACAAAAATCTATTAATGCCACTTTATAGATAATTTAATCTAGAATTCAGTCATATTTATTTTATCGCTATAGGTCAACTGGTTTGGCAGATATCGAAGAAATAGTGCAGCATGTTGTTGGTTTTATTTTGTATCTAAAACAAAAATCTATTAATGCCACTTTATAGATAATTTAATCTAGAATTCAGTCATATTTACTTTATCGCTGTAGGTCAACTGGTTTGGCAGATATCGAAGAAATAGTGCAGCATGTTGTTGATTTTTTTTTGTATCTAAAACAAAAATCTATTAATGCCACTTTATAGATAATTTAATCTAGAATTCAGTCATATTTATTTTATCGCTGTAGGTCAACTGGTTTGGCAGATATCGAAGAATTAGTGCAGCATGTTGTTGGTTTTTTTTTGTATCTAAAACAAAAATCTATTAATGCCACTTTATAGATAATTTAATCTAGAATTCAGTCATATTTATTTTATCGCTGTAGGTCAACTGGTTTGGCAGATATCGAAGAAATAGTGCAGCATGTTGTTGGTTTTTTTTTCTATCTAAAACAAAAATCTATTAATGCCACTTTATAGATAATTTAATCTAGAATTCAGTCATATTTATTTTATCGCTGTAGGTCAACTGGTTTGGCAGATATCGAAGAAATAGTGCAGCATGTTGTTGTTTTTTTTTTGTATCTAAAATAAAAATCTATTAATGCCACTTTATAGATAATTTAATCTAGAAGTCAGTCATATTTATTTTATCGCTGTAGGTCAACTGGTTTGGCAGATATCGAAGAAATAGTGCAGCATGTTGTTGGTTTTTTTTTGTATCTAAAACAAAAATCTATTAATGCCACTTTACAGATAATTTAATCTAGAATTCAGTCATATTTATTTTATCGCTGTAGGTCAACTGGTTTGGCAGATATCGAAGAAATAGTGCAGCATGTTGTTGGTTTTTTTTTTTGTATCTAAAACAAAAATCTGTTAATGCCACTTTATAGATAATTTAATCTAGAATTCAGTCATATTTATTTGATCGCTGTAGGTCAACTGGTTTGGCAGATATCGAAGAAATAGTGCAGCATGTTGTTGGTTTTTTTTTTGTATCTAAAACAAAAATCTATTAATGCCACTTTATAGATAATTTAATCTAGAATTCAGTCATATTTATTTTATCGCTGTAGGTCAACTGGTTTGGCAGATATCGAAGAAATAGCGCAGCATGTTGTTGGTTTTTTTTTTGTATCTAAAACAAAAATCTATTAATGCCACTTTATAGATAATTTAATCTATAATTCAGCCATATTTATTTTATCGCTGTAGGTCAACTGGTTTGGCAGATATCGAAGAAATAGTACAGCATGTTGTTGGTTTTTTTTGTATCTAAAACAAAAATCTATTAATGCCACTTTATAGATAATTTAATCTAGAATTCAGTCATATTTATTTGATCGCTGTAGGTCAACTGGTTTGGCAGATATCGAAGAAATAGTGCAGCATGTTGTTGGTTTTTTTTGTATCTAAAACAAAAATCTATTAATGCCACTTTATAGATAATTTAATCTAGAATTCAGTCATATTTATTTTATCGCTGTAGGTCAACTGGTTTGGCAGATATCGAAGAAATAGTGCAGCATGTTGTTGGTATTTTTTTGTATCTAAAACAAAAATCTATTAATGCCACTTTATAGATAATTTAATCTAGAATTCAGTCATATTTATTTTATCGCTGTAGGTCAACTGGTTTGGCAGATATCGAAGAAATAGTGCAGCATGTTGTTGGTTTTTTTTTGTATCTAAAACAAAAATCTATTAATGCCACTTTATAGATAATTTAATCTATAATTCAGCCATATTTATTTTATCGCTGTAGGTCAACTGGTTTGGCAGATATCGAAGAAATAGTACAGCATGTTGTTGGTTTTTTTTTGTATCTAAAACAAAAATCTATTAATGCCACTTTATAGATAATTTAATCTAGAATTCAGTCATATTTATTTTATCGCTATAGGTCAACTGGTTTGGCAGATATCGAAGAAATAGTGCAGCATGTTGTTGGTTTTTTTTTGTATCTAAAACAAAAATCTATTAATGCCACTTTATAGATAATTTAATCTAGAATTCAGTCATATTTACTTTATCGCTGTAGGTCAACTGGTTTGGCAGATATCGAAGAAATAGTGCAGCATGTTGTTGATTTTTTTTTGTATCTAAAACAAAAATCTATTAATGCCACTTTATAGATAATTTAATCTAGAATTCAGTCATATTTATTTTATCGCTGTAGGTCAACTGGTTTGGCAGATATCGAAGAATTAGTGCAGCATGTTGTTGGTTTTTTTTTGTATCTAAAACAAAAATCTATTAATGCCACTTTATAGATAATTTAATCTAGAATTCAGTCATATTTATTTTATCGCTGTAGGTCAACTGGTTTGGCAGATATCGAAGAAATAGTGCAGCATGTTGTTGGTTTTTTTTTCTATCTAAAACAAAAATCTATTAATGCCACTTTATAGATAATTTAATCTAGAATTCAGTCATATTTATTTTATCGCTGTAGGTCAACTGGTTTGGCAGATATCGAAGAAATAGTGCAGCATGTTGTTTTTTTTTTTTTGTATCTAAAATAAAAATCTATTAATGCCACTTTATAGATAATTTAATCTAGAAGTCAGTCATATTTATTTTATCGCTGTAGGTCAACTGGTTTGGCAGATATCGAAGAAATAGTGCAGCATGTTGTTGGTTTTTTTTTGTATCTAAAACAAAAATCTATTAATGCCACTTTACAGATAATTTAATCTAGAATTCAGTCATATTTATTTTATCGCTGTAGGTCAACTGGTTTGGCAGATATCGAAGAAATAGTGCAGCATGTTGTTGGTTTTTTTTTTGTATCTAAAACAAAAATCTGTTAATGCCACTTTATAGATAATTTAATCTAGAATTCAGTCATATTTATTTGATCGCTGTAGGTCAACTGGTTTGGCAGATATCGAAGAAATAGTGCAGCATGTTGTTGGTTTTTTTTTGTATCTAAAACAAAAATCTATTAATGCCACTTTATAGATAATTTAATCTAGAATTCAGTCATATTTATTTTATCGCTGTAGGTCAACTGGTTTGGCAGATATCGAAGAAATAGCGCAGCATGTTGTTGGTTTTTTTTTTGTATCTAAAACAAAAATCTATTAATGCCACTTTATAGATAATTTAATCTATAATTCAGCCATATTTATTTTATCGCTGTAGGTCAACTGGTTTGGCAGATATCGAAGAAATAGTACAGCATGTTGTTGGTTTTTTTTGTATCTAAAACAAAAATCTATTAATGCCACTTTATAGATAATTTAATCTAGAATTCAGTCATATTTATTTGATCGCTGTAGGTCAACTGGTTTGGCAGATATCGAAGAAATAGTGCAGCATGTTGTTGGTTTTTTTTGTATCTAAAACAAAAATCTATTAATGCCACTTTATAGATAATTTAATCTAGAATTCAGTCATATTTATTTTATCGCTGTAGGTCAACTGGTTTGGCAGATATCGAAGAAATAGTGCAGCATGTTGTTGGTTTTTTTTTCTATCTAAAACAAAAATCTATTAATGCCACTTTATAGATAATTTAATCTAGAATTCAGTCATATTTATTTTATCGCTGTAGGTCAACTGGTTTGGCAGATATCGAAGAAATAGTGCAGCATGTTGTTGGTTTTTTTTTGTATCTAAAACAAAAATCTATTAATGCCACTTTATAGATAATTTAATCTAGAATTCAGTCATATTTATTTTATCGCTGTAGGTCAACTGGTTTGGCAGATATCGAAGAAATAGTGCAGCATGTTGTTGGTTTTTTTTTCTATCTAAAACAAAAATCTATTAATGCCACTTTATAGATAATTTAATCTAGAATTCAGTCATATTTATTTTATCGCTGTAGGTCAACTGGTTTGGCAGATATCGAAGAAATAGTGCAGCATGTTGTTGGTTTTTTTTTGTATCTAAAACAAAAATCTATTAATGCCACTTTATAGATAATTTAATCTAGAATTCAGTCATATTTATTTTATCGCTGTAGGTCAACTGGTTTGGCAGATATCGAAGAAATAGTGCAGCATGTTGTTGGTTTTTTTTTGTATCTAAAACAAAAATCTATTAATGCCACTTTATAGATAATTTAATCTAGAATTCAGTCATATTTATTTGATCGCTGTAGGTCAACTGGTTTGGCAGATATCGAAGAAATAGTGCAGCATGTTGTTGGTTTTTTTTTGTATCTAAAACAAAAATCTATTAATGCCACTTTATAGATAATTTAATCTAGAATTCAGTCATATTTATTTTATCGTTGGTTTTTTTTGTATCTAAAACAAAAATCTATTAATGCCACTTTATAGATAATTTAATCTAGAATTCAGTCATATTTATTTTATCGCTGTAGGTCAACTGGTTTGGCAGATATCGAAGAAATAGTGCAGCATGTTGTTGGTTTTTTTTTGTATCTAAAACAAAAATCTATTAATGCCACTTTATAGATAATTTAATCTAGAATTCAGTCATATTTATTTTATCGCTGTAGGTCAACTGGTTTGGCAGATATCGAAGAAATAGTGGAGCATGTTGTTGTTTTTTTTTTTGTATCTAAAACAAAAATCTATTAATGCCACTTTATAGATAATTTAATCTAGAAGTCAGTCATATTTATTTTATCGCTGTAGGTCAACTGGTTTGGCAGATATCGAAGAAATAGTGCAGCATGTTGTTGGTTTTTTTTTGTATCTAAAACAAAAATCTATTAATGCCACTTTATAGATAATTTAATCTAGAATTCAGTCATATTTATTTTATCGCTGTAGGTCAACTGGTTTGGCAGATATCGAAGAAATAGCGCAGCATGTTGTTGGTTTTTTTTTTGTATCTAAAACAAAAATCTATTAATGCCACTTTATAGATAATTTAATCTATAATTCAGCCATATTTATTTTATCGCTGTAGGTCAACTGGTTTGGCAGATATCGAAGAAATAGTACAGCATGTTGTTGGTTTTTTTTGTATCTAAAACAAAAATCTATTAATGCCACTTTATAGATAATTTAATCTAGAATTCAGTCATATTTATTTTATCGCTGTAGGTCAACTGGTTTGGCAGATATCGAAGAAATAGTGCAGCATGTTGTTGGTTTTTTTTTCTATCTAAAACAAAAATCTATTAATGCCACTTTATAGATAATTTAATCTAGAATTCAGTCATATTTATTTTATCGCTGTAGGTCAACTGGTTTGGCAGATATCGAAGAAATAGTGCAGCATGTTGTTGGTTTTTTTTTGTATCTAAAACAAAAATCTATTAATGCCACTTTATTGATAATTTAATCTATAATTCAGCCATATTTATTTTATCGCTGTAGGTCAACTGGTTTGGCAGATATCGAAGAAATAGTACAGCATGTTGTTGGTTTTTTTTGTATCTAAAACAAAAATCTATTAATGCCACTTTATAGATAATTTAATCTAGAATTCAGTCATATTTATTTGATCGCTGTAGGTCAACTGGTTTGGCAGATATCGAAGAAATAGTGCAGCATGTTGTTGGTTTTTTTTGTATCTAAAACAAAAATCTATTAATGCCACTTTATAGATAATTTAATCTAGAATTCAGTCATATTTATTTGATCGCTGTAGGTCAACTGGTTTGGCAGATATCGAAGAAATAGTGCAGCATGTTGTTGGTTTTTTTTTTTTGTATCTAAAACAAAAATCTATTAATGCCACTTTATAGATAATTTAATCTAGAATTCAGTCATATTTATTTTATCGCTGTAGGTCAACTGGTTTGGCAGATATCGAAGAAATAGTGCAGCATGTTGTTGGTTTTTTTTTGTATCTAAAACAAAAATCTATTAATGCCACTTTATAGATAATTTAATCTAGAATTCAGTCATATTTATTTTATCGCTGTAGGTCAACTGGTTTGGCAGATATCGAAGAAATAGTGCAGCATGTCGTTGGTTTTTTTTTTGTATCTAAAACAAAAATCTATTAATGCCACTTTATAGATAACTTAATCTAGAATTCAGTCATATTTATTTGATCGCTGTAGGTCAACTGGTTTGGCAGATATCGAAGAAATAGTGCAGCATGTTGTTGGTTTTTTTTTATATCTAAAACAAAAATCTATTAATGCCACTTTATAGATAATTTAATCTAGAATTCAGCCATATTTATTTTATCGCTGTAGGTCAACTGGTTTGGCAGATATCGAAGAAATAGTACAGCATGTTGTTGGTTTTTTTTTGTATCTAAAACAAAAATCTATTAATGCCACTTTATAGATAATTTAATCTAGAATTCAGTCATATTTATTTTATCGCTGTAGGTCAACTGGTTTGGCAGATATCGAAGAAATAGTGCAGCATGTTGTTGGTTTTTTTTTGTATCTAAAACAAAAATCTATTAATGCCACTTTATAGATAATTTAATCTATAATTCAGCCATATTTATTTTATCGCTGTAGGTCAACTGGTTTGGCAGATATCGAAGAAATAGTACAGCATGTTGTTGGTTTTTTTTTGTATCTAAAACAAAAATCTATTAATGCCACTTTATAGATAATTTAATCTAGAATTCAGTCATATTTATTTTATCGCTATAGGTCAACTGGTTTGGCAGATATCGAAGAAATAGTGCAGCATGTTGTTGGTTTTTTTTTGTATCTAAAACAAAAATCTATTAATGCCACTTTATAGATAATTTAATCTAGAATTCAGTCATATTTACTTTATCGCTGTAGGTCAACTGGTTTGGCAGATATCGAAGAAATAGTGCAGCATGTTGTTGATTTTTTTTTGTATCTAAAACAAAAATCTATTAATGCCACTTTATAGATAATTTAATCTAGAATTCAGTCATATTTATTTTATCGCTGTAGGTCAACTGGTTAGGCAGATATCGAAGAAATAGTGCAGCATGTTGTTGGTTTTTTTTTGTATCTAAAACAAAAATCTATTAATGCCACTTTATAGATAATTTAATCTAGAATTCAGTCATATTTATTTTATCGCTGTAGGTCAACTGGTTTGGCAGATATCGAAGAAATAGTGCAGCATGTTGTTGGTTTTTTTTCTATCTAAAACAAAAATCTATTAATGCCACTTTATAGATAATTTAATCTAGAATTCAGTCATATTTATTTTATCGCTGTAGGTCAACTGGTTTGGCAGATATCGAAGAAATAGTGCAGCATGTTGTTGTTTTTTTTTTGTATCTAAAATAAAAATCTATTAATGCCACTTTATAGATAATTTAATCTAGAAGTCAGTCATATTTATTTTATCGCTGTAGGTCAACTGGTTTGGCAGATATCGAAGAAATAGTGCAGCATGTTGTTGGTTTTTTTTTGTATCTAAAACAAAAATCTATTAATGCCACTTTATAGATAATTTAATCTAGAATTCAGTCATATTTATTTTATCGCTGTAGGTCAACTGGTTTGGCAGATATCGAAGAAATAGTGCAGCATGTTGTTGGTTTTTTTTTTGTATCTAAAACAAAAATCTATTAATGCCACTTTATAGATAATTTAATCTAGAATTCAGTCATATTTATTTGATCGCTGTAGGTCAACTGGTTTGGCAGATATCGAAGAAATAGTGCAGCATGTTGTTGGTTTTTTTTTGTATCTAAAACAAAAATCTATTAATGCCACTTTATAGATAATTTAATCTAGAATTCAGTCATATTTATTTTATCGCTGTAGGTCAACTGGTTTGGCAGATATCGAAGAAATAGTGCAGCATGTTGTTGGTTTTTTTTTGTATCTAAAACAAAAATCTATTAATGCCACTTTATAGATAATTTAATCTAGAATTCAGTCATATTTATTTTATCGCTGTAGGTCAACTGGTTTGGCAGATATCGAAGAAATAGCGCAGCATGTTGTTGGTTTTTTTTTTGTATCTAAAACAAAAATCTATTAATGCCACTTTATAGATAATTTAATCTATAATTCAGCCATATTTATTTTATCGCTATAGGTCAACTGGTTTGGCAGATATCGAAGAAATAGTACAGCATGTTGTTGGTTTTTTTTTGTATCTAAAACAAAAATCTATTAATGCCACTTTATAGATAATTTAATCTAGAATTCAGTCATATTTATTTTATCGCTGTAGGTCAACTGGTTTGGCAGATATCGAAGAAATAGTGCAGCATGTTGTTGGTTTTTTTTTGTATCTAAAACAAAAATCTATTAATGCCACTTTATAGATAATTTAATCTAGAATTAAGTCATATTTATTTTATCGCTGTAGGTCAACTGGTTTGGCAGATATCGAAGAAATAGCGCAGCATGTTGTTGGTTTTTTTTTTGTATCTAAAACAAAAATCTATTAATGCCACTTTATAGATAATTTAATCTATAATTCAGCCATATTTATTTTATCGCTGTAGGTCAACTGGTTTGGCAGATATCGAAGAAATAGTACAGCATGTTGTTGGTTTTTTTTGTATCTAAAACAAAAATCTATTAATGCCACTTTATAGATAATTTAATCTAGAATTCAGTCATATTTATTTGATCGCTATAGGTCAACTGGTTTGGCAGATATCGAAGAAATAGTGCAGCATGTTGTTGGTTTTTTTTTGTATCTAAAACAAAAATCTATTAATGCCACTTTATAGATAATTTAATCTAGAATTCAGTCATATTTACTTTATCGCTGTAGGTCAACTGGTTTGGCAGATATCGAAGAAATAGTGCAGCATGTTGTTGGTTTTTTTTTGTGTCTAAAACAAAAATCTATTAATGCCACTTTATAGATAATTTAATCTAGAATTCAGTCATATTTATTTTATCGCTGTAGGTCAACTGGTTTGGCAGATATCGAAGAAATAGCGCAGCATGTTGTTGGTTTTTTTTTGTATCTAAAACAAAAATCTATTAATGCCACTTTATAGATAATTTAATCTATAATTCAGTCATATTTATTTGATCGCTGTAGGTCAACTGGTTTGGCAGATATCGAAGAAATAGTGCAGCATGTTGTTGGTTTTTTTTGTATCTAAAACAAAAATCTATTAATGCCACTTTATAGATAATTTAATCTAGAATTCAGTCATATTTATTTTATCGCTGTAGGTCAACTGGTTTGGCAGATATCGAAGAAATAGCGCAGCATGTTGTTGGTTTTTTTTTGTATCTAAAACAAAAATCTATTAATGCCACTTTATAGATAATTTAATCTAGAATTCAGTCATATTTATTTTATCGCTGTAGGTCAACTGGTTTGGCAGATATCGAAGAAATAGTGCAGCATGTTGTTGGTTTTTTTTTGTATCTAAAACAAAAATCTATTAATGCCACTTTATAGATAATTTAATCTAGAATTCAGTCATATTTATTTTATCGCTGTAGGTCAACTGGTTTGGCAGATATCGAAGAAATAGTGCAGCATGTTGTTGGTTTTTTTTTGTATCTAAAACAAAAATCTATTAATGCCACTTTATAGATAATTTAATCTAGAATTCAGTCATATTTATTTTATCGCTGTAGGTCAACTGGTTTGGCAGATATCGAAGAAATAGTGCAGCATGTTGTTGGTTTTTTTTTGTATCTAAAACAAAAATCTATTAATGCCACTTTATAGATAATTTAATCTAGAATTCAGTCATATTTATTTGATCGCTGTAGGTCAACTGGTTTGGCAGATATCGAAGAAATAGTGCAGCATGTTGTTGGTTTTTTTTTGTATCTAAAACAAAAATCTATTAATGCCACTTTATAGATAATTTAATCTAGAATTCAGTCATATTTATTTTATCGTTGGTTTTTTTTGTATCTAAAACAAAAATCTATTAATGCCACTTTATAGATAATTTAATCTAGAATTCAGTCATATTTATTTGATCGCTGTAGGTCAACTGGTTTGGCAGATATCGAAGAAATAGTGCAGCATGTTGTTGGTTTTTTTTTGTATCTAAAACAAAAATCTATTAATGCCACTTTATAGATAATTTAATCTAGAATTCAGTCATATTTATTTTATCGCTGTAGGTCAACTGGTTTGGCAGATATCGAAGAAATAGCGCAGCATGTTGTTGGTTTTTTTTTTGTATCTAAAACAAAAATCTATTAATGCCACTTTATAGATAATTTAATCTAGAATTCAGTCATATTTATTTGATCGCTGTAGGTCAACTGGTTTGGCAGATATCGAAGAAATAGTGCAGCATGTTGTTGGTTTTTTTTTGTATCTAAAACAAAAATCTATTAATGCCACTTTATAGATAATTTAATCTAGAATTCAGTCATATTTATTTTATCGCTGTAGGTCAACTGGTTTGGCAGATATCGAAGAAATAGTGCAGCATGTTGTTGGTTTTTTTTTGTATCTAAAACAAAAATCTATTAATGCCACTTTATAGATAATTTAATCTAGAATTCAGTCATATTTATTTGATCGCTGTAGGTCAACTGGTTTGGCAGATATCGAAGAAATAGTGCAGCATGTTGTTGTTTTTTTTTTGTATCTAAAACAAAAATCTATTAATGCCACTTTATAGATAATTTAATCTAGAATTCAGTCATATTTATTTTATCGCTGTAGGTCAACTGGTTTGGCAGATATCGAAGAAATAGTGCAGCATGTTGTTGGTTTTTTTTTGTATCTAAAACAAAAATCTATTAATGCCACTTTATAGATAATTTAATCTAGAATTCAGTCATATTTATTTTATCGCTGTAGGTCAACTGGTTTGGCAGATATCGAAGAAATAGTACAGCATGTTGTTGGTTTTTTTTTGTATCTAAAACAAAAATCTATTAATGCCACTTTATAGATAATTTAATCTAGAATTCAGTCATATTTATTTGATCGCTGTAGGTCAACTGGTTTGGCAGATATCGAAGAAATAGTGCAGCATGTTGTTGGTTTTTTTTTGTATCTAAAACAAAAATCTATTAATGCCACTTTATAGATAATTTAATCTAGAATTCAGTCATATTTATTTTATCGCTGTAGGTCAACTGGTTTGGCAGATATCGAAGAAATAGCGCAGCATGTTGTTGGTTTTTTTTTTGTATCTAAAACAAAAATCTATTAATGCCACTTTATAGATAATTTAATCTATAATTCAGCCATATTTATTTTGTCGCTGTAGGTCAACTGGTTTGGCAGATATCGAAGAAATAGTACAGCATGTTGTTGGTTTTTTTTGTATCTAAAACAAAAATCTATTAATGCCACTTTATAGATAATTTAATCTAGAATTCAGTCATATTTATTTGATCGCTGTAGGTCAACTGGTTTGGCAGATATCGAAGAAATAGTGCAGCATGTTGTTGGTTTTTTTTGTATCTAAAACAAAAATCTATTAATGCCACTTTATAGATAATTTAATCTAGAATTCAGTCATATTTATTTTATCGCTGTAGGTCAACTGGTTTGGCAGATATCGAAGAAATAGTGCAGCATGTTGTTGGTTTTTTTTTGTATCTAAAACAAAAATCTATTAATGCCACTTTATAGATAATTTAATCTAGAATTCAGTCATATTTATTTTATCGCTGTAGGTCAACTGGTTTGGCAGATATCGAAGAAATAGTGCAGCATGTTGTTGGTTTTTTTTTGTATCTAAAACAAAAATCTATTAATGCCACTTTATAGATAATTTAATCTAGAATTCAGTCATATTTATTTTATCGCTGTAGGTCAACTGGTTTGGCAGATATCGAAGAAATAGTGCAGCATGTTGTTGGTTTTTTTTTCTATCTAAAACAAAAATCTATTAATGCCACTTTATAGATAATTTAATCTAGAATTCAGTCATATTTATTTTATCGCTGTAGGTCAACTGGTTTGGCAGATATCGAAGAAATAGTGCAGCATGTTGTTGGTTTTTTTTTGTATCTAAAACAAAAATCTATTAATGCCACTTTATAGATAATTTAATCTAGAATTCAGTCATATTTATTTTATCGTTGGTTTTTTTTGTATCTAAAACAAAAATCTATTAATGCCACTTAATAATTTAATCTAGAATTCAGTCATATTTATTTGATCGCTGTAGGTCAACTGGTTTGGCAGATATCGAAGAAATAGTGCAGCATGTTGCTGGTTTTTTTTTGTATCTAAAACAAAAATCTATTAATGGCACTTTATAGATAATTTAATCTAGAATTCAGTCATATTTATTTTATCGTTGGTTTTTTTTGTATCTAAAACAAAAATCTATTAATGCCACTTTATAGATAATTTAATCTAGAATTCAGTCATATTTATTTTATCGCTGTAGGTCAACTGGTTTGGCAGATATCGAAGAAATAGTGCAGCATGTTGTTGGTTTTTTTTTTGTATCTAAAACAAAAATCTATTAATGCCACTTTATAGATAATTTAATCTATAATTCAGCCATATTTATTTTATCGCTGTAGGTCAACTGGTTTGGCAGATATCGAAGAAATAGTACAGCATGTTGTTGGTTTTTTTTGTATCTAAAACAAAAATCTATTAATGCCACTTTATAGATAATTTAATCTAGAATTCAGTCATATTTATTTTATCGCTGTAGGTCAACTGGTTTGGCAGATATCGAAGAAATAGTGCAGCATGTTGTTGGTTTTTTTTTGTATCTAAAACAAAAATCTATTAATGCCACTTTATAGATAATTTAATCTAGAATTCAGTCATATTTATTTTATCGCTGTAGGTCAACTGGTTTGGCAGATATCGAAGAAATAGTGCAGCATGTTGTTGGTTTTTTTTTGTATCTAAAACAAAAATCTATTAATGCCACTTTATAGATAATTTAATCTAGAATTCAGTCATATTTATTTTATCGCTGTAGGTCAACTGGTTTGGCAGATATCGAAGAAATAGTGCAGCATGTTGTTGGTTTTTTTTTGTATCTAAAACAAAAATCTATTAATGCCACTTTATAGATAATTTAATCTAGAATTCAGTCATATTTATTTTATCGCTGTAGGTCAACTGGTTTGGCAGATATCGAAGAAATAGTGCAGCATGTTGTTGGTTTTTTTTTTGTATCTAAAACAAAAATCTATTAATGCCACTTTATAGATAATTTAATCTATAATTCAGCCATATTTATTTTATCGCTGTAGGTCAACTGGTTTGGCAGATATCGAAGAAATAGTACAGCATGTTGTTGGTTTTTTTTGTATCTAAAACAAAAATCTATTAATGCCACTTTATAGATAATTTAATCTAGAATTCAGTCATATTTATTTTATCGCTGTAGGTCAACTGGTTTGGCAGATATCGAAGAAATAGTGCAGCATGTTGTTGGTTTTTTTTTGTATCTAAAACAAAAATCTATTAATGCCACTTTATAGATAATTTAATCTAGAATTCAGTCATATTTATTTTATCGCTGTAGGTCAACTGGTTTGGCAGATATCGAAGAAATAGTGCAGCATGTTGTTGGTTTTTTTTTGTATCTAAAACAAAAATCTATTAATGCCACTTTATAGATAATTTAATCTAGAATTCAGTCATATTTATTTTATCGCTGTAGGTCAACTGGTTTGGCAGATATCGAAGAAATAGTGCAGCATGTTGTTGGTTTTTTTTTTGTATCTAAAACAAAAATCTATTAATGCCACTTTATAGATAATTTAATCTAGAATTCAGTCATATTTATTTTATCGCTGTAGGTCAACTGGTTTGGCAGATATCGAAGAAATAGTGCAGCATGTTGTTGGTTTTTTTTTCTATCTAAAACAAAAATCTATTAATGCCACTTTATAGATAATTTAATCTAGAATTCAGTCATATTTATTTTATCGCTGTAGGTCAACTGGTTTGGCAGATATCGAAGAAATAGTGCAGCATGTTGTTGGTTTTTTTTTGTATCTAAAACAAAAATCTATTAATGCCACTTTATAGATAATTTAATCTAGAATTCAGTCATATTTATTTTATCGCTGTAGGTCAACTGGTTTGGCAGATATCGAAGAAATAGTGCAGCATGTTGTTGGTTTTTTTTTGTATCTAAAACAAAAATCTATTAATGCCACTTTATAGATAATTTAATCTAGAATTCAGTCATATTTATTTGATCGCTCTAGGTCAACTGGTTTGGCAGATATCGAAGAAATAGTGCAGCATGTTGTTGGTTTTTTTTTGTATCTAAAACAAAAATCTATTAATGCCACTTTATAGATAATTTAATCTAGAATTCAGTCATATTTATTTTATCGTTGGTTTTTTTTGTATCTAAAACAAAAATCTATTAATGCCACTTTATAGATAATTTAATCTAGAATTCAGTCATATTTATTTTATCGCTGTAGGTCAACTGGTTTGGCAGATATCGAAGAAATAGTGCAGCATGTTGTTGGTTTTTTTTTGTATCTAAAACAAAAATCTATTAATGCCACTTTATAGATAATTTAATCTAGAATTCAGTCATATTTATTTTATCGCTGTATGTCAACTGGTTTGGCAGATATCGAAGAAATAGTGCAGCATGTTGTTGGTTTTTTTTTGTATCTAAAACAAAAATCTATTAATGCCACTTTATAGATAATTTAATCTAGAATTCAGTCATATTTATTTTATCGCTGTAGGTCAACTGGTTTGGCAGATATCGAAGAAATAGTGCACAATGTTGTTGGTTTTTTTTTTGTATCTAAAACAAAAATCTATTAATGCTACTTTATAGATAATTTAATCTAGAATTCAGTCATATTTATTTTATCGTTGGTTTTTTTTGTATCTAAAACAAAAATCTATTAATGCCACTTTATAGATAATTTAATCTAGAATTCAGTCATATTTATTTGATCGCTGTAGGTCAACTGGTTTGGCAGATATCGAAGAAATAGTGCAGCATGTTGTTGGTTTTTTTTTGTATCTAAAACAAAAATCTATTAATGCCACTTTATAGATAATTTAATCTAGAATTCAGCAATATTTATTTTATCGCTGTAGGTCAACAAGTTTGGCAGATATCGAAGAAATAGTACAGCATGTTGTTGGTTTTTTTTTGTATCTAAAACAAAAATCTATTAATACCACTTTATAGATAATTTAATCTAGAATGCAGTCATATTTATTTTATCGCTGTAGGTCAACTGGTTTAGCAGATATCGAAGAAATAGTGCAGCATGTTGTTGGTTTTTTTTTGTATCTAAAACAAAAATCTATTAATGCCACTTTATAGATAATTTAATCTAGAATTCAGCAATATTTATTTTATCGCTGTAGGTCAACAAGTTTGGCAGATATCGAAGAAATAGTACAGCATGTTGTTGGTTTTTTTTTTGTATCTAAAACAAAAATCTATTAATGCTACTTTATAGATAATTTAATCTAGAATTCAGTCATATTTATTTTATCGTTGGTTTTTTTTGTATCTAAAACAAAAGTCTATTAATGCAACTTTATAGATAATTTAATCTAGAATTCAGTCATATTTATTTGATCGCTGTAGGTCAACTGGTTTGGCAGATATCGAAGAAATAGTGCAGCATGTTGTTGGTTTTTTTTTGTATCTAAAACAAAAATCTATTAATGCCACTTTATAGATAATTTAATCTAGAATTCAGCAATATTTATTTTATCGCTGTAGGTCAACAAGTTTGGCAGATATCGAAGAAATAGTACAGCATGTTGTTGGTTTTTTTTTGTATCTAAAACAAAAATCTATTAATACCACTTTATAGATAATTTAATCTAGAATGCAGTCATATTTATTTTATCGCTGTAGGTCAACTGGTTTAGCAGATATCGAAGAAATAGTGCAGCATGTTGTTGGTTTTTTTTTGTATCTAAAACAAAAATCTATTAATGCCACTTTATAGATAATTTAATCTAGAATTCAGCAATATTTATTTTATCGCTGTAGGTCAACAAGTTTGGCAGATATCGAAGAAATAGTACAGCATGTTGTTGGTTTTTTTTTGTATCTAAAACAAAAATCTATTAATACCACTTTATAGATAATTTAATCTAGAATGCAGTCATATTTATTTTATCGCTGTAGGTCAACTGGTTTAGCAGATATCGAAGAAATAGTGCAGCATGTTGTTGGTTTTTTTTTGTATCTAAAACAAAAATCTATTAATGCTACTTTATAGATAATTTAATCTAGAATTCAGTCATATTTATTTTATCGTTGGTTTTTTTTGTATCTAAAACAAAAGTCTATTAATGCAACTTTATAGATAATTTAGTCTAGAATTCAGTCATATTTATTTTATCGCTGTAGGTCAACTGGTTTGGCAGATATCGAAGAAATAGTGCAGCATGTTGTTGGTTTTTTTTTGTATCTAAAACAAAAATCTATTAATGCCACTTTATAGATAATTTAATCTAGAATTCAGCAATATTTATTTTATCGCTGTAGGTCAACAAGTTTGGCAGATATCGAAGAAATAGTACAGCATGTTGTTGGTTTTTTTTTGTATCTAAAACAAAAATCTATTAATACCACTTTATAGATAATTTAATCTAGAATGCAGTCATATTTATTTTATCGCTGTAGGTCAACTGGTTTAGCAGATATCGAAGAAATAGTGCAGCATGTTGTTGGTTTTTTTTTGTATCTAAAACAAAAATCTATTAATGACACTTTATAGATAATTTAATCTAGAATTCAGTCATATTTATTTTATCGCTGTAGGTCAATTGGTTTGGCAGATATCGAAGAAATAGTGCAGCATGTTGTTGGTTTTTTTTTTGTATCTAAAACAAAAATCTATTAATGCCACTTTATAGATAATTTAATCTAGAATTCAGTCATATTTATTTTATCGCTGTAGGTCAACTGGTTTGGCAGATATCGAAGAAATAGTGCAGCATGTTGTTGGTTTTTTTTTGTATCTAAAACAAAAATTTATTAATGCCACTTTATAGATAATTTAATCTAGAATTCAGTCATATTTATTTTATCGTTGGTTTTTTTTGTATCTAAAACAAAATTCTATTAATGCCACTTTATAGATAATTTAATCTAGAATTCAGCCATATTTATTTTATCGCTGTAGGTCAACAGGTTTGGCAGATATCGAAGAAATAGTGCAGCATGTTGTTGGTTTTTTTTGTATCTAAAACAAAAATCTATTAATGCCACTTTATAGATAATTTAATCTAGAATGCAGTCATATTTATTTTATCGCTGTAGGTCAACTGGTTTAGCAGATATCGAAGAAATAGTGCAGCATGTTGTTGGTTTTTTTTTGTATCTAAAACAAAAATCTATTAATGCCGCTTTATAGATAATTTAATCTAGAATTCAGTCATATTTATTTTGTCGCTGTAGGTCAACTGGTTTGGCAGATATCGAAGAAATAGTGCAGCATGTTGTTGGTTTTTTTTGTATCTGAAACAAAAATCTATTAATGCCACTTTATAGATAATTTAATCTAGAATTCAGTCATATTTATTTTATCGCTGTAGGTCAACTGGTTTGGCAGATGTCGAAGAAATAGTGCAGCATGTTGTTGGTTTTTTTTTGTATCTAAAACAAAAGTCTATTAATGCCACTTTATAGATAATTTAATCTAAAATTCGGTCATATTTATTTTATCGCTGTAGGTCAACTGGTTTGGCAGATATCGACGAAATAGTGCAGCATGTTGTTGGTTTTTTTTTGTATCTAAAACGAAAATCTATTAATGCCACTTTATAGATAATTTAATCTAGAATTCAGTCATATTTATTTTATCGTTGGTTTTTTTTGTATCTAAAACAAAAATCTATTAATGCCACTTTATAGATAATTTAATCTAGAATTCAGCCATATTTATTTTATCGCTGTAGGTCAACAGGTTTGGCAGATATCGAAGAAATAGTGCAGCATGTTGTTGGTTTTTTTTGTATCTAAAACAAAAATCTATTAATGCCACTTTATAGATAATTTAATCTAGAATGCAGTCATATTTATTTTATCGCTGTAGGTCAACTGGTTTGGCAGATATCGAAGAAATAGTGCAGCATGTTGTTGGTTTTTTTTTGTATCTAAAACAAAAATCTATTAATGCCACTTTATAGATAATTTAATCTAGAATTCAGCAATATTTATTTTATCGCTGTAGGTCAACTGGTTTGGCAGATATCGAAGAAATAGTACAGCATGTTGTTGGTTTTTTTTTGTATCTAAAACAAAAATCTATTAATACCACTTTATAGATAATTTAATCTAGAATGCAGTCATATTTATTTTATCGCTGTAGGTCAACTGGTTTAGCAGATATCGAAGAAATAGTGCAGCATGTTGTTGGTTTTTTTTTGTATCTAAAACAAAAATCTATTAATGCCACTTTATAGATAATTTAATCTAGAATTCAGCAATATTTATTTTATCGCTGTAGGTCAACAAGTTTGGCAGATATCGAAGAAATAGTACAGCATGTTGTTGGTTTTTTTTTGTATCTAAAACAAAAATCTATTAATACCACTTTATAGATAATTTAATCTAGAATGCAGTCATATTTATTTTATCGCTGTAGGTCAACTGGTTTAGCAGATATCGAAGAAATAGTGCAGCATGTTGTTGGTTTTTTTTTGTATCTAAAACAAAAATCTATTAATGCTACTTTATAGATAATTTAATCTAGAATTCAGTCATATTTATTTTATCGTTGGTTTTTTTTGTATCTAAAACAAAAGTCTATTAATGCAACTTTATAGATAATTTAGTCTAGAATTCAGTCATATTTATTTTATCGCTGTAGGTCAACTGGTTTGGCAGATATCGAAGAAATAGTGCAGCATGTTGTTGGTTTTTTTTTGTATCTAAAACAAAAATCTATTAATGCCACTTTATAGATAATTTAATCTAGAATTCAGCAATATTTATTTTATCGCTGTAGGTCAACAAGTTTGGCAGATATCGAAGAAATAGTACAGCATGTTGTTGGTTTTTTTTGTATCTAAAACAAAAATCTATTAATACCACTTTATAGATAATTTAATCTAGAATGCAGTCATATTTATTTTATCGCTGTAGGTCAACTGGTTTAGCAGATATCGAAGAAATAGTGCAGCATGTTGTTGGTTTTTTTTTGTATCTAAAACAAAAATCTATTAATGACACTTTATAGATAATTTAATCTAGAATTCAGTCATATTTATTTTATCGCTGTAGGTCAATTGGTTTGGCAGATATCGAAGAAATAGTGCAGCATGTTGTTGGTTTTTTTTTGTATCTAAAACAAAAATCTATTAATGCCACTTTATAGATAATTTAATCTAGAATTCAGTCATATTTATTTTATCGCTGTAGGTCAACTGGTTTGGCAGATATCGAAGAAATAGTGCAGCATGTTGTTGGTTTTTTTTTGTATCTAAAACAAAAATTTATTAATGCCACTTTATAGATAATTTAATCTAGAATTCAGTCATATTTATTTTATCGTTGGTTTTTTTTGTATCTAAAACAAAATTCTATTAATGCCACTTTATAGATAATTTAATCTAGAATTCAGCCATATTTATTTTATCGCTGTAGGTCAACAGGTTTGGCAGATATCGAAGAAATAGTGCAGCATGTTGTTGGTTTTTTTTGTATCTAAAACAAAAATCTATTAATGCCACTTTATAGATAATTTAATCTAGAATGCAGTCATATTTATTTTATCGCTGTAGGTCAACTGGTTTAGCAGATATCGAAGAAATAGTGCAGCATGTTGTTGGTTTTTTTTTGTATCTAAAACAAAAATCTATTAATGCCGCTTTATAGATAATTTAATCTAGAATTCAGTCATATTTATTTTGTCGCTGTAGGTCAACTGGTTTGGCAGATATCGAAGAAATAGTGCAGCATGTTGTTGGTTTTTTTTGTATCTAAAACAAAAATCTATTAATGCCACTTTATAGATAATTTAATCTAGAATTCAGTCATATTTATTTTATCGCTGTAGGTCAACTGGTTTGGCAGATGTCGAAGAAATAGTGCAGCATGTTGTTGGTTTTTTTTTGTATCTAAAACAAAAGTCTATTAATGCCACTTTATAGATAATTTAATCTAAAATTCGGTCATATTTATTTTATCGCTGTAGGTCAACTGGTTTGGCAGATATCGACGAAATAGTGCAGCATGTTGTTGGTTTTTTTTTGTATCTAAAACGAAAATCTATTAATGCCACTTTATAGATAATTTAATCTAGAATTCAGTCATATTTATTTTATCGTTGGTTTTTTTTGTATCTAAAACAAAAATCTATTAATGCCACTTTATAGATAATTTAATCTAGAATTCAGCCATATTTATTTTATCGCTGTAGGTCAACAGGTTTGGCAGATATCGAAGAAATAGTGCAGCATGTTGTTGGTTTTTTTTGTATCTAAAACAAAAATCTATTAATGCCACTTTATAGATAATTTAATCTAGAATGCAGTCATATTTATTTTATCGCTGTAGGTCAACTGGTTTAGCAGATATCGAAGAAATAGTGCAGCATGTTGTTGGTTTTTTTTTGTATCTAAAACAAAAATCTATTAATGCCGCTTTATAGATAATTTAATCTAGAATTCAGTCATATTTATTTTGTCGCTGTAGGTCAACTGGTTTGGCAGATATCGAAGAAATAGTGCAGCATGTTGTTGGTTTTTTTTGTATCTAAAACAAAAATCTCCACTTTATAGATAATTTAATCTAGAATTCAGTCATATTTATTTTATCGCTGTAGGTCAACTGGTTTGGCAGATGTCGAAGAAATAGTGCAGCATGTTGTTGGTTTTTTTTTTGTATCTAAAACAAAAGTCTATTAATGCCACTTTATAGATAATTTAATCTAAAATTCGGTCATATTTATTTTATCGCTGTAGGTCAACTGGTTTGGCAGATATCGACGAAATAGTGCAGCATGTTGTTGGTTTTTTTTTGTATCTAAAACGAAAATCTATTAATGCCACTTTATAGATAATTTAATCTAGAATTCAGTCATATTTATTTTATCGCTGTAGGTCAACTGGTTTGGCAGATATCGAAGAAATAGTGCAGCATGTTGTTGGTTTTTTTTTGTATCTAAAACAAAAATCTATTAATGCCACTTTATAGATAATTTAATCTAGAATTCAGTCATATTTATTTTATCGCTGTAGGTCAACTGGTTTGGCAGATATCGAAGAAATAGTGCAGCATGTTGTTGGTTTTTTTTGTATCTAAAACAAAAATCTATTAATGCCACTTTATAGATAATTTAATCTAGAATTCAGTCATATTTATTTTATCGCTGTAGGTAAACTGGTTTGGCAGATATCGAAGAAATAGTGCAGCATGTTGTTGGTTTTTTTTTTGTATCTAAAACAAAAATCTATTAATGCCACTTTATAGATAATTTAATCTAGAATTCAGTCATATTTATTTTATCGCTGTAGGTCAACTGGTTTGGCAGATATCGAAGAAATAGTGCAGCATGTTGTTGGTTTTTTTTTGTATCTAAAACAAAAATCTATTAATGCCACTTTATAGATAATTTAATCTAGAATTCAGCCATATTTATTTTATCGCTGTAGGTCAACTGGTTTGGCAGATATCGAAGAAATAGTACAGCATGTTGTTGGTTTTTTTTGTATCTAAAACAAAAATCTATTAATGCCACTTTATAGATAATTTAATCTAGAATTCAGTCATATTTATTTTATCGCTGTAGGTCAACTGGTTTGGCAGATATCGAAGAAATAGTGCAGCATGTTGTTGGTTTTTTTTTTGTATCTAAAACGAAAATCTATTAATGCCACTTTATAGATAATTTAATCTAGAATTCAGCCATATTTATTTTATCGCTGTAGGTCAACTGGTTTGGCAGATATCGAAGAAATAGTACAGCATGTTGTTGGTTTTTTTTTTGTATCTAAAACAAAAATCTATTAATGCCACTTTATAGATAATTTAATCTAGAATGCAGTCATATTTATTTTATCGCTGTAGGTCAACTGGTTTGGCAGATATCGAAGAAATAGTGCAGCATGTTGTTGGTTTTTTTTTGTATCTAAAACAAAAATCTATTAATGCCACTTTATAGATAATTTAATCTAGAATTCAGCTATATTTATTTTATCGCTGTAGGTCAACTGGTTTGGCAGATATCGAAGAAAGAGTACAGCATGTTGTTGGTTTTTTTTTGTATCTAAAACAAAAATCTATTAATGCCACTTTATAGATAATTTAATCTAGAATTCAGTTATATTTATTTTATCGCTGTAGGTCAACTGGTTTTTCAGATATCGAGGAAATAGTGCAGCATGTTGTTGGTTTTTTTTTGTATCTAAAACAAAAATCTATTAATGCCACTTTATAGATAATTTAATATAGAATTCAGTTATATTTATTTTATCGCTGTAGGTCAACTGGTTTGGCAGATATCGAGGAAATAGTGCAGCATGTTGTTGGTTTTTTTTTGTATCTAAAACAAAAATCTATTAATGCCGCTTTATAGATAATTTAATCTAGAATTCAGTCATATTTATTTTGTCGCTGTAGGTCAACTGGTTTGGCAGATATCGAAGAAATAGTGCAGCATGTTGTTGGTTTTTTTTGTATCTAAAACAAAAATCTATTAATGCCACTTTATAGATAATTTAATCTAGAATTCAGCTATATTTATTTTATCGCTGTAGGTCAACTGGTTTGGCAGATATCGAAGAAATAGTGCAGCATGTTGTTGGTTTTTTTTTGTATCTAAAACAAAAATCTATTAATGCCACTTTATAGATAATTTAATCTAGAATTCAGCTATATTTATTTTATCGCTGTAGGTCAACTGGTTTGGCAGATATCGAAGAAAGAGTACAGCATGTTGTTGGTTTTTTTTTTGTATCTAAAACAAAAATCTATTAATGCCACTTTATAGATAATTTAATCTAGAATTCAGTTATATTTATTTTATCGCTGTAGGTCAACTGGTTTTTCAGATATCGAGGAAATAGTGCAGCATGTTGTTGGTTTTTTTTTGTATCTAAAACAAAAATCTATTAATGCCACTTTATAGATAATTTAATCTAGAATTCAGTTATATTTATTTTATCGCTGTAGGTCAACTGGTTTGGCAGATATCGAGGAAATAGTGCAGCATGTTGTTGTTTTTTTTTGTATCTAAAACAAAAATCTATTAATGCCACTTTATAGATAATTTAATCTAGAATTCAGTCATATTTATTTTATCGCTGTAGGTCAACTGGTTTGGCAGATATCGAAGAAATAGTGCAGCATGTTGTTGGTTTTCTTTTGTATCTAAAACAAAAATCTATTAATGCCACTTTATAGATAATTTAATCTAGAATTCAGTCATATTTATTTTATCGCTGTAGGTCAACTGGTTTGGCAGATATCGAAGAAATAGTGCAGCATGTTGTTGGTTTTTTTTTGTATCTAAAACAAAAATCTATTAATGCCACTTTATAGATAATTTAATCTAGAATTCAGCTATATTTATTTTATCGCTGTAGGTCAACTGGTTTGGCAGATATCGAAGAAATAGTACAGCATGTTGTTGGTTTTTTTTTGTATCTAAAACAAAAATCTATTAATGCCACTTTATAGATAATTTAATCTAGAATTCAGTTATATTTATTTTATCGCTGTAGGTCAACTGGTTTGGCAGATATCGAGGAAATAGTGCAGCACGTTGTTGGTTTTTTTTTGTATCTAAAACAAAAATCTATTAATGCCACTTTATAGATAATTTAATCTAGAATTCAGTCATATTTATTTTATCGCTGTAGGTCAACTGGTTTGGCAGATATCGAAGAAATAGTGCAGCATGTTGTTGGTTTTTTTTTGTATCTAAAACAAAAATCTATTAATGCCACTTTATAGATAATTTAATCTAGAATTCAGTCATATTTATTTTATCGCTGTAGGTCAACTGGTTTGGCAGATATCGAAGAAATAGTGCAGCATGTTGTTGGTTTTTTTTTGTATCTAAAACAAAAATCTATTAATGCCACTTTATAGATAATTTAATCTAGAATTCAGTCATATTTATTTTATCGCTGTAGGTCAACTGGTTTGGCAGATATCGAAGAAATAGTGCAGCATGTTGTTGGTTTTTTTTTCTATCTAAAACAAAAATCTATTAATGCCACTTTATAGATAATTTAATCTAGAATTCAGTCATATTTATTTTATCGCTGTAGGTCAACTGGTTTGGCAGATATCGAAGAAATAGTGCAGCATGTTGTTGGTTTTTTTTTGTATCTAAAACAAAAATCTATTAATGCCACTTTATAGATAATTTAATCTAGAATTCAGTCATATTTATTTTATCGCTGTAGGTCAACTGGTTTGGCAGATATCGAAGAAATAGTGCAGCATGTTGTTGGTTTTTTTTTGTATCTAAAACAAAAATCTATTAATGCCACTTTATAGATAATTTAATCTAGAATTCAGTCATATTTATTTGATCGCTCTAGGTCAACTGGTTTGGCAGATATCGAAGAAATAGTGCAGCATGTTGTTGGTTTTTTTTTGTATCTAAAACAAAAATCTATTAATGCCACTTTATAGATAATTTAATCTACAATTCAGTCATATTTATTTTATCGTTGGTTTTTTTTGTATCTAAAACAAAAATCTATTAATGCCACTTTATAGATAATTTAATCTAGAATTCAGTCATATTTATTTTATCGCTGTAGGTCAAGTGGTTTGGCAGATATCGAAGAAATAGTGCAGCATGTTGTTGGTTTTTTTTTGTATCTAAAACAAAAATCTATTAATGCCACTTTATAGATAATTTAATCTAGAATTCAGTCATATTTATTTTATCGCTGTATGTCAACTGGTTTGGCAGATATCGAAGAAATAGTGCAGCATGTTGTTGGTTTTTTTTTGTATCTAAAACAAAAATCTATTAATGCCACTTTATAGATAATTTAATCTAGAATTCAGTCATATTTATTTTATCGCTGTAGGTCAACTGGTTTGGCAGATATCGAAGAAATAGTGCACAATGTTGTTGGTTTTTTTTTTGTATCTAAAACAAAAATCTATTAATGCTACTTTATAGATAATTTAATCTAGAATTCAGTCATATTTATTTTATCGTTGGTTTTTTTTGTATCTAAAACAAAAATCTATTAATGCCACTTTATAGATAATTTAATCTAGAATTCAGTCATATTTATTTGATCGCTGTAGGTCAACTGGTTTGGCAGATATCGAAGAAATAGTGCAGCATGTTGTTGGTTTTTTTTTGTATCTAAAACAAAAGTCTATTAATGCAACTTTATAGATAATTTAGTCTAGAATTCAGTCATATTTATTTTATCGCTGTAGGTCAACTGGTTTGGCAGATATCGAAGAAATAGTGCAGCATGTTGTTGGTTTTTTTTTGTATCTAAAACAAAAATCTATTAATGCCACTTTATAGATAATTTAATCTAGAATTCAGCAATATTTATTTTATCGCTGTAGGTCAACAAGTTTGGCAGATATCGAAGAAATAGTACAGCATGTTGTTGGTTTTTTTTTGTATCTAAAACAAAAATCTATTAATACCACTTTATAGATAATTTAATCTAGAATGCAGTCATATTTATTTTATCGCTGTAGGTCAACTGGTTTAGCAGATATCGAAGAAATAGTGCAGCATGTTGTTGGTTTTTTTTTGTATCTAAAACAAAAATCTATTAATGACACTTTATAGATAATTTAATCTAGAATTCAGTCATATTTATTTTATCGCTGTAGGTCAATTGGTTTGGCAGATATCGAAGAAATAGTGCAGCATGTTGTTGGTTTTTTTTTTGTATCTAAAACAAAAATCTATTAATGCCACTTTATAGATAATTTAATCTAGAATTCAGTCATATTTATTTTATCGCTGTAGGTCAACTGGTTTGGCAGATATCGAAGAAATAGTGCAGCATGTTGTTGGTTTTTTTTTGTATCTAAAACAAAAATTTATTAATGCCACTTTATAGATAATTTAATCTAGAATTCAGTCATATTTATTTTATCGTTGGTTTTTTTTGTATCTAAAACAAAATTCTATTAATGCCACTTTATAGATAATTTAATCTAGAATTCAGCCATATTTATTTTATCGCTGTAGGTCAACAGGTTTGGCAGATATCGAAGAAATAGTGCAGCATGTTGTTGGTTTTTTTTTGTATCTAAAACAAAAATCTATTAATGCCACTTTATAGATAATTTAATCTAGAATTCAGTCATATTTATTTTATCGCTGTATGTCAACTGGTTTGGCAGATATCGAAGAAATAGTGCAGCATGTTGTTGGTTTTTTTTTGTATCTAAAACAAAAATCTATTAATGCCACTTTATAGATAATTTAATCTAGAATTCAGTCATATTTATTTTATCGCTGTAGGTCAACTGGTTTGGCAGATGTCGAAGAAATAGTGCAGCATGTTGTTGGTTTTTTTTTGTATCTAAAACAAAAGTCTATTAATGCCACTTTATAGATAATTTAATCTAAAATTCGGTCATATTTATTTTATCGCTGTAGGTCAACTGGTTTGGCAGATATCGACGAAATAGTGCAGCATGTTGTTGGTTTTTTTTTGTATCTAAAACGAAAATCTATTAATGCCACTTTATAGATAATTTAATCTAGAATTCAGTCATATTTATTTTATCGTTGGTTTTTTTTGTATCTAAAACAAAAATCTATTAATGCCACTTTATAGATAATTTAATCTAGAATTCAGCCATATTTATTTTATCGCTGTAGGTCAACAGGTTTGGCAGATATCGAAGAAATAGTGCAGCATGTTGTTGGTTTTTTTTGTATCTAAAACAAAAATCTATTAATGCCACTTTATAGATAATTTAATCTAGAATGCAGTCATATTTATTTTATCGCTGTAGGTCAACTGGTTTAGCAGATATCGAAGAAATAGTGCAGCATGTTGTTGGTTTTTTTTTGTATCTAAAACAAAAATCTATTAATGCCGCTTTATAGATAATTTAATCTAGAATTCAGTCATATTTATTTTGTCGCTGTAGGTCAACTGGTTTGGCAGATATCGAAGAAATAGTGCAGCATGTTGTTGGTTTTTTTTGTATCTAAAACAAAAATCTCCACTTTATAGATAATTTAATCTAGAATTCAGTCATATTTATTTTATCGCTGTAGGTCAACTGGTTTGGCAGATGTCGAAGAAATAGTGCAGCATGTTGTTGGTTTTTTTTTGTATCTAAAACAAAAGTCTATTAATGCCACTTTATAGATAATTTAATCTAAAATTCGGTCATATTTATTTTATCGCTGTAGGTCAACTGGTTTGGCAGATATCGACGAAATAGTGCAGCATGTTGTTGGTTTTTTTTTGTATCTAAAACGAAAATCTATTAATGCCACTTTATAGATAATTTAATCTAGAATTCAGTCATATTTATTTTATCGCTGTAGGTCAACTGGTTTGGCAGATATCGAAGAAATAGTGCAGCATGTTGTTGGTTTTTTTTTGTATCTAAAACAAAAATCTATTAATGCCACTTTATAGATAATTTAATCTAGAATTCAGTCATATTTATTTTATCGCTGTAGGTCAACTGGTTTGGCAGATATCGAAGAAATAGTGCAGCATGTTGTTGGTTTTTTTTGTATCTAAAACAAAAATCTATTAATGCCACTTTATAGATAATTTAATCTAGAATTCAGTCATATTTATTTTATCGCTGTAGGTAAACTGGTTTGGCAGATATCGAAGAAATAGTGCAGCATGTTGTTGGTTTTTTTTTTGTATCTAAAACAAAAATCTATTAATGCCACTTTATAGATAATTTAATCTAGAATTCAGTCATATTTATTTTATCGCTGTAGGTCAACTGGTTTGGCAGATATCGAAGAAATAGTGCAGCATGTTGTTGGTTTTTTTTTGTATCTAAAACAAAAATCTATTAATGCCACTTTATAGATAATTTAATCTAGAATTCAGCCATATTTATTTTATCGCTGTAGGTCAACTGGTTTGGCAGATATCGAAGAAATAGTACAGCATGTTGTTGGTTTTTTTTGTATCTAAAACAAAAATCTATTAATGCCACTTTATAGATAATTTAATCTAGAATTCAGTCATATTTATTTTATCGCTGTAGGTCAACTGGTTTGGCAGATATCGAAGAAATAGTGCAGCATGTTGTTGGTTTTTTTTTTGTATCTAAAACGAAAATCTATTAATGCCACTTTATAGATAATTTAATCTAGAATTCAGCCATATTTATTTTATCGCTGTAGGTCAACTGGTTTGGCAGATATCGAAGAAATAGTACAGCATGTTGTTGGTTTTTTTTTTGTATCTAAAACAAAAATCTATTAATGCCACTTTATAGATAATTTAATCTAGAATGCAGTCATATTTATTTTATCGCTGTAGGTCAACTGGTTTGGCAGATATCGAAGAAATAGTGCAGCATGTTGTTGGTTTTTTTTTGTATCTAAAACAAAAATCTATTAATGCCACTTTATAGATAATTTAATCTAGAATTCAGCTATATTTATTTTATCGCTGTAGGTCAACTGGTTTGGCAGATATCGAAGAAAGAGTACAGCATGTTGTTGGTTTTTTTTTGTATCTAAAACAAAAATCTATTAATGCCACTTTATAGATAATTTAATCTAGAATTCAGTTATATTTATTTTATCGCTGTAGGTCAACTGGTTTTTCAGATATCGAGGAAATAGTGCAGCATGTTGTTGGTTTTTTTTTGTATCTAAAACAAAAATCTATTAATGCCACTTTATAGATAATTTAATATAGAATTCAGTTATATTTATTTTATCGCTGTAGGTCAACTGGTTTGGCAGATATCGAGGAAATAGTGCAGCATGTTGTTGGTTTTTTTTTGTATCTAAAACAAAAATCTATTAATGCCGCTTTATAGATAATTTAATCTAGAATTCAGTCATATTTATTTTGTCGCTGTAGGTCAACTGGTTTGGCAGATATCGAAGAAATAGTGCAGCATGTTGTTGGTTTTTTTTGTATCTAAAACAAAAATCTATTAATGCCACTTTATAGATAATTTAATCTAGAATTCAGCTATATTTATTTTATCGCTGTAGGTCAACTGGTTTGGCAGATATCGAAGAAATAGTGCAGCATGTTGTTGGTTTTTTTTTGTATCTAAAACAAAAATCTATTAATGCCACTTTATAGATAATTTAATCTAGAATTCAGCTATATTTATTTTATCGCTGTAGGTCAACTGGTTTGGCAGATATCGAAGAAAGAGTACAGCATGTTGTTGGTTTTTTTTTTGTATCTAAAACAAAAATCTATTAATGCCACTTTATAGATAATTTAATCTAGAATTCAGTTATATTTATTTTATCGCTGTAGGTCAACTGGTTTTTCAGATATCGAGGAAATAGTGCAGCATGTTGTTGGTTTTTTTTTGTATCTAAAACAAAAATCTATTAATGCCACTTTATAGATAATTTAATCTAGAATTCAGTTATATTTATTTTATCGCTGTAGGTCAACTGGTTTGGCAGATATCGAGGAAATAGTGCAGCATGTTGTTGTTTTTTTTTGTATCTAAAACAAAAATCTATTAATGCCACTTTATAGATAATTTAATCTAGAATTCAGTCATATTTATTTTATCGCTGTAGGTCAACTGGTTTGGCAGATATCGAAGAAATAGTGCAGCATGTTGTTGGTTTTCTTTTGTATCTAAAACAAAAATCTATTAATGCCACTTTATAGATAATTTAATCTAGAATTCAGTCATATTTATTTTATCGCTGTAGGTCAACTGGTTTGGCAGATATCGAAGAAATAGTGCAGCATGTTGTTGGTTTTTTTTTGTATCTAAAACAAAAATCTATTAATGCCACTTTATAGATAATTTAATCTAGAATTCAGCTATATTTATTTTATCGCTGTAGGTCAACTGGTTTGGCAGATATCGAAGAAATAGTACAGCATGTTGTTGGTTTTTTTTTGTATCTAAAACAAAAATCTATTAATGCCACTTTATAGATAATTTAATCTAGAATTCAGTTATATTTATTTTATCGCTGTAGGTCAACTGGTTTGGCAGATATCGAGGAAATAGTGCAGCACGTTGTTGGTTTTTTTTTGTATCTAAAACAAAAATCTATTAATGCCACTTTATAGATAATTTAATCTAGAATTCAGTCATATTTATTTTATCGCTGTAGGTCAACTGGTTTGGCAGATATCGAAGAAATAGTGCAGCATGTTGTTGGTTTTTTTTTGTATCTAAAACAAAAATCTATTAATGCCACTTTATAGATAATTTAATCTAGAATTCAGTCATATTTATTTTATCGCTGTAGGTCAACTGGTTTGGCAGATATCGAAGAAATAGTGCAGCATGTTGTTGGTTTTTTTTTGTATCTAAAACAAAAATCTATTAATGCCACTTTATAGATAATTTAATCTAGAATTCAGACATATTTATTTTATCGCTGTAGGTCAACTGGTTTGGCAGATATCGAAGAAATAGTACAGCATGTTGTTGGTTTTTTTTGTATCTAAAACAAAAATCTATTAATGCCACTTTATAGATAATTTAATCTAGAATTCAGTCATATTTATTTTATCGCTGTAGGTCAACTGGTTTGGCAGATATCGAAGAAATAGTGCAGCATGTTGTTGGTTTTTTTTTGTATCTAAAACAAAAATCTATTAATGCCACTTTATAGATAATTTAATCTAGAATTCAGTCATATTTATTTTATCGCTGTAGGTCAACTGGTTTGGCAGATATCGAAGAAATAGTGCAGCATGTTGTTGGTTTTTTTTTTTTTTTTCTAAAACGAAAATCTATTAATGCCACTTTATAGATAATTTAATCTAGAATTCAGCCATATTTATTTTATCGCTGTAGGTCAACTGGTTTGGCAGATATCGAAGAAATAGTACAGCATGTTGTTGGTTTTTTTTTTGTATCTAAAACAAAAATCTATTAATGCCACTTTATAGATAATTTAATCTAGAATGCAGTCATATTTATTTTATCGCTGTAGGTCAACTGGTTTGGCAGATATCGAAGAAATAGTGCAGCATGTTGTTGGTTTTTTTTTGTATCTAAAACAAAAATCTATTAATGCCACTTTATAGATAATTTAATCTAGAATTCAGCTATATTTATTTTATCGCTGTAGGTCAACTGGTTTGGCAGATATCGAAGAAAGAGTACAGCATGTTGTTGGTTTTTTTTGTATCTAAAACAAAAATCTATTAATGCCACTTTATAGATAATTTAATCTAGAATTCAGTTATATTTATTTTATCGCTGTAGGTCAACTGGTTTTTCAGATATCGAGGAAATAGTGCAGCATGTTGTTGGTTTTTTTTTGTATCTAAAACAAAAATCTATTAATGCCACTTTATAGATAATTTAATCTAGAATTCAGTTATATTTATTTTATCGCTGTAGGTCAACTGGTTTGGCAGATATCGAGGAAATAGTGCAGCATGTTGTTGTTTTTTTTTTTGTATCTAAAACAAAAATCTATTAATGCCACTTTATAGATAATTTAATCTAGAATTCAGTCATATTTATTTTATCGCTGTAGGTCAACTGGTTTGGCAGATATCGAAGAAATAGTGCAGCATGTTGTTGGTTTTTTTTTGTATCTAAAACAAAAATCTATTAATGCCACTTTATAGATAATTTAATCTAGAATTCAGCTATATTTATTTTATCGCTGTAGGTCAACTGACAAAACAAAAATCTATTAATGCCACTTTATAGATAATTTAATCTAGAATTCAGCTATATTTATTTTATCGCTGTAGGTCAACTGGTTTGGCAGATATCGAAGAAATAGTACAGCATGTTGTTGGTTTTTTTTGTATCTAAAACAAAAATCTATTAATGCCACTTTATAGATAATTTAATCTAGAATTCAGCTATATTTATTTTATCGCTGTAGGTCAACTGGTTTGGCAGATATCGAAGAAATAGTGCAGCATGTTGTTGGTTTTTTTTTGTATCTAAAACAAAAATCTATTAATGCCACTTTATAGATAATTTAATCTAGAATTCAGCTATATTTATTTTATTGCTGTAGGTCAACTGGTTTGGCAGATATCGAAGAAAGAGTACAGCATGTTGTTGGTTTTTTTTTGTATCTAAAACAAAAATCTATTAATGCCACTTTATAGATAATTTAATCTAGAATTCAGTTATATTTATTTTATCGCTGTAGGTCAACTGGTTTTTCAGATATCGAGGAAATAGTGCAGCATGTTGTTGGTTTTTTTTTGTATCTAAAACAAAAATCTATTAATGCCACTTTATAGATAATTTAATCTAGAATTCAGTTATATTTATTTTATCGCTGTAGGTCAACTGGTTTGGCAGATATCGAGGAAATAGTGCAGCATGTTGTTGTTTTTTTTTTGTATCTAAAACAAAAATCTATTAATGCCACTTTATAGATAATTTAATCTAGAATTCAGTCATATTTATTTTATCGCTGTAGGTCAACTGGTTTGGCAGATATCGAAGAAATAGTGCAGCATGTTGTTGGTTTTTTTTTTGTATCTAAAACGAAAATCTATTAATGCCACTTTATAGATAATTTAATCTAGAATTCAGCCATATTTATTTTATCGCTGTAGGTCAACTGGTTTGGCAGATATCGAAGAAATAGTACAGCATGTTGTTGGTTTTTCTTTGTATCTAAAACAAAAATCTATTAATGCCACTTTATAGATAATTTAATCTAGAATTCAGTTATATTTATTTTATCGCTGTAGGTCAACTGGTTTGGCAGATATCGAGGAAATAGTGCAGCACGTTGTTGGTTTTTTTTTGTATCTAAAACAAAAATCTATTAATGCCACTTTATAGATAATTTAATCTAGAATTCAGTCATATTTATTTTATCGCTGTAGGTCAACTGGTTTGGCAGATATCGAAGAAATAGTGCAGCATGTTGTTGGTTTTTTTTTGTATCTAAAACAAAAATCTATTAATGCCACTTTATAGATAATTTAATCTAGAATTCAGTCATATTTATTTTATCGCTGTAGGTCAACTGGTTTGGCAGATATCGAAGAAATAGTGCAGCATGTTGTTGGTTTTTTTTGTATCTAAAACAAAAATCTATTAATGCCACTTTATAGATAATTTAATCTAGAATTCAGCCATATTTATTTTATCGCTGTAGGTCAACTGGTTTGGCAGATATCGAAGAAATAGTGCAGCATGTTGTTGGTTTTTTTTTGTATCTAAAACAAAAATCTATTAATGCCACTTTATAGATAATTTAATCTAGAATTCAGTCATATTTATTTTATCGCTGTAGGTCAACTGGTTTGGCAGATATCGAAGAAATAGTGCAGCATGTTGTTGGTTTTTTTTTGTATCTAAAACAAAAATCTATTAATGCCACTTTATAGATAATTTAATCTAGAATTCAGTCATATTTATTTTATCGCTGTAGGTCAACTGGTTTGGCAGATATCGAAGAAATAGTGCAGCATGTTGTTGGTTTTTTTTGTATCTAAAACAAAAATCTATTAATGCCACTTTATAGATAATTTAATCTAGAATTCGGTCATATTTATTTTATCGCTGTAGGTCAACTGGTTTGGCAGATATCGAAGAAATAGTGGAGCATGTTGTTGGTTTTTTTTTTGTATCTAAAACAAAAATCTATTAATGCCACTTTATAGATAATTTAATCTAGAATTCAGTCATATTTATTTTATCGCTGTAGGTCAACTGGTTTGGCAGATATCGAAGAAATAGTGCAGCATGTTGTTGGTTTTTTTTGTATCTAAAACAAAAATCTATTAATGTCACTTTATAGATAATTTAATCTAGAATTCAGTCATATTTATTTTATCGCTGTAGGTCAACTGGTTTGGCAGATATCGAAGAAATAGTGCAGCATGTTGTTGGTTTTTTTTGTATCTAAAACAAAAACCTATTAATGCTACTTTATAGATAATTTAATCTAGAATTCAGCCATATTTATTTTATCGCTGTAGGTCAACTGGTTTGGCAGATATCGAAGAAATAGTACAGCATGTTGTTGGTTTTTTTTGTATCTAAAACAAAAATCTATTAATGCCACTTTATAGATAATTTAATCTAGAATTCAGTCATATTTATTTTATCGCTGTAGGTCAACTGGTTTGGCAGATATCGAAGAAATAGTGCAGCATGTTGTTGGTTTTTTTTTGTATCTAAAACAAAAATCTATTACTGCCACTTTATAGATAATTTAATCTAGAATTCAGTCATATTTATTTTATCGCTGTAGGTCAACTGGTTTGGCAGATATCGAAGAAATAGTGCAGCATGTTGTTGGTTTTTTTTTGTATCTAATACAAAAATCTATTAATGCCACTTTATAGATAATTTAATCTAGAATTCAGTCATATTTATTTTATCGCTGTAGTCAACTGGTTTGGCAGATATCGAAGAAATAGTGCAGCATGTTGTTGGTTTTTTTTTGTATCTAAAACAAAAATCTATTAATGCCACTTTATAGATAATTTAATCTAGAATTCAGCCATATTTATTTTATCGCTGTAGGTCAACTGGTTTGGCAGATATCGAAGAAATAGTGCAGCATGTTGTTGGTTTTTTTTTGTATCTAAAACAAAAATCTATTAATGCCACTTTATAGATAATTTAATCTAGAATTCAGTCATATTTATTTTATCGTTGGTTTTTTTTTTGTATCTAAAACAAAAATCTATTAATGCCACTTTATAGATAATTTAATCTAGAATTCAGTCATATTTATTTTATCGCTGTAGGTCAACTGGTTTGGCAGATATCGAAGAAATAGTGCAGCATGTTGTTGGTTTTTTTTTGTATCTAAAACAAAAATCTATTAATGCCACTTTATAGATAATTTAATCTAGAATTCAGTCATATTTATTTTATCGCTGTAGGTCAACTGGTTTGGCAGATATCGAAGAAATACTGCAGCATGTTGTTGGTTTTTTTTTGTATCTAAAACAAAAATCTATTACTGCCACTTTATAGATAATTTAATCTAGAATTCAGTCATATTTATTTTATCGCTGTAGGTCAACTGGTTTGGCAGATATCGAAGAAATAGTGCAGCATGTTGTTGGTTTTTTTTTGTATCTAAAACAAAAATCTATTAATGCCACTTTATAGATAATTTAATCTAGAATTCAGCTATATTTATTTTATTGCTGTAGGTCAACTGGTTTGGCAGATATCGAAGAAAGAGTACAGCATGTTGTTGGTTTTTTTTTGTATCTAAAACAAAAATCTATTAATGCCACTTTATAGATAATTTAATCTAGAATTCAGTTATATTTATTTTATCGCTGTAGGTCAACTGGTTTTTCAGATATCGAGGAAATAGTGCAGCATGTTGTTGGTTTTTTTTTTGTATCTAAAACAAAAATCTATTAATGCCACTTTATAGATAATTTAATCTAGAATTCAGTTATATTTATTTTATCGCTGTAGGTCAACTGGTTTGGCAGATATCGAGGAAATAGTGCAGCATGTTGTTGTTTTTTTTTTGTATCTAAAACAAAAATCTATTAATGCCACTTTATAGATAATTTAATCTAGAATTCAGTCATATTTATTTTATCGCTGTAGGTCAACTGGTTTGGCAGATATCGAAGAAATAGTGCAGCATGTTGTTGGTTTTTTTTTGTATCTAAAACAAAAATCTATTAATGCCACTTTATAGATAATTTAATCTAGAATTCAGTCATATTTATTTTATCGCTGTAGGTCAACTGGTTTGGCAGATATCGAAGAAATAGTGCAGCATGTTGTTGATTTTTTTTTGTATCTAAAACAAAAATCTATTAATGCCACTTTATAGATAATTTAATCTAGAATTCAGCTATATTTATTTTATCGCTGTAGGTCAACTGGTTTGGCAGATATCGAAGAAATAGTACAGCATGTTGTTGGTTTTTCTTTGTATCTAAAACAAAAATCTATTAATGCCACTTTATAGATAATTTAATCTAGAATTCAGTTATATTTATTTTATCGCTGTAGGTCAACTGGTTTGGCAGATATCGAGGAAATAGTGCAGCACGTTGTTGGTTTTTTTTTGTATCTAAAACAAAAATCTATTAATGCCACTTTATAGATAATTTAATCTAGAATTCAGTCATATTTATTTTATCGCTGTAGGTCAACTGGTTTGGCAGATATCGAAGAAATAGTGCAGCATGTTGTTGGTTTTTTTTTGTATCTAAAACAAAAATCTATTAATGCCACTTTATAGATAATTTAATCTAGAATTCAGTCATATTTATTTTATCGCTGTAGGTCAACTGGTTTGGCAGATATCGAAGAAATAGTGCAGCATGTTGTTGGTTTTTTTTGTATCTAAAACAAAAATCTATTAATGCCACTTTATAGATAATTTAATCTAGAATTCAGCCATATTTATTTTATCGCTGTAGGTCAACTGGTTTGGCAGATATCGAAGAAATAGTGCAGCATGTTGTTGGTTTTTTTTTTGTATCTAAAACAAAAATCTATTAATGCCACTTTATAGATAATTTAATCTAGAATTCGGTCATATTTATTTTATCGCTGTAGGTCAACTGGTTTGGCAGATATCGAAGAAATAGTGCAGCATGTTGTTGGTTTTTTTTTTGTATCTAAAACAAAAATCTATTAATGCCACTTTATAGATAATTTAATCTAGAATTCAGTCATATTTATTTTATCGCTGTAGGTCAACTGGTTTGGCAGATATCGAAGAAATAGTGCAGCATGTTGTTGGTTTTTTTTTTGTATCTAAAACAAAAATCTATTAATGCCACTTTATAGATAATTTAATCTAGAATTCAGTCATATTTATTTTATCGCTGTAGGTCAACTGGTTTGGCAGATATCGAAGAAATAGTGCAGCATGTTGTTGGTTTTTTTTTGTATCTAAAACAAAAATCTATTAATGTCACTTTATAGATAATTTAATCTAGAATTCAGTCATATTTATTTTATCGCTGTAGGTCAACTGGTTTGGCAGATATCGAAGAAATAGTGCAGCATGTTGTTGGTTTTTTTTTGTATCTAAAACAAAAACCTATTAATGCTACTTTATAGATAATTTAATCTAGAATTCAGCCATATTTATTTTATCGCTGTAGGTCAACTGGTTTGGCAGATATCGAAGAAATAGTACAGCATGTTGTTGGTTTTTTTTTGTATCTAAAACAAAAATCTATTAATGCCACTTTATAGATAATTTAATCTAGAATTCAGTCATATTTATTTTATCGCTGTAGGTCAACTGGTTTGGCAGATATCGAAGAAATAGTGCAGCATGTTGTTGGTTTTTTTTTGTATCTAAAACAAAAATCTATTACTGCCACTTTATAGATAATTTAATCTAGAATTCAGTCATATTTATTTTATCGCTGTAGGTCAACTGGTTTTTCAGATATCGAAGAAATAGTGCAGCATGTTGTTGGTTTTTTTTTGTATCTAAAACAAAAATCTATTAATGCCACTTTATAGATAATTTAATCTAGAATTCAGTCATATTTATTTTATCGCTGTAGTCAACTGGTTTGGCAGATATCGAAGAAATAGTGCAGCATGTTGTTGGTTTTTTTTTGTATCTAAAACAAAAATCTATTAATGCCACTTTATAGATAATTTAATCTAGAATTCAGCCATATTTATTTTATCGCTGTAGGTCAACTGGTTTGGCAGATATCGAAGAAATAGTGCAGCATGTTGTTGGTTTTTTTTTGTATCTAAAACAAAAATCTATTAATGCCACTTTATAGATAGTTTAATCTAGAATTCAGTCATATTTATTTTATCGTTGGTTTTTTTTTTGTATCTAAAACAAAAATCTATTAATGCCACTTTATAGATAATTTAATCTAGAATTCAGTCATATTTATTTTATCGCTGTAGGTCAACTGGTTTGGCAGATATCGAAGAAATAGTGCAGCATGTTGTTGGTTTTTTTTTGTATCTAAAACAAAAATCTATTAATGCCACTTTATAGATAATTTAATCTAGAATTCAGTCATATTTATTTTATCGCTGTAGGTCAACTGGTTTGGCAGATATCGAAGAAATACTGCAGCATGTTGTTGGTTTTTTTTTGTATCTAAAACAAAAATCTATTACTGCCACTTTATAGATAATTTAATCTAGAATTCAGTCATATTTATTTTATCGCTGTACGTCAACTGGTTTGGCAGATATCGAAGAAATAGTGCAGCATGTTGTTGGTTTTTTTTTGTATCTAAAACAAAAATCTATTAATGCCACTTTATAGATAATTTAATCTAGAATTCAGTCATATTTATTTTATCGCTGTAGGTCAACTGGTTTGGCAGATATCGAAGAAATAGTGCAGCATGTTGTTGGTTTTTTTTGTATCTAAAACAAAAATCTATTAATGCCACTTTATAGATAATTTAATCTAGAATTCAGCCATATTTATTTTATCGCTGTAGGTCAACTGGTTTGGCAGATATCGAAGAAATAGTGCAGCATGTTGTTGGTTTTTTTTTGTATCTAAAACAAAAATCTATTAATGCCACTTTATAGATAGTTTAATCTAGAATTCAGTCATATTTATTTTATCGTTGTTTTTTTTTTGTATCTAAAACAAAAATCTATTAATGCCACTTTATAGATAATTTAATCTAGAATTCAGTCATATTTATTTTATCGCTGTAGGTCAACTGGTTTGGCAGATATCGAAGAAATAGTACAGCATGTTGTTGTTTTTTTTTTTTGTATCTAAAACAAAAATCTATTGATGCCACTTTATAGATAATTTAATCTAGAATGCAGTCATATTTATTTTATCGCTGTAGGTCAACTGGTTTGGCAGATATCGAAGAAATAGTGCAGCATGTTGTTGGTTTTTTTTTTTGTATCTAAAACAAAAATCTATTAATGCCACTTTATAGATAATTTAATCTAGAATTCAGCCATATTTATTTTATCGCTGTAGGTCAACTGGTTTGGCAGATATCGAAGAAATAGTACAGCATGTTGTTGGTTTTTTTTTTGTATCTAAAACAAAAATCTATTAATGCCACTTTATAGATAATTTAATCTAGAATTCAGTCATATTTATTTTATCGCTGTAGGTCAACTGGTTTGGCAGATATCGAAGAAACCGTGCAGCATCTGGATACTCAAATTCAAAAAGTTGATCTTTTTTGTTTGTATCTAAAACAAAAGTCTATTAATGCCAGTTGTTAGATAATTGAATCTAGAATTCAAGCATATTTGGTAGATTGCTGTAGGTCAACTGGTTTGGGAGATATCGAAGAAACCGTGCAGCATCTGGAGACTCAAATTCAAAAAGTTGACCTTTTTTGTTTGTATCTAAAACAAAAATATATTAATGCCAGTTGTTAGATAATTGAATCTAGAATTCAGGCATATTTGGTAGATTGCTGTAGATCAACTGGTTTGGGAGATATCGAAGAAACCGTGCAGCATTTGGATACTCAAATTCAAAAAGTTGATCTTTTTTGTTTGTATCTAAAACAAAAGTCTATTAATGCCAGTTGTTAGATAATTGATTCTAGAATTCAGGCATATTTGGTATATTGCTGTAGGTCAACTGGTTTGGGAGATATCAAAGAAACCGTGCAGCATCTGGATACTCAAATTCAAAAACTTGACCTTTTTTGTTTGTATCTAAACCAAAAATCTATTAATGCCAGTTGTTAGATAATTGAATCTAGAATTCAGGCATATTTGGTAGATTGCTGTAGGTCAACTGGTTTGTGAGATATCGAAGAAACCGTGCAGCATCTGGATACTCAAATTCAAAAAGTTGACCTTTTTTGTTTTTATCTAAAACAAAAATCTATTAAAGCCAGTTGTTAGATAATTGAATCAAGAATTCAGGCATATTTGGTAGATTGCTGTAGGTCAACTGGTTTGGGAGATATCGAAGAAACCGTGCAGCATCTGGATACTCAAATTCAAAAAGTTTACCTTTTTTGTTTGTATCTAAAACAAAAATCTATTAATGCCAGTTGTTAGATAATTGAATCTAGAATTCAGGCATATTTGGTAGATTGCTGTAAGTCAACTGGTTTGGGAGATATCGAAGAAACCGTGCAGCATCTGAATGCTCGAATTCAAAAAGTTGACCTTTTTTGTTTGTATCTAGAACCAAAATCTATTAATGTCAGTTGTTAGATAATTGAATCTAGAATTCAGGCATATTTGGTAGATTACTGGTTTGGGAGATATCGAAGTAACCGTGCGGCATCTGGATACTCAAACTCAAAAGGTTGACCTTTTTTGTTTGTATCTATAACCAAAATCTATTAATGCCAGTTATTAGATAATTGAATCTAGAATTCAGCATATTTGTTTGATCGCTGTAGGTCAACCGGTTTGCGAGATATCGAAGAAACCGTGCAGCATCTGGATACTCAAATTCAAAAAGTTGACCTTTTTTGTTTGTATCTAGAACCAAAGTCTATTAATGCCAATTGTTAGATAATTGAATCTAGAATTCAGCATATTTGTTTGATCGCTGTAGGTCAACTGGTTTTGGAGATATCGAAGAAGCCGTGCAGCATCTGGATGCTCGAATTCAAAAAGTTGACCTTTTTTGTTTGTATCTAAAACAAAAATCTATTAATGCCAGTTGTTAGATAATTGAATCTAGAATTCAGGCATATTTGGTAGATTGCTGTAGGTCAACTGGTTTGGGAGATATCGAAGAAACCGTGCGGCATCTGGATACTCAAATTCAAAAAGTTGACCTTTTTTGTTTGTATCTAGAACCAAAATCTATTAATGCTAGTTGTTAGATAATTGAATATAGAATTCAGCATATTTGTTTGATCGCTGTAGGTCAACTGGTTTGGGAGATATCGAAGAAATCGTGCAGCATCTGGATGCTCGAATTCAAAAAGTTGACCTTTTTTGTTTGTATCTAAAACAAAAATCTATTAATGCCAGTTGTTAGATAATTGAATCTAGAATTCAAGCATATTTGGTAGATTGCTGTAGGTCAACTGGTTTGGGAGATATCGAAGAAACCGTGCGGCATCTGGATACTCAAATTCAAAAGGTTGACCTTCTTTGTTTGTATCTATAACCAAAATCTATTAATGCCAGTTATTAGATAATTGAATCTAGAATTCAGGCATATTTGCTAGATTACTGGTTTGGGAGATATCGAAGAAACCGTGCGGCATCTGGATACTCAAATTCAAAACGTTGACCTTTTTTGTTTGTATCTATAACCAAAATCTATTAATGTCAGTTGTTAGATAATTGAATCTAGAATTCAGCATATTTGTTTGATCGCTGTAGGTCAACTGGTTTGGGAGATATCGAAGAAACCGTGCGGCATCTGGATACTCAAATTCAAAAGGTTGACCTTCTTTGTTTGTATCTATAACCAAAATCTATTAATGCCAGTTGTTAGATAATTGAATCTAGAATTCAGGCATATTTGGTAGATTGCTGTAGGTCAACTGGTTTGGGAGATATCGAAGAAACCGTGCGGCATCTGGATACTCAAATTCAAAAAGTTGACCTTTTTTGTTTGTATCTATAACCAAAATCTATTAATGTCAGTTGTTAGATAATTTAATCTAGAATTCAGCATATTTGTTTGATCGCTGTAGGTCAACTGGTTTGGGAGATATCGAAGAAACCGTGCGGCATCTGGATACTCAATTTCAAAAAGTTGACCTTTTTTGTTTGTATCTATAACCAAAATCTATTAATGCCAGTTGTTAGATAATTGAATCTAGAATTCAGCATATTGGTTTGATCGCTGTAGGTCAACTGGTTTGGGAGATATCGAAGAAACCGTGCAGCATCTGGATACTCAAATTCAAAAAGTTGACCTTTTTTGTTTGTATCTAAAACTAAAATCTATTAAAGCCAGTTGTTAGATAATTGAATCTAGAATTCAGGCATATTTGGTAGATTGCTGGTTTGGGAGATATCGAAGAAACCGTGCGGCATCTGGATACTCAAATTCAAAAGGTTGACCTTTTTTGTTTGTATCTATAACCAAAATCTATTAATGCCAGTTATTAGATATATGAATCTAGAATTCAGCATATTTGTTTGATCGCTGTAGGTCAACTGGTTTGGGAGATATCGAAGAAACCGTGCAGCATCTGGATACTCAAATTCAAAAAGTTGACCTTTTTTGTTTGTATCTAAAACTAAAATCTATTAAAGCCAGTTGTTAGATAATTGAATCAAGAATTCAGGTATATTTGGTAGATTGCAGTAGGTCAACTGGTTTGGAAGATATCGAAGAAACCGTGCAGCATCTGGATACACAAATTCAAAAAGTTGACCTTTTTTATTTGTATCTAAAACAAAAATCTATTAATGCCAGTTGTTAGATAATTGAATCTAGAATTCAGGCATATTTGGTAGATTGCTGTAAGTCAACTGGTTTGGGAGATATAGAAGAAACCGTGCAGCATCTGGATACTCAAATTCAAAAAGTTGATCTTTTTTGTTTGTATCTAAAACAAAATTCTATTAATGCCAGTTGTTAGATAATTGAATCTAGAATTCAGGCATATTTTTTAGATTGCTGTAGGTCAACTGCTTTGGGAGATATCGAAGAACCCTTGCAGCATCTGGATACTCAAATTCAAAAAGTTGACCTTTTTTGTTTGTATCTAAAACAAAAATCTATTAATGCCAGTTGTTAGATAATTGAATCTAGAATTCAGGCATATTTGGTAGATTACTGGTTTGGGAGATATCGAAGAAACCGTGCGGCATCTGGATACTCAAATTCAAAAAGTTGACCTTTTTTGTTTGTATCTACGAGTATAACCAAAATCTATTAATGCCAGTTATTAGATAATTGAATCTAGAATTCAGCATATTTGTTTGATCGCTGTAGGTCAACTGGTTTGGGAGATATCGAAGAAACCGTGCAGCATGTGGATACTCAAATTCAAAAAGTTGACCTTTTTTGTTTTTATCTAAAACAAAAATCTATTAATGCCAGTTATTAGATAATTGAATCTAGAATTCAGGCATATTTGGTAGATTGCTGTAGGTCAACTGGTTTGGGAGATATCGAAGAAACCGTGCGGCATCTGGATACTCAAATTCAAAAAGTTGACCTTTTTTGTTTGTATCTAGAACCAAAATCTATTAATGCCAGTTGTTAGATAATAATATCCAGAATTCAGGCATATTTGTTTGATCGCTGTAGGTCAACTGGTTTGGGAGATATCGAAGAAACCGTGCAGCATCTGGATACTCAAATTCAAAAAGTTGACCTTTTTTGTTTGTATCTAAAACAAAAATCTATTAATGCCAGTTGTTAGATAATTGAATCTAGAATTCAGGCATATTTGGTAGATTACTGGTTTGGGAGATATCGAAGAAACCGTACAGCATCTGGGTACTCAAATTCACAAAGTTGACCTTTTTTGTTTGTATCTAAAACAAAAATCTATTAATGCCAGTTGTTAGATAATTGAATCTAGAATTCAGGCATATTTAGTGGATCGCTGTAGGTCAACTGGTTTGGGAGATATCGAAGAAACCGTGCAGCATCTGGATACTGAAATTCATTCAAAAGGTAGACCTTTTTTGTTCGTAAAACAAAAATCTATTAATGTCAGTTGTTGGATAATTGAATCTAGAATTCAGGCATATTTGGTAGATTGCTCTAGGTCAACTGGTTTGGGTGATATCGAAGAAACCGTGCGGCATCTGGATACTCAAATTCAAAAAGTTGACCTTTTTTGTTTGTATCTAGATCCAAAATCTATTAATGCCAGTTGTTAGATAATTGAATCTAGAATTCAGCATATTTGTTTGATCGCTGTAGGTCAACTGGTTTGGGAGATATCGAAGAAACCGTGCAGCATCTGGATACTCAAATTCAAAAAGTTGACCTTTTTTGTTTGTATCTAAAACAAAAATCTATTAATGCCAATTGTTAGATAATTGAATCTAGAATTCACTCATATTTGGTAGATTACTGGTTTGGGAGATATCGAAGAAACCGTGCAGCATCTGGATACTCAAATTCAAAAAGTTTACCTTTTTTGTTTGTATCTATAACCAAAATCTATTAATGTCAGTTGTTAGATAATTGAATCTAGAATTCAGCATATTTGTTTGATCGCTGTAGGTCAACTTGTTTGGGAGATATCGAAGAAACCGTGCAGCATCGGGATACTCAAATTCAAAAAGTTGACCTTTTTTGTCTGTATCTAGAACCAAAATCTGTTAATGCCAGTTGTTAGATAATTGAATCTAGAATTCAGCATATTTGTTTGATCGCTGTAGGTCAACTGGTTTGGGAGATATCGAAGAAACCGTGCAGCATCTGGATACTCAAATTCAAAAAGTTGACCTTTTTTTTTATCTAGAACCAAAATCTATCAATGCCAGTTGTTAGATAATTGAATTCAGGCATATTTGGTAGATTGCTGTAGGTCAACTGGTTTGGGAGATATCGAAGAAACTGGGCGGCATCTGGATACTCAAATTCAAAAAGTTGACCTTTTTTGTTTGTATCTAGAACCAAAATCTATTAATGCCAGTTGTTAGATAATTGAATCTAGAATTCAGCATATTTGTTTGATCGCTGTAGGTCAACTGGTTTGGGAGATATCGAAGAAACCGTGCGGCATCTGGATACTCAAATTTAAAAAGTTGACCTTTTTTGTTTGTATCTAGAACCAAAATCTATTAATGCCAGTTGTTAGATAATTGAATCCAGAATTCAGGCATATTTGTTTGATCGCTGTAGGTCAACTGGTTTGGGAGATATCGAAGAAACCGTGCAGCATCTGGATACTCAAATTCAAAAAGTTGACCTTTTCTGTTTGTATCTAAAACAAAAATCTATTAATGCCAGTTGTTAGATAATTGAATCTAGAATTCACTCATATTTGGTAGATTACTGGTTTGGGAGATATCGAAGAAACCGTGCAGCATCTGGATACTCAAATTCAAAAAGTTGACCTTTTTGTTTGTATCTAGAACCAAAATCTATTAATGCCAGTTGTTAGATAATTGAATCTAGAATTCAGCATATTTGTTTGATCGCTGTAGGTCAACTGGTTTGGGAGATATCGAAGAAACCGTGCAGCATCTGGATACTCAAATTCAAAAAGTTTACCTTTTTTGTTTGTATCTATAACCAAAATCTATTAATGTCAGTTGTTAGATAATTGAATCTAGAATTCAGCATATTTGTTTGATCGCTGTAGGTCAACTGGTTTGGGAGATATCGAAGAAACCGTGCAGCATCTGGATACTCAAATTCAAAAAGTTGACCTTTTTTGTCTGTATCTAGAACCAAAATCTATTAATGCCAGTTGTTAGATAATTGAATCTAGAATTCAGCATATTTGTTTGATCGCTGTAGGTCAACTGGTTTGGGAGATATCGAAGAAACCGTGCAGCATCTGGATACTCAAATTCAAAAAGTTGACCTTTTTTGTTTTTATCTAGAACCAAAATCTATCAATGCCAGTTGTTAGATAATTGAATCTAGAATTCAGGCATATTTGGTAGATTGCTGTAGGTCAACTGGTTTGGGAGCTATCGAAGAAACCGGGCGGCATCTGGATACTCAAATTCAAAAAGTTGACCTTTTTTGTTTGTATCTAGAACCAAAATCTATTAATGCCAGTTGTTAGATAATTGAATCTAGAATTCAGCATATTTCTTTGATCGCTGTAGGTCAACTGGTTTGGGAGATATCGAAGAAACCGTGCGGCATCTGGATACTCAAATTCAAAAAGTTGACCTTTTTTGTTTGTATCTAGAACCAAAATCTATTAATGCCAGTTGTTAGATAATTGAATCCAGAATTCAGGCATATTTGTTTGATCGCTGTAGGTCAACTGGTTTGGGAGATATCGAAGAAACCGTGCAGCATCTGGATACTCAAATTCAAAAAGTTGACCTTTTTTGTTTGTATCTAAAACAAAAATCTATTAATGCCAGTTGTTAGATAACTGAATCTAGAATTCACTCATATTTGGTAGATTACTGGTTTGGGAGATATCGAAGAAACCGTGCAGCATCTGGATACTCAAATTCAAAAAGTTGACCTTTTTTGTTTGTATCTATAACCAAAATCTATTAATGCCAGTTGTTAGATAATTGAATCTAGAATTCAGCATATTTGTTTGATCGCTGTAGGTCAACTGGTTTGGGAGATATCGAAGAAACTGTGCAGCATCTGGATACTCAAATTCAAAAAGTTGACCTTTTTGTTTGTATCTAGAACCAAAATCTATTAATGCCAGTTGTTAGATAATTGAATCTAGAATTCAGCATATTTGTTTGATCGCTGTAGGTCAACTGGTTTGGGAGATATCGAAGAAACCGTGCAGCATCTGGATACTCAAATTCAAAAAGTTGACCTTTTTTGTTTGTATCTATAACCAAAATCTATTAATGCCAGTTGTTAGATAATTGAATCTAGAATTCAGCATATTTGTTTGATCGCTGTAGGTCAACTGGTTTGGGAGATATCGACGAAACCGTGCAGTATCTGGATACTCAAATTCAAAAAGTTGACCTTTTTTGTTTGTATCTAGAACCAAAATCTATTAATGCCATTTGTTAGATAATTGAATCTAGAATTCAGCATATTTGTTTGATCGCTGTAGGTCAACTGGTTTCGGAGATATCGAAGAAACCGTGCAGCATCTGGATACTCAAATTCAAAAAGTTGACCTTTTTTGTTTGTATCTAAAACAAAAATCTATTAATGCCAGTTGTTATATAATTGAATCTAGAATTCAGGCATTTTTGGTAGATCGCTGTAGGTCAACTGTTTTGGGAGATATCGAAGAAACCGTGCGGCATCTGGATACTCAAATTCAAAAAGTTTACCTTTTTTGTTTGTATCTAAAACAAAAATCTATTAATGACAGTGTTGTTAGATAATTGAATCTAGAATTCAGCATATTTGTTTGATCGCTGTAGGTCAACTAGTTTGGGAGATATCGAAGAAACCGTGCAGCATCTGGATACTCAAATTCAAAAAGTTGACCTTTTTTGTTTGTATCTAGAACCAAAATCTATCAATGCCAGTTGTTAGATAATTGAATCTAGAATTCAGCATATTTGTTTGATCGCTGTAGGTCAACTGGTTTGGGAGATATCGAAGAAACCGTGCAGCATCTGGATACTCAAATTCAAAAAGTTGACCTTTTTTGTTTGTACTCGTATCTAAAACAAAAATCTATTAATGCCAGTGTTGTTAGATAATTTAATCTAGAATTCAGCATATTTGTGTGATCGCTGTAGGTCAACTGGTTTGGGAGATATCGAAGAAACCGTGCAGCATCTGGATACTCAAATTCAAAAAGTTGACCTTTTTTGTTTTTATCTAGAACCAAAATCTATCAATGCCAGTTGTTAGATATAGATATAGATATTTGTTTGATCGCTGTAGGTCAACTGGTTTGGGAGATATCGAAGAAACCGTGCAGCATCTGGATACTCAAATTCAAAAAGTTGACTTTTTTTGTTTGTATCTAAAACAAAATACTATTAATGCCAGTTATTAGATAATTGAATCTAGAATTCAGGATATTTGTTTGATCGCTGTAGGTCAACTGGTTTGGGAGATATCGAAGAAACCGTGCAGCATCTGGATACTCAAATTCAAAAAGTTGACCTTTTTTGTTTTTATCTAGAACCAAAATCTATCAATGCCAGTTGTTAGATATAGATATAGATATTTGTTTGATCGCTGTAGGTCAACTGGTTTGGGAGATATCGAAGAAACCGTGCAGCATCTGGATACTCAAATTCAAAAAGTTGACTTTTTTTGTTTGTATCTAAAACAAAATACTATTAATGCCAGTTATTAGATAATTGAATCTAGAATTCAGGATATTTGTTTGATCGCTGAACTGGTTTGGGAGATATCGAAGAAACCGTGCAGCATCTGGTTACTCAAATTCAAAAAGCTTACCTTTTTTGTTTGTATCTATAACCAAAATCTATTAATGTCAGTTGTTAGATAATTGAATCTAGAATTCAGCATATTTGTTTGATCGCTGTAGGTCAACTGGTTTGGGAGATATCGAAGAAACCGTGCAGCATCTGGATACTCAAATTCAAAAAGTTGACCTTTTTTGTCTGTATCTAGAACCAAAATCTATTAATGCCAGTTGTTAGATAATTGAATCTAGAATTCAGCATATTTGTTTGATCGCTGTAGGTCAACTGGTTTGGGAGATATCGAAGAAACCGTGCAGCATCTGGATACTCAAATTCAAAAAGTTGACCTTTTTTGTTTGTATCTATAACCAAAATCTATTAATGCCAGTTGTTAGATAATTGAATCTAGAATTCAGCATATTTGTTTGATCGCTGTAGGTCAACTGGTTTGGGAGATATCGAAGAAACTGTGCAGCATCTGGATACTCAAATTCAAAAAGTTGACCTTTTTGTTTGTATCTAGAACCAAAATCTATTAATGCCAGTTGTTAGATAATTGAATCTAGAATTCAGCATATTTGTTTGATCGCTGTAGGTCAACTGGTTTGGGAGATATCGAAGAAACCGTGCAGCATCTGGATACTCAAATTCAAAAAGTTGACCTTTTTTGTTTGTATCTAGAACCAAAATCTATTAATGCCAGTTGTTAGATAATTGAATCTAGAATTCCGCATATTTGTTTTGTCGCTGTAGGTCAACTGGTTTGGGAGATATCGACGAAACCGTGCAGCATCTGGATACTCAAATTCAAAAAGTTGACCTTTTTTGTTTGTATCTAGAACCAAAATCTATTAATGCCATTTGTTAGATAATTGAATCTAGAATTCAGCATATTTGTTTGATCGCTGTAGGTCAACTGGTTTCGGAGATATCGAAGAAACCGTGCAGCATCTGGATACTCAAATTCAAAAAGTTGACCTTTTTTGTTTGTATCTAAAACAAAAATCTATTAATGCCAGTTGTTATATAATTGAATCTAGAATTCAGGCGTTTTTGGTAGATCGCTGTAGGTCAACTGTTTTGGGAGATATCGAAGAAACCGTGTGGCATCTGGATACTCAAATTCAAAAAGTTGACCTTTTTTGTTTGTATCTAAAACAAAAATAATTGAATCTAGAATTCAGCATATTTGTTTGATCGCTGTAGGTCAACTAGTTTGGGAGATATCGAAGAAACCGTGCAGAATCTGGATACTCAAATTCAAAAAGTTGACCTTTTTTGTTTGTATCTAGAACCAAAATCTATTAATGCCATTTGTTAGATAATTGAATCTAGAATTCAGCATATTTGTTTGATCGCTGTAGGTCAACTGGTTTGGGAGATATCGAAGAAACCGTGCAGCATCTGGATACTCAAATTCAAAAAGTTGACCTTTTTTGTTTGTATCTAGAACCAAAATCTATTAATGCCAGTTGTTAGATAATTGAATCTAGAATTCCGCATATTTGTTTGGTCGCTGTAGGTCAACTGGTTTGGGAGATATCGACGAAACCGTGCAGCATCTGGATACTCAAATTCAAAAAGTTGACCTTTTTTGTTTGTATCTAGAACCAAAATCTATTAATGCCATTTGTTAGATAATTGAATCTAGAATTCAGCATATTTGTTTGATCGCTGTAGGTCAACTGGTTTCGGAGATATCGAAGAAACCGTGCAGCATCTGGATACTCAAATTCAAAAAGTTGACCTTTTTTGTTTGTATCTAAAACAAAAATCTATTAATGCCAGTTGTTATATAATTGAATCTAGAATTCAGGCGTTTTTGGTAGATCGCTGTAGGTCAACTGTTTTGGGAGATATCGAAGAAACCGTGTGGCATCTGGATACTCAAATTCAAAAAGTTGACCTTTTTTGTTTGTATCTAAAACAAAAATAATTGAATCTAGAATTCAGCATATTTGTTTGATCGCTGTAGGTCAACTAGTTTGGGAGATATCGAAGAAACCGTGCAGAATCTGGATACTCAAATTCAAAAAGTTGACCTTTTTTGTTTGTATCTAGAACCAAAATCTATTAATGCCATTTGTTAGATAATTGAATCTAGAATTCAGCATATTTGTTTGATCGCTGTAGGTCAACCGGTTTGGGAGATATCGAAGAAACCGTGCAGCATCTGGATACTCAAATTCAAAAAGTTGACTTTTTTTGTTTGTATCTAAAACAAAATACTATTAATGCCAGTTATTAGATAATTGAATCTAGAATTCAGCATATTTGTTTGATCGCTGTAGGTCAACTGGTTTGGGAGATATCGAAGAAACCGTGCAGCATCTGGATACTCAAATTCAAAAAGTTGACTTTTTTTGTTTGTATCTAAAACAAAAATCTATTAATGCCAGTTATTAGATAATTGAATCTAGAATTCAGCATATTTGTTTGATTGCTGTAGGTCAACTGGTTTGGGAGATATCGAAGAAACCGTGCAGCATCTGGATACTCAAATTCAAAAAGTTGACCTTTTTTGTTTTTTATCTAGAACCAAAATCTATCAATGCCAGTTATTAGATAATTGAATCTAGAATTCAGCATATTTGTTTGATCGCTGTAGGTCAACTGGTTTGGGAGATATCGAAGAAACCGTGCAGCATCTGGATACTCAAATTCAAAAAGTTGACCTTTTTTGTTTGTATCTAAAACAAAAATCTATTAATGCCAGTGTTGTTAGATAATTGAATCTCTAATTCAGCATATTTGTTTGATCGCTGTTGGTCAACTAGTTTGGGAGATATCGAAGAAACCGTGCAGCATCTGGATACTCAAATTCAAAAAGTTGACCTTTTTTGTTTGTATCTAAAACAAAAATCTATTAATGCCAGTGTTGTTAGATAATTGAATCTAGAATTCAGCATATTTGTTTGATCGCTGTAGGTCAACTGGTTTGGAAGATATCGAAGAAACCGTGCAGCATCTGGATACTCAAATTCAAAAAGTTGACCTTTTTTGTTTGTATCTAAAACAAAAATCTATTAATGCCAGTTGTTATATAATTGAATCTAGAATTCAGGCGTTTTTGGTAGATCGCTGTAGGTCAACTGTTTTGGGAGATATCGAAGAAACCGTGCGGCATCTGGATATTCAAATTCAAAAAGTTGACCTTTATTGTTTGAATCTATAACCAAAATCTATTAATGCCAGTTATTAGATAATTGAATCTAGAATTCAGCATATTTGTTTGATCGCTGTAGGTCAACCGGTTTGGGAGATATCGAAGAAACCGTGCAGCATCTGGATACTCAAATTCAAAAAGTTGACCTTTTTGTTTGTATCTAGAACCAAAATCTATTAATGCCAGTTGTTAGATAATTGAATCTAGAATTCAGCATACTTGTTTGATCGCTGTAGGTCAACTGGTTTGGGAGATATCGAAGAAACCGTGCAGCATCTGGATACTCAAATTCAAAAAGTTGACCTTTTTTGTTTGTATCTATAACCAAAATCTATTAATGCCAGTTATTAGATAATTGAATCTAGAATTCAGCATATTTGTTTGATCGCTGTAGGTCAACTGGTTTGGGAGATATCGAAGAAACCGTGCAGCATCTGGATACTCAAATTCAAAAAGTTGACTTTTTTTGTTTGTATCTAAAACAAAAATCTATTAATGCCAGTTATTAGATAATTGAATCTAGAATTCAGCATATTTGTTTGATTGCTGTAGGTCAACTGGTTTGGGAGATATCGAAGAAACCGTGCAGCATCTGGATACTCAAATTCAAAAAGTTGACCTTTTTTGTTTTTTATCTAGAACCAAAATCTATCAATCCAGTTATTAGATAATTGAATCTAGAATTCAGCATATTTGTTTGATCGCTGTAGGTCAACTGGTTTGGGAGATATCGAAGAAACCGTGCAGCATCTGGATACTCAAATTCAAAAAGTTGACCTTTTTTGTTTGTATCTAAAACAAAAATCTATTAATGCCAGTGTTGTTAGATAATTGAATCTAGAATTCAGCATATTTATTTGATCGCTGTAGGTCAACTAGTTTGGGAGATATCGAAGAAACCGTGCAGCACCTGGATACTCAAATTCAAAAAGTTGACCTTTTTTGTTTGTATCTAAAACAAAAATCTATTAATGCCAGTGTTGTTAGAGAATTGAATCTAGAATTCAGCATATTTGTTTGATCGCTGAAGATATCGAAGAAACCGTGCAGCATCTGGATACTCAAATTCAAAAAGTTGACCTTTTTTGTTTGTATCTAAAACAAAAATCTATTAATGCCAGTTGTTATATAATTGAATCTAGAATTCAGGCGTTTTTGGTAGATCGCTGTAGGTCAACTGTTTTGGGAGATATCGAAGAAACCGTGCGGCATCTGGATACTCAAATTCAAAAAGTTGACCTTTATTGTTTGAATCTATAACCAAAATCTATTAATGCCAGTTATTAGATAGTTGAATCTAAAATTCAGCATATTTGTTTGATCGCTGTAGGTCAACCGGTTTGGGAGATATCGAAGAAACCGTGCAGCATCTGGATACTCAAATTCAAAAAGTTGACCTTTTTTGTTTGTATCTAAAACAAAAATCTATTAATGCCAGTGTTGTTAGATAATTGAATCTCTAATTCAGCATATTTGTTTGATCGCTGTAGGTCAACTGGTTTGGGAGATATCGAAGAAACCGTGCAGCATCTGGATACTCAAATTCAAAAAGTTGACCTTTTTTGTTTGTATCTAAAACAAAAATCTATTAATGCCAGTGTTGTTAGATAATTGAATCTCTAATTCAGCATATTTGTTTGATCGCTGTTGGTCAGCTAGTTTGGGAGATATCGAAGAAACCGTGCAGCATCTGGATACTCAAATTCAAAAAGTTGACCTTTTTTGTTTGTATCTAAAACAAAAATCTATTAATGCCAGTGTTGTTAGATAATTGAATCTAGAATTCAGCATATTTGTTTGATCGCTGTAGGTCAACTGGTTTGGAAGATATCGAAGAAACCGTGCAGCATCTGGATACTCAAATTCAAAAAGTTGACCTTTTTTGTTTGTATCTAAAACAAAAATCTATTAATGCCAGTTGTTATATAATTGAATCTAGAATTCAGGCGTTTTTGGTAGATCGCTGTAGGTCAACTGTTTTGGGAGATATCGAAGAAACCGTGCGGCATCTGGATATTCAAATTCAAAAAGTTGACCTTTATTGTTTGAATCTATAACCAAAATCTATTAATGCCAGTTATTAGATAATTGAATCTAGAATTCAGCATATTTGTTTGATCGCTGTAGGTCAACCGGTTTGGGAGATATCGAAGAAACCGTGCAGCATCTGGATACTCAAATTCAAAAAGTTGACCTTTTTGTTTGTATCTAGAACCAAAATCTATTAATGCCAGTTGTTAGATAATTGAATCTAGAATTCAGCATACTTGTTTGATCGCTGTAGGTCAACTGGTTTGGGAGATATCGAAGAAACCGTGCAGCATCTGGATACTCAAATTCAAAAAGTTGACCTTTTTTGTTTGTATCTATAACCAAAATCTATTAATGCCAGTTATTAGATAATTGAATCTAGAATTCAGCATATTTGTTTGATCGCTGTAGGTCAACTGGTTTGGGAGATATCGAAGAAACCGTGCAGCATCTGGATACTCAAATTCAAAAAGTTGACTTTTTTTGTTTGTATCTAAAACAAAAATCTATTAATGCCAGTTATTAGATAATTGAATCTAGAATTCAGCATATTTGTTTGATTGCTGTAGGTCAACTGGTTTGGGAGATATCGAAGAAACCGTGCAGCATCTGGATACTCAAATTCAAAAAGTTGACCTTTTTTGTTTTTTATCTAGAACCAAAATCTATCAATCCAGTTATTAGATAATTGAATCTAGAATTCAGCATATTTGTTTGATCGCTGTAGGTCAACTGGTTTGGGAGATATCGAAGAAACCGTGCAGCATCTGGATACTCAAATTCAAAAAGTTGACCTTTTTTGTTTGTATCTAAAACAAAAATCTATTAATGCCAGTGTTGTTAGATAATTGAATCTAGAATTCAGCATATTTATTTGATCGCTGTAGGTCAACTAGTTTGGGAGATATCGAAGAAACCGTGCAGCACCTGGATACTCAAATTCAAAAAGTTGACCTTTTTTGTTTGTATCTAAAACAAAAATCTATTAATGCCAGTGTTGTTAGAGAATTGAATCTAGAATTCAGCATATTTGTTTGATCGCTGAAGATATCGAAGAAACCGTGCAGCATCTGGATACTCAAATTCAAAAAGTTGACCTTTTTTGTTTGTATCTAAAACAAAAATCTATTAATGCCAGTTGTTATATAATTGAATCTAGAATTCAGGCGTTTTTGGTAGATCGCTGTAGGTCAACTGTTTTGGGAGATATCGAAGAAACCGTGCGGCATCTGGATACTCAAATTCAAAAAGTTGACCTTTATTGTTTGAATCTATAACCAAAATCTATTAATGCCAGTTATTAGATAGTTGAATCTAAAATTCAGCATATTTGTTTGATCGCTGTAGGTCAACCGGTTTGGGAGATATCGAAGAAACCGTGCAGCATCTGGATACTCAAATTCAAAAAGTTGACCTTTTTGTTTGTATCTAGAACCAAAATCTATTAATGCCAGTTGTTAGATAATTGAATCTAGAATTCAGCATATTTGTTTGATCGCTGTAGGTCAACTGGTTTGGGAGATATCGAAGAAACCGTGCAGCATCTGGATACTCAAATTCAAAAAGTTGACCTTTTTTGTTTGTATCTATAACCAAAATCTATTAATTCCAGTTATTAGATAATTGAATCTAGACTTCAGCATATTTGTTTGATCGCTGTAGGTCAACTGGTTTGGGAGATATCGAAGAAACCGTGCAGCATCTGGATACTCAATTTCAAAAAGTTGACCTTTTTTGTTTGTATCTAAAACAAAAATCTATTAATGCCAGTTGTTAGATAATTAAATCTAGAATTCACTCATATTTGGTAGATTACTGGTTTGGGAGATATCGAAGAAACCGTGCAGCATCTGGATACTCAAATTCAAAAAGTTGACCTTTTTGTTTGTATCTAGAACCAAAATCTATTAATGCCAGTTGTTGGATAATTGAATCTAGAATTCAGCATATTTGTTTGATCGCTGTAGGTCAACTGGTTTGGGAGATATCGAAGAAACCGTGCAGCATCTGGATACTCATATTCAAAAAGTTGACCTTTTTTGTTTGTATCTATAACCAAAATCTATTAATGCCAGTTATTAGATAATTGAATCTAGAATTCAGCATATTTGTATAAAATCTCAACCTTTTGAATAGATGGGAGATATCGAAGAAACCGTGCAGCATCTGGATACTCAAATTCAAAAAGTTTACCTTTTTTGTTTGTATCTAAAACAACAATCTATTAATGCCAGTTGGTAGATAATTGAATCTAGAATTCAGGCATATTTGGTAAATCTAGATTTCAGGCATATTTGGTAGATTGCTGTAGGTCAACGGGTTTGGGAGATATCGAAGAAACCGTGCAGCATCTGGATACTCAAATTCAAAAAGTTGACCTTTTTTGTTTGTATCTATAACCAAAATCTATCAATGCCAGTTATTAGATAATTGAATCTAGAATTCAGCATATTTGTTTGATCGCTGTAGGTCAACTAGTTTGGGAGATATCGAAGAAACCGTGCAGCATCTGGATACTCAAATTCAAAAAGTTGACCTTTTTTGTTTGTATCTAAAACAAAAATCTATTAATGCCAGTTGTTAGATAATTGAATCTAGAATTCAGGCATATTTAGTGGATCATTGTAGGTCAACTGGTTTGGGAGATATCGAAGAAACCGTGCAGCATCTGGATACTCAAATTCAAAAAGTTGACCTTTTTTGTTTTTATCTAGAACCAAAATCTATCAATGCCAGTTGTTAGATAATTGAATCTAGAATTCAGCATATTTGTTTGATCGCTGTAGGTCAACTAGTTTGGGAGATATCGAAGAAACCGTGAAGCATCTGGATACTCAAATTCAAAAAGTTGACCTTTTTTGTTTGTATCTAAAACAAAAATCTATTAATGCCAGTTGTTAGATAATTGAATCTAGAATTCAGCATAATTGTTTGATCGCTGTAGGTCAACTGGTTTGGGAGATATCGAAGAAACCGTGCGGCATCTGGATACTCAAATTCAAAAAGTTGACCTTTTTTGTTTGTATCTAAAACAAAAATCTATTAATGCCAGTTGTTAGATAATTGAATCTAGAATTCAGCATAATTGTTTGATCGCTGTAGGTCAACTGGTTTGGGAGATATCGAAGAAACCGCGCGGCATATGGATACTCAAATTCAAAAAGTTGACCTTTTTTGTTTGTATCTATAACCAAAATCTATTAATGTCAGTTGTTAGATAATTGAATCTAGAATTCAGCATATTTGTTTGATCGCTGTAGGTCAACTGGTTTGGGAGATATCGAAGAAACCGTGCAGCATCTGGATACTCAAATTTAAAAAGTTGACCTTTTTTGTTTGTATCTAGAACCAAAATCTATTAATACCAGTTGTTAGATAATTGAATCCAGAATTCAGGCATATTTGTTTGATCGCTGTAGGTCAACTGGTTTGGGAGATATCGAAGAAACCGTGCAGAATCTGGATACTCAAATTCAAAAAGTTGACCTTTTTTGTTTGTATCTAAAACAAAAATCTATTAATGCCAGTTGTTAGATAATTGAATCCAGAATTCAGGCATTTTGGTTTGATCGCTGTAGGTCAACTGGTTTGGGAGATATCGAAGAAACCGTGCAGCATCTGGATACTCAAATTCAAAAAGTTGACCTTTTTTGTTTGTATCTAGAACCAAAATCTATTAATGTCAGTTGTTAGATAATTGAATCTAGAATTCAGGCATATTTGGTAGATTACTGGTTTGGGAGATATCGAAGAAACCGTGCGGCATCTGGATACTCAAATTCAAAAGGTTGACCTTTTTTGTTTGTATCTATAACCAAAATCTATCAATGCCAGTTATTAGATAATTGAATCTAGAATTCAGCATATTTGTTTGATCGCTGTAGGTCAACTAGTTTGGGAGATATCGAAGAAACCGTGCAGCATCTGCATACTTAAATTCAAAAAGTTGACCTTTTTTGTTTGTATCTAAAACAAAAATCTATTAATGCCAGTTGTTAGATAATTGAATCTAGAATTCAGGTATATTTAATGGATTACTGGTTTGGGAGATATCGAAGAAACCGTGCGGCATCTGGATACTCAAATTCAAAAAGTTGACCTTTTTTGTTTGTATCTATAACCAAAATCTATTAATGCCAGTTATTAGATAATTGAATCTAGAATTCAGGCATATGGTTTGGGAGATATAGAAGAAACCGTGCAGCATCTGGATACTCAAATTCAAAAAGTTGAACTTTTTTGTTTGTACGAGTATATAGAACCAAAATCTATTAATGTCAGTTGTTAGATAATTGAATCTAGAATTCAGCATATTTGTTTGATCGCTGTAGGTCAACTGGTTTGGGAGATATCGAAGAAACCGTGCAGCATCTGGATACTCAAATTCAAAAAGTTGACCTTTTTTGTTTGTATCTAAAACAAAAATCTATTAATGCCAGTTGTTAGATAATTGAATCTAGAATTCAGCATATTTGTTTGATCGCTGTAGGTCAACTGGTTTGGGAGATATCGAAGAAACCGTGCGGCATCTGGATACTCAAATTCAAAAAGTTGACCTTTTTTGTTTGTATCTAAAACAAAAATCTATTAATGCCAGTTGTTAGATAATTGAATCTAGAATTCACTCATATTTGGTAGATTACTGGTTTGGGAGATATCGAAGAAACCGTGCAGCATCTGGATACTCAAATTCAAAAAGTTGACCTTTTTTGTTTGTATCTATAACCAAAATCTATTAATGTCAGTTGTTAGATAATTGAATCTAGAATTCAGCATATTTGTTTGATCGCTGTAGGTCAACTGGTTTGGGAGATATCGAAGAAACCGTGCGGCATCTGGATACTCAAATTCAAAAAGTTGACCTTTTTTGTTTGTATCTAAAACAAAAATCTATTAATGCCAGTTGTTAGATAATTGAATCTAGAATTCAGCATAATTGTTTGATCGCTGTAGGTCAACTGGTTTGGGAGATATCGAAGAAACCGTGCGGCATCTGGATACTCAAATTCAAAAAGTTGACCTTTTTTGTTTGTATCTATAACCAAAATCTATTAATGTCAGTTGTTAGATAATTGAATCTAGAATTCAGCATATTTGTTTGATCGCTGTAGGTCAACTGGTTTGGGGGATATCGACGAAACCGTGCAGCATCTGGATACTCAAATTCAAAAAGTTGACCTTTTTTGTTTGTATCTAGAACCAAAATCTATTAATGCAGTTGTTAGATAATTGAATCTAGAATTCAGCATATTTGTTTGATCGCTGTAGGTCTACTGGTTTGGGAGATATCGAAGAAACCGTGCAGCATCTGGATACTCAAATTCAAAAAGTTGACCTTTTTTGTTTGTATCTAAAACAAAAATCTATTAATGCCAGTTGTTATATAATTGAATCTAGAATTCAGGCGTTTTTGGTAGATCGCTGTAGGTCAACTGTTTTGGGAGATATCGAAGAAACCGTGCGGCATCTGGATACTCAAATTCAAAAAGTTGACCTTTTTTGTTTGTATCTAAAACAAAAATCTATTAATGCCAGTTGTTAGATAATTGAATCTAGAATTCAGCATAATTGTTTGATCGCTGTAGGTCAACTGGTTTGGGAGATATCGAAGAAACCGTGCGGCATCTGGATACTCAAATTCAAAAAGTTGACCTTTTTTGTTTGTATCTATAACCAAAATCTATTAATGTCAGTTGTTAGATAATTGAATCTAGAATTCAGCATATTTGTTTGATCGCTGTAGGTCAACTGGTTTGGGGGATATCGACGAAACCGTGCAGCATCTGGATACTCAAATTCAAAAAGTTGACCTTTTTTGTTTGTATCTAGAACCAAAATCTATTAATGCAGTTGTTAGATAATTGAATCTAGAATTCAGCATATTTGTTTGATCGCTGTAGGTCTACTGGTTTGGGAGATATCGAAGAAACCGTGCAGCATCTGGATACTCAAATTCAAAAAGTTGACCTTTTTTGTTTGTATCTAAAACAAAAATCTATTAATGCCAGTTGTTATATAATTGAATCTAGAATTCAGGCGTTTTTGGTACATCGCTGTAGGTCAACTGTTTTGGGAGATATCGAAGAAACCGTGCGGCATCTGGATACTCAAATTCAAAAAGTTGACCTTTTTTGTTTGTATCTAAAACAAAAATCTATTAATGCCAGTGTTGTTAGATAATTGAATCTAGAATTCAGCATATTTGTTTGATCGCTGTAGGTCAACTAGTTTGGGAGATATCGAAGAAACCGTGCAGCATCTGGATACTCAAATTCAAAAAGTTGACCTTTATTGTTTGTATCTAAAACAAAAATCTATTAATGTCAGTTGTTAGATAATTGAATCTAGAATTCAGCATATTTGTTTGATCGCTGTAGGTCAACTGGTTTGGGAGATATCGAAGTAACCGTGCAGCATCTGGATACTCAAATTCAAAAAGTTGACCTTTTTTATTTGTATCTAAAACAAAAATCTATTAATGCCAGTTGTTAGATAATTGAATCTAGAGTTCAGGCATTTTTGGTAGATCGCTGTAGGTCAACTGGTTTGGGAGATATCGAAGAAACCGTGCAGCATCTGGATACTCAAATTCAAAAAGTTGACCTTTCTTGTTTGTATCTAAAACAAACATCTATTAATGCCAGTTGTTAGATAATTGAATCTAGAATTCAGACATATTTGGTAGATTGCTGTAGGTCAACTGGTTTGGGAGATATCGAAGAAACCGTGCAGCATCTGGATACTCAAATACAAAAAGTTGACCTTTTTTGTTTGTATCTAAAACAAAAATCTATTAATGCCAGTTGTTAGATAATTGAATCTAGAATTCAGGTATAGTTATTGGATCGCTGTAGGTCAACTGTCAACTTGTGGGCGAGTTGGAACTTATGCCACGAGCATTAATGGCAAAACCGGTCTCCTGATGAAGCCAACGATCCTTCAAAAAGCAGTCGTCGAGAACAATATAAAAGCCTTGAAACGATTTGGAGCTTTAAAGAGGATTCAAGCACCCAATTCAATCGTAACAAAGTCGACTGAACCCCAATTAACTTGTGGGCGAGTATACCACAAGCATTGATCGCAAAACCCATCTCCTGATGAAGCCAACGATCCTTCAAAAAACATTCCTTAAGAATATTATACCCTTGATACAATACATACACCAAATTATAAACGAGGACTCAACGAACACATTCCGCTTTGTAGAAAAAGCAATAAACCACGCCCCTTCGAAAAACTTAAAAAAAAACACCCATCAAAAACCATATTTTATCCTTAATAGATGCAGTAGAATTTATAACAAGCAAGTATCCTCATTGGCGCATACTAACCTCACTAGAGAAAGAAATCCGTTTATGATCCTTTGACCAGATCGTTTGACAGATGGGAAACAATTTAAGGTATCCACTGAATCGATGTTTGAAGGAATTTGCTTCACTTTTTTGCAAAAACATTTTCATCCACACAAATCGGATCCTCACATAAATGATTTTGAAATTTTTTTTTTTTATCATAATTTTGACACAACTCACTCGCGGTACTTCGTCGATAGCCGATCTTTTTTTAATCAATTTAAATTCTTTTTTCTTTATGAATAATATATTGTTGTCGCGCGATGTATACAAAAATTAACAAAAAAAAAACAATTCACTGTTTTGTTATTATTGTTTTTTTTTTTTCCTCTGCGCGTGAATTTCTTTGCGACTACATGTCCGAGGACGAAGAGATCCCTAGCAAAACTGCATATAAGGAACTTTCAGAGTACCTCAACCAAAGCCGAACGCTTGGCCAACCCAGACCCAGGTGACTCTGCTGTTGCTCACACTGCCACTAACACAGTGAGGTGGATTTTTGTGTGTGTTTTTTCTTAACGTTGCGCATGTGTGTTGGGTTTTTGGTTCAGGGTTGATGTTGGCCTGCTCCTACCTGTTGAGTTTGAGTTGGAAGAAGTTTTGAGCAAAGAGTGTAAGACACACAGCAACCTGTTGACGAATTTTGTTTTTAATTTGTATTGGAATTTTGTGTGGATACGAACACGGTGTGCATCTGTTTCTGTGGTGTCATCCGATTAAGGGGGTGGGGGTGATTTTTTATTGATTTACTTCTCCATTGGATGCAGAGTGATATGCGCTACCTGCTGAAGGTTCGAAATGTTGGTTTACGCAAATTTTTGGTTGGCTGAATTTTTCCGAATGAAAGAGAGAAATTTGATGAGTTTTTTGTTTTGCTTTGGTTATTTGTTGGCTGGGCCTGCTATTGCTGCTGGCTCTTTTGGATGTTTGTTTTGGTTGATTTTGTTTGGGTATAGTGTTTTTGCGGTTTTGGGTTTTGAACGTATGCGTGCCGAACTAATGCGGAAGAGTAGTGTATTATTAGGTTGAGCAACATAAATCCTTGTTTTTTTTTTTTTTTTTTTTTATAATTTGCGTGCGCTAAAGGGATTTCTTTTTTCTGTAGGGACACAGTACCCTTATAATGGTAAAACCACAGCGCAAGCATTTATTTTGTTGCGCAAGTAGCTCCCAGCAATTCATTGCCTATTTTTGGGTGCTACTTACTGAAAGAATAGAAGGATAGGAAAGAAGTTTGGTGCGATGGGATTTTTTATTTCTCAACAGGTGGCGCCTAAATTGTTTTTTTTAGGGAGATCAGTTTTTGTTGTGTGTATTCAATTTATAAAAATCATGGCCCTGGTCGGGATTCGAACGCACGACCTGCCAATCACTTTAGTGAATACACTACCATCGCACCATTGCCACCTTGTATTTCAAATCTGATTAAGTAAATTTGTCACAATTTATCTATGAATTTGCATAATGTTTTTTAAATTGTATTTTTTGTTTGGATCGTTGTATGGACAGACTTAAGGCCGACACAAAGAAACATTAATTTCGTCGATAAAATTTGAGCCATTTGAGGCAAAAGGAAAGAAACCGATTTTAATTAAAGGAGGTAGGTTGATGAGGCGCTCGTTCGCTACCTAAGCTCCTTTAATTTTGGAAGTTCAAGCGTGAAGTCGTAGCATAAGCTCGAGCTACGCAACTAACATTTCAGCTTCTATATGGCAATATATTTGAGATCTGTTAGGAAATTACCTTATGAAAGCCCTGCCAACAAACATTTCTCCAATAAGGTAGGCGATTTTAGCTTTGGGAAGTGTTGGCTTCTACAAAGCCCTCCTCTATACTATTCCGACCTCGAAACCTTATGAAAGCCCTGCCAACAAACATTCCTTCGATAAGGTAGGCAATTTTAGCTTAGGGAAGTGATGGCTTCTATAAAGCCCTCCTCTATACTATTCCAGCTTCGAAATTACCTTATAAAAGCCCTCAGAACAAACATTTCTTTGACAAGGTAGGCAATTTTAGATTTGGGAGGTGTTGGCTTCTATAAAGTCCTCCCCAATATGATTCCGGCTTCGAAAAGGAAGGAAGCTTCATACTTCGGTTTGGTTAAAAAAAATGGGTTTAAAGCTCCTAACTCGAAGGGCAAAATACTGCTGTATATGACGCCGAGTGTTGGACGATAAGCAGAAAGGACAATTTGGCATTGGGCCTCTTTGAAAGAAAAATACTAAAGCGGAAACACGTCGACTACATTGGCTGGGCCACATCGAGCGAATGGACAATAATGCTAAATGAACAATGTCCTCGGATATATTTTCCGAGAGCGGTTCCTAACAATTAAAAAGTACACGACATTACTGTCGAAGAAGTAAGGAAGGCGGTCAAAGATTTCACAAAGCGAAACGCACTTTTGCCCGACGAGATAGCCAATAAGTTCTGGAAAAAGATGGGAGACGTCGGGTCCAAATGGCTCAAAATTCTCATCTTCAAACTGATGAGAGGCGATCTAATGCCTAACCAGTGGAGGGAAAGTTTTCTTCTTCCTTTCTTTAAAGGAAAAGGTGATACGCGAGACTGACAATTACCGTTCAACCAAGCTGATGGTTCACAGGATTTTAATGATTCTTTTTCCACGAGGATCGTTAAGCGGGTTTTACATAGGCGAATGCGGAAAAAAATACGGCTATCTGAAGTTTTGTCGCAGGTAAATCAACCGCCGATGCAATCCAAAGTATAAGGATTCTGATGGAAAAAAATCGTGATTCCTTAAAGAATCTGCATTATGGTGTTGGTTAATTTTGAAAAGGCCTTTGATAAACAACCAAGGGATCTGTTATGGGTGGCGCTAAGACAGCGAGGAGTATCGGGAACCTACGTACAGATAATCATGGACATGTATAAGAGAGTAAAGACAAGTGTAAGATGCCCCGTTGGCGTCACCGAGGAAAGCGTCTTAAGTCCCTTGGTATTTATAACAGTCCTTTATAAACTGCTTGAAAGAAAAGTTACGGATACCAAAGTGCATCATTCTTTGGTATTCTTTGCTGATGACCGAGCCATCATAAGCGAGGATGAAACGTCCCTGCATCGAGCACTTGATGTAGGGGTGGAAGTTTTTTAGGGCAATGGGTATCGTACTAGTCCGAAGAAAACAGAATACTTCTACTGCCCGCTCTCTGATCCACTCCGACCTATTCCAGACATTTATTTGAATGGGGGAGTGATTCCCAAGTGCGAAAAGGTCAAATATCTGGGATCTATGATCAATAGTGAAGCAAGCTGTGAGGACGACGTTAAGCATTGTGTAAGCCTAGGGTGGATGAAGTGGCACGAAAACTCAGTCATCTTCTGTGATAGAAAAATTCCCACTATGCTGAAAGGAAAGCTTAAAGCCGCAGTTGTGCGCCCGGCACTAACAAACGGTTTAAAATGTTGGACAGCGTACGAAAAGTATGAAGATAAATTAAAGGCAGCTGAAATGAAGATGACAGCAGAAGTAACAAAGATTGATCAAATAAGAAGTCGAAGAACCTATCTCGAAGAGAATGGAACACGATTGGCTCAGTTGGTACTGTCATCTTCAAAGGAGAGATCCTACGAACCCTGACAAAAAACCCATATCGATCAACGTGGCCAAGCCCCAAGTTCGAGACGGCAAATAAGACCAAACCTTCATTTTAAGGACAAGGCGTGGTATCGAAAACTCAATGGCAGAGAATAGAATGCTGCAGTGTCTCAGGTAATTAAATAAGAAGGTATCGGCCGACGGTTGAACCGCAGGACGAATAAAAAAAATATTTATTGATATAAAATATTCAGGAAAATTAGAGCTACCAGTGGATATTTTTAAAGTTGATATTTGGTTCGAAAAATGGCGTCTTATAATGCACAGTATGTTCTTCATTGCTCGCTCAATCCTTTTTGATCGATGTGTATGTAGAAAATGTCCAGCAAGTTCAATTTCAATTCTATCGGAGAGAACAAAATAATTTGAATTCCAAATTACTGTACAACACTTTGTGGTTGCAAACTTTTGACCTGCATTGTGGTAGTGTTCTTGAACTTTATTTTGCATCTCCTCATTAACCGAAGCCAACCCTTGAAAACCGTTTATGAATTACACACATTCCACATATACCAAAGTAAAAGCAACGAACTGTCATACCTCACTGAACACTATTTCTTCTTCATCAGATTATAAACTCAAAGTTCGAGGACAGAAAATGAAAATGTATATGGTATCCATAAAACGGTATTATTCTTTTGGCTCAGTCAAAACATTATTGCAGCTGGGTGGTAGACAGCTACTACGAGACACTAAGATGCAACAGACTGCATTACGGTAAAATGGTTGTTTTCAAGAAAACCAGCGGCATCTGAATTGCGTTCACAATTTGCATAGGTAGTGGTAGGTGCCTCTGAAGGACTATTGATATGAGCGCGACTTTCAAAATCGATCAAATAAATATTACTTTTAATGCGTTTGGAAAGAGAACAATAGAGAGCTGTAAGATGTATCAGTCCATGAAAATACATACTCTTAATTTTGAAAACAGGGTTAGGAACGGCTTAAACAACCAGATTTTAAATTCCGAACGTCTTGCCGCAAACAAGATCACCATTAGAGCTGTGTCAATCGTTCAAGTATTGGTTGAAAAAATGATTCGGTCATTTCAATCAATCATTCAATCAATCAATGACAGATGGGACATGGGAGTATTATATTGCTCCATTCAATTTCAATACAATCAAAAACCCCAATCATCATTCGTTCAATTTAGTTTCGATAGAGACAGATACATTCGAATGGATCGTAAGAGTGAATACACTCAAAAATACCAAAACGCCTTTGAATAATTAGGAAATGGAGGTTATTGCACAGAAGCGATATTTTTGTAGAACAAATATGTGTTAAATCAGTAATAAAGAAATGAATTAGTCAGAACAGAACAAAAGTATTGACTCGATGAACGATTAACTTCGGGCATTGTGATTGCAATCACCAATACTTTATTGTGATCGGGTCAAAAAGAACGAATCAATCACGATTGACACAGCTCTAATCACCATATGCAGGCCTCACGACTTCGAATCACTTCGTCAATGCGGCCTATCAAACGCTAGTGTTACCTGCCTCTATTTCGCGATCGTAAAGGAATGGATATTGATATTGTCTTTTGTTTTTTAATGGGGTTTGGCGGATCTCCAATTTGAACGTGATAGTACCTATCATCCGGTTGCACTTCATTTTCTTTGGGATAAGGTTCCTTGTCGTGAAAGCTTTTCCTCGGATCTTGCAACTTCTTATACGATCAAGCTTTGTTTCTCCTGCTGTGTACCTTCATCTCAGCTGTCGTTAATTTCTCATATACTGTCCGACATTGTGAGCCGTATGTGAGCGCCGGGCGCCCGACTGTAGTTTGGGCCTTCTTTCCAGCTAGTGAGCATTGTTCGGTCACAGAAGATGGCTGAACTCGCCTACGCTTTACGTGATGAGCAATGTCGTAAAAGCCTTGCTTCGCTATTGATCTAAATCACAGATTTTCGAACTTTTCGCACTTGGGAATCAATCATCCCATCGTATAAAAGTCCGGAATAGGTCGGAGTGGGTCAAAAAAACGGGCAGCACAAATATTCTGCCTTTTTCGGGCTAATACGATATCCATTCCCCTCCAAAACATCGATCCACACATCAAGTACTTGTTACAGGGACGTAAGATCCTCACCTGGTCATATCGTCAGCATAGAACAACTGATACACTTTGGAGTCCTTCAGTTTTTCTTCAAGCAGATAATCAAGGACAGTAATAGATATAAACGAACTTTATACGCTTCCTCAGCAATAAGAATGATTCGAATGATGAATCCACAACTTATGGACTGAGCAACCACGGCTCGAGGACCGATGAAGGAACTGGTGCAGAAGTGTTTGGGCCAGGAACTAAGCATTATGAATCCATGGGCAGCATCTTTCAGGCAAAAATATGTGCCAATGACAGATGAGAATCAATCCCGAGAAAAATTACAGAAATGGTCTGACAGCCAAGCAGCCATAAAGGCTATTGACGCATACGTCATCTGGTAAAATCTCGTGTGGGAATGCCTACACAGATTGAATAGAAGAAGAACACACTCTACACGAAGACCTCCGGAGACTGGAGGAAGAAACACGGGCCAAAACTTTTCTCCAAGGTCTGAGGCACGTAAAGAAACTCTTAGGAAACTACAACCGAAAAAGATTCAAAGCTCGTATCAGCCTTAACAAAAATTATCTACGATTCCTAACAGGCCTCCTCACGAGGCACTGCAGACTGTAGGAGGACCTGAGGAACATAGGCATATAAGAGGAATGACTCTGCAGATTCCGCAGTGAAACCGCTGAAACTCGAGACCATATACTGGGATCCTGTAGAGCATTGGCCCACAAGAGGGCAGGCACCAAATAACAGACAATGCCATACAAATCCATAGACCCACAGGTCCTTGTCAGACTCATCAAGGAAACTGGACTCGACGCTGTGCTCTAAGGAGTGTAACCTGAGAAGGATTAAAAAAATAAAGAGCAAGGCCCCGGTGCGCTTCATAAAGGAAGTGTATATAGAGGGTTCTGAAAGTGGCACGAACTTCTCCGAGGTGTAAGCGGGGGACACAGTAGACTGAAAGGTCGCAGTGTGCTTTACCCTAAATATTATTATTTTTATTACTAAGACGCTTCCTTGGTGACTCTTACGATCTTACTCTTGTCCTCACTCCCTCATACATGCCCATCATCTGCACGCAGGTTTCTGGAACTCCTCGTTTTCTAAGCGCCACCCAGAATAGATCTGTTGGTTGTGATTTTACAAGTTGTTCGCTTTCTATACGAAGCGCTATTTAGTGGAGGACGTCCTTGCACAGGAGTTTTCGGCTTTTTTGTTTGTATCTAAAACAAAAATCTATTAATGTCAGTTGTTAGATAATTGAATCTAGAATTCAGGCATATTTAGTGGATCGCTGTAGGTCAACTGGTTTGGGAGATATCGAAGAAACCGTGCAGCATCTGGATACTAAAATTCAAAAAGTTGAACTTTTTTATTTGTATCTAGAACCAAAATCTATTAATGCCAGTTGTTAGATAATTGAATCTAGAATTCAGCATATTTTATTTGATCGAACGAGGCATGACCTACAAATGTTGGCCCGTGTGACAACACATAAGAATCAAATTGCAACTTGAACTGAGTTAACCCATGGTTCACTCCACCCAAGTGCAATCCGAATCTATGTTCAACGCGGCACATTCACCTGTGGTCATGATCAAAGCAAAATCAAAATAATAATTCTTATTCTATGAATCATTGTGTGCAATCAGTTGAAATTAATTGCGGAAGTGAACGTACATGCGAATGTACATGATCATGTTTAAATCAAAAGTGGGTTACTGTGCACACGTGATCTGGTTAATTGGGTGCACACACAACACCCTCACCCTTTAAAAAATAATTTTATCCTCTTTTAGAGTGAGAAAATTATTACATCTTACATACTCCTTGTTTTTATTAAATTGTTATTGTGCACTTCTTTGTTTTTGTTTTCAATACTTATTATACTATTTGGCCCATTTTGTGCAATTATTTTATATGGACCTTTAAAAGGTTTATCTAACTTTTTTCTATTTCCTACTTTTAAATATACATACTCACCTATCTTAAAATTCGATTGATATACATTAGTTTGGTCTTTACTTATATTATTCTTATTTTGTTCTAAACTTTCTTTAGCTTTATTATGTGCATACTTTAATTTTATCTTAAATTCATTTACATAATTATCAACGCTATTAATACCTTCATTATTCTTTATGATCTCACATGATAGAGCACATAACTTTCCATATACTAATTCAAATGGTGAGTAATTTGTAGTACTGTGTGATGTAGTGTTGTACGTATAAGTGTAGTATGGTAGTAGTTCTTCCCAATCGTTTTTTCCATCTGTGGTCATCAAGTAGTCATTTAATACTCTATGATTTCTTTCTACGGAGCCTAAAGTTTCATGGTGAAAAGGTGTAGACGTTGTCTTTTCTATTCTTAGCAATTTACAGATATTCACCAACATTTCGTTTGTGAATTCCGTGCCTTTGTCTGTCTTTAATTTCCTAAAACAACCATATTTCAATATGAATTTTTCAACAATCGTTTTTGCGACTGAGATGGCATCTTTCGTGACTAGTGGAAATGCTTCAATGAATTTTGTCAGCTCACATTGAATGGTGAGAATATACCTATATCCATTCGATGGTCAGAGTGGTCCTACTGTATCTATCGTTACTATTTCAAATTATGTATTTGGTGTCTCTGTCTTTGTGAATCGTTCTTTAGTGTATCTTGTAATTTTCACTTCATTACAAATCTTACAATTATTTATATATTTTTTAACCATCTTATTCATGTTCTTTCACACATATTTCTGCTTAAGCTTTGCTATACATCTTCGTATTCCAATGTGTCCTCCTCCTAATTTCTCATCATGATGCTCCATTATCAATTTCTCCATTTCTTCCACACACTTTATTCTTTTCGGTGGGTTGTATAATATAATGTCTAGACAATTATCTTTCTTATTCTTTTGCAGTTCGTTAAATATCTCTTTAAATTTTTGCACTGATATTGTTTCAAAGATTTCATTATTCTTTGCTAACGCTAACGTTTTTATCTTCACATGCTTTGTATAGGATAACAATTTCTTCAAGATCAATTTTAAATCTGATGGAGAATTATCATTGTATCCAAGATGTATTATGTCTTTTACTGCATATATTCTTTCTTTATGGGTCCCTTTTAAATTCGTTATCTTCTCGAGTTGCAACTTCTTAATATTTCTAGTATCTGATATCTATATGCATTTCCATATGAGGAGGTGTACCGTCTCCAGTGGGGTCATACTTTGCAGATTTTCGTCTTTTTCGCTCGTATCTTCACTATTTCTCAACTTCATAGCTCTGGTTAGGACATTGATACTTTGTTGTGGAGTCATTTCTTTTAACTCCTCTGAACTTAACTTTATTCTAGATAAAGATAATGCATCAGCATTTGTATTCATCTTTCCTTGTTTGAAAATTATGTCAAAGCCATAATCCATTAAATCTACTCTAATTCTAGTTAATTTAGACGAAGGGTTGTTATGTGTGAATAAGCTAACTAAGGGTCTATGGTGTTGAAGTTCGAAATGCTATTCGAGTTCCTGTCAAGGTTACCTCTGGGATTACTCCTATATCTCTGTACCCTATTGAAGTGCATGATCTGGTTTGATTGGTCTGGGTCTATTTCTAATGGTATTTGTACAGCATCTGCTAGCTTTGTTGGTCTTGCAGCTATCACTAATGATCTATATGGTTCAGTTAGACCATTCTTAAATACTGTCATCCCTATCTGATCATTTAACCTTACCATGACCTCTCTATGCTCTTCTCCTTGTTCAGAGATCTGTAACTCATTTAAAGCAGCTAGTAGTGTTTCTACGTGTGAGGAAAAGCTTGTGACAGTCTGGTTACCTTGATAACATTTCGCTATGTCATTATGCAACCTGGATGCAGTTTTGTTTGACTTGTATACCGATTTCAGAACTTTTTTTAAATCTTCGAAATTCCTCGGTGTTCTCTCAGTTTGAATTTTATTTTTCACTTTTTCTGACAGTTTAGTGGCTAAAACGAACTTTATTAATAGCTCTTTTTGTGGTTCGTCCTTAAGAGTGCTATTGTAGAATTCGATTAAGCCCAAGTAATTGTTTAGGTCTTTATAGTCACCTTGAAATTCAGGTATGATCTTCGTACCCGTCATTAGTTCAAAATTTGCCATCTCGTCGGTATTGTTAATGCTTTTTTCCTTTTGGTTTTCTTCTACATTGGTTTTTGTGTCTTTACTTTTTTACTTTTAAATTCATTTTTATTAATTATTAGCTTATAATCAACTTATATACTAGACAAAAATGAGTAAATCTAACTTAAAATTAACAGGATACTTATTCTAGATAATTGATCCTTATGCGGACGCCCTAAACTTAACTCTATCTTATAATTATTGCCTTTCGGCCTAAAAACTATTTTATGAACTAATCTTACATATTATGTTTTCATCGAGAAAATTTTTAAGAAAACTCGGCATCTTTATCAAATTTTATATTTTTATATAAAAAAACAAATTACAAACTACCTACTCTACTTACTTAAACTACTTAACATATTCTAACTATAATTAGGATTCTGAGCACTCGTTGCATTGGTTTTTGTGTCTGTGGGTTTCAAATGTACTCGGATCTGGGATGCTACCTTGTCAAATTTGTCTTTCAAGTCTTTTATGTCCTTAACTTCTACTGTTTGTGCTATTCGTTAGGTTCTGTAATAATCTCTCTAAAATGTTAAATTCCATTAATTTTTATTTTATCCACATATTTGTATACATTTCTAATGTTCTTTAAAATGTTAAATTCTATCAGTTTTTATTCTATCTATACATTGCTAATATTCCTTAAAATATGTTTTCTTAGATACTTCTTATAATGCGAATTTATTTTACTTAAAAGCTATGTCCAATCATTTTTTTTTATAAAATACAAGTGTATCTATAACGGAAAATGTCCAATCTAAATATATATATATGTACTTATATGTAAACGTGTGCAAAGTAGAATACATTGTAACGATTTTACAAACATTGAATACCAAAATAATAAGTTAGTATAAGTTGGTTGGCAACTCTGCTACAAAGTGTATAGTTCAATAACAAAATTTGCTCTCGTAAAATTCTTAAATATAACTAGCCAAAGTACGTAATTAATAATTAAAAGTGTATAAACAGGTGCGTCGACTGTCTGTTTCTATAAATAAAACAGCAAAAGCAGGTAATCCTAATTTATTAGCTGTGAAATAAACTTTCCAAGTAGACACCTAAGTCACATGACTGACAACAAAAGGAAAATCGATCAAACGTCACCTGAAAAAAATATTTATTCACTTTTTAATACCAACAGACCATCAAAGGTTTATAAATCTCAAAAGACAATGTCGATCTCCCAATCTGACCTTGATAAAATCAAATCCATTATTGAGGCATCGCTCAATATAGGACTCTCCAAAGCGACGGCCAATCTAGCAACAAAAGACGATCTCAACAAACTTAGCAATGAGATACACTCGCTAAGACAACAAAACCAGAATTTATCTGAAAAAGTGCAGCATTTTGAAAATCGATGTTGCATTCTAGAAGAGGAGCTTGAACTGCAGAGCAGAGAGATCAGAGGGAAAAATATTATTTTCACGATTCCAAACGACCGATCTGACCCCCAAGAAAGGATTCATAACATAACCACACTTTTGCTAGGCTCTGATGCAGACCAACAACAAATGCCACAAGCCATAAAACTTAGTGAAAACAAGAAAACAATTAAACTCAAACTTAGCACTGGTTCCAATGAAACTGCAATGCAAATGTTAAGAAATTCCTTGAAGCTAAAAGGCACAGGCTGCTATATCCAACGAGACCTTAGCAAACAATCACAAATCAAACGTCGAATTCTACTCGGGTATCGAAAAGTCGTCAAAACAATTAATCCAAGCGAAGCAGTATTGATTAAAAATAACAATTTATTAATTGGTAATAGAACATTTTATTTAGACAATAATAACAAACTTAAATATAATAACACAAACGGAGAAGACGAACTACAGAATATCTACGGAAAACTCAATTTTAATGCTGTCAACGAAACTATGTTGTCAAACAGACGTCAGCGTGAATGGCCCAAACCAGATGCACCAGTGATGACACTTTACACCGAAGGTCCGGAAGGTAGTAGTGTCATACAAAACTGAGAATTAAGCGTCGTCAGCTCAAACAAATTTATCTCTGCAAATATTTTATCTTACAATATATCTGGATTAAGTAATAAATTATTATTTGTAGATTTTTTTAACTATGTTAAGAACTTTGAAATTTTCTTTCTATTTGAAACACATTTAACAAGCGATAATTTAAGTAATTTTAATAAATATTTCGATGGCTTTAAGTTAATTTGGAGCGAAGCAAGTAAAACCTACATAAAGGGGCGTGCAAGTGGAGGAAGCCTGTACGGGATAAAAAAATCACATTTAAAAACTTACGATTTTGATGAATTTGAAGGAACTACCGTAGTAAAATGTGTGACACAAAATAATAATACATATATCGTTCCATCATATATAAACTGCAACAAATGGACTCACGACTTTGAGAGGCTGTGTAATACAATGTCATGTTTAGCTAGCAAAAACGTTATGCTGATTGGAGATTGGAATTCGAGAATAAGTGACTCACAAACCACTATACTGCAAACTGTAACAAACCCTAGTATATGCTGTACCAATAGGGTATCTAAAGACATAGTCTGCAATAAAAATGGAACAGATGTACTAGAGCTGCTCCAAATGTATGATCTTATTGTGTTAAACGGCTGTACAGAAGGTGATAGAGAAGGGCATTACACATTTGTCGGAGGACAAGGCAATTCAGTTATTGATTTTTGTGCTGTTAACAACGACTGGACTGGGAAAATTAAAAAAATTGAGGTACAATACAAAACTTTTTCGGATCACATGCCAATCGTGGTTGAAGTTGATGGTGAAACACCCTCATATCACAAAAACCTGCCCCTGCTACCAAGACTTAAATGGAAATCCGAAAAAACAAATACCTACCACAGGTTATTAGACAGCTTGCTCTCAGCAAATAATTCGATACCTGAAGAAACAGAAACACTCGCAAACCAAATAACTTGTTATATAAGAAGTGCTGCATCAAACAACATTTCAAATATAAGGTCACCATTTAAACAAAAATGGTTTGATAGAGAATGCATAAATGCTAGGAAGAAATCATTTGCCCTTTTGCGTGTCTGGAGAACTTGTAACAATCCTGAGGTTAAAAAGTGGTATAACCAAGTGAATACCCACTACAAAAATCTATGCCTAGCTAAGAAAACTGACTTCGATAATCAGCAAGCTCTCTTACTTAGTCAAACCAAGTCTTCGAAGGACTTCTGAAGAATAGCAAGGGAGATTAATGGTACAGTTTATCAAATAGGTACAGGAGTATCTGCTGATGATCTATCCATATATTTTAAACATCTTCTACTGGATAACTCAAACCTTTCTTTCTCGTATGCGGACCCCCTCATTTTCGACGATTCCCTAGATGGTGAGGTAACAACTGACGAAATCAATGCTGTTATCATGAAATCCAAAAATGGAAAGGCGCCAGGCGAAGATGGGATTCCGTACGAATTCTACAAAAATGCTAGTCCAACCTTAATCAACTATTTCAAAGTTCTCTTCAACAGTGTGTTCTCGAGTGCAGACATCCCTTCATCGTTTAGAAGTCCGTAATATTCCCCATCCACAAAAAGGGTTCGCTGGAAAACGTAGAAAACTACAGGGGAATCTCATTCATGAATGTGTCAGCCAAGATATTTTGCGGCATACTTGTAGGACGATTAGAAAAATGGGTAGATGAAAAAAATATTCTGACAGAGCGTCAAGCTGGATTCAGAAAAAACTTTTCAACCGTTGACCAAATATACACATTATCTGCGATTATAAGAGCCTTTCAAGCCAGAAACAAGAAAATGTATAGCTTTTTTGTAGATTTCAAGGCAGCTTTTGATCTTGTTAGCCGAAGTGCACTCTTCTATAAACTGTCTCAGTTGGGTATCTCTACAAAATTTCTTAAGACCATTAAAAAAATGTATGCCGAAACAAGTGCAGCAGTCTGGGATGGAAAGGATTTCTCAGAATGGTTTAAAACACAGACTGGTGTAAAGCAAGGATGTCCTCTTAGTGCCTTATTGTTTTCTCTATTTATAAACGACATAGAAAATGATTTGCCTGGTGGAGTACGAATTGCTAATACCGTGGTCAATGTCTTGTTATATGCCGATGATCTTGTTCTACTCTCTGAATCTCCTGAAAATCTCCAATTGATGATAAATCGTCTAGCCAGTTACTGCAAAAAATGGGGACTAACCATCAACACCGAAAAATCTAAAATTATGGTATTTTCCCGTTCACCACGAGTGCAAAGTGGAAATAGATGGTTTTATAATGGAAGCCGATTAGAGATTGTGAAGGAACTCAAATATTTAGGAGTGAAACTGAACCCAACCCTAGAATTTGGTAAACATCTAACGGATGAAGCCAAGTCTTCCCAAAGCTTAGTGAATCTATCATGGAAAAATGTTTTTGCAAACAAGCGGATTCTCCTCTCAACGAAATACAGAATATTTGATTCAGTTGTTAAATCAACTCTTTGTTACGCCTCTCAAGTTTGGGGATCAGACGAGTACGAAGTAATCGAGAAATTCCACAGGAACTTCTTGAAAAAATTATTCAACTTACCAATGAAATCGCCGAACTACACAATCTATTTGGAAACGGGTCTTTCAATGCTTTTTACAAGCACTCTCAAATCGCAAGCGGATTACATCATTAAAATAGGTTCGTATCCAGACTCCCGAATAACCAAAAAAATAGTATCTTATGAATTAAGAAACAAGGACTGGTGGGCGTTAAGATGGTTAAGAATTGGAAACGCGTGTGGAGAAACTATTTCATTCGATCTAAACAACCTGGACAACTTAAAGAACCAACTTTATCGAATAATAAATAAAAATGAAGATGCTATTCGTGTGCGATTTATAGAGAAAGCTCGTGAATCAGATAGCAGAGTATTGTATTCTCACCTGAACTTCAATCTAAAGGATAAGAACTATTTCAATGACTCACTCAACTATAGTGAAATATCTCTTATTTTCAAAACAAGGTGTGAGTTGATTGGTTTAAATGGCAGCCCATATAATGGAAGCTTCAACCAGTTTTGTAATATTTGCAACTTAAAAGCGAAAGAAGACTGCTTTCACATTATTAGTGTTTGTCCAATCTACAAACCACAGAGACTAGCTTACTTCGGAAAAAAATTCCTTACCATGCAGGAGACAATACAAATTCTGAACGAGTGTGATTGGAAAAAGTTATTTTATTATATTAAATCCATCTACAAATACAGGTCGCTATTAATAACAGAATATTATGATTGATTAAGTTTATTAAAAAAATAACTATATTGTTAAAGTAACAAATGTAGGTACATGTATAAGCATTTTGCTAACCAAGCTGACGGCTAAGCCATAGCTTTAAAATTCATTCTATCTTGTAACTTATGTAATAAGAAAATATTAAATAAATGAATTTCTTACTTACTTACTTACTTAATAAGTTACAAAAAGTTTCAGCGTTTGAATAATGATTCACGCAACACAGCGGCACATTACTTTAATTATTATTTTAATTTTTGTTAATCTTCTTCTCAGTTTTATACAAGGTGGCGCAAAAATAACCTTCCGATGTTTTTTGGCTGTAATTTAAAAAAAAAAATGAAAAACTTTGATTCTTCTTGTGGATTATTTTTATTTGGTCTTTTAATTTTTTTTACATCAAGTCGATAATATGATGTCATGTAAATGGCCGCCGCCACAGTTGATTGTCATTTGAGCCCTTTTTATGGCATTTTCCATCGCTTTGACCAAAACTTCCGGCGATAGGTCCTCACATTCTTGACGGATATTGTCTTTAAGAGCTGCAAGAGTCTGAGGCTTGTTGACATAAACCAGCGACTTCAAAAAGCCCCACAAAAAGAAGTCTGGAGCGGTCAAATCAGGCGATCTTGCTGGCCAGTGCAAATCGCCAAAACGGGAGATTAGGCGCCCGGGAAATGCATCCTTCAGCATATCGGTTGTGGCACGTGCAGTGTGTGCCCTTGCACCGTCCTGTTGGAACCACATGTTTTCCAATCCCAATTCATCAAGTTGCGGCAAAAATAACTCGTTGATCATTGCTCTGTAGCGCTCACCATTCAAAGTAACCGTTTGGCCCGCGACGTCTTCGAAGAAAAAAGGTCCGATGACTCCTCCAGCGAAAACAGCACACCATACAGTGACTTTGAGCGGGTGTAATGGCTCTTCGTGGGTTACACGCAGATTTTCAGTACCCCAGAAGCGTACATTTTGCTTATTTACGTACCCCCTAAGATGGAAATGGGCCTATTTACTCATGATTATTTTTGATGAAAAATCATCTTCCTCTTGGTGGTGATTAAGGATGGCTTGAGCGTATGTTAGACGCGATTGGCGGTCAGCAGCTAACAGCTGATGCACCGTCTGGACTTTGTACGGAAACATCTTCAAATCTTGTACCAAAATTCGCTGTAAAGACCGTCGACTGATACCCATTTGCGTGGCACGTCGTCTGGTCGATGTCGACGGCGCTTCCATGACATCTTCGGCTATAGCAGCAATATTCTCTGCAGAACGGCTACTCCGGGGTCTGCCACGCCTGGCAGCATCTCGTGTTGTGCCAGTCTCTTCGAGGCGAGCGGCTAAACGTCACAGTGTTTCACCAGTAGGCGTTGGACGGGTAGGAAATCTGCGACGAAATTCACGTTGTGCCAATAATAATAGTCACCAATATTCCGCGTTCTGGAGCAGTGTAGCGTAACATTGTTTATTAACGTGTATTTCGCATGTGTTTACTACACAAATGTCAAAACAGAACTGACATTAGGGGCCAATCGCAAAATTTATAGCATTTTCTGATAGGAGGATTACTTTTGCGCCACCTTGTACTTGTTCTGTCTATCTTTTGTCCGCGTACATCTCCGTAATTTCTTTCATTCCTACTGATCTCCCTTTTCGGCATCATTTTCACTGTTTGGGGACAGATTAAGGATTTCTGAATTTGTTCCACTCTGGCGGGTATGTCTTGTTGACCGCAATTCCCTTCTTTTTTCGGGGGGAGATATTGGTATTGTAATAGTTTTCCTTCATCTCAGTACGGAAATAACGTCTTTCCTCTTGATTTCTCGAGGTTTTCTTAGTTCATTTGTTTCAAAAAAAAAATCTGGTCGCAGGATTCCAAGTTACATCCGCAGGATCGCCATGTTGGGATGTAGTGACTGCAGTGTCGTAGAACTTGTGCCCTAATTTCTGAGTATTACTCTAAGCTCTCCAGCCGCTTCATTCCCAGCACCTGAAGTGCACGATTGTGAAGTATTATCTTAGCTCTTCAGCCGAAATAAAAGGAACTCAGGATTTACGATATAGATGTCGTTCTGACTCTGAACTTCTAATATGAATTCTTTTATTGGCAAAATATTCTTATTATATATACAAAGAAATTAATTCAATTTGGTTCAATTTCTTTGCCACTAAATGCCTCATATTTTCTTAATTATCATGACCTACAAATGTTGGCCCGTGTGACAAAACATAAGAATCAAATTGCAAATTGAACTGAGTTAACCCATGGTTCACTCCACCCAAGTGCAATCCGAATCTATGTTCACCGCGGCACATTCACCTGTGGTCATGATCAAAGCAAAATCAAAATAATAATTCTTATTCTATGAATCATTGTGTGCAAAGCAATCCACTGGCGATGTGTAACATGATCAGTTGAAATTAATTGCGGAAGTGAACGTACATGTGAATGTACATGATCATGTTTAAATCAAAAGTGGGTTACTGTGCAGACGTAATCTGGTTAATTGGGTGCACACACAACACAGTGTACTAGGTTCAGTTCTTTACCTTTTATTTACTAGCGATCTGCCTGAAAGTGGAGAAACAACAATAGCAACTTTTGCAAATGATACTGCTGTACTTGCTGTGAAAACAACCGTCGAAAAAGCAACAAAAAAACTTCAAAAGGCAATAAACAGTATCTCAGAATGGACTAAAAATGGCAGATGAGAGTTAATGACCTAAGGTCAGCCCATACTAGTTTGACGTATAAAAACATATCACACATTCCAGTACACATAAAATGTAATAGAATGCTCAAACATAGCCAAATATCTGGGAATGACTAGACGCTAAACTGCGTTGGAAAGCGCATGGAGAGAAAAAGAGAGATGAGTTGAACATGCGATATAGAAAAATATATTGGCTTATTGAGACATTCTATATTTGAGTTTTCAAATTGAAATTTCAAAATGCTCATTCATTTGAAAGTTATTAACAATTTAAAAACCTTTGCCATTGATCAAAGCGCCGCGGGGTCTGTAGAAGCGCGCATAGCGGATGTTAGTTGAAGTGCCAAAAGCAGAATAATCTACACATGCTTGTGAACACGCACATAATTGTTCCATGGACAAAAATATCGACTTAAATAGTTGGTGCGTCATATTCTTCTGGAGTGTGCAGGTACATTTAACTTCATGTGATCTTTGAACACTTTGACCCATATAAATTTGTGTAGTAGAAAATTGCAGGTTTTTTCTTGTTCTTTTAATGATATATAATGAAATTAGGGCCACTTCTAATGCGGCACTAAAACAATTTTAGGGTGATACTAGGTTAAAATGACAATTTCGCAATTAATAGTCTAGTTTTTCACCTCGCATAAATTAAAGTTAAAAACAATAAACAATTGTTTTATCTCTGTTAGCGTCGCATTGGGCAAGTTCAAGTTCCAAGGTAACACAAGTCACCTGCGAGTTAACTTACGACTATTAATGGGCGCGTTCAATTAGCAGGCAACTGCGATTTACCTACTAGTTAAACCTCTATTACTTGCCAAACGATGGTCACGACAGTTATACGATCAATAAGAAAGGGTAAAATAGTAGGGGCGAGTATTTGCTTGCAAATTGAACGCGCGCAATTTGAACACATGGCATTTGTTATTGCTGTCAAAGTTCACCGATATACTGAAAACTAATGCTTCTACCCAAGGAGCGGCTCATCATGACGCGTGCAAGATTCACAGTTAACCCTCGTATAACGCGTTAGTAAAGTTCTATAGAAACAGCGCATTGAACGAATTTCCGTAATATGATACTTGGGCCACATACTAAAGCTGGGGTTACGTTTCCGACAAAAAAATTTGCGTCTAAATTTGTTTAATAAATGAACAAAAATAGCTAAATATTCCTATCATAAAAAAAAACAAAGTATTCCCTCTAAACACTTTAAAACACCTACCACCAGACAGGAAAAAGGGGTCAAGAATAACAAAACCAAACGGGTTCTGCAGTAGAGATGGCAAAAAAAAATCTTTAATCGATTAATTGATCATGTGATTAATCGAAGAGAGCGATTATTAATCGCAATTAATTGCAACAAAATTAACTGATTAATCGGTTTTTCGGTTAAAACTTGATATTGTCATGAAAAAGAAAATAATTTCAAAAATAAATTGTTTGCTGAGTGCGAAAATAGTTTATTAAGCGTTTAATTCACTAAATTTAATTTAATTTATACATAAAAAAAAATACATTATTTGTTAAAAACTGAATTCAAAAACAAGAGTTCTGATAGGTCGATAAACGATTCCGTTTTTCCGTAGCTGTTGGAAAAAAGCCGTTTGGATGGTACGGAAGTGCCAATCAAAAGCAATACTTTTCGGAGAGAGTGTATAGCTTAGAGGGTAAGCGGATTTCATCTCTTCCCAAGCATCAACCACATTTCGTTTTAACTCGAGAACCGGAGCATTGAGGAAGAAGCTTAGTTCGTCTTGAGGATGTGATAATTCATTGTCCGTTCTTCATCGTTTGTGGGCCACAGTCTTATGGTGAGCCCATAAATCGAATTCATTATCACCCGTGGAAGACGATTCACTTCCATGTCCAATTTCAGCCATATCGCTTCTGATGGTTGTCATGACTTTGCACAAAGCTATGGGATGCTGAAAATGGATTTGTTTGAATCGTGGGTCTAGGAGTGATGATGCTGCCAGTAAAAACGAATGTTCCATTTGTCCTAAGCAGCGGTCAAACTGGTTCAAAATATTTGTTTTTAATTTGTTTGCTACCACGGATGCACAAAACATTTTTATTATTTGTTGACGTCCACAAGCAGCAAGTGGAATTACTTGACTTAATGTGGCGTATTTCTCTCCACTTATTTGAGTAGTCATAGCTTGCAATGGTCTCAATAAGGTAAGCATTTCCACAATTTCCTCTTTGTTTATTGTTGTTATCATGAGTGGTGCATCGGAATAGTTTATTAAAATTTTCGATTATTTTTTGAAATAATCGATTATTTTGTCGATTAATCGAAAGGGAAAATTCGATACAATTAAATCGTTAACTGAAAGAAAATAACCGATTAATATAAAATTTTCGATTAATCGAACTGTATATACAAAGGCGGAGGCGAGCATGAAACCGAAAAAAGCTGCACATGCGCTTGCGTCGGGGTGCAGACAACAACTCATCGAAGTTAATCTGAGTAAATATAATTACCGTGTTTATCTTCGCGACAGCCAATTTCTGTCCACTGGTGCTGCAAGCATTGCTGGTTGCAGGAAATGTTTCACCCAGATTTTGTGCGCGGTGACGTCTATGAGTTAGAGGTATTACAGTGGAAGGGAACGCAGAAGGTGCGTACGCAGTTCCACCGTTAGGAGTGCTCGAAGCCTTCATCCTTCGTTTATTCCTGTTCGAGCTATTGAAAGAGGAGGCAGCGTTGGTTTCAATTCGCTGGTGCGTTTCGGTTGGGGTAACCTCTGCCCTCCTGCATCTCTCAGCCGTCGCCGCCGAGGTAGTGCAGCTCTCAGCGCTTGCGCCTTCAACTGGTTCAGTTTCTTTGCGCCGCGCGATTGCCGCCTTCCTCTGTTTCCTCTTCCGCTGGCTCTTAGACAGAAGCCCACCGGTGCGTACCGCTTCTGCAGCCCGTTCAATCTGTCCGGTTTCCTGGGCCTCATCAGCAACAACGCAACAGTCAGCTACCTGTCTATTGGAATGAAGATTAAGCGTATCAGGTTGAACCTCTGCGCTACTTTCTCCATTTTTCCAGGAGTCTTCGGAAGCAAGTGTTCTTACAGCTCCTAAGTCAACGCCTGTATAGGCGGGGGGCGTTGGTAGTATGTTGGTTGGGGCCTCCAGAATCCTTGCCCCGACAGCGGTCGTTAAGACCACGGGTGGATTTTCGCTGTTGCGAGTGCCACCTGGAGTAGACATAACCTTTTTTTTTTTTTTTTTTTTTTTTTTTTTTTTTTTTTTTTTTTTATAAAAAAAGGAAATCCAAATCCCAGAGCACTCAGACTCGGTAACGTTCCATTGTACTACCAGGCAGAAATCCTCCTTTTGGTGTAGAGGGCATATGATTGGGTGGCGTATGTTGTTGTTCCCCATGGGGATTGAACCTGCACCGCACGGGTCACAAGCCAACACACTAACCTCTACACCATCGCCACCCTAGACATAACCTTAGGTTGTTCCTTCATACTTTTCCTTTTGGTTTGGTTCGCGGTAGGGCATTCACAGCGAGTAAAAAGCAGCCTGCATGGGCGCAGACCGTAGTCTATTCACATACAGACATCGCTTACATCTCTGCTATAACTCTACAACCTCGGATCGCGAGCGTATCGTACCGAGGCTCCCCTATGAACCACCTGGGGTCGCGCCTGGTGGGGAACCACCCCCCAGTATGGATTTTAGTCGCCTCTTACGACCGGTATGCCTACCTCGGGTAATTTCTAGCCCCTATCCCGAAGGGGGGGTTTGGATTTGAATCGCCTCTTACGACCGGCATGCCTACCTCGGGTAAATTCTGAACCCTATCCCGAAGGGGGAGTTTATTTCCATAATTTCTGACTTTAAACGATACCGCATGCCTCAACATTGATGACGGTCGAACACACGGATATTGCAAGATCACAAAAATATGTTTTAATTTTAAGGAGACTTCTAAAATGATTTTGCATTTTTCGTATTTGAATTTTGTAAACATAAATTGTAGCTGCTAATTCAAACATCAAAAAGCTCTTCAAAAAATATTAAATAACTAGCTTATGCCCGGCATGCGTTGCAAAGCCTCATTAAATTGTTTTGTAATTTGTTTGAAGTAGGTACACATATACAGAGCAGGTACATTCAGACGTTTAACATTCACAGAAACTTTCACGCAAATGCCAACAAACAACTGTACGAAGTTTGTAGGCAATCGGATGAACGATGGGCGAACGCAAAAAAGACGAACAATTATATGACACGACTCGCGCGCCACCTATTCTACGTTGCTGGTTTTATTATTTATGTCAGAAACTTTCGCGCAAGGGCTAACAACTACTGAGCAAAGTCAATTAATTGTTTTATATTTGTTTTACTAGCGCTTACTGATTTAAAGTGTTTACTAAGGATTTTGAGTGTCTTTTTTTAATAAATTTGTCGATAACCGAGTCGCTGGACTGGACTACCAACATATTCGATTTTTTTAACCTCTTCGAAGTCTTATTCTTGCTCGCGAGTCACCTTATGTATGTTAATGGTATATTTCACGTTGATGGTACTAAACCAGAAACAATCACGTAAGTGCCAACATAAGATGTTCTATTTTTCAAACTCAATTAAAATACTTAGCACCTGTCTACTTAATAATTGATTTAGGGTTAAACAAAAACAGTCACAGGTTTATTTAATTTGTTCCGGTAAAAACTTTAAAATCGCGGTTTTTTTTTTAAATGGCACGTTTGTCCCGTGGGCAGCGAAACAAATCTGCCGACCCCACTCAAGCTCTTACGGCGGCTTTTGAGACTTGATTATTCAAGTCATCTATTTTTTCAGTTCCAGCAAATCCAGTGAGAAGTATCTGTAAGCTTGAAAGCTTGCATTTTCATTGAGAAATTTGTCCCTCATATTCTGAATCAGTAATAAGTAAGATTCAACAAAGTCTGTTTCATAATAAGAACGAGCTATTTGCCTCAAGGTGGTTTTCGGAACGCTTCAGTTCCATATGGAGTGCTTTTTGCTAGCTTTTAAGCTACTCTAAAATTTTCGAAGAATAATACTTCTGCAATTTTTGTTCTTGAAGCGTATCCAGAATCCCTATGGGCCTATGGCTGGCTGCGGCCCTGACACTGATCATAAATGTCAACAAAAAAAAAAACTTTCTGTCATCAGATTACCCTTTTGAAAGTTCTATCTAAGCAAAAATAAAAACAACGTTCAAAAAGTGCTCGAGAAACTTGAATATCATTTAGACGGGTATATAGTTTTCTGTTTTGCAAATATCTCTGTCATAGTTATACCACATCCGTGAAATTTTGTTCTCTTTTTTGAATTCACTCCCAGGTTTTTATTTAAAAAAAACGAACAACAAAACACCAAAGGAAACAAAAATCATTCAATCGGTTTGCCTCTAAATATATACTCTAGGCTTTAACTTAAACATTAGTGGATCACGCGTCGCAAGAACTAATTCACCAATTAGCGATGGTTCTCCCGATGCAGTTCCCACGTATTCTACTTCAAAATTTCGCAGCACATTGGCAAGCGTACTCTTTATCTCCAACATGGCGAACTTTTGGCCAATACAATTTCTGGGTCCCGCGGAAAATGGAATATTAGCAAAGGAATTAATCTTCTCGGCATTTGTATCGTCAAACCTTTCAGGTATGAATTCCTTCGCCTTGGGGAATAGCTCTTCCAAGCGGCCCAAGTGGAGTGGTGACATTCCAATATTTGCTCCAGCTGGGATGATCTTTCCATCTATATGAGTAAAAAAAAGGAACATTAGTACGACAAATGAGACATAATGCCACAACATTGCTTCAAGGGAACTGCGAGTTCCCTAATAGTTAAACCTCTATCACTTGCCGAACGATGGTCAGGTGAGGTATTCGATCAATGAATAAGGGTCAAATAGTAGGGACTAGCAGTTACCTTGCCAAATGACTCTTAGTGACGAAACGGCAGTCTGAGAGAATGTTTTATGTTTGCATACAAATCAAATGAATAAATCCGTTCATTTCCGTTACACTGTTTGTCCTGTGAATTATATTTGCATGTATCGTGCTCATCGATGTGTACAACAAATTGCAAACATCAGTATTTCTAATTTGAATTAAAACTTACTTATTTCGCACTCCTTTGTTACTTTACGACCCAGCAGAGGCACCGGGGGAAACAGTCTTAGTGTCTCTTTGATGCACAGTTCAGCGTAGTGCAAATTGTTTAGATCATCATAGGTAACATCCTTTGTCTTGTCGCTGCCAAAGATATTGTAGATTTCTTCAAAGCATTTATTCTGTGTCTCTGGATAGCGAGCAATGTTGTAGAACAAAAATGTTATGGCCGAGGATGTGGTGTCATGACCCCCAAACATAACAGTGTCGACTTCTTCACGAATGTCCAGATTCGAAAGTGGTTTACCGTCTATTTTCGACTGAAGAAGAGTATCGAGGAAAGCCATTTTACGTTTCGAACCGACGTCATTGGTATCTTGATGCGTTTTATTCTGTTGTTCTCGAATGATTTCTTCTCGACGTTGAACAATGATTTTTTCCGAGAATCCATGCAGAACTTTTAGGGCTGCTTTCTCTTCGCGAGCAAGTTTTGTGAACCAGTAAGTGAAGCCAAAGCGATATATGGCGTTAAATGTTCGTTTGTGAACGACTGCAGATATTCTAAGAAACAAGAACAAAGTGAGATACAATTTTTTTTTTATTGGAGTGATGCTTACTTTTTGACTGCTCTTAGGTACTCCGAATCAGTATTTGATTGTGCGTTCACTGATACACCCATCGCACTTTCTGAAATCAGAAATTAAAATAGTTGTGAATTACGACAGTGATTGTAGTACTCTGGACTTTTGCTTGTTTTACATACTTGTTCGTATACGAGAACATTATAAAAATTTGTGTCTCCGATTCTAGAATCATCAAGACAACACATTTATTTTTACAATGGGCACTATTAATGGGCTCTCTTTCGGTTTATAATCTTGCTCAAGGAAAATAACAAATTTATTTGGTTTTTGGAAACGATCTAAAAAAAGCTATCTGCAATGTTTCTTAGTTTTTATTGATCGTTATAAATTGAATGCGCAGTAAATTTTAAACATTTAAGCCACAAATTTATTCGACGATCAAAGTATGATTATTTTACTTATTTTTTACTTATAAGCATTACTTATAATCAGGTACCTTCAAACATTTTTATCTGCATTAAGTGACTTATTTTAATGTGTTCAAAATGCAATCACACAACTTCTTCTTCTTACCAGTGATTGTGTCCAAAGTACACAGATACAAATACGTAGAGGTCAAATAATTCCTTCACTATTTGAGTTCTTAATTTCTCCACTAGCTTGACACTTTCTTTGTTAAACACACAAATATACTGTTCCAACATTTTAAAATGAAATGGGGGCGTGATAATCTCTCCTCTTTTAAACTGTTTCCGTTCTCGACTAACGAGTAAACCTTCATTTAACTACGATTTCATGGAATCTGATAGTGAGGCTATCCTAGGTCTCAATGTCCTTTATTTCATTTAGGAGAAGATTAAATTCTGTGCAAATCGAAATCTTACAATATCTTATCTCATTGTATTGCCTCCGAATTAGCTATTAGTATTACCGGTAGCAGTTTGTTTTCCAAGATTACCACGTGCAGTTAGGGACAGTTCATTCTCTATCTTTATCAGTACTTGGGCAAAATACATTCATGAGTTTATTTAATCTTTGCCCTATTAGGTACATACTATTTGTTAATACTTCATACCTGCTAATAATTTTATTCAATACACTATGGGTGATAAGGATATAAGATGATATTATAGAGATTAGATACTGTATGGTAGGGTTTGTCCGTAAACATAATTGCTAAGCGGAGAGAAATCATGGTCCACTTTGGTGTATGTTGAATGTTAATACGTATTATAATTTAAGCATTATATTTTCAAGGACAAAGTGTAATCCGCGACTCCATTGGGAGGGCTCTCATAACTCAAGAAAACTATCTTGTAACGATATCTTTTTTCTTGAGTGATGTCTAAGATACGAGAGATAATACGACATGCAAGCTCGTTATCCAAAAGTGCATTCGTTTTTCGGGTGTACCTAAAACAATTGCGATGTTTTTGACAGATCAAAGAGACAATGTTTCTCGTCTTTTAATAAAATAAATATTCGCCTAAATTCCTTGATAAAATTTTCCAAGGTCGACTTTGCAGATCAAGTGTTCCGAAATGATAACAATGTTGAGCACCTACATCAATTTTATTTAAATTATACTAACAGCCAAAACAAAAACTGAAAAAGGCTTTCTTTGTTGTAATCAGGTTTAAGACAAATTCAAGAAACTCTCATTATTTTCTTTATTCTAATTTCTGAGTTGAGAACATGGATAAAAATATTTGTTTGTGATTTTATGGCATAAGACTTCTGAGGTGCAATAAACCGTACCCATAACAAATTTATCGTGCTTAATTGTTTAATCTCTTTTTATACCTACGCAAATCAAAATCCATTATTAAAAACCCAGAACAAAAAGTAACAAATTATTAAGTTATTGTGGAAAAAAAATGTTGATTGTGCTATCGGTACTCGTATTATAACCAAGTGTTTTTTTTTTTGATTTAGTGGAGATCTGTGCGATTCATAAAAAGTGGATTGTGGCTGGTGATAAAACCTCTCAAATTAAAGAGATATCATCGAATCGAATTATTCGTCATCTACTCCTGCAAGAAATCCATAGGCTCCAAATGGTAACCGCCGGCTTTTTGGTAATGGCTATAAAGACATGGCTTGCGAAACAAATGAGCGCGAGTATTGAACATAAAGAACATAGCAACACTTAAATGCTCTGTCAGAAAGACTGGCGGATGAGCCTCAAAAGTCTTACATGAGCCGCTCAGAAAGGTGACGTACGGCGGATGAATTCATTAGATTGAATCAGCGGTGTTTGGATCTGAGGTCATTAAGGATTTTCAAAACTAAGTCAGGGTGTTGAAAATGAGCCCTTTAGGGTCAACGGCAGCGCTCATATTTCCGAAGTGGAGTACTGACACTTCTCCCCGAAGGTTTGCTGGAACTGGCCCTGCAGGCTGGGGGTTGTGCGTTCCCTACCACGTAAGAAAAGAAAGGTATGAGAGAGACACCAGTCTCTGATATGATCACTTAAGATCACGACCCAGAACGAGTATGCAGCTGTCCCAAAAGGATGCATATGTTAGAATGCGGATTCGTAGTGGGAAATTGGATCAAAAGTCATTGATTTCAGGCCGATAATTGATCTCCTGGATGTAATCCGCATCCAAGGCACATTTTACAACATCAGTCTAATATGTGTATATGCCCCTACTGACGAAGCAGAAGACCCTATCATGGAGGAGTTCTATGACCTCCTGGACGGAGCCTGTGGACGGAGACTATCCGTAGTACGATGTGAAGATCGTGCTCGATACAACCTCCACGAAGGGTCAGTCACCTTGTCGAGCGCACCATTCTAGACTGAATGGTGTCGGTGTGGAGGTTTAAGGATGCTGATTTAACGGGCTTTGCTGTCGACGACCTTCGTCGTCAGAAGGGTCACCTGTGGCAGAGAGGTCGTTGATTGAGCATCTACTAAAAACTGACCATAGGACATTCCTCCCGATCCCACTCTCTCGCCTTACTTCCTTCCTTCTCCCACGTCCTCTCATTCCCATTTTTATTATCCGCTTGGCTTGACTTAAGGTGTCAAACGACCCGTGCCGATAGTCAACCTGGCTGAGAGTCCACTTTAACAAATAGCTCAGTCGCGAACGGAGTATCCGGATACCTGGCGACCTCCGGATCACTTACCCTTATCTGCACAAATCCTCTCTCTAACCAAACAAAAACAAAACAAACAAATTAATAAGGCCGGTATACCTTTTAAACCGGATGGTAGTACGTCGATAAAGCTGTCTACCGGTAATGCTCTTGTACCACCTGGCGGCGGAACTGTGGATACACCTGATTCCTCCGTCGTAATGAATTCGGATATCATCCTACCAGCGCTTGAGATTTAGATTCTAAAGAGCTGCTTAAATCTGACTTATATTCCTCAGGCTTGGAGAGAAGTGAAACCCAAAGCTAGCATGTAAGTCCAAAAGACCTCAGACCGATTAGTCTACATCATTCCTCCTTAAAGCGCTGGAGCGTCTGATTGATATCCATCTGAGTATGAATATAAACTTGCAACTCCTGTCTGCGGCCCAACATGCGTACTGCAATGGTAAATCGGTGGAAACCGCCCTTCACTTCTTGGTACGCACCATCAAATACTCCCTTCATCACAAGGAATACACTATGGTTGCTTTCCTGTGGAACTTGGTGGTGAATAAACTACTACTACAACATTCCAAGATCAGAACAGCCAGTCACCTGGGAATGGCTGCGTCATCACTTTCATGAACAAACATGTTCCCACAGTACCAGGGCGATGGAAGCGGATTGCATGCACGCGCAGTGCAACTGACCGATATGACACCGGAGCATATTTGACTAATCAGTAATTCACATCGTGGGACCAGCGGTTTCCCAACGGGAAAGAAAGATATTTAGAATTAGTTCTATTCTGGATCTAGGAGTGTACGGGTTAAATTGTGATTATAATAAATTGAGAAATAAAGTAATTGTGTAATACGTCGGGTTTTTTAATTGTACTTGTAAGTCGAACTAGTGGATGTGCCTTCGGGCACATGTTCGCGTTTTTTTTTGATATCCTCTTCAAGGATAATCATAACTGGCGCCCGAGCAGGGACCGGCATTAAACCAGTGTCCTTTACGCCTGTGGATCTGTGCTAGACCAATACGCTCTATAGAGTGCACGTCATTGTTACCATGGGAACACAGTTGACCATTTTGGAATAAAAAGCACAAACCTTCCGCATATCCATGAGAACATGCGGATATCCTAGAGGGCTACAGGATACGGTGGTGATGGTTGATCGTGCCATTAGTAGGTCGCTTGCAATTATAAACGCTTGCGACCAAACGGGACAAACACGACACCTCCCGTAAATGCCGGTTCCAATGAAAACCTTGACCGTACTAATCATTCGTTTTCCTTCTCCTCCCTACAGTGCAACGAAATGCAACTGGTAGGATTCAAATTAATGTGAGTGAAGAATTCCTTAAGAAAATTTAAATCTGTGCCGAGGTCTCGAGAACCTAGTAATTTATCACTCGCTTAAGCTAAAATAAGTGAACGGCAGTAGTACATAAAAATACCCTCACTCAATCCCGAAATATGGTTCAGTGAATCAAATAAATTAACAACGCAGTTCCTAAAAGCGTTAGTGAATAAAGTAAAAGAAAATATATACTCACCTAAGTGAAAATAGCCATTGCATTGAATCAAAAGAAGGAAAAAAATTATTATCAAAAGGAACCAATAGTTCCAACCCAGTGTCTAGTAATCAATAAATTGTTAATTGCCTAAGACAAGTGCAGTAGAAATAAACTTGAATCGAAGGAAGAATAAAATTATTATCACAGGAAGCCAATAGTGTCCAGCCCAGTGGCTAGTGATCAATAAATTGTTAATTGCCCAAGATAAGTGCTGTAGAATCAAATTAAAATATAAGTAAAATATAAATCCTATTTTGTGTGTGTGTGAAAAAGAAAAAAATTAAAAAAAAATAGAATAAGTTTGATTGATTAAATAAGGCATAATTGGAAGCCCTTAACCCAGGTAACATCTCTTGAATATATTTATTTGAATCACTATATTGAATACTATAAATATCTAACGAATATGGAGGAAACCAGAAAAACTCTGTTGGAACTCACAGGTGCTGTTAATGCCATATTAGAGCAAATAAGGGGTTTCGAAGGACGCCTTCAGCGCCTCGAAAGTACTGGTGAACCAAGGGACACCGCGACTAACGAACCCGTCCAGCTTTGTGGTCCTAGGACCGAAGACAAACTTAGGGAAATATGCAGGTTGCCTGACTGTGTCAAAGAACTACAGGTTTTTAATGGTGACCCCACACAGTATGTATCGTGGATACATAACGTTGAGGGAATACTCAAAGATTTTGAGATAATAAAAAGCAAGCCTATGTATCGCGCAATACTCGTACTTTCCCACATAAGGCAACAAATTAGAGGAGGCGCCGATACGGTTTTGGTGTCCTATAATATATTTGATGATGATTGGTGTGCCATCAAAAAGTGTTTGTCGTTGCATTATGCCGACTTACCGAAACCAAAGACCCAATTTTAATCAAGCGAAGTTTACTAGGAAGTTTGGTCCTAGACCCAACCAGCATCAGAATACATCCAATAACGATACTCCTCCGAGGCCCAGCGCGCCGAAGCCTCACCAGAAGATGGAAGTAGACCAACAGTCCCAATCACGCCAGGTGAATTATATGAATCGGCCGCAAGTCAGTAACCCCTTTAAGCGGCGATCGCGTTCCGATAACTACCCGCAACAGAAACATCAGAGGATGTTTAACATCCAAACGATGGAGGAAGAATCGACCGCTCCATATTCTGAAATGGCGGAAGAAAACGTAGAAGAAGTAAATTTTATGAGGGACGCCTATCCAGCGTACCTTATATAGAATTTTTTATAGGGGATGGGACGATGCTTAAGTTTCTCGTCGATACGGGGGCAAACAAAAATTTTGTCAGCGCATCTGTCCCAGGCAGGCCTACACGCCTGCCAATACCATTTGTAGAACGAGTACATTCGGCAGCTGGCAATGTTACAATTAAAGAAAAATTTTGTGGGCGCTTCTTTCAGAAAGTCGGAAACGACACAGTTTTGACATTCTATGTCCTGCCGGGACTAACGTCCTTTGATGGCATCATCGGAGATGATACATTGAAAGAACTGGAAGCGGTAATAGACAGAAAGACTAACATCCTAACCCTGAAGCCAAATATTAAGATCCCTCTGAAGGGAAAATTGTCCGAACAACTTAACATAACCCTAAATAACCTAGATGAAAGTCTCTCCGAAAACACGAAGAGTCGGCTTAAGGCGCTGGTAAAAAAATACAATCACATTTTTGGCCCAATTTCTGACAGCGAGGTCATTAATACTACGGTAAAAGCAGACATCAAAACGACCTCTGCTGAAGCTATTTACACCAAGAGCTATCCTTACCCTGCATGCATGCGACAGGAAGTGGAAAAAGAGATCAGTAAACTGTTAGAGGAAGGAATTATTCGGCCTTCAAAGAGTCCGTATAATTCACCAATTTGGGTAGTACCGAAAAAACCTAAACCAACAGGAGAAAAGCAATACTGCATGGTCATTGACTACAAACGGCTCAACGCAGTAACGATTTCGGATACTTACCCAATACCAGATATCAATTCCACTCTCGCCAGTCTTGGTAATGCCAAGTATTTCACGACGCTCGATCTTACGTCGGGATTCCATCAAATTCCGATGAAACCTTCTGATATCCCAAAGACAGATTTCTCAACCATGAACGGGAAGTATGAGTTCCTTAGGCTTCCGTTCGGTCTCAAAAACGCGCCTGCTATCTTTCAGCGCATGATTGACGATGTACTTAAGGAGCACATAGGTAAGATCTGTTACGTCTACATCGATGACGTAATTGTCTTCGGTAACAGCGATGACGATCACCTCAGGAATATTGAGACAATCTTCTCTAGGCTGCGTAAGGTCAATCTAAAAGTGAACCTAGAAAAGACAAATTTCATGAAAACGCAGGTTGAATTCTTAGGGTATGTAATAACACCCGACGGAATTAAACCTGATATGAAAAAGGTTACCGCTATACAGAGAATTTTGGCACCCGTAAACCTTAAGGACCTGAAAAGCTTCCTTGGGTTGACTTCGTACTATAGGAAGTTTATACGCGACTACGCGAAGGTCGCTAAACCTCTGACGAACCTCACGAGAGGTGAAAACGCCCAAGTTAAGGCGAACGCATCCAAACGTGTTCCCATCACGCTTGACGACAAGGCGTTTCAAACCTTCAATGACTTGAAACTTCTGTTAACATCATCGGAAGTTCTTGTATTCCCTGACTTCGAAAAGCCATTCAATCTTACCACTGACTCATCTAACTATGCGATTGGAGCCGTACTATCCCAGGGAGAATCGGGCACAGATAGGCCTATAGCCTACATTTACCGTTCCCTCAACAAGACCGAGGAAAATTACGCAACTAATGAAAAGGAAATGTTGGCGATAGTGTGGGCTCTAGATAACCTGCGGTCATATGTCTACGGTGCGAAAAAAATCAGGAGCTTCACTGATCATCAGCCTCTGACCTATGCTTTGGGTAATAGAAACTATAACGCAAAGCTTAAGCGTTGGAAGGCACTCATCGAAGAATACAATTGCGAATTGATCTATAAACCAGGCAAGTCCGACATTGTGGCGGACGCCCTTTCCAGATTGAAGACGGAGATCAATCACTTGTCTGACTCTGCAAACGCAGAGCCTACACAAAGCACTAGCATGGTAAATGAAGGTTCCTTCACGGACACCGCCGACGAAGGCAACTCAAGTACAGAGACCGCTCAAGACAGTAATTCACATACGGACACTGCCAGTGAGGCGGAAACTATGCATAGTGCTGAGCAAGACGGGTCTGACCTTATACCTCACGTGGAAGCGCCACTAAACGTCTTCAAAAACCAGATCATAGTCAAAGTCGGCAGGGGGGTAGAAATTCATGAAGAACCTCACCCTGGATTCTCGCGTCACTATGTCGCTGTAGAAAATCCAACGAAGGCAAGTCTGGCAAACATCCTGAAGCAAAAGCTTCAACCAAACATTATCAATGGAATTAAAATCCCTGAGTCCTGCCTTGGCCTACTCCAAGAGATCTACTTGGAAAATTTTGTTAACTACAAAATAAGAGTAACACAAAGAGTAGTCGAAGATGTTAAGGACGCGGAACGGGTCGCTTCCCTTATCACCAATGAGCACAGTAGAGCACATCGCAATCCTAGGGAAAATAAAGAACAACTCCTTGAGAAGTATTATTTCCCCAGGATGGCAAGCCTCATAAAGAAATACACAAGCACCTGTGAGATATGTAAAACTAACAAATACGACAGACACCCCTTCAGACCCGAATTTCAGCCTACACCCATTCCATCGTATCCGTGTGAAATATTACACATGGATATAATGGAAATCCAAAACGAGAAATTTATCAGCTGCATCGATAAATTCTCCAAGTTCGTCAAGCTATTCCATATCAAGAATAGATCAACGCTCCATTTGAGGGACAAAATAACAAAAATCTTGCATTATTTTACGGTCCCTAAAGCACTCGTCACAGACAATGAACGTAGCTTTCTTAGCCCAATTATACTGAACTTTATCAAAGAATTGGGCATATAAATCTACCAGACACCAGTGCATCGTAGTGAAGTGAATGGGCAAGTGGAGCGATTCCATTCAACAGTATTGGAGATTTATCGATACCTTAAGACTGAATAAAAAGGGTTACGAGTCAAGGAGCTAATAAATATATCCGTGGATAGATATAATAACAGCATCCACTCCGTAACCAAGCGAAAACCTTCCGATATCTTTTTTAACAGATATCAGAGGATTAATTACCAAAACCTTGTGGATTTCCGGGTCAGAGTTGATCGGGACCTGAAGGGGGAAATCCAAAAGAAACAAAAAGCGGCAAACCTGCACCGCAATAAAAAAAGAACGAGTCCTAAGACTTACAAAAAAGATGATGTTGTCTATAGAAGGGTTAAGGGTATCCAGGCAAAAAACAAGCCTATATTCAGGAAAGAAATAGTCGCCCGAAATAACAGGGTGACAGTGACTACTGCCGATGGGCGAAGAGTCCACAAAACACACCTGGAAAATTTGTGAGTCAGGTTTGTTTGACATTGTTAAAATTAAGTACACACAACTTCAAAAAAAAAAAAGGAGAGTGTGCACACACGAGCATGTAAGACATATTAACTTGCACAATACAATTTGCACTATTACGATTTATAGATTAGTAAGTTTAAGATATTTAGCACACTCCAATTTGCACCCTTATCATTTATAGTTTAATTAGTTTAACGTCCTGTAAAATTTTAATACGTACTTCAATAAAACATTCTTTATCCAATATAAATGATGCGTTCTAACCATATGAAAATGCATATCGTAGTCCACGCTTACATCACACTTGTTGCATACGCTTATACATGTCCTATACTTAAAGCACATCTAGAATATTCGCACATATTTTTCAGAATAACTTTGCTAGCCACGGCCAACGGGTTCCAGCTATTCAATTATTAAACACCTATCGTTTCAATTAAAGACGGACAGGGCCGAATCATAGACGGATATTTCAAGTTGGTACACGTGATTGACCTGAAGAAGGTTGAACACATGGTAGAAGAAATAACGAGCGCAGTAAATGCTAACATCAAGGAATCAGAAAAGAAGGCGATAATTACATTTCATTTAACACAAATAAATGACCGCTTAAGCCTACTGAAAGGCGGGCGCCGCAAATCAAGGAGGTCTGTCAACTGGATTGGCTCAGCCTGGAAGTGGGTTGCAGGAAACCCTGACGATGGGGACTGGGACAAAATCCTCCAGAATGAACAAGGAATAACGGAAAATAACAATCACCAGTATAAGATTAATGAAAAACTGTTTGGAACTACCAAAGAGATAACTGAAAAGATTAACTGGATGATTACCAAGTTCAACAAGATCAAGGCAACCAGCACAGAAATATTCGGGCAAGATATTTTGAACCAAATACTGATGATTAAGGGAGAGGTCAACGATATAGTTCGTGCAGATGGCAAAAAGCGGAATCGTTAATACCAATCTTTTAGATAAGCAAGAAATAAGAAGGATTATCAGCGAAATCGAAACCTTGCCATACATAAATGAAATCCAGGCAATTGAATATGGAAAACCATCGGTCTTTTAAAACAACACAATATTGCTGTACGTCCTTTCTATGCCAAAGGTGAGAAAAGACGAGTTCAACCTGCTGCTTACCAGGGCATCAATCGTCAATAACAAACAGCTCGACTTGAAATTCCGCAAAATGCTGGTGAGCCACAAGGAAACGTTTGGAATAGTAGACCACTGTTTTTCGATTAACAATTCAACGATATGCAAGGAGCAGGCTCTCCAAAAAATTCCTGAAGACGACTGCATACCACGAATCCTCAAAGGAGGACACGCTAACTGTACTTTCCGAATAAACAGCAAAGAGATCGTTGAACTTGTCAAAGATGATGCAATTTTCCTAACAAACTTCAAGGGCGAAATGTTCTCAAACAATATTTCATACCCATTGACAGGTACATACAGTGACCGAAATAAGTATAAAGACACACTCAACTTCAATGCTCGGTTGGATTTAAGTACAAAAATAATAGAAATTATAAGTTTATTTTATCGTAGATAGTAAGTTTATTTTATTCAGTAAATAATGAAACGAAAAAAGAAAATATTTATCACCACAAAGGCTAGTTTTTGAGGTTCACCTTTAGGGAATTCCAAAAACGTTTAATTTTCCTGCGAAATAAGTATAAAGACAGTCAATATTTAAAAGCATTTAAACACCGAATTTTTTGGTTGTACCTATCAACCTGAAAGTTAGTACTTTGTACAACCTCCTTGATTTTCAATAACTTGGAAAATTCTATTAGGCATAGAATTTATCAAGTTTTGTAGGACTTCTTCGGTGATCTCAGACCATGTCTGTGTTATTCCTCTTTTAAGCTCTTCCAGATTTCTGTACTGCTTCCCATTTGAATAAAGGTTTCTTGCCATAATACCCCACAAATTTTCGATTGGGTTAAGGTCTGGACTACACGAAGGCCATGGTAAACACTGAATTTGACTCCTTTCAAACCATTCGCGGACCGTACTGGCATTATGAATAGGAGCATTGTCCTGTTGAAAAATAAAATTTTCACCCGCTGGAATGTCTCCAAATGCATCCAAAGCATATTCCAACATCTCCCTGTATTTTTCACCATTCATTCTAGGTTGAACGAACATCAAGGGGATTTTACCATGAAAACCAAAGGCACCCCAAACCATCAAACTTCCGCCTCCAGAGTGCCGACTCATTTTTATTGCTTTTTCGTCCCTCAAATCACGCCAATAAAAGCTAAAACCGTCCGGACCATCCAAATTAAATTTCTTTTCATCACTAAAAATAACGGATTCCCACTCCCTGGTCCAAGCCATGTGACTTCTTGCAAATCTTAACCTTGCTTCTTTATGATGCTGTTGCAGGTTGGGTTTTTTCGTCATTTTCGTGTAACGAAGGTTATGATTTGCCTTCAACACTTGCTCCACTCTTCTTACCGTCACTGGGAGATCCAACTTGCGCTTTATCTGGCCAGCATTCAGCTTATTACGCCTTGCTTCGTGGTAAGTCGTTTTTTTGTTGCGTGAGGTCAAGAGGCTTGGTCGACCAGATCTTCTTGCAGTGCTATAATTTTGGCCCAAATTTAAAAAATTACATACGACGGAAAGAGATCGTCCAATTTTCCTGGCAATGGATCGGTTGGATAAGCCGTGCTCCTTATGAGTCGTAATAATTGCCCTTTCTACTGTCGTCAAATGAGTTCCGCGAGGCATGGCTTAATAGTTTAATGATAACAATTTATTGATAACAATTTTTGTGCCAACAAGCGAAACAATTTACCTTTTATTGTTTTTCACTCTTTTTATTTAAAAAAAATTGCTATAAAATTGGAATACTTTTGGATAACCGAAGTGTCTTTATACTTATTTCGCAACTTTTTCACAATTTTTTTATTAGAAAAGACAAATCAGTCTCTTTCTAACACGATATGACCGATAACGGTACAATTTTTTTTTGGAGTTAAGAGAAAATTAATTCTCCAAACAATTATTGAACAATTTTGTTGCATATATTTAGGCGCTAAGCCTACAAGCCAAATTGAAGAGTTTGAGAATTACTGTCTTTATACTTATTTCGGCCACTGTATGTTATCACGATGATCAACGAAAGCATCCGCCTGAAAGATAAGCTGTTCTCGAGCAGCACTAGTACGGCCATACAAGTTTTACCTTCGGTACTTGCGCATATCACTACTCAATCTGACAAGATTGACCTGGAGTATGTGCACAACCTCAGCGTCGCCAACATTGAACGCCTTGAGGACCTTACGGAGAAAACGATAATATCCTCTGTGACGGATGCTGTAATTTTCGTGATGGTCATACTTACCGTATGTTTTATTTGGCGGAAAATCTATGGAAAAGTAGGACTCCCAACGGTGAACTTACCGGTTGCAAGGACAAGCGCCTCGGACATTGAGCATCGACCACGGGTGTCCTTTCCACATCTGACACAGACCCCGTTGCCCGTCTCTGTCTCCGCATACGATCTACGGGACGTAGATTTTTGAAAGGGGAGACACGAGACATCTGATCCAACATTCCAAGATCAGAACAGCCAGTCACCTGGGAATGGCTGCGTCATCACTTTCATGAACAAACATGTTCCCACAGTACCAGGGCGATGGAATCAGATTGCATGCACGCGCAGTGCAACTGACGGATATGACACCGGAGCATATTTGACTAATCAGCAATTCACATCGTGGGACCAGCGGTTTCCCAACGGGAAAGAAAGATATTTAGAGTTAGTTCTATTCTGGATCTAGGAGTGTACGGGTTAAATTGTGATTAAATCGAACTAGTGGATGTGCCTTCGGGCACATGTTCGCGTTTTTTTTGATATCCTCTTCAAGGATAATCATAACTTGCAATTTGAATTTATCTACCTAATCCCAATTTTTTTTCACAACATAAACAATAATAACATAATATAGGTTTTAAAAATTTCGTTAAATTAAATCAAGAAACTACCTGTTCGTAAACACGTGGAACGGAATGTATGTTCTCTTTCGCATCACCCATGGTGGTGGAGCATACGTGTTCCGTGTTTTATTCACCGAGGTTTCTACTACTCGATTTTATGCCGTGTAAATGTCATATCCGCAAAAACATACCAATGGGTCGTTTGAATAAAACTAGCAGTTCCTTTGAGTAAAAGTTCGCAGTTTAGTTAAAGCATTTACAAATTGCTTCAGTTCGGTATGTTTGGTATTAATTAATTAATAGTATTTCCAATATCGTGTTCTTCTAGGCTGGGAAAAGCATTGCTTAAGCTTTTCCACATCTTCTATTCTTCTGGAATGTTTCCGATTAAGTGGAAGACTGTATTTGTCCAGCCTGTCACAAAAAAAAAGGTTCATCTTCTTATCCCTCCTCCTACGGACCAATTGCACTAACGTCCCTTCTTTCTAAGGTCATGGAAACGCTGATAAACCGTCAGCTCATGAAATATCTTGGATCCCGAATACTTCTTAATGACCTGCAGTATGATTTACGCAGCAACAGGTCTACTGGTGATTTGACCACTTATTTAACCGAAAAGTGAAACCAATCTCTTCAGCAGGTGAACGTAAGATCCTTGCGCTTGGTATTTCAAAGGCATTGGACAGTTTGGCACCAAGGTCTCTGGTCGAAAACGTGGGCATTTGGCATCGTCGGGACTTTTCTTCAATGGATTAGAAATTACCTTTCGGACCGTTAAATTCAAGTTGTTTTGGAATTTTCTTCGGAACGGAACTGGAACGGCAACGTATGTCAAGCTTATTAAATTCACATGTTGACAGCAGAACTCAGTGGGGTATAACTAATAGAGTGGAATATAATGCCTTCAAAACCCAATGCTGTCTTGTGTCATTAAAGCAAAACCCAAACACTCTGCAATCTCTCTACTGATTTGGCTACAATTTAAAAGGCGTTTATCATATCTGGTCTGGTGCAACAAGATTCAAAAACGCGCGATAAAACGCATTGGCGACCGTATCATCGCAATATCGCTTGACTCTGTTAGGCTACATCCTAATTGGCAGACATCGAGCGACGTAGCATTAGTCATCGTCGCAACGTTTAATGTCTCTCGTTATTTTGTCGTTATTTACACCATTAGTGCTCAAACGAAATAGCAAGTTGCATTCTAACCCTAGGACATTTCACCCGTAATACCCGCTATGTAATGAATGCGCATCAGTTCACCCTTAAGCCTGTATTCGGTCGTAAAGTGAAATAAGAAGAATCTTTACTAAGCCGTACAGCACGAGTGTGGAATGCTCCTCCTCACTCCATTTTTAATTCACATTATAATCTAAAATAGATTCAAAACCAACGTGCATCGGCATCTCTCCCTATCTTCTAATCCTTGTTTTCTTTAGTCAACGAAGATCCTTAGTGATCATACTGTCAAATGACTTCGGACTCCTTAATTTAGTTTCACATTGTGGATCTTATTTATATTTATTTTGTGGACAGTATTTATACTTTCTTTAATTTGAAGTTCTATTGTAAATGAGTGAAAGTAAAAACGGTTACAGGCTTCCGCAAGATTGGAATGACATTGTTTGTTTTGTACTAAGGTGTTAGTTGTACTGCATTTTGTTAGCCATATATTGGGGACCCAATATAATATCGCCAATTGTGTCGATATTGACATAGTCGGGTCCCTTTTATTGGGCGCCATTGAAGCATAATACGGTCGTGAGTCCATCGTTGCTGTGTGATATTCACAGCAGGCGATTAGGAATACGTCAAAGGTGGGATCTTGCCTTTCTCAAATTTGCCGTTCGAATTCGGCGTTAAACTGTAGGTCCCCTCCACTTCGCATGAAAGTGGTTGGAAAAGCTAGGTTCAGGCGCTGTATGGGCTGTTAAGGCCTAATATGTGTATGTATTGTTATAATCTTAGCTGACCTCAACGATGATGGGCGCTATGTTATATCTCGCCTTAGAAATCCTCGCATCTATGCGAATGTACGTTTGTATCTAGCATACCTCCATGATAAACATGATTCTATCTGTGTTGATGGTGCTACGAGAAGAAGAAGAAGATGAATTTGTATCTATCTATTACCAAAATGTTAGGGGACTGCGCACCAAAAGTTCGAACGTTTACCTAAACTCCCAAAAACTTCCTTTTGATGTATTTGCCCTCACTGAAACAAACCTTACACCAGATTTTCATAATAACGAGTTCTTTAATTCCGATTTTAATGCATTTCGAAAGGATGTTTTAGTTTCTAATGATAGTCCTAACATAGATCCGCTTAAAAGTTTTTCACCCGGACGCGGCGTTTTGTTGGCACTTCATTCTTACCTCAATTCTTCCCTTGTTATTATTCCCAACACAGTTGACCTTGAACTTATTTGTGTTAAAGTCTGTTTATCTAAACGTTCCCTCTACATTTTGTGCTGTTACATACCACCCGCCCAACCAACAACCGTATATCTGCTTCTAGTTAATGCAATTGAGTATGTGGTTGATCTCTCTAATCTCGAAGATGACACGTTTAAATTGGGTAGTATCTGACGATGAGACTTATTTCATTTCTTCCAACGCTAGCTCGGAAAAAGAAACCCTCTTTACTGACCGCCTCCTCTCTTCTAATCTCGCCCAAATGAGCGGTGTAAAAAACTGTTTGCAAAGATAATTAGATCTGATTTTCTCATCTGATGCTCATAATACTGAAGTCATCCAAACTCACCATATCCTTTCAAAGATAGACAACTATCACCCCCCCACCCCCCACTACCAACCACCCCTCATTGTATACTACTTGTCTCCCCTAAACAACATGGCTTTCTTAGTGGTAGGTCTACAACTACCAATCTAACTGAGTTCGTATCCAACACTATTTCCTCCTTGGAAGCTGGAAATGAAGTTGATGCTATCGCTACTGATTTTAGTAAAGCATTTGACAAAGTATCTCATAACATTTTTATCTTCAAACTTAAATCATATGGCTTCCCGCCCTTTCTTATATCTTGGATTCAATCGTATTTAAATGACCGTCGTTACACAGTCCTTTTTAGATCTTGCAGCTCCAACCCTAACTGCCCTACATCAGGGTTCCCTCAAGGAAGTGATTTAGGTCCTCTGATTTTTCTATTGACCATTAACGATGTGGATCTCATCCTTAATGGATCCGACCTTCAGATTTACGCTGACGACATGCGTATTTCTAAACATATTAAATGCATGGCCGGTTTTCGACTACTTCAAGCTGACTTAAACAATTTCTTTACTTGGTGCCAACACAACTTTCTCGAACTTAATGTGAATAAATGCCAAGCCATTACCTACTCCCGAAAACGCCCTCCCTTACCACAACGTCAATATTTTTTTGACAATGAACCAGTTGCAATTGTCACTTCCATTCGTGATTTAGGTGTTTTAAAACTAATAAATTAATTTTAATCTTAATAAATTTACAAACTCTTATTAGACGTCGTGATAATGCCGACATACTCTTTGCCCTTCAGCTTTTGAATGGAGTCATTGATAGCGAAGGTCTTCTTAATAAATTCAAACCCAATACTAGTAATCGTCATTTGAGAACCATTCCCCTCTTCTGCGTCCCTTTCCATCGTACCGAGTATGGCCAAAATGAACCAATTACTAGAATAATTCGAAAAGTAAACAACTCCAACATCTTTGATCTAAACCTCTCAAAATCCGCTCTCAAACTAGCTCTCCAATCTTAATCTCCCTCTTTCACTTCCTACCCTCATCTTTCTCACCTTAGCTTTAAGATTTTATTATTTTATTGTTATTTAGTTTGTAAGATATTGTGTGCTTGTACTAAGCGAATGAATAAATACATTTATGGAAGGTTAATAAAACCCAAATGAAATTATTCCAACAAATTGTGTAGTTTTATAACATTTCAAGCATCTACCAGGCAGATTTAGTTACTGTTCGTAAACATGTGGAACAAAAAAAGGACTGATTTTATGACCTTATTGGGAAAAGCATCATAAAAATTGAATCTATCTACCTAATCCTAATTGTCTACAACATAAACTTAACCCAGATTCTCCTGAAATTTTTCTTTTTTGTTTAAATTGATGAAGTCGATATATCCATCAAATATTGGCTTAAATTACAAATAAAAAATTAGAAATAAAAAATTGGACCTTTGGTTTTCGAACCATGGGGTGTCCCTTATAAGGGACACTAGGAGTTGAAAGTAAAAAACATTTTTTTTTAATATTCTTTAATATGATATGTTTTAAAGCATAGTACATGAAGTATAACATTGCATTTCTCGCATCGAGTTGGTGACTTTAGATGGCATAACCTGCAGCGTGTTCGGTTTTCTTACTCTACCTACCACGTAATGATCTATGTGGTCGAATCTTGAGTCCACATTTTCCAACATAGATAGACGTGACGGACCTCTTTTCTTAGGCTTGCGATTAGACTGTGGTAACGATAAAGCAATTCTTCGTCGAAAGGGAAGGAGTCGCATATTACCGAAACTTTGCTTTTGTAACTGCCAACAATTGTTGAAAGTTACATCGAGAATATACGATATGAGCCGATTATACCACTTTTTTCCTCTAATAGATGTTCGGTATAACGATATGTTTTGATTAGCGCGGTCCACCCCGCCCATACTTTTGTTGTAATGGCTGATAAGGCTGGGTTGCTCCACCACTTTCAATTTCTTTTCGACTCTCGAAAAACGCTTCACGAATTTCATTGGGTGAACGCTTTCTGAGTTTGAGGCCATGGTAACCAAATTGTTGTCGTTCCATTTACAAATCAAAATTCCTTTTTCTTCGCAGACCGAATAATCATATGATCCCCTTTGTTTTTTCTGAAGCACTTTGTAATCTTCAAGGGGACAGTTTTTAATTCGGTTGCTCCGTATTGTTCCTGGAAAAAAATGTGAATAACAACTGAGTATGTGTTACAACAATCTCTTTTTACCTGTTGCATTGATGCCTTTTTCTTTCAACTCTGACAGCAGGCCCAGCGATGTAAAAAAATTGTCGAAGTAAACATGGTAAGACATTTGCAAACCACGGCTCCGCAACACATCGCAAAACTTCAGCACCACTCGCGCACCAAGGCCCATGTCTTTATAACTTTGACTTGTATCTGTTCCTTGGTACGTATCAAGCCATAAGGCATACCCGGACGCTATTGCTCCAACCCACACTTTATATCCCCAACGAATAGGTTTGCACCGAATGAATTGCTTCGTGGAGTGGCGGCCATAATATGGAACCATGGATTCATCAATGCAATACTTTTTTTCCACTGGAGCAAATTCTAAATAATTTTTATTCAAGTAGTCGAATAATGGCCGCATTTTGATGAACTTATCACTATGGTTTAGATTATGATAATCGCAAAAGTGAAGGTTGGACATTATTTCATTGAAGCGATCTCTTGAAAGGCTGGAAGATACTAGTTCACACCCAGCATCTCTTGTGGCTTCCCAATACATACTTCTTTGAGGAAACACGTTATATCCACTTAGCAAGAGTATTCCGAAAAATGACTTAATTTCATGTAATGAAACATTTAGATGTTTGTTCTTTTGCATGGCGTAGTTATTGGTGAGACTTACTACCATTTCGTAGAATCCATCATCGACAAATTGTTCAAATATCTCTATTGGCGCTTGATTATGGAACACACTACTAAATATCGTCTCACCTGTAGCACATTGCAAATCTTTTTTCGTCCAAGTAAGTTTATTTTTTGGATCCATTTTTCTTTTCTTGGGAACCATGGCAGATAATGGAATGTCGTCGTCAAAATCAAAACCAACATCATATGCAACTTCAGCACCAGCAAGTAGTTGACTGCGTGGTAAGCTAGATATCCCCACTTCATTTTCTTCTCCTGAATCTTCATCTGTCAATTCTCCACATGCATTATTTGGCGGTAGCAAGGTTATTGTGGCCGGTGCTGAATTCGATTCATCTTCTTCCAATATAGCTAGGACTTCATCCAAATTTATGTATCTACAAAACAAAGCAGACATGAACTCTAATCTCCTACTGTCCCATATATGGGACACCAATAAGAAAACCTTAATTTTGCAAAACCCATGAAGAATTTCATAAAACATAATAAAGAACATGGCATTCTAACATTGAATTGTACAAATAATATTTATAAATTTTTTTGTTGAAATTATGTCAAAATTACCTTCTTGATGACATTGTTTCATCAGTTCACTTCACTTCACTCAAAAACAGTAAATGCGCAAAAAATGCGCGAAATATATCTAGTTTTTTTGTTCGTAACTAGGCAACATATTCAAAGGAATTGAATAAACCTCCGATTTTAAATTCAGACAGTTGAATTAATTTTTAAAAAATTCAAAATTTTAACCATATACTCTCTAGGGTCCCGAAATAATCAAGTTTACGAATTTTTGAAATCCGCCCACAGACACACCCACAAACTCAAAAAAAAAAACAAAATTTTGGAAAAAAATCGAATTTTGAGCTAGAAAGCTGAAATTTTATATATATGATCTATGACTCCTAAAACTGCTCGGGATAAAAAAATTTCAAAATCCGCCGACTGACACGCCCACAAATAAATAAAACAATTTTTTTGAAAATTCAAAGTTTGAGCTAGGGAGCTGAAATTTATAATATATACTCTCTAGGGGCCCTTTATTCTCATGTGTTAATTTTTTTTAAATCCGCCTAATGACACGCCCACAATTAAATAAAACAATTTTATTGAAACACCCAAGTTTGAGCTAGGGAGCGTTTTTTTTTTGTCAAAATCCTTTAAATGTTACTTACTTACTTACTTACTTAAGTGGCGCTACAGTCCGGAATGAACCTGGGCCTCAACCAACATGCCTCTCCAATTAGCCCGGTCCTTAGCTAACTGCCTCCAGTTGCGCACTCCAAGTTGGTTGAGGTCGGTTTCCACTTGTGCGCGCCACTTAAGGCGAGGTCTTCCTCTACTGCGTCCGACGTCTGGCTGGGAATCGAAGACTCTGCGGGCCGGAGTATTGGTGTCCATTCGTTCTCCATGTCCTAGCCATCTTAAACGTCCAATGCGGAGTTTTTTGACCAGGGGCATGTCGCTGTACAGCTCGTATAGTTCTTGGTTGAATCTTCGTCTCCATAGCCCGTCAACGCAAACGGGACCGAAGATTTTTCGAAGAATTTTCCTCTCGAATCTACCAAGGATTTCTTCATCCGCTTTTGATACGGTCCATGCTTCAGCGCCGTAGAGCAGGACTGGGATGATCAGGGTCTTATATAGGATCTCCTTAGTAGTTCGAGTGAGGGCTTTACTACTAAATTGCCTTCTTAGCCCGAAGAAACAGCGGTTGGCAAGAGTAATTCTTCGTTTAATTTCTGACGAGATGTTGTTGTCAGAGTTAATAGCGGAGCCGAGGTAGACAAAGTCCCGTACTACCTCAAAGTTATATCTGTCAATTGTGACGTTCTGTCCAATTCGTCGATGTTGTGAGTCCTTTCGTGATGACAGCATATACTTAGTCTTACCCTCATTTACTGCTAGACCCATTTTCGCCGCTTCCTTCTCTATACTAGCAAACGTGGCTATGACATTACGTTGAGTCCTACCAATGATGTCAATATCGTCAGCGTATGCTAGTAGTTGCACCGACTTTTGGAAAATTGTGCCTCTGGTGTTGGCTTTGGAGTTTTGCACAATCCTCTCAAGAATCAGATTAAAGAAGTCACATGACAGCGCATCGCCTTGCCTAAATCCTTTTTTGGTATCGAATGTGTCGGTGAGGTCGTTTCCGATCCTTTAAATGTTATATAACAAAATATGTAGAGCGTTCTTAACAATTCAACCATACTTAGACTTTTGTCACGCCCACTTGTGAGAGATAGGAATAAGAATAGGGTATCCAACAGTTCGCCCAAGCGGACTACAGTCCCGTCCCTATGTTTATACCCTATTCTAGGGGTATATTAATTTTGACGCATAGTTTGTAACATACCTTAATATTGCCCGTAGACCCCTAAAAGTTACTATATTTATGATCAGTATCGATAGTAATGTCGATCTAGCCATGTCCGTCCGTCCGTCCGTCGGCAAAAATTAGGCCTTTAAACTGGACCTAGAGAGTTGAAATTTTAACCATATACTCTCTAGGGTCCCGAAATAATCAAGTTTACGAATTTTTGAAATCCGCCCACAGACACGCCCACAAACTCAAAAAAACAAAATTTTGGAAAAAATCGAATTTTTTATAAATGATCTATGACCCCTAAAACTGCTTGGGATAACATTTTTTCAAAATCCGCCCACTGACACGCCCACAAATAAATAAAACAATTTTTTTGAAAATTCAAAGTTTGAGCTAGGGAGCTGAAATTTATAATATATACTCTCTAGGGGCCCTTTATTCTCATGTGTTATTTTTTTTTTTAAATCCGCCTACTGACACGCCCACAATTAAATAAAACAATTTTATTGAAACACCTAAGTTTGAGATAGGGAGCGTTTTTTTTGATAAAATCCTTTAAATGTTATATAACAAAATATGTAAAGCGTTCTTAACAATTCAACCTTAGACTTTTGTCACGCCCACTTATGAGGGATAGGAATAAGAATAGGGTATCCAACAGTTCGCCCAAGCGGACTGTAGCCCGTCCCTATGTTTATACCCTATTCTAGGGGTATATTAAGAGACCCCTAAAAGTTACTATATTTATGATCAGCATCGATAGTAATTTCGATCTAGCCATGTCCGTCCGTCCGTCCGTCCGTCCGTCCGTCCGTCCGTCCGTCGGCAAAAATTAGGCCTTTAAACTGGACCTAGAGAGCTGAAATTTTAACCATATACTCTCTAGGGTCCCGAAATAATCAAGTTTACGAATTTTTGAAATCCGCCCACAGACACGCCCACAAACTCAAAAAAACAAAATTTTGGAAAAAATCGAATTTTTTATAAATGATCTATGACCCCTAAAACTGCTTGGGATAACATTTTTTCAAAATCCGCCCACTGACACGCCCACAAATAAATAAAACAATTTTTTTGAAAATTCAAAGTTTGAGCTAGGGAGCTGAAATTTATAATATATACTCTCTAGGGGCCCTTTATTCTCATGTGTTATTTTTTTTTTTAAATCCGCCTACTGACACGCCCACAATTAAATAAAACAATTTTATTGAAACACCTAAGTTTGAGATAGGGAGCGTTTTTTTTGATAAAATCCTTTAAATGTTATATAACAAAATATGTAAAGCGTTCTTAACAATTCAACCTTAGACTTTTGTCACGCCCACTTATGAGGGATAGGAATAAGAATAGGGTATCCAACAGTTCGCCCAAGCGGACTGTAGCCCGTCCCTATGTTTATACCCTATTCTAGGGGTATATTAAGAGACCCCTAAAAGTTACTATATTTATGATCAGCATCGATAGTAATTTCGATCTAGCCATGTCCGTCCGTCCGTCCGTCCGTCGGCAAAAATTAGGCCTTTAAACTGGACCTAGAGAGCTGAAATTTTAACCATATACTCTCTAGGGTCCCGAAATAATCAAGTTTACGAATTTTTGAAATCCGCCCACAGACACGCCCACAAACTCAAAAAAACAAAATTTTGGAAAAAATCGAATTTTGAGCTAGGAAGCTGAAATTTTTTATATATGATCTATGACTCCTAAAACTGCTCGGGATATAAAATTTTCAAAATCCGCCCACTGCCACGCCCACAAAAAAATAAAACAATTTTATTGAAAAACCAAAATTTGAGCTAGGGAGCTGAAATTTATAATATATACTCTCTATGGGCCCTTTATGCTTATGTGTAAATATTTTCAAAATCCGCCCACTGGCACGCCCACAATTATTATTATTTTTTTTTTTTTTAAATTCAAAGTAAGCTAGGGAGCTGAAATTTATAATACTCGTATATACTCTCTAGGGGCGCTTTATGCTCATGTGTTAATTTTTTTAAATCCGCCTACTGACACGCCCACAATTAAATAAAACAATTTTATTGAAACACCCAAGTTTGAGCTAGGGAGCGTTTTTTTTATAAAATCCTTTAAATGTTATATAACACAATATGTAGAGCGTTCTTAACAATTCTACCATACTTAGAATTTTGTCACGCCCACTTATGAGGGATAGGAATAAGAATAGGGTATCCAACAGTTCGCCCAAGCGGACTGTAGCCCGTCCCTATGTTTTATATTGCATTTAGTTTTACCCATATTATCGAAGGATGTAAAAAATTTCGCTAAATTAAATCTAGAAACTACCTGTTCGTAAACACTTGGAACTGAGTGTATATAATACATATAATGCATATAAGGTAGCAAATTTTATTTTAATTTAAGTACAAATATAAATAGACAGAATATGTAAATTTTAAATTTAATTTCTAGGGTAAGTAAGTATTACTTACTTATAGTATAGTTACTTAGTAAATAGGCAAGTTAAGTAAGTTAAAATCACACACGTTGTCTTTCTATTTTCCCAGAATAATATGGATACTTAGTTTTTAATGAAAAAGGTTAAAGTGTTAAAACTGGTGAGTGATGTATGTAGACTAGATTTAGTTTAAGCTGAGATTGTCTGAATTTGTGTCGCAAGTTAACTGATGAAATTTTGGTATGTGGTGCGTTGATTGGTCTGATGTATTTTTTTGAAGGGTTTTAAGACTCGATTTGGTGGATATGTCTCGGATGTGCTGGTTCCAGTGGAATTAACGGAATGTGAGTGATTTTCACGAGTTGGCACAAGAAAAACCTTTACAAGTCTATTTATATTATGCTATTTAGGAAAAAGAAAGCTGTTAGCAAATTCAGACACGGAACAGATTTTGTACTGTCCTGCATCACGTGGGTAACTTCGATAATCCGCGATTGAGCCTGGTAAAACGTTTTTTTTGTTGTTGTAATTCATTTTTATTTTTGTTAAACTTATAAATAACTTAAAGCTAGACAAAAATTCAGAAAACTTGCATCTATGGAACAATCTTTGAACTACCTTTCTGTCCCTATGCGGGTGCTCTACGGTAAGAAATAAAAATAAATGATATCTAGTGCCTTTTGGCCTAAAAGTAAAGTTACGTTTTTTATTTTTTTATTTTTTAATATAAAATTATTGGTCACCAAAAAAGTACATTTATCTTACCAACTATGTTAACTACTTACAACCTACAATCTTCTTTACCCTACTCACACTAAAAGCAAGAATAGCCACATTTTTTTTTTTAATTTTCATTCTGTAAATCTAGTGATTTCCAGTTTTACCCCGAACCATTTGCTTTCTTTCTTAACCAATGTTATGGACGTTGGTCTAAGTGATTGGTAACAAGTAAATTATTGCTTCGAAAGAACATCCCAAAGAGGAAAAGTAGGAAAAACAAATACTTAAACTGGTTGAGCGCCACAACCAGTTTGATTGGGAGTTGTAAAGCGAAAGAGAGGGTGATATCCCCTTTTAAAGCTTTACTTTTGACACTTGACACTAGACAAATAGTAATTTCCGGTGGAAAAAGGGCAAATCAAGTAGAAAATTATTTTTGGAACAAGGAAAATTTATCGAATCATTAAAATATTTTCTAATTTCTTATGAGATACGCTTTCTTATGATGGAAGCAGAGGACAACTGCTGTAGTGATGAAGCCACGAATGCGTGGGTCAGAGGTGATCTTGCTAGGATTTTTCCTAAGCTTGACGGGAGTGACCTTGTCTGTCTTCGCCCGTCAGAGCTAGTGGGATGTACCAAGATGAAGATCTTTGTCCCGGAAACTGATCTGGAGACTAAGGAAATCATCGATCTTCTCAAGGGTCAAAACCCGGGTCTATCTACCGACAAGTCGAAGGTCTATCACTTCAACAAAATGAAGTATGGCCGTCTGTATACTTTTGGCGTTGATGACGATTCGGCGAAGATGATTGGGAAGTGCTCTAATCGGCCTTTTTTCCTCACTGGTCGCCTTTTCTTCAGGCCAGAAAAGAGGGGAGAGAAGGCTGGAACTTCCAGTGGTAATTAGCTCTATGGCTAGCTCATCACTGGAGGTCCTTCAAATAAACTTACAACATTCCAAGGAGGCTTCACCTACATTGTGTCGTCGTCTTGGAAAACTGCATTCAGAGGTGTGCCTCATACAGGAACCTTATATGCTTTGTAAAGCCTACGATTGTTAACACTCGCACGTGCATCTTTGTAGCAAAGGGCTTAGATGCTAATCTTATGCCTGGGTTCAGTCCTAGAGACTGTACAGCTATTAAAATGTGTCTTAAGCGAGGAGGGTTGGTTACTGAGATTATTTTAGCCTCAGTGTACCTCCCATTCGACTCACTGGCCCCACCTCCAACTGTGGAACTGGTAATGCTTGTCGAGCATGCTCGACAAGGTAGCAAGCATTTGATCGTTGGTATGAACGCGAACGCGCATCATCGCGTTTGGGGTAGTACTGACTCAAATAGCAGGGGTGAATCCCTTCTAAACTTCTTTGCTGTTATTGATGTGACAGTTGCAACCGCTGCTGCATCTGGCATCGTTTCGAGCTGGAGGGTTTCAAGGGAAGAAACTGCATCTGATCATCGGTATGATATTTTTAAGTTAAGTGTAGGTCGACCGATCAGAAGCAAAATCAGGAATGTGCGACGCACTGACTGGGACGTCTATTCCACGGAGTTGCGGGGTCAGATAGGTTCCTTGCCTATCAGGATCCTTAGTAGCGACGACTTGGATAAGGCGACCGACATACTACACAGCGGTATTATTACGGCCTTCCATACTGCTTGCCCGGAGAAGGAGGTTGGCGGTGCGAAACCAACCCGATGGTGGAACGCTAAGTTATCCCTTCTCAGGAAAGAGTGGGGAGGCTGTTTAACAGGGCCAGGAAGTTTAACCTGGTAGCCGATTGGTCTTCTCATGCGGATGCGCAGAAGGAGTACAAGAGGCAAATTAAGAGCGCTAAGAAGGTATCTTGGCAGAGGTTCTGCGGAGAACTGAAGGACGTTAGCGCGGTTTCGAGATTGCAGAGAGTCATCTCAGCTGATCCGGGAGACAGGCTTGACGTCTTTCGGATGCCTGATGGCACCTCGACCAACTTCAATGAGGAGGCACTTCAACTGCTAATGGACACCCACTTTCCTGGCTGCAAAGCTGTGGATAGTTGCGTGTGGCCAAACAAAAGCAGAGCTACCAGTGAGCAGTGGCGGGTCGCGGCGAGTATTGTTACAATGGAGATTGCGAGAGCTATTATCCTGTCTTTTTCTCCTTTCAAAGCTCCTGGACGAGATGGCATCTATCTCATACTCTTGCAAAAGGGTACAGAGATTTTGCTCACACTGCTAACTAGAATCTACAGAGCTAGCGTGGCTCTGCGACATATTCCTTTGGCCTGGAGAAGATCTAGGGCGGTTTTCATTCCCAAACCGGGAAAGGCCGCCTATCATCTTCCCAAAAGCTTCAGGACTATTAGCCTTTCATCATGCCTGTTAAAGGGCCTTGAAAAATTGATTGACGTATGCCTTAAGAGCATTCCAGCGTCGCTGGGTATTCATGATAGCCAACACGCCTATCAAAAAGGCAAGTCCGCTAAGACGGCATTAACGGACCTGACGGCCAGAGTGCGCATGGCGCTCGACCGCAAGATCTATGCTCTTGCTGTCTTCATGGATATTGAGGGCGCCTTTGACAACCCCACCTTTTGCAGAATTGAGTCTGCCTTAACACTGAAGGGCGTCGATTCTACAATAGAAATGCTTAGGAGCAGAGAAGTTATTGCTTCTGTTGGCGGCTGTGTCAGAACTGTGAGCGCTGTTAAAGGCTTTGCGCAGGGTGGTGTGCTCTCCACTACATTGTGGAACCTTTTGGTCGACTCCTTGCTGAGAAGACTTGATTGGGAAGGTCACCCTGTTATTGGGTACGCTGACGATGTGTGTATCATTGTCAGCGGCAGGAGTTTACCAACTCTTTGCGAGCGGATGGAAACAGCGCTCAATAGTGTTGGGAGTTGGTGCCGCGAGCAGGCTCTGTTAGTCAACCCCGCGAAGACTGAGATGATGCTGTTCACGAGTAGAAGGGCAATACCTTAAGTGAGGTGGCCTTACTTCCAGGGCACTCAACTAAAGCTATCAAGCAAGGTTAAGTATCTGGGTATTGTTCTAGACCCAAAGCTTAACTTTTCTGAACATTTGGTTACTAGAATTCGAAGGCAACTAATATTCTCTGGCAGTTCCGTAGGATTTTCAGCAGAACCTGGGGACTTAGTCCCAGGCTGGTTCACTGGATTTACACGTGCATCGTTAGGCCATACCTCATGTATGGTGCGATTGTATGGTGGGTTAGAGCTCACATCCTCAAAAGTCAACTGACGAACCTACAGCACCTTGCGTGCTTATGCATTACAGGTGCGATGAGAGGAACATCCACTGCTGCTATGGAAGTGTTGCTCTGTTTACCTCCCTTGCAGTTCCTTGCTGAGAGTGAGGCCAGAAAATCACTATACCGTATGTATGTAGTCAACCTCGGCGATGGGGCCAGAGGTGCTAGGTACATATCTCTCTATGACAGCCTACCTGGCCATCGGGGAGGAGCACTTGACACTGTGTGCACGAAGCATGTCTTTGAGCGCCGTTTTCATGTCATCCTTCCTGAACGGCAGGAATGGAACAGTGAGGGGTGGAATGGCTTTATGCCGGGTGATGTCATTGTCTATACGGATGGCTCACTCATTGACGGTATCTCCGGAGCCGGGGTCTACTCTAGAGACTGTTGGATAAATCTATCTGCAGCCTTGGGTAGACAAACAACTGTTTTTCAGGCAGAAGTCTTTGCGATTGCGATATCCTGTTAAGGAGAAGGATTAAGGGTAAAACCTTATACATCTGCTCAGATAGCCAGGCCGCTATCAAGGCCTGTTCGGCTGGCTCTCTCAACTCAAAAATAGTTGAGGAAACTATGGCTTAACCGTCTGGGAAGATGTAACTCGGTATCACTTGCCTGGGTTCCTGGGCATACATTTATCCAGGGTAATGAAAGAGCGGATGCTCTGGCCAGGAAGGGCTCTTCAACAGCCTTCATTGGCCCACAACCATCCATAGGATGCCGCTCATCCGTCCACAAACGTGAAATTTCTTCGGTTCTACGCCAACAACATTCCAAATACTGGCATGACCTGGTCTCATGCGGGTATTCGAAGAAGCTAGTGGACTGTCCAAAAATCAGCAGAGCTAAGTTTTTGCTTGGACTAAATAGGAAAGACTTGAGATCCTTGATTGGTCTCGACACTGGTTTCAGTCCCTTTAACGAGTGAGTGCTGCCTAGAGGCGGATGAAACGGCATCTCACTTCATCTGTGAATGTCCTGCTTTCGTCAGAACTAGGCTCAACACTATAGGTAAACAATTCGTCAACGAAGATGAGATGGGGGATATTGAACTTCCTAATATCCTTCGCTTTGCCAAGGCTACTGGCAGGTTCTCCCTCACTGACTCTATTACTAATCGCCAATAAGCAGCGAGCGAGCAGCTATGCTGAAGTACAATGGACCTATAGGTCTAAGTGCTTGTCATCTACTGATGACCCCACTGCACATACAATACAATTATGAGATACGCCACAATGTTACAAATAAAAGTATCGTCAACGAAATATCCAACCTGATGATAGTGTGATTTTAAGGAACGTTAATATTAGAATTGTCTAAAATATTTATTCTTAGTGTACTTACACGTTTACCTACAAATTATTTAATTTTATTTTATCATTTCAAAGATATTTTCTTTACTCTGTAGAGAGAAAATTCACTGGTCTTAGCTAACACAAACTTTGGATATAAAAACAGATTTCATGGTTAATATTTGTTGTTTACTATGGAGCGTCTAATTAAAATTTGCTCATCTATGCGTATTTTTCTTTTCACATAAAATAAACTCTTTAGCACAACAGCCATCATTTATTTCAACAAAAAAAAATTAAATATAACCTTATTTCATTCAACCACAAAACACCTTTTCAAAACAAAATAAACAATTCTTCAATACATTGGTACCCACTTCAACAAAAATTTTGTCCGTAACAAGAAAATACAAAATACCTAAAAAAAAAACAAAAAATTAATAAAGAGTATTAAAACGAAATCAACTTAAAAGAAGAAAAAAACACAATAAATTTAAGTAAAAATCTTTCAATTTCATATTATTTTACTCGATGAAGTTATAAAAAAAATTCTTAATACTTTAAACAGATTTAAAAAATTACTTAACGGGCTCCCGACCCGTAAGGAGTCTCTCAGCACAGACACCCATAGTCTGTGCTGAACTATTTTGTGCTCAACAATTTCACCAGCATTGTAGAGCAAACTGTATGCTACCACAGAGCGGTCTGTTCATTTCATATTAATTTCCGTTTTTGATATGTGACATAAACAACATTAAATTAATAAGGAAAGGACATGAAATAAATAACCGAACGAAAATAAATGAAAGAAAATAAGCGAATGAGAAGATAGATACATTTAATGCTGGCGCAGGGTCATAAAACCACAAGCCAAAAGTCCAAAATGGACTTTTGACCCACTTCAGTGGATTACCCACCCAGGTGGGCCAAAAGTTCGCAAGAAATCATCTGTTGTGGTGTTATGATTCATTATGGCTTTCTGAAAGTGAAATAAGGCCGTACGAATTCATTTACCCAAAGTGCAATAAGGCTAAGTGCTAAAATAAAGCCTCGCACCTACTCCAAATCAAACATTGACCCCAAGCAGGAGGGTTGCGGGGGGCAGGATGCCCCCCATAGGCATTGCACTTTTTATGGAATCTACTTGCGATTTCGCAACTAATTCCATAAACAGTACAATGCATACCCCCTGCTTGGAGACACTGTTTTATTTGGAATAGGTGCGAGGTTTTATTTTAGCACTTGGCCTTATTGCACTTTGGGTAAATATTTGTGGACTTATGGCCTACTTCCTTTCAATATTGTGAAACTATGACCCAAAATGTTGTGAACTTGAGTGGGTTATAAGTCCACAAATCTATTGTGGTCTTATAACAAACCCAGGTGGGTCAAAAGTCCATTATGGACTTTTGGCTTGTGGACTTATGACCCTGCGCCTTAATGCTCCTTGGCGCTCGGTTTATTTGCGTTGATATTTTTACTTAGGTATGTATTTTCCTTGAAGCGCTTGAAGCTTCTCTTCCGCTTTGTATACGGCGTTTTCCTCCACTTACGCCACGTTCTTTCTTATTCCTTGCTATTGCTGTTGGTTGCACACATATTTTTTTCGATGAGCAAAACTTTACTCTGCTAGCCGCAAAAATTCGTGCTTGTTCTATGTTTTGTATGTCTGTGCTGGTATACAGTTTGGCAATACGCATCCCGGGTACTCTGCTTCCAGTTGTCCAGACCCAGCGCTCTGGCATCCGCGATGGCTTGATCTTTAAAACGGAGGTTCGATCTTCCTTGCCCTCTCGAACCTGGGGCTAGAAGTCGAAGGTCCCCTTGGCTGAAGCATTATTGTCCATGCGCTCAATGTGGCCGAGCCAATGTACATCCACATCTTGGTACAGCTCATAGGGTTTCCGGTTGTATCTTCTCCTCCATTTCTATCAGGACTAAATATCGGACGAAGTATTTTTCTTTCAAAAGAATCCCTTTCCTACTTATTGTTCAGCACTCGGCGCCATAAAGTAGGAGTTGCAGGCATATAAAAATTATTAAAACTAATAACAAAGTTCATTTTGTCAAATATTTTCCTCAAGATAAATAAAAAAATTAGCCAGTTTTTTTTTACTAATAAATAAGACAACATATTAAACGGCAATATGCCATTACAATTAATTTAGAATTGTTTTACTACGCATCTAAGGTTTCCTATCCAAGTCTGCTCCATATTTTGTTGGCAAAGCGTGGAGTAGCAGAAAATGCACGACCTGGTTTAATACTCTCTTGAGCCTGAAAATTTCCTAGGACAAACAAGATCCAAATTTGGTTGAACAGCTAACGTGGCAACTGTGGCTGGCAGATAGCCAGAGAGCAGGCTCAGCCGACATCGGTTCTACTGCCTGGCGCTTACATATGGCTTACAATGAAGGACAGCACACAAAAAGTGTGAGGCCGAATTAAAGACAGCTGTGATCAAGATGCTTCGCATGACAGCAGAAGTAACAAAGCTTGATCGAATAAGAAGTTCAAAGAGAAAGCCTTCATGTTAAAGAACTTATCTTAAAGAACATCTAGCGGGACCTACTCATTATATCATCTCTCATAAAGGAGAGATCTTAAGAACTCCGACCAATGGCAACATCAATCAACGTTTTTACACAATCGCAAAAAAAGAGGCAGACCATAAAACTCCTGAATCACATAAATGCACCAACTCCAGCATTTGATTGGCCCCAGTGACAAAGTTATTCGAAATCGGGAGGCCTGCCGAAAGTCCAACCGGCGGACCAGCAGAGATGCAGTGCAGTGTGAGGGCAAAGATCCCGTTAGTCCAGATTATAACCTCGTCGTTAAGCAAACGAAGATTATTTAAAACAAAGTGGTATACTGCTTAGCTCTCTTAAATTGTAGATTTGTTTATTCGAAACAGTGTAATCAGACGTAAATAATTTCTCATAAAAAAATGTCGAGTTAGCCATTTCGGAACCAAACTAATAACTTGGAAAAAACCACCAGAGGAAAAAATTTCGCTGATCACATTCTTCCGCAATTCTGATAAAAAATTGTTAAAGGATTAAGCGAAAGAAAAGAACAAGAGGGTGAAATAAAATAAGCTCTAAAATACCAATTTTAAGAGAAATTAAGAAATATAAGTGTACTCTTGCGACAACTCTATCATGTGTAATCCTGAACCGAGTGATTTTAAAAACCTTTAATATGAAGTATGAAGTAGAAATGCAGGTATGTGAACCAGGAAATTCTCGTTTGTTGAGATCTGTTGAGTATGATCGCCACAAAAGGATTGATATCCGCGAATATTGATATATTAAATATTATTATGCACAAAATATAACGTACCAGAAATTACATCCATTGTGTACCGGTTGATGAACTCATATAATTCAAAAGGCCCCCGTCCGACCTGTTCATTTAAAAATTTGCACAACACTTTGCCTTGCTTCTCAAACACTTTCACATATTCTCCGAGTGTTTTAAAATGGAAACTTGGAGTTATCATCTTTCTACGACCATGCCATTTTTTACCTAAAATTAACACTCACATTAATCACAAAACAAACAACAAACGACTTTTATTATTAATTTTACCATCGCTTAAAAGTAAGCCTTCATTTAACCACGGCCTCAATAGTTTATACTCAGTGGCTTTATTGAGAAATTCCATTCCACTCAAAATAATCTTCAAGTCCTTTGGATCGCGAAAAATCACAGTTAACGCATTTCCAATCCATAGACGATATGTGTCACCATACTTCGCGTGACAAAGATCAAAAATCCTGAAATTTGTCTCCACGGAATCGTTGACAGAATTATGGGCATTGCCTAGAAATGGAATACTCTTTGGCCCCGGAATGCGGTTAGCAAGCGTTCTGATGCGAGTATAAGATTGCCAGTACCATATTAAACCAAGTGTCACAATTGCAATGACAGAAATTAAAATCATTTTTATGTTGCGTAGGTATACTGCGTAAGAACTGAGCGTGATGACCGCACAACGAACAAAGCTTGTCTACACTTTTTTAGATCGGGCACCAAACATTACTTATACTCGCATAGGGGGTAGATGTAACAATGTTAAAAAGAGTTTAACAACTTCATATCGTAGTGATTAAGCATGTCAGCATACAGTAGCGGATTTTTGAAGTAAAACTTCTTTAAGCACGCTTGACTTGGGGAGTAAGCTGGTGAATGCGTGACGAGAGCGGTACGAAAAGTGTGGTCGGGCAAGGCGAACGGAAGTAGAGAGGGAGATATAACTAAGTGAAGATAGGAAAAGAGAAAGTTATGTTTCGTATATTACTGTAGGGTCAAGAGAGAGAGGCGCGAATGCATATTTTCTTTCTCTGTTTCTCTCATAGCCAGTTACATTTCGTATATCTAAAGCGGTCCCTAGACGCTCAATATTATTGGCTAGGCCCCCGACGGTTCAATATTTTATACAATAATTTAGTTGGCAGCTGATACTTGTGTAGGTGAGTGATACTGAAATTTGTTGTTGTAAATTTTCTCTCATCCTCTTTTGCTTGTGACATTTTCACTGAAATCACTCGCGGAGGTGTTTACTCTTCGACACTTGAAAATTAAATAAGCAAATAGTGTGCATTTGTACCCACAGACGATGCAATATTTTATATTGTGCAATAAATATCAAAAGGGTTTTGATTTTCGTCAATATATTACACAACCTTGCAATATTATCCATAGACGGACAATAATATTGAGCGTCTAGGGACCGCTTAAGACACAGTGTAGGCCTATTGTCTGTATAAGTATAACACTGTAGGGGCAAGAGAGAGCAGTGCGCGCGCACATTTTCTTTCTCTCTTCCTCTCATAGTAGTTCTTTGCGAGTTTGCTAGCGAACTGTGATTGCTTGATTATTTCGCAATTTCATCTCGTTTTTAAACAATTTTATAAATAAATATTTTGTTCAATATTCAATACAATAAATATTTTACGTTTAAAGTGAATAAAATTGTAAATTCATTTTAAAGTTCATAGGTATTTTGTGAATTTTCGGGTAAATAATAACAAATTATATCAGGAAGTGGCGCATACTCTAAATATGAAAGCGGTGCTCCAGGACCATCAACTAAGAAGAAATTTCGTACGGAAATTGTGCATAATAAGTGTGTGACAACATATTCAACGCAAGATTTGTAACCCACTGATACCCAATCAAGTTTTACTTCGTCGTGTGGTCTAAACACACTTGTTTTTTTGTATTGTAAACGAAAAATCAAACAAAAATCAATAATTGTAGCATGCACGTATCGAAATTGATAAAAAGTGAGAGTCCTAAAAACTCTTGAATCACTGAAATGCAACAGCACCTTAATTTATTTGGGCTCAGCCTCAGCGATGAATTGATCCGATTTCGGGATGCCTGCCAATATTCGTTGCATGCGGTAAATTGGGAGGGTTATGATCCGTTTAATCCTGATTATAGCCCCACCGATGTTCCAACTTCTTTAACTATTTCAAGTAATACGATTTCTCAAACTTTTTCAAAATATGCTCTTTTGCATCGACAACTTCATAATGGTAACAGAAAAAATCGCGGGTAGAAAAAATCTTGGTGGATAAGGAAGCAGTTACTAGGGCATTCAGGTAATTTTACTGTTGCCACTGCAGACGAATGAGCTTGTTTTTTTTTATATAATTAGCGTGTGCTAAAGGGGTTTCTTTGTCTATAATTGATACAGTATTACCTACCCTTATAGTGTGTTTACACAGCGCAGGCATTTTTTATTGCAACACCTACCATTGCAATGACATTGTGGTCTACTATAAGTGTGTTTAATGAACCTGAGCTGCACAGAAAATTACAGAAAAAGATCATAAAAGTACAGGATTTTGTGTTCCATGAGCAAAAATTTTGCCCAAAATGTTTTACATTCTGTCACTTTGTGTTCCATGACGCTGTACACTCAGTTAAGTACAGGATTTTCTGCACCTTCTTTTGAGGAAGGGCAACTGCTTGAAAGTTGTCAAATTGAAGACGTCAAATGTGATGTCAGCTGATTTGTTTGCTTAGAATAAAATTTTGCATTAGCTATTTTTGTTAAAATGGAAAACGTACAAATTGAATTTAAATCAGCATCGGGTCAAACATTGACGGTGCAATGCTCACCCGAAACCGGAAGTATACTGGAAAAAAATGAGTAGAGAGTTTTCTTATCTAGAACATGTAAAATCATGGATTTCTGTCAGACGAAGAACTTTGCAACCAATTATGGAACCAGAAGTTCTTCTAGCTATGAGTGCTAGAACTAGGAAGAAGTGGAATAATAGGAGAGAAAGGTTTGTGCATTGGATATGTTTTTTTTCCCCACGAGTGGCGTCTAAATAACTTAGGGAGCATTATGATGAAGTTTTGAATTCAAGTTTAATCCGCAGAAACTTATACAAGTTGCTGCACTTATATTTCCTCTTTCTCCCTTACTTTATTCGTATAATGCAAAAGACAAAGATATTGCAATCGTGTTCAAATTTCAAAGTTCCTAATTTCTGTCCGTGCGTCGTATCTCTTGCAAAATCGGCTAACTACAATAAAATTTTGAATATCGTACTCTCTTCTATTACACAGATTGTAGATTTGCTGAAGATGAACTCTGTATGGGATTTAATTAAGATTATGGATTTTGACCCTCGCTTTGAATACTATCATCCCTAATAAAAACTGCGGATGTCAAATGCATGGATAGATTCGATCCGTTCGTTTTCCATGATACAGTGAATTTCATTCACGTTACCGACATGTGGATTGTTCACGTCTGCGGACTACACGATGCAAATTGTTCACTATTAGCGGATCGTTCCCCCGACAGATTCCACGATAGGGGTGTTATTTTACATGAAAAAAATGTCTTCAGTGAGTATTCTATGATTAAATTTGCTGTAGATAGCTCTGGAGGTTGACGATGATGTTCGTTGACGATCTTGTCGTCCATTTTTGAAATAATTGTCGGAAATATATCAGGCCACTCATAATCATAACCATTGCTTTCTGTTAACGACAGTGAGAGATCGGGGGCCAGCTGGTTTCTCTGAAAGGATATGCATTAGTTCGTAGTAAGCCAGTCATTATCTATTTATGAAGATTTGCGGCACTTCTTCTCATCTTTCTCGCACAGTAGTCACAATTTGCTTTGAGATTTATTATGTAGATTAGTGGTAGTCCAGATTCTACGCAATCTAAAAAAACGTTTGAAAAAAGATCTTTGAACCGCCTGAAATCTTCAAAGGGAGTGACACGAAAGGCCTGTGTATCATAGCAGATACCGGTATAGACTGTTGCATTGAACAACTTAAATTTGGATGAATGGTCAATATGTTTTTTGGGAACTTTTTTGGCTGCAACAAATTAAGCGCCAACTTAGCCTCACTGCTATTTCCTTTGCCTGTTTTTATTATACGTCTATGTATATGACTTAAGGCCTTACTCAAACCCTTAACTACCTCCAAAATAGTACGTGAATGCAAGATATCTCTGAATTCGGTCGGAAGGCTGAATTCACTTAAACTTGTCTGGGTCCCGGGTCATAACGGGATCACGGGAAATGAGATCTCCGATGAACTTGCTAGACAAGGCTCAGAGGGGGACCTCTCAGGACCTGAACCAGCGATCTGTCTGCCTGCGTCCTCGGTCAGGGCTTCCATTGACGGTTGGGTTTCCTATGAACACAATCGCCGTTGGCATGACTCTCCAGGGTGCAGACAGACTAAGCAAATGCTCCCCGACGTCTGTGGGAAATCCGCGGCATTCTTGTTGTCTCTCAACAGAAAAGACTGCAGACAGACTACTGGCGTTCTTACGGGACACTACGTTTTTGCCAAGCACCTTAAGGTGCTATGCCTAAGCGATACCACCAACTGTGAAGCCTGTGGAGAAAGCGACGACACTGCGGAACATTTCGTCTGTGATTGTCCTGCTTTTGCTCGTATCAGGTGGCAGGTATTTGGTGCGGATATGGTGAGTGCTGTAAACCTAAGCTCCTTATCATTGAAGCGCCTTCTCGTTTTTCTTAGAAAAACGAGTAAATTCCCACAGTAAAATGTGGTGTGTCTGCCTGGCAGTACAATGGACCAGTATTGAGTCTGAGTGCTCCAGTGCAGAAAGTTTCACACATCCCGACAAAAAAAAAAAAAAAAAAAAAAAAAAAAAAAAAAGGTATATGACTTACATTTAGATTATACGTGAATAATACTCCCAAATACTTAAATTCAAGCACTGCATCAATTTGCTCTTTACCAAGTCGCCAAGCTTCTTCAGGAAGCCTTCTACTTTTTCGGCTCTAAAAAACCATCGCCTTCGTTTTTTATATGTTAATGTGAAGATCTTTTGTATCGCAGTATGCCAACAGTTTATTGAATGGCAGGTGCAGTGAAAATGGATTGATCCAGCAAAATCAAATAGTCAGTGTAAAAAAAGACTTCGATAAGAGTTCCCGCAAAGAGTACACCGCCAGGAAGAATAGAAGACACATCATCAATGAGGGACAGCTGCAGTGGTAACGAAGAACGAACCACTCTGATAACTTGAATCTGTCCCATACTGCTGCACTAGATGACGAGAGAAATTCGAAAGAAAGCATCAGAAATTTTTGGGATATTCATATTACCGACAATTTATCAAACAATGCCTGTCTATTTACTTCATCAAACGCTGCTTTAAAATCCACGAAACAGACATACAGTTTTTTGTTTTTTTTCAATGTGGTTCTTAGCAATGTTTATCAATGCGAAAATTTGATCCAGTTTAGAGAATTCCGAGCGAAATCCACTTAAAAAATGCTTAATTGATTGCTCATTTCAATGAAAAGTCTTCCATATAGAGTCCCAGCAAATACAGGGTGGTCCAAAAGTCGTTTTCCTACGTATATCTGGAATACTCCAGACGTTTTTCTGGATCACCAGGATAGAGCTGTTGCATCAACTGGATCTTGTAAGGGTATAGGTGCAGATTTTTCCTCGAAATCTGCTGAATCGTGCTACGCGGTATGCCTTACTGTGTTGAACGTCATCGTGTCGATGTTTCGGGATCGGTTGCAACACTTTCCCTAATGACCTGGATGTTTTCGATCGATCGCCCAAAACGAGGCCTGTCCGAACGCCTCACATCTCCAACTTTCCTATATTCCTCAAATTTGGCCACCACGATTAGTGGGTGCTGTTGAAATATTTCTAACGCCAAAAATTGCCGGTAGGCACGCTGAGAACAAATTATTGACTGGCTATTTTCAAAAAATAATTTAACAATTTTTGTTTGCTGTGCGATCATGTAGTGCTCCATGCTAGATCTCCCGAGCCTTATGTCTGAAAAAAAGAAAACTAATTCAAAAATATCTATAAATAAAAGAGTTACTAATTTGTTTACATAGGAAAGAGACTTTTGGTCCACCCTGTATCTTTCTAAGTGAGTTGAGAATAGATATTTCCATGTAGCTCTCAGGTTGATTAGGATCTCCTTTTTTTAAAAAATTACAAATATGTGAGCCTTTGGCAAGTTTGAAGGAACACACAAGTTGGGGTCGTTCCCTTGTTGCAGACAGATAGGTTAGTAGTTAAAAGAAAATCAAAATGTGACTCACCTCTATCATTATCTTCTGAGCTACCCCATATAGAATGCCTCGCGAGCAGCTCCACTTCCTCTGGCGGTGCAGGTCTCCCATGAGCTATGTATGCTGAGGCCACGTATGTTGCTTGTTTCGCACACTCCAATTTAACCACTGTTAAATCATATGAGCTAAGATTGGTACATACAGAACTTTTAAGATGTTTCTTAGCTAGTACGCATGTTCTAGGCTTAGCTGTGGCCTGGTGTTTGTAAAACAGGTCGTATTGTTTGTCTTGAAGCCCCTTTACGGACGAGTCTCTCACCCAGGGCTCCTGGATAATGCCGATGTCAATATTTTTCTCTCTTGGAAAAATCATTAGATTATCGGAGGCGCACCTTGAGTGCCTCAGGTTAATCTGTATGACTTTCAGCATTATCCGTTAAAATGTTTTCGTCGGCGTCATCAGGTTCTTTAATAACTTGTCGGTTTCGACGATCTCCACATCGTCGTCAGGACCCGAGGAAAGGAAAACTTTAAGCTTGGCATGCCTTATGCCAAACCTTATGTTTAGTTTATGATCTGCTTGCTGGGTAGCCAGGCACTAGTTGTTTATGAGCAAAAGGAAGGACATTGTGTTTTTATAGGGTTCCTCCGCTTTGATGACTGACCAGTCATTCATTGCAATCGCCGGGTTGAGGAGTTTAAGACATTGGAGGAGCCTTACCCCCTTCTATCTTCATATTGGCCAACCAATTGCTGGTCCTAGGTCTCCTCGGTATGCCCTTAGCTGGGATAAGCTTGAGCTTCAAACCATCCCAGGCGTCGCTAACCTTAGCAACGCATCCACTAAGGAAGTCCTTGGAGAATCGGTCGGCGCATTTGATTACCCGATATCCCCTCACCACCTCGGCGGAATCAAAGATGTGGAGGGCCACCTGGTACTTGGTCTTCCCTACGGATTTAGTTTCGGTTCGGGTATGTTTGTTTGTTTGTTGTTTTGCGGTCGAAGTGCTAGCCTTAGCACTCTCGCCGCTTGGTGAATGGATGACTGTCTCCTGACTGGAGGCCAGCAATTCTTCCTCTGATGAGGTGCCAACCTCTGGCAGCCTCAGCTTGTTTTTTTGTTTTTGTTTTTCTTTTTTTCATAATTTTTTTTTTATCTTTTTTATTTTGTTCCCACGAGTGAGCCCGGAAGACGGCTCTGCCAGGATGGGTGTGGTCTTACCAGGACAAGGCAATGATACAACCGAAATTGACTGGGCATCGGACTGGACCGTTAGCGATCAGTTAGTTTAACCACTTACTGACAATGCAGCCATCGGCACGGGTATCTCTACACCTTGGCTTTAAAGTGGGATTTTAAATTGGGTTTACTCCCGAGTTTGGATTTTAGTCGCCTCTTACGACCGGTATGCCTACCTCGGGTAAATTCTAACCCCTATCCCGAAGGGTATCTTATCCGATAAAAAGATGTTTTGTTCTTAGAAATTATTTGTAGTTAGATTTGCATCATCATCATGGAAGACATCCTGAAATTCTTCAAAGATATTTGGTATAGTCTGGGCAGCAGATTTATCTAAGTTGTCTATCTGATATTTCTCTATTAATTTTAACATTTTTGTTTGTTTTTAAATCTTGTATTATTCGATAATATTCTGTTGAAATTTTCTATTGCCTCTTTATCTGATTTATATTTATGATTTAGTCCTTTTGATAGTAATATTTAATTGGCTAAGAAAATCGTTTTTTTGAATTCATTCCCGACTACAACACTATCTTCATTCAAATCTAATTTTATACTTTTTATTATTTCTGTTCTTGGCGGAATTGTTAATTTAACGATATCTTTTATATATATATTTAATGGTAGTACAATTTCTTCATTTTGTACTAATACAACAAGCACACAAGTTTCATAGTCTAGTTTACAGTTTCAAGCTCCAAGGAAATCTCTTCCCAGTATTGCATAAGTTGTTGTATTTATTTCCCCATTAAGCACGTGGAATTGATGTTTCCTTCTCCAAGCATGAGCTCTACATTTGCTATACCTTTGGAAAATATAGTTTTTTTTTGTTATGCCTTTTCTGTCATGATGAATGTTCATTTCAATCTTTAATCAGATTTCCAAGTTAAATATCTGCAACCGTTCCAATTTGAAACTTTTGTTTGAATGTTTTTTTCAAATGCTAATGAAATTTGTACCACATTCTGCTAACCGGGAACGGCTATGTTTTCCGGCCTATTGTTGTTGCTAATATGCTAATATTCTAAGTGTATATTCATTTTGACGCGAACTTTGTAACATACCTTAATATTGGCCGTAGACTCCTAAAAGTTACAATATTCGTGATCAGCATCGATAGTAATGTCGATCTACCCATGCCCGTCTGTCCGTCCTTCCGTATACAAAAATTAGGCCTTTAAACTGGAGCTAGAAAGCTGAAATTTTAACCATATATTCTCTAGGGGTCCGAAAAAATCATGTTTACAGACACGCCCACAAAAAATCGAATTTTGAGCTAGAAAGCTGAAATTTTCAATATATGGTCTTTAGAGGCACACAATGCTTGGGAGTTAAAGTTTTTAAAATCCGGTCTCTGACACACGCTCACAATTAAATAAAACAATTTTATCGAAAAGTCAAAGTTTGAGGGAGAAAGCCGAAATTTATAATTTAAACTCGGTAGGGGCGCTTTATGCTCAGGTTGAACGATTTTTTCGAATCCGCCTACTAACACGCCCACAATTTAAAAAAAAAAGTATTTTTTTGAAAAATTGAAGATGGAGCTAGGAAGCTGAAATTTAGAATATATACTCTCTAGCGACTTTAAATGCCTATGTGTAAATATTTTCGAAATCCGCCTGGTGACACGTCCACTTTAAAAAAAAGTTTTATTGACGAAATCATCCGCATCCGTATGTAGTTCAAGTCGTTTTGAAGAACTCCTTTACATGAAATTTTCTGACATGCCCACTTTTAGGGGCGTTTTTTAAAATAACCTTTGTTTTCTCAATACATTCCTTTAAATGTTGTATAACAAAATTGTAAGATCCTTCTGACCAATTGTCCCATACATGGATTTTTTCCACACCCACTTAATGGGGATAGGAATAGGAATAGGGTATTTAACAGTGCGCCCAAGCTCACTGTAGTCTTTCCCTATGTTTATTATTGTTTTTACGTCCTCTTGTAAAAAGTCTTCTACCATTGTTAGAGCTAAAATTTCTCTGATAGTTGTTATTATTTGTAAATCTTTGATTTTTTGAAAACTACCCCATAATTTATTGTAAATTGCACAACATTGTTCTGTCCTTTAGTTACTTCTACTTTATCTGCTATTTACATAGATCTCAAAGGGCTTCTTCGGCATCTCTTTGGCCATTCTTTAGCTCACCTTGTACCACAGAAAACAATTTTTCTTCTATTTCCAAATAGGATCCCTTAAACTTAAAATTTTTGGATTGATATATTTGTCTTATTTCGCTTCGTACGCGAAGTAGAAAATTCGTAGTACATATTCCTTTTCTTTTTCGTCAAAGCACGTATTTTTGAATTGACCAGTTTTGAGGTGTTTTGTAATATCTCGCTTACTGAGGATTCAAAATCTACCAACAAATTTTGAACGTTCTTGCCAATTTTGGAGATTCTGGCTATTTCAATACTGCCAATTATTTTAAGGACGCTTTTCCAAAGGCTCCAAATGTCGCTTTTTTCTATTTTGTCTTTTTCAAAACCGTTAGATATATTATTTTTTTCCTTGAGAATCTATCCAATGTTTCGCACTTCCCCCCACTTTCAGCTCTATATTCTTTAAGTGTTTCTACTTCTTTTTTAAGCTCTGTATGATTTTTTTTGTATGAATTTCGTAGGTTTTTTTGTACTTTTAATTTTTGCCTGTATTACTTTCCGGAATTCCTTCATCCTAGTCTCCCATGTTGCATTCTTGACCATGGTGCAGTTGCTGATCGTCTCTTGTCGCGAATGCCCGCGATTCTTTGTTTTGCCCATTACCGTCAAAAGCTGTCACGACCATTATAAGTTGTGACGTAGCCTACCAACTTCAGTCTCAATATGGCCAATGTTCTAATCCGCAATTTAATTTCATTTGGCTAAAATTCCATGTCCGTAGGTATTTAATCCACTACTGTTTTATTTACAGAAGCCCAAAATTGGAAAGACATTCAACTTATAATAAGTTTGATGCCCTGTCTAATTCCATCATAAGAATTGTGACCCTTCACCCTCGTACTGAAATTGTCATTGTGCTTCCTCGACAGTGACGTGAATGCTGCTGCTGATATGGTCACAAACATAATTCATCTGGGCATGAAATCTGTCTCCCAAACAGGATAAAAAGTATTAAACCGAAGGTAAACAGGTGGTGTGACTCGAGCTGTGACCTATGACCAAAGTTGAGGCAAAAAATACTACAAAGTCCCACGGGTGGTTTTTGGTCAGTTGTTAAAAACATCAAGAATTCTGCCTCATCATCCATCCCAACGCTCATTTATAATGACATCCCAGCTGTCAGCTCTATGGATAAGGCCAATCTGCTTGCTGTTCACTTTGCAGTCAGCTCAACGCTCCCAGATTGTGCGTCGTCTCCCACTGTAGTCGAGCGCGTAGAACACTTCATGGGACCAATCCACTTCCGCACTCGTACACTGGCTAGAGTACTTCAAAACCATGACGTTCACAAATCCGCGGATCCAGGTGGTATTTCCCCTATCGTTCTGAAGAGGTGTACATCCTCGCTGGCAAAACCATTGCGCAAGCTTTTCTATCTATCCTTTTCTTCAGGGCTCTTCCCGAGAAGATGGAAAACAGCATTTGTATAGTCTGTCCCCAAAAAAGGCGAATCTTCATCTCCCTCCTCCCACCGACCAATTGCAATAACTTCCCTTCTCATGGAGACGCTGATAAACCGTTAGCTCATGAAATATCTTGAATCCCGAAAATTTCTTGTACGGTTCTCGCAGTAACTGGTTCACTGGTGATTTGATGACTTATTTAAACGAAAAGTGAAACTAATCTCTTCACCAAGGTGGTGAATCGTTGAGCTTGATATTTCAAAGGCATTTGAAAGAGTTTTGCACCAATCTCTCTTGTCGAAAATGCGTGCATTTGGAATCGATGATACTCTTCTTCAATGGTTTAAAAATTACCTTTCTGACCGTTCAATTCAAGTTGTTTTGGACGGTTTCAAGTCGGCAACTCACCAAACAAATGCCTGTGCCCCCCCCCCCCCCCTACTGTTTTCCCTTTCTCAATTTATTAAATTATCTCCTGTCTATTACCTATAATCCAATCCACACCTTTGCCGGAGACAGTACCCTCAGCTTCTCGAATTCGTTTCTTAGTTCACGCCCCTCCTCTTCGGATGTGGAACTGAAACGGCAACGTATGTTAAGCTCATTGAATTCCGATCTCGACAGCGTAACTCAGTGGGGTGTAACTAATAGAGTAGAATTTAATGCTTCCAAAACGCAATGCTGTCTTCTGTCATTAAAGCAAAACCTTAACACCATGGCACTTGCATCGTTGAAACCGAACGGCGTTTCATTCTCGGTATGTGTGTTAATGACAACTTTCGTTGGAATGACCACATATTCGATGTCGCCACGAACGGTGCGAAATGCGTAGGCTTCCTTAAGCGTTGCAAGAAATATTTCACTCCCTCTGATCTATCTACTATTTATAAGGCGTTTATCCGCCCAAAACTTGAGTACAATGCGCATATCTAGTCTGGTGCACTAATTACTTATTTGGAGCTACTTGACAGGATCCAAAAATGCGCGATAAAACTCATTGGTGATCGTCGCAAGGTTTCCTGCCTTTCGTTATTTTATCGTTATTTCCACCATAAGTGCTCAAACGAAATTGCCAGTTGCATTCCTTCCCTTCAACATTTCAACCGCAACACCCGCCATGCAAGTAATTCTCATCAGTTCACCCCCAAGCCTGTATTCGAACGTACAGTGAAGTTCAAGGAATCTTTCCTCAGCCGTACAACGCGAATGTGAAATAGGTACTCTTCCACGCATTCTTTTTCCTTCACATTATAACCTACAAACATTCAGAACCAACGTGAATCGGCATCTCTCTTTTTCTTCTCACCCTAATTTCCTTAACGCCGCGCTGTGTAGCCATTACATTATAAGGGTCCTGGTAAATCCCTTTAATGCGTGAATATTATAAAAAAAAAATCTAGCCATGTCTGTCCGTCGGCAAAATGTAGGCCTTTAAACTGGACCTAGAGAGCTGAAATTTTGATGATCTACTCTCTACGGGCATGAAATAAGTTTGAGAATTTCCAAAATCCGTTCGCCGACTCGCCGACAATCTCCAAAAAAAATTATCAAAAAAATCTAATTTTGAGCTGGAAAGCTGAAGTCTAATATATGGTCTTTAGGGGCCAGAAAGAGTCTATACGACTCCCGGACACAAGCAGTGTCTTCCAATTGGAATTTCTGGCTCTTCTAAGGGCGGTAGAGATAGTGCAGATGCGATCAATGTCCGGAAGGGATATCGCCATCTACATCGACAGTCAGGCGACACTTAAGGCACTAGAATCGGTTAACATCAATTCTGAGATAGTCGGAAGCAGACAGAACCGAGTAAGATTGTGCTATGTCCCGAGTGGAATGAGCAAGCCGATGAGCTTGCGAAAAAGGGAAGGGAACTGGAGAATAGTGGAGGTGTTATGTTATCAAGGGAATAATTATGGAGAAAATCTTAAAAATGGCAGACCTTAGATGGCAAAATTTAGAGAGGAATAGCGCATAGGGTGTCTAAAGAACTTTGGCCGCGTTTGGACAATGAAAGATCTAAGGAAATTCTTAAATTGAGTGGGGAACAGCTTAGAACAGTAGTTGGGATTATGTCGGGGCACTTCCTCCTAAGGAAGCATGCTAGGCGGCTTAGACTGGTAGATGTGGATGCATGCAGGTTCTTTGGGGATCTACAAGTCGAGGAAGACATAACGCACATACTGTGTGAGAGCGAGGGTATAGCATGGAATTGTAATAGGTTTCTAGGAGAATACTTCTTCGAGGAATTAGGGGAGCTGAGCGGCACGGACCACAGGAAGCTGGTGAAATTCTGCAGGAAGGTTTAGGGAAAGTGTTAAGGTTTTTCTCCTTTTGAAGTTTTGGTTTCAATCGCTTCCCTAGGGATCGCTATGGGCCCTTCTTGTGCCTAGTGCTGTATGTAACTGCATACTCCTGTTTAACCTAACCTAACCTAGGGGCCAGAAATGCTCTGGAGTTATTTTTTTTTTAAATTCCCATTGGTATTGAACATGCACCGCATGGGTCGCAAGCCAACACACTAACCTCTGTCTACACCGTCGCCACCCCCTACATAAAAGCATAATAAACCATAGAAATTGAAAAAAATACATTTTTGCATCTCAGGGGAACGATGCGTTAAAGTTTTTGCTTGTTCCGATGCATGCGGGCAAATGAAATCAGGATATGTAGCTTTTTCCATTCTTAATCGCCTTATATTTTTAAAGGTGACTCATGGTATTATTGTAATCAATAATTTTATGTATAAATTGAACATTGAATCTGTCAAATAGTGATGTATTTGGTCTTTTCTTTAACGAGGTCATGATCTGGACTAAATGGATCCTAACCCCCCCCCCCCCCCCTTATTGTATCCTTACTATAAATAAATATAACATTGAATCTGTCAAATAGTGATGTATTTGGTCTTTTCTTTAACGAGGTCATGATCTGGACTAAAGGGATCCTACCCCCACCCCCCCCCCCCCCACCCCCTTATTGTATCCTTACTGGTCTGCCTATAGGGTTTGACAGTGTGATCTCAAAAAGTACATTGATTGAACATTGATTGGTATTGCCTTTTTGATCTTCTTTTAAACTGAGAGTTCTAACTGAGCCGGTTGCGCTCCATTTTCTTTGAGATACGTTCTTTGACGTGAAGGCTTCCTTGGATATTAGAACAACTTATAAAATTAAGCTTTGTTACTCCTCCTGTCAGCTACCGCTAATTTTCGATCGTGCTTTTCGTACGATTGTCAGAATTATGAACCGTATGAAAGCACCGGGCGCATAACTGCGGTGCAGAGCCTTCCTTTCGACTTAACCGGATTTTTTCGGCCACAGAAGTTGTCTGAGTTTCCCGCCAACTCATTCAGTCTACGCGTATGCGTTCATATAAATGTCTGGAATAGTTCGGAGTGAAATTTATAAAGTCTTTGAAGCAGTGATCTATGATTTTGAGGAGGTTCAAAAACTTCAGAGATATTATCTAAAGAAAATAGTCAGACTGCCAGAAAATTCGCAAATTACATGTTGAACCTTAAAACTGGGTTGCCACCGCTGCATGTGTTTAGACTACAGTTTTTGTGTTAAAAACAACGAAGTCATCGACTTCCTCATAAAATTGCTATGCAACTTAAAAATAGGAACATCCATTTTGTTGCCGAACCATTTTGTTGTGAACATAATGCTCTAATACACGAGGTATGCGCAAATGAAACAAACTAGGGAAATGCACTGCATGAACTTTTAGTTAAGATCGAAGGAGCCACGACGGGCAGTTATTTCAAAGGTAAAGCGAAGAAAGCCAACTAAGGACAATTTATAAAGTTTTAAGGTATGACCTTAGGTAGGTTAGGTAAGTTGTAGTGGTTGTCGGTAGAAGCCGAAACACTTAGACCAATAAAAGGTTCATTGTGATACCACATATATTGTATAAGTCGGAGCTTTTAATAAAGGTAGAGAGACTTTAATGTCAATATTTATAAAACCATTGAGATCATTATAAATTTAGCTTTCATCTTTGAGAGAGAGAGCACGGCAGGTGCAGAGAAGGTGGAGAATAGTCTCCTCCTCCTCCTCCTCCTCCTCCTCGTCCAAGCAGATTCTGCAGAAGTCAGTGCATAGACTTAAGCCTTGTTGCACGCTTGCCTATGAGACAGTGTCCTGTGATTACACCAATTGTAGCACCAATGTGTAGTTTGTTGAAAGAGATCAAACCCTTGGAGCGTTTCAGATCCAGCTTTTTCCAAATCTGTTTTGTTCACCTAATTTTAAATCTCTCGATGGCCTTTCTCATAAACATGAGTTTGCATGTTAGAATGCCTAATGGATCTTTATCAGGCAAAAGGGGCAGTATGGTTCCTTTTTTGACGAGTTTATCAGCCATACAATTCCCTGGAATATCTCTATGTTCCGGCACCCAACACAGGTGAATGTTGAACTGATCCGCCATCTCCGCGAGAGGTGATTGGCAGTCTAGGACTACGTTGGAGTTTGTAGAGACAGAATCCAGAGATTTTATCACAGATTTCACGTTCCTCTTTAGCCACGATAGGACGTTTTTAATCGCCATAATTTCGGCCTGGAACACACTGCAGTGATTAGGGAGACGAAAAGAGAGGCTGAGGTTCAACCTGTCCGAGAACAAACCTCCACCAACCCCATCGACGGTTTTGGATCCATCGGTGTAAAAGTGGATCGATGGGTGTATATCTGCTACTAAATTACATGCCTCATACTAGGTGGCGCAAAAGTTGTCACCCGATGTTCTTTAACTGTAATTTGGCGCAGAAGCTGTCACACGAAGTTCCTTGGCTGTAATTTTGATATGAATAAAAAATGTTGGTTCTGCTTTTGGATTGCGTTTATGGATATCTTACATTTTTTTCCAATAAGTCGAGAAAATAATCACCCCTATCGTGGAATCCGTCGGATCTGAGATTCACTTAACTTATTCGATTCACGTGAACAGAAAATTGCTATCGTGGGATCCGTCGGATACTCTCCCTTACCGACCACTATTCAAAATTCAATTGTGACAGCTCATTTCAAACACATTTGTTTTGTAAAAATTAAATTCAGTGAAAAGATAATAAAATAATTCACGCTACCGACATGAGGATGGTTCACGTCTGCGGATTGCACGATGCAAATTGTTCACTATTAGCGGATCGTTCCCCCCGACGGATTCCACGATAGGGGTGAATATCTGCTAAGAGGCCGCCGACAGAATTGATGACCATTCGGGCCCGTTTTATGGCATTTTCTATCACTCTTCCGATAGGGTGACGACTTTTGCGCCACCTAGTATAACTGATGGAAGTGATGAATCTTCGCTATGCAACCAACGAACAGGAGAAGACGGCCTTCCTGGGACCTGTCCTATACTAAACTCAAACAGAAGATTCTTATATAGAAAACATAGGGACGGGCTACAGTCCGCTTGGGCGAACTGTTGGATACCCTATTCTTATTCCAATCCCTCATAAGTGGGCGTGACAAAAGTCTAAGTATGGTTGAATTGTTAAGAACGCTCTACATATTTTGTTATATAACATTTAAAGGATTTTATCAAAAAAAACGCTCCCTAGCTCAAACTTAGGTGTTTCGATAAAATTGTTTTATTTAATTGTGGGCGTGTCAGTAGGCGGATTTAAAAAAAAAATAACACATGAGAATAAAGGGCCCCTAGAGAGTATATATTATAAATTTCAGCTCCCAAGCTCAAACTTTGAATTTCCAAAAAAAAAAAAAAAAAAAATTGTGGGCGTGTCAGTGGGCGGATTTTAAAAATATTTACACATGAGCATAAAGGGCCCATAGAGAGTATATATTATAAATTTCAGCTCCCTAGCTCAAACTTTGGATTTTCAAAAATTAATATACCCTTAGAATAGGGTATAAAAAAATTGTTTTATTTATTTGTGGGCGTGTCAGTGGGCGGATTTTGAAAATTGTTTATCCCGAGCAGTTTTAGGAGTCATAGATCATATATACAAAATTTCAGCTTTCTAGCTCAAAATTCGATTTTTTCCAAAATTTTGTTTTTTTGAGTTTGTGGGCGTGTCTGTGGGCGGATTTCAAAAATTCGTAAACTTGATTATTTCGGGACCCTAGAGAGTATATGGTAAAAATTTCAGCTCTCTAGGTCCAGTTTAAAGGCCTAATTTTTGGCGACAGACGGACGGACGGACGGACATGGCTAGATCGACATTACTATCGATGCTGATCATAAATATAGTAACTTTTAGGGGCCTACGGGCAATATTAAGGTATGTTACAAACTATGCGTCAAAATTAATATACCCTTAGACTAGGGTATAAAAAAGACTCTATCTTCGGATAAGGATATTTAAGTATATAGAATGTACTCTAAAATACCGAGTTTATAAATCAAGGTTTTTTTGAAAAATATCGATTAAAATAAGTGAATTGTATAAATTTCAAAACTCTCTTTTCTCGACTGACGGCAAAAGCCAATGTTTATTATTTCAAATTTGCAGCTACTGTATTTGTTTTGCATAAATAAAGTTACATACATACTACTACTACAACTATTACTACTACTACTTGAAGTTTTTGCAAAATTATAAGAAGCGCCAAGTTTTTTATTACTCAGTGAAATTTTAAGGGGAAATTTGTTCTGTTTAAAAGAGGTGAAACATCTTGGAAGTAGCTTTGGGCTGCACAGGGATAACGGAGACATTGATAAAAGTGGATGGATCCAAAAATGCTTAGATCTACTGCAGGTACTGAAATCGGTGGACTTACAGGAAAAACAATGAATGGTATCTGAGAGCATGGATAACGTGTCTACAAATTGCTGGATCATATAAGAGGGCCAAGTTACTTCACCGATCGGTTTGAACTAAACAAAATCACTTTAATAATAAAAGATGCGACTAAATTCAACTAAACGGTAATGTTTTTTTAAGAACGCAGCATGTTTATGTACTGTGTGCAGTTTTAGTGCAGAAGAGAAAGTCTAGCACTTCTAAGACAGATGTTCAGGTTTTAAAGAATTCAGGCTGTTTTCTGGGAGCCTAGTTAACAGAAGCCAAAGATATCACTATACTCAATGCAGAAAACAGCACCTATTTTGATAGGCTCACTAATAATATCACTGAGCCTTACCACACCAAAACGACTAGTAAGGGAATTTAATCAGTAATAATTTTCTTAAACATGAACATTAAACTTTGACTTTAAGCAAATTTTTAAAATGAATTTAACTGCCCGACAAACGACTTTGACAATGTCGTTATTTGTTTTTTTTAATTGAATCGAAATTAACTAAACTAAAATATAAATGTAACCTTTGATATTAAGTGTGATTACTATCATACGTCAGCTAAGTCCAGCAAGTCACGAACAAGGTTACCAATCTCATTGCAATGCCACAACAATAATAGACCAGCATGTATAGCGACAACTAGAGTTGAGAACGAAACCAAATACTGGGTTAGGGGCTATTCTCAATCTATTACCGATCGATCTATACATGCAGAATTGGGCCAAACAAAATGCTTCCAGAGTTGTGAATGAATGCATTACTTTGGTACTGCATTCAGATAAGTCTAAGTCATATGACTGAAAAAATTGAATGTAAGTTAAACTTAACCATAATACTTTAACTTACAAAACAACATTCAGCAGTCATTTTGAAGATTGTGAATGGGCAGTTAAAAAAAGCAGTCAATTGACTGTAAGTTAAAAGCATGCAGTACTTTTTGACTTGTTGCATTCTTTAAGTTGTAAGTCTTCTAAAGTCTTTTTTTTTTGCAGTCAGTAAGTCTTTTGACTGCATTCATTTAACTGTACGTCTTTTGACTGCTTTTAAGTCTTTTGAATGCTTTAAGTCTTTTGACTGATTTTAAGTCGTTCGACTGCTTTCTGTATTCTATGGATTCTTGCAAGTCCCTATTTTATATAAATGTATGTACATATTATGTATATATGTTCTTTTACTAAGAGGTCCTTGCAACAACAAAAATGGTCCTTTAATCCTGGAAAAAGGATATTTTTCCAAAATGTAATTAGAAACCGCACGGTATAATTGTGATGAACGTCATTTTGCTGAGAGGTCCTTGCAACAACAAAAATGGTCCTTTAATCCTGGAAAAAGTATTTTTTTCCAAAATGTAATTAGAAACCGCACGGTATAATTGTGATGAACGTCATTTTGCTGAGAGGTCCTTGCAACAACAAAAATGGTCCTTTAATCCTGGAAAAAGGATTTGTTTCAAAAATGTAATTAGAAACCGCACAGTATAATTGTGATGAACGTCATTTTGCTGAGAGGTCCTTGCAACAACAAAAATGGTCCTTTAATCCTGGAAAAAGGATTTTTTTCAAAAAAGTAATTAGAAACCGCACGGTATAATTGTAATGAACCACCTCCAAAATAGTCCTAATAATTGTAATGAACCACCTCCAAAATAGTCCGTGAATGCAAGATCTCTCTGGGTCCCGGGTCATAACGGGATCACGGGAAATGAGATCTCCGATGAACTTGCTAGACAGGGCTCAGAGGGGGACTTCTCAGGACCTGAACCAGCGATTTGTCTGCCTGCGTCCTCGGTCAGGGCTTCCATTGACGGGGTTTCCTATGAACACAATCGCCGTTGGCATGACTCTCCAGGGTGCAGACAGACTAAGCTAATTCTCCCCGACGTCTGTGAGAAATCCGCGGCATTCTTGTTGTCTCTCAACAGAAAAGACTGCAGACAGACCACTAGCGTTCTTACGGGACACTACGTTTTTGCCAATCACCTTAAGGTGCTAGGCCTAAGCGATACCACCAACTGTGAAGCCTGGTGGAGAAAGCGACGACACTGCGGAACATTTCCTCTGTGATTGTCTTGCTTTTGCTCGTATCAGGTGGCAGGTATTTGGTGCGGATATGGTGAGTTCTGTAAACCTAAGCTCCTTATCATTGAAGCGTCTTCTCGTTTTTCTTAGAAAAACGAGTAAATTCCCACAGTAAAATGTGGTGGTGTCTGCCTGGTAGTACAATGGACCAGTATTGAGTCTGAGTGCTCCAGTGCAGAAAGTCTCACACACACCGACAAAAAAAAATTAAAATTAAAAAAAATATTATCCCAACAAGGTCCTATATGATGGAGCTTGGTTGAATAGGATTAGCAATTTAATCATTAAGATGACTCGAACTCACGTTGCAAGTGCGATGGCTCGCGACAATAGTCTGATTTTTGGGCTTACTAACCCAATGAAATGTATATAGAGAGTACCCACCGGTCTGGCTTTATTCTGCCGGAGGCATTTATCCATATTGATGCAAAAGGGCTGGTACAGACGAACGAAGGTATCCCAGTATTTTACAACCGCTACCCTAGCGGAAGAGATAAGCGGCTTATCTACGGCGGGGACGTCGCTAATGCTCATGAGCTCCCCTGTTCAAGTACCGCAATAGCGGAGAGGAATAAATTCGACGAGGAAAAGCAATTCCTCGAATTTTGGTGGCTTGTTGATGGGGGGGGGGGGGGGGGGGGGGGGGGCAACATGCCCTCCCAGTACGGTGCGTTATCCTATGTAACATCCTCCCATACGCATTGCACTTTTTATGGAATCTTCTTGCGATTTCGCAACTAATCCCATAAACAGTGCAATTTATATGGGGGGCCATGTTGCCCCCCTGCAACTTGGGGTCACTATTTGATTTGGAGTAGTTGCGAGGTTTTATTTTAGCAATTGGCCTTATTGCTCTTTGGGTAAATAATTGTGGACTTATGGCCTACTTCCCTTCAATATTGTGAAACTATGGCCCGAAATGTTGTGAACTTTTGACCCACCTGGGTGAAAACCTCTCGATTCTCACTGAAATGTTTGTAATAACAGGTACTTTGCTCTTGTAAATGTAGATCAAAATGTATACCGTGTCAGAGCAAATGTAGTTTTCCCAAATTTGCGGACTTATTTCATAGTTGAATTTGGGAAGTTATTTCACTATGAAATAACCCCCCAATTTGAAGTATGAAATAAGTTCTCAAAAACCCATGAAATAAATCCCCACTTCCATACAAATTTTGGGGAGTTGTTTCATTTTTCATTTGTGGGGTTATTTCTTGAAGCCACTTGTCCCTAAATCCCAGTTTGTTCCCTTTCTTCCGAACAAATATAGAATATAAATGGGTCGCTATGTAACGAAATTCTTTTTATGGAAAAATAATTCTTCCCACCCAACAGCAAAGTTTTTTTTCACAAAAACGAAATTCCAACAACGAACTGTCTGAGATTTCACGATTTCGCTAAGAAAAGAAAAAGGAATTTGCGAAATTATATTAAAAGGCTCAAAAGAATTCGAAATCTTTGGGGCAGCAGGATTTCAAAGAAATGCTAGATGGATATATACATTAAAATTCAGGTAGGCAAGACAAATTCCCAGAAATGGATAATCAAGAAGGATGTTAAATTTCAGTGTCGATGTTGAAAAGTTTTATTTTTTCTCGATAACGTTTTTTAAGCTTGAATTGTTGATGTACGACCAATAACAATAAGTAATTGTTTTTCCAAAACTGAGTTCGGTACTTTTGATACTTGGTCCGAGAAAGTCTTAACTCAATCAAGACGGATTAGGTCATCAATTAATACTGAATGCAACCTAACATATTTATTGCTAGCTGATATAAAAATGCCGAAGTATATTGTCAGTTATAAAAAACCAAACATTTCTTTATAGCTAACTTTATCTTAAACTTTTTTATAACGAACAAATCTTTTGTCCCCTTGAAGAAAACTGTAATTTTTCTTTAAGACGTATCCGCTTCTGTAGAGCCTTCGTTTCATATTAAGGACATTTTTGGGTCACAGACGATGGCTGAGTTTTTCCGCCACTTCATCCACCCTGCGCTTGTGCGATGTTATCATAGATCCCAGATGTTTGAACTTTTCGTACTTGGGAATGTCTGGAATAGGTCGGAGTGGATCAGAGAACGGGCAGCACAAGTAATCTTTTTTCGGGCTAATACGATATCCATTCCCCACCAAAACGTTCACCCATACATCAAGTGCTCGTTGTAGGGACATTTGATCCTCGCTTATGATTGCACTTTGAGGTCCATCACTTTTCCTTCTAGCAGATAATCAAGGACTGTAATGAATATCAAGGGACTTAAGACCCTGGTGTACGCCGACTTTGATTGCGAACTGCTCACAGACGTCAACGCTGCATCTTACTCTTGTCTTTACTCCCTCATACATGCCAATGATTATTTTTACGTAGATTTCTGGAACTCCTCGCTGTCTTAGCGCCACCCTTAACAGATCCCTTGGTTGTCTTTTTATAAAATAATATCTCTCTGATGCAAAAATTTGATTCTTTAAAAATCAGGTAAAAAATTATTAAAACCTGTACACACTCAACCATTAATTATTGTTCTCCAAAATCCCGCAATTAAAAAAATATATTAAAAAAAACACCATAAAATAAATACAAACACGTCGCCACAGGTACTTGGTGCTAAACCACAATTTATAAAGCCATAAAAATATGAAAACAGACAATAGCCCTCAACTCTTTATTTATCACGTCCTAGGTCACAGGTAGCTTTGTATCACCCCTATTGCGAGTGTTAATCGACAATTGATAATTGACTATTTTCAATGTGTGCTATTGTGAACGAATCATTTTCATTGATATTCTTGTCAATCGCATTTTTTCAATTGACTGCGATTGACAAAATCCTTTAGAATCGTTCGTTCACAATAGCACAAATTGAAAATAGTCAATTATCATAATTGTCGATTGACACTCGCAATAGGGGTGATATATTTAACCCTATTTCATTGTGCAAGGTTATTTTTTTATTTTAAGTGCGCCGAACTTTGTCAACCCCAAAATAAAAAAATAAAGCTCATACATGCAATAGCATTTTTATTTAAAAGAAAAGTTTAGTTAGGCATTGTAAAATTTAGGAAATAATTTTCACTCATTAAATCTCTTCAGCGTCATTTTTGTTCTCTTAAATCCTCTCTCTGCAAAACCGAACGCTGGCCAAGTGATTTGGTTCGAGCTATAACAGTCCCACCATGGGGAAACAAAGTTCTATCTGGCGAAAGGACTCAACAAGGGATGAAACAAGATCAATTTTGAGCTTTATCCGAACTATATTCCGACATAAATAAACAGCAATAGGCCTCCAACTAGAGATGGCAAAGATTGGCAAAACATGATTATATTTCAAAAAAAAGTTTGTAATTTATTTAATTTTTATCTATTTTTTTAATAGACGTTGACAAAATAAATGTTCAATTTTTAATGCATTAAATTCTTTAAATCTGAAATCAAGGCATTCAAAAATTTCAGCAAAACCGAGCGATCAAAGTATTTTCGAAGTCGACTGTTGTGTGTAGTAGAAGTCAATTTTAAACAGATTTGGATACATTTCTTTGTAAAGAATGATTTCCTTGAATTGAAGGGCCGAACCACAAATAGGGAAACATTTTTCAGAAAAATTTGAAAAAAACAAATAGATTTGTATAGGGTGTTTTTTTTATAGAGGCGTACAACTTTTTTTAAAAATAAAACACAACAAATTTAATGGAATGACCAAATTTTGGCTTTATTAGCTCACAAATTTCATGGCATTTAATGCTTAGAAATAATTTCTGGCATATGGCCTGCGAGACTGCGCCTTACGAACGCCATCCTGTCGGTCCAATTTTGCACCACTTTTTGATTTGCCAAAGTACCTATACTGAATAAAAGTCAAACACACTTCATTAGTAAGACAGCTGGTTTGACAGTTATCCCTTTCAAAAGTTTTATACCCCAAAAAAAAAACACCCTATATTTAGGCTGTGATCCATATTAATACGTTCGCGTACTTTATGTGTAGGAAAATGAAAAGTGTCAAATCTCCAAAATCGAGAGAGAATCCTCTCCTTTCTAAGAAAAGTACGCGAACGCTTTTGTGTATAAAGTTGAAAAAACATCGTAGTTTGGCTTGAAAAGAAGCAACAGCTGTTTTTTTTTGCTGGCAAACTCATAGGATTTCATCATTTGACAGTTTTCATTTTCTTGCCAGCTGAAATTCTGCGTGAAGAAAAATGAACGAAAGTACATTTTTCTTTCGTTCATCTTTTTACCATTTTCACAGTACGCGAACGCGTTTGTGTAGTTTTGCACGAAAGTTTATATAAATTTACGTTTGCATATTAGTTCGTGAACGGATCTAATATTATAAATGCGAAAGTAACTCTGTCTGTCTGCCTCGCTTTAACGCCAAAACTACTGAACCGATTTAAATGAAATTTGGTACAAGATAGTCTAGAGCCTGAGAATGGAAATAGGCTACTTTTTACCGCGGGAAAATGCTTCATCCGCTGTCCAGAAGCGGAGATCTAAGCTGATATCTAAGAAAAGTTGTAACTCTCGAATGCTTTCTGGCTCATAACTTTGGAATGACTCATCCAAATGAAATAGGATTTTTTTAAATATAAAGTTCAATTATGAACAAAGATTTTAAGATATAAATTATCTTTGTAGGTTATCCTGAAGTTGAACAATAAACATTAAACTATAAATTTTATACAATTCAAAAAAGTAAAATGTTCGATTGAAGCTAGATCGTTGGATTTTCCCAGCGTTCAGTGGAGGAAAATTTGTGTGTGTGTGTGGCACAAATCTGTTTCTCTGTTCTCTGTTTTCTTTTTTTGTATGCACCTTTTGCAGTTTGTGTTGTTTTCTTATGGCGCATGGCATGAAAGATAGGGTATGAAATGTAAATGAGATTGAGAGGGAGTCACACTCAGAGTATATTCATATAATTAGTAGGGACACTCTCGACGTTTTCTTTATCAGTTCTTATCAGCAAGTATTTTGTTTTAGATTTGAGAAGTGGCAGACTGGCGAAGCAAGGCGAGCACGGGACAGCTATTAGCCTTATAAAGAGGGATGTGGATTTTGGAAAGGAAAAAAACTGTCCAACACTATCCATTTTGATTTTATTTTACAACTTTAAACAATTATGTAGGTAAACAAAACGAAAAACTTCACATTCAAATGAATAGCTGTTTACGTAAATGTCAAATCGAGATGTGATAACGCAGTTCACCCGACGGATAGCAGAATGGAAAAGTTCAGTTAAGGGGAATCGAATGGGTGAATGGGATTCGAATCGGATCACGCGGACGGCACAAAAGGTCTGAAAGAGTTGATAATGATCACCCCGATTTTTGATTTTGCGGCTGCTTTCGATCGGTGAAACAAAATTTTGGATATAAATAAAAGAACATCTTTAAATTCTATATTACTTTTATTCATTTTGGCTTTGTTTTTTCCGTTTGTAATAATTTTTCAAATATATGTATACAATATATTATTTTTTTTAGAAAAAAATTGAAACGCAATAATACAATAAGTACAAGGTTCTCATCTCATTACTCATTTTTTTGTCATTTGTATGTTTAATAAAAGGATCAATTTTCACAATGAGTATTCTGTTTGTCAATATTTAAATACTCGAATGTATATATATATATATATATATTATAATATACATGGATAAATATATCGTAAGTTTGTGTAATTCAGTTTGATAATTTTTTTAATTACAATTCCGAATGAAAAAGTTACAAACTCCTCTACAACTTAAGTTTGCTTTAAATTGCAGGTTTAACAAATAACTGAAAAAGATTTTACACTTTTTATCATTCTTGCAAGAGTTAAAATTTTGCGGGAATGGAATATGAAAATATTCGAACCAATTTTTCTTCAAAAAACTGTCTTTTATATTTTACAAAATTAATTGACCTACTTATACTATACGTTGTTTTATTTTAACTATAATTATTTTAACTTTTTGCTGTTATTAAATAATTGTCAAGTTCATATATATAATATATATTTAGTATCATTATATCAACAGAGCTTACTTAAACGTTCTAATTTTTAGTTCAGAGGTTTTATTTATTTTACATTCTCCAAGTCGTTATATTTAACAATAAATTTAATTTACTAAAAAATATATATATTTATAGACTTTACGTTTAATGAAATCGGAAGGTACTTGTTTAAGAGTTATTTATTTATTTTGAGATGTGAGTTTACAAACTAAAAGAGGAATTTGAAATACTTATTTTCGAATATTTAAAAGAAGAATATTATAACACGGGTTTAGGATACAAAAATTGATGACATGCGTAATTTTCAATAAGGTTGTTTTAGATGAGCTGATCATGCAATCAAATGCGAAAGTATTTCAAAAGTTGGGATTGATTAGGCTCCCATAATTATGTGAGAATTCATGAATCTTAATTTGGATTTTTATTTAATGAGTTTTAGATTTTATCGAATAAAAGTTTAAAAATCGAGACTCGCCCGAAGATGAAGCAGCAGCTCTGAAACGCGTCGCACAGAAGTAAATAATAACAAAAATAAGTTGTGAAAATAATAAAGAATATATAATAAATAAAGATGAATAAACATAGTTGTACAAAATCGTTTACTCACAAATCAAAACACAACCGGAGACGAACAAAAAACAACAAAAATGGATTACAAATTTGAGAAGCTTCTCATGACAATACTCTTGGATGCTTGTCGCAGTGGAAAAAAAACGTTTAGATGTTACTTGGCCCGGCGGGATTGGAACCTGAGATCTCTAGATCAGTAGTCCAACGCACTAACCTCTGCACCACTGTCGCCCACAAAGACCGAAAAAACCTATGTTGACATATTCGGACTACTTGAAGTTCTTTTCTTTCTAAAATTTCAAATAACTGAACTAAACAAAAGCAAATTATATTTTTCTATTTTATTGTTTTCAGCACTTTTCTATTTCATTCAATAATCGAAAGCAGTTCCTTGTCAGAGAGCTTGGGAACAAATTTGCGGTGTATCTGTCAAAAATTGTTTTGCACGCATCATACCGCGCTGCGGAAAAGCGCGTTGCATTTGATCGAAAAAAAGTCCGCTAAATGAATCGGGACAGATACCTCCAATAAATTCCTTTCAAACGGACACCTCGCTAGGGCCGAATATCAATCAATTTGCCTTTACCTATGCAATCGCGAAAAAGGGAGAGGTATAAAAACTCCTGGATCACACAAATGCAACGACACCAGCATTTGATAAGCCTAAGTGACGAAGGGATTCGAAACCGGGAGGCCTACCGGTACTGTGTGAGGTAAAACCGGCAAAAACAGCGGACCAGTAGGGATGCAGTAAAGTGGGTAGGTATGGTGCCTCTAGTGCAGATCATAACCTCGTTGTAAAAGAAGAAATGAAAACAGAATTTTAAATTTGAAGGATCCCGGATGGTTTTAGCTCTTAGACGGTCTCGGGACTGTTATTTCAAATCCCAGGATTTTCGGGATTACAAGCAGGTTTTATTTGATACCTACTCGCGGACAAATCTCTCCAACCCGACAACCATGTACCACATAAAAGACCAAACAAACCGCCGCCAATTTACGTCCAAGGTGTTGAAAGCATGAAAACGCTGAACAATGCTTTAAATGAAGTGGCAAAAGAAAACTTCGAACTACTGGTACTAAAAATTAATGAAATCCGAATTCAGTCTACAGACTCTGATCATTACAGAATAATCATAAACATGCTACAAAAAAATGATACAAAATATTATACATTTAAACCAAAAGACGAGAAAGGCTTCCGGATAGTTCTGCGGAACATGCACTACTCAACTGACATCGATGATATCAAAAACGAACTGGAAAAAAAGGGCCACAAGGTAAAAAACGTCCACAACATCCTGCAAAGAGGCACAAAAAAACCACTTCCCCTATTCTATGTTGAGGTGGAATTGGCTGAGAATAACAAAAGCATTCATGAAATAACCCACCTCCTTCAGTGCAAAGTAGAATTTGAGCCACCATACCACAAAAGGATTATAGCGCAGTGTACTAACTGCCAAAGGTACGGACATACCAGGAATTACTGCACAGGGGTCCAGTGTGCGTTAAATGTGCAGGTACACACAAAACAGCTAATTGCATAATCAGACCAACCGAAGGCATGATAAAATGTGCGCATTGCAAGGGTAACCATACCGCTAATTATAAGGGGTGCGAGATCTATAAAGCCTTGAAAATAGACCGCTTCCCATCTCTACGCAAAAAATGTATCCCCAAAAATGGCGACCAACAAACAAAACAGGACTCTCACAACATCGAACAAAACCTAACCTATGCACAAGCTGCATCTAAATCAATCAATGCCGATCTTCACCCACAAAATAAACCCCATATAACGACAAACGACATCAAAAATACGACTCCTTCACCAGAAACAATACAAATTCCTTTACAAACAGTGAGCAAATTAAACCAAGGGAATCCTAGCACTAACGACATGCTTGAGCTTAAAGAAATGATGAAAACCTTAATACAACAAATGACGAATATGCTACAAATTCTAACCATGCTAACAATCAAACTAAATGGACCTCATGTATAATACACTGAACATTATAATCTGGAACGCAAACGGACTATCCAATCATGCTCTAGAACTTAAGCAATTTATAAAAGATAATCACTTTGATGTATTAATGATATCTGAGACACACCTTACAAGTAATAGCTTTCTCAAAATACCAGGCTACGAAATCTACAACACTAATCACCCTGACGGGACTGCACATGGAGGCTCAGCTATAATCATCAACAAAAAAATTAAATGCTCAGAACCTGTTCAGTATAAATATGAGCACATTCAATCGACATCAGTACAACTAGAAGACAAAGGAGGTCTATTCACGCTGGCAGCAGTATACTGCCCTCCTAAAAATAAACGAACTAGTGCTCAGTATGACGACTTCATTAAAACACTAGGCAGCAGATTTATGGTAGCAGGCGATTTCAACACTAAGCACGTGGACTGGGGCTCAAGGCTATCGAACACAAAAGGACAAACTTTACATAAAGCTATCTACAGGCACAACTGCAAATATCTCAGCACAGGTGAACCTACTTACTGGCCCACTGACCCAAATATACGCCCAGACCTTATTGATTTTTGCATAATTAAAAACATTCCATTAAAAAAATTAACGATAAAATCTCGATTTGAGCTCTCATCTGACCACTCCCCTATACATCTGAAATAACAAATACTCCTATTCCACATCAGCTCTATAACCGTAAGACGGATTGGGACTCCTTTCGACAACTCATAGACAAATTTTTACTAACTAGCGTACCATTAAAATCGAAAAACGACGTCGAACGCGCAATAATCCACTTTAACGAAACAGTCAATGATGCAGCTATTAAAACGACGCCAGTAATCTCTCAAAAAGAATATAAATACTTCACACCATCTAATATATGACGACAAATACAGGATAAAAGGAATCTTAGAAAACAATGGCAGTCCAGCAGATCTCCAGAGGACAAAAAGAAATACAACAAAGCGATAAAAGAACTAAAAGCAAGTCTGAAACAAACTCAAAACGCACAAATAACTGACTACTTAAAAAATCCCTCCGCTACATCAGAAACAAATCACTCGCTATGGAAAGCTACGAAGAAACTTAAAAACAGGATATCTCACGAGCCACCACTTAAGAAACCAGATGGATCGTGGGCCAGAACGAATCATGACAAAGCTTTTGCTAAGCACTTTGAGCAAGCCTTCACAAATGCAAAGGACGGTGCGGACATCCCACAACAACCTGACATAAGCTCCAGCAATCAAATAATAAAAACAATAAAGATAACCGAAATTGAACACTGCATTAAAAAAAGACCACAAAAAAGCTCCATGTTATGACTCCTTAAATGGTAAAATACTAAGCGAACTACCCAGACAAGGCTTAGAGTACCTCAGAAACATATTCAATACACTAATTCGACTAAAATACTTTTCCAAGACTTGGAAGGTTGCTCAAATCATTACAGTGTTAAAACCTGGTAAGGATGCAATATATACATCATCCTATAGACCAATAAGCCTGCTCCCAATACTAGGAAAAGTTTTTGAGAAACTCCTATATGATCGGCTGACTCCAATCATGACTAACAACAACTTAATACCTGACCACCAATTTGGTTTCCGCAGCCAGCATTCAACTATCCAGCAAGTCCACAGGGTAGGAAATAAAATCACAACTGACTTTGAGGAAAAGAGGTACTGCATTGGAGTATTTCTGGACGTGGCAAAGGCGTTCGACAGCGTTTGGCATAAGGGACTATTGCACAAACTTAATATATATATAGTCAACTATTACTAGTATGACTATATATATTTTGTGGAGTTTCACCCAGATGTGGTGGTTTGGGATCATCAGTGGATTACCACAAACACATCAAATCCATACTCGATTTGTTTGTGGTAATCCACTGATGATCCCAAACCACCACATCTGGGTGAAACTCCACAAAATATATATAGTCATACTAGTAATAGTTGACTATATATATATTAATTTTAGACTTTCAGTCATAGCCATACAATAGGCTGAACTAACATTTCTTTTGTTATTCTTCAAATCTGAAGGAACATTTGAATTGGAAATAAGTTCACACTCATCCGTGAGTGGTGACAACACATATACCCCTGGTATAAAACTTTTTATTGCACAAACTTCAAACCCTTCTCCCACCAGACTATTATCTTTTAATGAAAAGCTACTTATCAGACCGCCATTACTATGTAAAGATTAAGGACCAAACCTCAAACATCCACCGATCGAGAGCAGGAGTACCACAAGGATCTGTACTGGGTCCACTGTTATACGTTCTCTATACTGCTGATATTCCTAGTCCAACGGGCTGTTCATCGATGATTGCTACTTTTGCAGATGACACTATCCTGATGACTCCAAACGAGAACCTTGAGATAGCAACAGCTCAAGCTCAACAGATCTTGGATAACACAACAAAATGGTTTGACAAATGGAGTATTAAAATCAACGAGGAGAAAACCCAACAAGTTATATTCACAACAAAACTGAACTACACTCCAATAGCTCTCAAGATAAAGGACAAAACTATACCAATTGACAAATCAGCTAAACACTTGGGTATGCACTTAGACAACAAGCTTACCTGGAAATACCACATTCAAAAGAAGAGGGATCAAATAAAAGAAAAATTTAGACAACTTTCATGGCTCCTTTACAGGAACTCTAAATTATCTACAAACAACAAATTGTTGTTATATAAGGCCATCATAAAACCAATCTGGACGTACGGAATCCAACTCTGGGGGACGTCGAAGAAAACAAACACCGCAATTATTCAAAGACAGCAATCTAAAATACTACGATGTATTGTCAATGCGGACTGGTATGTTTCCAACTACGACATCCATCGTGACCTCCAAATGCGAACAAAAGAGGAAGAAGCAATAAACACAGGCAGAAGACATCACATCAAACTGTTAGTTCATCCAAACGACGAGATTAGCTCACTACCACGAAAAGAGATACTCGGAAAAAGAAGACTGAAAAGAACAAGACCTAGTGACATGATAAGAGGAAACTTTTCATAACTACTACATATATCACATACTCCCAAATTGCTCAAAAATAAAGACTGAAGGACAGTGGTCACTCAGCCTAGAATAAGTCCCATAATTCCATTGCAAAAAAATGTACCAAATGTTCAACAGGACAGATGTATAATAATCGGGAGTGAATAAAAAAAAAAATATTTCTCGCTTGCCAGGCCATTAGATATACATGATTTAAAAGAGTGCCTTGACTATCAGCATATGCCCCATCTACAAGAAAGGCGATCCTATGTCTTGAAAGAACTGTATAGATTTCGCATATAAGATCCTATCCAACGTACTGAGTGAACGTCTGAAGCCGTTTTACAGCACACTAATTGGCACGTACCAGTCTGGCTTCCGGACCGGCAGATCGACAATAGACCAAATCTTCACACTAAGGAAATGACCAATGAATCATCAGGTCAAGACCCTCCAACTTTTCATCGACTTAAAAGCCGCATATGATAGTATTCATCGCCAGGAGCTCCACGTGACGATAGCCGAGTTGGGATCCCGGCAAAACTGATCAAGTTGTGTCGCGTGACGCTGGAAAACACGCGGTACAATATGTAGTATGGAGTACAGAAACATGGGTTTTGCTCTTCAAGTTCTGATTTATGGCGCCGAGCACTGGGCGATTAGCAGGAAAGGACAGCTTATTTTGGGTTCTTTCAGAAGAAAAATACTCCGTCCGATATTTGGTCCTGTGTGCGAGGATGGCGAATGGAGGAGAAGATACAACCGCGAACTCTATGAGCTGTACCAAGACGTGGATGTAGTCCAAAAAGCATAAATACACTACATTGGATCGGCCACATCGATAGAATAGACAATAATGCTCCAGCCAAGAGGATATCGACTCCCAGCCCCCGGGTTCGAGACGACAATGACCAAGCCTCCGTTATAAAGACTAAGCCAGAGCGCTTGTTCTGGACAACTGGAAGCGGCGTGCCCGGGATCGCGGATGATGGAAGTCTGTGTCTCAGACAGAGACTCTCTACGGGTCGTGATCCCGTTAAGTAAAGTCAGACTATTATTTTTAGGGTGGCGACGGTGTAGAGGTTAGTGTTTTGGCTTGTGACCCGTGCGGTGCAGGTTCGGTCCCCATGGGGAACAGCAACATACGCCACCCATTTGCCAGCCTCTACACCAAAAGGAGAATTTCTGCCTGGTAGTACAATGGACCGTTACCGAGTCTGAGTGCTCTGGGATTTGGATTTCCTTTTTTTCAAAAACAATAGTGACCACTTTTAAAACTTGAGCCTTGGCATTACAACTTTGTTAGGGGGATAGTAAGGCCTGAATATACAACTTCTTGGTAACCCCTGTTAGAAGGCCTGCATAAGGAAGAGAGATGGCAACCGCTTGCTTGCTTTTACTGATTATATTTTTATGGGATGCAAAGATACGCACGCTGGCTCAGTGGTTACTGCGTTGCTATACGAAACATCTTGAAGATTTTCCATTGTTTCATTCTTCACAAGCTTCACACAAAAATGGTGTGTGATTTTAATTTTTGCAATATACTGGCCGGCTAGGCCTGCTTTTACAACATCCTGGTAACCCCTGAAAAGGAAGCGAGTTGGTAAGCGCTTGCTTCCTATGACATCGCCGCGTTAAAATCAGGCATGCAGTATGACCTAAAGGGAGCGATGTTTAACATAGAAGGCATGAACAAATTCCTGGGGTAATGTGCCAATTTCCTACTGGGCCCTCATGTCGTGGAGGTGTTTGCTTCGTCAAATTCACAATACACATGTATGACATGAGCTTTTGTTGTTTTGCCATTTTAAGTTCAACTTGTGGTTTTTGTACGCAAAACTTCATATAAGAAAGCACTTTGTTGTGTTCCCTAGTTGTGGCTGTTGTACAAAGTAAACATGTATGCACGTTTAGGGATGGGCTAAGAATATCAATGCAAAGCCCCCCAAAAAACAGCACTTGTCGAAAAAGACGACTATAAATGGAGAAAACACATCTAAGCATTTTTAACATTCATATGAGTCTAGCGTAACATTTAATATCTTGAAACTGTCCCAATCCGTGTCGAAGTCTTAAAAACAGAGGCAGACCTAAAAGCTTCCGGATCACATCAATGCAACACCACCAAAATTTGATTGGGATCCGTGATGAAACAGGAAGCCCTGCCAATATTCATTGAGGTCGAACTGGCTAGCCCCATAGGCGGTACAGTAGGAATGTAGTGAAGGGGGAATGTTATGATTAATTTAATCCCCTAAGAAGAATACGTAGTAAATAAGTCACTCAAATTCAAGAAGCTGGGTTTCGCAAATAGTTAATGTATGAAAAAGCTTGATGAGTAAATTATGATTGCTGATACTGTGTAACAATGCCTTTTTACCCTTACTTACTGTACGCTTTGATTCAGAGTTGACATATTGATAAATTGCATTTTCATCATAGCTTTTTGTAGAAACATTCTTTTCCTATTTCTTTAATAATAAAATGATTATAACGAAACTATTGGTTCACAGCTCGGGCACTAAAGGGTGTACCCTTCACTGCAGGATAGGCTAGGTGCGCACAAGCGTTTCCCGTCACACGACTATTCTTGTCGCAAAAAAGAAGAACACATAACTTTTGATGTAAGCGCACGAGATACTGCATACATTTACCATTTTTACATAAGACAACCTTCTTCCATTGTAAAACAAATGCAACCAGACATCTTTGGCTGTCTGTTGACAGACAACTCTTTCTTTCAGTTGTGTTAAACAATACCGAATGACAGAGGTTAATGTGTTGGACTACTAATCTAAAGGCCTCAGGTTCAAATCCCGGCGGGATCAATCTGTATTTTTGTTTCCACTGCCCCACCTCTTGCGACCGTCTGACAACCATCCAAGAGTATCAATTGTCATGAGAAGCAAATTTGACGTTCGGATTCGGCTTTATGTCCCTTCCACTTCGCACAAGCAAACAGTAGAAACTAGGTTTACGGCGCTAGATCACCAAACTTCAGAAATGGTGAGTCCTAAATTAGAGTAAGTTAATTCTACTCTTACCTCGGGATCGGTTGTTTTTTCTATATCCTCATCTTAATACTACTTATAATAAAAAGTTGTTCTCGTTTAAATGCCGAAGTCTTTCTTTCTTCTTTAACGACGAGGTTATAATCTGTACTAAATGTACTCCAGCTCTCCTACTTCAGTGCTTGGCACTGGTCGTAGTAAATATCTAATATTGGTTATTTAATATAAATTGTGAATATAAAACTCATGCACATAATCGCTTCTATTTGTATGTGTTATGTACGTGATTTTAAAAGAGATGTGTTCAACGCTTTTCCGCTGAAGAGTCTTGCGACGGAAAATGTATACATATGCAAAGTCTAAGTCTCAGAAAACGGTCTGTAGCTTGCCCCAGAGATAAAATATGCTTAGCAGTGATTTTGAGATTCAACATACGGTTCAAGCAGAAATGGAAAAAAAATCAAAATAGTTTAAACGATAAATCTGACTGTGCATTTATCAACTGCTAGCACTTCTGTATACAAGAAAACTAAAATATATAAAAATTCAACTTTGGAAAACGCTTTTGTTCATTTTACAATGAATAGTAGAAACATTACTTATCTGAAACCATCGAGAAGTTGGTATGTTGTGTTCTTGGGCTGGATCTCTGCAATCCAAAAGCGTTTGGATTTAGTTGGTTATTCATTTGGTTTTAAGTTACGATAGCAAATGTTTTACATTTTCAGACTATTTACTAGTTTTCAGTCTTTTTTTTAATTCATCTCATTAAATTAAGCTTTTTTTGTTTTCTTTTTAACAACGTGGGGGAGTAGAATTAGTACACACTCACATAAAAATTATCTCTTTTCCCGCCCCTTCCGGAGTACAACTTAACAAGTCGATTCGAGGGTGTAAATTAATTTACGAGTGAACTAGTTTTACTCGGTGTACTCAGGGTAGCAGTTTGAGGATATGTGGAAGTACAGAATACAGCTTCCGATGCGTCTAGCGTACAGTGGTAGAGTCTTTCAATGTTCGTGTCGAAATCGTAAAAAAAGAAGGCAGGCATAAAAAACTCATGGTTTCCACAAACGCACCAAAATCAGCATTCAGTCATCCGAAACCGGGAGGCCTGCTGATAATTTTTTAATGTCGAACCGGCGAACCCCACATTTGGTACTGGGTTCGAGGAGGGTGAATGGAAAAACGATGGACACATTCGGAAACGTCAATGAACAAATCACGATGCCAATGTGCAACGCAGCTGATGCAAAGAAAGCATCAGCAGTTTTCTTGATGCTTTTTTCGTTGACATTTGCCCATCAGTTTACGAAAAAAAATAAACATGAACACTGGGAAGGTAGTGATATAAATGTTTGCGTTAATGAACGTGTGGCATGGGAGGCCTGATGGAAAATCAACTGCGCTGTTATGCATTTCGAAACTTACGCTATACAAACGTAAACTCTTTAAGTTGTACCCAAATGCATATGTAATTAAACACGCCCAATACAACTACGACGGCAGACGGCTATTTCTGCCATGCTCGTGTTCTCAAACACAAACTATTGTACATATATTTCATGAAATAAAGAATCTAATCTAATCTAATCTAATCTACCACTACACTGTCAGTCATCAGGTTCGAGACCAAAAGAAATAAGAAATGTTGGTCGGTCATAGAACAGTGTCAATCGTGACAATGACGCAATGGATAGGTGAAACCGTTCGCAATCCCATTGCTTTGAAACAAAAACGAACCCACATCTGATTCTCAATTCACTACAAAAATAGGCATTACTTAATTTTCTCAACTGATACATACGATTTTTTTTGTCGGCTTGTGAGACTTTCTATACTGGAAAACGTCATAGTAGTTTTTATCACGGTTTGGTTAAATAGTTGTATATGCTTGGGCATGCAAATTTGCTGCTGTTCTTCTGTCATTTGCATTGCTTTTATGTAGATGTTTTTATAATCTACATAATCAATTTTGTTGTGTTTGTTTTTCTTATAATAAGGACTAGCGGATGAAATTTGGCGCTTTCAATTTGCAAGGCAACTGCAAGTTCACTACTGATGAAATGTCTATTACTTGCCAAACGATGGTCACGTGTGTTATTTGATCAATGAGAAAAGGTAAAATAGTAGTCACTATACCTCATCCAACAAAAATTGTCAGTACAGGACTTATGGAGGAATTTTTTTTCTACGAGTGGTGCCTGTAGATACTCTCACGACACTCAAACGCAAGAATTGCCACTGAAATACCAAAAACCAAACCACTGTCATACCAAGGAATTGTTGTTGTAATTTCCCTAAAATTCGCATGGAACCCACCATAACCAGTCTCCCACACAGCCGAATGGGGAATGAGCACGATCGTCTTGTGTTTGCTTGCTATTATCATCCACCAAAATAAGCAGTGTGTGTGACTGAAGCACATCAGAAGAGTATTACCATCTCTACAATGAAGCGTATCATTAAGGGTTTTTCTATGGATTTTGTCAAAGAACTTTCGGTTTTGGAGCTTTTGAGAACGAATTATTATGTGGGATGTTGCCATTCGGTTTTAATTTGATTGTGTTTGTATTGTACAGCTGCACAAGTGCAGTTTTTTTACCATCTGTTTAGGTATATGACATTGCGTCGTGGTTATATAATTTTGTATTCTAATCGCCTGATTGTGTTTATAAGGCTTTTAAGGGAAAAAGCAATCAAAGGCCACAATTCACCACCAAAGAAGAAAGATAAATCCGGTATCAAGAGCGAGGTCGATGATTTTGCCAAATGTGCCATTAGGCAGATAGTCCATCAGTTTTTCATGGATAATGACCCTCCAACGCTAGACAAGATTTTATTGGAAGTCCAAAAAAATGCAAATATAACAAAAATAAGCAGATCAACTTTACATACAATATTACAAAAAGATCTCGGACTTAAATTCGTCAAACGTCAGCGAAAGAATCTGTTGTTGGAAAGTGACATTATTTCTTGGAGACGAAGATACGAGTATTTACGCGAAATAAAAAAATTAGAGAAAAGAAAAGAAAAATTTTCTTTTACTGATGAGACCTGGCTCAACGAGGAAGTTGTACAGGTTTCGTCGATGGAGGACCTTTATGCTTCATTTCGGGAAAAACCGGAGACTACCACGAGGCCGACTGCCACTTAAACGAAAACGCTGATGTGTACGAGAAATGGTTTAAAGATATTTTAATACGCCTGGAACCCAACTCCGTCATAGTTTTGGACAATGCTTCCTATCATTCCAGAAAACAAAATAAAACACCATCCACTTCCACGAGAAAAGATGAAATAAAAAAGTGGTTGAGGTCTAATGCGATAAGTTTCGAGGATGATGTGATTAAAGCAGAGTTGCTTGAAATCGTTAAACGTTACAAAGCCAAGTATGAAACATACGTCGTGGATGAAATGACGCAAAATGCGGGACATAAAGTGCTTCGCTTGCCGCCTTATCACTGTGACCTTAATCCAATAGAATAGGTTTGGGCTCAAGTGAAAGGGATTGTAGCAAGCCAAAACACAATATTTATATATTTATAATGAATAAATTGGATTACAGTGATATATTTTTCGTTTTGATCTTTTTTTGTGTTACGAAATTTATATATTTTGTTGGTCTACTGGAGATACCCTTAAAAAACGCGCCTATTTATTATCTTACCAGAAAAGGAAAAAGATAAACGGAATTTATTTCGTTCCGCCATATTTTTATTTTAAATTGGAAGATGGTAACCCTAATAGAATTGCTCTCTGAGTTATGGCGAATTATCATACACACTACGGCAACCCTGTGGGAGCTTTAAAGAGGGACCGATTTATGTAAGTCATTGCAACTAGACTGAGAGACAAACATACTATCTTCTCTGTACTGACAATTTTTCTTGGAAAAAGTATAGTAGTTGACTTGTAAATTGAACGCGCCCATTAAATCGCTGCCAAACTGACCAATGTCCATTATATCATGGCTTTTCTTTATTTTTTGATGGGGTTGGTACATTTAAGAAAAACTCGAGTGCTGAATTACCGCATCAGTTAGCAAGCGAAGCAATACGTGACCGAACGATGTGAATTTGTAATGCCAAACTTAAATAATGACGAATTGCTCGCTAGGTTAGGTTAGGTTAGGTTAGTTTAGGTGGCTGTCGGCAGAAGCTGACATACTTAGACCAATTTAGGTCCATTGTGATACCACATATGTATGTATTATCTACCTCAACTCGTAGATGGGACTGGCCAACGACGTTTAATTGCAGTGATATGACGAGAACCGATTTACTCGACTTGGTATGGTCGTTGGTTTAATTGCTCGCTAACTGATACTAGATACAAGATAATTTTTTTTTATTATTATTGTATTGGTCCGAAACGAAATTGGATTGAAAAGAAGGTATCTTTGAATTGAACGACACTCGAACGATTCGATCTTCAAAAAGAGCGATTGGTACAGCTTTATGAAAGGTATGTAGGTATGTACGTAGCTGTGTCTGTTATGCAATTAAGTAAACCCATTCTAAGCACGCAACACAACATACTTCCTACAACTTATATTGTGTCCACAACTACAGGAGTTACTATCTTCATTACTCATTACAAAGGTAATCCCTAGGCTGCGAGCAAGAAACATTTATGGAACCTTATTTAAAACAAAGATTGGGAGGTTTATGGATTGGCATGACCAACAAAACTACAAACCAAGAATAACTAGTTTATCTTGTTTTAAATTTGATTAATTGATTGCGTTTTAATGATATTGCTTCTTCTTGTGTTAGTTTAAATTCATCGTCACATTTTATTTAAATATATATATTTTTTGTTTTTAATAAGTTTTTTCTTGGTGAAAATCCTATAACTCTAAAACTCTATTAGTTCTTAATCTTTTTGGGCAGTTAATGTTTATTTAAATAGTGTTGTTGTCTATATAAGATGTTTTTGTCCTCATTGTAACAATATTATTGTTGTATTTTTGTTTTTAATTCTCTTAAAATATTAATTAAGTTAAGCACTATGGAAGTCGGTTTATTATTTTGTTTACTCATTTTATTAATATTTTGAACAATTTTATTTTATTCTTACAACAATTATATATATGTATGTATATATTTATATAAAAAAATAAACAATCTCAATTCAACAACCAAAAAAATATTTTTTATTGCACAAAAAGAAAGAACGAAATAAAACACAACATATCAACAACATTAAAAAAATAAAGCTTAATTTCATTCGTTGTGCAAATTGATTAAAGAAAAAAATAAAAATAAAATTCAGTCACGAGATGTAAGGTACAATTTTTTCGAGATCTACTATTGAATATAACACATTTTTTACGCTTACGTTAGAAGAAAATTAAATTTAGAAAAATATGAGTACATATAGAAGTTTCATAATGAAAACCAGACAAGGTATTCCTTATATGCGCCTAGCAAATAACTATATTGGAAGTCGTGTAAATTACGGTTTATTGACCTAATACATATACCTAAACTTTACCTTAATATTTACATACGCTTACGTAAATTATAAGTAAGGATAATGGTAGGATTTTTTTCTATACAGCCCATCAATAAGCCCTGAATTGTTAAAGACTGCTTCCGCCGGAGACCAGTTCAATTGTTCATGAAATAAGAAAGAGTAATAGAAAACATTATAAGTATGTTTTTATATGATAACTAAAGCGATTATTACTACAAAAAATGTCCAATTAAATAACAGATTCGCCTTTTTTTTACTTCATGTTTAGAAAAAAAAAAAAAAAAAAAAAACATATCAGGATAATCAAAGTGCACATAAATGCGTGCCATTTGTTATAATTGCATAGTTATTTTAATTATTATTTCCTTTTCTCGATTTTCTAGATCATTTTCTTTAAAAAAAAACAACAAAAAGGAAAGCTCGTATTGTAGGTACATAAATAAGCTTAGCCTAATAGATTTTATTTATAGGTACAATAAAAAAAAATAAAAAAAAATCTCACCTTCATCCAGGTTTTCTTGTTTTATTGTCGATTACTTTTGCACTTTACTGGAGGTTTTTAAAAAAGATGTTGTGCATACTTTTCCTACATGACGCGTAATATTAGTTGTTTTTTATTTATTTGAGTTTGTCACTTAAATGACATTTTTTAGAATCTGTTTTTTTTTCATTAATTTAAAAATATACCCAAATGAGTCTTTGAAAGTAAAGTTTGCACAACAAATCTATCAACTTACAGCAAAGTTGGCAAATTATTTGGACACTTATTTTGTTAATTACATTTGTTATGCGTCCCCTAGAAAAAAAATATAAAAAAAAAATATTCGACCCGAAGTAGGAGTATTGTTTTAGCGACGTCGAAAAAAGAATAGTTGTAGTTAGTTGTATTATTATTATTATAATGCATGTTTACACGCAAGCATTTGAAAATATTTCACTTGGTTTAGCATAATTTAGGTGTACACGTCTCGGGTTGAATGCAGGTCAAGTGTGCTGTTGTCGTGATCAATTGATCTTTGAAGAGAAATAAGGACAAAAGTCGATTAGCACACAAAAAAATAAATTACAACACGAAATAATTGTCATTCGTCTATTAACTCAAGATGCGAGCCGCCCCTACTAATACATCAACCAAGGCGAAAAAATGCGTCCTGAGGATTAGGCTCGGACACATATAAATTACCCAGCGGTGCAAATTTAGGAAGGGAATCCCATCAGCTAGCCTTGTCAATCCGATGAACAATAATATGCCAAGAATAATTTAACGTACTTTGTTCATCTAAAAAAATATCACCGAAAATATGTATCTATTAACTTCTCGTAATCTTAAAATTAGATAACAGAATCATCATTAAGCTTTCTTTACTTCTATTACGGGAGGCAATCGGAAACAGGCTCCAACTACCCTGCCCACGAGCCAATCGTGTCATTCGGATTGACTCCCTATGGGGCTTTAACACCCACTAGCAAGCTACCAAATTATTACTGCATAAATCTTGCGGAAGGCCTTGTTGCTTATTGCTAATTTATTAAACTTAAGATTCTTTTTACATTTGGGTGGAATTGCAGACTTTTTGCCAACGTTGTGATTTATGTTATTTGTAAATTTATTTGCTATTTGCTTAAAAAGCATCCAAAAAGTGGGAGTGACAAAAACTTCGTATGTCGATGTGTCAAGAATAATTATTGTCTACATTATGTTGTTATTACAGCTTTTGCATTTTCTAATGATTTTATCAAAAAGTGTTTTTTATCATAAACTCCCACAAAAATTGTGCGTAGCAACAAACCTTTTTATTGGCATCGTTAAGAAGGACATTGTCCTAAGGCCTTGTTCTCCAACCATTTACTCGTGCGAAGTGCAAGGGACATTGTCCCAAGTCCTAGATTCTCTAACCATTTGCGTGTGCGAAGTGCAAGGGATTCGAAAACATTAACCAAATAAGCGTCATTGATTCGGCATCGCTGCACAAATTACGGGGCCGATGCGCAAGGAATCTGATGCAAATGCAATGAAAGGCAACAACGATTTTCTTGGCACTTTTTTCGTTGATTTTACGAAAGTAAACGCAATGCCATCCCAGCGATATTGTATCGATTGCGTTTATAAACGTGTGACAAAGCCGATTAAGCACCATCACTGAACTTACGCCATAAAAACCTATTCTAGACCTCAATGTCAATGGAATATGTATTTTTGTTTGTTCTGTTTTATTATTTGCACGCGCGAAATGGATTTTTTTGTTGGGCAGAAGAAAAATTCAGAAGACAGAGATGTACGTTGGTTTTGAATGTTTGTAAATTGTTATGCGAAGGAAGGATAGATCGTGAAAGAGCGTTCTACATTTGTATGGCACGGATTAGGAGAGATTCTTTGTATTTTATTGCCCGAACACAGGCTTTAATTGAATTTGAACTGATGTGTATTTCTAACATGGCGGGTGATGCGGCTAAAATGTTCTAAGGGAGGAATACAACCGGCTCTTTCCTATGAGCACTTATGGTGGAAATACCGATAGAACAACGAAAGGCAGAAGACATCGCGACGATGACTTGTCAAGCTATTTTGCGATTTCTGGATCACCAATGAGTTTTATCGCGCGTTTTTGAATTCTGTCGAGTAGCTCCAAATATGAAATCGGTGCACTCGACCAGATATAAGCGTTGTACTCAAGCTTTGTGCAGATAAACGCACCATAAATTGTAGCCAGATCTGATGAGGTGAAATATTTCTAGCATCGCTCAGGAAAGCATAAACATATCGCAGCGTCTTTGGCGACATGGAATGTAGTTATTCCAACGAAGGTTGTAATTAACACACATACCGAGGATACAAAGCCTTTCGTTTTCGGCGATGCAAGTACTATTCAAAGATGATGGCAGATTGTTCGGGTTTCGCTTTGACGCCAGAAGACAGCATTGCGTGTTGGAGGCCATGCATTCTACTCTATTGGTTTTACCCCATTAAAGTATACCGTCGAAGTCGGAACCTAATGCTCTTAAAATACGTTGCCGTTCCAGTTTAACGCCCGAAGATGAGGGACGTGAACTTGGAAATAAATAACAACGGAGCATTAGACGAGTCTGCGGTTTGAACCGGAAAAGCCTTCTCTAGCCAGTTCGCCAGCTTTATAATTTCCATGGACATGGAATGAAGGAACAATTAATTACGTTTACCATTTTGCAAAATATGAAAACGAATGACAAAAAGAAAAGTGGCCAAAAATTCGGAACGATTAAGTTCTAAGGCAATGATTGATCGAATAACTTAAGTGACCCCACTAATTTCTACTCCACATTCAATTACAATTGGCATATACATTTTTTGGTACACTCGAAGTCTGTTATTGTTTTCTTGGTTTAAAAATAATAGAATTATTGATTTCCCCAGAGAGCGCCACGGCAAACCGCAAAAATTCTCTGTGTCCACATCCACATCCGCAAGTAAGGCTGAGTTCCGAAAAAAAAACAGTTTCGATGCGGAAGCAATACTTTTTTGATAGGCATCTTTGGTTTTGCTACCTTGATGCAAATGTCAAATTAAAGCATCAAACAAATCCAGTCAAATACCAATAACGTTTGCCATGCGTTAAGGAACTTCTGACTTTTTCATAATTAATTTGTTTAAGTTTCGAAAATTATGACTTTGCCAAAACGCATCTAATTTATTTTATGAATCACCCAAACTATCATCCCTCACCTTTGTCGGGGGCAGTGGCTCAATGGTAAGTGTGTCGGACTACTAATCGAAAGATAGTTCAAATCCGGCCGTAACCAATTAACATCTAAATTTTTTTTCCACTGCCCCGCCTATTGCGAACGTCTGACAAACATCCAAGAGTATCAATTATCATGTGAAGCTTCTCAAATTTGCCGTTCGGATTCGGCTTAAAATTGTAGGTCCCTTCCACTTCGCACAAGGAAGTGGTTAAAGAAGCTAGGTTGTACGCCCTTGTATGGGCCGTTAATGCCTAATATTTTTTTATTTTTTTACTTATTCGTCAAACTTTTACATTGAATATCCCTCTTGGAACCGGCGTTTTCAACTACGAAAAATATGTTATCGATCAGGAATTTTAGTCAACAACACATCAGCTCTCTTAAAATTCAATGTTATATTATATACTACTGATATATGTTATTCAGTTCAATACGAGAAAAAGGGAAAATCAACCCAAGACCATCTGTTTTAAAGTCGCTGCATTTAAGCAAATTGAAATTGCGTAAATTATTTTATTTCGACGTTCGTATTTGGTTTGTTTTAACGCTGTCAATCGACGTGCTAACAATTTTTATGCAAATGCATTCACTCAAATATGGAAAAGTTTAGTTACATTTTTCATAGCAAAAAAACAAAAACTCGATACGCATCCTTTTAACTGCGTATGAGAAAGGCGAATATTTCTAGAAGAGATGCGCATCGGCTAAACTGTTCTTTAATCATTCCCCGCGGCGTTTTGTACTATAAGTGTGAATGTAATTAATCAACTAGTGGTTGAGAAATACATCCGTACATAAGGGTGCTGGGCTCAACCTCCAGCATATCCAATTGTGCAACTCAAGTCAAGTTGCAGCGGAAACTACGGACAAAAAGTTTAGTCGGTTAAATCACACACATTGTTTGTTTATCCATAAATTTCTATTACAATTTAAGGTCGAAACTAACAGCAAGTTCCACAACTAAAGGTTAGACCTATTTTCTTCATTTTAAAGCACCTATCAAACCATTTATCAACATAGTTTTGCTGTTATTAAATACTGTGCCCTTAGGAGCTTCTCAACTGGTGAAAGCCCGTTGTTATATTATATTTGCCTATGTGTGCGGTTTTTTGTTTCTTTCCAGCGCCTACACAGTTAAAAGGCTTGTTTTATAACCCAAAAGCAAGGTCACTTCATAGCACATAATATTTTTTGCAACTGTTACGAGCATAAGTAGATACTCTAATAATAGATCCTATAATTGATAGACAATACGTGTCCGAAATAAGACAATTAAAATAATTTATTGTCCAGTAATGAGAAATAACTTAAGCAGTCGTTTCATAAATTGGCGCCCAACAAAGAAAATCTCTTACAAGTATTTATTTTGTCAACATTATAACATTTTCGCCCTAAACTTATTTCTCCAAAACACGAACATATTTCATTACAGGATTAAATCAATTACTACTATTATTTTACCAAATGATATTTTTTTTTGAATCCACAGTTGTCCATACTTTTATCTTTTATCTAAAAAAAAACAAAAAAAAAACAAAAAAAATATCCACATATTATGAAACTTTATTAATAATTCCACGTTTTCAAATATATTTTTTTTTATAAATGTTAAAGCACATATTATTTTTTAATTAGTAGTTCTGATATTAGTTTTAAACGAAACAAGTTACTTATATACGTATGATTTTGTGTTCTCTAAGAAACAAACCCTACATGTCATACTCTATTGATAGTGTTGTTTCTTTATTCACAAAAGAAATAAGCTTCTTATAAGAACATACAATTTTGTGGATAGTATACTCAACTACAAATCTGTATATTTACTTGAATAACTACGCACACAAAACAAAGACAATATTACTGTTAATTCAATACAAGTTTTCTTTTTATCCTCGACAATTTTAAATATGTTTTAGTTAATTTTTTTCTGTGGACAAAAAAATTTATTTCCTTTATAATTCTTTTAAGTTTCCATTTTATTTGTTATGTTGAGGACCCGTTAAAAAAAATAGAATATTAAAACACGCATCGTGTTAGCCATTTCTCGGCAGTTCAACTATTAAACACGCCTGCCTAACTTATAATTATAAGGGTAAAACTAACAAAAAAAAAAAAATGGTGAGAATCTTATACATTTCCATCACCAAGCTTAAAAAAATTAAATAAAAAAAATCTATTCTAAGGAATTGAAAAAAAGAAATTATACCGCGTCACGCGAAAAAAATTATAATAAGAAATACCTAAACTCGATATTTTCTCTTTATCATGGTTTTCTGATGAATGAATTTAATTTTTGTTTTGTTTTTTACTTTTGCATTAAGCATTTTAGAAAAAATTTGGATTCTGATATGGATGTACTTTTTGGAAACGTGTTTTTTGTCTACCTCTGTGCACCATTGTATTGTAGGCATTCATATTCATATTCATGTTCACTGCGCCTGGAGGGGCTGCCGTCATGAAGCTGTGTGCTTTCGCCTTGCCATGCTCTTCGGCGATTCGTACTGATAATGGTTGTGATCCGCCCTCTGGTATAACGTTGTTAAGGGCTGAGATTGCTTCTTGGGCTTCTTCACGTTTGTTAAATCTTGTACAAAAAAAAAAAAAATGATAAAATGTGTTTTCAATGAGGGGTGTAGCATAATGTGTTTGGTTTAGGGACTTTTCTAGCATGCGTTTTTTGTTTCGTAGTCTCAGCTAAACTTCAATTTATCAACGGGGTGCCATCGGGTATGACCCTATCGGAGTGCCATAGATCTTACAAATGGCGTTGAATGTCTGTTCGATTTTTACAATTAGAATTTGTGTGAATAAGCAATGGAACGCTCTACTCCTGAAGAACGCATAATATTGCAGGAATGAAGACTGCAATGCCCAAATAAACATTTAAAAAAGCGCATTAATTTATTTTATTATATTCTTAAGATAAATCCTAGGAGAATAGGGTCATACATTATGGCCCATCCCTTATTTCTTTATTTTCAGGAATCGAATGGTACTTGAATTTAAAGATATGCCCAACAAAGAAACACATCAATAAAGGCAAGTTTGATACACTCCTTTTTACTTGTTTACGAACAGGTATTTTTTTGGTTCAATCTTACGATATTTTTTTAAATTCTTTGATAATCTGAGGAAAACCAAATGCAATATGAAAGAAGGATATAGCTATTATCACAGATAATAAAGTTACATAGATATCGCATGCAGAGTAAAAAAAATCTTGCAAACAAACATATAAGAGTTACTGATTGTGTCGCTGGTGTTTATCTGGATCGCTACACTGTCGTGTGTTTGTGTGTATATATTTGTTGAGGAGGTACATATGAATATGTATATATTTTCTCACTTTTGTGCGATTTAATTTTTCAATTTAATTTTCATTCGCCCGCAGTCGCCGTCAACTTTCGAGGGATTTGGCTGGTATTGGTTTATGAATGAGCGATTTTTTTCAGCGGTATAATTTATGGCGACGAGTGCTGGACGATAAGCAGGAAGGGAGAGCTGATACTGGGCTCATTCGAAAGAAAAAATCTTCGGCGGATTTGTGGTCCTGTGTGCGAGGAGGGCGAATGGAGGAGAAGATACAACCGCGAACTCTATGAGCTGTACCAAGATGTGGATGTAGTCCAAAAAGCCAAAATACGTCGACTACATAGGCTCGGCCACATCGAGCGAATGGACAATAATGCTCCAGCTAAGAGGATCTTCGAATCCCAGCCCCCATGTTCGAAAAGGCAAGGAAGACCGAACCTCCGTTACAAAGACCAAGATATCGCGGATGCCAGAGCGCTTGGTCTGGGCAACTGGAAGCAGCGTGTCTGGGATCGTAGAGGATGGAAGGCTGCTGCGTCTCAGGCAGAGACTCTTCACGGGTCGGGAGCCCGTTAAGTAAAGTAAGTAAGTAAGTAGTATACTTTTTAAATATTTAGCAATGTGTGATACACGTAAAAGGAAGTCTGACGTTTCTTGTTCGATTTGTAAAAAATCGAAGACATTTCCCCCGATCTGGACATTTTTGCATATCTTTCAAATGAAACAAATGAAATTTTGAGTAATTTGTTGAGGCAGGCATACGATTTTAAGAGCGAAGGGAAATATTTTGTTTGTGAAATCATTTTTATTCGGAAATAATTGGCAGAAAAATGCTTAAAAGCGATACTGTTTCCTCCTTAAGTCTAAATTGTAATTTAAATCTAGACTTAAGTTTAGAAAATCTTTCATCTTTGCTACCAAAACGGAGAAGGACCTCTAGTAGTTCAAATAGTTCTTGTGTGAGATGCAATAAATTATAAGAAAAATGCGCACAAAAGGAGAAAACAAATTCTGAATTGAAAAAATATATATTAAGCTGCAGATTTAAAATTAAAGCTTGAGAAGAAAACTTCGCTCTAGAACTAAAACGCTTAACGCTCTACAAACTAGCAAAATATCAACTAGTTTATCATCGCAAATTCAAGTATGTACATACTTGATATTTCAGAGCATTCAAACATTTTTTGTGGTATATTGTTGGGGCTGTTCAAGTCCAAAAAATATAATGTTGTCGCAAGAGAACTTTTCCAAAACATTTTTTACACATCTTAGAACGTTTATAAATTTCTTCGAGTTAAATTGGGTTTTAGACTTCCCCCACGTATCCTCATTTTATCGTTGGGCTCCTCCAAAGATTGTACGGCAACGAAATTTGTGTTGTCATGGTAAACATTAATAGCTGGAGAAGTATTTTTTAATTATTTTGTTTCAGCAAACTCTGTCAAAGGGGTTAATCTGAAATCTATTTTAGAAAATAATTTGACAATTTGCAAAGAAATTAAGAACTTAGTCTGAAAGTGTGCGCTATAGTTTGTGAACAAGGACCTCACAACAGGAAAGCTTACCAATTATTAGGTGTTACAGAAGAAAAGCCTTTTACAATTCTCAATAATGAAAAAAATATTTTGTTTTTATGATTTTCCTATCTATTAAAACCCATGCGTAATGTTTTACTCAAATGTGATATGCTAACTCCAGATGGTAATGTTTCCTTTGATGTTTTCAGAGAAAAAATCAATTTAGAAAGAGATAATGTGGCTAAAACATGCTTGAAATTTACAAGTTCACACATAGCCCCAAATGCATTTGAAAAAATGAGGGTTCGCTTGACAACGGACACCTTAAGTAGGACAACGGCAGCATTAATACAAACTGTTCGTCACCTTAATTGCCTTAAAATAGTTTAAATCACACAAGCGTCCACATTAAAAATGAATATTGCTTTCGACTGTATGGACAGTGGGTCTCATTACGATAAAAATATTTTAAAGCGTGGAGTTCAGGTCGGAAATCCAGCTTATAATGAGCTTAAACAATTTTTGTCTTACTTAAGATCAATGCAAGAGTCAACTAATCTTCAAAGGAACTTTTGTTTAAAAGGAATGGTACAGAAAATAAACGGGGTTTTATTACTTAGTGAAGATACATATAAGTGATGGTTTATTCGGGAAAGTTGAGTACATATTTACTTACAAAGAGAACTCATCAAGATATTTTGGAAAATTTATTTTCTATTATTCGCAGTAAAGGTGGTAATAACAAAAATCCACCTGTGTACGAATTTAATGTCTTAATGTCAAAAATTCTGCCCTCAAATCTAATTGCTTTCTCTCCTCATAGTAATATTGATAATGACGATGTAGAATTTCTAAATTTAGATACCTCTCAGACTCAACCGCACACATCAAGAACTTTTTCGTTACCTAAAGCACGCGAGGAAACTGTATTTGATAATAATTTGTTCGAAAAAGTGATTAATGAAATCAAAATTACAAATGGAATTTCATTGGAAACCATGCCATGCGTTATTTTACAGGATATCTGACATTTAAAATGTTTTTAAAATACAAGAGTGCAAATTGTTCGAAATTATTTTTAAAAAGTGATGAACAAATAACATGTCATTCAGAACTTTTCATTTTTGCTAAGAATTTTTCCCAAAATAATGATTTTGGAAGTCTCTTAGCACTAACTGATGAATTTTTCATTTGTAAGCTCCATTTCAAAGTATACCATACAATTTTTAGAGATCGTCCGCATATTAGAAATATAAGGGAGAGAATGGCCTTGGAATGCATGAGAATAACAAACCTTAGAGACTCGAACTGGTTTGATGAGCAAAACCAATGCTTTGAGCATCGCAAAGAAATTCTTTACTTTGCACTTATTTTTTTCTTGCGAAAACATTGTGCTTGGAAAATCCAAAAAAGAATTACCAGTAAAAATCAAAAAATTCAAATTTTGTCAGGAAAACAAATGCAAAACAATCACAAAATTGAACCAACTCCGCAAGAGTGAAAGGCACGGGGACCTCACTATAAACCAGCACCCCATGAGTGAGAGGCACGGGAGCCTCACTATAAACCAGCAACCCATGAGTGAGAGGCACGGGAGCCTCACTATAAACCAGCACACCATGAGTGAGAGACACGGGGGCCTCACTATAAACCAGCACCCCATGAGTGAGAGGCACGGGGACCTAACTATAAACCTGCACTCCAAGAGTGAGAGGCACGGCGACCTCACTATAAACCAGCACCCCAAGAGTGAAAGGCACCGGCACCTCACTATAAACCAACACCCCAAGACTTAAAAGCAGTAGGTATCCCAAGTTGCTATTGCAAGATATACTTTAATGCTAATCCCCTCTCACTATTGTTTAAAAAAAAGGAAATAACCTTGAACAAGAAATTCCTTCAATTGAATCACAATCGGAATCTGAAAAACAAAAACACACACACTAGGTACATTAAAACAAAAACCGAAATAATGAAAAACAAAACACAAAGAGAAATAAGCAAAAGCAACAAGCAATTTGTTGTTCCAACCAAATTTGAAAGAACAACATGTCTTATGCACGATTCGAACGAGTTCGATCAAACGGGGACGTAGGAGTAAATCCCATTCGCCTGAAAAAGCAACATATTTTTTTACTCTGCATGCGACATCTATGTACTTTATTATCCGTGCTATTATGTTTATTTTGTAAAAAAAAAATTGGAATTAAGTGAATAAATTTAATTGTTATGATGCTTTTTTCAATAAGGTCATAAAATTAGTCCTTTATTTCTTTTCACTTGATTAAGAACTGTAACTAAATCTACCTGTTATCATATTTTAAATCAAATAAAAAAACATTTAGAAAACCAGGGACTTTAGTTGAAAACATAATTTCATAGAAACAACAACTTTGGGTAAAAGAAATTCATTAACCAAGGAGGAAATAGGCCCAATTCGAGCTTACAAGGAGCAAGGCAAACATATCCGTTTTAAAGCCGGTAAGATTTTAAGAGGGTCTCCTGTGAAAGTGGTTGGAGAAGGTAGGTTTTATGGTCCGTTAATGCCTAATATTTATTTTATTTTTAAGATTGGAAGAGGATGAAATGTTGTTCACAGCTATCTTAAGGACCCTGAGAACTAGTATGGTGGTTCAAGTTCTGAATAACTTAGAATACTTGATGACACCTTCATTGAGACGAAAGCGGGAAATCTTAGTCATCTGCTGGAGTCTCACTTTCCGGGTAGGTAACCAGATAACAATTGGCTCACAACCAACCCCGATTAAAATTCCGCTTGGCTGGTATATTGCGAAGGCTGTGGTGACGGACGAGGCTATCGAATACGCTATTGCGTCGTTGGATAGCTTTAAGTCGCCTGATACGGACGGAATATACCCAGCATGCTTCAACAAGGTACAAACCAGTTGCTACCGATTATGAAGAAAATCTTCAGTGCTGTCCTGAGAGTGCTTTTGAGAATACAATTTTTGACAGCATGTGTAGCTCTGTCAGACAACACGGCGTAAATGAGTCATTGGTGCTGTGGATTGGATGCGGATTGTGGCCGTTATGTGTTGGCGGGGGTAATCATAGGCTGCCCGCAAGGCGGCGTTCTGTCTCATTGAACGATGTTGCCGATGTAGTTGGATCATGCCTAGCGACAGTCCGTGCCAAACCGCAGGCGGCCCTAAACGTGATCGACGAATAGTGTTCTCGGAATGGGCTCTCAGCCCATCTTATCAAACCTGAGGTTGCTCTTATACGAGAAGGAGGAAGTTTATCGGGTTGACTCAGCCAGTGCTAATAGGCGCCACAACCAAACTCTCCAATGAAGCAAAATAGTTGGGAATCACCCTGGATAGTAAAATTTTGTAACCAAGCATGTTCAGCTGAAGTCTGCCAAGGTGCTGTCGGTTTTCTCGTAGTGCAAGTGTATTTTTGGCAAGACATGGGGCTTATCACCGAAAAGATGATAAGAACATTTCTATCATATGCATCGCTTGTTTGGTGGAATAAGCTTGCAGGTAAATACGTTTCTACTGCTTTCGCCAAAGTCCAAAGGAAGGTATGACTCGGCTGCACGGGGGCCTTCCCCAACACGCATGGCACCGGCCTAGATACATTATTGAACCTCCCGCCCCTTGATGTTTACATTATGGGTTGCACAATCAAAGCTATCTAACGTTTAAGAAAAGGGGCTTTTGGTTTAACTCGCACTGGAGTCTGATGTTATGACACCGTAACTTCGGCTGATGCGCAATTACGAAGTCGACTTACCTGTCGTGTACATGCCTGGCTCTGTCCAGACTCTGAACCTGGAAAGGAATGCAGTCGAATATTCACGGCTCCAAAACCGATCAAGGATCCGGTGCTGGTGTTTTTACGAAGAGCGAAACATTAGACTTTTCTTCATCGAAATCAGATTTCCGATGAACTTGCTAGATAGTGCTCAGAGGTTGACTTTTCAGGACCGGAACCGGCGTTATATATGTATGCGTTCTCGGTTAGGGCTCCCATTGACGGTTGGGTTTCATGTGAACACAATCGCAGATGACATGACTCTCCAGGGTGTAGACAGACTAAACGAATTTTTTCCGAAGTCTGTACAAAATATGCGGCATTCTTGTTATCTCTCAATAGAAAAGACTGCAGACAAGACTGCAGACAAATTACTGGCTTTTGCCAAACATCGTTGTACAATTGACCAGCATTTAGTCAGAGTGTTCCAGTGTAGAAAGTCTCGCACACCGAAAATAAAAATCCAAAAGTTAAATAAATTATGGTTCCTTTCTTCAATTAAGCAACACTCAGACACCTGACATATTTTGTGCGGTTTGTTTGACATGCAGACTTACACCCGATCAGCGAAACTAGTTTCAGTACAAAATGTTCATAGACTCAAATTTTGTTCAGTGATGACTGATGACGCTCATTTCTGTTTCAGTGACTTTGTTGATTAGCAAAAATGTCGCGTCTGGAGCAATGCTGCCAGTTAGAAATAAATTCCCGTAGCAAAACTCACTAAGTCCATAATATGCAGTTTTTCATTGACAAAAAATGCTTTATTCTTTATTAAAAATAAATATATTTAGGACTAGTTGGTTTAATAAAACTTATATGTAATAAACAAATTTTAGTAACACACATATAACATTAAAAACTTCATTTTGAATGAGCTTTGCACAAATGCGCTTATAAGCTATAATCTACCAAAAAACTTCATATCACATTTATAAGTATTGGAGAAACTGTGTAATTCAACTGTATAATTTCAGGCACAGTATTTTCTTTTTATAGAAGTTGAAAGCGGAGCAAAATTGGGTTATTTTTAGGGAGAGTGCTCCAATAAATTTGACTTGTTTTTGGAAATCGCTTAGCAGTCTTGTTACGATCGTAGCAAAGTGGCAGCGCTGGTTTGGAACGAGGGAAATTCAAAGGTGATATATAAGCTACCAAAAAATGCACTGTTTCGTGCACCGGCGGTATCAGCCGTTCAAAAATAAATTAAATCAAAATGCACCGTCAATGGCGCCCGCTATAGAGCATGATCAACAATTTGTTTTTTTTTTATAATTAGCTCTAAAGGAATTCTTTATTTTTCTGTAGTTGATACAGTACCATTATAAAGTTGCCACAACGCAGGCGTTTTTCGTTGCTGCAAGCGGCACCCAGCAAATGATTCATTGCCTGTTTCTGCGTGCTGCTTACTGCTGAAAGAATAAGAGGATAGGAAAGAAGTTTTTTGGTGCGAAAGGATTTTTTTCTCCACAGGTGGCGCCTTAATTGCTTCGAACACACGACCTGCCAATCACTTTGCGAATACACTTCATTCGCACCATTGCCACCATAACAATTTGTTGATTCCAAGAGTGCCTGAACATGGTCTGCAGGACATTTGGTTTCAACAACGAACCCAATCTAGTTCTTAAATGAAGTGTTTGATGATAATATTATCTACAGAAATGGACCCGTGGTCTGGCCTCCAAGAACGTGTAATTTGACGCTGCTGGACTATTTGCAGGTCGTTGGTCTATGCAGAAAAGCTTACTCTTCCTGAGTTACGTCCTCAAATGCTTGGAAATTAGAGCTGCAGGATGCAATTCCTCAGCCGCTGTCACGTTTCATCAATAATGCTATACAATTTATCAATCCAATATTATGAGTTTATTTGGTAAACTTGTGTCTTATTTCGATTTTAAATCCTGCAGCTCTTAAAAAATAACTTTCATAAAATGCTAGTTTCTCGAATGACCTCTTTTTGTATTTTTTTTTTTAAATTTCGCCGGTGCAATTAATTCCACAAATAGTCCTCGTAGGTTTTTGTAGATATACTCCGCATTCCGAAATGCTAAAGGCAAAGTTACAAACAATCAATATGAAGAACCTGTAGGTAGCCACTACCACCGTCGGTTACCAGCTAATCCAAAAAAAATGTCCATGGCTAATGAATGGTAACCGAAAGTCCACATCTGCAAAAGATGCAGCGCAAAACATCGCAGAAGGGGAACAATTTAAAAAGGGGCAGGAAGTTTCTACGTAGAAAGAAGAGAGACTATGCAGTTGCCCAGCTAAAGGAAATTGAAGGTGCTCGCTATCGAACAGTATTCGGAGATTTTATAAGAAGCCCAAGCAACTTTCTGCTTAAAAAAAACCAGAATGAATAACATAATATACTTACAGGCGCAGGTCTATCCAAAGAAAATCAAAATAAAAACTGGATGAACTCGTGGCTTCAATGGCACAGTGAATGAGTGCTTGCCTGGGAAGACTGGTAGACCTAGACTGGTCTAGGTTCGAATTCCAGTGGAAGTGATGGATTTTCGGGATAAAATGAGGAAAAAAGACAGACAAGCACCATAGGAGTCTGATGATCGGTTGTGGCGAACCGTGAAACAGCGCTGTAACTTCAGTTGTCCACTTCACGTGGTAATGATTGTAAGATATACGGTTGTTCATTCAAGAACAATATAAAGGAAATTGACGGAAAACAAAAACAAAAACCAGGAAAAATTGTGTGCTATCACATATAAAAAACCAATTAAATTCTGCTTAAGACCGAAACGCAGGCTTTTCAAAATAGTATATGAAATCTAGTCGCCGATAGGCGTGTTTAAGCAAAATTTTCAGCAGCTATAGAGGCCTCTCCCCCAGTCCAGTCAATACAGAACAGGGTCCTTCTGCCCAGTGTGGAAGAGATTGGCCAGTTATACCAAGAAGCTTAAGATCAACAAGGCTCCAGGATCTGGTAGCATACCAATGGAACTCCTTAAAAATATAAGTGATTCTTGGTTAGGGCGCACACGCAAAATCATCATCCAAGTATGGGTTGACTTTTAAAACCTCAGCGCGTAAATATTAACTCCACAAAATATATCTTACTGGACATCAGAAGAAGAATAACCCTTGGAAACTGCGGCTACTTCGGTTTGGCAACGCAAATGAGTTAAGAATTTCTAACGCAAAAGACCAAGCAAGCTCTATAAAACACTTATCTTGAAAGTAATCGTCAGGAAAGGAGAGTTGATACTGCGCTCGTTCGCAACACGTCAACACGAATTTCCAAATATCCATTCAATTGCTTATATGTACATGCAAATAAGTATCGTGTTTTATAGCTTTATGACGGCTCTTGTTAACACCAGCAGCAAACATTTTACTGGGAAATTAATTTTGATTAAACATTCATAACAATCTGAAATAAATGCTCCCAATCACTTCAATCATAGAACAATACATACATATTAATACGTGATTTTTTTAAAGCTTACCTTACAAAAGCGACACCTCGTGGCTTGCCGGTTAGCTTGTCCCGGAGAATATTCTTTTGTACAATTTGTCCATATTTACCGAATATGACATCTAATTGATCTTCGGTAATGGTCCGTGGAAGATTCGTAACATATAAGTTTGTATCTTTAATTTGTTCACCTCCTGGTCTTGCTAATGAAACCTGAAAAATATATTAATTTTATCACAAAGATCAAACAAAATTATAAATTTAGAAAAAGATGACACCGATGAGCAAAAATTCACTTAATTGAACTTCCAATAGAAATATATAACTACAGCATACTATACAAGAATTGAACTCCTATTTTTGTTCAACATTTCCCAACTAACGTCGAGGCAACTAAACGACACCTTTCGTTTTCCTACACTCTGTGAACGATGCATAAAAGATGCACTGGCAAAGAAGTGCAAATAGGAAATACAAATATCAATGTGTGATCATCAACAACCAAAAATGGGAGAGGACCATCTTAAGTCATGGTGTCGGCACTATTCTACTTGCCATCCTCTTGACGACGAAACGGAGTGGTTGAATGCACGCGCTGCTACCATCCGCTACTACAAATGCCGCAAAAGCTAAAAATAATAGGTATGTAGCAGGCAGGTGACGTTGATCTAGTGTACTATTACAACTACAACTGTATGTGGATATCATGAACTATCATACACTTAGTATATCCTGGCTAATGGTTGGTTCTGTCATGTTATGTATAGTGAGTGTCTGCAAGGATTTCTTCATTTCCATTGCAGCAAGCATTGCTGCGATGGATTCTATTAATCCGCACAACAGTTATACCATGCAGAGGACTGTACTGTGTGTGTCCTTTTCGTTTCCTTTTGTAGGTTATTTTAAAGAGGCAGAGTGTACCTTTAAGGTCAATTGGAGCTGCTACACAGTCGTATAAACAAATGAAAAAAATAAATAACATGCATTTATATCTTTCATTTCTATTTGGAAAATAAAAGATTAGCAATTTAAGCAGCTTCCTTGATCTTTTTTGTTCTCTCTCGCACTTGGCAGAGGTCAAGCACAATCACCTTAGTTTGAATGCTATCATTGGTCTATTTGTTGACAACACTCACTCTCATCACTTTTTATAATTAGGAAGACACTAAAAGTATTTTTGTTAAAAAAACATAAAATATTAAAATGATTAGCTATTTTTTTTAATAACGAAATCTGTTAGAACGAACACCATTGGCAGCTTATAAAAATCCACTTTCCACTTCAGTGTTTTTTTTATGGAAAGCATACACAAACGTATTGAAATAATAATTAATGGATCAGAGGATACGGTGTAGAGTTGGTACTTTTGCAATTATGTATTTGATTTTTATTTTCTTGGCAGGATTCAGTACTGGCAAGCGAAACCAGACCAATGAATTGAATGTTTTCCTAGAAACAGAAATTCTGTAAAGTTTATAACCCATTTATTGCAGACAAAAGGGTTGGAGGTAATTGAAGATCTAGTTGAGTGGAAATTTTGCAAGTATGATTGTAAAAGTGTTATTATGTGAGTTATGGAATACTGTTTGAAGTTTGAATTTCGCTTTTAAGTGACGCAATTTGTTAGTTAGGTACCGCGTAGCTTTTTTTTTAAAGATACACATCATACGAGTACCATAGTGCTAATTGCAAGCAGGTGTCTATTTCCAATGAAGTAGGTTCTCGAAGCTGAGAAAAACGTTTACCGAACTGATATTATTTGATTTTTGCTGACACTAAACTCATAGAAGTTATTTTTGCACCAAACTGTTGCCTTAAACGCAGTAGGAGACAGCAGGTGAAGATTCGTTTGTGGAAATTTTATATTGCAAGTGCTGATACATTTGCTTCGTTTATGATTGGTCCAAAATGACTGCCTTGGACAGCCTCGGAGGCTGCTTTAAAGTTGGGTTTATCATTTTCAATTTCAGGATTGTAACTATTGATCAAAAGTCTTGCAGAGAGGCAATCGTGTAAACTTCAAATCTTTCTTCTTAAGCACAAAGTGCCCTTGAGACGAACTCGGTCAAATTAGTGGGTGATGATTTGCCTTTCAGAAATTCATGTCGATTTGTAAAAATTACTGGCCGTCAATAAAGAGCATCTCTTGATAAACAATGCTTTTAAGAAGATTGGGTATGCAAAAGAGCTTAACAATAGCTCTTTAGGTAACGCACGTCCTTTCAGGTCCTTTCATAATGTGGGGATGATGTAGGAGATTTCAACAGAAAAATGAAAATTCTAGTTGTAGTTATTCATTTTGCTGAAGTAATTTGTATCAGGTTCTAAAGTAGGTTCTGAAAACGATGGGTTGAAAAAGTGTGCAAACAAATTTACGACAGTTTTAGGTGGAAGATTTGTTAAGAGAATGACGCGTTTAATTTCCAAGGCAACTACTAGTCCCTACTAGTTAAACCTCTGTGATTGGACGAATATCACATGTGAATATCAGCTGTTCATTGGAAATTTCACCTTTGAGCAAGTGAAAGAAATAAACCCTAATTCCTTAGTGAGTTACAGATTTCAAAAACATCTGATTAATTTTTTGTCTGTGTTGGTAGTATTCTAAGGTCTTCTGCACGCGAGCGTCTCGTCGTCGCTGACGTGCAGCGTACGGAAGGCATACGCTTGTATTAAAAAATTCAGTAGATATGCATGAATATATTACAAGAATACTCCAGAAATGATTCGTTTGTGAATTATAAGGCGGGGAGGAGTCTTCGATGTAGGACGAATTTTATATGCGTCTGATGTGAGAAAGCATAAGTGTTCACTACATTTGTGAACTTGACAGCAATAACAGATGCTGGGCAACGCGTTCAAATAACTAGTCCTAAGTAAACTTGCAGGCGACTTGTGTTGCCTTGGATCTTGAACTTGCCCAATTATAAGCTGAGAAATAAGCTGTCAAATTTTTTTTCGACTTTGACTTATTGGTACAAACGCTAAGGGTCAGAGACTAGTTCATATTGCATGCGAGGGAATATACTCCAGATACAGTGTGCGGCAATATAACTTCCTTTTTTGAAATGCGGCCCTTTCAGGATTCAGTGGTCATAGCGGTCTGGAGCGGCCTCTTTTGACAGACGTGGTTCAAAAGTTTTTTTTCCTTCCGGGTCAGTCGCCATAATGCGTTCGAACTCTAAGGTGCGTTTGTTGTCGAGGCCTACTTTTCGAACGCATGTTCTGCGACTGCAACCCAGAGCATCTTCCAAAATCGCTACAATGTAGCCCCGCTATGCCCTGTCCCGGAGAGGAAATCGATTGTTACATGGTTCATTACATTCAAACAAACTGCGAGTGTGACAAGACTAAGAACTGGAAGCCCTCGACCCATCAGATCCCCTGAGAACATTCAATCTTGCAACCCGGGCGGTCTGGGCGAAAACATGCGTCTTCCCTTGAACTTTCCGATCGCTCAGTGAGGCGAATTCTTTACGATGACCTTTATTACTGGTAATTGAGCAGGAACTCTCCGAACGCGACCTCAATTCTCGGAGGAGCGCATGTGAGGCGCTCTTTGTTTTTTTTTAGGGATGAAGCCCATTTAAATTGGGTGGGCGTGTCAGCAAACAGAACATGCGCCACCGCTGGCACCAATCCCCGAGAATTGCATCAACCTAATGTCACAGCGTGATGTGCAACTCCCTCAGCTACGATTGTTAGTACCTGGTTTTTTGAAGAAAATGAGGTCACAGTGACAGTGAATTCATACCGATGTGTGAACATGTTAGTGAAATTTTGTTTCCACGGCTTGATGTATTGGACTTAGGGGATATTTGGTTCCAACACGACGGAGCAACGGCTTACTCTTCAAGGGCATCGATGGCTGTTTTGAAGGAACCCTTCCCGGAGCGCCTCATCTCAATGAGGAGCGATTTGGAGTGGCCATGGCCAGCCTGCTCATCAAATTTGGCCCCTTACTTTTTTTGTGGGTTATTTTTTTAAATCACTCGATTTTGTCAACCGCCGAAGGACCCTACAAGACCTAAAGGCCAACATCCGCAGCTAACTGCAACATGCAGTTTAGATGCGTGAAGTGCGATAAGGACCACATACATGGTGAATGCTCTCTAGGTAAGGAGAGAGTCGAAGACCGGAGTGTACTCTCCTGTGTGCTCTGTAGGAACTCTGGGCATCCCGCCAACTTCAGGGGTTGTCCAAAGTACCAAGAATTGAAAAAGAGAGTCCAGGCCCGCAAACAGCAGTCTGAAGATGATAGGCGTCAGAAGAGTCGCTCGTTCGCAAATTTTGTGGCACCCAACGTGTCCTTTGCCCAAATGGCAGCTGGACCGGGTCAAGCCCACATGACATCAAACCAACCAAAGGTAGCTCAAAAGGCACCAGAGGTGGATCTGGACTTAAAATCGATCCTTCTGTCTCTGCACGGAAAGATCGATAAGTTCCAGAAACAATTAAATGAACAAGCGGCCCGAATTGACTTTATCTATTCGGAGCTGTTTGTGGGGTCTGGTGTGCCATAAATCTAATGGCTGCGCTGGATGAGGGAAACTTAAAGATCCTTGCTGTGAATGTTAATTCACTAGTCAGGATCGAGAAAAGAACGTCACTTGCCAATTTGTTGAAAACCGAAAACCCGGATGTGCTTTTGGTTAGCGAAACTAAGCTAAATCAGAAGCACAAATTGGGATACAAAGACTATCATGTAATAAGAAGAGACCGGCCTCACTCCACTCAAGGAGGTGGGGTTGGAATCTTAATTCGAAAAGGCCTGCGCCATAGGGTTATATATAACGGGGACGTGCGTAGGTTCCAGTTGTTGGAGGCATGCATCATATGCATTCCTCTCCATAGCCGGAGGAGAATGTATGTGGTGTCGCTTTACGCACCTGCTGCACCTCCACCAAACCAATTTATGACAGAGCTCGAGACACTTTTTCGTGGTCTGCAGCTGAACTCGGAGGAGAATTATTACTTCTTGGCCGGAGATATTAATGCCAAACATGCGGCATGGGGAAATGTTACTGCAAATCCCAGGGGCAACCAGTTTCACGACTGGTGGCGCCTCAATATGATTGAGTACAACCTCGAGTTGTACGCGACGGATATCCCTTCTTTCCCAAGAAGCGGTGCTTTCCTGGACTTGGCCTTAACGGACGCAAGACTTCAACTGACGAACATAGATCAAAACACGCGGAACTGTTTGCGTGCGTTTGAGTACGATAGTGATCACTACGGACTCGCCGCCGCAATACGGATCCCGAACGAGCAAACGCTGCTGGAGGAGTACGAAGCAGTGTGTTCATTCGATTATCGGAGGGCACAATGGTCGCGCTTCTCCAGATTTTTAAAGCGAGATATACGTTCGAGTGGGATCGAGCCACCGACAAACAGTAACATGACAAATGATGACATTGATCGGCATTTATTGCAAATGAACGACGCCATCAAACGAACTATGGAACGAACTATTCCTCGAGTAGGACGTTCCAACGACGACCAGACAGAAAAGTACAGAAACCCTACAATCGACGCACTATACCGACAGAAAAGTAGACTGCTCTCGAGGCTTAAACGGCTGTACAGGCAATTTACTGATCGCGACGACCCGGAGGTAAGGATGCTGAAGTCAGAGATCCGAATCCTGAAACAGCTGATAAAAGAAAATTACAGAAAATCTGTAAGTCTGTATTGGGGCAATAAAATTCGGGCTATTAAAACCTGTAGTCCGAATATGTTCCCACAGATAAATAAGTTGTTCAGGAGGAAAGATCACAATGATATTCCTTGTGTTCGAATCTCCCAGACAGCAGAGAACAGACAGACAGTACTGACTGCTGGAATAAGTCCAGAAAGTGTCGCTTCAAACGACGATTTTTTCGTGGTCGAGGACCCACAGGAGAAAGTGGATTTGCTGGGCGCTTGTTTCGAGGCCGTGTATACGGTGAACAATCCTGTTCGCCGTAACCACGACATTGAGAATAGGGCTCTGGTGAGCCATTTCTATCTGCGCACCGAACTTGAGAATTGGCGATCTGAGAATAACGGATTCACCGTATTCACTGATGAAAACCATGCTAATGCAGTTGTCGCCAATGGCCGAGATGCATCGCACTTGTTCGTGTCGAAGGATGATCTTCTGTGCATCTTCGAGTCACTAAAGAATAAAAAGTCGGCGGGGATGGATGGTGTCCCAAACGTCGTATTGAGACACCTGCCTCTGGAGGCTGTAGATATTTTCACCACGCTGTTTAACAATGCGCTGAATAATGCACATTATCCGGCGCATTGGAAGATAGCTGTGGTACACCCTATCCCGAAAAAAGGTAAAGATAGGACGAACCCTGCCAATCTCCGGTCAATTAGCTTGCTTCCGAATATTAGCAAGGTCTTCGAAAAGGTTGTCAATAGAGCCCTGTTAAAGTGGGTCGAGGACAATAACATAATTCCGGACAACCAGTTTGGTTTCAGGGCGAGGCATGACACTATTCATGCCGCGTCGAAACTGGTTTCCGACATTCAGTGGAATAAATGCAAGAACCAATGCACGGGTGCTTGTCTAGTTGATTTTGAGAAGGCTTTCGACACCGTATGGTTAGAGGGACTTTTCTACAAGTTGACCAGGCGGGGGATGCACAAACCTTTGTTATATGTAATCTATAATATGCTTATGGGAAAGAAGTTCGTTGTCAAATGTGGCAACGTAACTTCGAGCAGAGTCTTTGAAATTAAAAACGGTTTACAGCAGGGGGCGGTCAATTCTCCGATCCTGTTTAACATTTACACGAGTGATCTGGTGGGTTCACTCAGACATGCTATAGCGTATGCCGACGATTTGGTGGCATACAGATCAGGTCCTAAAATCGAGGTCATTAATATCCTTTTGCAGCGTGACTTCGATCAAATTAAGCGATATTGCGACGACTGGAAGTTGAAAATCAACTTTCAGAAGACGGAAACAATCTTGTTCAGAACTCCATTGGCTGGGGCCTCTAGGGATACCAGAAAAAACTGGAAAAAATTGGCCATTATTGGACAAAATGGGCAGCCATTGGCGGTGAGAAGCGCAGTTAGATATCTAGGTATCTGGCTTGACCAGTATCTATATTTCGATAGACATATAGTTGCTTGTCTTGCTGGGGCCAAGAAGGCTTATGCTCTGACAAGGAGACTGTTTCATAGCTGTCAACTTGACTCCAGAGTGAAGGTCATTTGCTACGTGGCCCTTATAAGGCCGATCATCGCTTATGGTTGTCCATTATGGTTTAATATAGCGCCTAGCTATATGGAAAAGATTCGGGTTTTGGAGAGACAATGTCTTAGGACCTGTCTCCGGTTGTTCCGAACGCCTGAATCCAACTATATAAAATACTATCCCAACAAGGTCCTATACGATGGGGCTCAGTTGAATAGGATTGACAATTTCCTCATTAAGGTGACTCGAAGGCACGTTGCAAGGGCGATGTCCAGCGGCAATAGTCTCATCTTTGGGGCTTACTACCCCAATGAAATGTACATAGAGTACGCTCCGGTCTGGCTTTATCCCGCCGGAGGCATTTATCCATATTGATGCAAAAGGGCTGGTACAGACGAGGGATGGTATCCCGGTATTATACCACCGCTACCGCAGCGCGAGAGATAAGCGGCTCATCCGCGGCGAGGACGTCGCCAATGCTCATGAGCTCCTTCGTTTTAGTACCGCAATAGCGGAGAGGGATAAATTCGATACGGAAAAACAATTTGCCGAATTTTGGTGGCTTTTTGAGGGGGGAGGTGTCAACATGCCCTCCCAAGACGGTGCGTTACTCTAGGTAACATCCTCTTAGTTTATAAGTTAGATTAAGTTAGCTAGGGCGTTTCTGGGAGAGGCCGGGCTCGCCAATTTGTGGTGGTGCTTCCGGGAGGTGATTGATTCTGTAAGGCATCAGTCAGCTCACGGCAGCGCGTGTGCACGTTGACGACTGCCAGACGCTCGGGAAGCAATTGGGATTTTGACCACTTGTTTCGTAATGCAACGAGTGATCAGAATCCTAATTATAGTTAGAATACGTTAAGTAGTTTAAGTAAGTAGAATAGGCAGTTTGTAGTTTGTTTTATATAAAAAATATAAAATCTTAATAATGATACCGAGTTTTATTTGATTTTCTCGACGAATACATATGTAAGACTAGTTCGTAAATAGTTTTTAGGCCGAAAGGCAATAATTATAAGATATAGTTAAGTTTAGGGCGTCCGCATAAGGATCAATAATCTAGAATAAGTATCCTGTTAATTTTAAGTTAGATTTAATCATTTTTGTCTAGTATTTAAGTTGATATAAGCTAATAATTAATAAAAATGAATTTAAAAGTAAAAAAAAGTAAGATTATTATTTGATCGTGCTTTTACAACATCAGTGATCTCCAGTCGTGTTTTCATATGCATTTGCATGCACACTTGCGGGCCAACTTTAAGATGTTAAATGTAGATGTAATTTTCCCCTTCTTAAAAAAAAAAAAAAACACCGAAATCCAAATCCCAGAGCACACTGGCTCGGTAACGGTTAATTTTACTGCCAGGCAGAAATCCTCTTTTTGATTTTCCCTTTTTTCGCGTTCTGCGAATAAGTCCCAACACGGGGAAAAATATTCGCGCATCAATTGCAAGAAACTGGCAACTTGAATTTGCGACAACCAATATGTATATACAAGGTGGCGCAAAAGTAATCCTCCTATCAGAAAATGCTATAAATTTTGCGATTGGGCTCCTAATGTCAGTTCTGTTTTGACATTTGTGTAGTAAACACATGCGAAAAACACGTTTATAAACAATGTTACGCTACACTGCTCCAGAACGCGGAATATTGGTGACTATTTTTTTCATTTTTTTTTTTAAATTACAGTCAAAAAACATCGGAAGGTTATTTTTGCGCCACCTTGTATGTAGTATGTACAACCCAGTACGGGCATAGTCGCTTGGTAATTGCGGGAAAGCGCCCCTCAAGATGAAATCGACACAACCTTAAGTTAGGTTAGTTTTATGTGGCTGTCGGCAGAAGCCGACACAGTCTAAGTGTGTCCAATTTAGGTCCATTGTGATACCACGTATGTATAATCTACCTCAACTCTGTAGATGGGACTGGCCAACGACACGCGGTTGTTCTCCAACGGTCCCCCATCTACGTACTAACCGCGCCCAACGTCGTTTAATTACGGTGATCTGACGAGAACCGATTAACTCGACGTGGTATGGTCGAGTTACAACTTTAAATAGGTAAATAAACCGCATTGTTAAATAAAAATCGTACGGTTCTTATTTTATTCTACAACAAACTGTTAAGTCTAGTATACTATGAACACATTTTTGGGTCGAATATTGAATTTGAAATTTACACGACCTACTATGCGTTTACCGTAATAACTCAAGAATAATGACGCATGTCGAGGTAGCTTCCTAAATTCTTCTGAAGTGCGTCATATTTTGGGGTGCGCCTGTATAACTAACTCATTATAATAATTTGCAAGCTATACATTTCAATTACACCAGCCCTACGACAACATATATGAATGTGAATGTCTTTAAGTTTCATAAAGGAAGTTTTGCATATTGTTTGGTTAGATCGAATTGCTTTTATGTTAACTGGTTCATAACACATTTATAATGGTTTAAAACACTCATTCGTCGTGTTCTATTCTTTCGCTCAAGTGTTACGCTTAATACTACTTTATGGTGTTTCTATCAATTCGTGCTTGCTGTCTTTTCGCGTTGGATAAGTCTTGACAAAATTACAATCTCCAAAACATTAAAAACCAAAATAAATATTTAATCTACCACGATATCTCGATTTTTGGGATTTCGAGTTGTTTTTGGGATTCTGTCCGTCTCCCAAATTTATCTCTTTAGATCTTGGTAAAAAGTAAAACTGTGCCGATTACTTATAAAAAAAAACAATACTCTTAGCGAGTAGGATCATTCATGATCGTCCTTCAGAGAAGAACCTTCAACTAAAATCCATCAGCAAATTTATTTAACCTACCTTTAGCCGCTTATTCCGTACTTGAACACCATTCAAGGTCTTGATTGCTCTCTGTGAGTCTGCCTCGGATGCGAAGTCAACAAAGCCATAACCAAAACTGTATCCAGTCTGAAATTTAAAAAAAAAACAAAGTCAACTAACTCGTACTCATTCATTTTCTGAGTAAACAGAACTATACTATTCTATTTCTCAGGTAACCGATATCTTTTTTCTTACCCTTACCTTAAAGTCTCTCATAATTCTGCAGGTGTTTATAGGACCGATCGACCTAAATAACGCATACAATTCACGATCTGTCATATCTTGTGGCAAATAGTTTACAATTAGATTCGTTCCGCTGTTGTTTAGGGATGGTCCGCCACTTAAAGAGTTCGTACTCATCGCAGTCATGTTGCCAACAGAGCCCATGGCGCTATTGCTTGTTGGAAACTCCCCATACATTCGACGTGAATTAAGTGACGATGATGTTGGATATGAGGATGTGAAATCTGTGTCCTGCGGTGAAAACGCATAACGTGACTGAAAATTTTCAAAGATATTTTCAACTATGGCGGCCTTTGCTTTTCATATATAGCCAGATGTCGAATCGTTTTTCAATTAAAACGTACATAACACAATTAATTAAAAAAAAGAAAAAAAAATATGAAGAACAAAACACAGTCAAAACTTTGAACGAAGAAAATATCGTTTGAATTAACAAACAAACATTCACAGCACAATACATACATAAAGAGAGAGAGAGGATGTTGAAAAAGATATGTTTATAAATAATTATGCCATTCTTTTCTTTTGAAAATAACAATTTAACATTTTGACAGCAAACACAAGGGGCACACAAAAAAGTTGATTTGTGTTCTGTTGTAGTATAATATGTTTGATGGGGAAGGAGGCGGGAGGACTGTACAGTGTACATAGTGCTTGAGTGATAAGTTTTAAAAATAATGTTGGAATGAAGCAACACGGACCGAGGACAATTGTAGCGGAAATGTCAAAGAAAAAACGGCATGGTCTACTGGTCGGATGAATTACAACTTTATTATCATTAACATTGGCTATGGCAATGGGTTTTTTTACTTTCCTTACATTAGTCTTGTCTTACATGCAAGTGGAAAGGCGTTGACCAATCAAATGGACAATTGTAAGGCATGCATCAAATATTGATAAATGTAGCCTTTTTACGAGTAGTGCAAAAGATCATTGATGGACGCAGTAGCTCAAAGGTTAGAGCATTGGACTACCCATCGAGGGGTCTCAAGTTCAAATCACGTCTGGGCCCAGTAACACGTAGTTTATTTTTCACTGCCCCACCTCTTACGGAAGTCTGACAAATATCCAAGAATATCAATTGTCATGAGTAGCTTTTCACATTTGCCATTTGAAGTCAGTGTGAAAGGTCCGTTCCACTTCGCACACGCAAATAGTTGAAGAGGCTTGGTTTTAGGCTTTGTATGGGCCGTTATGGCCCATATTTATTTATTTATTTTATAGCTCGTTGCTCGTACAGTAGGACATAATTTCGAAATCAATCAGATATGACAGGTTGGAAAAGAAACTCAATAAAATGAATCTAAGGTAAGAAGGCTAATATGGGAATAAAGTCTAAGATTGTGAAACGGTGTTGAGAAGAGCTGAACGTTCATGGCGATCAACACAATTCTTGCTTTGGTCCCTGGACATAGGAGCAATGGGCAATAAAATTGCTGATGAACTAGCAAGGGAGGGATCTACTACGATGTTGGTGGGAATACCTAGTGGACAGAACCTACTAAAAAACAACAAACTGAAAATGCATCTAACTGATGACAACCTGTGTAGAGGCTGCGATGATGAGGAATTCCTACACTATTTGTGCCACTGCCAAGGCCACGGTCAATTAAGAAAAATAACTTTAAGAAATTACATTTCCCACGGCACGACGGAACTATTGGAAATTCCTCTTTTCAATCTTTTCAGCAAAATTCGGATGGCTTGGAAGGATCTAAATGGACGTCACCAACGAGAAGGAAGACACGACGACACACGTGGACCGCCTATGGGCATCACAATGGGTCAACAATCACCTTAGTGCGATAAGGAAGCATTAACACCGCCTACCTCATCAACCCACAAAACTTACCTAACCTTAGGCATTAAGGCTACAATTCGATCACAATTGATCTAGAAAAACTCCTAAATTAAGGACGCAACAACTGAGGACATTTTTAGTGGTTATGTCTGGTGACTGTCTTTTGAGGCGGAAACCAAATGTAATTTTCAAGTTAAAACATCGATGAACAGTTAAAAGATACAAACTAGAAGCGGCTGAACAATTTAGGTTCATCATTTTGACTCTTTAGTTCAATTGATTCTCCAGAAATGTCCTGTTATCCTCATGCCACCTTTTAAACTAACTTAGATCAGAAGGAGAGCAATATGTCTGTGTCAATAAACCTCTCAATAATGTTTATGAGGCGAGTCCAGTGGGATGTGTTCGAATCGCTGACGGACGTAGATAAATGTGTCCTGCCTAAGGCATAGATATGGCTGTCATGTCTGTATACTTACTCAGAAAAGCTATTTGGCCTGCTACATCTATAAAACAACGAGCTTTAGGTCAACACTTGAAAAGTCATAAAGACAGGGCTAAGGAAACCCACTTCATGTTAGCAGTTAATAAGGAAACAGTTCCTTACCTGGCATGTCGGTGTCCTGCTATGGAAATTGTTTGACTGTTACCATTACCATCCAATTCTAGTTAAACTAAAATACTTTACTAAATTCTTTTTTTTACCACTTTTAAATTGGTCAACAAATAAACCAGGCAGCATGAATTACCCATTTCGTCCTTTAAACACAGTTTATGTAAGTAAATAAAATAGTTTGCTCTTGAGCGAAAAACTATTCCGACGCTTGCACCTCTTCACATTTAAGAAAAGAAAATTACTCAAAGAGCACAAGTTCTCTGCTCTTGTGTTGATTGTGACGAATGAGTAGGATCTAGGTACTTGAATAAATTGGTTCTTGGTCTGCAAATGAGGGATATTTGCACGGCAAAGCTATTTGTGGATTTTTTGTTGGTGTCAACGAAAAAATCAACATTTTCTTTTGGGTCAAAAACGGAAATAAAGTGAAACAAATTAGGCAAATTTCTAATAGTCTAATTGGATCCAACTTTTGCAATAATGACACATCCGTGAGTGCACATGTAAATGAATGATGAATAAATTATTTTGAAACCAGAAATCGATAAAAAAAATTAAAAACACATTATGAAATGCTTTTTTTTATTTTTTTAATGTTTTATAGTAAAGTTTATATAAAGGGTTTTTCAATAAGAGCGCTACAAAAGTTTTTTTTAAATAAAACAAAAACGGTTTTGGATATCAATGAAATTCTTTATTCCTGTGAAAGTACGTTCGATGCCATTATGTATGGAACTCGATTGATTTTGTATGGCCACCACGGGCACGCTTGCAGAAGTCCAGACGCTGAACCCAATTTTCGACGGTTTTCAAGCATAAATCGGCCGATACTGCGGCAATTTCACGTTCGATATTCGTACGAAGTTCATCAATCGTCGCTGGCTTGTTGGCATAGACCATAGACTTGACGTAGCCCCACAGGAAATAGTCTAACGGCGCCAAATCCCACGACCGAGGCGGCCAAGCGACTGGACCATTTCGTGAGATAACACGGTTTCCAAACTTGGTTTCCAATAAATTGATTGTGGCATTCGCTGTGTGGCTTGTGGCGCCGTCCTGGTGGTCAAGCGGCTTCAGTTCTTGCGCCAATTTAATCTTGTAAGGATGTAGGCCAAGATCTTTTCGCGAAATTCGCCATAACGACGTCAAAGAGATGCCCAACGCTTGAGAACGACGCGTGAGAAACACATTTGGGCTTTCTTCAACTGAAGCTTCAGCGGCAGCAATATTCTCGACACTACGGGCACTTCTTTGTCTCACTGGCACAGGAACATTTTGTACTGTGCTTGTGGATTCAAATTTTTCCACTAGACGCTCAATTGTTGATCTGCTAGGACGATTATGACGACCATAAATTGGACGTAGCGCTCTTAACGTTGAGGCCACTGACTCCGAATTTCGGTAGTAAATTTTAATAATTTCGACTTGTTGTTGGCTCGTATACCTTTCCATCATGAAATGGCAAACCTTACTGAAGACAAATGTCAAAAGAGCGGCAAGAAATTCGGCGTCGTTTGCTGTCCCTGTCGCTCTAATTTTGTAGCGTCCCTGTTGAAAAACCCTTTATTTATAGTTTATATAGCGCGCAGAAATGGGTAATTCGCGACCATTGGAAAAGTGAAAAATTACCAAAAAATACGAGATGCCGATGCACGTTGGTTTTGAATGTTCGTAAATAATTTTTTTTTTATAATAAGCGCGCACTAAAGGGATTTGTTGGGACCCTTATAATGTATTAGCTACACAGCCCGGGCGTTAGGAAAATTAGGGTGAGACGAAAAGGAGAGATGCCGATGCACGTTGGTTTTGAATGTTTGTAGGTTATAATGTGTAGGAAAAATGGAGCGGGGAAGAGCATTCCACATTCGTGTTGTACGGCTGAGGAAAGATTCTTTGAACTTCACTGTACGTCCGAACACAGGCTTGAGGGTGAACTGATGAGCATTCCTTGCATGTCGGGTATTGCAGTTGATATGTTCAAGGGGAGGAATGCAACCGGCTATTTCGTTTGAGCACTTATGGTGGAAAGAACGATAAAACAACGAAAGGCAGGAGACATTACGACGATGACTAAGAGAGTCAATCGATCTCGCGATGTCTCGGTCGCCAATGAGTTTTATAGCGCGTTGTTGGATCCTGTCAAGTAACTCCAAATAAGTTATTGGTGCATCGGACCAGATATGAGCGTTGTACTTGAGTTTCGGGCGAATAAATGCCTTATAAATTGTAGCCAGATCAGAAGGTGTGAAATATTTCTTACAACGCTTAAGGAAGCCTAGACATTTCGCGGCATTCTTGGCGACACCGAATATGTGGTCATTCCAACGAGGTTGTCATTAAAACACATACCGAGAATGGAAAGTCTTTCGGTTTCAGCGATGCAAGTGCCATTCATAGATAATGGCAGTGTGTGTGAGTTTTGCTTTAATGACAGGCGACAGCATTGTGTTTTGGAAGCATTAAATTCCACTCTATTAAACTGAGTTATGCTGTTAAGATCGGAATTTAATGAGCTTAACATACGTTGCCGTTCCAGTTCCACACCCGAAGATGAGGGACGTGACCCAAGAAACGAATATGAGAAGCTGAGGGTACTGTAATCAGCAAAGGAATGGATTGGATTAGAAGTAACAGACAGGAGATCATTTATAAAAATGAGAAAGAGAGTCGGGGACAGAACAGAGCCTTGGGAGACACCAGCATTTATTTGGTGAGTTGCACACTTGAAGCCGTCCAAAACAACTTGATTTGAATGGTCCGAAAGGTAATTTCTAATCCATTGAAGAAGAGTATCATCGATTCCAAATGCACGCATTTTCGACGAGCTTGATGCCAAACTCTGTCAAATGCCTTTGAAATATCAAGCGCAACAATCTTACTTTCACCACCCTGATGAAGAGATTGGTTCCACTTTTCGGTTAGATATGTCATCAAATCACCAGTGGACCTGTTGCTGCGAAAACCGTACTGCCGGTCATTAAGAAGTTTTTGCGAATCAAGATATTTCATTAGCTGACGGTTTATCAGCGTTTCCATGACTTTAGAAAGACGGGACGTAAGTGCAATTGGTCGGTAGGAGGAGGGAGAAGAAGATTCGCCTTTTTTTGGTACAGGCTGGACAAATGCTGTTTTCCATATTCCCGGGAAGAGTCCTGAAGAATAGGACAGATGGAAAAGCTTACGCAATGGTTTTGCCAGCGAAGAAGAACACCTCTTCAAAACGATAGGGGAAATACCATCTGGACCAGCGGATTTGTGAACGTCAAGATCTTGAAGTACTCTAGCCACTGTACGAGTGCGAAAGTGGATTGGTCCCATAGAGAATGCTACGCGCTCGAGTACAGGGGGAGACAAAGCACAATCTGGGACCGTTGAGCTGACTGCGAAGTGAGCAGCAAGCAGATTGGCCTTATCTGTAGAGCTGACAGCTGGAATGTAGTTGTAAATGAGTGTCGGGATAGATGACGAGGCCGAATTCTTGATGTTTTTAACAAATGACCAAAAGTTTTTACTACCAGTGGGACTTTGTAGTATTTTTTGCCTCAACTTTTGGTCATAGGAGAATTTGACACGATTAATGTGGGCATTGCAGTCATTTCTGGCTCGTTTAAACTTTGTACGGCTTTCCTCAGATGGGTTGGCTTTGAATAGCCGAAAACTTACCTCTTTTAAACTGATAGCCTCTTTGCAGCTCGAGTCACACCACGCGTTAACCTTGGGTTTGATACTTTTAATCCTGTTAGGGATAAAAGACTTCATACCCAGGTGAATTACGGTTGTGATCATATCAGCAGCAGCATCCACGTCGCTGTCGAGGAAGCACAGCGACCAGTTAAAACTCTTAATAATAATATGAAAACAGAGAGGTCTTGGTATAGCATTCAACATACGTATTATAAAGCCAAGAAAGAAATCAGTGTACTTCACTGTACATCAGTTTACAAGCTACCTATCATGGCGGATATTGCGATTGGAATAGAATAGAATACAACTGGCTATTTCATTTAAGTACGTTTGATGAAAGTACCGATAAAACTACACTTTTCCTTACAGGGACGGGATACGAATATTTATGCAGTGCGTTTAGTATAGAAGTTATCCGAAACCGGAAAGTCTTCCGATGTTAATAGTGGTCGAAATGGTGAATCCCACATGCGGGGCAGTAAGGATACTATAAAGTGATAGCGTTACAATTCCTTTAACTCTGATTGTAACTTCGCCAAGTGGAAGCGACCTACAATTTTAAGCCCAATCCGAACGGTAAATTTGAGAAGCTTCGCATGACTATTGATACTCTTGGATGTTTGTCAGACGTTCGCAAGAGGTGAGGTAGTAGAACAAACTTTTAGATGTTGCTTGGCCAATGCGGGATTTGAACCTGAAATCTTTAGATTAATAGTCCAACACACTAACCTCTGGCCCACTGCGCCCACGCTATGTATAACTTAGCAACTCAAATTTTGAAATTATTGATACTGGTGTTCTGTTACCTGGTTAAGATGCGAATGGGGCGCAATAGGGGGGCGATTCGATTTTCGTAACACAAGAAGAAATATCTTGTAACTACTGCCGTGAATAACTTTTAAAAAAATTACCCCTGACTAGATGTAAGTGGTGTACTTAAGGTTGGGGTATATAATCGCCTTCAAGTTGTGCGGGGGAACCAGTATGGATTCAGTTAAGTAGGTGTTATAATCCCCCAAGTTCAGATCGTAACCACGCCGATAAAGAAGAAGAATCGCCTAATACATTGTGGTTAGATTGTAAGTGGCGTAGTATTTCTTGTACCGCTTGAGGAATTTTAAAAAGTTCGCGTTGTTCTGCAAATCCAATTCCAACAAACGTCATTTACACACATTCATGTGCCGTTCATTGATATTAGGATTATGCTTCACTGACAGAAGACAGCGCAGTTGTTTGAAACACTTTTCTTAATTCACTTTAAGTATGCTGTAATTTGCGACAAATGACTAGGATCTAGGTACTTCAATAAATTTGTTCTTGGTCTGCAAATGAGGGATATATGGATATGCACGGCAAAGCTATTTTTTAACTCACTTTAAGTACGCTCAAGGTCGGAATTTAATGAGCTGAGCAAAAGTTGTCATTCCAGTGAAACGTCCAAAAAAAATAACGTAACGGGCAGAAGATCATTTGTAAAACTGAGTTACCGGACAAAACACACGGCCTAAGAAAAGGAGACTGAACAATAGGAGCAGTAGAAGAAATGGTGAGGATCTTCTATGAGGCCATCATGTCGACAACGCGATACCTTAAGTTAAAATGCTTTCAACTTGTTACGTTTCCACAATCACCCCTATCACGAGTGTCAATCGACAATTGATAATTGACTATTTTCAATATGTGCTATTGTGAATGAACGATTCTAAAGGAATTTTCGTTGATACTTGTCAATCGCATTTTTTTAATTGACTGCGATTGACAAAATCCTTTAGAATCGTTCGTTCACAATAGCACACATTGAAAATAGTCAATTATCAATTGTCGATTGACACTCGCAATAGGGGTGAATATCTCCAGATGATGAAAAGAAACAAGGATGTTATTTATGATACCGCGAAAGGACACCAAAGGAACAAAACTAACGCTGTTTCTGCCCAAGGGCCAATCCTAGGAAGGGATCGTCAGAACGCAGATGCTTGAAAAACAAAAAACTACCAGTTGGCTGCCAGGAACACCAGGCGAACCTATGAATGTATAACGCATAACTAGCGCCCGAGATGCTTTCAGACAAAGCGTTTTTTTTTTTTTTTTGAAAAAAGGAAATCCAAATCCCAGAGCACTCAGACTCGTTAACGGTCCATTGTACTATCAGGCAGACGACAGTATTGCCATGTCCTTATTCTTAAGTATACCAATTTGTAAACTTTATGATGAAAAAATAAAGAATCTATCTATCTATCTATCTATCTATCTACTACCAGGCAGAAATCCTCCTTTTGGTGTAGAGGCATGTGAATGGGTGGCGTATGCTGTTGTTCCCCATGGGGATTGAACCTGCACCGCACGGGTCACAAGCCAACACACTAACCTCTACACCGTCGCCACACAAAGCGTTGCTTCCAGTTTTAAATTGTTGCAAACTGTATTCTTCCGGGAAGTTGTCCGTCGGAAGCGAATTCCAAAGTTTGCTTGTTCTTTAGAGTCTTTCAAACGGGGTTATAGTTTTTTAAAAAAAAATCTAGGTTCCTGATAATCGACCGTTTGGAAACTATTAAAAAATATTACCAAAGTTCAAGCTTAGTTCTGGGTGTGAACGTTTGTTCAGCAAAAAATTGAACCGTTGCTACTCTGCACGATAAAGTTTGTACAGATTGTCTCTGCAAACAGCGACCTCTTCCTCCGCCCACTTAAAAGCTACTTCATAGTGGATCAAAAAGGATATTGGCCACTCACTCATTCTGGACTCATTTGGTTCTCTACCAAGAAGTATTGAATACACCATACCCCAATAACAGTTTGGAAAGAATTTCCAAATAACTATCCCCACCATTTCTAAACCAATGGATCAAGGTTCTCTAGGTATAAAAATTGCTTCATGCAAGCTTTTGTTTAAGCTTGTTGCAATCGAGAGAACAAACATTAGGTGGACATGTGTTACCTCGTGTCTAGCGACTAAGCAGAACTGGCCAAAGCTGGAACTGCGACGCTGAGTGTCTGACCTCACTAAACCGACTGCACATTAGCTCAATTATGGGTGTCCTTACAGGGTACTGTCTAATAGCCAAGCACGCCACAAGGATTGACGTTTATTCAAACGACTTCTGTAGCAGCTGCATGGACGAGGAGGAGGAGGATACTAGACTTCACCTTCTGTGTACATGCCATATACAAAATCTCTAATCTCTAAGAGCTTTCTTGCTTATTGACGTTAGAAGCCTATTGCGCTTTATTAGAAGCTCTAAATGGTTTAACGGGTAGAGCGAGAAGCTCCCTAGATCCACGTGGTATCACATTGGATTAAGTATGTGGGCTTTAGTTGACAACCATCTCAACCTAACCTTACCTAATCTGCGCAGACTAATGGCGATTGCACCATCTCACGACGAGGATTTGTGAATTGGCCGAAGTGGACTCAGTGGTTATGCGTTGGAGTATTGAGCAAGGGGTATCAGGTTCAAATCAAGCCGTGGCGTATTAACACCTAAAGTTTTGTTTCCACTGCTGCGGTCATTAGAAGCTTCTTAAATTTCCCTTTCAAAATCGGCGTAAAATTGTTGGTCCCTTCCATTCGTGCCAAAAATATAACTTCGCACACAGATATGGTTGGAGACACTAAGTTGTGGGCCGTTAATATTTGCCTAATATTCAAGTACCAAAGACTGCTTCACTGTTGTTTAATTTTCATTTCTATTTTTATTTTTTCCTTAAAACGTCATTAGTTACAAACCCACCTTAGTGTCATTATTGCTCAGTTAACAAATCAATTCTACAATTTGTCTTCACTTGTTCATTTATTCCTGCCTACTTAGCATAGAATAGTCGCACAAAACCACAGTAAGGACCTACACAAGAAGTTTCACCACATTTGTTTTTTATTTGTAAACAAATCCATTTTGTTTTGTTTTTATTTTGATTTCCCGACTGTAGTAATACTGTTATGGGTACTGTTTGCTGTATGGGTACTGTTTCCTATGTAAATGTTTTGTTCATTGTGTGTTGTATACAATATAAATCCTTAAATGGATGTAATTTATTTTCATTATATATAGAAAAGCGTGTGCCCCAGTTAAAAAAAATAACAAAAAACAAAACATTTTTTCTAAAGCAGATTGGTTTTCTTATCTGTCTTTCTTCGACGAATTTCTCAAAAACACAAATGAATTTACAAAAAATATTTATATTATGTAAACAGACGAAAACAAGACAGATGCAAATCAAAAATATCCAAGCAAATACAAACCATTCCGGACGGCAGTGAATGGGACATCCCCCATATTCGGCCACCGCTAAAAGATAAAAGAAAAGAAACAAATAAACAAGAGAAATAAGGAATACATGGACGAAATAATTTAAATACATAATGTGCACGTTGTACGAGTACGAGTACTCGTACACTTATGGCTAAATAAAAGAATATGTTTGAAATGAAATTTACGATGAATGAGCGAAATTGAATGAACGGGAGTGTTTCCGTTTTTTGACTGTTGTCTTGATTTGGAATGCACGAACGATACGGGTATCTAAGTATTTCCAATATAGTGGATCGTCTACTCGTAGTTAAATTTAATGGTGTCATGACGAACACTATATTTTAAACGAATTAATTTAAGATGAATACGTGAGTCAATATATTGTTGGACCATGTTCAATTGGAAGGATATTCTTAAAAGGTCATATTGGAGCCCGGTGTCTCAGTGGTTAGTGCGTTGGACTACTGAGCGAGCGATTCAAGGTTAGAATTTCACTCTGGAGCAAATTACATTTTACCCACTGCCCCACTTCTTGCGAATGTCTGACAAACATGCAAGAGCTGTTTTTCTTGTTGGGTATTTGCCTGTGCAGGGACGGGCTAACAATTTCACTCCCCCACAAAACAGCATTTGTCGGAAAAGACGACTAAAGGGAAAAATCACATCTAGGCAATTTTAACATCAATATGAGCCTGGCGACACATCTAACATCTTAAAGCTGTCCCGCAAGTGTGCATGCAAGTCCTTTGGTTGCCTGAAGATCACCGGTGTCGTAAAAGGTCAAACAATAATCAAACATAATCAAAGGCTACAAGTCTGCGTGGGCGAGCTGAGCTGTTGAATACCAATTCCTATCCCTATCCGAGCATTTCGGGCTAGGATTTTCTTCAAATTTCAGCTTCTCAGCTCAAATTTCATTTTGTCGATAACTGTTTGTTTTTTATTTCAAAATCTTTTCACATGAATATTTTGGACCCCTTTCAAATTTCAGCAGCTAGAATTTCGATTTTTCGATAAATTTTTTTTTTTTTTTTTTGAAATTGTGGGCATGTCCGTGGGCGGATTTTAATAATTCGTACACTTGATTATTTCGGGCCCCTAAAGAGAGTATATATTTCAAATTTCTAGCTCGAGTTTTAGGGCGCACTTTTTTGCATTTGATTGACCTCAGTGAAAGTGATCCCAAACCAAGCAGCCTGCCGATAGGCGGACTAGTAGTATTGCAGTAAAGTGGGAGGGTTATTGTCCGCTTAATCCTGATCATTACCTCGAAGTAAAGGAAGAAGAAGAAAGCCGTTTATTTAAACCACACAATTTGTATATTTTTCAGATTCAGGTTTAGGCAAAATAGTCGAATAATAGTACTTTTTAAAGTAATATGTATCTAAAAAACGGGTCGTTATTTCTAAAAACAACATTTGAACGAATTTACATATTAAAGTTTTTCACATACATATTTTTATATCCTATTCTAAGGGTATATTAATTTTGACGCATAGTTTGTAACATACCTTAATATGCTACCTTAACATAGCATCGATAGTAATGTCGATCTAGCCATTTCCGTCCGTCCGTCCGTCTGTCGGCAAAAATTAGGCCGTTAAACTGGACCTAGAGAGCTGAAATTTTAACTATATACTCTCTAGGGTCCCGAAATAATCACGTTTAAGAATTTTTGAAATCCGCCCACAGACACGCCCACAATTTAAAAAATGAGCCCTTTATGCTCATGCGTAATTTGTTTTTAAATCCGCCTACTAACACGCCCACAATTAAATAAAACAATTTTATTGGAAAACCAAAGTTTGAGCTAGGGAGCGTTTTTTTTTTTACAAAAGCTTCGTTTTTTTCGACAAAATCCTTTCAATGTTATATAACAAAATATGTAGAGCGTTCTTAACAATTCAACCATACTTAGACCTTTGTCACGCCCACTTATGAGGGCTAGGAATAAGAATAGGGTATCCAACAGTTCGCCCAAGCGGACTGGAGCCGGTCCCTATGTTTTTATTTAGTTTTCTACCAAAATGACAAAAAGTTAGAATTTTGTCGAAACGCCATCACAAGTGGACGGGAAAATTGTTAACAAAAATATCTACATAATGTATGTACTTTTTTTTCGTTTCCATCAACATCTTTTATGAAACGGGTTGTGTTAAGTTGTTGGCGGATTTGAAAAATGTTTACAATTGATTTTTTGATTTAAAGGTCCCGAAAATTGTCACGAACGAAAAATCTAGAAACGGAGTGTGGCCCGTTGCCAATCCTTCCAGAGCGTGAGTCGAAGACCTGTCCGTTGTTTTTATGTTTTTTTTTTATCGCCCACCCTAAATATTTAATTAAATTTTAAAGATTTTTTTTCCAGATATCGTGGTAGAACCTTTTACTTTAAAGACATACTATATATCAAAATAAAATACACTTAGAATACTGTAGTAAAAAAAACACGCGGGTGGCAACGGTGAAGTAGTAGTGTATTCGCTTACTGAATTGAAGGACGTGCGTTCGAATCCCGGCCAAGCCCATTACTTTATATCGAATACTTGAAATCGTAATCTCCCTAAGGAACTTAGACACCGCCCGTGGAGGAAAACCCTACAACTGCACCAAAACACTACTTTCCTATCGGTAAGTAGCACCGAAAAGCATGCAATGAAATACGAGCCAGCCAGGTGCTGCTTGCTGTTAAACACAAATGCTTACGCTGTGTTGTTGGCACTATAAGGGTACTGTAACAACAGAAAAACCCTCTTAGCGTAAGCAAATTAAAAAAAAAAAAACCTAGAATCATAAGAACAAGAGATTAAAATTGCAACACCGAGCACGCGCCATTCATATATGATAAGGATAACAGACTTACAAAATGGAGAACTTATCGCGAAAACATATTGGCGGTCAAATCTGACATGTTGCTAACAGCATCAAGTGATGCAGACGCTGCATATTGTCAGCATTATTATCACCTCTTTAAGAACATAGTTGCAAAATAAAGCGATATCTGATTTAAAAGTGTGAACCATGGTTGAATGAACCTAGAGACTATTCGGAAAAGAGTCAGAAAGCCTTTTAACAAAGTCAAACGCACCGGTACACAGTGTGCTATTTTGGCAATCTATTGCGCGTGCAATTTGATAAGAGCAGCTATTTATTTGCGGTTATAAGTTTAAATCAATATAATTTAAACTCCTTTTAATTATTTTTTAGAATTTGTTTGGTCAGCAACAATAAGTGACTAACAACTCCTGCTGAAATAAGAGCATTTTGTAGCTGACAGATCTAACGTAAAACCCTCCTATCTATATCGCGGGTGGCAATGGTGCGATGGTAGTGTATTCACTAAATGATTGGCAGGTCGTGCGTTGAAATCCCGACTAAGGCCATGATTTCAAAAATTGAATACACACAATACAGATCTTTCTAAATAAATTTAGGCGCCACCTGTGGGAAAAAAGCCTACAACATCACCAAACTTCTATACCATCCTCCTATTCTTTCATGTAGTAAGTAGCACCTAAAAACAGGAAGTGAACCATTTGCTGGGTGCTGCTTGCAGCAACAAACAAAATACCTGCGCTTTACATTATAAGGATACTGTATCAATTACAGAAGAAGAAATCCCTTTAGCGCACGCTAATTATATAAAGGGTCTTTCATTAAGGACTTGAGAACTTCTTTTTTAAATAAAATGGAAACTACTTGAGATATTTAAAAAAAATTGTATTGGCTTGAATTACAGCCATTTCTCGTTTAATATTGGCTCTGAGCTCCTCTAACGTCGCCCGCTTGTTGGCATAGACCAATGATTTAATGTAGCCAAATAAAAAAAAGTCTAGAGGCCTTAAATCACACGATCTCGGCGGCCAATAGACGGGTTCGTTTTTCGAGATAACATGTCACGTTCACCGAACTGAGACTTCGATAACTCGATTGTTGCACCCGCTGTGTGGCTTGTGGCACAGTCTTGTAAGAACCACTTATCACCGATGTCTAATTCATGCAATTGCTCAAAGAAATAACGTTCGAACATGTCTCTGTAGCGAATACCATTTACCGTAACGTAACGGTCATTTTCATCGACGAAAAAAAATGGCCCAATGAACACTGGCATGAAAACCGCACCAAGCAGTGACTTTTTGCGGACGAAGTGCTGTTTCATGAAGCACATGAGGGTTCTCACCTGGCCAGTAACACATATTTTGCTTATTGACGAAGCCGTTTAACCAGAATGCGCTTCATCACTGAAGATGATTTTGCGATGAAATTCTTCATTTTCTTCAATCATGTCCAGAGCCCAATGCGACAACGTACGTCGCTTCATATGATCAAGTTTCTTTAGTTTTTGAGTCAGCTTGATCTTGTAAGGGTGTAGGCCAAGTTCCTTACGCAAAATTCGCCATATGTGGTCTGTGAGAGGACCAATTATTGAGTACGCCGCCGTGAAATTGATTGATTTGGCTGGTTTGCGACGGACGCCTCTACGGCAGCAATATTCTCCACACTTCGGGCAAAAGGTCTCACTGGCACGGCAATATCAAGCAGCGAATATTCTGACTCAGACACCCCTATTGCGAGTGTCAATCGACAATAATTGATAATTGACTATTTTCAATGTGTGCTATTGTAAACGAACGATTGTAAAGGATTTTGTCAATCGCAGTCAATTGAAAAAATGCGATTGACAAGAATATCAATGAAAATGATTCGTTCACAAAGCACACATGGAAAATAGTCAATTATCAATTGTCGATTGACACTCGCAATAGGGGTAAGAGTATTTCACTAGACTTGCCTACTGGGACGAGAATTACGGCCGAAAATTAGCGTTAACGCTCTTAAATTGCGACCACCGACTCGGAATTTCGGTAGTAAATTTTAATTATTGGTAAACGTGGTTCCTTTTTGTACTTCACCATTATGATTTTACTGAATATTTTGACATTGACAATTCGGTAATCGGTTTAAGGGTGCGCTCACACTGAAAGTTTGAAGTTGTCAAGTCGCAAATGAAACACCTTTTACATAACAAAAAAAAAACTATCCATATAATTATGTGTTAAGCTGACACGTGGTAGGATAACGTTATTCTTCTTTTTATTTTTTGAGAATCTCGTGAACTTGTAATGAATGTTCGATGTAAAAAACGGCTCCATTGAGAACTATTTCGTAGGGCCTTAAATAGCAGTCTGTGAAGCAAATCGGCAGTCGTGTCAGAGCTAAATATCTAAATATAAAGTTTTCTGTTAGATTTTTTAATTATGTTTGTTTCGTACCGATTCGATGCATTTTGAGCTTGCAGACTCGCGATTTTATACTAATGCGTCGAAATATTATTATAATTTAGATTGTATTTTTTGTTGTTAAAAGAAGAGCACCGGCTTTTAGGCAAGTATTGATCTGCAGATAACTTGCAGGTTTCTGACATTTTTTTGAAGTGCAAAAAGTGTTCGCGAAGCTTGACAGCTTCGGCTGATTTTCATAAAATTTGGTGACACAAGCCTCTCATTTTGACTTTTATTCCTTCAAGGACTTCATCAGTTAGTGCTATATTATCAAAAAACTCGTAAGATGTTCGATGAGGGCATCGCATCTATTAGAGATAGAGTTTATACACCAAACATAAAAATTGATTCGATAAGAAACTTCAGAAGATTTTTGCAATGATATAGATAATTCTCTCGTAAACTTTCGCACTACGCACTACTATAACAAAATAAAACTCTGGTTGAAATTTTGAAACTGGAATTTCCCTCGCTATAACTCACTCACAGATTCAATAGGTTAACGTTGACCCACCGATTATTAATTTTCCAGTGGAAGTTCTTGTAATGGGGCCGATTTTGTGAATCGCGGATTTTGACATATCTCCACGTTTCAAGGTCACCAGAATCCAAATGCAACGTTTTTATAGAGATGTCTGTCCGTGTGTATGTACGTATGTACGTATGTGCGTTCGGAATTATCTTTCGCCACGATTATCTGGAGAACCACAGATGATATTGACATGGGACCGGGTTTATTCGAAGCGTAATTACGTAACTCAGAACTGATAAGGTTTCCAACGAAATCAGTCTAGCCGTTGTTTGTTAATAAATAAATAACTAAAATAATTTGCCATTATTTGTACTATTTATTGTCATTTGTTATTGAGCAAATCATTATTACAGTGTGCTCCGTTATGTCGTATACATGTAAATTTACAGGTCTCCGTTTTCATAACAATTGTTGCATTAATATATATCACACTTCGCTGTTATTAACAACATTTAATTTCCATGAACAATATTAAACAGCATTATTTAATATTAAAAATGTCTTATCCTATGGTTAACCACATTTCAAAATTTCCCACTAATTGCATAAATCATATTGATCGCACTGGGAAGTTAGTCGTGTGGACCTTGCGGGTCGCACCCAGACCACTTTTTATTTTTAAGAAGTTGAACCGGCTGCGCAATGTTGGTGAACTGAATTAAATAAGCAAATCAAATTGAAAGCACTAGATCACTAGCACAAATCAATTACACTGGTCACGAGAAATGAAGCGACGGATTAGCATTTTTTCTGGTACATTTGTGCACAGAATTTAACGCAACTTCTAGATAACATTTTTTTTACTTGCAGTTTTTTTTTTAATCTTTTAGGATATTATAGAAGGAGCATTTTTTCAGTAGAATATCAATACTGTCTGTAAACATATTCAATATTTCGAAAATTGAATTTTAACATATCTAAATTGCCAAAACTGCGCACCGTGCGGCGCGTGGGAATAACATAAATCCCTGCCTACCCAACACAACCAAGACTTGCGAAGATATAAAAGCCTCCTTTGGCGCGTCTCCAAAAGGCACTTTCAAAGAATCAGTCCACCTACATGGGGTTGTTAATCAAAATAGATGGTCCTTCAACACGCGACCGAGAAGAAGCTCTGCAAACATTGCTTCAGGCTCACTTCTCAGGGTCCTTTACTGTAAACATATCAAATGACCACATAGCAGAGGGGGTCTATGGGTACGCCAAAAACATTGTCATCATCATTAGAGGCAAACGAAGTTACAACACGTATACAAAACTCCCTTCAGACAGCCCTAGAGTGGTGCACCGGGGAAAATCTCTCCATTAATTCCAGTAAGGCGGTCATAGTTCCTTTTACCAACAAAATACATTTTAACATAGGTCGATTTTACTTAACGTACGGTCGTCGAGTATTCCCCGGAAGTCAATTATCTTGGAGCTATCCTGCACAAAGGCTAAACGGAACTTTCACATAAACAGCAAAATTACAAAGGCTCCCAGCGCATATGGGCCTGCTGCCGCAAGTATGGTAAAACCTAGGGAATCTGTCCGAGCATCACCCTCTGGACCTATACAATGATGGTCAGGCCTAAAATAATACATGGTTTTATAGAATGAGCACTAAAGCCACACAAAATATCGCAATCGTAAAGCTGAAAAATGTACAACGGCTTGCATGCATGACACACAGCTGCAATAACAGGACTAACACCTTTCCACATGTAAAGTTAGTACAGCTAAATGGGACAAATCTTAGTGGCCACCCGGAACTAATGATCCTATTAGCTGAACTTCTGAAACTTACCATGAACTACACGGTCGAGGACCGCTTTCATAGGATAATATACTTCAATTAACGGTTCTCCACGGCTAGCCCTAATAGAGAAACATGGGTAAGCAATAACCCACCGGCATAAAGTGGTATACGGATGGTTCTAAAATGGAATCGGGTGTAGGTACGAACCAAACACTAACATCGCAACACCTATAGGGAAAAGCCCCAATGTATTTCAAGCAGAGCTCCACGCCATTGAAGAAAGCGCCAAACACATTTATACATCTGGGGGCGTGTGCCACAATTCAATCTCAATATAAAATTGCATTTAACTTGATTGAGTTTGTATGAAATTTAAATTGTTTAACAAGACTTATTGTATTGTGGTAGAGGCCCCTGGTATCTATTAAAGGTGCCAACATCCATAAATGAAGGGATAGTCTAGCCTAGAAGGGCTTTTAGCTTCCACACCAATGACTCCAAATGAGTAATGCAATGTTTAAAAACCATTCAAACACTCGACTTAAGGAAAAAGACCAAACTAAGGTGGGTTTCGGGCCATGAGCGATTTCAAGGTAATTCAATTGTGGCCTGTCAGTGGGCGGATTTTTAAAAATTTTAATTCCCGAGCACCTTGGATTGCCCCTTAAGACCATATATTTAAAGCTTTCTAGCTCGAAATTCATTTTTCTTTTGAGAGTGTGGGCGTGTCAGTGGGAGGATTTTAAAAATTCTTAAACTTGATTATTTCGGGCCCCTAGAGAGTATATGGTTAAAATATCAATTTTCTAGCTCCGGTTTAAAGGCCTTACCTTTGTCGACGGACCTACATGGCTAGATCAACATTACTTTTGATGCCGATCAGGATTATAGTAACTTTTACGGCCATATTATTCACTCCGGGTGTAACTCAAGTTTAAGTTAATTTTACACCAGCCCATTAATCCGCATTTTTTAAACCCGACAATTTAAACCTGTGTCCATATTATTCACTGAAAAACATGCGTTAAACCCGCTGGATTAAAGATGGATTTAAATGCGGATTTAAAACACTTTAAACCGTTTTTAATCCGTTTTAAACCTACGTAGTGTCAAAAGCCACATATAACGACATTTGTTTCTTGGAAATTTGTTATGTGCCAATAGTTTTGTGTTTTTTTTCATCTTTAGTGAAATAAATTGAGAAAAATCTTAAAATGAAAGGTGTTGGTAAGGTCAACAGCTTATGTTCGGCTAAAAGCTCTCGTGACCTAAAATGAAAACAAACTAAATAAACCGATAACGATATGTAGGTAATAAATAACATACCGACGTTCATTACCATCCAATTCCTGTCGAATCATTGAATGTAACCTCCAAAATGCCTCTTTTTTTAGCCGGAAATCTAACGTATCGTAATCCTTTACACAAGCCCGCTTGTGCATTCGATACGTTCGACGATTAGAACGATGTTCACTCACCATCTGCTGTTCCATCAGCTCTTCAATAAATTCATCGTCCGACGACGAAGACATCAACATTTCGTCAATATCACGAATGAAATCTAGTTTTTCAGCGTCTTGATAGGTACTTTTTTGCAGCTTTTTTCATTTTATTTTACTTTTTTATTTCCTGCCTCCTGCGAGCAAAGAAATGTCAAAAATGGGACCTAATCAAAAACAGTGAATATTATGAAATAGAGTTTTAACCCGAGTTAAAGTACTTAAACTGGTCTCCGGAGTGCAGTTTAAATTAAATCGGATTAAACGCTGTCAAGTTTAAAAAACTGGGTTTATGTTTGGGTTTAACGACTGAATATTATGGACTTGGGTTTAATTTTTGGGTTAAACTATCTTTAATCCGGGTGTAACCTTTAACCTGGATTAAAGGGAGTGAATAATATGGCCGTTAGGGTTCTCCGGGCAATATCAAGGTATGTTTTTAACTATGAGCCAAATTAAAATACAATTAGAATAGGGTATACGAAGTTGTGAATATATAATATCTATCAATTATTGGGGGAAATCCCATGTCTAAGACAGGCCAAACAAGACATTCGGCCCTTTAATAGCAATGTCAATAGATGTCTAAATCTTAGTCGGCATGACATTAAGAACTTAGTAGGTTATCTTACTGGTCGCAACGATTTACAAAGCACCTAGACTCTACAGAGTGACGAATATGTCGAAGAAGACGAAACAGCTGAACGCATAATTATGTGAATGTCCAACCTTCAATGTAACTAGAAGGAAGATCAGGGAACAACAGAGTTCCGAAGACACAACGAAATCCTCTACTGGTAACATTATTTGCTTCATACGGAATGTAGAAATTCGTTCTTTCTTAAACGACGAGGTTATGATCTGAACTCGCTTCTCCTGGACTGCCTCAAAATATATCAGCAGGTTACCCTTATCGAATCACTTCGTCGTTGAGGCCAGCCTTAGTCGCATTTTTGCGATACAGAAGTTTTTAGGCCTGCACCTCTTCGCGATTGTATAGGATTGTTGATTGATATTGCCTTTTTGACGGGGGTCGTAGAATCTCTCCTTGGAACATGACAGAATCAACTGAGCCGGTCACGGAAAGCCTTAATATTTTCTGGCCCTCACGGCACAAACGATTTTATAGGTCAAAGTGCTTTTCCGTCGCCTTAGCGAGTCAGAAGTTTATAAAAAAAACATTTAATGCGCAATTCCCCGCTGCCTAAGTTCAAGATTTACGACTTCATTTTCGTAAAACTACTACGTTCAATGAATTCAAAACAAAATTCGACTTAAAGAATATACTCAATGGTAACAATGGTCTTAAAGTGTCAGCACCCTTTCATTCAATAAAAAGGGCAACCTTCAACAGCTGCCACCCACTCACTTCATATGCTGAAATGATATACAACCGATAGACAAGCGGTTCATAAATCCATCGAACGTGAGAGAACCAGATACGAATCAGTTGTACATACACCAAAAACAGGATGTAGGAAGTTAAACATGTTACACATCTTGAATAAATAAAATAGAACAAAATAGATGCAACTTGTAAGATGAAGGAAATAAAAAAACTGCCATATGAACAAAGATGCCTGGAGAAAGCTTTTGCAATATTGATTTGTATAGAAATTTCATCATGAACATGTCCCTAGCCGAGATTCGGTCATGAGTTGATTAAGAATTTAGTTTAATTTAATTAAATTAATGTCATCAATAGAGTACAATTCTCTTATAGACTAATAACAATATGATTTGTTGGGAAACTATAAACTGCACTCAACTTAAAAAAATTTCCATTGAAACAAAAATCAGGATCACTGAGTTACATAAAAATTGTTTGTGTAATTTTCATTGAACCCAGTACATCTCACCATGACATATCTGCTCCCCGGCTGAGGGGAGACTGGTCGCCATTTTGCCATCAACCCTTATTGACACTGTGTTTAATACTTACTTATTTTACTTAACAGGCTCCCGAGTCCCGACTCGTGAATAGTCTGCCTGAGACACTGCAGCCTTCTCAGTGTTTCAACAAAACAAAAAAAACATTTTGAATCAGAGTTACCATTGTCCAGTTGATGGAAATTCTTATTGCTTTTTTTGGGTTTTGCTATATGTAGCTTTCAGGATTTTAGCTTTATAAAAGCTTTCGAGAGCCAATATTTTAACTTTAGAGAAGAGGTGTTGCAGCTTGGTGTTTTACTGTTTTCATGTTTTCGTTATTTATTGTATGTATGGAAAAACAGTTAAAATGCAGTTATACAATTATCGGCTATTTTCTTTTAAGAAGAATAACTATTTGCACGAGTTTTTGATATATAGTTCGGTCCAATAATTAAGTGCAATTAGTTTTTTTTGTTTATTATAATTTAGTTTTTTTCTGCGATTTATTTTTACCTTAAAAGGGATTACGCCTACAGGGGATACCCTCAAAAACGCGCTTGTTATATAACCTCTTCGTGGTGTGGAAAAACATGGTTGCCACTATTATTAAAAAAAATTCCCTGACTTTTCCCTGACTTTCCCTGACCAGTTTTAAAGTTTTCCCTGACCAAATTTTGCAAATATAGCAAACAAAATGACGCATTTAAACACTAGTCCCAAATATTTAAAGAACAGACAAATAGTATACTTCTAAACATTCCTTTTAAAAAATATCAATGAAACAATCAGTTGAGAACAGGATATACCTTATTTTTTTAAAAGGGAGAGTTGATATTTTATTTTCTCTTCTTTAACCTGGGTTTTTAATGCGAATTTTTGCTTTTTCTTATGAAGTTTTTTATTTCTTCCTCCCTTTTTCTTTTTAATTCGTTTACTCCATCTTCTTTTTTTTAATTAAAGTTTTTTTTCTAACTGCTGTGTATAGCGGCATGAGAGGATCGAACATTAAATATTAATTTTGAATTTATTTCCACTTTCGATACTCCCCCCAGCCTCTTTCGCACCATCTAAGACTCTTCTCTGAGCGACTAGTGACTTCTCAAGGAGGTTTTCGACCAAAAGAGTCTTGCTAATTGAGAAGCCACTCGCAACTGAGGCGTTTCCGTGCGATAAGATGCAACACATTTTTATAACATGCCAAAGATCTTTAAAATTTTCATTTTTGCCAAAAAGTTGAAAGTAGAACTTTGCATCTGTACATGCATTATGTACTGCAATTTTGCCCTTTCCGCGCATGTATCAAACAATCTGTCGGCATTATTTAAAATTTGAAGCAAATTTTTGAATCTTTTACTGTAGAGACCGTTGTTTTGCAAAATATTTCTAGGATTAAGACTGCTCAAGTTAACAATCAAATCGTATTTTAATGGGCTTCGTTCTTCGATTTTTGATATTATGCTTATAATAATTTTGCGGCAATTCAGTTTAAATTTTTAAATATCTTTTTTCGAAAAATTGTCTTTTTGTTTTATTGCATTGATGATTTTTGTTGCTTTGAAGCCAACTTCAAAGTTTTTTATTTTCAGAAGATTGGATTCACTTGAAAGATCGATGGACAAAAGTTGAGAGTCTATGGAGCATTCGCCGATATACTTTTTTTGATGATGCGATGCAATAAGTTTTTAACCCTTAATTCACTAGGTGAGTCCCTGAGACTCACCCATCTTCTTCTTTTGCACACAGATCGTGCATTTCTACACACACACATAGTGGAAGCGTCACTTTTTGGTGATCAGTGAGTCCCAGGGAATCAGGTAGGTATTTATGTTACAATTTGCATATGTGCTTGCTTTATTATTTTTTGTTTTTTTTTGCAAGAAAATCAGTGATAAGTATGGATTTAAGTAAAGCAGGCCAAGCTGGTGAAGAGCTTAACAGAAGTAACCTGATTTCGGGTTTATACAACACTATTTTGCAATTTGAACTACGTCTATTAATTTCATCGATTACCAAAAGAGAAATACCTGACGCGCCCGAGGCTGCAGAAGAAAAACTTCCCAGAGGTGAGCGCAAATACTGCCATGTTTGCAGTTCCCAAAAGAGGACTAAGACTGCATACCTTTGTTGCGCATGCAAGAAGCCAGTTTGCCTGGGATGCTACCGCAAAATATGCAAAAAGTGCAAAAACTTCTAAAATCAAGTCTGCATTTGAGTACCTGCACGTTTTTTTTCTTCATATGGAGACAGTTACTTTTTGCTGCAAATATGAATTAAGCGTTATTTTTTTGTTTTGAAAAGTGAATTGCTGGTTTTTTTACTTTTTTTTTATATATATTTTTTTTAATTCTAAAAAATGTGATTTTTCAAAAAAAAAAATTCGAAACTTCCATGAATAAATCTTAATTATAGAGCATTTTTATAAATACGAGTATTTTTGTTTTATTTTATCAGCAAGAAGTTGAAGTTCAAAGAACAAAAGTAATTCTTTTCAGAAATATATCCTAAATATTGAAAAAAGCAATATTACACAAAGTGATTCCCTCTGACTCACCTAGGTATGCGAGTTTTTTTCACCTAGTGAATTAAGGGTTAATCATTATTAAGAGATCTTCACATAGGTAAAATATTAATGGTTTCTCGCCTTGAAATTTTGATAAAAATGGTTCACAATCAGATGTAATTGAATGGAAAAATGCAAGTTTGCAGTCTAACAATTTGTCTGGGAAGTATTTTTTTTCAATTGGCCTTGTTTTTGGTAAATCTGAATTTGTCATAGAAAAAAAGTGCTTCAACTCATCAAAAATGTTCAGGCATCTCTCTAAACAGATTTTGTTGAATATGCAGGTCCCATGAAAAATTTGTAAGTCCGGTTTTCATGGCACACACCACATTCTATCTAGTAGCTGCGTACCATCCGGATCAATTTCATTTCGCTGTTGTTTTAATTTCTTTAAAAAAAATAAATTTACGTTTGGGCCATCCATAGATACTTGAAGAAGTTTCTTTTTTTTTTTCAAAAATCGGATTCCATTGTCAAAATGTTTTAAAATGTCATCTGACTTTGAAGATCCCATGAAGTCGCTTTCTAAGTACCTATCAGTGGCGAGGCGCCCATATAACTCGATTCACGCCGGGTTACCTTTTAAAATTCTACCTTTCAACAATGTTTCAATCCAACAAGCAACATGCATCTTAATGTGTGTATATAAACATAAGATTTGTATGTTTCCTACACCTGCACTTGCAAGCAACAAATTCTACCAACCCACCACCTGCTATTCACCTGCTCTCATATCGTTCTACTGCTCTACGCACACAAATACTCACACCATTGCATGAGTATTCTCCAACATCACATATACTCCTCTCCATACCCCATAAGAAACACATACGCAAAGCGATAGCAAAACAAAGTATAGTATAGTGCGTACCAAAACAGTTGGCCATTCTACTGCGCAGGTCTCTTAAAATGTGTTTTACAATCTCTTAAATTGCAAAAACAAGCATAAAGAGACGAAAATGGGCGGAGCCATAATAAAAAACGACGTATACCCTGCCTTGTGTTCAAGATCGCTGTCGCGATCTCACTGAGGGTGGTTTCTTCATTTTCCTTCTTTTATACTGAAATTAGGAGCGGAGGAAAAATATAGACCATTATATGTCAACTTTACTTGGAGGCAAATATATTGTTTCGTTTTTTGTCTTGTCGGTTCTTTGTAGGAGTATGATGTGATCACGATCGGATAGATTAAGCAAAACATTGCACATGAATTGATTGTGTGACTGTGTCTGTATGAAGGTGTACGGTTTTAGATTTAAACTCTATTTGCTCATTATGCTTTCGTTGATCATTATTAATTGTGTCGTGCATATTGATCATGTAGGTACTGATATTGGCACGCAAAGTAAAGTAAATTGCAGTGTCACACCAAATTTTTTTTGTTTATATCATTGAATTTGGGCGAGGTAGGTAAATTTAATAAAAAATTTACAATTTGGGAATTTTTTGGAAACGTAAACGATTTTATGCCCAATAACAATAGGCACGATTTTCTGTCACAAAAAAGAGGATGGGGTATTAAACGGTTCGTTAAAGACAAAATGGTGAACGTTCTTGATTCTTCAATAATTTTTTTTAAGAAATGCAGTTTTTAAAACTTTTTGAACTACCCATTAAATTTGTAACCTTGATTAAAAGTGTAAATTATAGCGAGATAAAATTGACGATGAATTGCAAATATAAAACAGATTTACAGCGAGCAGCAAAACAAAACACCAGTATACCAAATGGGTGGTTCGGTTTGGTTTGAATTAAGAAGTAAAAACACACACGTTTTAGTACTAAGATAAAAATATTTATTGATTTTGCTACCTATATATGAAATAGTTAATATTAATGTATATTAAATTGAATTCGAAGAACTGTCAGTTTCATAATCGGTTGAAGAATCATCTCCTGGATTGATAATTATTGCATCCGACATTGTGTCCCACATCTGCTCGTGTGAAAAGTATTCCTCCTCTGTCCTTATAATTTTTGCACAAACTTTGCGCCAATCTTCAACTGTTATTTTTGAAAATTCTTCTTCAGCTAGTTTCTGAACATCCGATAATCTAAACGTTGTATTTCGGCTTCCGACTCTTCCCTTGACTGTTGCCCAGATCTTTTCAATAGGGTTGAGATCTGGATGATAGGGTGGCAATCGTAGTACTTCGTGTCCCGCGCCGTGAATCATATCGTCAATCTTATGCTTGGGGTGGTGATTAGTCCGATGTCGCTTTATAAGGTCATAAAGTTCGACTTTGAGCATTTTTGAAGAATGCGGTATATTGTTGACGGAAAGCCATTCTAACATCTCCGATTTAACGGAAGCAGAAGTGATTTGCTTGTGTTCCCATTTGTTGTGATATGATGCGTTGTCCATTACAATAACCGATGGTTCCTCTAGGTTATTTAAAACTTGATCCTTCATCCATTTGGAGAAATTTTCAAAATTCATCTCATCGTGATAATCTCCTGTTTTCGACCCAGATTTAAATAAAAGCAAGGCATTATTCACGAAGCCCTTCGCTCCACCTGCATGCGCCATTATCAGCCTTTGGCCTTTTGAAATTGGCGCCTTTAAACCTTGACTGGTGCCGTCAGTCCATGCCCTTGGCCTTGTGTGAGAGCTGTGAATATAGCTCTCGTCCAAATAAATAATCTCATATCCTTCTGACCTGTACTCCCGCACCTTCCTCAGATATTTCACTCGTAAAAGTTTGATTTCATTTCTTTCGCAAAGAAATTTACGGTTGTTCTCCGTTTTCCTATAAGAAAATCCATTTCTTTTTAAAATCCTATGTAGCGACATATTGCTTAGGTTCAGCTCGAAATCTTCCTGCACCCGTTGTCTTAACATTTTTAATGTTATCATCATTTTTTCTTCAATGTGGAAGTTGTATATAATTCGCCGAACAGCTGTGATACCAAATTCGTCCAATCCAGTTTTCCATTTTGTATGTGGTACTCTTTTAGTTGGAGATTCAATAGCGCCTTTCTTCTCATATTCTTTAATTATCCTTCTTATTGTTCGGGCCAAAATTCCCGTAAACTCCTCTGTCTGTGAATTTGCGTATGTGATGGGATTATCTATACATAAATTCCTAGCTTCTTCAATTTTTTTGTAATATATCCTAACAACGATCTTACGTCCTAGACTTCCTATTGGTTTTCCTTTTCTTGAAAGATCCATGACAATTTATTTTATTTTAATAAACTTATGTCCTAGCAATGCTTTTGTTTTCGTGAAAGTGAATTCCAAATAGGAAATCCATAATATATATGCGTTATCTTAAAATAAAAAACTCTAAAAACCAAGCAACAAATTTATTCCTTGCCCCTACAGGTAACCAAATGCAAACACTAATCATGTCGTAAAACTTTTACACTTAAGTCAAACAGGTAAAATCAAACATCATAAAATTAATGCTAACTAAGCACACCACCCATACAGGTACCTAGCGCTAAACCACGAAATGTTCAACCCTTTCAAATACAATCGGACTTCTAGGTAGAAATGTATAAAAGTCGACCTCATAATAAAAAATTAAGTTTATTTAGATATTCAACAGCATTTTAGTTCTAAGCACTGTAAAGTTGGGTTACGCATTGTAAATTACAGGCAAAAACGCTTAGTGATTAAATCTCTTTCGCGTCATTTTTGTTCTCTTAAATCCTCTCTCTGCGCAATCGACCGTTGGCCAACTGTTTTGGTACAGACTATACCCCGGAAATTTTCGCGTTATGAAATATGTGGCTGGTTAGAACAAATTGGCTTTCTTTCCTTGTTTTCCCCTTATCGTTCACCGCGTTTGACTCCTCTCTGTTTGATACACGCTTCCTTATGCAAAAATATAACCCGCTTTTCAGCGACTTATTTGGCGAGTTTTGTATGTAGCTGAGGTGAGTTCTGTTTGAAAAATTCAGTTGAATGCGATGTGTAACTTAAAGTAATATTGAGTGGAATTATTGTTGTGCAATACCTATATAATTATTTAAAGTGATCGAAAACAGTGAAAAGTGTGAGAAGTGTGAAAAGTTTAAATTGTTTTGTTTTCAGTTAGATTCAGCAAAGGAGAAAATGGCATTATTAACAGTAAATTGTTGTTTAGTAGATTTGCTTTTGGAAGAAGAAAATTATTTTTGTAAGTTGAGTTTTCTTAAAAAAAAAAAAAGTTATAGAGATAGGACGCTCTACTCCTTCTATGAAAATAGATTATAAGCGCAAGGATGGTTTTGTTTCGCATTTCAACGCATCCATATATCAAAAATATACTTGGTTGACTGGTAGTTGTAAACTCAATAAAATGTTTTGTTTTCCTTGCCTCCTTTTTTCTAATTCTCCTAGTGTTTGGAGTCGCACGGGCTATGCTGACATAAACAATTTAATTAATTCGGCAAATAAACATGTCAAGACGGAAAAACACATTCGTAGCTGTTTATCTTTGCACGAATTCGGTACTGATCGTATTGAAACCTCGTTAGGTAATTCCTTTGTAGCTCACAACAAAAAAGTTGATATAGAAAGCGTAAACTAATGGAACGTTTTATAGATACGGTAGTTCTTTTAGGCAAACAGGAACAAGCATTTCGGAGTCATAATGAAAAGCCAGATTCTAATAATCGTGGCAATTATGTCGAAACACTTTTATACTTATCTAAGTATGAACAGTTAATGGACTCTCATTTGGAACAGTGTTCAAGTGCACGTAATCCGGTTTTTTCGGGTCTATCAAATGACATCCAAAACGATTTAATACAAAGTATAGCCGCAGTGATCAAATGCGAAATTAAAGTAGAAATAAGTGAAACGCGATTTGTGTCCATCATGATTGATGAAACACCAGACATGAGCCATAGGGAGGAACTTAGTGCCGTTTTGCGTTACTTATCGGAGGAAGGAGTAGAGGAAAGGTTTCTTGGGTTTTTTGACGTGTGAGAGTCGAAATGCCGATGAGCTCTCAAAACACATTTTCAATATACTTGATGTATACGGTTGCAAGGAGAAATTAGTTGGGCAATCTTACGATGGGGCCGCGGTTATGCCAGGGGAAGTAGGTGGTGTTAAAAAAAAGTCCTGGATGCTTGTCCAATGGCTTATTTTATTCCTTGCTACGCACATGTTTTAAATTTGGTGTTATCTCAATCACTGGAAAATATACCTGAATTGAAAGTTTTTTTTGGCAATATAAACACAATACGAGGGCGGGTCAATAAGTCCGTGACTTTTTGAATTTCTGACCTCTTTACTGAAACGGCAACACTGCTCCTGTCAACAGGCATCTGTCAGTTGACTCCTGTCAAAATTTAAACTTGCTGCTGCGTCAGTTAGTTTGTGTTTGACAGATATTTTTATCAGACTACTCACTAATTTGAGGAGAAAATGAAAAAAAGTGAATTTCGTGTGCTTATTAAGCATTATTTCTTGCGAAAAAAAACCATTACCGAGACCAAGGCTAAGCTTGAAAAATACTATGGGGACTCTGCACCATCGATTTCAATGGTAAAAAAGTGGTTTACTGAATTTTGTTGTGGCCGTACAAGCACTGAAGATGCCGAACGTCCTGGACGCCCAGCTGAGGTCTCTACACCCGAAACAATCGAAAATATTCACGATATGGTGTTGGCCGACCGAAGATTGAAAGTGCGAGAGATTGTGGAAGCCGTAGGGATCTCGCATGGCTCAGTGGTTTCAATTTTGAATGATCACTTGGGCATGAGAAAGCTTTCCGCAAGATGGGTGCCGCGTTTGCTCACAGTCGACCACAAACGCAATCGTGTAACAACTTCACAGGAAGGTTTGGCGTTGTTTAATCGCAATATGGAGGAGTTTTTGCGCCGTTTTGTAACCGTGGACGAAACATGGATCCATCACAACACACCAGAGATCAAACAACAGTCAAAACAGTGGGTTTCTAAGGGTGAATCGGCGCCAAAGAAGGCCAAGGTGGGTTTGTCAGCCAATAAAGTTATGGCGACTGTTTTTTGGGATGCACGCGGGATAATCCACATTGACTACCTTCAAAAGGGAAGAACAATCAATGGGGAATATTATGCCAACTTATTGAACCGATTCAATGACGATTTGAATAAAAACCGACCTGCAAGGGTGCACACATGTGCAGTTGCCATGGCAAAAAACCATGAATTAGGCTATGAATTGCTCCCTCATCCACCCTATTCTCCAGATTTGGCTCCGAGCGACTACTTCTTGTTCCCAAACCTGAAGAAATGGCTTGGTGGAAAAAGATTTGACTCCAATGATGAAGTCATCTCGCAAACAAAGGCCTATTTTGAGGACCTCGACAAATCATTTTTTTTGGAAGGGATAACAAAATTGGAGAAACGTTGGACAATGTGTATAGAGCTCAAAGGAGACTACGTTGAAAATAAAATTATTTTTTTATCAAAAAATCTGTGTTTTATTCCAAAAGTCACGGACTTATTGACCCGCCCTCGTAGTACCCTTCTTTAATGAATCAACTAAACGTTCAAATATTTTAAAACAAATAGCAAACAGACGCATTCCGGGAGTATCAGAAACTCGCTGGCATTACCATTCCCGAATAGTTAACGTTATTTTTAACTGTAGATTATAGATATTATTGAAACTTTTAAGCAAATATTAGACCATCCAAAAGAATGGGACACTGACGCACTTTCAATGGCCGAAAGTTTATTGCTTAAGTTAGAAGGGAAAGATTTTTGCTTTTTACTGCACGCGGTTTCCGAAATATTTGCTAAAACCGATGTATTGTTTAATTTAATACAAAATAAACAAACAGATGTTGAAGTTGCTAAGCGAGAAATCGAGTGTTTTGAGTCTTGGCTTTCTACTGAGTTTGTAAACAAAGTTGATTTAATTTTTGAAAGTATAAATGATTGTGCTGAACCTCCACGGAAACGCCGATTACTTGATTTTGATTTAAAGACACACTATAAGCGCCTTTTTGTAGAAATAAAGGACAATATTATATCTCAAATTAAGACACGATATAAATCTTTCACGGATTTAATTTTTTTGGATTTACTCAATAAATCAAAATACAGTCGTTTTGCTCAGTCAAGCCCAGATGATAAAATATCTTGGTGATTAACTTTTTCCCTGGAATTTTCGATTTTGCAGGTTTAAAAAATGAGCTGAAAGTTCCCTATACTACGTCTTCACTTCAACCACTTGACGTTTTATGCCTCTATAAACATTTAAGAAGTGAAATATTGTGTGAAACATTTCCCCAAATCTTAAAATTAAGTGGACTATTTTTAACACTACCAATGACTGTTGCTTCCGTGGAAAGATCTTTTTCCACTCTGAAAAGAGTTCATACATATTTCAGAAATTCTCAAGGAGAAGACAGGCTTTCTGATTTAGCACTTTTATCCATAGAAAAGCGACTCCTTTTAAAAATAAATAGTAGGCCTAACTTTTATGAAAGAGTTCTTGCAGAATACGTGAAAAAAGGTAGAAGAATAGACTTAGAGTACAAATAAAAAAAAATATTTAACAAAACTTTTCACATTTTTTTCCAAATTCTACTGTTTTTGATTTTAAAAAATATTAATCATTAATATTTTCTCTTTTTAACTTTGTACAAAAACTATTTTTAAAATATTTTTATATATTATAGATATAAAATCTATACATTTTTGTAAATATTATGCGTGAAGCTTTTTAATTTAAATTTTTATTTATGTATTTATTTATTTAACAAACCGTGATTTATGAAGTTCCTTTTTTTATTACTTAGGTACTATCAATTTTCTTTAAGGTACAGCATTTGCATCTGCCAAAAAGGTTTCTTTCGAAGCCACTTTTATTATACTTTAGGTTCATTGTAAATTTAAGCTTAAATGACTTGAAGTATAAAAAATTGGCTTGAATTGCTTTACTTCTATGCGATTTGCAGTACACAATATAATTTCAGAAAGCGTTTGCAGGTGCATATTTTTTCCGACTTACCATTTAACATTTTCCACGCCACGCCACTTACCTATTGCAAACAATTCCCATTGACTCATCAAAAAAACGGACAACTAAATCCATTTGTCCTTTCTGAGCTATTTTGTTCAAAAACATATAACAAAGTCGTCACATTTGTTTACTTTATCCAAAAGAATGTTATGGAAATATGGGGAGATACCGTGGTTGATAACGTAGGAACTCTTAGTTCTTCCTAACTTTAAAATTTTCAGCAATTTGGCTGTCTGGGAACATCAATCGAAAAAGATCACTAATTTCCACAGCCGAGTTCAAGGTCGCTCTGGTGGAAATAATATACAGACCCCACCTCATCTCTGCGACAATGGAACCGGTCTTGTCGAAAGTAAAATATTTTGTTTGTGTATTTTGAGCATTAATATTTTCTGGTGTATTTTGAGATGTTTTTGACTACTAGAGGCGACCAATGAATGAGACGCAGTGAAGAAAGTATCAATTTTTGTGACGTCAAAGCTTTAGAATTTGACTTATGCGCTAGTCCAATTTGATGCGACACCAAAGCCCTTTGGCCCATGTTGCTTAACTCAAATTCTTTTTTGCGTAATTTGCACCTTGCTTTGCCGTTATTGCCTTAAAATAACAACTATACTATACAAAATCTTCCTTAGCAAAGGGAACAAATTTCGCTAAACGAAGTCAATCGAAATAGACTATGTATTTTGATTTTTGATGTATAAGTTTGCATGTCTTTTTTTCGGAAAGCATGAAGATGTGGTTTTCCATTTAAGCATTATCTCAGACTTTTCGTAGCGCATGGATCGAAAAATAGGATTGATATGCTTTTCAATGCTACTTGGCATCTCCATTAGCTGTTTACCAAATAATACAACTGCGTGCAAACGCTATACTTTCTCGAAACCAAAATCGTCTCAACCAATCAAATTAAAAATGTCTAAGGTATATACATTATTAGATAATAATGGTGGATTAGTGAAATGGTGCGTGGGTATATCTCGAAAGATATCGAGATCTGCGAAATGCGATCCCAAAATAAGAAAATATGTGGATTCATGAAAAGTAATATTTTTGCTCCCAATGGAAAACCACATAATTTTATTCAAAAATATTGCACAGAACAGAAAAGATATAAAATTGTCTTCCTTTTCACAAATAAAATTTTGTGTGGGTAAACTTCAGAGCACGACATAAAAATCTTGTTTAATATTATAAAAAAAGAATACACACAGAGGGAATTTTCCCTGACTGTTTTCGAAATTCCCTGACCAAATGTTCGTTCCCTGACTTTCCCTGACTTTCCAGTCCAGTGGCAACCATGAAAAATATAGATTCAATTTATTTCGGTCAACATAATTTTGACTTTTTGAAGAGTTGGTAACCATATCGTTATTTTTGAGAAGATTTGCGGCAATTTATAAGAGCAGTTCGTAAGAGCTTTGAAATTGGGACAGCTTATTGAAATCAATAATGGTCAGAGTGAAACGCAAATATCCTATCCCCCTGCAAATAAAAATAGAAAATGTAATACAGGAATCCCCGGATAAGTGCCTCTCCTAAAATGTCCAAGCCTGCGAGGTACTTAAGCGGGTAAGGCACTTATAAAAAACCCGCTTAAGTGCTCAGAAGCACTTATGTATGTCTTTTTATAAAGAAACCACGATTAATTAGGAACATATTAATATTTATTCATTTGAAAAAAAAATCACATTGAAAAGTGTTGTTACAACTAAATTCAATTTACAGCAACTTAAATCTAGAATCACATGTGAATATGTAGATACATACATTCATGTATGTACATTAATGTATCGGTTCTTTAAAAAAAAAAAATTTACCATACATGGACATAATGTATACATACTATAGAAAAATGTATACATACTATAGTTAAAATAGTAGAAAAATAGTCTGTTATTCTTGTTTGTGTAACATTTTGAAACTTGAGTTGTAAAAATTTTTCTTCGAGTATCTCGACTTCAGTATCATCAATGTTATTATGTTCTATGAACAGTCTTAAAATTGAAAGCGCTTTTAAAGTCTCAGCGAAACTTGGTGGTTGTGCTGACACTTCTTCAATTTCGCCACCCTCTTCCTCATCTTCTTGGTCATTATTGAGTTCTGTATGTATTTCCGCTATTATGTCGTCTTCTAATAACACTCCATAGCATTGAGCATTGCTATCGCATTGTACATATTCTTCAAAAATTGGTGCTTCTATTGGAATGTCCAAAATTTCTTCTATGTTTTCACCAGAAATATCTTCAGAAAACAAGACGAATCCGGCCTACCATAATGTACAAAACAAAAAAACAAGATTCCAACAACACAACAAGCAACGAAAATATACAACATACCTTCCGAAAACAATGTTTAATTGAATCACGTTTCACAAGTCACCAAGCTCGTTTCACATATGCGAGGGCGTTAAGAATTGTAATTGATTTGGAAAAATCATTAATTGTTAACCCATTCTTGATGGCAAGCAATTGTTTTCTGACTATAATTTGACGATAATAAGCTTTAAAGCAGGAAATTATACCTTGATCGAGAGGTTGTAAAATCGATGTCGTGTTTGCGGGCAAGAACTCTATTTTAACGTTTTCGATGTCCAAATTTTCAACTTTGTGGCATGCTGCATTGTCGATAAACAATAACACTTTTCGATTTTGATCCTTCATTTCATTGTTAAATTCTTTTATCAACTGAGACCACAAAGAAGACGTCATCCAAGCTTTATGTTGGGAATAATAAGGAAGTGGTATAGATTTTCCTTTGAAGCACCTTGGATTCTTGGGTTTTCCTATTGTGAAAACTTTTTTGTAAGTCCCATCAGCGTTTGTAAGAAAAAGAATGGTGAGACGGGCCTTATCAATTTTCCCACCTGTTGTTATTTTGTTTTTTCTGGCCAAGGTGCTATTTGGTAAGGCTTTATAGAAAAGTCCACTTTCGTCGGCATTGAAGATGTTGCATTGGTCGTACTCCCCAATTAATTTTGGCAAAACTTCTTGGCAATACACCTCTGCTCCTGAAGCATCAGCGTCAGCTTTTTCACCCTGAATTTTAATAGATCTGATGTTTTGCCTTCGCTGCCCACGCCATAGCCAGCCACTGGTTGGTTCGAAGTCTTCATTAAATTTAGCGGCAAATTCTTTTGCTTTATTCATAAGCAGAATCCCACTAATAATGGCATTTTGGGACCGCATTTGGTCAAACCATTTGATAAGAGCTTTTTCGACTTTCTCGTTGGAACATTTTCGCAAACGTTTTCTTTTGGAATTTTTATTTGTGTGCGCAGCTTCTCCCAATTGTTTTTTATTTCTGGGAAAGCGATTTATAGTCGACACATCACACTTAAATTACCTTGCAATTTCTTTTCTGGGAAGAGTTTTGCATTCAACCAGATTTAGAACTTGAAGTTTTTGTTTTAAAGAAAGTGATGTAATCTTTCTGCCTTTACCAGGCATTTTTATAAATTCAGGTTTTACTTACGTTACCTCGACAAAAATCCGTACAGCAAAAGTTTTTTGACAAGTGATAGTCTGATAGAGACATAAATAGGGTCTGTGATGCCAGGTTCAGCATTGTACCAGATTGGTTTTATTACTTTTTATATTTTTAGTTCTTAAGCATGAATCACAAGGAACTGCTAGCAGCATATACGCGTTCACCATTTAAGACACAAATTCAATTAGGTACTTAAAAGAATTATTTTCAGGTAAATATCAATAAAAGTTAGAATTAAAAGAGGCAATTAAGCGGGAAAAGTACTTAAGCGAAAGGCACTTAAAAGGTGAGTTTTATATGAAAAATTCTTTAAAAATTTTGGTTCTGAGAAAATAGAGGTACTTATGCGGGTTAGGCACTTAAGCGAGAGGTACTTATCCGGGGATCTCTGTAGTAAAGTTTCTTTGAACCCTTGCAATCTTAGACTTTTTTTAGAGTAAATTTCGTAGTACGACTTCCATATTACGGAGTCTAACTAAAGATACGTAGAGGGATTTTAGAGTGTAAGAGTGCATTTGGAGATATTCAAAAATAGATTATTGCGGTCGCACCACTTCAAAACCGCAACAGTCTCGTCTTGCAATAAATCCAGTCATATTCAGAATTAATATTTTAAGGTCGTCCACCACAAACAGGAGGCATTCGGAGTGTTTTATTACACTGGGTTGATCATTAATAAAAGGAATAAAAGAGGTTCAATGTGATTGCCTTGTGGAACCCCAATGTTACATTTATGTGCATTGAAAGACTAGCATCAATTTTTACTAGCTGAGTGCGATTTATTAAAAAAGATTCAATGCATAAGAAAATATTGGAGTCGAATCCAAGAGAAGATAATTATTGAACAAGTGTGCTATGACAGACTATGCCAAAAACTTTACGCGAAACGCGTAAAAATAGCACCCGTTCGATAGCCACCACTGAAATTCTTTACAACAAAATTGCAAAAAAGAGCTAGGTTAGTAGTAGTGGAAATAAACCAGTGTTGATGTTCCGATACCACATTCCGGATGGAGAACGTAATTTTATTGCAAACAACCTTCTCAAATAATTTCGGGATTGTAGATATCTTCCATATAGGCCAACCCTTATTGTAGACATTCTACTAAGGACCATTATATGGGAAATTTTCAAGCATCAAAAATATTCCGCAGGCTATAGACTTTTCTGAAGATAATATATAGAGGTTTGGAAAGATATTTAGCACATTTAAAAAAAATGGGGCAATGCCATCGGGACCATCATTTTTACCAGCTTTAAGATTAAGAAGACCTTCCTCAACATCAGTCCTATTTATACAGATCAGTAATAAGGGTGGCGACGGTGTAGAGGTTAGTGTGTTGGCTTGTGACCCGTGCGGTGCAGGTTCAATCCCCATGGGGAACAACAACATACGCCACCCAATCACATGCCTCTTCACCAAAAGGAGGATTTCTGCCTGGTAGTACAATGGAACGTTACCGAGTCTGAGTGCTCTGGGATTTGGATTTCCTTTTTTAAATAAAAAAAAAAAAAAATATCAATAATTCGTTAGATATTTGAATTGATGAAGTGAACGGAATTAACAGGGGAATAGATAAATTTTAAAAAAAGAAGCGAAGTAGGTACAAAGTTGTTTTTATCATCAGATTTAGGAACAAATGGGCTTTTTAATTTAAACGGAAAGTCTTTAAATATTTTTTTATTGTGAAGGAATGTTAAGTGACGGTAATTAAGTTTGGCATTGGGGTAGATCTCGCCTTTAAGGTGCCATGTAGAATCTGGAGTTGGATCAAAGAATCTGAAAAGCAGCAACATTTTCTTTCTCCCTACATCTGCCATTACCTAAACAAACTGCACACTGACATGAACCAGTTCGACGAAAGGTTATCTGCTCTCAGTATTGCCTGCGCTGATTCAAAGATGTCACATTTTCGCATTCAGAGAGACTACATTGAAATTCGATACACATCCTTCATTCAATAAGTTTCAATAAATATTATCTATCAGATGCTTCCCTATACTATCAAACACACTGAACTAGGAAATTCAACTGAACATGGAACTGACTTAACTTCCTTGTTCAGGCTCCGAAAGTTTCTCTCAATTGCTTTAACTTTTGAACTCATTAAGTAGTCAGGCGCCAAACTTATTTGACTTGAATCGTCCTTAAACAGTTGCGATTCACTATCTCCTTTGAGAAATAAAAAAAAACGTTGTTCATTGTTCTCTTATTTTTATCACGTTTTCTGGCTAAGCACGTTTTGGTTATTCTTTCACATAGATGCCATTGTATACCCGACCAATATTTGCACGAATTTTGTTTAAAAAATGCATCCGTCCAAGAGTGCAATCTCTTAATTTTACAATAGTTACGTGGAAGGTAGTATTTTTTTTTTTCAATTGGTTTTTTCTTCTATTCATTCTGGTAGTGCTGTATGAAAACCATGCCACGGCCTTGACATCCTCTTCTAGCAGTGTTGCCTGTGTGTGTTTTCCCTCTCGTATACTCTCCGCGTGACATACACACTATCGATTGTTGAACTTCACATTCAGTCATCAAGTTGCCAGAATTGTTTGCTTAGCCTACCCTTGACAGTTTTTATGCGCCTGGTTAGTAGTTTTCTTTTAATTATTTGTATAAATTAAAATGCATCCACCAAAACCTTTCTAAGCGGTGGAGACCGAGAGAGAGATAAACATCAGTACCCTCCAAACCACAAACCTATTTCATTCAACTTGTTGTACAAATATTCCTTTGTGTGGCCATTATCCCATCTCATTTTTCAATGCCTGTAAAGAGCGCATTTTCGGCCAAAGAAATCCAAAGCAAGGATACAAATACACTCTTTGGTTGAACACATTTATCAGATCCTTCGCATTAAAATACAAAAATTGAGTATTTAGGGCAAAGGAGGACATATGGACGTCTAATGGATAGATTGCAAATCCACACACGAATATTTATTTTGCGACGCATTGGCGACTTTAAGTCTGGTGCCTTTCTTTTTCTTTTTGCCGCATAGCAATAGAGTTGAGTTTGAATTATTTTCTACATCTCTCGCTCGATGGTGGCAGATATGATGGTTGATGATGTTAATTAATGGATTGGCAGAGTGTCTTTCGACAGAGACACACAGTAGCGAGTTGATTATACTTTAAAGTTTAAACGATCGATAGAACTCTTCATCCCATCATGTCTGTCAGAAAGAAGGGCATCCACTCAATTCGTTCGTTTGTTTGTTTTGTAAAGCACATCGTTTGACTCTGTCTACTCTCTGTAGACGGAAATTAACTGTGAAGCTTTTTTTTATTAACCTTAATACAAGCTCAAAGTTGCTTAATCTGTCTTAAATTTAGTTCACTTAAATTTCATTCAATGTGGTAAGTCTAACAATAAGTATACTCAATAGTGAAGTCTGACTAATTATCTGGATAGATAATAGGAAGTCAAGTTTTAGGCTGCGGTTTGGGTGCCAGCGAATTTTACTCGCGCGAAGTTTAAATTTCTTTATGTGGATATTCGTATGTGGAAAGAAACATTTATTTGCAGGAAGTACTGCTAAGTAGTCGCGTTCTGAAGTGCTTTGATTTGGTAAAGTTTTATTATGTCGTTGTCGCTCTTCTTTGATTATTGTAGAATGAATCCAGACACATTTTAATATATTTTGTCAAGTAGAGAGCCCACAATAGAGAAAATGTCAACCAATTTTGTTACGCCGATATCACCATGGCACATAGCACACTACTCCCAAATTATATGATCCCCCAGGCGCCCTGCTCTCATACATACATTGCATACTCCATCTACCATGTGTAGACTCGTCTACCAAATCCTTTAAAACTCAAAATAATTGCCTTGAATTCGCTTTACTCGCGCGAGTAAAATAGAAGTGAAACCATCGGAAATTTGACTCGTTTACTTAGCGCGAGTAAATTGTATGCACCGGAATCACACCATAATAGATGCGTAGTTTTGAATGAGTTCAAATGTTTAACTACGTGACGGAACAGGGTGGAAACGGAATCGGCCTTGTGGCAGAGCTGCTTCTCAGCGTTTTGACCATTTCAAAGTCCAATGATCGTTTGACGTCTCTCAAACTGGTGATAGTGAGGTGTGGAGTATTGTCATTGCGTTGATCGCCAAGTTGGATTCGAGCAGAGAGAAAAAGATGCATTCTGGCTTGATTTTCACAACCTCATCAAGAACATCCCATAAGAAGAACTTCTGTTTGTTATCGGAGATATGAACGGACATGCCGGGCAGCCAAACAAAGACGGACGACTGCCATGGACGGCAGCGATACGGCACCCGGAACTTTCCGGGTGAAGATATCCTCAGCATGTGCAAGTCATACGGACTTATCGTTCTAAATACCATGTTCGTTAAACAGCTTGATTACCAAAGCACGTTCCATGAAGTCTCGGGTTAAAGATTGCAAATTGATAATAAGAGAGGCAACAGCCAGCAACACCGCCTCTTCTGTCAGGAAGAACTTTTTATGGCGGCAAGGACGAACAAAACTAAAAAAACACAGAAAATCAAATGGTACAATCTGGATAAAGAGAAATTGCAAATATGCAAAATTATCTCCATTCCCATAATGCATCTCATCAACGAAGTTGAGGCTGCAGAGCACAAGATATGTGGGATTCCTTACAACGACCTTGCTAGGATAGCGCCAAATCACTGCTTGGAGCTTCAAAAGGACACTATCAACACAGCAAAGAAACATAATAGTAAAAAGATGAAGCTTAAACAGTGATAAGTGACAAGAAAGCGGTATTCAAAGCTCGGTCAAAGTGATCCACTAATAATGGAGATGAAAAAGCACTCCTCGAATCGGAATACAGACTTTACAAGAGAGTTAGAAGAAATTTCTTCTGCAGCTGCTGATAGAAACCAGGCTATCCACGAACTCCGACAAAACTGCTTGAACAGGGGCACAGCCATTTTTAAAATAGCCGCTCAGAGAAAGAGAAATGCCCAGGAAATCCGTTCGACAAAGTTCATCAAAAATTCTCAAGGGCTGCTTCTTTTGGATAACGAAAAAATACTACACAAGTGGCAGTAGTATTGTGAAGGACTTCTAAATGAACAATTTCCTCGGATATGTTTTCCGACGGCCCATTGTAACAATGAAGAACGACCCGATATTACCGCCGAAGAAGTTAGAAAGGCGGTCAAAGACTCAAAAAAGCGAAAAGCAGTTGGGCTTGGGCTGGACGAGATACCCCCCTGAGTTCTGCAAAAATATGGGAGACAGCGGGTTCAAATGGCATGATTCTCATCTCCAAACTGACGAGAAGCGATATAATGGCTAACGAGTGGAAGCAAAGTTTTCTCCTTCATTTGTACAAAGTAAAATTCGATACGCGAGACTGTGGCAATTACTGTTCAATCAAGCTTAGATAGCCGAATGCGGAAAATAAAACGACGATCTGAAGACCAGTGCTGGTTTGTCGCAAGTAAATCAACCAACGATGGAATCCAAAGTAAAAGGATCATGATGAAAAAATATCGTGATTCCTTAAAGGATTTGGTTACATAACCAAGGGATCTGTTACGGGTAGCGTTTAGACAAAGAGGAATTCCAGAAACCTACATACAGATGATCAGATGTATTAGGGTGGCGCTTAGACAAAGAGGACTTCCAGAAACTTACATACAGATGATCACATGTATGAGGGAGTAAAGACAAGAGTAAGACGTCCCGCTGGCGTCATCGAGGAGTTCGCAATCAAAGTCGGTGTACAAACTCCATTGTTATTTATTACAGTCTTACAAAGTGCATCAGTTATTCTTTGCTGACGATGGAGTCATCAGCAAGTATCAAACGTTCTTGCAACGAGCACTTGATGTATGGGTATCGGGTTTTTTTTTTTTTTTTTTTATAATTTGCTTACGCTAAAGGAATTTTTTTTTCTGTTGTTACAGTACCCTTATAATGCTAAGAACACAGTGTAAGCTACTTGGTATTAGAAATAATAGGGAGATAGAAAAGAAGTGTTTGGGTGCAGTTGTAGGGTTTTTCTCCACGGGTGGTGTCTAAGTTACTTAGGGAGATTATGATTTCATGTATTCGGTATAAAGTAATGGACTTGGCCGGGATTCGAAGGCATGACCTTCCATTCCGTAAGCGAATACACAACTACTGCACCATTGCCACCCGCCTCTCTGATCCACTCCGACCCATTCCAGACTTTTATATGAATGGAAGAGTGATTCCCAAGTGTGAAAAGTTCAAATAACAGGGATCTTTGATCAATAGCGAAGCATGACGATATGAAGTATGGCGTAAGAGTAGTTCGGATGAAAAATGCCCACAAGCTGAAAGGAAGGCTCTACACCGCAGTTGTGAGCCAGGCGCCCACATACGGTTCACAATGTTGGACGGCGTACAAAAAGTATGAGGCCAAATTAACGATCCCTTTAATCCTGATCATAGCCTCACCGTCATAAAGGACAGGAAGAATCGGGTACGGATAGGTAGATAACTTTCTCACTCTTAATATCCGGGGAGCACTGTTCTACCTTTCAATAACTGATGAAAAAACAGAATGTCGGCTGTTACTAGCCGTAAAGGATCGCTCCAAACAGACCACGTAAGGCGAAACGTATGAAACGTCGGGCGGCTTCAATTCATGTTTCATGTGGACTTAATAATACGGAGACCAGACCTGGAATGCATATGTAAGGAGCGCCCTGACAAAAGTAATATGTATACACGCATTTTTTTATATAGGGATCGGAATATTCTTTTGACCAACGTTTAATGAATCCAAGAGTAGCGTCAGCTTTGTTAATAATATCTGCCCTAGCGAGGTAACCGTCGGAACGGAAAATTCTCCGCAACGCATACTCCTTCGGAGACTCAAATTGCCTTCGAGGTGTCTGTCATCGGATGAAAATTATATATAATTGCGATGGCGCACCGCGTCGCATTGATTTCACATGCGACAGACTTAAAGTTCTAAAAGAGACGTGCAAAGTACATTTAAATATCGATAAATCAATATGTCTTTCGATACTTATATATAATGAAGACTTAACGAGCTTTAAATTATCATATACATATCAATAAAGGGAGTTTGATTTTATAGTTTTTAACAAGGAAGGATGTCACTTTGCCAATAAATTGTACGCTAGCGTTAACTAGAACACAATTCAATTTTTATTTAAAATATATCGATTCAGTCGATATATTTTCGAAAGTACCATCTCTATAATTCAAACATAATGTAATTACCGAGTTGTCAAAAGGTGAAAACAATTCCATTTAAAAGTAAAAAAAAAACATAGGGACGGGCTACAGTCCGCTTGGGCGAACTGTTGGATATGTATGGTTGAATTGTTAAGAACGCTCTACATATTTTGTTATATATCATTTAAAGGATTTTATCAAAAAAAACGCTCCCTAGCTCAAACTTGGGTGTTCCAATAAAATTGTTTTATTTAATTGTGGGCGTGTCAGTTAGCGGATTTTGAAACTATTTACACATGAGTATAAAGGGCCCATAGAGAGTATATATTATAAATTTCAGCTCCCTAGCTCAAACTTTGGATTTTCAAAAAAAAAAATCGTTTTATTTATTTGTGGGCGTGTCAGTGGGCGGATTTTGAAATTTTTTTATCCCGAGCAGTTTTAGGAGTCATAGATCATATATAAAAAATTTCAGCTTTCTAGCTCAAAATTCGATTTTTTCCAAAAATTTTGTTTTTTTTTTTGAGTTTGTGGGCGTGTCGGTGGGCGTATTTCAAAAATTCGTAAACTTGATTATTTCGGCACCCTAGAGAGTATATGGTTAAAATTTCAGCTCTCTAGGTCCAGTTTAAAGGAATATTTTTTGCCGACAGACGGACGGATCGACATTTCTATCGATGCTGATCATAAATATAGTAACTTTTAGGGGTCTACGGGCAATATTAAGGTATGTTACAAACTATGCGTCAAAATTAATATACCCTTAGAATAGGGTATAAAAACAGTGTGTTTTGAACAGGACTAACATTATGCAGGATCCGAGACGTTTGGCATTGTTTGACGAGTACTTGGAAATGAGTAAGTAACAAATGTCATTATTTCATTCAATTCAAAACACTCATTCATTTCAGTCCTTCAGTATGGCTTCGTTACACTCTTTGTAGCAGCTTTCCCATTGGCACCGCTCTTCGCCTTACTTAATTATTGGCATGTTTTTGCAGCTCGCTTGGCGTTCGTTGTTGCCTTTGAGGTAAGTTTCTATATTATTGCTACTCCGCATTTGTAATCCCCTGCTTTGGTTCCAGCACGTCGTATTCGTTGTCACAGGAATAATGCAATTATTATTCCCCATATACCAGCGTGAAGTGAAGACGCAAATGCAACGCGAACAACTTCCAGCCTAAGAAGCAAAATTCAACAAAGAGAATTTGAGTCTGTTCCGTGAGGTGAACACTCGAACAGGTGGTGCTATGGCCAGTCGTGGTAGCTGGGCGAGACGACTGAGTCGCATGTGTGACGGTCTGGAGGCACACTTTGAAGTGTTCTTCTCGACCGCAACGATTCGTGGAATCGACAGTGTGGGAAGTTTCCTGATAAGAAGAAGACAATGAAAACGAGGGTAGAAGTGAGTTGTAGCAGAATTGGCGAGGTGAGGATTCTCATTGCAACCGATGTTGCTTCCAGAGGACTTGATATCGAGGATATAACGTAAGTAATTCATAATGTTGACTTGCAGATTAATAAATTCATCACTCCATAGATATGTTGTCAACTGCAACATCGAGGAGTACATGCATCGTGTTGGTCGTACAGGTCGTCGGTAACTAACAATAATTAGGTCCTTGGAGCACTAAATAAGATCCTTAAGCCCGAAAAAAACATTTTTTTCAAAAACTCCTACAAAACCGCGCAGTATATTGTGTTCAATGTTATTTGACTAACAGATCCTTGGAACAACAAAAAAGGTCCTTAAAAGTAGGGAAAGGGATATTTTTCCAAAATGCCGTTACAATCCACACGGTATAGCTGTGTTCAGTGTTATTTGACTAAGAGGTCCTTGCAACAACAAAAAAGGTCCTTAATAGTCGAAACCAGGATATTTTTCCAAAATGTTTGTTGTTCCTAGGACCATTTATTCAAAAACCATTGAACTCATATATACCGTGCCGTTTCTAAAGACATTTTTGGAAAATAACCTTTTTCGGGTTTAAAGGGCTCCAAGGACCTCTTTGTAAAATAACCTGATGTAAAATAAAAGGGGCATTCAATCAACTTTTATTTGCATAATAAATCCCAATAAATTATAACCATTATATAGCAAAATTAAATTTTTATTCAAAAAATTCGTGCATCGAAAAACCAATTTACAAGGTGTTTACATAAAAAAAAAACAACAAATTCCGCAACAAAATGTTGGCGGACGATTTCGGAAAAAAACTTGTGTGTCAAAATGTCAAAAACAAGAAAAAATACACTTCATCGTACTTCAACGCATACCGCCAGTGTGCGTTACATTTTGGCTTAAAAATTTTCCAATCCGTCGGAACGGAATTAACATTAAGCAAATATTCTCCGATTCGGACGATTTCGGAGAATTTTCCGTTCCGACGGTTATGTACCTCGCTAGGGCCCATTATCGCATATTAAACCCAGATCGCGGATTGAAGTGACTATTGGAATATGCTCCTTATTGACAATAGATTTTCTCTTTTAGAATGGAGGGTACTATCGGGAGCAGGTGGTTATTATTGAGCTCCAGAAAGTTATTTTGGCACTAAATATACAATTTGTCCAGTCAATTTACAGTGCTTGGGTATATTCTCTGCATGAGATTTGTTTATAAATTCTTATACCTTCTGCGTAGATTAGCACATCAGAATAAGAAACAAATTGCTCTACAACATATATGGTTACAACGAAAATAAACGGGGTAGACATTGTACTGATTGAGGTGATGAGGTTGCAATGGACATTGGAAGACGGCGCTTAGTGCTAAGTTTTCAATACGGGATGTCGACCACCTTCTTCGAATACCTGCATGAGGCAAGATCATGCCAATATTCGGTCTGCTGTTGACGTAGAGCCTAAGTCATATCACGTTTTGAAACAGACGAGCAGCATCCTTTTGATGGTTTTGAGCCAACAAAGCCTGACGATGCGCCATTCCTGGCCAGAACATGAACCGAGCTCAATGTTACAGAGTTAATGTCTGAGCAGGTATTTAACCTATTAGCCTTTCCCTTAACAGGATATTAGCAGCATTGGCAATCGCAAAGATGATTGAAGCCTGCAAAAGTTTAATCTGACAGTCTCTAAAGTAGACACCGGCTCCGGAGATACTGGCCATGGTTCCCCTATGCGTATAAACGATGACATTACCCGGCTTACATAAAGCCATTCTACCCCTAACTGTTCCCTTCCAGAACGGCACTGAAGCACATATTACTGCAAGTTATTAAGGTTTGAATGCAGCCTTTTATGTAACTCAAATAACTATGATCTGCCTCATTATTGTCGCAAGAAAAAGCTGTTCTGATAAATTGAGTAAGGGTTTGTAGACGAATAAACACGAAATTTTAATGCTGGATGATAACCGTCAAATATTCTTTTGCTATTAATAAACTGGAAAAACGAATTGGGGAGATTCACATAAAGCGGAGAAGTTGTTGTCAATGTGGGTATTATAGCCAGATATGGAATCGAACTTGACGCCTTCACGTCAAAGAAAACGGAGCGCGACCGGCCGAGTTGGTACTGACATGTTCAAACTAGAGATTCCCATAAGATAAGGCAATACCAACCGGCGACACCCACAGGCGGATCTTGGAAGTTCATATTCGACCAAGTTTTGTTACCCCTGCTGTCATGCAAAGCATCTTCATCTCAGCTGGCGTTAATTTGCTGTCCTCATTTTTGTACGCTAAGTGTGACGGGCGCAGGATTCTCTTGCCCTGACAGCCCAGTAACCTAACCTAACCTTTCGTACGCTGTCCGATATTGTGAACCGTTAGAAAGCACTGGGCGCATAACTGCGGTATAGTGCCTTTCTTTTAGCTTAGGGGACATTTTTTGGTCACAGAAGCTGTCTGAATTTTCCCTACACTTTACTCACCCTACGCTTACGCAATAATTAATGTTGTCATCACAGGTTGCTTTGCTATTTATCATAGGTCCCAGATATTTCACATTTTCCCACTTGGGAATCACTCTTCCATTTATATAAATGCCTGGAATAGCCTGACAAAAATCTAAGAGTATCTTTTGTCACGAAGTTTCCCAAATTAAAGATTATTAAAGATTGCCTAATTTTTGCTCAACCGGTTGAGTGGTTAAAGGGACTGGACCTTATGCTCTGCATGGCGTAGCCCGCTAACGTTACTTCGTTTCTCCGCTTAGGGCAGCTACTAGTTATCGAGTCGGCGACTATGACAGCTTACTTTTTTGCATCAAACAGCAACACGAAGCAAAGAAACTTCGATAGAATCACTTTTTATTCACTTTCACACCAATCGTTGTTATCGAAATTACCGATTCGTGATGAGAAAAACGACTTTCCGATGGTTGAGTCTTTAAAAAGATGCAACTGCAGAGAAAATACGATGAGTAATAAACAAACAAATGTCAGAGCTGTTGATACATTTATCCTGCAACGCCATCTAAATTATTGCTCCTATATCATTCTAATCATTCACAAAACAAAATTCACATCTTCTTCTTTCTTTAATAGCGATTAGGCTATGATCATGATTAAAGGGATTATAACCCTTCCACTTAAGTGTATCGCTACTGGTCCGCCTGAAAGGTTCGCCGGTTCGACCATAGAAAATAACGACAGCCCTCCCGATTTATCACTTTGTCACTGAGGCCAATCAAATGTTGGTGTTGCTGTATTTGTGTGATATAGGAGTTTTTAGGCTTGTCTCTCTTTCCCGCTTGAATGGAAACGTTGATTGATATAACCTTTTTGACTGGGTTCGTAAGATCTCTCCATGACAGTTCCAACTGGGAGGGTCGCTCTCTATTTTTTCTAGATTGGTTTTTTGACGTAAAGACTTCCTCGGATCTCGGATTATACAAAATTCCGATACAAATCAATATATGGTTTTCCGATTTTTCTCTGTCTTATTCGGACTATAAGGAACAGTTTTTTTCAAAAAAAAAAAATGAGCGAAATCGGTACAAGCATTCTCAGGTGATGCGCTTAACAACGAACAGCATTTCATTTTTATTATAACTAGAGTGCAGTGCAGATCTGCAGTTGTTGTCCTCTGAGTAGTCCTGTGGGCCCAGTCGTTAGTGCTTTAGACTACTGACCTAGCGGTCCCAGGTTTTAGTCACCTTGCGAAAGTTTGGCAAACAACCAAAAGTATCAGTTATCGTGGGAAGCTTCTTAGGATTGCCGTTCAGAGTTGGCGTAAAAATGTCCCTTACATTGTGCCAAAAATGTAACTGCACACACACAAATGGTTTTAGAATCAAGGTTTAAGGCTTTATGTTATTTATCTCTAGTCCTTCAATAGCTTCCCCAATGTCATAAACGAAAAAAAATGTCTTCTTCATCTGAGCATTCTAGACAGAGGCGTGAGTAATTCTGCCCGAACCGACAGCCGCTGTAACCAATGTTTCCTAACGCGTGGATTCATTACACCCCCTCCGCGTGAATGTCGATGGGAACCATTTCGTCTAAAACGAAAGTCATTTCGCTCGGAAACTGATCATCTTTCACAGTTCCCTTCTTTTCTCCTTTATCGCAAGTACTTCTGCCCAAGTCGGTACGGCGTATAAGAATACTGAAATTTCTTGGATAACAGAACTGCTACCTCAATTATTATAACGCCGTCATCGTTATGCTCGCGAAGTCCATGTGTATCCTTTAGTTAAGACCATTGTCGAGGAGTATTCGAAAGGTATTTTAATGATTAATTTCAATTAATTGTTTGGCATCCAAAACGAATGTTAATATATTCTTCAGACTTGATATAAGAACTGCTTCGGACACAAGCCAATCTTTGATTCGGGCGATGGCCTCGTTAGTGATGGTTCTACTTTTGCAATATACACTCCTCGCCACTTGAATAGGACACCGCTTACGTCTGTTTTTTATCCTTCGTTGCTCCCAAACCAAGCATGCTAGAGACCTAATTTTGTTTGTAAATTAAAGTTAATTTAATTGCTGTAATTTGATCAAAAGAAAGATTCAACGCTAAAGCATTAAGTTTTAACAAAATATTATCAACCAAAAACCGACAGAATGCGGGGTCGAAAATTTGCGCCACTTCAATAGGACATGCACTTAATTTGATCGTTATTTTTGGCACGCGGACTCATATTCTTCGTTGATCGATTTTTTTTGTTAATTTCGACTATTTAATTTAAAAAAACCTAAAATGGGCCGAGGAAAAGCATTAACCGAGGTGGAGAAAGGACAAATCAAAGCTTACAAGGACGCTGGCTTATTTTTTTTTTGTTTTTTTTTTTTTTATAATTTGCGTGCGCTAAATGGATTTCTTTTTTCTGTAGTGATACAGTACCCTTATAATGGTAAAACCACAGCGAAGGCATTTTTAGTTTGTTGCGCAAGTAGCTCCCAGCAATTCATTGCCTATTTTTGGGTGCTACTTACTGAAAGAATAGAAGGATAGGACAGAAGTTTGGTGCGATGGGATTTTTTTTTCTCAACAGGTGGCGCCTAAATTGCTTTAGGGAGATCAGTTTTTGTTGTGTGTATTCAATTTATAAAAATCATGGCCCTGGTCGGGATTCGAACGCACGACCTGCCAATCACTTAAAGAATACACAACCATCGCACCATTGCCACCTGCTATCTATTGCCAAAATACGAGGGCGGGTCAATAAGTCCGTGACTTTTGGAATAAAACACAGATTTTTTGATAAAAAAATAATTTTATTTTTCAACGTAGTCTCCCTTGAGCTCTATAAACTTTGTCCAACGCTTCTCCAATTTTTTTATCCCTTCCAAAAAAAATGATTTGTCGAGGTCCTCAAAATATGCCTTTATTTGCGAGATGACTTCATCATTGGAGTCAAATCTTTTTCCACTAAGCCATTTCTTCAGGTTTGGGAACAAGAAGTAGTCGCTCGGAGCCAAATCTGGAGAATAGGGTGGATGAGGGAGCAATTCATAGCCCAATTCATGGTTTTTTGCCATGGCAACTGCACATGTGTGCACCCTTGCATTGTCTTGGTGGAAAAGAACTTTTTTCTTGGCCAAATGAGGTCGGTTTTTTTTCAAATCGTCATTGAATCGGTCCAATAAGTTGGCATAATATTCCCCATTGATTGTTCTTCCCTTTTGAAGGTAGTCAATGTGGATTATCCCGCGTGCATCCCAAAAAACAGTCGCAATAACTTTATTGGCTGACAAACCCACCTTGGCCTTCTTTGGCGCCGATTCACCCTTAGAAACCCACTGTTTTGACTGTTGTTTGGTCTCTGGTGTGTTGTGATGGATCCATGTTTCGTCCACGGTTACAAAACGGCGCAAAAACTCCTCCATATTGCGATTAAACAACGCCAAACCTTCCTGTGAAGTTGTTACACGATTGCGTTTGTGGTCGACTGTGAGCAAACGCGGCACCCATCTTGCGGAAAGCTTTCTCATGCCCAAGTGATCATTCAAAATTGAAACCACTGATCCATGCAAGATCCCTACGGCTTCCACAATCTCTCGCACTTTCAATCTTCGGTCGGCCAACACCATATCGTGAATTTTTTCGATTGTTTCGGGTGTAGAGACCTCAACTGGGCGTCCAGGACGTTCGGCATCTTCAGTGCTTGTACGGCCACAACGAAATTCAGTAAACCACTTTTTTACCATTGAAATCGATGGTGCAGAGTCCCCATAGTATTTTTCAAGCTTAGCCTTGGTCTCGGTAATGGTTTTTTTTTCGCAAGAAATAATGCTTACTAAGCACACGAAAAGCGCTAATACGAGGTCGACTTTCCTCGCGTCCAGGACTGGCTCTGGCCGGACTCTGAACCTGGAAGGGAATGCAGTCGAATCTTTACGGATGGCTCCAAAACCGATCAAGGATCTGGTGCTGGTGTCTTCGTGGAGAGCGATAGCGTTAGACTTTTCTTTCCGTTAGGCAAACATGCGTCAGTCTTCCAAACAGAGACTTATGCTATCCTAATGGCCATGGACTATGTTACGAGGAACAGGTGGAGGGGGCGAAGTATCTGCGTCTGTAGCGACAGTCAGGCTGCGCTTAAGGCCTTACTCAAACCCTTAACTACCTCCAAAATAGTACGTGAATGCAAGATATCTCTGAATTCGGTCGGAAGGCTGAATTCACTTAAACTTGTCTGGGTCCCGGGTCATAACGGGATCACGGGAAATGAGATCTCCGATGAACTTGCTAGACAAGGCTCAGAGGGGGACCTCTCAGGACCTGAACCAGCGATCTGTCTGCCTGCGTCCTCGGTCAGGGCTTCCATTGACGGTTGGGTTTCCTATGAACACAATCGCCGTTGGCATGACTCTCCAGGGTGCAGACAGACTAAGCAAATGCTCCCCGACGTCTGTGGGAAATCCGAGGCATTCTTGTTGTCTCTCAACAGAAAAGACTGCAGACAGACTACTGGCGTTCTTACGGGACACTACGCTTTTGCCAAACACCTTAAGGTGCTAGGCCTAAGCGACACCACCAACTGCGAAGCCTGTGGAGAAAGCGACGACACTGCAGAACATTTCGTCTGTGATTGTCCTGCTTTTGCTCGTATCAGGTGGCAGGTATTTGGTGCGGATATGGTGAGTGCTGTAAACCTAAGCTCCTTATCATTTAAGCGCCTTCTCGTTTTTCTTAGAAAAACGAGTAAATTCCCACAGTAAAATGTGGTGTGTCTGCCTGGCAGTACAATGGACCAGTATTGAGTCTGAGTGCTCCAGTGCAGAAAGTTTCACACATCCCGACAAAAAAAAAAAAAAAAAAAAAAAAAAAAAAAAAAAAAAAAAAAAAAAAAAAAGCACACGAAATTCACTTTTTTCCATTTTCTCCTCAAATTAGTGAGTAGTCTGATAAAAATAGCTGTCAAACACAAACTAACTGACGCAGCAAGTTTAAATTTTGACAGGAGTCAACTGACAGATGCCTGTTGACAGGAGCAGTGTTGCCGTTTCAGTAAAGAGGTCAGAAATTCAAAAAGTCACGGACTTATTGACCCGCCCTCGTAGCTAAAAAAAAATCGAGAGGAGCTGACACATTATATCCACATTTTTAAATAATGAGTATGAATATGGGAAAAAACATGAAAGGCCAGACACACAGCGTTCTTCCTAATGCGGAAAGGCGACTTATTTTAAGAAAAGCGTCAAATTCTCATGACTCTTTGGCAAAAATCAGGGATAAATGCGGTGTCAAGGCAAGTCTTACAACTATGCGTCTTGTTATTTCGAAAGCTAAACATCTAAAAATACTGAAAATTAAGAAGAAGCCACCTCTCAACCCGGTTCGAAAAGAGCAACGCCTCAGTTTTTGTAGCGCACATGACCTGGCCTGGCATAGAGTAGTCTTCTCCGATAAAAAAAAAATAATTTGGAAGGCTCCGATGGCTATAGCTACTATTTCCATGACCTCAGCATAGAAACACATTATCTGGACCGGCTGCATAGCAGAGTTGGAGGTGTGATGGTGTGAGGGCCATTTCCTATTATGGAACCTGCCATCTACAATTTATGTCAACCACAATGAATACGTTGTCTTACAATGTCATATTGAAAAAGGCGTTTCCATACTTTCATACCCTTTTTAGATTTCTGCCTTGGATTTATCATCATGATAATGCGCCAGTACATACAGCTCGGGTATTTAAAACCTATATAAAGAGCCAAAATGTGGAGCTATTAAGCTGGCCGCCCTATTCTCCTCATTTAAATATCATTGAAAATGTTTGGGGATGGTTGACACGTAAAGTATACGGATCAGGACAACAATATTCGAGTATACCCGAACTAACCCAAGCCATCGAATTAACTTGGAGCTCGATTTCACTGAATTATTTGTCTAATTTGTATACATCCCTTCCAAACCGGAGGTGTGAAGTTTTGGAAGAGAAAAGTGACTCAACACACTATTAAAAAAAATGTTTGAATGTAAAATACTCCAATTATCTTAAATTTAGGTTATTTTTGTAATAAAAAGAAACAGAAATCTCTAAAATGTTTTTTTTATAGAAGTGTCCTATTCAAGTGGCGCAAATTTTGACCCCGCATTTTGTCGATTTTTGGTTGATAATATTTTGTTAAAACTTAAAGCTTTAGCGTTGAATCTTTCTTTTGATCAAATTACAGCAATTAAATAACCTTTAATTTACAAAAAAAACTCTCTAGCATGCTTGGTTTGGGAGCAATGAAGGATAGAAAACAGACGTAAGGGGTGTCCTATCAAGTGGCGAGGAGTGTATTTGTTACAGTGAAAAATGCGATGTCATCAGCAAGCAAAATTAGTTGACTGCTTTGTATTGAGCAATGCATTAAGAAAAAATGAATGCTCATCTGATGACTCCTTAATGTCGTATCCTGTTATGATGCATCCACTTTTGTCCCGAATTATCTCAATTACATACATCCAAATGCATTCATCACTCGAAAGTTCAACTACATACGAAACTGCACAAAAACGCCACTGCCTATTTAACAAAGAAAAAAGATTACATGGATCAACTTAAATGGATCAACGAAACTTAAATTTGTACACGAAACGTTTCCCCAGTTCCGAAAAGGCCTTTCAAATACGAACAATTACTTCAGGGCAAAAGGAGCAGCTTCCAGCATGATTTATTCATTTATGAACCAACAAAAAGCCCATGATACGCATCTCATTTGATTTATTAAAGTATCCGCATGTACAGAAAGAAATGGAACAGCTCTTATTACTATTACTTGAGCTTGGTTCATTACGAAGTGGTTTAATGTGGGCTGTCGTGCATGCAGTAACTTCAAAATTGGGTGACGAAGTGAAATGCACTGATTTAAAATGCAGCAAAGTATAAGAATAAAATCCGTGCAAAGGATAACTTAATAAAATGCAAACGTGCGCTTCAAGGAAGCTCTTATGCGTTGCCTATCCTGACGTGTCTGCAAAATATCACCAAGGGGGTTATTTTATTGTTTCTCCTGATGATGCGGATTGCAGATACTTTACTGTAAACAAATAAACACATTATATGTACATAATCATAATTTTACGCCATTACTTTTACTGTAGCCATAACTTCATGACCTACTGTTTCGACGAAATCTTAAAGGATAAATAAAACCATTTATATCTCTTTTCAACGTCTAAAGCATTTTAAGAAGTTGGTCTTACTGTGTGTATCCTTTGGCAAGAGGCGAAAACGAAGAGGATATCCGTTTTATTTGTATCACACTAGACTTTGGCTTGGTTATTTGCAAAACAATAGTTTACTTTGAACTCGTAGATGCACATTATTTTCTTCTCTCGCTATTGAGGGCAAACGGAAATAGATTTATTAAAGTGATAGTACTGTAATATATAGTGGAAACTTGTAACACATGCATTATGAAATGGTCATGACTGATGCGGGGTGATTTTTTTTGCAAAAATTAATAATCATTTACCGGTACATGTTGTTTGATTTGTTTATTTTTCTAAAATATTGTTTAAATTGTGTAGTTTTTTGTGGCAATATTGTTGCACTAACATAGATTAGTAATCGCAGACACTGTAACCTATTTTTTGTTGCTATAACTTTCACTTAATTTCACTGAACACAAAGGGATAAGGAGGATATTATAGAATTAGTTGGATTGGAATGGATTACACTCATGCAAGGGCAGGCAATTTAACATGCGAGACATTATTGCATGCCAAAGACATTTATGCAAACAAAAAAGTAAGAACCTCGTTTGTGTGTGGATATAATGTGAATCAAAAACTGCATTATTAAATAACATGCAATTGCAGTATTTTTTTTAAATCGATTACATCCATATTATGGAGCAGTTTGTTGACTGAATTTTAAGCTGAATAATTTTGTGTCAAAAACGTTTCTGAATTTCATTTGATCCAGCGGTCGCAACAGATCGCAATTAACTTGACTCACTGCGCATTAAGCTGTGTGTACCATTAATTGGTGCCAAAAATATAATTTCTATTATTCAAATATTTGGACAAGTCTTGGCCTTACATTGGCAGTTTGCCATACTCCATGACCTAAATTGCTGTTACTTATGGAAGTCCTTGAAAGCAAGTGCGTTCAGGTTCTCCAAATTTAAGGTATTTACAAAAAAAGAATTGCAAAATGTTACTTTCCGGCTAGCAATTCAAAAAAGGGTCGCTAAAAAGGACTATAACAGATGAAACATAAAAGTGAAACAATTTGGTAGCATTTACGAGTTTTAAGCAGGGATAGGATTTTGCTAACTTTGCCCCTTATTTTTTTGCTTGATCTTAAGAAAATTTTGACTTTAAACAATGTTTTATGTCCTCCGGGTTTCAAATATGTATTTATATGTGTTTTATTTTGTCTTTCTTACGATAATTGCTGTTTTGCCCTTTTTTCTCAAAGACCAGGGCGCTACCAATAAAATGTTTTCTTGTTTTTAAAGGCCAAACAAATCTGACTAATAAAAAAAATATCTAAAAATCTGTTTGGTATTACAGAACTGCATATTTTCATTTGCAGAATCGTTGGCTTAAAAACATGAACCTAACCTAATTTTGTTTGGATGCACTATTATGTATGTATATGTATAACTGTTTTTTATTTTAAGAAAAGGGAATCCAAAAAAAATTGTCGAGTGTCTGTACTTTTAACTTTAAAAAAGGCGATCCTATGTCTTCAAAGAACTATCGAGGCATATCACTGCTAAATGTCGCCTATAACATCCTATCCAACGTACTGTGTGAACTTCTGAATCTGTTCTGCAACACACTAATCGGCATGTACCAGTGCTTCTCCCGGCCCGGCAGATCGAAAATAGACCAAATATTCACACTAAGGCAAATCCTAGAAAAGACCAATGAATTTCAAGTCTAGACCCACCACCTTTTCATCGACTTTAAAGCCGCATATGATAGCATTCATCGTCAGGACCTCTATGTGGTTGTGTGATCCGGTTGTGTCGCGGTGTAATATGCAGTTTGGAACCAGGAACCAGAAATGTTCCAAACTTGTAACGGATTTCGGCAAGGCGATGCGCTATCATGTGACTTCTTCAATCTTGTTATGGAGAAAATGGTGCGAACTGCAGGTGACAACACGGAAGGCACTATCTTCAATAGATCCGTCCAGCTACTGGGGTATGCGGACGATATCGACATCATCGGCCGTTCCCAGCGTGCCGTGTTAGAGGCTTTCACGGCGATTGAAGAACAGGCGAAATTGGTTGGTCTTGAAGTAAATGAGTACAATACCAAGTACATGCTGTCAACAAACATCTGTCCACCGCCTGCGACAAAACGTTACTATTGATAACAATAACTTCGAAGTAGTTAAGGTGTTCATATACCTAGGAGTAAACATCAACTTCACGAATGACACCATAGTGGAGATCCGGCTGAAATAACCGCTGGTACTTCGGTTTAGCGAAAAAAATGGTTTCAAAACTCCTTACTCGAAGAACAAAATGTATGCTCTATCGAACCTTAATCCTACCAGTCCTGCTTTATGGTGCCCAGTGCTGCACGATAAGAAGAAAAGGGGGGCTAATATTGGGTACTTTTGAAAGAAAAATACTCCCTCGGATATTTGGTCCTGTGAACGAGGAGGGAGAATGGAGGAGAAGATACAACCGCGAACTCGATGAGCTATACCAAGATGTGGATGTAGTCCAAAAAGCTAAATCCCGTCGACTACATTGAGCGAATGGAAAATAAAACTAAAGCCAAGAGGATTTTCGACCCACAGCCAACTGGTTCGAGAAGGCAAGGAAGACCGAACCTCCGTTTTAAAGACCAAGCGATCGCGGATGCCAGAGCGCTTGATCTGAAGAACTGGAAGCAGTGTACCCGGGATCGCAGAAGATGGAAGGCTGCAGTGTCTTAGTCAGAGACTCTTCACGGTTCGCAAGCACGTTAAGTAAGTGCAAGGAGATCGAATGGAGGAAAAAATACTAAACTCTATGAGCTGTATGTACCAAGATGTGGGTGTTGTCCCAAAAGCTCATCAAGAATTTAAAATAATGCAACAGCGAAAGCATCTTCGACTCCCAGAAACTGGCGAGATGACAAGAAAGACCGAACCTCCGTTTTCCAGATCAATCCATTGCGGATTCCAGAGTCTGAACGGGATCGCGGAAGATGTAGTGCTGAAGTGTCTCAGGCACAGACTCTCTCGATAGCGTTCAATTCTTGCTCCATTTTCTTCGATAGGTTCTTTGACTTAAGTGCTACCGCTGATCTTGGAACATCTTATTCCATTAAGCTTTGTTACTCTTGCTGCCATGCGAAGCAATTACAGATGCCGTTTATTTATCCTCATACTTTTTGTATGCTGTCTAACATCGTGAACCGTAAGTGAACACCGAAGGCACAACTGTGGTGTAGAACCTTCCTCTCAGCTTAGGGGGCATCTTACGATCACAGAAGATGGCTGAGTTTTCCCGCCACTTCATCCACCCTACGCTTATGCTATGCTTTAATAAAGAAAAGCTCGCTGTATGGAAATCCGTTATACGGAGATCAAATTACACTAAAAGTAGAACAAAAAAGCTATGTGGGAGAAATTCGTTGTATAGAAGTTTGTTATATGGCAGTTCGAGTAAATGTGTTTATCAATCAACTGGCTCACAAGGGTTCAGCAATCGAATTGATTTGTGCAAGGCCTCAGAGGGTGGGGATTGGTGAAAATTGTGGAGTAGGGTCCGCCTTACACAACCTTCCATTGACTTCGAGGCGATTGACCCTTAAAGAACTCACACTCTCGGGAAAAAGGTTGGGCGTACCTAGACAACTGACTTCATTATGCATAGATATATTGAATTTTTTGAATTACAGAGGTTTTTTTTTAATTTTATATGTCGGAAAACCCGATTTTGTACTATATTGAAAAGTGTTTAGGTTTTTCTGTCCTGTAATTATTATAACGTACCATTGAATTACACGCTCAAACCGAAAGTCTCGAGGATAAACCACGGTCAGGACGGCATAGACAACAAGTAAACGAAATTAGCAAAAAAACAGTACCCGAATAAGGTGAACGTTTTGAACGCAGTGTGTATGGCTTTGGTAGAGGAGGAGGGTCCCCATAGCGTCATTGAAAGTGAGTTTAGGTGTAAACCAACTTTGTTCTATGTGTTTCCTTAATAAATACGTTCTGATAAACAGACCATCTTTGAAACGAACGCATAGACTTTTTTTTTAAATATAGGTACATACATATTAATATTTAAAATATATAAAAATGTTCATAAACGGACGAACATCATATTACTTTATTTAAAGGTTAAATTTTTTTTTTTGTAGAAACCATTAAGTCAACCAAATTTAGGGAATCCTTTTCGTTACACACTTTCCAATTTCCAAGATAACCTATACAAAATATCCGATAAGCGGACGTGGAACTCTTATAAACGGACTGAATGACTACGCTGCGAGTTAAATAGAACATTTTTCCAGTTATTTGATGCGTTTTTACGAAACGGCAGAATGTCGTTGCTTACTGCGTGCTGTTTTAGGCCCTGTATTTTTTTTATAATGTACATTTTTTATAAAGTAAAGGGATTTTTGGATACCCTTATAATGTATTAGCTACACAGCGCGGGCGTTAAGGAAATTAGGGTTAGAAGATAGGGAGAGATGCCGATGCACGTTGGTTTTAAATGTTTGTAGATTATAATGTGTAGGAAAAATGGAGCGGGGAAGAGCATTCCACATTCGTGTTGTACGGCTAAGGAAAGATTCCTTGTATTTCATTGTACGTCCGAATACAGGCTTAAGGGTAAACTAATGCGCATTCCTTGCATGGCGGGTATTGCGGTTGAAATGTTCTAGGCGTTTAATGCAACTGGCTATTCCGTTTGAGCACTTATTGTGGAAATAACGATAAAATGACGAATAATATTGCAATTATTTATTGATTTATACATAATATATTGAATTCGCATTGTTGCAGCAAGTTATAAAAAATTGTTAAATTCTTACATTTTTATTGAGAAATAGAGGTTATTGTTACTTTAGTAGCGAGAAACCTGTGAGATACTTCAAATTCAAAAATGGTAGATTATGCATTTTGTTCTACCTAGTCTTAATCCTGCCGCTTGGTCAGGACAACATGAAGCAGCGTACCTGGAATTGCGGAGGACAAGGCTGCATTGGCTCAATCAGTTACTCTTTTTCGGTCGGGAGCCCGTGCAGTAGTTTAAAAGACACAACATATAACGAGAGGCATATTGACGTGTATTTTGATACGCACACCATCTTGTATATTCCTCGCTATTTAGAAATTGTTTAAATTGTGTCAAATTGAAAACACTATATTTAGATTGCCTGCACACGCTGAGTAAGATCGTATCGCTAAGGGAGATGGTATTTTTTGCTCCGTAAGTATAGGCGAAAGTTGCAGGTGCATCAGTAGAGAAGGTCATCATACCTTAAGTCCCGATAATAACCGTGACGAATTAGTTAACCAAATTGCTAGATTATTTCCGATTTAAAAAGTATTTTTAAAGGTTTGCGAAAATTCCAAGGGAATTTGTTTTCTTGTCAGCAAAGTTAATCAAATTGCTATAGCTATATAAATTTACAACTCCGCGCGTTATGTATGTACGTAGCAAACAAAATAAATGCATTTTTGTTTGTTCACCAAATAATAGCATTTCGGCCATCCTTACAGCACTATTGGGTCAGATAACGTAATATCTATGTTTCGCATATATTTACCGCTAGGAAATTCCGAGACACGATATGTCACCGCCCATTTGCGGATGTAAAAGACCACTATCAGTGCATCTGCTGCATAGCCTCTGTGAAAATCGAGCACAAAATGACAATCACCACATTAGAGTGAAACGATATTGCAATAAAAAGTCATCTATACTAACAAAATAAACAAACATAAGCTGCTACCGTGCGAAAAATAGGCATGGCCAAATGCTTGAAGTTCCCAAAAATTACTTTGGGGAAGAGGTCCCAATTCTGAAAATCGAATGCACTTGCCAACTTCAGAGCAGCTACACCATGGTCTTAATCATCTCAAGAACCGGGCAGTATCCAGAAAATTTTTTGGGGGGGCTCACTTGTACAATTTTTCAATAATTTTTTTCCCTTTTAATTTTTTGTAGTCTTTTTAAGTTAATAAAATAAGTGAATCCAACCTTTTTTTGTCCTCTTAGAAACCTTAACTTGCGTAATCCATAAATTTAAACTTTTTGTGAACAAAATTTTATTAATTTGTTAAATTAATAATATATGCAAGAAATACTAATAAACCTTGTTCATTTTTTATATAAACAAGTTTTAAAAACTTAAGTTTGAATGTTAAAATAGTTATCTAAACATAATGTTTAATTATTGTTTTTTAAGAAAATCAAATCCATTCTCATATTTTTTTTTTGACAAATTGTTCAACAACTTCCTCAGGATCTATATTTATTTCTCTGTGAATATTCATGGATGCTAATCCATGTAGACGAGCTTCGGAAGTTGTTGCCCTCAGCCAAGTATTTAACGTTCTCAGGACAGAAAATGTTCTCTCTGACTCTGCTGACGTAACAGGAAGTACCCACGGGGCCCTTCACAGTGGCATAATATTGAACATATTTTGGATTATGTGTACCTCAATAAAGATCATTTCACTTAAAAAAAATCGTATAAGCCAGTGGAGGGAAAGTTTTCTTCTTCTTTTGTACAAAAGAAAAGGCGATACGCGAGACTGTGACAATTACCGTTCAATCAAGCTGATGTAGTACACCATAAGATCGTTGAGCGGGTATTAGATAGGCGAATGCGGAAAACAATACGGCTATCAAGCAGTGCTGGTTTGTTGCAGGTAAAACAACCACGGATGCAATCCAAAGTATAAGGATCATGATGGAAAATCAAAGAATTTGCATATAGTGTTGGCTGATTTCGAAAAGGCTAAGGGATCTGTTACGGGTGGCGCTAAGAGAACGACTAGTAAAGATACGAGTAAGAATGCCCCGTTGGCGTAACCGAGGACTTTGCAATCAAAGTCGGTGTGCACAAGGGAAGCGTCTAAGTCCCTTGATATCTGCTGGGAGGAAAAGTGACGCACCCCAAAGTGTATCGTTATGCTTTGTTGACGATGGAGCTCTCATAAGCGAGGATCAAACGACCCTGCAATGAGCACTTGAAATATGGGTAGAAGTTTTAGAGGGGTATCGTATTAATCCGAAAAAACCGAATACTTGTGCTGCCAACTGCAACCTATTCCAGACATTTATATGAATTGAGGAATGATTTCCAAGTGCGAGCAATTGAAATATCTGGGATCTATGATTAATAGCCAAGCAAGCTGTGTCATTAAGCATGGCGTAAGCGTGATCTCTGTTCCCTGCCAACTGTTTATTTTATGAAGACATCTAAAAAAAAAAAAAGTCCTGTCGAAAAAAGCGGTAATGAAAATATATTCGAAAGACTACACAAACCCGCCTTACAAACATTTTCGATCAAAATAATGTTTGTTCCGATCAGAGCCAGGATGTACCTGCTGTACCTAGAACAGTACTAAATGTGTACCATTTTATTTTATCTCAAATAAAATAAAAAAAATCGATGTGAAGCACATGAGGATTTCTGAATGAAATAAAACAATTTCTAACAGATATACCTACTTGTCTGCGTCCAGTCAAGAGTGTCCGCATTATTGAACGTTAAATGAATGCAATCTGATACACAAAAGCTTAGTTTGGAAATGTTATCCGCGTAAAAGAGCTGTCCGCAATGTTGGATTCTACTGTATACATCTTTAGCTTCTCTTCTTCATATTATGGATTCTGTTTTATTGCAAAGTTCGTGAATGAGGACTTTGCTGTAATTCTTGTACTGAGAAACTGTCTTGTTGCACTGTCAGGCTAATGCTTCTCTTTAAAGTGATTATTTGCCCCCGAGTTTTTGGGAGATAACCAAATCATTAGCGATAATCGTATTTTAAATTTTAAAGCGGCTTCTGGATGCCTAGTCTCTAAAAGTTTGCTTTATAAACAGTAAGTTCAGTTTATCTAAACAAAATCCAGCTCTTCGATGTACAAAGGAATGCAGACTTACCGAATGCAATTGCCTTTCTCCCGCGGCTTTCAACCAATTTAAAATGCACGGATTCCATACTCTAAATGCTCTACTTGCCATGTAGGGTAGCTGAGATCATGTTTGCAATATACAGAAAGACTCGCGGCAGTGTTGTTGAGACCTTAGACTATCTCGGGATTTTACTAAAATGTTACCATTGAATAATTTCGGTGTATCACTGGCATCGAAATCGAGACATAAGCTCGCTCCATTGATATCAAGCAGAATCAGTAGTAGTATCCTCAAAAACTGAAAGACAACCCGATCCCATGTAAACATTTCTGTTTTCATCAGAATCAACCGCTTAATCACACATTTCGCACTCGACTCCCCGTTCTAATAAAACATTTTTCAAATATTTTAAATTTAGTAGTGTGTATAAAAGAAATTACGAAAAACCGCGGCCCATAATTCCATTATTAATTCGACCACTAAAATCAGACCCATCAGAAAAAACAAACTCGCGCCTCTCGAGCGCAAAATATTTGCACATTTGCATGCACATTTTTCATAATTCGACCTCAAGAGGCTAGGTTTAGGTTATGTTTTATTTATTCTTCGTGTTCTCCTTCTCACATTAAAGAATAGAAGATTATTTGATTATACATGGTCAAAGCAAAGAAAAAAAATCAATATTTTGCATTCACAACAAACTCTTGGAGAAAAATCTCATAATTAATGCCTCCGAAAGCACCTCAAAAGCATACCTTATCTCATTGTTAATTGGTTCAGCGCTTTGGCATTAAACAATTACTCCATCTTTCGTACGAATAACAAATTTATATGAATAGAGAGCAATTAGAAATTAATGAAAACAAAAATAGTAATTTACCTCTGTCTGTACCCGTTGTAACCGTACGGCGCATAGCCATTCATGTTATTACCATACATTTTGGAATATGTTTTTCAATAACGAATCCAAATGCAATTAGTGTATAAAACGAAACGTAAAACTGTAGCTGAAATATTCTTCCAAATTATGTGAATTATTCGGCGGATAAACTGAGAAAGCTAAATAAAATAAAACAAAACAGCACAAGACCAAGAGCACTATCGGCGACGACAACGAGAACGAAGACGGCAGTAGAGATTTCTCGCCTGCCAAACTTTTACCGATGCGATGGTGTTTGGTTCTGTTCGTTTTGACTTTTTTGAGTGCATGCGTTGTTTTGTGTTTGTTTGTGTTTGTTTGAATTTTCTATCTTTTGTTCATAAAATATATAGTAAACAGACAAAATAAGTAAAATGCAAAGCGGGGAAGTTAAGAGGATATAAGGCAATATAGAACAACAGAATTAAATTCTTTCAGCAACATTTAAAATTGAGTATAAACAATTTATAATGTCATACTGAAACCCACACGATAATTTTATTGTACACTCAGGAATACACGTGAATACTGAATAGATAGATATTAAACGAAGGAGAGGAGACGATTGTAGCAAAGTCGAAAGAAAATTTAGCCTTTTGGTAAGTTTTTATTTCACAACACTTTTTGTCGAAAGATATTTAATCGGCAAAGAAAAAAAAAATTTTAGTTTGGACTGCTCCAATTAACTTTTCACTTCTGCGAAAAATCGGGAAAATGAATTTTTCTCACAGCCGAAAAGAAACTGAAAGGATTTTTGTCAATATGTCGCTTTGTTCTTTTATTTGTAAGAGGAAGTAAAAAGGACGCGCGTTGTGTATATTGAGGATGTATGTCAAAACAGAACACAAGAGTCCGATGTATATAGGTAGCGTGAGAGGGATGATAGGTTGTCGCTTTGAAAGCAGGGATATTTTTGTCTTGAAAATGGATATAGTGGGCCATTTACAGTTTGAAGAAGTGTGAGCTAAGGGATATTTTAAGAAGGGTGCGTTTTTGGCAGGGTGTGTCCAATTATTGTATGCACTATAATAATGGCTATAATGGCTCCTAAGGGTGAGATTCTGTAAGACGAAAACGTTCAACGTTTGAGTGATAGCTTACTTACATACTTTGAATTTCATCTGCAAAATCATAGATTATAAAACATAAACTATTCTTTTTCTTCAGTGTAAGACAAAACTTGTCAGCGTTCAATGTAATATCCGACACTGACGAAATTTGTTTGATATGTATTAACTGGTCTGACATTTCTTAAAATTTGAGTGTGTTTTGTCAACCAATCGACAAAGGGCATGTTGAATGACGCAATACTGAATGTACCCTACGTCACTCCACTCATGCAAGATGCAACAGAAGGCGTTTTTCTTGTTATGCTCAGAGCAGTGCACTGAGCTGTCAAAAATAGTAAGAGTCTGTTGGGTACCCAGACACAGTGGGGGTCCCAGGAAATGAAAGAGCCGATAAAGTAGCCAGAGAGGGGCACCCTTGAATTATAGCTGGCAGAATCTACAGCAAATCCCATCCTGTTATCTGGAACGGTGATTGTGGATAAAATACTGGTGACAGCAAATGAAAGATGGAGTACTATCGATTCCTGTGCTATAAGCAGGAAATTTCGGACAATGTAAATTCTATCTGTATTGAAATCATAGCGATTTTTCAATAAAGACGGTAGACTACCCCAGCCTCTGTACCACTTAAAAACGATTTCATTTGAAGTAAATAATAAACCGTTGTCAATGCTTGATTTTTTTCCTTTGAACTTGACGTTTTTTAAAGTAGACTCTGCGTAACCCAGGACGGACTCTCCGACGGTTTATTTATCTCCAACGTATAACTGCAGCGTGGTAGAGATATCTCAGTTGCATGGCAAAAATATATATTTCTAAATTGCAGAGAAAGGAAAAATATCAGAAAGGCTTAGCATCACCAATTAAACTTTTTAAAAACTGAATTTTTATTTAATACTAACTGACCTGCCTGGCTTCGCTCGAGAAATAAACATGCAGGTACCTATTTGATGTTTTTATACCCTATTCTAAGGGTATATTAATTTTGACACATAGTTTGTAACATACCTTAATATTGCCCGTAGACTCCCAAAAGTTACTATATTTATGATCAGCATCGATAGTAATGTCCATCTAGCCATGTCCGTCCGTCCGTCCGTCTGTCGGCAAAAATTAGGCCTTTAAACTGGACCTAGAGAGCTGAAATTTTAACCATATACTCTCTAGGGTCCCGAAATAGTCAAGTTTACGAATTTTTTAAATCCGCCAACAGACACGCCCACAAACTCAAAAAAACAAAATTTTGGAAAAAATCGAATTTTGAGCTAGAAAGCTGAAATTTTTTATATATGATCTGTGACTCCTAAAACTGCTCGGGATATAAAAATCTCAAAATCCGCCCACAAATAAATAAAACAATTTTTTTGAAAATCCAAAGTTTGAGCTAGGGAGCTGCAATTTATAATATATACTCTCTATGGGCCCTTTATGCTCATATATAAATATTTTCAAAATCCGCCCACAATTAATTTTTTTTTTTTTGAAAATTCAAAGTTTGAGCTAGGGAGCTGAAATTTATAATATATACTCTCTAGGGGCCCTTTATTCTCATGTGTTAATTTTTTTTAAATCCGCCTACTGACATGCCTACAATTAAATAAAACAATTTTATTGAAACACCCGAGTTTGAGCTAGGGAGCGTTTTTTTTGATAAATTCCTTTAAATGTTATATAACAAAATATGTAGAGCGTTCTTAACAATTCAACCATACTTAGACTTTTGTCACGCCCACTTATGAGGGATAGGAATAAGAAAAGGGTATCCAACAGTTCGCCCAAGCGGACTGTAGCCCGTCCCTATGTTTTGTTTACTTTTTGTACGTACCTGCTTGTAATGAACTTTAAATTTTCGTTAGCCGTTATTCTTATTCTAGAGTAAGTCACATATATCTCGATATTTGACATTTTTGTACATATCGACTATATACAACTGGCAGGCTATGAAAAATAGCATTACAATTGTCATTCATTAGACTAATCTATTCATATTATTGAAATACCCTGAAATAAGGTCATTAAATGTTAACCTAATATAGGAACCTGCCTATAGATTCATTGCAAAAATACCTTCAGAGAAGTTTACCAAATCTTTTTCGACAATAATAGTGAAAATAGTGTTCTTATTTAACTTTTAAATGACAGTTACACATACGACACAATGATCGTAGATCAATAATAAATAAACCACAATATTTCTAATTCGGAAAAATACATCAACATGTTGACGATATCTTACGTTGCAAGAGAGTTGAAAACCAAGATTCAAGTTTTCCAACGTTCTGCTTCGACTCTTACTGTTCGTTGCCCCTGTGTTTCTAATGAACGCGATTGAGTAGCTCGTAAAACTTACTTATCATCTTTTAAAGTTTTCGATGTCAATGTAATCTTGCAAATGACAATACTGCTACTACATGGATGACCAGGGGTTTCTGCAGCCATACGCCAAACACTAAATACAAGAAGACGAGCGCAAGGGATGCTGGGGAAACAGGTAATACTATTCCTCAAATTATAAATGCCATTTCTAAATCTAAAAAAAGAGAGATACCAAATGAGTAACTTCAGTTGTATTTTAAACAGTAGAAATAATGAACTAATTGAAATTACTTTAAACTTAAATTCATTATCAAATATTGGTATATATGATAAATGAGATAACTTCTAAACCTTCTGCAGATAAGCACTTAAACAAGCGGGTAAGCAATCAATGTAAATGTAAAATAAATGCCCGGAGGCCGCATTACCAACATATTAGATTTTTTCTTAACCTCTTGTCCAACTGCATGTGTTGACCTTTTATATATGTCTTGGAAGTCGTCTTCTTACTCCAACCTCACTTATTGTATGTTGATGGTACTTTGCCGGAAACCATCACGCAAATGCCAACAACAAGTGTGTTAAGTTTTAACTCAATCTGATGAACAATGCGCGAACCCATAGAAGACGAACACACAAATATCGATTTTTATATATTAGATATTTTTATTATTATTATTCAACTGAAAACTTTTTGGCTTTTTATAAATTATATATTTTTATTATTGTAATTCAAATAACAACTTATTCGAACATTTGATAATGCGTATTCAGATTTCTAAGCCGTCCGACCGTGTCCTTTTGACAATAATACCAAATGTCAGCCAAATGTCAGCTTTGTGTGCCTTAACTGTGCCGATAAATTTGAAAGCGACAGAGGAATACGACGTGTGGACAGAACACAGAGGCTATTATGTATGTGTAGGGGAAATAGGGGATGATAGAAAAACCTTCTACAAATAGAAAACATATTGCCACAAAGATTGAAGCTCTACTCAACTGTATCAAAAATTAATAATATCAGTAATATATTCTCGGTTTTAAGCCTAAATTAACACCCGTCTTTGATTTAAGAACAATCTTTATAGAAGGTTGCACATCTTCACCTAATGGCAGCAACTCGAAGTGCCGTAGTATTTTTGTCAGAACGCATTTTATTTCGAGCAAGGCAAACTTTTGTCCAATACAATTCCTGGGTCCAGCACTAAACGGAATATATTTGAATACATTGACATTTGTGTTTTCTAACAAATGTCTCTCAGGCTTAAAAGTAAATGGGTCTTCGAAAAGAGTTGGATCTCTTAATATCTCCCAAAGGACAATGACTACATTAGTTCCAGCAGGAATTGTACAATTGTCTGCGAAAAACAAAAATAATGCGGATCTACATTTCATTGGGTAAAACTCACGTAATTTGATATCCTCTCGAATATACCTTCCGATGGCAGGAATTGGAGGGAATATTCTCAAAGATTCCTTTATAGCGCAGCTCATGTATTTCATATCCTGCAAGTTTCTGTATGTTATTGGTTTTGCCAAGTCATCGCCAAGCAATTCTCTTATTTCCTCAAAGATTTTTTGTTGGACTTCGGGATGGGACGCTATCACACGCAATGCAAAAGAAATGGCTGATGTAGTAGTGTCGTGTCCTTCAAACATAAAAGTATCTACTTCTTCACGAATGTCGTCATTACTTAAAGGTGTTCCGTTCGATGTCGTTGATTGCAGGAGCACATCTAGCAAAGCCATTCTTCTTTTAATTCCCGAAGCGGAGTCATCATCTCCACTATCGTTTTGGGCATTTGATCCATTTAGAGCCTTACGACGTTTCTCTATGATTCGTTTGGTGAAGAGATGCATATAGAGCACACCTTCCAGTTGCTTATTGTATAATTTAGGAGCCAGAATCTTAAAAACACGTTTTATTGCTAGATGGGGTTTCATGAAGCGCATTGCAAGGATATCAGTTACACTAAAGAAGAAAGACAAGAAGTGTACAACTCCAGCTCATCATCTATCTGTGATAACTTACTCATTAAGTGATTTTACGTAACGTGAGTTGGCATCATCGTGAGCATTAATTTTGGTGCCCATTGCAGTCTCGGCAATAATATCTAAAGTGGTTAAGCCAATCAGTGAAGATATATCAATTATAGTTTCTCCATCAGCCTTAGATCTTAATTTGTTCACTAAAACGGAACTCTGCTGGTCAAAAACGTCTACGAATTGCTCCAAAATTTTATTGTGGAACGTTGGAGTAATAATGTTTCTCCTGCTGCGCCACTTCGACCCAGTACTAAGAAGTAAACCCTGCCCCAACCATTCTCTTAGCATAAAATATAGTATACTCTTGGAGATATGCTTCTGACTGTTGAGAATCACCTCTATATGCTTCGGATCCGAAGTGACTACAAACAATTTATGGGCAATCCATGACTTGTATGCTCTGCCATACACGTTGCCATACAATCTAAACTTGTCGGCCAGATCTACAAAGAAAAATCTTAATTTTTTTTTACAGATTGAAAGTCATTTCAAATTTACTTTCGGAGTTAAATGATGACAGTTGGAATGCAGCTCCAATCAACGGTAGACCTCTGACAGTTGGTATGTTCTCCATCATTTTGTTTTTCGGCCTCTTTACCACGTATTCGACGAGGCAAAGAAAACCTACGAAAAACAATAGCGCCAGAAACATCCTTTGCGTCGATCAGAATGCTGAAAATAATTGAAATGTTTCTTTAGATTTTGAAGTCACAAACCAATTTGGGGTTGAGAGTCCTTCCCATTTTGGAAAAACAATCGTTTATATCAAAAACGCCGCATTGATAGGAAAGATTTTGTCTACATACGGTTTTTTTAACCTTCCTTAAGCCGCGCCCAAAAAAATTACATGTATACCCGCGCACTTTCCCTGCTGGGACCAAAAGTTGTAGAATGGGTTTTTATATTTTTTTAAGAAAGCCTTAGTGAAAATAAATGATTATAAATAGCTACTAATGGATGTGACTAACATCCTTTTATTATAGCCTCTAAAGATATTCACTTTTTCTGACGAGTAATGCAAATTTAAATAAAATATGTATTTTTCAAAACGAATTAAAATGAATATTATATCTATCTATCTACGTCCCACAACAGCAGTCGGGGCATTCCGTAATTAGGTTGAGGTTTTTGTCAGCTTTTAGCCACCACACTTAGACTAATGTGAGGTCCATTGTGATACCACACGGATCTAGGTAGTTTCTCTCACTGCTCGTTAAGCCAGTTGAAGCTTCTTATTAAGACTTCTTACGTCAGTGTTAGTCAAGTCACTTAAGACATTAATCAGAGGCATTTGACAGATTGACAGATAATCTTCTTCAATGGATTATAATTTACCTTTCGGACCCGTTCAATTCAAGTTGTTTTGGACATTTTCAAGTCTGCAACTTACCAAATAAATGCTGGTGTTCCCCAAGGCTCTGTTCTGTCCCCGACTCTTTTTCTCATTTTTATAAAAATGATCTCATGTCTGTTACTTCTAATCGAATCAATTACTTCGCTGATGACCGTACCCTCAGCTTCTCATATTCGTTTCTTGGGTCACGCCCCTCTTCCTCGGGCGTGGAACTGTTACGGCAACGTATGTTAAGCTCATTAAATTCCAATCTTAAGAGCAAAACTTAGTGGGGTTCAACCAATAAAGTGGAATTTAATGCTTCTGAAACGCAATGCTGGCTTCTGTCATTAAAGCAAAACCCACATACATTGCCATTATCCATGCACTTGCATCGCTGAAAACGACTTCGACGACCAGCTCCCAGGTTCGAGACGATAAAGGAAACCGAACCTCCGCCCGAGGGATTCTTGGCATTCACTTTGTTTTAACCAGCTAGAGATATTCACTGCTGATATATATTGCCAAATGATCCAAAACCAAAACCGAATGAGTTTTTGGTACCGCAACTGCAGTTGTTTCCGGGTTCAAAAAAAGAACACAATTTCAGCAAGACCCGAACTGTTGGATACCCTATGTTTATTCCTATCCCTCATAAGTGGGCATGACAATAGTCTAAGTATGGTTGAATTATTAAGAACGCTCTACATGTTTTGTTATATAACATTAAAAGGATTTAAAAAAAGTATGAGAGCAAATTAACGGCGGCTGAGATGAAGATGATCCGTAGGCGTAACAAAGATTGATCGAAGAAGAAGTTCCAGGATCCGAGGAAGCCTTCACGTCAAAGAACCTATCTCGAACAAATGGAGCGCGACTGGCTTAGTTAGTACTGTCATGTTTAAAGGAGAAACGCAAAGAGAGGCCGGCCTAAAAACTCCTGGATCACATAAATACAAATTAGGGAGGTCTGCCACTTTTTACTGAGGTCCAACCGGCGAACCCCACAGGCGGATAAGTAGGGATACTGTTAAGTGATCAAAGCCTCAATTCATTCAAGAAAGAAGAAGATTTAAAAATTTGAAGGTTCAGAATAAGAAGTTGAAGCAAAATAAAATTGCATTTTTCCATATTGAATGCTTTGCAGGAGAACCAGGGAAAAAATAACGGTACTTTTTAAATTATTCTTTCCGATTTATTTTCCCAACATCATAAGCAAACAGTTAGCATCATCAAATGATATATTACGGCACAAGGTTTTGAAAAAAAGAACAACGTATCTTAGAAAATGTTTGTTCTTATTCAGTTGAACAGAAGTGTAAGTTTGTGCGTTTTTGTGTGTATATGTATGTAAGTTCATGAACAATTTTTTGATCATGGTATCTCGCGTATACAAAAATGTTATCGACTTGATTTTGGTCCTAATACGTGAATTGACCTTAATACGATTTTAAACATAATTAGCCATTTTTATTTGTTTAAACATAATATTTCTAGCAAACTCGCTGGAAAAATGTATGCATAGAAAATATTTAAAACCTATTCATCCTTTTACTTTTGATTTTTTATTGATTATCATATTCTTATCACGCTTTTTTTGTTGTTGAATAATATCTTGTGAATAGGTACCTACCTAGTTTGGTTTTTGTTTCAAGTACTGGAGCTTTCTTTTATTTATTTAAACCGTCTGATTTATCAGTATTCATAGTAGTAATTAGTATTCGCAATTGTATTATAAATTGCGAAAAGTAAACAAAATATAAAAGAATAAACAAATCACAACACATGTATTTGTTTTCTCGCTCACCAAATATCTGTCTTCTTTATATACGAGTAACACCGGCATTTATGCATTTTTATTTGGAGGACAAAATGGGCGCGTTCAATTTGTAAGGCAACTACTAGTCCCTACTATTTTGCCCTTCCTCGTTAATCGAATAACTCATGTGGTCATCGTTTTGCAAGTGATACAAATTTAACAAATAGCGAACTAGCAGTTCACTTGCGAATTGAACCCGCCCAATGCAGAAAATACGAAGAACATAATTCAAATTCATGAACGTTGTACTTCAAAAATTTATATCATCCCTGAATGTACTCATTGGAAAGCTTTTTCTAAATCTAAACAAAGTTTCGATTATTTCCCATTTGCAAGAGCTTTTTCTCTATAAATAAAAGATAAATAATTATTTGTTCGCGTGTTTTCCCGTCGCGCACAATATACATACAGATTTTAGAAGCAAGAACTTATGTACATATGTAGACTCCTTCTCCTATCTGAATTACACAACCATCGCCTTATGTGGTACAAAACATTAAGCGTTTAAATTACATTATTTATTTTCTTTACAAAGTGGCAAATAAACCAAAGTTCTTCAATTACGTAGCACAGGCAAATCGTTTGCTACAGTCGAATTCTCGCGTTTACCTTTTCAGTGATAGTATTTAGATACTATTTAATTGTTAGATTGTTTAAATTTTCTAATTTTGTTTTAAGACAAGCACTTCTATAGAACATTGAACCAACATAGTAAAAAGTAAACTGAAAACGGGAACTACCAATTTCGAAGTACCTACTTTATTAGCTTTTAATTGATTTGAGTGTTTATAATTAAGCATGCTTTGCGATTGACTTTGATGTTACTTCCTACAGGGGTGATTTTTATACCCTATTCTAAGGGTACCTATATTAATTTTGACGCATGGTTTGTAACATACCTTAATACTGCCCGTAGACCCCTAAAAGTTGCTATATTTATGATCAGCATCGATAGTAACGTCGATTTAACCATGTCCGTCCGTCCGTCCGTCCGTCCGTCTGTTGGCAAAAATTAGGCTTTTAAACTGGGCCTAGAGAGCTGAAATTTGAACCATATACTCTCTAGGGTCCTGAAATAATCAAGTTTACGAATTTTTGAAATCCGCCCACCACAAGCTCAAAAAAACAATTTTTTCGAAAAAATCGAATTTTGAGCTAGAAAGCGGAAATTTTTTATATATGATCTATGACTCATAAAACTGCTCGAAAGATGCATTTTTTCAAAATCCGCCCACTGACACGCCCACAATTAAATAAAACAATTTTATTGAAAAACCAAAGTTTGAGCTAGGTAGCTGAAATTTATAATATATCTCTAGGGGCCCTTTATGCTCATATGTAAATATTTCCAAAATCCACCTACTGACACGCCCACAATTTAAAAAAAAAACTTTTTTGAAAATCCAAAGTTTGAGCTAGGGAGCGTTTTTTTACGAAAGCTTCGTTTTTTTCGATAAAATCCTTTAAATATTATATAACAAAATATGTAAAGCGTTCTTAACAATTCAACCGCAATAAGACTTTTGTCACGCCCACTTATGAGGGATAGGAATAAGAATAGGGTATCCAACAGTTGGCCCAAGCGGACTGTAGCCCGTCCCTATGTTTTATTTTGAGTTTATGAAATTGCAATCGTCGGCTCACTAGCAGTAGTTAGTTTTGAATTTCGATGTGGTGTTTTTTTGCCGGGGTGCGAGACTCTACACTGGAGCACTCAGACTCAATACTGGTCCATTGTACTAACAGGAAGACACACCACTTTGTACTCGTTTTCCTAAGAACGACGAGTAGGCGCTTCAATGATAAGGAGCTTAGGTTTACAGCACTCAATACATCAGCACCAAATACCTGTCCCATGATCTAAACATCAAGGGGCGGAAGGTTCAATAATGCATCTAGGCCGGGGCCAGGCGTGCTGGGTAAGGCCCCTTTGCAGCCGAGACATACCTTCCTTTGGAGTTTGGTGAAAGTAGCAGTAACGTATTTACTTAAAGGCTTATTCCACCAAACAGCCGATGCTTATGCTAGAAATGGTCTTATCATAGCCGCATAAATCCATAGGACTCTATTCTGTGATAAGCCCCATGTCTTGCCGAAAATGCCAGAAAACCGACAGCACCTTGGCAGTCTTCAGCTCAACATGCTTGAACCAAAGAAGTCTGAGCCAGAATGACTCCCAGATATTTTGCCTAATTGGAGAGTTGGATTGTGACGCTGATCGGGTTGACTCAGCCAGTTTAAGCACTTTCATCATCAGCTTTCTCCTTCTCGTAAAGAGAACAATCTCAGTTTTGAGAGGATTGACCGAGAGCCCATTCCTAGTGCATCATTCGTCGATCGCGCCCTGGCGCAGACAGTCGCGAGGCATGATCCAACAGAAAGCAAGGCAACATCACCCGTGTACACCTGAGCGTAGGCGTTAGAACTATTGAGTGCGTTCAACAGAGAGTCGACCAGCATGCACCACATCAGTGGATACAGAACGCCGCCTTGAGGGTAGACTCTGTTTACCCTCACCGTAACATAACGACCACAATCCCCGCAACCAACGTTCTATTTATTAGGATTGCTTTAATCCATATCACGCAAAAGCGTATTTGATGGCCTCGTCCGTTACCACAACCTTCGCAATATACCAGCTACGCCGAGTTGTTTGTCGTGGCTCACTCACAGTCTCGGTTATCGGGACTGGTTGTGAGCCAATAGTAATCTGGTTACCCAGAAAGTGAGCCTCCAGCAGATGACTTGGAGTTTCCGGTTTCGTCTCAGTGAAGGTGCCATCAAGTTTTCCAAGTGATACCAAATTGGCTGGTTTGCTCCTTTTCAGAATTTTAACCACCCTACTAGTTTCACCCAGTGTTTCAATCTGTTCGCAGAAATTCCTATAAGAAGCACTTTTCGATACCCGAATTAACCTCTTATATTCCTTCTGCTTCGATCGGTAGAGATTACAGTCTTCCTCCAAATCCGTCTTGAGTGACCTTTTTATAAGTTTTCCGGCTTCTCTTCGGATTCTTTGCAGTTCCGAGTTCCACCAAGGAACTGGCGTTGTGCCAGGGGTTTTGTTTACTGGGCACGTCAGTTCAAAACAGCTGGTAATGTCACTGTTCTGGTCTTCAACAACTCCCTCTACCTTTTGGCTCGTCCTGAGTTTGGTTGGAGGTTTGAGAGTTTTCGCTAACTCCTACCTGAAGCGTATCCAGTTGGGTTTTCTTCGATTCCTTCTCTCCTGTAAAGTTATGGCTTCACAATCGATTTGGAACTCGATATATCTATGGTCATTGTATATAAACTCTATAGTAAAATCATCAGCACGATTTCAAAAAGCTCAACCTTCACGAATTTGGAGACCAAAAGGATGGAGTGATTGCTTCTCAATTTAAGCATAAAATATTTGCATGAGCTTTGAATTAAGAAAAGAGAATCAAATAAACTGTTGGTTAGGAAACAGAGCGAAGAGTTTATTTGATCCTCTTTTCTTCGATAAGGTATTTCGTAAGGATTTCTGACAAAAATAAGAATTCTATCATTGTATGGAATTTTGTTATCTTGTACCTATATGGATATCTCGCATTTTCAACTGCCTGCCTCTGGTCGCGCCATATGATTTTCATTCGCATGGACGTGTAAGTATTTATTTTTCTGTGTAACAGCGTAACAGCCGAATACTTTTTGGTAAATAGAATGTATGATGAGAGGCAGATGATGGAAGGGAAAGGAAACATTTTTCTACAGGATATTGAATAAAAGCTGATTTCGGTATTTTGATATTTTCCATCAAACAAGGAATTATGAGTTTATGATTTTTTAGGGTTTTGCTATTTTCGCTGTATCTCGTCCAAAAATGCACCGATTTTTATCATTTCTTCAGTATTTGATTCAGAAATATCTCGCATTTTCAACTGATTGCCTCTGGTCGCGCCATATGATTTTCATTCTGGACGTGTAATTATTTATTTTTCTGTGAAACAGCCGAATACTTTTTGGTAAATAGAATGTATTGAGTGGCAGATGATGGAAGGGGAAAGGAAACATTTTTCTAAAGGATATTGAATAAAAGCTGATTTCGGTATTTTGGTTTTTTCCATCAAACAAGGAATAGAGTTTATGATTTTTTAGGGTTTTGCTATTTTCGCTGTATCTCGTCCAAAAATGCACCGATTTCTATCATTTCTTCAGTATTTGATTCGGAAATATTCAATTTGGTTGTATCAGCCGTTATTCAAAGAAATAGTTGTTGGATATGTATATTTATCTATTAGGGAATCGATCACCTACAATAATGTTGAGGCAGGTCACTTGTCATTTAACAGTTTTTTTTTGTAAAATATTCGTGATCATCGATAGTAACGTGTATCTACTATCTTAAACTCAAGCTAGAAAGCTGAAATTTTAACCATATACTCTCTACGTGCCCGAATTAATAAATGTTAAGAATTTTTAAAATCTGCCCACTACGGCCGTAGCCAGGACATAATGTATGGGTGAGTTCCATTATTTTGGGTGAGCTGACATTTTTTTTAAAAGAAAGAAAGAAAAGTGCTTAAATACCTTCTTATCGGGTCTAAGGGAACCATTGGGTTCCACTATAAGAGCCATGAGACCAAGTACATTAGCAGAAGCTCTTAATTTATGCCTAAGGGAACAAAATGTATCTTACTTCTCAGCTAATCAAACACGTTACAATACCCAACCCCAAATTTATCAACCACACTTTCAATCAAATTATAACAGACCACAACCAAATTTCTATAATCAACCCCCACAACCAGTTTACAACAATCATTCCTCACAACCTTCGTATAGACACACTTTCAATACGCAACGACTACCGTACAGACAATTTTCAGGCAATTTCCATGGTCAACCATCTAGTAGACCTTACATAAATCCACAACCATCTTTTAGGCCGAATCAAAATCAGCCACCTGGTTCACAAAGAAATAGATATCCTCCTCCAGAACCTATGGACACGTTAAGTGCAAATAATAACAACAGCCGCAATAAACATTTTAATAACAACAAACCATTAAATCATAGACAGCAATTTTTTAACATAGAAGGTCAAAATTTCAGAGCAGCAGAACAGAGTAATATCTATCAAAATCCACAAAATAATATTCGTAGCTTGAATTTACCAACTTCATCAAATTACGTTTTTGGGTCTGAGAGTGAATTAGATGATAACAATTTTTTTTGCAAGCCTCGGAGAACCAATAGGTTTCTTAAACCTAAATAACTACAATTCTCACTTGCTGCCGTATATTATTATTAACTGTTGATAGTGAAATCATTGAATTCATTGATCCTATTGAAATAAGTTCAATATTCAATTCTCATCTGGTTAATAAACAGATAAGACTAAAGGGATTCAAAGAATTCAATACAAAGAAAGAATTAGTATTTATTTTATTTAAATTTCACGATTATTTTGACGGTTTAATCGGTATCGACATTATGAAAGAGCTTGGTATGGGAATAGATATAAAAAAATCGTACATAGAAACCAATAATGTTAAGATGGGTTTAAGCTATAAGCCAAATTTAATGTCAAAGACATACACAGTTCCAGGCTTAAGCAAAATAATATGTAATATACCTGTTGATACTGAGTTTGGTAGTATTTATATTAAGCCTATTTTAATTAAGAATAATCTTATCATACCTGAGGGAGTATACCAATCTCAGAATTGGTATTCACTAGTAGAAATAATTAATACCTCCGATTCTCCACTTAGTTTTGTGATTGAGAAGCCATTAATAACTCAATCCATGAATAAAAGCGAATATATAGAATTCCACAACTTTTCTATTAATTATGATACCCAAATCCAATGTGTTAGTATAGACAAATTAATTAGAATTGATCATCTGAATTCTGAAGAAAAAAAGGCAATAACTAGACTGTGTACAACAACAGTATGAAAACGTCTTTCTTCAGGAGGGTGAAGACTTAACATTTTCTAATAAAATTAAACATGAGATTAAGACAAGAGATGAAATGCCAGTATATTCCAAATCATATCGGTACCCACACGTTCATAAGGAAGAAATTCAAACTCAAATTATGGAAATGCTTAGTCAGGGTATAATTCAGCATAGTTTTTCACCTTGGTCTTCTCCAATATGGATTGTACCTAAAAAGAAGGATGACAATGGCAAACAAAAGTGGCGGCTTGTCATTCACTACCGCAAGTTAAATGAAAAAACAATTGACGATAAGTATCCATTACCGAATATCACGAATATTTTAGATAAACTAGGAAAAAGTGTTTATTTCACGACCTTAGATCTCGCTTCTGGTTTTCATCAGATTGAGGTTAAGTCCCAGGACATCCCGAAGACAGCATTTTCTGGACAATGGGCATTACGAGTTCGTTCGCATGCCTTTCGGACTTAAGAATGCTCCCTCCACATTCCAACGCGTTATAGATAATGTGCTACGGGATCTTCAAGGAAAACGTTGCCTCGTCTACATGGACGACATAATTGTGTATTCAACCTCACTTCAGGAGCATATGGAGAACTTGGGTGCAGTTTTTAGTAGACTTAGTGAAGCAAATTTAAAAGTCCAGGTTGAAAAATCGCAATTCCTTCAAAAGAAAGTATCATTTTTGGGATACTTGGTTACAGCCGAGGGGGTGAAACCAAACCCCGAAAAGATTAATGCCATTACAAACTTTCCCATACCTAAAACAAAAAAACAGATTAAATCGTTTCTTGGCCTATTAGGGTACTATCGCAAAATTATCAGGGACTTCGCTAACTTGACGGAGCCTATGACAGAGTGTCTTCGCAAAAATAATGGCATAAACTTGGATTCAAAGTATCTAAGCTGTTTTGAAACTTGTAAAAACCTTTTATACAATGAACCAATTCTTCAATATCCAGACTTCTCTAAGCAATTCAACGTTACTACGTACGCGAGTAATGTTGCAATAGGTGCTGTGCTATCGCAGGGAGCAATAAGTTCAGATAAGCCGATTTGCTACGCAAGTCGTACTTTATCAAAATCCGAACAAAATTATAGCACAATCGAGAAAGAGCTTTTAGCGGTTGTGTGTGCAATCAAGTATTTCCGGCCATATCTTTTTGGAAGGGCATTCCAAATCGTTACGGATCACAAACCTCTTACTTGGCTGTTCTCCCTTAAAGACCCTAATTCGAAGTTGGTTCGTTGGCGCCTACGATTAGAAGAGTTTGATTTTTACGTAACATATAAAAAGGAAAAACGGAATGCAAATGCGGATGCCTTATCTAGGTTTTAACTCAATGTAAACGAAACGGTGAACATTTAGACTGCATCTCTATGCATCCTAAAAGAACCGTATGGCAGTACGAGAAAGCCAATTGGGAAAAATTGAACGGTTTCTTTACGAGTTTTAACTGGTCGCTGTGCTTCCTCGACAGCGACGTGGATGCTGCTGCTGATATGGTCACAAACATAATTCACCTGGGTATGAAGACTTTTATCCCTAACAGGATTAAAAGTATCAGACCCAAGGTTAACGCGTGGTGTGACTCGAGCTGCAAAGAGGCTATCAGGTTAAAAGAGGTAAGTTTTCGGCTATTCAAAGCCAACCCATCTGAGGAAAGCCGTAAAAAGTTTAAACGAGCCAGAAATGACTGCAATGCCCACATTAATCGTGTCAAATTCTCCTATGACCAAAAGTTGAGGCAAAAAATACTACAAAGTCCCACTGGTAGTAAAAACTTTTGGTCATTTGTTAAAAACATCAAGAATTCGGCCTCGACATCTATCCCGACACTCATTTACAACGACATTCCAGCTGTCAGCTCTACAGATAAGGCCAATCTGCTTGCTGCTCACTTTGCAGTCAGCTCAACGCTCCCAGATTGTGCTTTGTCTCCCCCTGTACTCGAGCGCGTAGAATTCTCTATGGGACCAATCCACTTTCGCACTCGTACAGTGGCTAGAGTACTTCAAGATCTTGACGTTCACAAATCCGCTGGTCCAGATGGTATTTCCCCTATCGTTCTGAAGAGGTGTTCTTCTTCGCTGGCAAAACCATCGCGTAAGCTTTTCCATCTGTCCTATTCTTCAGGGCTCTTCCCGAGAAGATGGAAAACAGCATTTGTCCAGCCTGTACCAAAAAAGGCGAATCTTCTTCTCCCTCCTCCTACCGACCAATTGCACTTACGTCCCTTCTTTCTAAGGTCATGGAAACGCTGATAAACCGTCAGCTAATGAAATATCTTGAATCGCGAAAACTTCTTAATGACCGGCAGTATGGTTTTCGCAGCAACAGGTCCACTGGTGATTTGATGACATATCTAACCGAAAAGTGAAACCAATCTCTTCACCAAGGTGGTGAAAGTAAGATCGTTGCGCTTGATATTTCAAAAGCATTTGACAGAGTTTGGCATCAATCTCTCTTGTCGAAAATGCGTGCATTTGGAATCGATGATACTCTTCTTCAATGGATTAGAAATTACCTTTCGGACCGTTCAATTCAAGTTGTTTTGGACGGCTTCAAGTCTGCAACTCACCAAATAAATGCTGGTGTCCCCCAAGGCTCTGTTCTGTCCCCGACTCTCTTTCTCATTTTTATAAATGATCTCCTGTCTGTTACTTCTAATCCAATCCATTCCTTTGCTGATGACAGTACCCTCAGCTTCTCATATTCGTTTCTTGGGTCACGCCCCTCATCTTCGGGTGTGGAACTGGAACGGCAACGTATGTTAAGCTCATTAAATTCCGATCTTAACAGCATAACTCAGTGGGGTAAAACCAATAGAGTGGAATTTAATGCTTCCAAAACTCAATGCTGTCTCCTGTCATTAAAGCAAAACCCACACACACTGCCATTATCTATGAATGGCACTTACATCGCTGAAACCGAAAGACTTTCCATTCTCGGTATGTGTGTTAATGACAACCTTCGTTGGAATGACCACATATTCGATGTCGCCAGGAACGCCGCGAAATGTCTAGGCTTCCTTAAGCGTTGTAAGAAATATTTCACCCCTTCTGATCTGGCTACTATTTATAAGGCGTTTATTCGCCCGAAACTCGAGTACAACGCTCATATCTGGTCCGGTGCACCAATAACTTATTTGGAGCTACTTGACAGGATCCAAAAACGCGCGATAAAACTCATTGGCGACCGAGACATCGCGAGATCGATTGACTCTCTTAGTCATCGTCGTAATGTCTCCTGCCTGTCGTTATTTTATCGTTATTTCCACCATAAGTGCTCAAACGAAATAGCCAGTTGCATTCCTCCGCTTGAACATTTCAACCGCAATACCCGCCATGCAGGGAATGCTCATCAGTTCACCCTCAAGCCTGTGTTCGGACGTACAGTGAAGTTCAAAGAATCTTTCCTCAGCCGTACAACACGAATGTGGAATGCTCTTCCCCGCTCCATTTTTCCTACACATTATAACCTACAGACATTCAAAACCAACGTGCATCGGCATCTCTCCTTTTCCTCTCACCCTAATTTCCTTAACGCCCGCGCTGTGTAGCTAATACATTATAAGGGTCCCAACAAATCCCTTTAGTGCGCGCTTATTATAAAAAAAAAAAAAAAATCTCTATGCAAAACAATATAGATGACCAAGAGAGTATTTCTACTATTCATTCTGCTCAAGAAAATGTTGATGACGGTATTCCAATATCGGAACGACCAATAAACGATTTTTCCAATCAATTAATTCTTGAAATTTGTAATAGCAGGTTAAAGCCCCACGACCAATTCAGCTATTTAAAAAGAAAAAAAGATACATTATTAAACATAGAAATATTTGCAACGAAGACATTATAAGAAGTATTTTTAATGATTACATAAATCCTAAAAATGTAACTGCAATATTAACAGACGATAGCACATTTAGAACTATTCAAACAGTTTATCAAAGTACTTTAGTAATTCTAGGATTAAGTTAATTAGGTGTACTAGCAAAGTAAGGGATGTATTAGAAACTGATGAACAGGAAAAATTAATAAAAGATTATCATCAAAAATCAAAGCATAGAGGAATTACGGAAACTTTTGAACACCTCAAAAGGGATTTCTATTTTCCTAATATGAAATCATATATAACCCGTCTTATAAACAACTGTAATATATGCCCCAAAAGTACAAATACGGCCGTGATAGGGAACCATTAAAATTTCAAATAACTGAAACACCATCCAAGCCATTAGATATTTTACACATAGATATATGTATATTCGGTTCACAAAGAAAATTTTTTAACCATAATTGACAAATTCAGTAAAATTTTCAGTGTCTACTTATTAAGTGCAAGGAATAGTATTAATATTATTCAATCTTTAAAACACTTTTTCTCACATCATGGTGTTCCCAAAAAGATCATTACGGATAATGGAAGTGAATTTCTGTCGACAATATTTAAGGATTTCTTAGATATTTACGACATTATTTTGCACACAACGTGCGCTAAGAGTTCCACTGGAAATTCTCCTATAGAAAGATTTCATTCAACTCTTACTGAGAATCATGTTATATATTTATATACATATTTCATTTATTCAGTATTTGTATGATTTTGTTTTGATTTTGTATTTATTTATTTATTGTATGATTTTTTGTAATTATTTATTTGCTTATTATATATACCTACTACTTGCTGTTGTATATTATAATGCACTTTGTTTATTTATCTTATTTTAATTTATTTTTTTATTCTATCAATTAACACATTATATTTGTTTATTTATTATATTTGTTTATTTATTGTATTTATTTATTTATTATATTATATTTATTTACGTACCTATTCATTGTATTTATTTATTTATTTATTTATTATATTTATATTACGTTTATTTACCTTTCAAGTTAATTTATTAAATTTCTTACGAAATTACCTAATAATTTCCTGTATAATTATATACTTTAATATCTGTGATAATTTAAATGAAGGTTTTTTAAGTAGCTTTTTCCTTCGCAATCTGTCAATCTGTTTTAGTGCTTGCATTCAATTTATAATATTTCATTAGCAAGGTAGATTCATACCATATCTATGTACAAATAGTATTAATCAACCATTGTGACAATTTTGCTACAAAAATAAATATAACTATGCAAAAAAAAAAAAAACTCTTACTGAGTTGGTTCGAATACTACACAATCAGAATAAAAACAAGCCAATAGGTAAAATAGTTGATGACGCTGTTATCACCTACAACAATTCGATTCATTCGACGACTAAACTGACACCATTTGAGTTAGTATCTGGCCATTATCACACAAATACCCCGTTTCCGTCCAAATCTAATCCAAAAACTGAACAACAATACATACGAGAACATATTAAAAAATACGAGACTTTATGTAAATTAATATACGACCGTAGTTTAGCTCATAAGCAGAATATAATAACTAAACTTAACGAAAAGCGCAAGGATCCTCCTGATTTCAATTCAAACGAAATAATAAATGAACTAGATGACAGGAGAAACAAATTGGCACCTAGATTTATTGAACATGCTGTTATTAATAATAAAAGATCACAGTAGACACAAATAGACGTAAGGTACATAAACAAAAAATTAAGAAGAGACGTAAATTCACTGACACACAAATCATGGAAAATAATTACTAATATGAACCATTTTTAGAATCAAACAAGTGCCGTGAATTGTCGCCTAGGGGTTGGGAAGGGTTCTAAAATAAACAATAATAAACGTTCAATCCTTGTTCTGGTAGGACTATTTGAATGAACTAATCAACTCCTTAAATTTAACTCTAATAATAAAAGCAATAGTATTAAAGCATAAACTAATATCAATAATGGTTTTATTAACTTATTAAATTCTGAATTCGTTTATTATCATTACAGTTATTATGATATTCTTAAGAATATGGGTAGGTAGGTAGGTAGGTAGATGGATGCCCTTGTGACTGTTGTCACGGCTCACTTAGACCATCTGTTTGGGTCCATTGTGTCCATTGCTGTTGGGGTTTCCAAAATTTTGAACCTGCAAATACAAAAGATATGCCGCTGTTAAACAGCTCAGTGATCCGCTTTATTAGAACCACCCGGATCTATATGTAAATCTCAGGAGTTTGTTAAGCTCAATGTCGGTCAGATCCTCCAGCTCCTCAAAAAAGTAGCTGCCAAGAATCTTGAATCTCTTAGTACTAAGGGCAGGGCATTCACATAATAGGTGACGAATAGATTCTGTCTCTTCGACGTCTCTACAGCTCCTGCAGTAATCGTTGTGCGCTATGCCCAGCCGCTCCGCGTGTAGGCCCACCACGCAGTGTCCTGTAAGGACCCCTGTCAGTGTGTGTATGTCTCTGCGGTTCAGCCCGATTATGGCCTTAGATTTCCTTTTGTTTACCGCTGGCCAAAGCTCCCTCGTGTGTCTGCATGTTTCAAGGCTGGTCCAACGTAGGTTTGTTCTACTCATGGATTCGGCGTCGATTTTCCGTGACAGTGTACTGAGCGGAGTTTGTAAAGATTTCAGAGCCAGAGATGCATCCATCTCCGATCCGCATCTTGCCAGCTTCTTCGTTGCCCGAGATGTCCTTGTGCCCCGGTACCCAGCATAGGGTCACCGAGTTTACGGTTGATATCTCGTGTAGGTGTTTTCTGCACTGTAACACCGTCCTTGATTTAACAACTGCTGACTCCATGGCCATTATGGTCGCTTGGCTGTCAGAGTATATGGTGATCTGCTTATCGGCCAGTTTACGCTTCTTCACCTCCTTAGCGGCTTGAGTGATTGCAGCTGTCTCTGCCTGAAAGACGCTGCATTCATCGTTGATTCTGAAGGACATACCCAGGCCCAGAGTCTCACAGAAGATGCCTGCACATGTACCCGCATCCATTTTATATCCGTCGGTATAGATAGCTATTTCGCCTTCTTCTGTGACTGTTCTATTGATCCATTCGCTTCTTTCTGGGATTCTGGTAACGAATCCCTTTTTGAAGGCGAAGGTGTGTGGTAGGTAGTCAGTGGATTTTGTTTCTTTCGAGGCTCTCCATCTTGCCTCGACCGATGCGTGTCCGTAGGGCCTGAAAGACCATAGTCCCGACTCCCTGAGTCTAACCGCCGTTTTAACCGCTATGCTGCTGCAGTGTATGTCCAGGGGTGTGAGGTTAAGTATTACCTCCATGGCTGCAGTGGGTGTGGTCCTTAGTGACCCTGTTATCCCAATGCAAGTCGTCCTTTGTATCTTAGTAAGGCTTGAGGGATGGCATTTCTTCTCAGTAGCCTTCCACCATACAGCTGCGCCATATGTTAGAATGGGTCTTACCACCGCTGTGTACAGCCAGTGTACCACATGTGGTTTAAATCCCCATATGTTGCCGAATGTTCTTCTGCAGGCATAAAGTGCCACGTATGCCTTTTTCGCCCGGTCTTCTATATTTTCCCTCCAGTTGAGTTTGGAATCTAGTATAACCCCCAAGTATCTTGCCGTCTTTGAAACTTGCAGGTGCACTCCATTATCCTTGGTAGTTCAAAGGCCCTTTTCCTTGTGAACAGCAGGATTTCTGTCTTGTCTGGGTTTACTCCGAGTCCTTTTTCCGCAACCCATTTGCTGACCAGTAGGAGTGCATAGCTGAGTCGCTCACTGAGGACTGGGATGAATTTACCAGGGACCAGGATTGCTACATCGTCGGCGTAAGCGCTCACGATAAAGCCTTCCCGCTCTATTATTTTTAAGAGTTCGTCCATGACTAGGATCCATATGAGCGGAGAGAGGACGCCTCCTTGTGGGGTACCTCTGCTGACTTTCCGTTCTATACAAACGTCTCCTAGATAGGACTTGATTCGTCGTGTGCCTAGCATTAGTCCAATCCATTCACATAGACTGTTATTGACCCGGGCCCTTCTAAGGCCGCGCAGAATTGCGTCAGCCTCGATATTATTGAAGGCTCCCTCTATGTCTAGGAGCGCACTCAAAGTAAATTCCTTGAATTCCAGGGATCTTTCCACCACGGAAACTACTTTATGTAGTGCGGTGTCTACAGATCTGCCTTTGATGTATGCGTGCTGCAATTTGGAAAGGTAATTATCGCTGATCGCTTCTCTGACATGCACATCAATAAGTCTTTCCAGTATTTTTAGCATGAATGATGACAGACTAATAGGTCTGTAGTCCTTTGCTGTGGTGTGGGTAGCTTTCCCTGTTTTAGGGATAAATATTACCCTCACCTCACGCCATGCTTTGGGAACATAGCAAAGCCTTAAGCAGCCCATATAGATGCGTTTCAGTCTTGGGATAGTGGTATCCTTAGCCTTCTGAAGCATTATAGGTCGAATATTATCTATTCCTGGTGCTTTGAAAGGGGCGAATGAGTTGATCGCCCATGCTATTTTTCTTTCGTCGATTATTGCGTCGATTGTGTTTTGATCCATTCCCTGCCTCGTGTCATGTGTAACTGTATCGTATACTCTAGGCACGTCGGCGCATCCTGGGAAATGGGTTTCTGTCAAAACGACCAGCGTCTGCTCGTGTGATTCAGTCCAGCTACCGTCGATATTTCTTAGCGAGGATATCGGTATCGGTGCTTTAGCCAGAACTTTTCTGAGTCGCGACGCCTCGGTCGTAGATTCGATCGATTCGCAGAAATTTCTCCATGAGTTCTCCTTGGCGAATCTTATCTCCTTTTTTAGGAGTTTAACGCTCTGCTTGTAGGTCGTCCATTCGATTAGTCCCTCCTTTGCGAGGTTCCATCTAGATCTTGATGCTTGCATAAGCTCCCCGATCTTGGAGTTCCACCAGGGAGGGCGTTTTTTTCCGTTCGTTCTGCTTACTGGGCAGGATTTTTCGAAGGATTTTGAGAGCACCTCAGTTAGAGACTCAACTGCTTTGACGATCTCTTGTTCAGTGCTGTGGTTTTTTACCGGGCAGACGTTTTCCAACATCTGTAGTTCTGTAGTGAACCTGTCCCAGTCTGCTCTTCTTGGGTTCCTGAAAATTTCCCTAGCCTGAGATTGAATTTGTAGGTCAAAGAGTATCCAGCAGTGGTCTGAGAACGATGCCTTGCTGGACACTCTCCAGTTCACGACCTGGACGGAACTGCTCTGAGATACAAATGTAGCGTCTAGAACTTCCCTTCTATTCGCTGTTATGAAGGTAGGGTCATTACCCTTGTTACATACGATTAGATTGGAACTGAGTAAAAAGTCGAACAAAGCCTCGCCCCTTGCATTAATATCTGAGCTGCCCCAGATAGTATGATGGGCATTTACGTCACCGCCTAAGACTAAGTTCTTCTTACCTTTCTCGGACGCTGCTACTAGCGTCCTTACCGAATCCGGGGGGACAGATGTGTCGTCATTGTCGGGCATGTACACTGACGCCACAGTACAGCTCTCGTCCTTTCCTCTAACCTCCACCGCCGTCACGTCGCCCGTGCTGAAATGAGACAACATTAATACATGAAGGTTTTTATTTGCCACGATACACGATCTCACCTTTCCCTTATCGGATCTGTAAAAGGTGTTAAATTTGTATGACCCTAATCCCATCACGCGATCGTTATGGATCCATGGTTCCTGGACTAGGGCCAGGTCCAGCTGCTCCCTTTCCAGGAGCAGCCTCAAGTTGTCCGAGGCGACTTTACTGTGGTGGAGGTTGATCTGGACTATCTTCATCGATGGCCATATCTTCTCCTCCCACATTGTCGGTCGCCTGTGCGTCCGATGCAGTGCGTTTAAGCAGCTTTAGGGTAACCTCGCTCGCTGCAAATGATAACGCCATCTGCATCTCCTTCTTCAGCGGTGATGGCGTTTCGTCGAAGACGACGATATAGCCTCTTGCACCGTTTTTGGGCTCTTCCGCGCTTACGATTTCCCATCCCTGCATGGGGATCTGCGGGTTTTGCGCTTGCAGGACGCAGAGCACGTCATTCTTGTCCACCCCCATTTCGGGGATGACTATTCGTCCCTTCGTCTTCCTAGGGACTTCTCTGGGCGGGACGGCCTTGAGCATGGCTCCTTCCCAGAGTTCTAGGCCGTCTATAACGGTCTTGGCGAAGTCTTTGGATGCCTGGTCCTTGCAGTCGATGTAGGTGATACCCTTGATCCACCTCATCTTGCCATAGGCTGGGGCATTTACGCCGGCGTTCTTTAGAATGCGAGATACGATTGCAGAGCCCAAGGTCTGCTCGATTCTCTTCCCACATTCTACTGTGTACTGCCCGCTCGGCTTTTTGATGTCTACCACAGCCAGCTGCAACGAATTTCTCGTCACCTCGCTGTAGCTGCTCCTTTGGTTGGTTCCCCACGCGCCTGATGCCTTTTTGGGGCTCCCCGTGGTCGTTGTGGTCTGTTTGATCTTCTTGGGGGCATTTGGTACGTCTTCCGACGACCTCATCCTCTTCGAGGCAAACACACTTCTCTTTCCACCCGTTTTTTCCGTCGGTTTCCGCTGAAGTCCGCTGGGGCCCGGCTTATCGCTAGGCTCCCTTGGGACTGGCTGAACCTCCTTACGTACTTCGGGTCTTCTGTTTCTGGCATTGGGGTCCATCTTAACGACGTCATCCCTCCGCCTTGTGTAATCGCCTTTCTTGCCGGTCACGTCCTTATTAGCCGTCCTGGTTCTCGGTTCTGGGGGCCTTGTGAGAATGTCCTGTGCTATGGTTTCTCTGGCCCATCCTAGCGATGCTACCTCCTTCTCAGTGAGAGAGGATCTTTCCTTGGCGGTAAGAATGCCATATATATGTTTGGCCTTTTTAAACTCCCTCTTCCTTAGCAGACCTGGAGAGAGTTTTTTCTTCTTCCTCGCCTTGTCCGTTGCGTGATTCTCTTCGGAGGGTTCAGCTAAGAGCTGTTCTTCCCTTTCCTCCGATATCTCCTCATCAGTTACACCGGCCTCTAGGGCCTCATCTCTAATGTGCGGTCCACCGGCAGTGTGTCTGCCGCACTCTCGGTATCTAACATACCCACTCCCTCATCCTTGTTTTTGTTTGTTGTTTTAGAAATTTTGGTTCCCACGATTATGGCCGGAAAGGGTAGTCCACCCCGGCAGCGCCGCCATGCCGGGGTAAGGCATTAAGGTACCTGCAGGTCTTCGCCAGGGCACCTCAGGGAGCCCAACCTTTCATCCTTGGGCACGGTTTACTACTTGCTCGCTCCACGACGGTCTATCTGCCATGGGTGGCCCTAGTGACGATCGCAGTCGTCGACAGCATAGTCCGTTGAATCTCCGCGACTTAAGCCTCCGCACCGGTACCATCCCTTCCTGGATGATGCACTCGACAAGGTGACTAACCGCGCGAGAGGAAAAAAGAATATGGGTAGGTTCCCAAGCTTTCATTTCGTTATTCCCTTTATCCTTTGGTATTTTCTTATATCCACATTCGCCTCAAAAACAAGAAAAAAAAACAAGACAAAAAGCGGTCAGTACATTTATCTGTGTTGAATAAATCGAGGTTGGTAATTGAGCTGCAAATAACAACACACGCACATAAGCTGTACTGTCACCAATTCACCAAAGGTTCAAATGGCCTTCAGTTTATTCAGGCCATACTAAGGGGGGAGGAGTTACCATCAGCATCACTATCAGCATCACCATCAGCATCACCATCATCATAATTGCTACCATCTCCAAAGTACAACAGCAATATATGTAAACACGTAACGGAAACATCAAACATCAGCCAGACAACAAGTTGGCCTGGGTTTGGTTGCTAACGCCACAAAGAAGAAGAAGCAACGGTAACTGTCCCGTAATGGAATTGCACCAAACTCTTTCTCTAGTTTGGGCTAGCGGCATATCAATTGCAGAGATAACAACCGCTAACCCCGAATATATTGTAGGTGATATTTTGTTAGTTTTTAAGTTAACACAGCAGTTGTGTGGAAGACGTCCTAATAAACAGACGTACATAATTATTAAATTGTTTTAGTGTTTTATTTCGTAGAGTTAAATACTATAACTCGCGCACGATAGACAATAACCAACTGAGAAGTCAGATGGGCGCTTTTATTATTTCGTTTAACTTTTTGGATAAGTCACTTACTTATCGTTTTAAACAGAAAGTCCTATGTGCCCCGCTGGTCCTCTGTGCCCAGTCCTCCCCTACGTTAAGAGCTGCCAGTCTCCATAGTAAAATCATTTGCGATACCTGATGGCGAACACACTGCAACAAGTACAGGACGTAAAAATAATGAACTTTCAATCCTCAATTTCATTTTAACTTATTAATTTTGATAATACATTCTAGGTTTTAAACCTAAATTAACACCAGTTTTGGATTTAAGAACAATATTTAAAGAAGTCTGCACATCTTCACCCAACGGCAGCAACTCAAAATTCCGCAATATATTAGTCAGTATGCATTTAATTTCGAGCAACGCAAACTTTTGTCCAATACAATTCCTGGGTCCAGCACTAAACGAAATATATTTGAATATATTGACATTTGTGTTGTCTATCAAATGTCTCTCAGGCTTAAAAGCAAATGGGTCATTGAAAAGAGTTGGATCTCTTAATATCTCCCAAAGGACAATGACTACATTAGTTCCAGCAGGAATTGTACAATCGTCTGCGAAAGTAAACAAAAATAATGCGGAACTACATTTCATTGGGTAAAACTCACGTAGTTTGATATCCTCTCGAATATACCTTCCGATGACAGGAATTGGAGGGAATAATCTCAAAGATTCCGCTATCGCGCAGCTCATGTATTTCATATCCTGCAAATTTCTGTATGTTATTGGCTTTGCCAAGTCATCGCCATGCAATTCTATTATTTCCTCAACGAGTTTTTGTTGAACTTCGGGATGGGACGCTATCACACGCAATGCAAAAGAAATGGCTGATGTAGTAGTGTCGTGTCCTTCAAACATAAAAGTATCTACTTCTTCACGAATGTCTTTATTACTTAAAGGTGTTCCGTTCGATGTCGTTGATTGCAGGAGCACATCTAGCAAAGCCATTTTTCTTTTTATACCCAAAGCGGAGTCATCATCGGCGCTATCATGTTGGGCATTTGATCCATTTAGATCCATACGACGTTTCTCTATAATTCGGTTAGTGAACAGATGCATATAGAGAACAGCTTCCAGTTGCTTCTTGTATAATTTAGGAGCCAGCATCTTAACAAAATATTTTGATGCTAGATGGGGTTTCACGAAGCGCATTGCAAAGATATCAGTTACACTAAAAAAGAAAGACAAGAGGTGTACATATCCCACTCAGCATGTTATTACTTACTCATTAATTGATTTTACGTAACGTGAGTTGGCATCAACTTGAGCATTAATTTTTCCCATTGCAGTCTCAGCAATAATATCTAAAGTGGTTAAGCCAATCAGCGAAAATATATCAATTATAGTCTCTCCATCAGCCTTAGGTCTTAATTTCTCCACTAAAGCGGTACTCTGCTGGTCAAAAACGTCTACAAATTGCACCAACATTTTAAAGTTAAAAGTTGGAGTAATAATCTTTCTCCTACTCCGCCACTTTGATCCAGTACTAAGAAGTAAACTCTCACCCAACCATTCTCGTAGTATAATGTATTGCATACTTTTGGATATATTCTTCTGACTGTTGAGAATCACCTCTACATGCTTCGGATCCGAAGTGACTACGATGAATTTATGGACTATCCAGGACTGGTATACTCTGGCATACACTTTGATATACCATCTTAACTTGTCTTCCAGATCTATAAAGAAAAGTCTTTATTTTTTTTTTAATTTAAAAAGATTGAAAGTCATTTCAAATTTACTTTCGGAATTAAATGATAACAATTCGAATGCAACTCCAATCAACGGTAGACCTCTGACAGTTGGTATGTTATCCATCGAGGTAAACAAAACCTACGAAAAACAATAGCCCTAGAAACATCCTTCGCTTGGATCAAACTGCTGAAAATAACTGAAATTTGTCTTTAGATTTTGAAGTCAAATCGTATTTTGGGCGAAGATAGTTTTTTATTAAATATATGCGGAACGCGGCGGACGTTCTTTCGCCCTAGCCCAAATTCGTTAATAAATAGGTTTGTTTTTATTATTTTACTTTATTCATTTCCGGTGATCGATTCGCGAATAAAGATGCAACCGCGAAGAAAACACGATGAGTAATAAGCAAACTAATGCATAACGCAACAAGTGGTCAAAAACCCAATTACTTTCCGAGCGGCTGTCTGTCGTCAACGTGCGCACGTGCCGCCGTGACCTGACTGAAGTCCAACAGCCTCATTTACCCACGGGAGGAAGGACCACAACAACAAGTCCTCTCCCTCTCCCCTATTGCAGTACTAAAACCAAGGAGCTCTTGGGCATTGGCGACGTCCCCTCCGCGGATGAGCCGCTTATCTCCCGCGCTGCGTTAGCTGTGGTATAATACCGTGATACGATCCCTCGTCTGTACAAGCCTTTTTGCATGAATATGGATATGCCTCCAGCGGGACAAAGCCAGACCGAAGCGTACTCTCTATGTACATTTCATTGGGGTAGTAAGCCCCAAAGATCAGACTTTTGTCGCTGGCCATCGCCATTGCAACGAGCCTTCGAGTCACCTTAATAAGGAAATTGTCAATCCTAATCAACTGAGCCCCCTCAGGATTTTGTTGGGATAGTATGTATTGTATATAGTTGGATTCAGGATTCGGAGCAACCGGAGACAGGTCCTAAGACATTGCCTCTCTAAAACCCGAATCTTTTCCATATAACAAGACGCTACTTTTTTGCTTTTACTTTTAAATTCATTTTTAATGGTTATTAAATATCAACTGACATACTAGACAAAAATGATTAAATCTAACTTAAAATTAACAGGATACTTATTCTAGGTTATTGTTCCTTATGCGGACGCCTGAAATTAAATAAAACTCGATATCATTATTAAGATTTTATATTTTTTATATAAAACAATTACAAACTACCTATTCTATTTACTTAAACTACTTAACGTAACGTATTCTAGCTATAATTAGGATTTTGAACACTCGTTACCTTAAGCAACAGGCATAAAAGGCGCTATATTTTAAACCACAATGGACAACCATATGCGATGATGGGCCTTATAAGGCCCACGTAGCAAATGGCCTTCACCCTGGAGTCAGGTTAACTACTATGAAACAGTCTGCTTGTTAGAGCATAAGCCTTCTTGGCCCCAGCAAGACAAGCAACTATATGTCAATCGAAATTCAGATACTGGTCAAGCCAGATACCCAGATATCTACCTACGCTTCTCACCGCCAATGGCTGCCTTTTTTGTCCAATAATGGCCAATTTCTTCCAGTTTTTTTCTGCTATCCCTAGAGGCCCCATCCAATGTTGTTCTGAACAAGATTGTTTCCGTCTTCTGAAAGTTAATTTTCAACTTCCAGTCGTCGCAAAATCCCTTAATTTGATCGAAGTCACGCAGCAAAAGAATCAATTTTAGGACCAGATTTGTATGCCACCAAATCGTCGGCATACGCTAAAGTATCTCTAAGTGAACCCAACAGATCACTCGTATAAATGTTGAACAGAATCGGAGAATTCAAGACCCCCACATTTTACAACAAACTTCTTTCCCATATAAGTATATTGGAAATAACATATGGCAAAGGTGTGTGCATCCAATGCCTGGTCAGCTTGAAGAAAAGTCCGAAGCCTAATCAAAATCAACCAGACAAGCACCCGTTCATTGGCTCTTGCATTTATTCTACTGAATGTCTGAAACCAACTTCGACGCGGCATGTATAGTGTCATGCCCCGCCCTGAAACCAAACTGGAATTATCCGGAATTATGTTATTGTCCTCGACCAACTTCAACAGGGTTATTTTGACCTTGCTAATATTCGAAAGCAAACTAATCGACCGGAGATTGGCAGGGTTCGTCCTATCTTTACCCTTATTAGGCGTTTTTCTTTCTTAGCTCCGAGCGGGGCACTGAGCCGTCAAAAAAAGAACTGTTTTACTTTTTTAACTCGGAGCGCTTTGAGCACAAAATTTGTATTTCTTTTTTATCTCTGAGCTAGCTCAGGGCTCGCTCGATGAGCTCGATTGAAAATGACCGAGCACATCGAGCGAAAAGCTGAGCGCGGGTGACTTCATTCATTATTTTGTGCTTTTTCCATAGTTTATTTACTAGAAATTATAATTTAAATGAAACAATCCTTGACAAACACCAATTTCAGAAGCAAACCCAACTATTTTGAAAATTAATAAAAAAAATTATCTAATGACAGTTCAGTGCTCAATTCTGTTTCTTAATTAGCTCGGAGCGCTCAGGTTACGTTCAGCTCGGAGCGAGCTCTGATCGCTCGGGCCCCGCTCTGTTCCCCGCTCGGGGCTAAAAAAGAAAAACGCCTATTGAGGATAGCGTGTACCACAGCTACTCGTACCTTCCAACGCGCCGGATAATATGCATTATTCAGCGCATTGTTAAACAGCGTGGTGAAAATATCTATAGCTTCCTGCGGCAGGTGTCTTGATACGTTGTTTGGGACACCATCCACCTCCGCCGACATTGTATTCTTTAGTGACTCGAAAATGCACAGGAGATCATCTTTCGACACGACAAGTGCGATGCATCTCTGTCATTGGATACAACAGCATTTGCATGGTTTTCTTTATTGAATACGGTGAATCCGTTATTCTAAGATCGTGAATATTCTCAAGTTGGGTGCTCAGAACGAAGTGGCTTATTAGAGCCCTATTCTCAATGTCGTGATTACGGCGAACAAGATTATTCATCGTATACACAGCCTCGAAATAAGCGCCCAGCAAATCCACTTTCCTCTGTGCGTCCTCGATTACAAAAAAAACCTTCGTTTGAAGCGATACTATATAATATACCAGCAGTCAGTACAGTCAGTACAGTCTGTCTGTTCTCTGTTGTCTGAGAGGTTCGGAATTTCGGATACAAGGAATATCATTGTGATCCTTCCTCCTGAACAACTTATTTATTTAAGGGAATATTTTCTGACCACAGTTAATAGCCCGAATTTTATTTCCCCAATTCAGGCTTACTGATTTTCTCTAATTTTCTTTAATCAGCTTCGGATCTCTGACGTCAGCATCCTTACCTTCGGTTCGTTGCGGTCAGTAAATTGTTTGTGCAGCCGTTTAAGCCTCGAGAGCAGTCTACTTTTCCATCGGTATAGTGCGTCGAGAGTCTGGTCGTCATCGGATAGCCTTACCCGAGGAATGGTTCATTCCGTCGTTCGTTTGATGGCGTCGTTCATTTGCAATAAATGCCGATGAATGTCATCATTTGTCATGTTTTTGATTCGATAGTCAAAAAAAACATTTTTTTATTGCAACACACACCAAGCGAAACAGAATGTAACAAAACAAAACGTTTTGTTTTCTTGCTTTATTTGGTGTGCGATGAAATAAAACAAAATTGAATTCGCGACACTTGCTTTTTGTGTTGTTCAACATGTGGTCGGACTCAGACAATGAAGTTGTGCCAATCTTAAGGGGCCCTTACACGGTCAATCGAATGACATCAATCACTAGCATGTGTTTGTGAAAATGTATGTGTATGAGTCGCACACATTTGGTGAAGTCTAATTGACGAAAATCAAAGCAAGTTTGATTTTGCATGATGAATGCCATGCTGATTGATATGTGTAAGGGTTGGATTGACGTAATTACTTCATTGTATCTCGTGTCACGGAAGCGAAAACATGTCTGGCGCCAGGGGAAAATTGAAGGACGATGAAGATCGAGCATTTGTATCGGATTTAATTGAAACCTATCGGTCATTACCGAGTTTATGGGATGTCAAAGGAAAAGATTATTGCGACCGAAAGAAAAAAAGTGCAACATTATGAAGTTTTACTGCAAAAGTATAAAGAAAAGTATCCTGATGCACAAAAAGCGGATGTCACCAGAAAAATAAATACGTTGAGAACGAATTTTCGGCGCGAGCTAAAACGTTTAAATTGAATTGAATTGAACAAAAGCGGATCCGATGTTGATAATTTCAGTGAACCAACTCTTTGGTATTTTAATGAAATTAGTTTCATTAAAGACAGCGAATAGCCGTGTGCATCTCGTAGTACAATTCAAGAATATATTGCAAGAGCAATATATGCAATACAATCGTCCGTTTCACTCATCGCACATCCGTACACCACGAAAACTCCTAAAAATTAAAAATTTGACGTCAATCGATTGAACTGTGTAAGGGGTATCGTCAATCCACACATACACGATGCATGATGTCGACCGATTGACCGTGTAAGGGACCCTTTACATACAATTTTTGAAGCAATTGAGGAAAAGGACGCAAATAGCAGAGAGTGATGGGTGCATCCATTGTTACGAATTGGCGTCTCGGTTGAAGTTTTCACATCCTTCGTGCAAAAACGAACTTCCCAATTTGCCAGCCTTTTCCACATTGGGGAATTGGCGTGAGAGGAGAGAGCTAGCTCCCCATGGGAGCGCCCAGGGTTCGATTCCCGCCCGCGAACGAGCCTTCCTTTTCTTAAGTTATAAAGCCCGGAAGATCCGTAACCACATCGTACCGCGGGAACAAGGTCGACGAGAACGTACCGCATCGGGAACTGAAATGGGGAAGAAACAGTGGTCTGTGACCAACTGAATGGCGTCGAGAATGGGACGGTGGTGAACGACTCGGTGACGAGCGGTTGTGTGTACGGGTAAGAAACAAGGTATATTGGTTTCAACGTCGAAAATTAAAATTTTTCTTTCGCCAAAAACATTTGTGAATATAAATGAATATAAAAGGTGGATTATTGTATATCGCCGAACGACATTAGTGGGAGTGAAAAGTGCAGTGCCCCTCATATCTAGAATAGAATTTGGTCGCAGTACATAGATACCGGTGAAAGTGTCGTTAGAAAATAAAGTACATAGACTAGCTCGTGAAGTGAAACTGAAGACACCGTATACGATAGTCCCGATACGTACAAAATATATCCACCGGATATACGTGGTTGTTATTGCTGATACTAAAGGTAATTGTATCCTATTAAGATCCATCGGTAGGAATCCATAGTTACAGTGTCAACGTCGTCTTTCACCCATAGTGCCAGCTATCCCAAGGTCTGAGGTTTTCCTTACCCCCTTTTTGGTGCGGGAACCACTATTGTCAGCCGGAGTTGTACGAGTTTGGAGAGCCGACCTTAAGGACGGTCCGTGGCCCGATCGGTTGGAGGACCGCGAAGTTGAGTGCATACGATAATTTACCCACGACCCTACTCCACCGGGATTGGTCGGCTCCTGGTGCTCAAGGACGCGTAATTGGAGACGTAACACCATATAATCTGAAACGAAATGCTGAGGATGTGATTATAAACTTAATAGCAGAGTTAAGAACTTTTCCTGACAAATTTTATAATTTCAACAGAATGTGGATGCATAATATGATTAGGGAACGCGAAAGCTTGCTTCAGGAAATATATGTTGAGCGTGAAGCTATGGAATACGTACCTCAAGGAGAAACACATGAAAATATTGGAAGAGCAAGACCATCAATCAGTATGTTCAATACTATATGCCATCTAATTTTGGTTACATGATTTTTAAATACATACAGTATGTCAAGTATTTAAAGTAATACTGTATATATATTCATATACATTATGTGCATTAATAAACATGTATAAAATTAAAATTCAATAAAACTTATTTCAGGTGCTATTTCTATCCACAGCTTATCGATAGTAACTTTATTATTATTTATAATTATAGATAGGGTTTCTTGCCTTGATTAAAAAAATCCATTTTTCTCCATCTACGTCCATATTTGTTAAAATTTGCAAACAGAGTAAACCAGAGTATATCCATATAATGACTAGGGACACTCTCATATTTTTGACTGGAGGGTAATTGTAGAGGTTCATAATAAGATGTAATCATTAAAAAATATAATCAGAAAAACCAGCCATACACCATTTTAAAAAGTAAATCAGTTACCACTGCACGTAGTAAAAGTTATACACAACGAGGATCAAGTCGATGCGTCTTTAAAAAAGTATTAAGAAAAACCCCACAATGTTTTGCAAAAAACAACAGGTCAGCTATCGGCAACGAAACACGTTTTCTTGTTTTGCTTTTGTTTTTATGTTTCGTTTCATTTGGTGTGTGTTGCGCTATAAGAAAGTAAGCAATTATCGTCAACGACGCTGGGTCGAAACAGTTTTGTTGCATTCGGTTGCTCGTATACAATGGCATGTATTTTCGACAACCACCACCGAAACACTTCGAAACAAAAAGCTGTTTTTTGTTTCGTTTTCTTTGGTGTGTGCACTCTCATAAGAAACAATGTACTCTTGTTTCACGAAACAAAAAAACACGTTTTGCTTTATCCGGTGTGTTTTCAGTCTTAAGGATTTGTTTTTATTTTCCGCAAACTGTGGCGATAGCTGTTGATCAGTTTATCGAAACCGATAATAGGGAACAAATTAACAAACAAGTGCAAACGGCGACCATTGGATCACTAACGTCATCGGGTGCTCAAACAAGTTTCATGTATATAAAGTGTATGACGAGAAGATATCAAGTCGCTCGGTCTGCCTAACTTTATACCGCCGCAAAGGGATTTTATAGCGTAACTTTTGTTCGAATTTATGGACCACTAATTAAGTCATAAGAAACCTATAAATAAAAATACCCTTTTAGTACAGGCCAATGACAACGTCCAGAAAAACTTGGTCTGCCAGCCGGAAGTAACTGTTTTTTGAGCGAGTATTTACGTAATCGAAGGCTGACAAAAGGTTGATGCCATATTATTGCTTCCTCTTCCTGTTTAAATTTAACCAGGTCTACCTATGCTTACATTGCAGCAAATATGTGACAGACCACGATTTATTTATGAATAGATTGTCCTTCTTGGCCCCAATTCACAGCTTTAAACAACCTAGGCTAAGTTCCCTCTATAGCCTACTATGAGATATATCTGAACAGGCACATTAATAATAAATGGATTATTTAAAAGGGCTTATTGGTTGAATTAAGATAATACAAACAATCGATTTCCGTTTGAAAGCAACGAAAGTCAATCTTTAAAATTTAAGTTTGTGGAAGAGTTTTCTACCGACTGTAGCGTCAAGTCAATCCAAGAATGCATAAAAAACTGAAAAGTAAAAATCAAAAATGTAATTCAATTTTTCAATTCAATTTAATTTTTTCTTTATTCAAATATGTACATAGTATAGAAATTAGGGTACAAATTATTCAAACAATTTTATATGGAGGTAATGCTCGAGAAGCCGCGAAAAAGGAAGGTTATGTCATCAGATAGTGTGTGAAGACATTTTTCTTAAAGGCAATTAGACTATCTGAACTTCGCACATGGCATGGCAGAGTATTCCATAACCGAGTTGCGTTAACAAAAAACTGTCGCTCTGAAGTAAGACATGTAAAACGGGGAACTATAATTTGGTAAGATCTTCTAGACAACGAGAACTGGATTCTTTCGTAAAGGTATGAAGGTTGGTGCGTTTGGATAATATTGAAGAACATTATTAGAGTTCTAAGTTTTATAAGGTCTTGAAAAGAGATTCCATATATACTTTTAGAGAATGATGATATGTGGTCATACCGACTTAGACCAAATATATAACGAGCCACACTGTTAAAGGCGACGTTGAGCTGCCTCTGACTTACGCTGTCGAGCTTGCAGAAAATTTCACAGCCATAAGTCAAGATCGGTGTTACAAGTGTTTTAGCTAGCATTTTCCTGGTATCCAAAGGGGTGAATTTCCTAGTTGGCCAAAGCAATCGAAGAGCTCCGTATGCCTTGCCTACAGCCAGTGTGATATGGTTATTCCAATTTAGTGTTCTATTAAAACATATACCGAGGTTCTTGACTTTATCCACGAACTCGACTTGGGTGTTTCCGAGTTCAATGGCAGGAAAACAGGAAATATCTACGATTCTTTTCGATATTACAAAGCTTTTAGTTTTTTGGGGGTTTAAGGTGAGGCCGCATTTTAAAGACCATCGTTTAATAGATGAAAGGTCCTCATTAATCTTGATAGCACAGTCCTCAATCATACCAAGAGGACTGCTTTTCATTATCTGAAGGTCGTCAGCAAAAAGATGTGCATCACAGTGGCGAATTACTTTCGGAGCTTCGTTAACATAAATTGTAAAAATATGTGTGTGAGATACGGCAAAATGAGGGGTAAGATTGCTTTAAGGAATAAAGGATGTATGTTATCAAATGCAGTAGCATTTGACTTCAAAGAAATGAAGCTTTCAACAACCTCCTCGGGGCTCACTCCAGAGAAACCAAATGCAGGACCAGTGTACAACGGTGTGAACTCTTCACCAGAGAGGTTTTGAGGTATATTATTTCTTGATGAGATAAAGCTACTGTTGATTTCATTGCAATTTACATCCTTGCTTTCTAAATTAACTCGTTTGTTAACAATTTCCTTCAGGTTTTTCCACAGTTTACGCCCGCTCAAAGAAAGGTTTAGACGACGCTGATACCAACTTACTTTCGCGGCACGAATGAGATGAACAATTGAATTACGTAAGCGACGATACTCTTGAAGATCATCGGGTATCTTGAAACGCCTCCATTTTTTGAAGGACAGATTCCGTTGGTCTAACTTTATTCGTATTTCACGTTGAACCAGGGGCATTCACCATATTTGACACTTACGGTTTTTAAAGGAACGTGGGCATCGAACAAACCACGTAATTTGCTCTGAAGGAACTCTACTTGTTCGTCTGGTAGTTCCGAAGAGTAGGTACACTCTTTCCCAATCAATCCTTCTCATATCAACCTCGAGATTTTGTACATCTATATTCTTAAAATCTCTAAATTGAAATGTTCTTATAGGCCTTCTGAGACAGAAGTCAAAGGAAAGATGTATCAGGTCAAGGGGGTTGCGAGCGATTGTGATGCAACAGGGAGAACACAGATTTAATTTAAAGTTGTATTATTAATTAAGCATTTTTGCAACTGAATTAGGATATTGTTAACACATGTGTACATACACAGGAAATAGTAGATGTATTTAAGCAGAATTTCCAGCAGCTGCTAGAGACAGTAATAGGGCAAGAAGAGAACCCACGTCCTGTCAATGAAGACCAGATTTCACCACCCGGCATAGAAGATGGTATCTAAGCTATAAGAAAGTTAAAGAACAATAAGTTAAAGAACAGTAAGAGCTATTCAAATACGGAGGTGATGTTTTGTTAGGGCGAATGCACCAAATCATCAATCAGCTAAATGTGCTCTATCTTCAAGAAGGCCTATCTTATGTCTTGCAAGAAGTATCGAGGCATATCCCTGCTAAAGATCACATATAAGTTACTATCAATTTACTGTGTGAACGTGTGTCCCGCCAGATCCACAATAGACCAAATCTTCACAATAAGGCAAATCCTGGAAAAAAACGATGAATCTGAAACTGATCTTGTTGTGTCGAGTTACACTTGAAAACACGCGGTGTAATGTGCAGTTTGAATAATAGTGCGAAGGGCAGGTATCAACACGGAAGACACTACCTTTACCAGCCTCCACGTTCGAGAAGGCAAGGAAGACCAAACCTTCGTTTTAAGGACCAAGCCATCGCGGATGCCAGAGAGCTTAGTCTAGGACAGGTAAGTATGTGAAGACTTCAACTGGTGGTGGAAACATAAAGTCAGCTAAAAGTTTCGCCGCCGTAGTTGAGAGTGTGATTAAAACCCAGCCGTATCCGTTTCGAAATAATCACAACAATTGGGCCTATTCGCAACCACTTTGCACCGCATTTAGCAATAAGATCTCGGCATACATGCTTATGCGGTCCAATTGACAAACGAATTGAAGCCAGTAGAACATGCACAACACTAGGGGTTCACGCCCAATCCACAACGAACTACGTATCTGGATAGCTTGTCAAGAGCGTTCTGTATTTATTTTTTTAATGTATTAGGATGCTTTAATTTGAGATATGCCGATTACACTGCATGACCCTATTTTGACAGCGAGAACTGTCAAAAATGGTTATTAAATTCCAACTTGGCATACAGTCTAATCTAACTTTTAGTGCAGTAATGCTCTCCATGAAAATCGTCGCCTCTCTCTCTCTCTTAAACGAACAAAATATGCGAAGAAATGCCCAGCAATCAAAACTAGACAGCTGCTCTATTTTTTGCTTTTTTGTAGAAATGACGCGGAATGGAATTTAGGGCCGTTCACGAAAACGTCATCTGCGTCGAAAATGCGTTTGCAGAATGTTCTTAAACGCAAATGCAGTTTGCGCAAGTCATTTTTTAGGATTAACTTCTTTAAGGGCATGATTTGAATGATCAAAACATGTGTGCAATATGACGTTTCCATATTTGATGATTAAAGCTTCTGTAGGGAATATCGCCAGTGTACGCTTTGAGTCCCCGTCTTCATTCCACTTCTTCGATAATCTATAGCAGCCACCCATTGATACAATTTAAACGGCATATAAATTCATTCACTGAAAAGCCATCAAAGCACAACCCATTAAAAAGCAATTAGCCAGTCACCCCGGCATACGTACACTCGTGCCATATTATATTTCGGTACCCACTCGTTACGATACAACAAGCGATCGCGCATTCACAATACAATGTACGGATCATATATCAACTATGCTTTGTACTACTCAAAGTGGCTTTGTTTTGCATCCTAAGCATAATGCCATATATGCGTTGTATGAGGTAAGGGTCAAATAACCGAAATGCACGAGGGCATGTGTGACCGAATGGGGAGCACTGAACGAATTATTGTCTTTGCGCTGATTCAAGTGTTTTGGGATATAGTAAACAAATAAGAAATATATAGCAACCAATGGAAGGGTGTAAAAGACGACGCTGCAATTATAGGTTATCGAGGAGGGGATTTGGACTTGGGGGATCAAATCCAAATATTGTATAAATACCAATCTGAACCACGAATAAAGGGCTCTTTTGCTACAAGCTTCCAAAGAGACCAGTCTATTAATTATTCCTATAGAGCCTTGCTCCGGAACCATTATTTTTCAGCTCCCCTTCGATACCATACCTTGCAGCTCACTAATATAGCAGATTACCTGCTGGTGAGTAAAGCATACGGCGTAATAGCCAAGCTTGCAATGGTTAATCTTCTCCGTTGGATCATCCACTTTGTTCTCTGGTTTACAGATTAACGCCACTGCTAACCGGACAACACTACACTTCTGCGTCATAAAATGACGACCATATGACGATCAACCCAACTTGACGATCAAGCTGATGTTTTTAAAAAGCGGCCTATTAACATACGATTATGTATGTATATCTATGCTTATTAACTCTAATCCACCACTTGGTATCGTGGAGTACTTTCAAAATGAAAGATTCACTAGTCGGTGAGGTGAATGCATTTTACACCATCGTATCATTGAAAACTTTCAAAGTGAAACTTCCCATACAAATCTCAGCACAGCTAAATTGATGCGTATCGAGGTTTTTTTTTGATCCTAGATTCATCATTTAATTATAAACTGAAAATTTATTTAATTGAATGTTGAATACTTCCATTAGAAATCAAATTAAATACACGCGAAGGAAATAAAATAAATTACACAGCTTTAATCTACCTAAATGCTACGAAATTAAGAAGCATAAGAAGATGGTGAGTGTGTGTTGCTTTTCGCTTTTTCTCACATTAAACTGATAAATCTATAGCATGTATATTATATTATTGAAAGAAATACTGACTTAAAGCGTATTTTTAATTGTTTAGATATTTCCTTGTAAAATTCAATTAGAGTTTGCTTAACAGGCTCTTAATCGAACGTCGTCTTTATTTTCAGATGAGGCGTTAGGCTGAAAATTGTTTATCATCAGATAGATGAAATAAGCGAATTCCAGTATCTATATCATTGAATAACTACAAATAGAAGTGGACACCGCTCATTTTGAAGCGACATACGGACCTTCATTGCGGCGAAAATTTGTATTAAGTTAGTGTATGCATATACCATCTTTTCTAGATTAATTTCCCAAAATATTCCCATGTTTATTTTTCTTGTGAATAGGTATCAATGACCTTCGCGGGGTCAGTCACCTTGCCGTGTGTACCATCATTGCATTCGATGGTACCGGTGCGAAGGCTTACGGCGCAGGTTCAACAGGTTATGCTGTCTAAGGGCCACCCATGACAGACAGGCTGCTGACGAGCGTCAACCAAGTATTGACCCGGACTCTACGTCCCCTCTCCTCTTTTTCTTTTCAAGGCGCAAGTTAAGTACGTGTACGTGCTACTTTGTGACCTTCACAGGACAAAACGTCCTTCCCCTTTCCCCTCCTTTACCACCTGGGCTGGACTAAGGTGTAATACGACCCGTGCGGAGAGTCAACCTGGCTGAGGGCCCAGTCATCAAATAGCTCAGTCGCCCACGGTGTATCCGGATACCTGGCGCCCTCCGGATTAACTAGCCTTATCTGCACAATGCGGATCTCTGTGCAGATGGACCTCTTTTCTCCGCTACTCTTGGGATCTATCATGAACAAAAATAAAACAAAACAAACAAAAACAAAACAAACAAAAACAAAAAAATTTACGGCCGGTTCTCCTTCTATACCGGACGGTAGCACGGCGACCTTGCTGTCTACCGGCAAAGCTCACCTGGCACCAATTAGTGCTGGGACTGTGGATACACATGGTCCCTCCACTAGTGGTTGCGAGCTCAATAAATCCCTCTCCGACAGGGAGAGGACTGTGACTCATGGTCCCCCCTCTGCCGGCCCTAACAAGACAACAACGTCTGCTGTCAACGCTTCTAAGCTGACTGTAGGACGGACTGTGGCTACTCATGGTCCTCCTGCAAAAGTCGGCAAAAGCGTTGACAATAAAAAACTTGATGGTGATGGGACTGTGAATCATGGTCCCCTCCCTTCCAACACCAAGCGTCCCCGTATCAACATATCCAAGGCGTCTTACAAGCAACGACGCAATGCCATCCGGATCCAGCAGATGTGTGGCACCATCGCGGAGAAAGATAGGACGGCTGCACAAATAGCCAAACTAGATTGGGCTCAGCAGATCCTTAAGTGCTGCGACCCGTCGATAAAACGCCAGAGGTCAGTGGAAAGAACCAGCTCGGTTCCCAAGAGGCAGAGAGTGCACAACACCGGCATCTCTCCCACCATCACACCTCTCAGGTCTTTCAGCGACATCTTGAAAGACAAGATTGTGGTCGCAGTCATCGATCGCAACGACATTGACGGGTCCATCAACCAGGAGAAGTGGGATATGATTAAGAGAGCGCTTTCGCGCTCCTTCTCCACCTTCATAAGGAATCATCCCGGACCTCTTCCGCTTACGCATGAAGGCGAGTGGCATCAAGGTCACATCAAACTGGTCGCGTGTGATGACCAAAGATCGGCCGATCTCTACAAGCTTGCAATAAGCAGGCTTGGAGAGGTGTGGCCTGGCGTAAAGCTCGAGGTTGTTGCGAGGGAAGATATCCCCTGTCGACCAAGATCTCGCATCTGGATCACTGCGGATCTATACACCACTGAGGGCATCCTGGAAGTCCTGCAATTGAGCAACCCTTCACTTCGGACCCACAACTGGAAGGTTGCCAAACTGGAAGAGCTGAAGGGCGATTACAGATGTGTCGTGGTTGTAATCAACCAAGAAACCTTGGCTCCTCTGGCCAAGAACGACTACATGATTAGATTCGCATGGGACGATGTCAAAATGCGGGTCTATAAAAAGGACGAAATGGATGCGGGTAAACTACCCCCTCCTCCTCCTCCTCCCTCTGACTCTATGATCGCAGTCTCAGATCCTGGAGCTTCAATCTCCTTCCCCTCGCTGGAGGATGATGAACCCTCTTTACCCAAAAAATCACCATCCACTTCCGACGTCCTGTCAGATATGGATACTGATTCTCTAGACAAGGTTCTTCTGAGTGAAGACGAGCTTCTCAGCTCATCCTCGGAATTGGAAGGCCTGAACAACACCGTGGTGGAGGTATCTCTGCCTGATTGTAGCGAAAATGCTGCAGTTAGTACAGATTAACCTCCAGCACTCCATTAAGGCTTCGGCCGCACTCATTCTTCGTCTAGCCAAAGGCGCAGAAGACATCGTCTTGATCCAAGAACCCTGGATTGTACACAACCAGATTCGAGGACTCAGGACTCCCGGATACTACCCACTGTATGTGACTGATAAAGGTAAACCCAGATCGTGCATACTAGTGAAAAGTAACATTAATGCTTATTTACTCCCTAATTTCAGCGATCGAGATATGACTGTGGCAAGACTGGAGACTGCAGGCAGATCATTCTGGTTGGCATCAGCTTATCTCGCCCACGATTACGTGGGGCCTCTCCCTGGTGATAACCTAGAGAGGCTGCTCGATGAAGCAAGGAGGCAGAAAGCTGAACTCATAATCGGTTGTGATGCTAACGCTCATCACACCGTATGGGGCAGCTCAGATATTAACAACAGAGGTGAGTCACTTTTTGAATATCTTTTAAGTACTAACCTCATTGTCTGTAACCTAGGTAATGAACCCACATTCATTACCAAAAACCGACAAGAAGTCCTTGATATTACTCTTGTCTCCGATACCATCAACGACATGATAACGGGTTGAAAAGTATCGGCTGATCATTCGTTCTCTGATCACCGATATCTTTTATTCAACCTTAACGTTGATCCTCCATGCCAACCTTCCTTCCGCAATCCTCGGAAAACCACCTGGCCATTATACAGAGAAACTCTATACAAACGTGTTAACTCTGAACTCTTAAGTCCCCCTGTAACTCCAACGAGCTCGACAATAAAGTCGATGAGCTTACTCTGGCCTTTAACGAAGCAATGTCTGCATCGTGTCCCCTCGTACAACCTAGGGGGAAAAAGAAGGCTCAGTGGTGGTCCACTGAGCTGGGACCACTTAGAAAGGAGTGCAGGAGACTCTTCAATCTTGCTAAAAACTCAAAAGCTATAAACGATTGGGACTCCTACAAGGAATCCCTCAAATTATACAAAAAATAATTAAGGAAAGCCAAAAGAACGTCATGGAGACTCTTCTGTGGAAAAATAGAAGAATCCTCTGAGGCATCTAGGCTAAGAAAAATCCTTGCTTCAAATCCTACTATGCCTAGCTGCCTTGAGAAGGCAGACGGCTCTTGGACGACATCTAGCGAAGAATCGCTCAATCTGCAACTTGATACTCACTTTCCAGGTAGCTCCAATATTACCGGCAATTATAGCCTTAACAGGTCACATGCACAGGTAACTTACCCTCACGGTCTGATAACTAGGGACAAGCTGACTTGGGCGCTACAAAGCTTCAAACCCTTCAAGTCTGCAGGACCAGACGGCATAATACCTGCCGAACTACAAATGTCAGCGGATATCATCCTGCCTATGCTGGAGATGATCATGATAAGCTGTCTAAATCTAGTACATATCCCCCGGGCTTGGAGAGAAGTAAAAGTGGTTTTTATACCCAAGGCCGGCAAATATTCCCATGTCAGTCCAAAGAACCTCAGACCTATTAGTCTATCTTCATTCCTCCTCAAAACGCTGGAGCGATTGATTGATATCCACCTCCGTATGCACACAAACCCGCAATTGCTGTCTACAGCTCAGCATGCGTACTGTAAGGGAAAGTCGGTGGAAACCGCTCTTCATTCCATAGTACGCACAATCGAATACTCCCTCCATCACAAGGAGTATAAAATGGTTGCTTTCCTTGACATAGAAGGCGCCTTTAACAACGTTAACACATCTGCAATCGCACACGCGCTGGCAGAACTGAATGTGGATAGCTCGCTTGGTGAATTGATCAATCTACTGCTAAATAGTCGGATTATCAATTCAAAACTGGGCGTAACATCTACTAGGAGGTCTGTCAGTCTAGGGACCAAGGCGGTGTTGTTTCACCCCTTCTTTGGAACTTGGTGGTGAACAAACAACTGATAAACCTGGAAGGGGAGGGCTGCAGAGTGATTGCCTATGCGGATGATGTTGCTATTGCCGTCTCTGGGAAACACCTCAACACCATAAAGGAACTCCTGCAAAACGCTCTTAACAAGCTAACGAGATGGGCTAATCGGTCCGGACTGGGCGTTAACCCCCACAAAACCGAGCTTGTCCCCTTTTTTTCCAGGAAATATAAAATCCCATATATTGACCCTCCCTCTATTAGCGGTACAAGCTTAACTTTCTCTGACGAAGCAAAATTTTTGGGTCTAATCTTCGATAGGAAGTTAAGCTGGAAACCCACTATACAAGAAAGAGTCAAGAAAGCTACAGTAGCACTTTTCTCTTGTAAAAAAGCCATTGGCAACAAGTGGGGTATACAACCCCGCATTACGCACTGGCTACATACATCGGTGGTAAGACCAATTCTTACTTACGGGGTGGTTATCTGGTGGACTGCTCTAGAAAATGCTATAAACCACGACAAGCTGGGCAAAGTCCAGCGTTCAGCGTGTCTATGCATTAGCGGAGCACTCCTAACTACCCCCTCCGCTGCTCTGGACATTCTGCTACACCTGATACCCCTTGATATATTTAGCATGCAAACAGCGGCATGTTCCGCTGTCCGCTTAAAAGCTACCTCGCAGTGGACCAATAACAATATTGGCCACTCCATTATTCTAGACTACTTTAAGTCTCTACCCAGAAACATAGACTACACCATACCCCGTTTGCAGTTCGGAAAAAACTTCCAAATCACCATTCCTTCCAGATCATTCTGGGATGATGATGCATTTGCGAATGATAAATCGATCCACTTTTACACCGATGGATCAAAACAATGTAATTATAGTGATACCTACTACTTAAATTTATTGATATACATATATAAACGTCTGTTCAGTATATATACAAGAACTACCAATTTGTCAATTAAGTATTGATACAAAAAAAAATCCTCCGGCAGCACGGAAAGGGGAACCCGATGTTCTGGTAATGTCGCCAATGGTCGATGTGGTGATTCAGTACTTGATGATGGACTTTGAAACCACACTCCTATTTCATCAAACGGAATTGCCTTGTAGTCCGCTAGACCGGTTCAAAGGCGCCAACACTCAGTTCGCAATTTGGTTCAGAACTCCACGTGCATTTGGATTCAGAACTCCACGTTAAACTTGGGACTATGCGCATGCGAAACTCTTAAGCCAGGTCACTTAGACGGCTGTATAATTGTCGTATATTTGACACAATGGCGGCACGGTGGTATATACCTAATTGGATTAGATGTGCGCTGGTCTTAAATGTGGTTTCTAATAAAAATAATACGTAGGTATAGCGTTATAATTAGCAGCACTTATTTGCTAATACCGACAATTTTATTTTCTGTTCTGTTATGCACCTATAAATCGCGGTATTCAGCATTCTCCTTAAAGAATAATATTCTGAACTGCTATCCGTAAGCGATGTATGTGATAATTCTGCTCGATTCGCACACGTTCAGTTTTGGTGGAGAAAAGAAGATTCGCTTCAAGTGGTTAACAGGCTATATACTGATTTGTCAATTGCCGAAGACCATGCGGCAGTGGTGAGTTTTGGCTGAACGAATTCAGGCAAGTTTGGGGCGTTTTTTTTATTTTGGGTGCATTTGAAATGTCGTTGCCATCAATTACTTCTTGCGTTATAGGAAGTACTTATTTTGGTTTTCGAACTAACTTTTTAATTTGTTTATTTATATTATTTATTTATATATTTTTTTTTTGGAAGGTGTATGCTACAACGTGAAAAAGAGAGGCTTCGCCAACAAGATGAAAAACTAACGAAGATACCGAAAACGACAACGCCACCAAAACGTCGCGGAGGAAAAAGGGCAAGAAGACAGCGACAACGAGCGGTAATTGTGAAGACATTGAAGGAACAGAAGCTCACCCAATCACAGGAACGAAGTCTTAAGGATAAATTGGCCGAACTAAATTCCCTGCTACATAGATGCAGGAAGAAGTAGGTAGTAGTGCATTAATTTGCACACTATTTATTCACTTTTTTTTTTTTTTTCACTTTAACTGCGTTTTACGCTGGGTGCGTTAGTTAACAAATTAGAAACATTGTAAATTAAAAAAAAAAAACACCAAAAACGGTACATGTATGTAAACTTATTTCATAAGTAGAATATTTGTGTAAATTGCCTTTAAAATTGTAAACACATGCAAGTAACTAAAAATAAAATGTACGTAACAAATAAATGTAAAGAACATTTAATTTGTATCCAAAATGGGCACACAACAGTCCAAAATAGAGAAACCAAGTGCAAACCTGATTAATGAGGTAGAAATAACCGAACAAAAATCAAATAACGAAATGTACTTAATCGTAATCATTGTACTTTTAGCTGCTCATCTAGCACTAAAACTGTATTCAATGCACAAAAAATCTCTATAAACATAGGGACGGGCTACAGTCCGCTTGGGCGAACTGTTGGATACCCTATTCTTATTCCTATCCCTCATAAGTGGGCATGACAAAAGTCTAAGTATGGTTGAATTGTTAAGAACGCTCTACATATTTTGTTATATAACATTTAAAGAATTTTATCGAAAAAAACGGCCCCTAGCTCAAACTTGGGTGATTCAATAAAATTGTTTTATTTAATAGTGGGCGTGTCAGTAGGCGGATTTAAAAAAAAATTAACACATGAGTATAAAGGGCCCCTAGAGAGTATATATTATAAATTTCCGCTCCCTAGCTCAAAATTTGGATTTTCAAAAAAAGTTTTTTTTTAAATTGTGGGCGTGTCAGTTGGTGGATTTTGAAAATATTTACACATGAGCTTAAAGGGCCCCTAGAGAGTACATATTATAAATTTCAGATCCCTAGCTCAAACTTTGGATATTCAAAAAAATTGTTTTATTTATTTGTGGGCGTGTCAGTGGGCCGATTTTGAAAAAATCCGTCCGTCGGGAAAAATTAGGCCTTTAAACTGGGCCTAGAGAGCTGAAATTTTAACCATATACTCTCTAGGGTACCGAAATAATCAAGTTTACGAATTTTTGAAATCCGCCCACAGACACGCCCACAAACTCAAAAAAAAACAAAATTTTGGAAAAAATCGAATTTTGAGCTAGAAAACTGAAATTTTTTATATATGATCTATGACTCCTAAAACTGCTCGGGATATAAAATTTTCAAAATCCGCCCACTAACACGCCCACAAATAAATAAAACAATTTTATTGAAAAATTAAAATTTGAGCTAGGGAGCTGAAATTTATAATATATACTCTTTAGGGGCCCTTTAAGCTCATGTGTAAATATTTTCAAAATCCGCCCACTGACACGCGCAGAAGTTAAAAAAAAAAACTTTTTTGAAAATTCAAAGTTTCAGCTAGGGAGCTGAAATTTATAATAAATACTCTCTGAGGGATAGGCATACGAATTGGGTATCCAACAGTTCGCCCAAGCGGACTGTAGCCCGTCCCTATGTTTTTTTCTCCGATTTTATAATTTCAAAATGTTCTTCAGTTTACTCATTCAAAAGAATTAAACGTTAATTACTCAAGGCTAACCAATCAACATAAAGACAATGCTCACAAGTTCTTTAACGAATGCAGAGACAAAGTCTCTAGAGCAGCTTCTCGTCACTCAATAGACCTCAAATTACCTGTCTCGCTCCACGAGAAAGTTTTCATCGATACCGACAAGAACCAAGAAATTATTATTAACAAAACCAGTACTTCAAATACAAACAAAATGCCGCAAACACCTGTAGAATTTCTAAACATAGCATCTAAGATCCTCCCGGATATCTATGGCAATGCAGACGAACTGCAAAGCTTCTTAGCTGCGTTAGAATTGATAAATAGCATAAACGATGGCAATAACATCGTTGCTATTAATCTAATAAAAACAAAGCTAAAAGGAACTGCTATAAATCAAATATCTGGTTCGGAAATAACAGTAGCAGAAGTAGTTCAAAAACTAAAAAACACAGTAAAAGGGGAGTCTGTAGACGTCATCACTGCAAAGTTAATGAACGTCCGCCAAAGCCCCAAACCGGCAAATGAATATGCGAAAGAGGTTGAAGACCTCATCAAAAAATTGCAAAGCGCATATATTTCGGACGGACTAATGCCTCAATTGGCTGAGACATACGCGACCAAGGCTGCCATAAAGGCCATGATAAAGAACTCCAACAATGATATGGTTAAACTTATTATGGAGTCCGGTCAGTTCAACAACATGAATGAAGCAGTAGCTAAATTCGTGAACTGCTGTACAGAATCTTATGGCCAGCCAAATGCAATACTGCATTTTAGAAATAATAGAAGTAGGAGTAATAGTTATTATCATAACAATAATCGAACTAATAACAACTTTCGCGAACGCGGACGCGGCGGAGGTCGTGGACGCGGACGTGGAAATTATAATAACCGTGGCAATAGAAATAATTACAACCAGTCCAGAAATAACTACAACAATGCAAGTAGAAACGTCAGAATGACACAACAGGTTACGGAAAACGAACCAACTCCAAGTACTCACTAGGAAATAATAACATAAGTAGTAAAATCTATAATATACGACTAAAATTAACATCATTCATAGCATTAAAGACTTCACTAAATAATGATACTACTAAATAAGACATCGTTCATTATCGACACAGGCGCGGACATTTCTATAGTAAAGAAAAGACAAATAGATCAATTTCATACTTTCGACAAATACGAAACAACAAGCCTACACGGCATAGGTCAGGGAATAACTAACACACTAGGAAAAGTTTACACTGATTTAAAGATTGCAAATATACTATTAGCTCATGAATTTCATGTCGTTAGCGATGATTTTCCAATTCCATCCGATGGAGTAATTGGGCTTGACTTTGTAAAGAAATATAGAGCCTTATTGCGAAGATCAATCGACAGTTGATAATTGACTATTTTCAATGTGTGCTATTGTGAACGAACGATTCTAAAGGATTTTGTCAATCGCAGTCAATTAAAAAAATGCGATTGACAAAAATATCAAATGAATCGTTCGTTCACAATGGCACACATTGAAAATAGTCAATTATCAATTGTCGATTGATCTTCGCAATAAGGCTGATAATTGTACACTTAACTATGACAGAAATCAAGATTGGCTAGTAATAAGACCAGATGGTTTTAACGAAATTGAATTACCAATGTCTTGCTCACCAGCTAATAATGCAATAGCAATACCTGCAAGATCAGAAGTTATCAGACAGGTCAACCTCCAATGTCAGGAAAAAGAAGTGCTTATTCCACAACAGCAACCTAAAGATGGCATATATGTGGCAAATACAATCTCAAAAAGTACAAGAGCATTTGTCCGTGTAATAAACACAACAAATGAAAATGTATTGATACACAACGAGTATGAAAACATATCAATAGAAAATGCCGATCCCACTGACGTTAAGCTGCACAAACTGTCCAAACATTTTCCCGATATCATAAAGTCTGACTTGCATAAACTCTGCTCAGAGTATATTGACATATTTGCACTCGAAACAGATAAAATAACGGTTAACAACTTTTATAAACAAAAGCTTCGTTTAAAAACCGACGATCCAACATATATTAAAAACTATAGAATACCGCACGTTCATAAAAGTGAGTATAAACAAAAAGCTAATTGCGGACAAATTTCTGTTGCCAAGAATAGATGATATTCTCGACCAACTAGGCAAAACTAAGTATTTCTCTTGCCTAGACTTAACGTCAAGATTTCATCAAACTGAATTAGATGAAAACTCAAGGGACATCACGTCATTTTCAACTAATAAAGGTTCATACCGATTCAAGCGTCTACCCTATGACCTAAAGATAGCACCAAACTTATATCAAAGAATGATGACAATTGCATTCTCTGGTTTATCACCAACGCAAGCATTCTTATATATGGATGATTTAGTTAAATTTGGCCGTTCAGAATCACACATGTTAAAAAATTTAACCGATGTATTGAAAACGTATCGAAAATACAATCTAAAATTACATCCTGACAAGTGCACATTTTTCAGTCACGAAGTGACATACGAGTACTTAGGTCATAAATGCACAGACCAAGGCATTCTCCCAGATGATAGCAAATTTCAGATTATCTTAGACTATCAACACCCAGAAATGCAGATGAAGTCAAGCGATTCGTTGCATTCTGCAATTATTACAGACGATTTGTTCCAAATTTCGCTGAACATTCAAGGCTCTTAACGAGACTCTGTAAGAAAAATACCCCATTTGAATGAACCATAGAATGTGGCAATGCATTCCAATACTTAAAACAAATGCTATTAAGCCCTCAAATCTTGCAGTATCCAGACTTCCGAAAGCAATTTTCCATAACCACCGATGCAAGCAAATACGCATGTGGTGCTGCACTTAGTCAAGAGTACAATGGATACCAACTTTCAGTAGCATATGCCTCCAGATCATTCACCAAAGGTGAAAGTAATAAATCAACTATTGAACAAGAACTAGCTGATATTCATTGGGCAATCAATCAATTCAGACCCTACACATATAGGACTAAGTTCTTGATTAGAAGCGACCATAGACCACTATCGCATCTCTTTGCTATGAAAAACCCGTCCTCTAAATTAACACGAATGAGACTAGATCTCGATTAATACGATTTTACTATAGAGTACTTGAGGGGAAAAGATAATCATGCAGCGGACGGAAATTCAAAATATAAGAAATTCAGCCAACAAATAATTTAAAGTCACAACCGCTGCAATCCAATAAAAATAATGTAGAATCAACAGCCGACAAAATAGAAATTTCATCTAATAAGATAAATATATATGAAGCGTTCAGTAGTAGAAGTAAAAGAAACAGCGCCCGGCTAGCTATTAATGGCGACTGTTTAAAAATTACTAAGAATAAAAAAGTGATGACTATAGAAATAAATAACCTTATTATGTACTAATGGAAAAATTGACTTGGATCAATTATTTCTACTGCTTGAAAAAATAACAAGTGATAACGGATTAATAAAGCTGTAGCAGTCACTAGGTGACGATATTTTTGAGAAGATCCGGATCAGTGAATATAAAGAAATAGGAAATAGAGCTCTAACAAACCTTCGAATTGCACTAACGCCTATAATTATAAAAATAACAAATGATGACAAAAGAAAAATGATTATACAAAAGTACCATGATGATCCAATCTGTGGTGGCCACTCAGGGATCACACGTACATTAAAAAAGAAAGCAGTTCCTGACTGGCCACGGCGGCGGCTACCGCAAATACCTACATCGATTTGGACACGATAGCTCGCCATTTTGCCCAGATTGTCCAGACCAGGAGGAAGACACGGAGCACGCAGTTTTTCATTGTAGGCGATTCGTATCATGGAGAACGAATCTGCCCAATCCATCTTTCGTATTACACCATATGTTGCAGTTGAGGGGCAATTGAACGACAGTTTGTAATCTGGTAACAACTATCCAAAATGAACTGCGGAGAGTACAAAAGTTAAGGAGAGCATCAGAAGCAGCAGAAGCGTCAGAAACAACTGACAAGATGAATAGCATGAATTGCTACCCGGCCCCGCGAAGTAATACCTAACGGCAGTCCCGCGGGGTGAGTGGTTGACCTCTGCTGGGTGTGGATTAGTACGTAGCCGCATTCCTGGCATCGATTATTCGGGTTTGCGAATGGTGCATGCCATATTTTGAAGATTACCATATCCATTGGCACAGCCAAGAAAAAAAAACGCAGACATCTCTATAAAAACGTTGAATTTGGATTCTGGTGGCATTGAAATGTGGAGATATGTCAAAATCCGCGATTTACAAAGTCGGCCCCATTACAACAACTTCCACTGGGAATTTAAAGATTAACAGTGAGTCAATCTTAAAAGATAGCCATATACTGTCCCGGACTTTTTTTTAGAACTTTTAAAGAGGAACAATTCGTAATTTGCGTAACTTAAATTGTTTAGCGCACGCAACGGAAACTGTCAATAATTCTCCCGTTTTGCAACATTTTCCAATGATGCTTCGCTCCTACTTTTCGCAGCGAGATACCACAAATCCTAAAGCCTAAAGCCTTCCTCGTTAAATGAACTATCCAACACAAATATATTTTTGATGCGTAAACATCTTTGCTCTCGTTGATGAGTAAATATCTTTTTTCTCGGTAGGGGCTAGTTGGAAATATCGAACGTCACCGTCATCGTCAGATTTTCGCGTCACCGTCAGATTTTCCCGTCACCGTCAGATTTTCCCGTCACCATCAGATTTTCATACCACGTGAGTTAATCGGTGCTTCCCAGATCACCGCAATTAAACGACGTTGGGCGCGGTTTTTTTTTTTTTTTTTTTTTATAATTTGCATACGCTAAAGGGATTTTTTTTCTGTTGTTACAGTACCCTTATAATGCTAAGAACACAGTGTAAGCTACTTGGTATTAGAAAGAATAGAGAGATAGGAAAGAATTGTTTGGGTGCAGTTGTAGGGTTTTTCTCCACGGGTGGTGTCTAAGTTACTTAGGGAGATTACGATTTCATGTATTCGTTATAAAGTAATGGACTTGGCCGGGATTCGAACGCACGACCTTCCATTCCGTAAGCGAATACACTTTACTTTTTTTACTTTTAAATTAATTTTTTAATTGTTACTGAATATCAACTTACGTACTAGACAAAAATGATTAAATCTAACTTAAAATTAACAGGATACTTATTCTTATTTATTGGTCCTTATGCGGACGCCCTAAACTTAACTATATCTTATAATTATTGCCTTTCGGCCTAAAAACGATTTACGAACTAATCTTACATATGTATTCGTCGAGAAAATCAAATAAAACTCGGTATCATTATTAAGATTTTATATTTTTTATATAAAACAAACTACAAACTACCTATTCTACTTACTTAAACTACTTAACGTATTCTAACTATAATTAGGGTTCTGAGCACTCATTGTCTTGCGCAACAAGTGGTTAAAATCCTAATTGCTTTCCGGGTGCCTGGCAGTCGTCAACGTGCACACGCGCCGCCGTGAGCCGAGTGAAGCCTTACAGCGTCAGTCAACTACCGGAAGCACCACCACACGTTGACGAGCCTGGCCTCTCCCAAAAACGCCCCAGCTAATTAAGCTTATAAGCTAAGAGGATGTTACCTAAAGTAACGCACCGTCCTGGGAGGGCATGTTGACCCCTCCCCCCTCAACAAGCCACCAAAATTCGGCGAATGGCTTTTCCGTGTCGAATTTATCCCTCTCCGATATTGCGGTACTAAAACGGAGGAGCTCATGAGCATTGGCGACGTCCCCGTCATGGAGGAGCCGCTTATCTCTTGCGCTGCGGTAGCGATGGTATAAGACCGGAACACCATCCCTCGTCTGTACCAGCCCTTTTGCATCAATATGGATAAATGCCTCTGGCGGGACAAAGCCAGACCGGAGCGTACTCCCTATGTACATTTCATTGGGGTAGTAAGCCCCAAAGATCAGACTATTGTCGCTGGCCATCGCCCTTGCAACGTGCCTTCGAGTGACCTTAATGAGGAAATTGCCAATCCTATTCAACTGAGCCCCATCGTATAGGACCTTGTTGGGATAGTATTTTATATAGTTGGATTCAGGCGTTTGGAACAACCGGAGACAAGTCCTAAGACATTGTCTCTCCAAAACCCGAATCTTTTCCATATAACTAGGCGCTATTTTAAACTACAATGGTTTTAATTATAAATTACATATAGCAAAGGTTTGTGCATCCCCCGCCTGGTCAACTTGTAGAAAAGTCCCTCTAACCATACGGTGTCGAAAGCCTTCTCAAAATCAACCAGACAAGCACCCGTGCATTGGTTCTTGCATTTATTCCACTGAATGTCGGAAACCAGTTTCGACGCCGGATGAATAGTTTCATGCCCCGCCTTGAAAGAAAACTGGTTGTCCGGAATTATGTTATTGTCCTCGAACCACTTTAACAGGGCTCTATTGACAACCTTTTCAAAGACCTTGCTAATATTCGGAAGCAAGCTAATTGACCGGAGATTGGCAGGGTTCGTCCTATCTTTACCTTTTTTCGGGATAGGGTGTACCACAGCTACCTTCCGATGCGCCGGGTAATGTGCATTATTCAGCGCATTGTTAAACAGCGTGGTGAAAATATCTACAGCCTCCAAAGGCAGGTGTCTCAATACGACGTTTGGGACACCATCCATCCCCGCCGACTTTTTATTCTTTAGTGACTCGAGGATGCACAGAAGATCATCCTTCGACACGAACAAGTGCGATGCATCTCGGTCATTGGCGACAACTACATTAGCATGGTTTTCATCATTGAATACGGTTATCCGTTATTCTCAGATCGCCAATTCTCAATTTCGGTGCGCAGATAGAAGTGGCTCATTAGAGCCCTATTTTCAATGTCGTGGTTACGGCGAACAGGATTGTTCACCGTATACACGGCCTCGAAACAAGCGCCCAGCAAATCCACTTTCTCCTGTGGGTCCTCGACAACGAAAAATTCGTCGTTTGAAGCGACACTTTCTGGACTTATTACTGCAGTCAGTACTGTCTGTCTGTCTGTTCTCTGCTGTCTGGGAACACAAGGAATATCATTGGGATATTTCCTCCTGAACAAATTATTTATCTGTACGAGAACCAATTAACTCACGTGAATAGATACCTATACACCTATATACTTTCTCACAAACAGCTGTTTACGTATTCCCAGCTGCTATGTTTGTGAGAAAGTATGGGGTGTTAGGTTTTTTTCGTTGCGGAATTTCTTGATTCGGTCGCCGCCCTCAAAGCCCGCGATAAAAGCTATGCAAAATAGCTTAAAAAACAAACATTCTTTAGGCATCGATTTGATTAAAGACGAAATAACAAAAGTAGCCAATAGACATAAACTTAGGCTTCTCAACCACGTCAATTTAGAAATGACACGACTGCTAAATACTGTTAATCTGACTAGGAGATTAAAACCTTTTGATCTAACTCAATAGAAAAAGAAAAATAATGCACAGGTTCGCATGAAAACAGTGATTGAAAATACCCGCATAAGTGCCCCTAACAATAAAAGAAACTGACAACAGCAGTTTCTTAATTTGAAAGCTTTGAAATATGTATAAAATAAATAAATGGAAATTAGTCTGACGACTTGGTGCGAAGGTTGACCAAAAATCATGCCTTCCCGGGTGTTACTAGTGGATTAAACTCTCACACTATCGCAAAGTTCGCAGGCGATATCTTTCGATGAATTTCACCCAGCTGAACGCACAAACAAAAATTGTTCTGAAAAAACACCTAAACATTTTTATTTGGAAAACTACAAAAATACATAAAAATCTCTTTAGATTACTCTTGGTTTTAGTCCCAAATGCACTCCATTTGCTGACTTCATAACAAGATTCATCATAGGTCGGATTTCCGGTCCAAGTGGCAGCAATTCAAAGTGCCTTAAAATCTTACTTATTGAGCTCTTCATTTCTAAAATGGCGAATTTCTGACCTATGCAGTTACGCGGTCCCGCACTGAATGGAATGTATGCATATAAATTGGTTTCCAATGTAGTATTCTTAGCTAAATGCCGTTCCGGAATGAACTCATTCGGTTTGGGGAAATATTGTTCGTCCCTTAGCATGACATAAATTCCAATAATGAAATCGCTGCCAGCCGGAATCTTCTTTCCATCTAAAAGAAAGAAAAAAATAACATAAATGATGACAGTCAGTTGAAAAAGAGCTGAAATGACTTTACTTACTGATATTAACTTCCTTATCATATCTGCGACCAATGAAGGGCACTGTCGGGTACAACCGCAACGCTTCTTTAATAATACAGTCCAGATAATTTAGACTATTTAAATCATGCATTTTGACAGGTCTGCTTGTGTCCTCTCCAAGCACCTCAATAATTTCGGCTATTGCCTTCTTTTGGATCTCGGGATAACGTGACAAAAGGTATAGTGTAAATGATACGCCAGATGCAGTGGTGTCATGTCCCCCAAACATAAATGTATCGACTTCTTCACGAATATCTTTGTTTGAAAGAGGTTTTCCATTTATATTGGCTTGAAGCAGAACGTCTAGGAGTGCCATTCTCCTTTTTCCGCTAAACTCATCGTCATCTAAAATGAAAGAAAATAGTTCTTTTGCTATATACATCATGGATGGCGCCCAGAGAAATTAAAGAACATCGAAGTACACGTCATCTCTTTACGCGCTTGTGAATAAATATGAACTTAGGTTAGGTGGCAGTGGTGCGATGGTACTGTATTCACTAAGTGATTGGCAGGTCGTGCGTTCGAATCCCGACCAGGGCCATGATTTTTATAAATTGAATACACACAACAAAAAGCAGATCTCCCTAAAGCAATTTAGGCGCCACCTGTGGAGAAAAAAATCCCATCGCACCAAACTTCTTTCCTATGTTTCTATTCTTTCATACAGTAAGTAGCACCCAAAAACAGGCAATAAATCATTTGCTGGATGCTACTTGCAGCAACAAACAAAATACCTGCACTGTGGTTACGATTATAAGGATACTGTGTCACTACCGGAGAAAGAAATCCCTTTAGCGCACGCATATAAAAAATGGTAGGGTTAAATAGGGATTTGAAAACTAATTCAACGCAAGGCACCAAAACGGGCGCATCGCGAACAATGGAGAACCAATTGATCCAAAAAATCAAACGGAATATAGAACCTTAATTTAGGATTTCTCTAGATTTCTTTTGGTCAAAATTTGGCCATAATGCTTGGATACTATATGCCCTCGTAGTTGCGCACGCCAACTAGGCAAAATGTTGTTTGATAACCACTGCCTCACTGCTGTCTTAATTATCTTCATTAGCTCATCTGCTAACTCGTTACATTCTATACTGCAGTGTCCTGGCGCCCAATACAGTGTCACTCGGTTGTGCCTCCATATCCATAATGCCTTAACCCTTAAATGCATACCGTACCATATATGGTACATATCTTCAATCATACGGTAATCTAGTAAATTAAACTGAAGCGTGTGATTGTACGCTTTAAATCGTAACAGACAAAATTATCGTTCATATAAATATTGTTTTAGCTCACTTACGATTTGTTTCACTTGTCAGTAAGCTGCCGAAGTGGTGGAATGCACTTTTTACACGTAATTTCTTAAGTAAGTTTCAATAGTAAAAAAAAAAAATTATCGCATTTATTATTCCTGTGGAAATAAGTATTGACATGAGTACATTGAGCTTTGTTTTAGCTAAATAAAAAGAATCTTGATCAAATTTGATATTTCCGAATAGTTTTTTTTTTCTGTTTTTGGAGGTACCATATATGGTACACCATGCATTTGACTATTATTTTTGTAATGTGTTTGTAGATTATAGACATGGATTTCGTTATTATTGTCGAAAAGAGGTTCAACGCTGATGAGGTAGCGGATATGATTTGTGATACTGGCGATTTTGAAATGGTAGGCATACCTAACAATGTTGATTTGTCTGATGATGAAAAGGAATGGGAAGATGACGGATTGGATGATTTGATGAAAATCAAATATCGCAACGCGTGAGAAATCGGGCCGAAACCACTTACGCCATATTGGATGATGGGGCAATTTCTGGCGTATTTCTCAACAATCAGAAGCTGCCACCGGAAATGCTTTTAGTGATCAGAATGACAAGTTGGGCCACGTACGCGAAGAATGCTGTAGGTATAACGGCATTGTTATTGACATAACTTCCAATGATTTTGAGAGAGCTAGTTAAAAAAAGGAAACTTACAGTTGTACGAAGAGCAAATCACTTTTCTTGGGGGCTCTAAATTGGAACCAGAGATAGCAGATGCTTACGCAACTGCGCAAATAAAGCAAAGAAATTGGGATTAAAATTCTTGGCCATTTGCGATACAAACGGTTTCATGAACAATTTTGAAATTTACACTGGAGAAGCCCACCATTTATGGCCAGGAGAACCTGATTTGGAGGCGTCTGCTAATATTGTAGTACGTATGAAACGTGAAGTTCCCCGTTTTTAAAATTACATAGTATACTATATGGATAACTTTTACACGTCCATACCATTACTGATTTATCAGCGGAACGTAGGCATTCACAGCATTGGAACGATAAATCGTAATCGAATAACAAATTGTAAACTTCTTGACACAAAGATCATGATGAAATTGAATAGAGGCGTTTCGGCAGAGTTCACAACAGATATTCAAGGTGTGGAGTTGACAACAATATCTTGGAAAGATAAAAAGGTCGTTAACCTTGTGTCCACTTTCGTTGGCATGAAACCATTGTTAGCGGAACATAGTGTTGCTGTCGACGTCTCTACTGTTGAACGATGGGATAAGAAGCACCACGAAGTAATCAGGATTCCCTGTCCTCAAATAATAAAAGGATACAATCTGCACATGGGCGGTGTAGACCTTATGGATTCTTCTTTGGGTCGCCTAAAGATTGGGTTAAAAAGCCGAAAATGGTACATCAGAATGTTCCACCATTTACTCGATATTTGCATGGTAAATGCATGGTTACTTTTCAAAAGAGCAAACCCTTCAATTTTGGTAACCGAAAAGAAGTTCCGTTTGGAGGTATCCTATGTGCTGAGAAATATAACAGAAAAGAGAAAGAAAGGTAGTCGGCCAGACGTACCTTTGTCAGTCCCGCGAGGCCAAACCCAACATCAGCCGCCTAATGATTTGCGACATGATGGTAACCTGCCAATTAATGACGGACGAGCTCGGTGCAAAAATTTGAAATGTGGCGGTGAAAGCAAGCAAGTGAACAACCGTTCTATTTATGCGCAAAGTGTAATGTTTATCTATGAATGAACAATAAACGCAATTATCAATTATCACACTAAGACTGAATAATAATAATTATAATTACACTAAAAACGTCTCATATTATTATTTAGTTCATTTTTCATTCATTCAATCGTTTTTATAAATATTTTCTTCATTAATTAATTAAAAATAACACATAATTTTAACACATAATTTTAGTTTTGTGTTTTTCTAAATATGTATAGTAGTATAGTGCATGCATAGTGTACCATATTTGGTACACAGAGCAAATGGTGCATTTTCCAGAAAAAATAATGCCCAATTCGTGTTTATTGAGTGGTTTTACTTTAAGTTAGCTTGGTCTCCATACTGGGGGCCGACCTCATGCATTTAAGGGTTAAGCTTTGAAATTTACGAGTATATACTTACTCGACGATTTCATACTGATTTCCTTCTGCAAAGTATCCCGTCGTTCCCGAATAACATTTTCAGTGAATTCATGCATTTTTTTTATAGTCGTCTGCTGACGTTTATAAGTAGCTGGAGCCGTCAGCTTAAATGTGATGTCCATTCGATGCCATGCATTGATGAATCGTTGTGCAAAAATGTCTGTAATGCTGTTAAAAACAAAGTTAAAAGATCTCTATTATTTATAAATCCGACAAAACCCACTCTGAAACAGCTTTCACGTATCCTAGATTTGGATTTTTCTGAGCATACACTTTAGTCCCCATGGAAGTCTCTGAAATTGTATCCCTTTACAAATACCGTTCTCTTGTTAACTCCTATGGCCATTTACCAGCAATAATGTCCAACGCCATTCGATTAATGAAAGGATAAATATTAAAAGCTGTTTCCCCATCAGCTTTCTCCTTAATAATGTTAATCAAGTCGTCACTTTGCTGATCGAAAATCTCTACAAACTGTTCTAGAATTTTAAAGTGAAATGCTGGCGTTATGACCTTTCGCCTTGAGTGCCACTTTTCGCCGGTACTTCTCACCAGCCCGGTTCCCACCACTCCACCAATTATGTCATACAGCGAGTTCTTTGTTATATGTTGATTGCTAGTCAAAATCACTTGGACGTCTTTAGCATCCGACACGCATATTGTCAGACGATTGAATAACCATCCGCGGTACATGGGTCCATACTTTTTACGATTTTCAAGTATTAAATCGAACACATCTAAAATAGAAAAAAAATGTCAAGGTGTTGCACCTAAAAACAGGCAATGAATCATTTGCTGGGTGCTGCTTGCAGCAACAAACAAAATACCTGCGCCGTGTTTACATTATAAGGGTGCTGTAATTGCACGCTAATTAAACAAAAACAAAATTAGACAAACTCTTACCTTCTGGAGTCTTGCCAATCCAAATTAAAATGCTTCCAATTATTGGAAGTGCCAAGGGGCCCGGCATACCCGCAAGAGTATCATTTCGCTTTTTCTTGCGTATGTAGTCGTACGCCACCAATACCGTGAGGAAAAGTATAAATAATTCTATGAACATGGCAGCAGTATCTGTGAATTGTTTCTGAAAAGAAATGTAATCAGAAAAGCTTTTGATTATTACAAAATGTGGTAACACGCATTACAGTTAAACAAGGTGGCGCAAAAGTCATTATCCTATCGGAAGAAGCTATAATTTTTGCAAATGGCGGCAAATGTAAATTCTACTTTGACATTTGTGAAGTTAACTGATACAGAAAAAACTTAAGACACCAATTAACATAATCCAAAAGCAGAACCAAAGTTTTTCATTCATAAAAAAAAATTACAGCGAAAGAACATCGGGTGACAACTTTTGCGCCACCTGACAACTTTTGCGCCACCTTGTACAAACATTTATTAATGTAATTATATACGAGTATATTGCAGATATATACGCAAGGGTACTTCACTGGAGAGAGGTAACGGGCTTAACGACCCCGCGGATACTGGTCAAAAAAATTCAAAAACGTCAGACCCATGAGGGTCGGCTTCCTGGTCAGCGTCTGTTTTCCATGTCAGGAGCGGCTGCGCACATTGATAAAAAGTTTAAACTTTTGGCAAAAGTAAACAAAATATGATGCAATGAACAAAACAAAAGGTATAGCCCAGGTGGTAGGCCACATACACTGGTAAATCCGCCCTCTTCGGAGGTCGGTCTCATGGATTCTGGGAGGGACCCAGCTTAGTAACATACATATATACATACATATGAATGCTGCTGCTAATGACAACATCAGGAAGGTCATTAATAAAGAGCCCTGGGGCACACCATTATTTGTATTAATTTGACAAGAAGACCCTGTAGGTGTAACAAATTCTTGGACACGATTTCTAAGATACTCATCGATGAGTCGTAGAGATGAACCAGAGAAACCGAACAGATTTTTTAGCTTCGATAAAAGTATTGAGTGATCAATGCTATCAAAAGCCTTGGAAAAGTCAAGGAGGACTACAAGACCAATTTTACTGGAGTCCAAAGCAAATCTAAGATCTGTAGTAACTTTAAGGGCTGCGGTTTCGCAGCTGTGATTCATGCGGAAACCTGATTGCCACTCTGACATTAGCTTATTGACGTTCAGATGATTTTGGATTTGATTGGCCATTAGCCTCTCTAGGACTTTAGCCAGAAAGGGTAACAAGCTTATTGGCCTGAAATCCGAGGGGGCAGAAGGACGCGCCTTTTTCGGTAAGGGGACAATTTTTGCAATTTTCCAAGTTTCTGGAAAACGACAACTAAAGATACATACATTAAGAATGTGAAGTATATACGGAAACACAAGTGGTATGATTAGCTTCAAGAATTTGGGAGGAATATTATCAGAACCAGCCGCCTCAGACTTAATCGAGCTAATTGCTATCAGATCGTCCGAATTCACACAATCGAATGAAAAACTCGTTTCGATAGCGAGCTCACTGGACGCAATCGCCATGTCACCCGACCCGAGGCAAGGTGAGGCAAACGCTAAACTCATTTCCTGTGCGCTAAAAGGGCATTCGCACGAATTTTTGTCATTAGTTACCCCAATTTTCTTCAAGTTTTTCCAAAGCATCTTACACCCTAAGGAGAATGACCGCAACCACCTGTAAATTTGTACTGGAAAGAGCTTTCCTTCATTTTTCGAATTGTTTGGACAATGATGGATTATCCAACAGGACAATGCACAGATACATACCGCAACAATAACCAAAACTTGAATTCAGAGTCAAAATGTAGACCTACTGGCATCACCGGACTTGAACATCATGGAAAACGTGTGGGGATGGCTTTCAAAAAAGGTCTACGAATGAGGAAATCAATACTCCAACCCGGAAGAGATAATCGAAGCCATAAAACAAGCCTGGTCCGAAATTACACTAAATAACTTGAAAAAACTGTATAAATCTCTTCATAGTAGGTGTTGTGTACGTAATTGAATGTATGAACCGAATGAATGAATGTATGTTAAATAAAAGAGTGTAAATTGTATTGTTCTTAATCTTAACTTTATTTAATTCAAAATCAGTTCTTGCCTCGTGGATAGTTGAACACGAAGAGGTGGATACTTCGACTATTGGTGAATACTTCAAATGGTCGTGGCGTTCTTCGTCTACTTTTATTTGTGCAGCTAATGCTGTCAAATTGTTTATAGATGTAAGTTAATGCTAACGTAACATTTCCTCCCTTCCTTATGTAATTCAGATACGTAGGTCTATGGCTTTATCAACAATCAACTTAACTAACTATCGTACCTTAAAAACGTAGGTGTTTTTTTAATACGTGTTGATCGGCGTAATTCGATTTGATCTGGATGTACGGTCGGGGTACGTTCTGTATTTGAATTAGTTGGTATCTCAATAGCTACATTCTCTGAATCTGTCGATGTCGGTGAAATTTGGATCCGACTTACAGTTGTGACATTCGATCCAATTTGACTTGAACTTATTTGTGGGATTTCTTTGATGTTCTGAGAGTTCCCTGAGCCGGTTTCGATCAGTGTTGGTGCAGTTCCTTGGAATGTAGGTTGTTTCGGGGTATTTATTTTACCAATTTCTCGAATGTCATCTAAGTGCCTGTGTCATGTTCTGCCATCATCTAACTCAACGCGATAGTGCAGTTAGCCCTTTTGTTCTACAACCTTGCCAAACCTCCATATCGTATTTTTATCAAAATAATCCCTAACCGCAACTGTCGTCCCCCTGCGAAAGGTTCTTTCACCTTTCTCAGCATAAGGAACAACGATAGTAGGCACTTATATTGGGTATTGGAGGAACCATTAGATTCAATGGTGACCTTATTTCTCGACCGCACATAAGTTTGGAAGGTGACTGATTGGTTGTTGAATGAGGAGTTATTCTGTAATGAAGTAAAAATTTCGAGAGAATTACATCTCTGTCCGAATTATTGCACTGTAACGCCCGAAGTGCATTTCTTAATGTTTTGTTTGGTATGGAGCTGATCGTTTATGTTTGATCATATTAAGCTTTGAAAATTCTTGGAACTTGTGTCCTGTGAATTGGGTACCATTATCTGTTACAAGCACTTCTGGTATTCCAAACGTAGCAAATATGGTTCTACAAATTTTTCATTGTAGATTTTACTGCTATATTTTGAAGAAAGTGTATCTACTAAAATCAAATAGTAACCACCATGCAAGGGTCCACAAAAATCAGCATGTACCCTTGAAAACGGGCCTTTTGCTGGCTCCCAATGGTGAAAGAACTCTTTTGGAACGTTGCTTTTGTTTGAATTACATATAAAACAGTTCTTACCTACGTTTTCTATATCACAGTCCATGTTAGGCCACCAACAAAAGCCTCTGGCCAGTTGCTTCATTTAAACGACTCTGAAATGAGTTGAATGAAGTTCCTTCAAGGTTAATGTTCGTGGAACTGCCACTCTTGGCCCTCTCATAAGGCATTCCCGTTGAATTGAAAACTCATTTTGGTCAATGTAAAATCGGTTTGAACGCGGAGCTGTCTTGCCTGCCCTTAGATATGATAAAAGTGTACATAATTCTGTATCGTTTTTAGTTTCACATTGTATTGATTCGATTGTAATCGGTAACGCTTCTATCTGTTTGATGTCTTCCATTTCCGGTTCATCATAATCGTAAACAGATTCACTGCTCACTGGAAGTCGAGATACAAAATCTGCATTGAAATTCGATTCTGTATTTTTATATTTAATCTCGTATTGGTATGATTGTAAGAAGACAGCATAATATTGCATTCTGGTTGCACACCAAGTCGGCAACGCTTTTGACGGGGAAAACATTTGTTGGAGTGCCTTATGGTCAATATAAAGTGTAAACCTATGACCCCTGTAGTGTGACGCAATACGGAACTCATTTAATAACAACAAACACTACCACACTACGCTGGTCATTCGATCCATTGACATGGAATGACAATAAACGCTACGACACTGCGCTGGTCATTCGATCCGTTAATAATACAATGACCTAACCAGCTTCTTAATGAATGAATATAGCTGAGCAAGCTATAGTCATATTATTGTAACCTAGTTGTAAGTAGAAACTATGAGACATTTAAGTTAAGTATGTAATAGTCGTAGTGAATAATTTTAGTATAAATAGTATGTAATCGATCGAAACAAATCAATCAAATAAAGTCAAGAGAAATCAATAGGTCTTTATTATTTCGACACATTTGCCTTTCCTTTTCATTGCGACATATTTGCCTCTGTTTTAGCGTTGCCATCGCTTTAACTGGCAGAACTAGGGAATCATAGTACCAATGTGAAAGGAGGAGTACGGGAGTACGGATGTGCTGAAAGTAGTAGAATACTCCTATGGGAGTACTTCCGGCAACACTGTATCCACCAGTCAGTACTTAGGTTAGGTTAGATTTATGTGGCTGTCGGAAGAAGCCGACACACTTAGACCAATATTAAGTCCATTGTGATACCACGTACATATAATTATCTACCTCAACTCTGTATATGGGACTGGACAACGACACGCGGTTGTTCTCAAACGGTCCCCCATCTACGTACTAACCGCGCCCAACGTCGTTTAATTACAGTGATCTGATGAGAACCGATTAACTCGACGTGGTATGGTCGTTGGTCGCAGTCAGTACTTGCTGTCTGTTCTCTGTTGTCTGGGAGATTCGGACGCAAGGAATATCAGTGTGATCCTTCTTCCTGAACAACTTATTTATCTGTGAGATAATAACCACTGAGCCACTGCGCCCACACGTCGTCTTGTCAAGAATTTAGAAGTAATAATATTTACGAGTTATTTTGGAAGTCAAAGAACATGTCAAGGTGTGCCTAGTGACCATAATGACAGCTATTTATCACTTGCGTTATCGTTGTTTTATCTTGCAACGATATGTCAGGATCGCCATGTAATATGACTGAATTTACTTCCTAACTATAAAGATTATTATATAGCGGCTATCCCAAGCCAATGCAATACGGGGTAGGTTAGGGTCGAACTTTGTATTTAAAGCGAAGAGGCAATCTTAAGATTGAAACAAGGCTATGGTTGCCAAAACATCACATCATCGCATGTGTTTTATTTAAAAACGCTAAGCTTAGTTAAACAACAAATATTTGTTCGGTTGAAAAATAGAAATTTGAATCATTAAATTGCTTTCCATATAAGCAGACATCGGTAATAATAATTATTCTATTCCAACTTGATACCATGATTTATTGTAAAAAAATGCATAACAAATGTTATGGCATAATATTCTACTGAGTAACCAAGTGGCCTTGACTTTGTAGCTCGAGTAGCTATTTACTTTGCGTGGACCTATTGACTTTGTAGCAAGCAGCTATTAACTTTGTCCTGTGGCTTGGTTGGTGTCAGGTTTAAGTGTTTTGCATGGTTTGTTAACGAGCGGATAATTGATATCGGATATATGGGAATACTTATATCGTTGAACTAAATTTGACCGTGTTTGTGTGTCACTATGAACAGATATAAATTATGGAATTGATGAGAGTGCGTTTTGTTGTATAGGAATCTGGATTTCTGTTACTATAAATGAGTTGTAGTGTGCATGTAGATATAAATGGCATTACATAATCATAAGATTGGCGAAGTCACGTGACCTCCTTTAAAATTAAATTCTTGTTCTTCTTTAACGACGAGGTTATGATCTGGACTAAAGTGTTCACAACCTCCCACATCACTGCATCCCTACTGGTCCGCCTGTAGGGTTCGCCGGTGTGACCTCAAAAATGATTGGCAGGGCTCCCGGCTCGAATCATTTCGTCAATGAGGCAATCAAAGGGTTTTGTTCTTGTATTTGTGTGATCTTTCGCGATTTTATAAGAACGTTCATAGGATCTTCCCTTTGTACTCCATTTTTTCTGAGATAGGTTCTTTGACAAGAACGGTCCTTTGGATTTTGGTACCTACTTTTTATTCGATTAATCTCTGTTACTCCTGCTGTTATGCAAAGCACATACATCTCACCTCCCGTAGTTTGCATTCATACTTTTGTACAGAAAAGATGCCTGAGTTTTCCCGGCACTTCATCCACCCTATGCTTACGTGATGATGTCGCCATCACAGGTTGTTTTACTTTTAATTACAAAACTAGTCATTTAAAGTTTCGCACTTAGGAATCACTCTTCCATTCATAGAAACGTCAGAAAGTCCGCTTGGGCGAACTGTTGCATACCCTATTCTTATTCCTATCCCTCATAAGTGGGCGTGACAAAAGTCTAAGTATGGTTGAATTGTTAAGAACGCTCTACATATTTTGTTATATAACATTTAAAGGATTTTATCAAAAAAAAAACGCTCCCTAGCTCAAACTTGGGTGTTTCAATAAAATTGTTTTATTTAATTGTGGGCGTGTCAGTAGGCGGATTTAAAAAAAATTAACACATGAGCATAAAGCGCCCCTAGAGAGTATATATTATAAATTTCAGCTCCCTAGCTCAATTTGAATTTTCAAAAAAAAAAAAATTAATAATTGTGGGCGTGCCAGTGGGCGGATTTTGAAAATATTTACACATGAGCATAAAGGGCCCATAGAGAGTATATATTATAAATTTCAGCTCCCTAGCTCAAACTTTGGATTTTCAAAAAAATTGTTTTATTTATTTGTGGGCGTGTCAGTGGGCGGATTTTGAAAATATTTATACATGAGCTTAAAGGGCCCCTAGAGAGTATATATTAAAAATTTCAGCTCCCTAGCTCAAATTTTGGTTTTTCAATAAAATTGTTTTATTTTTTTGTGGGCGTGGCAGTGGGCGGATTTTGAAAATTTTATATCCCGAGCAGTTTTAGGAGTCATAGATCATATATAAAAAATTTCAGCTTCCTAGCTCAAAATTCGATTTTTTCCAAAATTTTGTTTTTCTGAGTTTGTGGGCGTGTCTGTGGGCGGATTTCAAAAATTAGTAAACTTGATTATTTCGGGACCCTAGAGAGTATATGGTTAAAATTTCAGCTCTCTAGGTCCAGTTTAAAGGCCTAATTTTTGCCGACGGACGGACGGACGGACGGACGGACATGGCTAGATCGACATTACTATCGATGCTGATCATAAATATAGTAACTTTTAGGGGTCTACGGGCAATATTAAGGTATGTTACAAACTATGCGTCAAAATTAATATACCCCTAGAATAGGGTATAAACAGCGAGTTTGGATGATGACCAACGAGGACGAAATGTATGCCTTCTTTGGGATGTTGCTGTTTGCTGGTGTGTTTCACTCCAATTCGCAGAATTGTGGGCGAGTAACAGTATGCCCATCTACATAGGCACCATGTCCTTCAACCGGTTCAAGCACTTGACCACATACATCTGCTTCGATAACGGTGACACTCGTGCGGAGAGGCTTTAGCAAAGCAAATCTGTGGCAATAGACGATGTATGGCTCATGCTGATGGCTAATTTAGAGAGAGCATACACCCCGGACTGCCAACTGACCATCGATGAGCAGTTATTTCTGTATCGCGGACGAACTAGGTTTACTCAATATATTCCGAGTAAGCCCGCGAAATACGGAATAAAGGTTTGGTGGGTCTGTGATTCAGTGTCAAATTATCCCCTGAAAGGAATAATTTATACGGGAAAACCACCAGGTGGCCAACAAGAGACGAACCAAGACGAGCGTATAAGTGCAAACCAGAATGCTCTTCTTAATGTATTTTTATTTAGTAATAAATTAAGGCACCCGCACCTTTTCAAACGGACTAAAACATGAGTTTTGTCATATTTGTATACACCCATACCCACATACATACATACTAGCCGCATATACACAAAACCACACATTTAGTACATCTCTGGTCATCTCCCGTTCCCTGTCCTGAAATATACGCATTTAATATTTATGGGTCTGGGCAGACCCTTTACGCTCCATTTACCGCCTAATATGCCACCGCTCATCGGAGGGTTAAAAAGGAAATCCAAATCCCAGAGCACCCAGACTCGGTAACCGTCTATTGCACTATCATGCAGAATTCCTCTTTTTGGTATAGAGGTTAGAGAAAATAAGGTGTTAATCGTTTCTCACCAGAAATGAGTGGCGTACTTCCAAACTGCACGCTGCAACGCGTGTTTTCCAGTGTCACGCGACACATCTGAATCCGTTTTGCCGGGATTCCGAATTCGGCCATCGCCATATAGATTTCCTGACGATGTATACTATCATACGCGGCTTCGAAGTCGATGAATAGGTCTCGACTTGAAATTCGTTGGTCTTTTTAAGGATTTGCCTCAATGTGAAAATTTGGTCTAAAGTCGATCTACCTGGCCGAAAGCCACACTGGTACGTGCCGATAAGTGTGTTGCAAAGCGGTTTAAGACGTTAACACAGTACGTTGGATAGGATCTTATAAGCGACATTAAGCAGGGATATGCCTCGATAGATCTTGCAAGACATAGGATCGCCTTTTTTGTAGATAGGGCATATTGAGCTGATAGTCCAGTCATCGGGCATGTTTTCTTCCACCCTTACCGTATTTGAAGAGCTCCGCTGGTAAGCCATCAGAGCCTGCGGCTTTGTTGTTCTCAAGCTTTTTTATAGCTTAGCCAACTTATTCTATACTGGGTGGTGGAAAATGCAATAAAACGATATTAGATAGTATATCGTTGCTAGAGATACAGAACAGCAACAAAAGAGCTGTACCGAAAAGACAAACATGATGAATAAAATAAAAATTCTTGAATGGAATGCTAATGGTATCGGAAATCGAAAGGACGAGATGCAAAATAGATATATAATTTATACCACTCCCCGCATTCTCATCATCGCATAATTGTGCAAAAGGTGGGGCACCAAATATCACTCAACGTGAAAACCTACCTACTGGCCAACATATAGGAATAGAACCCCAGATCTTGTCGTCTTCTTTTTATCAAAAAATAAAATAAATGTAGATATTCAATCAGATCACTCCTCAATACTTAATAATGATGAGTCTTTACAAACTTACCCTACCAGTCTTACAAATGATGATTGTAGCGACTATTCGCACTGGAAGGCAACAAAGAAAATAAACAGGCCAATAGCTCACATTCCGCCGGTAAAAACCAGAGAAGGTAACTGGACAAAAACATAAATGCTGCAATCAAGTTAAGGTATGTGAAAAGCATGTGGAAGATCGTGGAGGTAATAATGATACCAAAACCAAGCAAACCACCTAGCGAAAAAACCTCATATCGCCCATACTTCCAATGGTGTCCAAGTTATACGAAATGCTGGTAAAACGTCTGCTAAAAATAATTGATGAAAACTGGCTAGTCCCAATTTGGATTTAGAAATAAGCACTCTATAATTGATTAGGTGAATAGAATCACAGATAAAATCGAAAAAGCATTTGAAGAGAAAAATGTGTGGTGTGCAATAGTTTTCGATATAGCACAAGCTTTCGATAAAGTCTGGCACAAGGGACTGATCCACAAATTACCAAAGCAACTGCCAAAGCAGTACTTGAAAAGTAGTCAAATATATCCCATCGATCCGAATTAAACAGGAAACAGAGTACTCAACATTAAGAAAAATTAAAGCTGGTGTACCACAAGGCAGTGTACTAGGTCCAGTGCTTTACCTTTTATTCACTAGCGATCTGCCTGAAAGTGGAGAAACAACAATAGCAACTTTTGCAAATGATACTGCTGTACTTGCTGTGAAAACAACCGTCGAAAAAGCAACAAAAAAACTTCAAAAGGCAATAAACAGTTTCTCAGAATGGACTAAAAATGGCAGATGAGAGCTAATAACGTAAGGTCAGCCCATACTAGTTTAACGTATAAAAACATAATCACACATTCCAGTATACATAAAATGTAATAGAATGCTCAAACATAGCCAAATATCTGGGAATGACTAGACGCTAAACTGCGTTGGAAAGCGCATGGAGAGAAAAAGAGAGATGAGTTGAACATGCGATATAGAAAAATATATTGGCTTATTGAGACATTCTATATTTGAGTTTTCAAATTGAAATTTCAAAATACTCATTCATTTGAAAGTTATTAACAATTTAAAAACCTTTGCCATTGATCAAAGCGCCGCGGGGTCTGTAGAAGCGCGCATAGCGGATGTTAGTTGAAGTGCCAAAAGCAGAATAATCTACACATGCTTGTGAACACGCACATAATTGTTCCATGGACAAAAATATCGACTTAAGTAGTTGGTGCGTCATATTCTTCTGGAGTGTGCAGGTACATTTAACTTCATGTGATCTTTGAACACTTTGACCCATATAAATTTGTGTAGTAGAAAATTGCAGGGTTTTTCTTGTTCTTTTAATGATATATAATGAAATTAGGGCCACTTCTAATGCGGCACTAAAACAATTTTAGGGTGATACTAGGTTAAAATGACAATTTCGCAATTAATAATCTAGTTTTTCACCTCGCATAAATTAAAGTTAAAAACAATAAACAATTGTTTTATCTCTGTTAGCGTCGCATTGGGCAAGTTCAAGTTCCAAGGTAACACAAGTCACCTGCGAGTTAACTTACGACTATTAATGGGCGCGTTCAATTAGCAGGCAACCTACTAGTTAAACCACTATTAGTTGCCAAACGATGGTCACGACAGTTATACGATCAATAAGAAAGGGTAAAATAGTAGGGACGAGTATTTGCTTGCAAATTGATGGCATGGCATTTGTTATTGCTGTCAAAGTTCACCGATATACTGAAAACTAATGCTTCTACCCAAGGAGCGGCTCATCATGACGCGTGCAAGATTCACAGTTAACCCTCGTATAACGCGTTAGTAAAGTTCTATAGAAACAGCGCATTGAACGAATTCCCGTAATATGATACTTGGGCCACATACTAAAGCTGGGGTTACGTTTCCGACAAAAAAAAATTTGCGTTTAAATTTGTTTAATAAATGAACAAAAATAGCTAAATATTCCTATCATAAAAAAAAACAAAGTAGGTATTCCCTCTAAACACTTTAAAACACCTACCACCAGACAGGAAAAAGGGGTCAAGAATAACAAAACCAAACGGGTTCTGCAGTAGAGATGGCAAAAAAAAAATCTTTAATCGATTAATTGATCATGTGATTAATCGAAGGGAGCGATTATTAACCGCAATTAATTGCAACAAAATTAACCGATTAATCGGTTTTTCGGTTAAATTTTCGGTTAAAACTTGATATTGTCATGAAAAAGAAAATAATTTCAAAAATAAATTGTTTGCTGAGTGCGAAAATAGTTTGGATGGTACGGAAGTCCCAATCAAAAGCAATATTTTTCGGAGAGAGTGTATAGCTTAGAGGGTAAGCGGATTTCATCTCTTCCCAAGCATCAACCACATTTCGTTTTAACTCGGGAACCGGAGCATTGAGGAAGAAGCCTAGTTCGTCTTAAGGATGTGCTAATTCATTGTCCGTTCTTCATCGTTTGTGGGCCACAGTCTTATGGTCAGCCCATAAATCGAATTCATTATCACCCGTGGAAGACGATTCACTTCCATGTCCAATTTCAGCCATATCGCTTCTGATGGTTCTCATAACTTTGCACAAAGCTATGGGATCCTGAAAATGGATTTGTTTGAATTGTGGGTCTAGGAGTGATGATACTGCCAGTAAAAACGAATGTTCCATTTGTCCTAAGCAGCGGTCAAACTGGTTCAAAATATTTGTTTTTAATTTGTTTGCTACCACGGATGCACAACAAATTTTTATTATTTGTTGACGTCCACAAGCAGCAAGTGGAATTACTTGACTTAATGTGGCGTATTTCTCTCCACTTATTTGAGTAGTTTTTTTTATTTTTTTTATATATATATTCGATTATTTTGTCGATTAATCGAAAGGGAAAATTCGATACAATTAAATCGTTAACCGAAAAAAAAACCGATTAATATAAAATTTTTTGATTAATCGTGCTATCACTATTATGCAGTGAGTCAATATTGAAGGGATTTTTCATAAGTCATACATACTGAATAACCTACGTAACACGTCAATGTGTTAATTGTGAACTCCCCCGAAGCAGGAATGCGATAGGTACATACATTTTTCCTGTTATAAACTATCGAAAATCGTGTTGTAGCGAAACCACGTTGTAGAAGTACACTGAAATTTTTTAATACAAGTGAATTCCTTCCGCTCGTTGCTACTCATGTGTGTCAATATGCGTTTTTCTTTTTTAGTTCAGAGCAGAGCGTTGTCAAAAAAGTTCGTGTTTCTTTTTTAACTGTGACACATTAGAGCGTTCCTTTTTTCGTTCAGAGCTCCATCAGCTCAGAATGAATTGGCTGAGCAGTCTGACCAAAAAAAAAAAATAACACAGCCAACGACAGACTGATAGGAGGGAAAATAAAGGAAAACGAAATCAAAAACAATTAGAAATACAGTCGGGGGTTGTTTTTCTGGGGTAGAAAATAATAAAAACATAGGCACAGGCTACAGTCCGCTTGGCCGAGCTGTTGGATACCATATTCTTATTCCTATCCCTCATAAGTGGGTGTGACAAAAGTCTTACTCTCTCTATATTATAAATTTCAGCTCCCTAGCTCAAACTTTGAATATTCAAAAAAAAAAAAAAAATGTGGGCGTGTCAGTAGGCGGATTTTGAAACATGAGCTTGAAAAGAGTATATACAAGGTGGCGCAAAAGTCATCACCTAGTGGCGTTCACCAATCCGACTGAAAACTACATAGGATAGATGTCAAACGTCGTGGATCATTTAGAACATTGGCACACAGAATTGCCTAAGGCACACCCAAGGGCTGAAAACCCATCGGAAGATGCTATAATTTTTGCAAATAGCGGCAAATGTCAATTTTACTTTGACATTTGTGAAGTAAACAGATGACAACTTTTGCGCCACCTTGTATTATAAATTTCAGCTCCCAAGCTCAAATTTTGGTTTCTCAATAAAATTGTTTTATTTAATTGTGGGCGTGTCAGCGGGCGGATTTTGAAAATTTTAAATCCCGAGCAGTTTTAGGAGTCATAGATCATATATAAAAAATTTCAGTTTTCTAGCTCAAAATTCGATTTTTTCCAAAATTTTGTTTTTTTTTTTTAATTTTGTGGGCGTGTCTGTGGGCGGATTTCAAAAATTCGTAAAATTGATTATTTCGGGACCTTAGAGAGTATATGGTTAAAATGTCAGCTCTCTAGGCCCAGTTTAAAGGCCTAATATTTGCCGACAGACGGACGGACGGACATGGATCGACATTGGATCGACATTACTATCGATGCTGATCATAAATATAGTAACTTTTAGGGGTCTACGGGCAATATTAAGGTATATTACAAACTATGCGTCAAAATTAATATACCCTTAGAATAGGGTATAATAAAAAAAAAATTAGTTTTGAAGTCACACGGGTTTCTAAAGGGTTAACCATCGGGAAGTAGGCAACCAAATGAGTTACATGAAGCAAACTTTCGCTGTCGCGTGATTTCTTTCATTTCTTGAAATGCGAAAGCTCTTTTCGTTTCATTTTTTACAGAATCCCACTCCAGAAGAATGATACAAGGTGTATTTTTATTCAACTCCCATCCGTCGAGTAATGTCTCGATGCTTAAGTTTAAATATGAGTTTGGATATAGCGGTTGGTACACCTAGGCAAACTTTCGTAGGTAGCAAAAGTAGAATAGTTTCATATTCGGCGAGTTCATGCCCTACAGCTTTCCTACATGTCCCTATGCCCCGGGATCCAACAAATGTGAATGTTGAACTGCTCTGCCATCTCACCGTCATTGGTTCTTGATCCGTCATTGTAAAAGCGGATCGCTAGATCATCCAAGAAAGCATAATCCCCACAGAATGACCTAGAGGTGACGGTTACTTGGAAGTTATTTATATACTATTGGCTCTGATTTTTACAAGAGTCATTTTCACCAAAATAATTTGTTATGCTTTATTTCAAAAATAAGGTTAATCAAACACTTTTTGTTTTCAATACGTACGTAATGCGATTCAAATCTACTTTGAATTTAAGTGTAGCGTGGTACAACGCACAAGATTTAATTTTTTTATCTGTACTTTTATACACAAAAATAAACTCCTTCAATGTGTACTACATTTAAAGACTATCCATACAACCAACAATAAAACAAACCGGTTACACTCATTTTGATCTCACAAAACACTCACCTTTCAAACACTTTTAGATCGCAGAGTTGATCTGAGAGTAAGAGCTAGTTCTTCAAAAAACCTCTTTATATACCAAAAGCTTGTTAGCCAAATGCAATCTGTTAAATCTCACACACAGCGGCGCGTCGGGCTCTACTGTTTGACCTACGCGTTTACTCGTAAGTCGTACCTCAATAACCGAAATGATTGTGGACTTTTATAGTACAGACACATACAGACACGAAATTATCCCCACACGCTATTCAGCACGCGTTGAAAACAAACAGCCACCTGAAAAAATATTTTTTCACATAAACCAAAGACCAACCAAAAAAATTAAAAAGGAGAAAGTGGAAGCAAACAGCAAAGCAAGTCACTCAATGCACAATTTTTTTTTTGGAAAAGCTATCCGTAGTGAAGTAGGATTTTAGTAGCGTTGAAAGCTCGAAAATGGGTTTTGGTTCATCAGTGAAGATGGATTTGGAATTGAATTGAAAATTCGTATAAATGATAGAACAAGGACAGGCTTTGTTCTATTTTGTTTATATTTACACACACTCAAATAAGTACACAGTCCCATGCAACCGTACGATACCGATTTTAAATGGACGCACCTTCGACACCTACCATGGGTGACTATGCGGCGACTATCTACTTTGAACATACTCTACGAACAAACTCGCTCAAATTTGGTGTATTTATGTATGTCATCCGGGGCCTTACTATTTAATTCGATTCTACAATAAAAATGTTCAAATCCGTACTATGTACCTACGTACACAAATACTGTACCTGTATACGCAGTCAGTACATGCACCCATTAGATATAAAACTAATGTACATTATTCAAACTATATTTTGTAATAAATCAAATCTACAAAACACACAAATTAACGAACTATACATATTCACCCCTCCACTCATCAACACAAAGCCCTTCAAAGTGTATTTCTATAACGTAAAATGAACCATTATTTAATACCAGAACCACCATCAACAATAAGTCAAACTGCAAGATCATTTAAGAAACAAGTACATAAACCAAGTAGAAGCAGAACTAAATGAACGAGCCAAAAAACATGCAACAAACGCCATCCAAAGCAAAGCATTGTATCATTGTATATGAACTTTATAGTATTCTCACTTCGTATATACGACGATACGCCACCAAACGCCGTAAAAAAGAACCTTCAGAAAGCTTTTATGCATTTTTGTAGTTATTTCTGTTGTCTTTTCCCATTCTCGTTTATATTTGCAGTGCGTACTCTTTAGTACTCTTTCCTTTGATAATAAAAGAGATTTCCAAAAGTGTGTGTTTTGTCACTTTAATTTTTCTTTACTTCTCATGATGGGAATTGGTGAGAGGTGTGGGGTATACATATTTAATTATGCATTTTGGTAGTTATTTCTGTTGGCTTCCATTATCGTTAATATTTGCAATGTACTACTATTTCCTTCGATAATAAAGAAGATTTCCATAAGTGTGTGTTTTGTCACTTTAATTTTTCTTTACTTCTCAGGATATGAATATGATGTGATCCTGAGAGGGGGTGGGGGATATGGTTGGTGTATTATGTGTTGGTTTTCAAGGAATTTTGGGGTAGGTTATCTCATATTGCAAGCAGCTGTATTTGAAAAAGACAAATTCCCGCCAGTTTAACTTCGTACTTCTGCAAAGCCACAAGTTTTAACTTTTAAGTGATAAAAAGTGAATAAGAGTTTTAATCCAACTTCAAGACTTTAAATTTGATATGTATCAAATTATTTATCATCGCTTTAATATATTTTCATATATTTCATATATTTTATTTTAATATTTATATAGTTTTTATATTTTTATAAATTTTAATATATTTATATATATACATATATATATATCTAGCTATATACATTTATTTTATAGACTACATATATATTATTGTAGGTATTGTGTATATTATATTTTATTATATTAATAATTTTTAAAATGGTTAAATGCGCATTCAACGGATGCAACTCGGTTAGACCGGGTAATTGTTGCTCATTCTTCAAGATCCCGGATGATCGCAGAAGAGCAATTTTTATTAAACACACCCAGTTAAATAACCCGTATAAATTTGTCCTACTTTGCGAGAAACACTTTTATGGCAAAGACATAAAAGTGGAATATAATCGGATGCCACTAAATGCAGAAGCTTTGCCGATTTCATCGCCATTTATCTGCACTTGCTCCGCAACTGCCACTGACAGATCATGTTCGCGGATTATGAATTCGTTCAAGTCCCGACATGACAATCCTTGCATTGCAAGTAGGCCATCGGACCCCAAAACTTATATTAGAGATTATTCTCTACGAGAACTCACTCCACATTCTTCTTCAGTATTCATTTCTGAAAGTCAATTTCCTTCTCCGGGACCCCATTCATACAGAATGGAGCAACCGAATTTAATAAAAGTAGGGATAGTTTAGATTTTTATTTATAAAAGTGTATGCTCATATTTATTTGTTTTTGTTACGGTATTGTTAGTAAATAGCTTATTCATTTTTATATACTATAGGTTATAGGTATGCGTTGTTATGTTAGGTTATATTTTATGTATGAAATATGTGCGAGGAGTTGGCCTAATGGGGATACCTCGGGGGAAAAAAACGCATCTAATGTTCCACCTCCTGGGTGATGCGGAAGAGAACATTTTGATTTTGAAAATATTTTCACATGAGCATAAATGGCCCATAGAAAGTCTAATATTATAAATTTCAGCTCCCTAGCTCAAACTTTGGATTTTCAAAAAAAGTTGATTTTAAAATATTTACTCATGAGCTTAAAGGGCCCCTAAAGAGTATATATTATAAATTTCAGCTCTCTACCTCAAATTTTGGGTTTTCAATAAAATGTTTGAGTTTGTGGGCGTGTCTGTGGGCGGATTTCAAAAATTCGTAAACTTGATTATCATAAATTTAGTAACTTTAAGGGGTCTACGGGCAATATTAAGGCATGTTACAAACTATGCGTCAAAATTGAAATACCCTTAGAATAGGGTATAAAAACATGAATGTGATATTGCTTATACCTACCGTTTTAATAAAAATTAAATTTTTCTAGACTATACATTTTAACTTTCTTTAAAAAAAAATGTCAGCTCACCCAAAAAAAAAATGGAACTCACCCATACATTATGTCCTGGCTACGGCCGTAGTGGGCAGATTTTAAAAATTCTTAACATTTATTATTTCGGGCACGTAGAGAGTATATGGTTAAAATTTCAGCTTTCTAGCTTGAGTTTGAGATAGTAGATACACGTTACTATCGATGCTGATCACGAATATTTTACAAAAAAACTGTAAAATGACAAGTGACCTGCCTCAACATAGGCCACCTACAATATGATCGATTCCCTAAAAGATAAATATACTTATCCAACTCTATTTCTTTGAATAATGGAACTACACAAATTAAATATTTCTGAATCAAATAGTGAAGAAATGATAAAAATCGGTGCATTTTTGGACGAGATACAGCGAAAATAGCAGAACCCTAAAAAATCATAAACTCATAATTCCTTGTTTGATGGAAAATACCAAAATACAGAAATCAGCTTTTATTGAATATCCTTTAGAAAAATGTTTCCTTTCCCCTTCCATCATCTGCCTCTCATCATACATTCCATTTACCAAAAAGTATTCGGCTGTTACGCTGTTACACAGAAAAATAAATACTTACACGTCCATGCGAATGAAAATCATATGACAGTTGAAAATAGGTACAAGATAACAAAATTCCATACAATGATAGAATTCTTATTTTTGTCAGAAATCCTTACGAAATACCTTATCGAAGAAAAGAGGATCTAATAAAGTCTTCGCTCTGTTTCCTAACCAACAGTTTATTTGATTCTCTTTTCTTAATTCAAAGCTCATACAAATATTTTATGCTTAAATTGAGAAGCAATCACTCCATCCTTTTGGTCTCCAAATTCGTGGAGGTTGAGCTTTTTGAAATCGTGTTGATGATTTTACTATAGAGTTTATATACAATGATAGAACAGCCTGAATCTCCACTCTTCAACTTTAATTCAGATCAAACCATTAACCGCCAGGACCTTATTTTGATTAATGAACCAAGCGACGTTACTAATTTTCAAATGGAATCGAAAAACGAAAAGTTACGGGACCTTCTGAAAAGTTGGAACTTAAGTGAGCTGACAGATATACTTATAGGTGAGTAATTGTAAAAGTCAATGCTACAGTACAAATTTATGTTTTCCTGCCATTGACATCGTTCAATCGTCTGAGTTTATCTGAACTAACTTTTACTATTTTATTTAAATACATAATATGTACTACAATTTTTGTATTAATTAATAAAAGGAGCCCCAATTAGAATGTTAATCCGGTATTTCCAAAAAGAATATTAATAAATACATTTTATTTATAAAACAACAACATCTTGAATTATACGAATTCATAACAGCAGCATCCAAAATATTTGATGTAATTTTATTTGATTTTACGCTATTTATGTTTCCATGGCTGGAGGTATAATTCTGAAAACAAAAGAAAAATAAATATTTATTTTTTTCATAGAAAAAGGAGTCAATAGATTGTTCTCATTCAAATAACGCATATAGCACTACCAGTAGCAATGAGCCCAAAACACCGATCATGTCACAAATAACATATTCACATTCATCCCCACATCCGCATTCTAATGTTGGGTCACCCCTTGGCAAATCTGATCAAAGTGTTAACTTATCAACTATTCTAAATAACACGCGTAAAGGAAAGTTTTTGATTGAATATTATAATTCTCAGAAGCGATTTGGTGACGAACAGAATACAGTGACATCCTATTTTGAGGAGAGAAAAACGGAGCTAACCTTAAAAGAAAGTTACAAAATCGAAAGGGAAATCCTAGAACGGTTTCCTTCCGAGACACTGGTAAATCAATATAAGAGATAATTTATAATTTCGAAATTTTTCATATACATATATTCTGACTTTCATTCAATTAGAATTCTTATACTCGTATTTTTACAACTGAAGATATGAATTGATTTAGATTTGTTAAACCCAAAATATATTTATTATTTAATTTCTACAATGTTTGAAAATCAGAATAAAAATTACTAGAATTCCAAAAAAAATCCTTTTGGCTGGAAAGTCAAAATAAGGGTGACTGATTTCAATCTTTTTTCAGGAATATTACAGAACGTCCACAAGGGGTCGAATTTATAATAAATTACACAACCTTAAAAAAACTTTTGGGTCAGTTAGCTCCAGCCCGGTTCCCACTGAAGATCTTAATTGCAGCCAGCCTCAAAAATAAAGCTCGGTAAGAAACCTTTCTATTCTTTTGTTGACACATTTAATATAGATTTTATTAACAATTAAGTTTTAGAAAACAACGGTGAAAGTATTGTTAGAACAATCAAATTCGATAATCTTACAGCGGATGAATTTGACCATTATTGGCAGGCTTGCACTAAATATAGACTCAACCAGATTAGGGAATCCGTTTCAACCGCTGAGGCCTTGGAAAAATGGCCTAACTATAAGCAGCCACTTGGTTTTCGATTCGTAATTTATATTTTAAATAATTTGTATCAAAATAATTATAGAATATTTACGCAAGCTTAAAAATACTTCTCGTGCTGTGAAATGCATTTAAATGCATCCATCGTTCTGCTAGTTTGATCTGAAAATTCTATTTTTTCCCACGTACTATTACAATAAATTTTCTTTTTTCTTTGTAATATAGATCGGCATGGATTTTAAAGTAATGCACAGCGATGCTAAATCCCTCCTGGACAACTGGGACGAAGTATTCCAAAAAATGCTCAATTTTCTTTCAGAAGACCGAAATATTAAAGATCCGAGATTAAATGGGCTCCTTAATGATTTAAAAAATGGCCAAATAACTGAAAGTAGGTTTAATATTTATGTATATATATAATTATGCAATTTCAAAATACTTTTCAATCAACTTTTCATTTAAAATTGTAGATTTTATTTATTAACCTTTAAGTTTATATTTATTGGTTTTTATTTGTATTTTCAGGTGCTAAGGATGCTGGTCTCTTTTACGCGATGCACGATTTTTTGGTACCTACCAAAAAATCGTTACAAAGGACAAAGCCGGCAGAAAAAGCATGATCAAGTTTACGATAAAGGATTGGCAGGAAGCATTTTTTTTCATTGCTAAAACAGCGCAACAGGACCACCTTCATCATTCGAAGCAAAGGTCTGAATCGATTCAGCCTTTTCTGATAGGTATTGGGGATGACCTTTACGTCTGTTAATGATTTCATTGTTTATTTTGACGGAGTGAAATTTAAATTTAAATCATGTCTTAGGGCAGTAGACATTCTGTTCAAAATTTTTCATTTGTTTAATCTAGAATATCCCATTGCTTGTTCCAATTTTTGGGAATAAACAACATTTATACAAAATACCTTATTCAAAAAAAAAACCCTTAGATCAGTATCTTAGGTAGTGTCATTAATTAAAATTTTAATTGTTAATTTATTTTGAATTAAAATATCAACCCTCTTGGAATTTTATGTACAAAATGTATTATACTATTGCCAGAATAAACTTTTTTATGCCGAATATTAAATTTTGAATTAAAATATCAACCCTCTGGAATTTTATGTACAAAAAGTATTATACTATTGCCAGAATAAACTTTTTTATACCGAATATTAAATGACATTAGTTTTCATTAACAAATTTCTTTTCCGGAATAGGTTATTTCAATTTTTCAGGTGACACCTGTGGGAATATAAGGTACGAATATTTAATGTAGCATTGGATCAATTCGTTCAGGTAAGCAATTACGTACATTAATTAATAAATTATATTCATTGATCCAATTTAATCTTATGAATATTATCGTTTATTTATGTTTGTTTTAATGAAAATTCTACATAAATTTATGAAAAATATTACATAAAAATTACGTAATCGAATGAAAAAATTCGTTGATCCAATGAAAGTCCTACATAGACTAACGAATTATATTCGACGATTCAATGAAAATCGTACCAAAACTTACGAAAAATATTGTTGATTCATTGAAAGTTTAACGTTAATCAATGAAGGAAAATCGTTGATTCAACGAATAAATCGTTAATCAACGAATAGTGTGCTTAACGAAAAATTATTAATTTACGAACAGATTTCGTTAATTTTATGAAAAATACGTTAGATTATTAACAGATTCGGGTGGCAATAGTGCAGTAATAGTGTATTCGCTTACGGAATGGAAGGTCGTGCGTTCGAATCCCGGCCAAGTCCATTACTTTACACCGAATACATGAAATCGTAATCTCCCTAAGTAACTTAGACACCACCCGTGGAGAAAAACCCTACAACTGCACCCAAACACTTCTTTCCTATCTCTCTATTCTTTCTAATACCAAGTAGCTTACACTGTGTTCTTATCATTATAAGGGTACTGTAACAACAGAAAAAATCCCTTTAGCGTAAGCAAATTATAAAAAAAAAAAAAAAAAAGCTTCGTTAACGTATGAATTGATATTCGTTGGTCCAATGAAAGGTTTCATCGGCTGAATATTAATGAACAAAATACGTTGAGCCAATGAATTTTTTCGTTGTATCTACGTAGGTTTTTGGTTCAGTGTAGGCCGAAAGGCAATAATTATAAGGTTATAGTTAAGTTTCGAAAGTCTGCATAAGGACAATTAATTTTAATTTTAAGTAAGGTTTAATCATTTTTGTCTTGTATTTAAATTGACATTCAAAAACCAAATACAAAATGAATATAAGAGTATAAAAGTAAAAGTAGTGTGTTGGCTTGTAACCCGTGCGGTGCAGGTTCAATCCCCGTGTCGGAACAACAACATACGAAACCCATTAAAGGAGAGAAACGAATAGCACCTTCTTTTTCCAACCTCTACACCTAGAAGAGGATTTCTGCCTGGTAACAGGATGGCTCAAGAATCGTGCTACAAAAACAAAACGTAATATTTTTTTTTTGTGTGAGTAATCGGCTTATTTTTTTTTATTTGGCAGGTTACTATTTATGTTTATTAAAGCAAATGCTTGGGATGCCGTAAAGAGGAGTTGGATAGTGCAGCGGAACCATGCTTTGCAGTCCTTCATTTCTGTCCAAAGTAATTTAGGCTGGAGTTTGCGGCACCCATGAGTAGATGGACCATTATGAGAATGGTAAATCCAAGCGTTTCAACTCGAAACTTATCGGCACAAATTGGAGTTAGCAGACGGTCATTACAACGGATAATTCATGATGACTTAAACTTGTTTCCGTACAAAGTCCAAATAGCAATCAAGTTAAACCCTCTGGATTTGCCTATTCGCCTGGAATTTTGCCAAAAAATGATTGAAATGACCGAAGAAGACAACAGCTTGATAAACTGCTTGTTTATGTCTGATGAGGCCCATTTTTATCTAAACGGCAATAGCACACATAGCCAGACCGTTTACGGCGGAGCTCAAAAGAAAATTCCCAAACAAATTAATATCCAGAAACTACACTTTCCTCTGGCCCCCAAGGTCACCTGACCTGACTGCACCAGAATTTTGGGGTTTTGTCAAAAGACAAAAGATGTACAAAATGAAAGCAAGGAATTTGACTGAATTGAATCAGTCCATTAAAACAATAATTAGGGCGATCCCGACTTCAACCCTTCAGGCCGCAATGAATAATTTTCTGATCAGGTGTCGCATATGCGTGGGTTTTTTTTGCGTGTAGCTAGGTGAAAATGGTTGAAAGACATCGCTTGCGAGCTTTGCGATAGTGTGGGACTTGAAATACCCAATAAAAACATTCAGGGAAGGCATAATATTACCATCCTTCTAGTAATCGCACTTAGTCGTCAGACTAATCAGCAATTTTGTTCTAATATTGACTTATGTACTTATGTACTGTTTTGAGAAACTTACTTTGGTTTGTTACCTTTTGTTTTTAGTTCATTATCACTTTGTTCGTGTGATTATGTTGTATACATACCTATATATTTCTTTTCTTTTTACCTAGTTAGCTAGTTCAAAGGTATATTCTACGTAATCTTTTAACTAAATTGTTGTTATTAAGTAGTTGGACTACTTCTAAATTAGCTTAGTTGCGAAGCCTAACCTCATGTCTTCTTGCGACTTTATGAACCTATGCGTGGATGAGCACGGAGGTTATTTACGGTCTATCATCTTCAAAAACAATTAGTTATATGAATTGAATTTTCTATACCATAAAAAAAATGAAATATGTACGAGTACATTGATTAAAAAAAGCTAGCTATTTGAATTTCTTATTGTAGCACAATCGGTGCGCCACGCTGTAGTACAATGGACCATTACTTAGTCTGAGTGCGCTCTGGGATTTGGATATCCCTTTCTTTAAAAAACAAAACTCTACTTTTGAGTATGACGAAAACATCAAAAACATATATACTCGTATGAATAATTTAATATGTAATTAAATTTATCCTTGGAATAAAAGTAGAGATTCATGTACAAAAGAAATCGGAACTAGTCCCACAGTGCAAGAACTGCCAAAAATATGGACATACACATAAGAACTACAGCTCTCTTCAAAGATGCGTAAAGTGGGCAGGAAACCACAATCTGCATGAGACACAAAGAAGAACCACCAAAATGTGCAAGCTGCAGCGAAAAACACCCAGCCAACACGGCTGCTGAGTTGCAAAACATATTCAATTAGCAAAAGAGGAAAAATATAAAATATCAAATTCTATAAAGGACGCACCTAAATTCAGAAATTACTAAAAAGTACCCAAAGTACAAAAAGTCCAAGAAACGATAAAAAAAAGACACAACACCAATTGCATGGGGGGAAAATTGTAGAAAAAGTCAAAAAAGATACAAATATAGGTACTATTATAGAAACCTTTATGCAAAAATGTTTAGATAGAATGGAAAGCATGGAAAAAAGCAATAAGACTATACTAGAAAGAATATCGTTCCTTGAAGGGCCAAGCAGCAATAAAAAGGCTGTAACAAAACGACAAACATGGATATTATAAAACTCCTGGAATGGAATGTAAGTGGTATCGAGAATCGTAAGGAAGAAATTCAAGAAATTCTCGACATGTTTCAAAAGATATGTCTTGTCTGGAGACGCACTTTAAATTCGAAACAAACTTTAAACTGCAAGGGTAAGAACTCACTCATCACTCCACATCCACAAAAAATAACATCAATTTACCGTTTACCTAGCTATAAAAGCCTTTTCCGCATATTTTAAAATAGATTAATTACAGGAGGAGATTTTATTGCCAAAAACAAGTATTTAGCATCTAGATTAACAAATATGCTAGGAAGAGAACTATACTAAATAATAAGAGAAATGGTCGGCAAATCCCACTCAACAGGAAAACCCAGATATTGGGCAAGAAATAAGACTGTTTCGTAAGTAAAAATATCTCGTCAAATGCTATAAAAGTAGAGGAAGGACTTGATCTGAACTCTGACCACTGACCACAATTATCAAAGAAAATAGCCTAAGATTAGCTAACAATCTGATGACTGGAACTATGTACTTTAGACAGAATTTGGAGGAAAGTATACAGCTTTCAATTCAATTCGATTCAATTCAATTCACTTTATTGTGGTATCTCTACACAAATGAATTTAACAATTTCTTAACCTATGATTAGGCCATTAAACAGAAGATGAATTAGAAGAGACGGTGCAGATATTTACAACGAATATCCAAAAGCTGCATGGACTGCGACCTAATACGTAGTTAAAAATCCAAGAAAATTCCACTTCAAAAGAAATGTGTGAAACCATTAGAAAAAAAGAAAACAGTGGCTACAATCAAGGGCGCCAAGCGAAAAAGCAATGCTTAATCATATTAGTGGTTAGCTTAGAAGATCGATAAGAGAACTTAAAAATGAGTCTCTTAAAACATACCTTAAATATTTTGCAAATGATGCTAGTACCGAATACTCTCTCTGGAAATCAAAAACGAAAAGGCCTATTGCACCCATTCTACCAATAAAAAAGAAAAAAGGTAACTAGGCAAAAAGCAACCGAGAAAATGCGAATGTAGGCGTCTTAAATCCATATGAAGACATTGACTACCAAGGATCGCAAGAATTGTGTGAGGAGGATGGACGTTTTCTCAGCCGGTAACCGTGAACGAACTTGCAAAAAAAATAAAGAAAGGCATCAATATAAAAAAAAGATCCGGCATTCGATTTAATAATAGGAGAAATCCTTAAACAACTCCCAAAAAAGGTTTAAAGAAACTAGCGCAGATTATAAATGCCTCATTCAGTACTATATATGTATATGGGCGAAAGTAATTATCATACCAATCCCGGGCAAACCACCTAGTGAAGCCACTTCTTACCGCCCAATATCGATACTGCCTATGTTGTTCTCCCGGGCAAACCACCTAGTGAAGCCACTTCTTACCGCCCAATATCGATACTGCCTATGTTGTTAATTAAACGTCTAAATAAAATAATCGAGGAAAAATCGCTCATTCCTAGCCATTAATTTAGAAACAAGCACTCCGCGATTGACCAGGTGCATCGAATAACAGATATAATCGAAAAAGCATTTGAAGAGAAAAAGGTATATTCTACTATATTCCTTGATATTGCACAAGCCTTCGATAAAGTATGGTACAAGGGACTGGTCCATAAATTGAAATAGCATCTACCTAAGCATCTCTTGTTAATACTGGAGTCTTTATGTTACAACGATTTGTCAAGTAGTACTTCACGTTGAGGGAAATAAATGCTGTTGTACAACAAGGAGGTGTGACTGGCTTTGTATTATACCTTTTATTCACCAGCGATTGGCCAGAAAATGATGAAGTATCTATGGCAACATTTGCAGATGATACTGCTGTACTTGCTGTTTGAGAAAACGACGAAAAACCTGCAGAAGGCATTGAATCATATATCGAAATGGACCAAGAAATGGCAAATCAAATTGTATAGCCTTAAACCTAGCTTCTCCAACCATTTCCTTGTGGGAAGTGGAAGGAACCTACAATTTTAAGCCGAATCCGAACTGCAATTTGAAGAAGCTTCTCATGACAATGTTTGGATGTTTGTCAGACGTTCGCAGAGGTGGGCCAGTGGAAAAAAAACGTTTAGATGTTACATGGCCCCGGCGCGGCGGTATTTGATTCTGAGATCTTTAGATTAGTAGCTCAACATACTAACCTCTGCGCCACTGCGCCCACAAATCAAATTAAATGCAGCACATATCATAAATAACAATGAAATAGAATACGCGTATATAGTCAAATATCTAGGTAGACGCAAAACTACGCTGGAAACCGCATGTAAATAGAGAAGAATTAAACATGGCAAATACTCTTGTTTGTCCAACTACAATAACCTATTGCTTTATAAGCAAGCTCTAAAACCAGTATGGACCTACGGGATCCAAATGCGGGCATGCACATGCAAAACAAATATACAAAAAATACAAATTTTCCTTAGAAAGCGATTTGATTAAAGACGAAATAACAAAAGTAGCCAATAGGCATAAACTTAGGCTTCTCAACCACGTCAATTACGAGTAAGAAATGACACGACTGCTAAATACTGTAAATCTGACTAGGAGATTAAAACCTTTTGATCTAACTCAATAGAAAAAGAAAAATAATGCACAGGTTCGCATGAAAACAGTGATTGAAAATACCCGCATAAGTGCCCCTAACAATAAAAGAAACTGACAACAGTTTCTTAATTTATGAAAGCTTTGAAATATGTATAAAATAAAAAATTGCAAATTAGTCTGACGACTTGGTGCGAAGTTTGACCAAAAATCATGCCTTCCCGGGTGTTTTAGTGGTTTAATCTCTCACACAATCGCAAAGCTCGCATGCAATGTCTTTCGATGATTTTCACCCAGCTAAATGCACTCAAAAAATTGTTCTGAAAAAACCACTTAACATTTTTATTTGAAAAACTACAAAAATACGTTAAAATCTCTTTAGATTACTCTTGGTTTTAGCCCCAAATGCACTCCATTTGCTGACTTCATAACAATATTCATCATAGGTCGGATTTCCGGTCCAAGTGGCAGCAATTCAAAGTGCCTTAAAATCTTAGTTATTGAGCTCTTCATTTCTAAAATGGCGAATTTCTGACCTATGCAGTTACGCGGTCCCGCACTGAATGGAATGTATGCATATAAATTGGTTTCCGCTGCAGTATTCTTAGCTAAATGCCGTTCCGGAATGAACTCATTCGGTTTGGGGAAATATTGTTCGTCCCTTAGCATGACATAAATTAAAATGATGAAATCGGTGCCAGCCGGAATCTTCTTTCCATCTAAAAAAAAAAGGAAAAAGTAGCATAAATGATGACAGTCAGTTGAAAAAGAGCTGAAATGACTTTACTTACTGACAGTAACTTCCTCCTCTAATCTGCGACCAATTAAGGGCGCTGGCGGGTACAACCGCAACGCTTCTTTAATAACACAGTCCAGATAGTTTAGACTATTCAAATCATACATTTTGACAGGTCTGCTTGTGTCCTCTCCAAGCACCTCAATAATTTCGGCGATTGCCTTCTTTTGGATCTCGGGATAACGTGACAAGAGGTATAGTGTAAATGATATGCCAGATGTAGTGGTGTCATGTCCCCCAAATATAAATGTATCAACCTCTTCACGAATATCTTTGTTTGAAAGAGGTTTTCCATTTATATTGGCTTGGAGCAGAATGTCTAGGAGTGCCATTCTCCTTTTACTGCTGAACGCATCGTCATCTAAAATGAGAGAAAATAGTTGTTTTACTATATACATCATAGATGGCATCCAGAGAAATTAAAAAACATCGAAGTACGCTTCATCTCTTTACACGCTTGTGAATATATATGAACTTAGGTTAGGTAAGGTTAAAGGGGTATGAAAACTCATACAGCAATGAACAACAGAACAGAACAGAACAATGAAGAACCAATTGATCGAAAAAATCAAACGGTTTATAGAACCTTAATTAAGGATTTCTGTAGATTTCTTTTGGTCGAAATATGGCCATAACGCTTGTATACTCTACGCCCGCATAGGCTTGCGCACGCCAACTCGGTAGCCTTTGTGATTTGCTCTCTTATAATGTCATTTACTACGCAAAAAGGTTGTTTGATATGATGATGCCTCACTGCCGTCTTAATTATCTTCATTAGCTCATCTGCTAACTCATTACCTTCTATACTGCAGTGTCATGGCGCCCAATACAGTCTTACTCGGTTGTCCCTCCACATTCATAATGCCTAAAGCTTTGGAATTGATGTACTTACTCGACGATTGCATACCGATTTCCTTCTGCAAAGTATCCCGTCGTTCCTGAATAATATTTTCAGCGAAATCATGCATTTTTTTTAAAGTGGCCTGCTGACGTTTATAAGTAGCAGGAGCCGTCAGCTTAAATGTGATGTCCATTCGATGCCATGCATTGATGAGTCGTTGTGTAAAAATGTCTGTAATACTGTTAAAAACAAAGTTAAAAGATCTCTATTATATAGATCCGACAAAACCTACTCTGCAACAGCTTTCACGTATCCTTGATTTAGATTCTTCTGAGCATACACTTTAGTCCCCATGGAAGTCTCTGAAATTGTATCTCTTTAGAAAGTATTCTTCGCTTGTTACCTCCCATTGCGATTTACCAGCAATAATGTCCAACGCCATTCGACTAATGAAAGGATAAATATTAAAAGCTGTTTCCCCATCAGCTTTCTCCTTAATAATGTTAATCAAGTCGTCACTTTGATGATCGAAGATCTCTAAAAACTGTTCAAGAATTTTAAAGTGAAATGCTGGCGTTATGACCTTTCGCATTGAGTGCCACTTGTTGCCGGTACTTAGGTTTATGTGGCTGTCGGCAGAAGCCGACACACTTAGACCAATTTAGGTCCATTGTGATACCACGTATAATTATCTACCTCAACTCTGTAGATGGGACTGGCCAACGACACGCGGTTGTTCTCAAACGGTCCCCCATCTACGTACTAACCGCGCCCAACGTCGTTTAATTACGGTGGTTGCCGGTACTTATCAGCAGGCCGTTTCCCACTAATCCAGCAACTATATCATACAGCGAGTTCTTTCTGAGATATTGATTGCTAGTCAAAATCACTTGGACATCTTTAGCATCCGCGGCGCATATTGTCAGACGATTGAATAACCATACGCGGTACATGGGTCCATACTTTTTACGATTTTCAAATACTAAATCGAACACATCTAAAATAGAAAAAAAAATGTCAAGGTGTTGCACCTAAAAACAGTCAATAAAACATTTGCTGGGTGCCGCTTGCAGCAACAAACAAAATACCTGCGCTGTGTTTACATTATAAGGGTACTGTATCTATTACAGAAAAAGAAACCCCTTTTGCGCACGCTAATTAAACAAACAAAAATAGATAAACTCTTACCTTCTGGAGTCTTGCCAATCCAAGTTAAAATGCTGCCAATTATTGGAAGTGCCAAGGGGCCCGGCATACCCGCTAGAATATCATTTTGCTTTTTCTTGCGTATATAGTCGTACGCCAGCAATACCGTGAGGAAAAGTATAACTAATTCTATGAACATGGCAGCAGTATCTGTGAATTATTTCTGTGAAAAGAAATGCAATCAGAAAAGCTTTTGAGACCGCGAAGTTAAATAATTTAAGTCACTTGTTATTATAGTGCGTACCAAAACAGTTGGCCATTCTACTGCGCAGGTCTCTTAAAATGTGTTTTACAATCTCTTAAATTGCAAAAACAAGCATAAAGAGACGAAAATGGGCGGAGCCATAATAAAAAACGACGTATACCCTGCCTTGTGTTCAAGATCGCTGTCGCTATCTCACTGAGGGTGGTTTCTTCATTTTCCTTCTTTTATACTGAAATTAGGAGCGGAGAAAAAATATAGACCATTATATGTCAACTTTACTTGGAGGCAAATATATTGTTTCGTTTTTTGTCTTGTCGGTTCTTTGTAGGAGTATGATGTGATCACGGTCGGATAGATTAAGCAAAACATTGCACATGAATTGATTGTGTGACTTTGTCTGTATGAAGGTGTACGGTTTTAGATTTAAACCCTATTTGCTCATTATGCTTTCGTTGATCATTATTAATTGTGTCGTGCATATTGATCATGTAGGTACTGATATTGGCACGCAAAGTAAAGTAAATTGCAGTGTCACACCAATTTTTTTTTGTTTATATCATTGAATTTGGGCGAGGTAGGTAAATTTAATAAAAAATTTACAATTTGGGAATTTTTTGGAAACGTAAACGATTTTATGCCCAATAACAATAGGCACGATTTTCTGTCACAAAAAAGAGGATGGGGTATTAAACGGTTCGTTAAAGACAAAATGGTGAACGTTCTTGATTCTTCAATAATTTTTTTTAAGAAATGCAGTTTTTAAAACTTTTTGAACTACCCACCACTTTTAAATTTGTAACCTTGATTAAAAGTGTAAATTATAGCGAGATAAAATTGACGATGAATTGCAAATATAAAACAGATTTACAGCGAGCAGCAAAACAAAACACCAGTATACCAAATGGGTGGTTCGGTTTGGTTTGAATTAAGAAGTAAAAACACACACGTTTTAGTACTAAGATAAAAATATTTATTGATTTTGCTACCTATATATGAAATAGTTAATATTAATGTATATTAAATTGAATTCGAAGAACTGTCAGTTTCATAATCGGTTGAAGAATCATCTCCTGGATTGATAATTATTGCATCCGACATTGTGTCCCACATCTGCTCGTGTGAAAAGTATTCCTCCTCTGACCTTATAATTTTTTCACAAACTTTGCGCCAATCTTCAACTGTTATTTTTGAAAATTCGTCTTCAGCTAGTTTCTGAACATCCGATAATCTAAACGTTGTATTTCGGCTTCCGACTCTTCCCTTGACTGTTGCCCAGATCTTTTCAATAGGGTTAAGATCTGGATGATAGGGTGGCAATCGTAGTACTTCGTGTCCCGCGCCGTGAATCATATCGTCAATCTTATGCTTGGGGTGGTGATTAGTCCGATGTCGCTTTATAAGGTCATAAAGTTCGACTTTGAGCATTTTTGAAGAATGCGGTATATTGTTGACGGAAAGCCATTCTAACATCTCCGATTTAACGGAAGCAGAAGTAATTTGCTTGTGTTCCCATTTGTTGTGATATGATGCGTTGTCCATTACAATAACCGGTGGTTCCTCTAGGTTATTTAAAACTTGATCCTTCATCCATTTGGAGAAATTTTCAAAATTCATCTCATCGTGATAATCTCCTGTTTTCGAACCAGATTTAAATAAAAGCAAGGCATTATTCGCGAAGCCCTTCGCTCCACCTGCATGCGCCATTATCAGCCTTTGGCCTTTTGAAATTGGCGCCTTTAAACCTTGACTGGTGCCGTCAGTCCATGCCCTTGGCCTTGTGTGAGAGCTGTGAATAAAGCTCTCGTCCAAATAAATAATCTCATATCCTTCTGACCTGTACTCCCGCACCTTCCTCAGATATTTCACTCGTAAAAGTTTGATTTCATTTCTTTCGCAAAGAAATTTACGGTTGTTCTCCGTTTTCCTATAAGAAAATCCATTTCTTTTTAAAAACCTATGTAGCGACATATTGCTTAGGTTCAGCTCCAAATCTTCCTGCACCCGTTGTCTTAACATTTTTAATGTTATCATCATTTTTTCTTCAATGTGGAAGTTGTATATAATTCGCCGAACAGCTGTGATACCAAATTCGTCCAATCCAGTTTTCCATTTTGTATGTGGTACTCTTTTAGTTGGAGATTCAATAGCGCCTTTCTTCTCATATTCTTTAATTATCCTTCTTATTGTTCGGGCCGAAATTCCCGTAAACTCCTCTGTCTGTGAATTTGCGTATGTGATGGGATTATCTATACATAAATTCCTAGCTTCTTCAATTTTTTTGTAATATATCCTAACAACGATCTTACGTCCTAGACTTCCTATTGGTTTTCCTTTTCTTGAAAGATCCATGACAATTTATTTTATTTTAATAAACTTATGTCCTAGCAATGCTTTTGTTTTCGTGAAAGTGAATTCCAAATAGGAAATCCATAATATATATGCGTTATCTTAAAATAAAAAAAACTCTAAAAACCAAGCAACAAATTTATTCCTTGCCCCTACAGGTAACCAAATGCAAACACTAATCATGTCGTAAAACTTTTACACTTAAGTCAAACAGGTAATATCAAACATCATAAAATTAATGCTAACCAAGCACACCACCCATACAGGTACCTAGCGCTAAACCACGAAATGTTCAACCATAAAAAGGGTTGGGAACCCTTTCAAATACAATCGGACTTCTAGGTAGAAATGTATAAAAGTCGACCTCATAATAAAAAATTAAGTTTATTTAGATATTCAACAGCATTTTAGTTCTAAGCACTGTAAAGTTGTGTTACGCATTGTAAATTACAGGCAAAAACGCTTAGTGATTAAATCTCTTTCGCGTCATTTTTGTTCTCTTAAATCCTCTCTCTGCGCAATCGACCGTTGGCCAACTGTTTTGGTACGGACTATACACAGATTGTACGGTAAGGACAATATTTCTTATCGAACCCATTGTTGCAAAGTTTAAAGTTTATGTGATAATTAATAATACTCAATTCAGAAGTTATGAAAACATGTAAAAAATGTTTAATACAAAACGTGGGAACACGAATTACAGTTATACAAACATTTATTATTGTAAATATATATACTATATATATCCGCAGGGGTACTTCTCTGGAGAGATGTAACGGGCTTAACGACCCCGCATACCCTAGTCACAAAAATTCAGAAGCGTCTGATCCATGAGGGTCGGTTTCCTGGTCAGCGTCTGTTTTCCATGTGAGGAGCGGCTGCGCACATTGATAAAAAGTATAAACTTTTCGCAATAGTAAAAAAAAAACCTAGGGACGGGCTACAATCCGCGTTTGCGAACGGTTGTCTACCCTATTCTTATTCCTATCCCTCATAAGTTGGCGTGACAAAAGTCTAAGTATGGTTGAATTGATAAGAACGCTCTACATATTTGTTATACAACATTTAAAGGGTTTAATCGAAAAAACCAAGCTTTTGTAAAAAAATGCTCCCTAGCTCTAACTTCGGTTTTTCAATAAAATTGTTTGATTTACTTGTGGGCTTTTCAGTGGGCGGATTTTAGAAATTTTATCTTAGTAACCTATCTTAGTACTGAAAGGATAGGGAGAACACCGCCATCTAAAAAAGAAGACGGTGAAAAATCGAAGCCTAAGTACACTCCGTTCCACGTGTTTACGAACAGGTAGTTTCTTGATTTAATATGACGATTTTTTTTTAAATCTTTCTATAATATGGGAAAAACCAAATGCAAAATGAAAGAACGCTATATTATGTTTATGTTGTAGAAAAAAATGGGATCAGGTAGATAAAATCAATTTTATGATGCTTTTCCCAATAAAGTTATAAAATGAGTCCCTTTTTTTCGTTCCACCTGCTAACGAACAGTTACTAAATCTACCTAATATCATATTTTAAATTAAATATAAGCCAGGGACCTTAGAAACAAAAAGAATGGGTAAAAGAAATTCATTATTGAAGGTTGAAATAAGCCGAATTCGAGCTTACAACGAGCAAGGCGAATCTATCCGTTTTATAGTCGGTAAGATTCAAGTAGGACCAACTGTTATTCACAGCTATCTTAAGGAGCCTGGGATCTGTGGAAAAAACCGGAAAGGAGAAATAATCACAGCAACAACAAGTCAGGATTGACGGGCGATGCTGAGAGCTGCTTCAAATTCAAGACTTTCCCTAAGTAAAATCAAGGCAGAAACTGGAGTTGAAGCTAGTACATGAACTGTTTATCGCGTGATACAGCAGCCCAACTATATTAGACACAAAAAAAATTAAAAAGAAACCACCATTGAACGCAGCACGCAAAAGTCAGTGACTTAATTTTGCCACACGTCAGAGTGGCATACCGTTGTCTTTTCAGATGAAAAAAAGTTTAATTTGGATAGACCTGATGTATATAATTATTATTTCCTGATTCGAGGAAAGATGAAATAACCTTGGATAGAAGACACAGCAAAAGAGGTGGAATAATGGTATGGGGAGCAGTAAGCTTTTATGGGAATGCAAACCTTGATTTTCAAAGCTCAAGAATGACCGACCGCAACCACCTACAAAGCTTTACTGGAAATAGCTTTCGCTCATTTTCCGAATTGTTTGTTGGACAACGATTGATTTTCCAACAGCATAATGCACCGATACGTACCGCAAGAATAACAAAAACTTGGATTCAGAGTAAAAATGTAGACCTACTGGGATGGCCCCATATTCACCGGACCTGAACACCATGGAAAACGTGTGGGGATGGCTTTCAAAAAAGGTCTACGAAGTAAGAGTTCAATACCCCAACCCGGAAGATATAATTGAAGCCAAAAAACATGCCTGGCCAGAAATCACTCTAAATTACTTGGAAGAACTGTATAAATCTTTTCATAGTAGGCTTCTTGCAGTGATACAGCGATCGGGAGGAAGTACACATTATTAAAAACTATTGTTATAATCTTAAAAAACGCAAATTCATTTATTCCCATTTTTGTTTTGTTTTATTATCTTTCAAGCACCTATCAAGTACATTTAGTTACTGTTCGTACACACTTACTTTACTTAACGGGCTCCCGACCCGTGAAGAGTCTCTGCCTGAGACACTGCAGCCTTCCATCATCTGCGATCCCTTGTACGCTGCTTCCAGATCTCCAGACCAAAGGGTCTGGCATCCGCGATGGCTTGGTCTTTAGAACGGAGGTTCGTTCTTGCCTTGGTTTCGTTCTTGCCTTCTCGAACCAGGGGCTGGGAGTCGAAAATCCTCTTGGCTGGAGCATTATTTTCCATTCAATCAATGTTGGCGAGCCAATGTAGTCGACGTGATTTAGCTTTTTGGACTATATCCACATCTTGGTACAGCTCATAGAGTTCGCGGTTGTATTTTCTCCTCCATTCGCCCTCCTAGCACACAGGACCAAATATCCGACGGAGTATTTTTCTTTCAAAAGAACCCAATATTAGCTCACCTTTTCTACTTATCGTCCAGCAATCGGCACCATAAAGCAGGACTGGTAGGATTAAGGTTCGATAGAGCATGCATTTTGTCCTTCGACTGAGGAGTTTGAACAATTTGTTTTTTTAAACCGAAGTAGCAGCGGTAAGGTGTCCTTCGTGGAGTTGATGTTTACTCCTAGGTAGATAAACTCCTTAACTACCTTGAAGTTATTGCTATCAACAGTGACGTTTTGTCCTAGGCGGTGGACAGATGTTCGTTTGTTTGTTGATAGCATGTACTTTGTCTTGTCCTCAGTTACAAGACCAACCAATTTTACCTGTTCTTCAATCGGCGTGAAAGCCTCTAACACGGCACGCTGGGAACGGCCAATGATGTCGATATCGTCCGCATACCCCAGTAGCTGGAAATATCTATTGAAGATAGTGGCTTCCGTGTTAACACCTGCCTGATATCTATCAATAAGTGTGTTGCAGAATGGCTTCAAACGTTCACAAATTACGTTGGATAGGATCTTATATGCGACATTTAGCAGGGATATGCCTTGATAGCTCTTGCAGTACATGGGATCGCCTTTTTGGGAAGATGGGGCAACATCACCTCCGTTTTGAACAGTTCCGCTGGTAAACTATCAGAGGCTGCCTTATTGTTCTTTAGCTTTCTTATAGCTAAGCTAACCTCTTCTATGCTCCGCGGCGAAATATGTTGCTTATTGACAGGACGTTGGCTTTGTAAATAGAGTTCTATAGTAGTCTCATCAACACGAATTTGAAAACATTTAACTCGACAGAGGCGGGAGCAAAACTGGTGGCGTTTAAAGGTTTGTGTCTTAAATTTTGCTGTCTCTCTTTATCGAATCATTCTGATATTATGTAAGTATTTATTTTTCTGTGTAACAGCCGAATACTTTTGATGATTTGTATTGTTGCGTCGCTTCGGCAAATAGTATGTAGGATGCGAGGGAAATTAGAAATCTGGCTTTGTCGTCTGCGAGTAGAATGTGTGATGAAAGAGGCGATTCGTTTGAAAGGAAAAATTGAATAAAAACTAATTTCGGTATTTTCCATCAAATAAGGTGTTGATTCAATCAAACAAATAACGCCGCCAGGATCTTTCCAAAAATTGCAGTTTATTATTTCAAATATATTTAAATTTCCCTAGGAAAACTAAACGTTATAAAATGTACTTAATGCTAAACTTAACCTACGTTTATTCCGAATCCCTGGTGCTTTTTCCTGCTGGCTCCTGCTTACCACGATGTCTTCCTTTTAGTCACAATTGCCTCATTTCCCTTTTGACGTTTGCTAATTTTCCGCTTGCCATGATTAATGCCAATCTTACACCGCCACCTGTGATGCCACCATACCTTGCGTTGTGCTGCCAAGTTCGGTTACATAAGGAATTAATAATGAATTTATGGATTTTTAGACTTTTGCTATTTTCGCTGTATCTCGTTCAAAAATGTACCGATTTATATCATTTCTTCAGTACAGTCAAAATCGCTTATAACGACATCGGTTATAACGACATGACGGTTACAACGACCAAATTCCTAGGTCCCGAATAAGCGCCATTCTAATTCCATTGAACGACAATCGTTTATAACGACATCGCTTATAACGACATATTGCTTACAACGACCGATTTATCCCTTTTTTTAAATTTAATATCGGTTATAACGACTAAAATCGACGCAGGTGTTGGCGCAATCGATTTCTTTCTAGAACGGTAAACTGATTCTCTGTAGATGCGATGTATCTAAGTTCGTAGAATCGGGGATATGTTACAGTTACCGTTTGTAGACGTTATTTTTTTTTTGCTTTTGCGTTTATGGAGTTTGTTCTACGTTGGGGAAGTTTTACTCAGTGCAAACTTTTCAGTTAATAATATATGTTACTATTTTGGCTATATCTTGTCGAAAAATATTCCGATTTGTATCATTTCTTTTGTAATTGATTCAGAAATATTCAATCTAATTTATAAAGAAATGACATGTTACTTTGTGTCAGTATTGCGCCATGCTGCACCACCACATAGGGGTTAATAGTTAATAGGTTTATACCTTTATGCTCAATATTTATTTTATTCAAATTTTATTATTTATTTATTTTCTTCGATAATTGGAGTTGGGCTTTTCGATTTTTGAAGTCTTTGACCGCCTTCCTAACTTCTTCGACAGTATAATGTCGTGTACTTCTTCAGTTTTAGAAACGGCTCTCGGAAAATAATATCCTAGGAAATTGTTCAATTAGAAGTTTTTCGTCATCCACAAGAAGCAGCCCTTGAGCATAGTTGATGAACTTTGGCGAACGGATTTCCTTCTCTCAGCGGCCTTTTGCAAAAAGTTTTATTGATGGTGAAAGTTTGCAAAAATAGGTTTTTCACGTTTTTCAGCTAAACGGTGAGTTTTACAGCAAAATTGTTCAGACAAAAATTGTAGATCATCCGATTCTCTACAAAAAATGTGTCTACAATTTTTTTCATAAGTATTGCCATTTCCGTGATATAGCGGGTGAAAATATTGAAAAAAATATTTCAATCGCAATATGCACACGTTTCCACACCACCTATGAGGTGGCTTGGCGCTTTTTTTAACGTGGTTTCCCGGTAGGCCTATTCCACGATCCATTGTGATCCTATTGAAATCAAATTGAGTATTGAAAATGATGAAATCTGTACTCTTTAGTACTCTTTCCTTTAATAATAAAGAAGATTTCCAAAAGTGTGTGTTTTGTCAATTTAATTTTTCTTTACTTCTCAGGATGGGAATATGATGTGAGGTTGAGAGGGGTGGGGTATATGGTTGGTGTATCATGTGTTGGTTTTGATGGAAGTTTGGGGTAGGTTATCTCATATTGCAAGCAGACAAATTTCCGCCGGTTGAACTTCGTACTTTTGCAAAGCCACAAGTTTTAACTTACAAAGTGATACAAAGTGAATAAGAGTTTTTATCCGATTTCAAGACTTTCATTCTGATAAGTATCAAATTATGTAACTCAGCCGGCATCATAACTTTATGTTTTGTGTTCGTCATACCAAAATTTTTTTTTGTGAAATGTAATTATTTATGTTGTACAATAAGTTGTTCCCTGAAGATGACTTTCGAAGAAAGTCGAAATATTGGACAAAATATATAATTTAAAATACAAAAAAAGAGTATTTTTAAATTAAGACCTACAGCCCGTTAAACAAACATTATTTATTACAATTCGAGGTCGTTAAACAAAATAATTATGTATCATTATTATATTATTATTTCATTCTTTTTCATATATTTTATTATATTCATATTTATATATTTTGTTATGTTTTTATAAATTTTAATATATTTATAAATTTATAAAATTATAAAATTTAATCTAGTAGAATTTCCACTTTCCGTGTAAAGCGGACAATTTTACCAGTAGAAGAATTCTTTATGTTTTCGGTGCTCGTTTGTTCCCTGACAAATATCTTTTTTCTAATTCCATTAAGGGCTGGACATTCACATAAAATGTGATCAGCTGACTCGTCCTCTTCAAGACAGAGTCGGAACTCAAGAGAGTCTGCTATTCTCATTTTGTGCAGATGATATCTTAAACTATGGTGACGAGTAAGGTAACCCACTAAGTTTTTGATATCATGTCTGCTTAGGTTTACGCATTTGCTGGCATTTTGATTGAAGGGCCGAATGGCTCGTTTGGCCTTAGACCTGGGATGCATTCCCAAAGATAGATACATTTTCTAAGTTCCCAGCTTTATATAGCTGCCGTTGCTGCTGATCTAGGAGTGCAGCAGAAAGGTTCGGGACCTATGAACGGTATTTCTGGACATTTTCTGGCCAGTTCGTCGGCCTTTTCGTTACCTTCTACCCCGACATGACCCGGAACCCACCATAATTTGGTCTTGTTTCTTAATCCGAGTGTTTGAAGGGTATTGAAGCAGTACATGACTGATTTGGAGTCAATGGTATGCGAGCTAAGGGCGTTTATAGCTGCTTGACTATCCGTGAATATATGGATGATTGCGCCTTTTATGCCAGATGAATAAACCTGGCTGCCGCATTCTTGAATGGCGTGGAGCTCTGCTTGAAATACGCTGGGAGTTTTTCCAATTTGTATAGTAAAGCATTTGTTTGGTCCGTATACTCCCGCTTCTACCCCCGTTTCCATTTTATAACCATCCGTATACCACTTTCTGCCGTTGTGGCTATTTGGTGGGTTATTGCTAACCCAAGCTTCTCTCTTTGGTATCTCCGTGGAGAAACGCTTGTTGAAGCATAGTGTTTTTTGAATGCGGTCTGTGACCGCGCAGTTCATGTTAATTTCTGCCAGTTCATCGAGAAGGGTCTTAAGTTCCGGATGATCGTTAAGTCTTATCTCGTTTAACTGTATTAAGCTCATTGCACTGCGGATCAGCACATTTTGAATGTATATGTGGAGAGCTGTAATTTCTGGTGCAGGGAAATAAGTCCACGGGAAATAAAACCACTTTCGCGAAGTGGACTTAGTTCCCATGTTAAGTGGGAACTAAGTCCATTTTTTTATGGGAACTTAGTCCACATTCAAATATAAGAAGAGGGAACTAACATCCAACATTTAGAATTAAACAAAAAACTGTAAAGTGCAGTTAGTTATCACACTCTTTAAGCAAAGTCTTAAGCTTATCATGGTGACATAAAGCCAAAGTTTCAAAACCGTACCTCGCACCTACTCCAAATGAAACAGTGAACCGAAGCAGGGGGGTTGCAGGGGGGCAGCATGCCCCCCCATATGCATTACACTATTTATGGAATCTACTTGCGATTTCGTAACTAATCTCATAAACAGTGCAATGCATATGGGGGGCATGCTGCCCCCCTGCAACCCCCCTGCTTGGGGTCAATGTTTAATTTGGAGTAGGTGCGAGGTCACGGTACCTATATTACTCTGTCTCAGTTAGAAGTTAATTTCTATTTTGTTAATAAAAATTGCAAAGTACCTACTTGACTCTTTAATTTTATTTTGTTCTTAGTCGACAGTGAGAATTTACTTCACATTAAAAGGGAACTAAAACCACTCAGAGTTTTGGGAATTTATTTCCCACCTTACATGGGAACTAAGTCCACTTCGCGAAAGTGGTTTTATTTCCCACTTAATGGGAACTAAGTCCCTCAGTGGACTTAGTTCCCGTGGACTTAGTTCCCGTGGACTTAGTTCCCGTGGACTTATTTCCCTGCACCGTAATTTCTGTTGTTGCCTCTATGGCAGCTGTTGGACGGTGAATTTTTGTGAATTTGTGAATTTTTATTTCATTTCAATTTCTATTTCTATTTTACTATTTACTATTACTACTATTTTATATATTACAATATTATAATTTTAAACAGCAATTCTTATACAAAGGTTTTAAATAATGATAAAAACTGTAAATAGAAATTTGGTACAATTAACCATGAATTATTAATTGAAATGGTGTATCCTATACACTTTGTGGTAATATTACGAGTTTCAAGTGTATTATTCATAAAAACAAAACTACTTTTTAATCGATATGAAGAGCAGTAATAAGAATGATATGAAAGAGCAATGAAAGAAAGTTGAGGAATAAACAAAAAAAAAAAAACAAAAAAAATATATACTCGTATATATATATTGGGAGGCAATTTAGAATTAAATATGTGTTTGTATGAGACAATCCAAACTTGATAATGCAAGCAAAAATATCTCTCTAAGCTACTATTAGAATCAACACCTGATCTGGATAATAGCCAAATTCTAAGATTTTTAAGGAATTTATTAAATCTAACATTACTGCATAAATCGGCAGGAAGTTTGTTATATATATGTGGCGCTATAACAGTAATGGAACGTCTAAAGTATTCTGTTCTAGCTCTTGGGACTACAACATTATTTGTTGATCTTAGTGAATAAGTTACATTATTTCCAATTAAATTGTTATAGCCACCTCGCAGGTAGAACAGTCGCAATACTTTATATACGTATAAATGCCTAAGCGGCAATACCTTGATTGACTCAAACAGGGGAAATGATGGCTCCCACCTTGGCTTGAACAACATTACTCTGATTATCTTTTTCTGGGCTGTAATGACAGGCTTCAGAGTACTAATGTAAGCACTACCCCAGCAAGAAATTACCATATTCCAAACGAGAATTAACTAACGCGTAGTAAACTGATGTAAGTAGATTTGGTGGTAACAGTTTACGCAAGTGAAATATTTTACTTACATAGAGCAAAATACATATATTTTTTTTTTAGTTTTTAATATGTGCTTTCCAATTAAGTTTTGAATCAAGAGTAACTCCTAGATGTTTAAATTCGGAAACAGATTCTAGCTGCACGCAGGAATCATTGCAGTTATGATGATCGCAATTTGCGTTATGCAGGCCAACTGCTTGGATTGATAACTCATTTGAAAGAGAAAAACACATAACTTTAGACTTGCTACTAAGGACCAGTTGGTGACGCCTAAACCACCTTCTCAAAATAGCTAGGTTAGTATTCATTTGCATTTTTACCGTTTCTAGAGAGGAAGCAGCATACGACAGAACCAGATCGCCAGCAAAAGCGATAATGTATCCATTGAGTTATAGTTTAGAAATAGTATCAGGTTCGCATGGCTCCGGAGATACCAAGGCACGCAAGCTGTTGTACCTTTTTGAGCTTCTCTATTGCGACCTTTTGTGTGGATTTTGTCCACCATACTATGGAGGCGTATGTTATAATGGGTCTTATCATCACTGTGTAGATCCAGTGGATGATCTTTGGAGAGATTCCCCAGGTTCTGCCATATACGCGACGCCCATACAGCTCTATTAGCTTTAGTGATTTTGTTGTTTATGTGAGAGTTACAGTTAAGTCTCTTGTCCAGGATTACTCCAAGATACTTGACTTCGTCGGAATACTCTACAACCGTGTCGTTTATTGTGATTAGGCCTATGTCTAATTTCCTCCTTTTAGTGAAAGGAACGATGACGGCTTTACTGGGATTTATGGAAAGATTTTCCTTGATGCACCTGTCTATGGCTGTCTTTACAGCATTTTTCATTTTTGATGTGACTCCAATTGAGCCTTTGCCCCTGACTATGATGACAATATCATCGGCGTACCCAATTGTAGTATAGCCCAAATTGCTCATCTTGTGTAGCAGGTCATCGATGACCAATGACCACAAAAGGGGTGAAAGTATCTACTCCCCCTTGTGGGCAGCCCCTTACGGCTGTTACTGATCCTGAGGTCATTCCTGACGAGGCAGTTATTTTGCGACTTTCCAGCATCGCTTTGATCCCTTTAATAGTTGGTTTGTCTATGTTTCTATGGTACAAAGCATTCGATATGGATTCATATCCAGTGTTGTCAAAAGCACCCTCTATGTCCAGAAAGGCGCAAAGTGTAATCTATTTGCAACGGTAGGCGTTTTTTATCTCCGTAGTTAGTCTTAACAGAGCGCCTTCCTTGGATAAATTTTTCTAGACTATACATTTTAACTTTCTTTTAAAAAAAATGCCAGCTCACCAAAAAAAAATGGAACTCACCCATACATTAGGTCCTGGCTACGGCCGTGGTGGGCAGATTTTAAAAATGCTTAACATTTATTTTTTCGGGCACGTAGAGAATATATGGTAAAAATGCCAGCTTCCTAGCTTGAGTTTGAGATAGTAGAACACGTTACTATCGATGCTGATTACGAATATTTTACAAAAAAAACTGTAAAATGACAAGTGACCTGCCTCAATATTAATGTAGGTCATCAATTCGCTAATAGATAAATATACCTATCCAAGAACTAATTTTGTGAATAACGGCTGATACAACCAAATTGAGTATTTCCGAATCAAATACTGAAGAAATGATAGAAATCGGTGCATTTTTGGATGAGATACAGCGAAAATAGCAAAACCCTAAAAAATCATAAACGAATAATTCCTTGTTTGATGGAAAATACCGGTCTATATACAATGACCATACTAAAAAATGAATGAAGAAAAAAGATGAGCATCTGCAATGAAAACCATCCTGCTAGCTGTAGAGGATGTTTGGTTGCAAAATAAATCCAACTTGCAAACGAAAATAAACAAAAGAAACTACAAAAAAGATTAAATAAGGAAGGAAAAAAAGTCAAAAACAACTTGCAAAGAGCAACTTAAAGATCAAGTGATCATCAAAAAGGATATAAGACAATGCTCAGGCAGCATCAAAACCAGAACAAATACCAGCAGAGAAAGCCGTAAAACACATTGAAGAGCTAAAACCTGCAAAGAAATCTTCATGAAATAAATCTTAAACAGGATAGGTTCCATGGAAAATTGCAATAAAACGATATTAGATAGAATATCGTTGCTAGAGATACAGAACAGCAACAAAAAAGCTGTATGGAAATGGCAAACATGTTGAATAAAATAAAAATTCGTGAATGGAATGCTAATGGTATCTCGAATCGAAAGGACAAGGTGCAAGTGATTATCGACATAAACAGAAACATATATATTATCATAGACTAATTAATAATAAAGACGCACCGCTTCATATAAAGGAAAAGTCACCACTTTCAGATTGCCTCCACTAATTTTTGCAAATAGCGGCAAATGTCAATTTTACTTTGACATTTGTGAAGTAAACAGATGACAACTTTTGCGCCACCTTGTAGTTCTTGCGTTTCGAATATTTTTCGTGAAAGTACCTAGGTGTAGGTATTCTGATTTTAATTAAGGGTACCTATGTAATTTTTCCGTATTTTTCCTGTGATTTAAAGGAAAATTCGTGTACTAATATATGTATAGCTGATAGCTGTTGATGTTGTATGATATCCTCTTTTTTTTCAAAATTATAGACAGGTGATATAAAGGGTGTCCCAGTCAAGCGGTATAATCCTTGAAGGGGTGATTTCTGAAGTTCCGCCGAAACAAAAAATTGTACAGCAGGGAGGGGGGGGGGGGGTCTATTCTCACCCCATTTACAGTTAATGGGCTATAAAGTGGGTGACCTCTAATTTCGATGTGTAATCACTTTAAACGCTATAACTTCTAAACTACATATTACAGCTACAAAAATTGTTTTGCACATTTTGGAAAGACAATTTAGTAGCGCATACAAGTCTTAAATATTTTGGCTACATCTGTGTAGCTTCAAAAAAGTTAGGGCTCCTTAAACTCAAAATTATGAAAATTGTTTTTTTTATAATTCACTCGCGCTATAGGGGTTATGACTACCCTTTTCATGTATTATAAGATACACAACGTGAGCATTAGTGAAATTGGGGATAGGGAGAAAGGAGGTACTGATGCACATTGGTCTTAAAAGTCTGTAGATTATAATGCAGAGGATAAACGGACTTTGGAAGAGCATTCCACAATCCACATTTGTGTTGAGCGGCTTATGAAGGAATCTCTATATTTCACGGTACGTCCGAAGATAGGCTTTAGGGAAAACTGATGAGCATTCGAGGTATGGCGAGTATTGCGGTTAAAGTGAAGATGGGGAGGAATGCTACTGGCTATTTCATTAAAGCACTTTCCGTTGAAATATCGATAAAACAATGATAGGCAGGAGACATTTCGGCGATGTTCAAGCGAGACAATACTGCTCGCAATATTCGTGTCTCCTATAAGCTTTATCGCGTGATTTTGTATTCTATCTAGCAAGTGCAAAGTGTGGGCGAATATACGCCTTATAAATTGAAACCAGATCAGAAGGGGTAAAATATCTCTTACATCGCTTTAGGAAACCTAAACATTTCGCAGCATTCTCAAAATGTTTTCTGTAATAAATGTTTTTTTTTTTATGAAATTTGTATCCTTGAAAAATTTCCTATAAATTATGTTAAGAAACTTTTTTACGTACGATCAACAGAAGTTGTAGTAAAAAACCTAAATATTTCGCAGCATTCTCAAAATGTTTTCTGTAATAAATGTTTTTTTTTTATGAAATTTGTATCCTTGAAAAATTTCCTATAAATTATGTTAAGAAACTTTTTTTACGTACGATCAACAGAAGTTGTAGTAAAAAACATTTTTTGGTTTTAGTGACGTCCTTTTCAGGACCACAAAAAAATATTCTAAGTGATTTTAAGAGTAATTCAGTATAGGTAGGTATACTTCTTTTTGACAATTTTTGTTTGACAAAAAATGGTTTTTACTACAAGTTCTGTTAATCGTACGTAAAAGTTTCTTAATATAATTTATATAGGAAATTTTTCAAGGATAAAAATTGCATAAAAAAAAATTTATACATAATTTAAAAAATTTTGGGGAAAATGCATTTTTAGTAAAAAAAATGGAACAAACAATTTTCATAATTATGAGTTCAAGGAGGCAGAACTTTTTTATTTTTTGTTCGGTGGAACTTCAGGAATCACCCCTTAAATGATTATACCGCTTAACTGGGACACCCTGTAGATATAGCTATAATTATTTGTCAGAAGGTGTATTATTTTCAAGCAAAATATCACCTGAAAAAATTGAAGGTACTGCTGTTTTTTTAGTTTTTTTTTTACCTATATCATTTTGGCTAAAATGATTGGAACAAATGTATGGGTATTTAGCTGGAGGATGTTTTTCTAATGAACATGCATCCATCCAATTTTCAAAAAAAATCGAATCCTCTTTGGGAAACCGAAAAAAAGATAGGGTTGGTTTGTCACGCTTCGATTTCCGACAAGAAGGGACAGCGCATCTCACACCCCAACTTTTTGTGCGAAGAGCCATCTCATAAAAAGTGAAGTAAAGTGAATAAATTTAAAATGATGTAATCTCTGTATCTAGGGGGAAAGCGGGAGACTTGAACATGGTTTCGGGGATTTTTAAAAAGAAATCCCATAATTGGCTTACGGACACCAGAAGCAACCAGTTTGTCAAGAGCAACAAGCTTCAATAAGAAAAATGTGACAGATTTTTTTACAAATTTGAAGGAAGTACGAGAAAAGTTTGTTTTCGAAGCACAAAACATTTACAATTGAGACGAAACAGGATGCAAATTTGATAGAAAAGAAAGCCAATATAAACATGCACAAATATTTGATATTGTGAAAGAAAAACATGTAGTTCACTATTTGCTTACATGCAGCAAAATGAATTACGGATTAACGAGAAATGCTGCACTATCATTAGCATATCAGTACGCGAAAGTCAACAAAAAAAAATACATCCATCCTGGTCAGCTAACGAAATTGCTGGTTACGATTGGTTTCGGGGATTTTTAAAAAGAAATCCCATAATTGGCTTGCGGACACCAGAAGCAACCAGTTTGTCAAGAGCAACAAGCTTCAATAAGAAAAATGTGACAGATTTTTTTACAAATTGGAAGGAAGTACGAGAAAAGTTTGTTTTCGAAGCACAAAACATTTACAAAATGCCCGAAAGTTCTGGCATCAAAAAAGGACCGTCAGGTTGGTCAAGTTACATCTGCGGAGAGAGGAACACTTGTAACTGTCTGTTTTGCAGTGAATGCCATCGGAAACAGTGTTCCTCCATTTTTCATATTTCCCAGGGTAAAATTCAACGAAGCTTTTGTGGCAAATGGAGCCGAAGGATCTGCTGGTGATGCGTACCCAAGCGGGTACTTCGAATGGGTTCTTAAAATATCTGAATCACTTTATTATATTTTCGCATTGTTCTTTGGAGAATCCGGTGTTGCTAATTTTAGATAACCACGAAAGCCATATGAGCATTGAAGCCATCGATCTTTCGAAGAGGAATGGCATTACGCTTTTGACATTGCCACCTCATTGTAGCAACAAATTGCAGCCTCTCGATGTAACCGTATTGTCCTCCTTTAAATCTCGCTACAACAATGTGATGCATAATTGGATGTTGTCCAATCCAGGGAAGACGGTGTCCATCTATAACATCCCATCATTTGTAAAAGAGGCAATGCCTCTTGCTTTTAACCAAGGGAATATAAGAAGTGGTTTTGAAATTACGGAAATACATCCATTCAACTCTGAAATTTTCACCGATGAAGATTTCTTGTGCTCTGCAGTGACAGATCGGCCAATAATGGAATCACAAACCGAATTCGTTAATCCAGTCCCAGTCCCGGTCCAAGATCCTGATTCAATTCCATCTACTTCAAAAGGCTTAAGAGGTGATTTATCAATACCGGGTCCAACGGGTTCACCATTTGCGACTGGAACTGGAATTCCAATAGTAAGTCCAGATATAATCCGACCATACCCAAAAGCTGCTCCACGGGTACACAAACGAGATCGACAACCAGGAAGAACTAAAATTTTGACTAAAACACCCGAAAAAAACGAAGAGCCAAATAATATTGCAGAACTAAAATAGAATAAAAAACTGACACAAAAAAAAACATAAATAAAAAGAATAAACCTACTTTAATAAAAAAAATTTTACAATCAAGTGAAAGCGAAACTTCTGCAGAAGTCAATTACGACGAAGCATTGAACAGCCCAATGGAAATTGAAGAAAATGTGGATGAAACATGGTTTTGCTTTGTGTGCAAAACAGATGACATCATGGACATGCGCCTTTGCGCCTTATGCCATAAATATGTGCACGAGATGTGTGTCGGACTGACGAAAAATGACAACGAGACTTTTATCTGCCCTCATTGTCATATGTGATTATTATATTAATTATTAAATTAAGTTATTTATTTATTTTCGTTATGTTTTTGAAGTTTAGTTTTTGTTTACCTTTTTTTTACTTTATTTATGCTAAGAAAGTGAAGTCCCTTTTTTTTGTATTTACATATATACTGAAACTCGTTATGTTTCTAATTCTTATCATTATTTTTTTTTCTTTTCAAACCACTAAAACAATAAAAATAAATTCTATTAACATTGGAAGTGGATAAATTATTTGTTTTATTGTTTGGCTCGTAGATTTTGAGTATGTTCAAGTCTCCCCGAAGTGGTGTTCAAGTCTCCCGGTGGGGCGGGAGACTTGAGCCGAAAATCTGTTTTGAAACATTTGGCATTTGCCAAAAATTTCTTGCGTTTATTGTAAGTTTATGAGACCGTTCTTAAAATAGATAAATGTAGCTATAAAAAAATGCATTTAACAGGTGGCTATGTTTGATACACAAATTTTTATGAACGAGCGGCGGCGCTTCGCTGATCGTACGAGAGTAATTGTATAGTTGCGAGTACTGTGTTATGTGTGTAGTGGTAGTTAGTATAGTCTGAATATACACATACTCTGAACTGAATATGAATTGCGTTCTTATAGATCGGTACAACTTGCAACACAGAAATATAATAAGCCAACATGAATGATAGTAGCAGCAACCCAGTGTAGGAAATTCAAAAGTGGTGACTTTTTCTTTGTATGAAGCGGGGTGTCTTATTATTAATTAGTCTATGATATTATGTACCACTCCCCACATCCTCATCATCGCATAATTGTGCAAAAGTTGGGGCTGCAATGTGCACCATATAGAAGCAAAATTCAATCATGTGCCATCCAAGAAAATTCCTACTATAAAAACGAGCAGCGAGCAAATATCTATTGCATCAATATACTGCTCTCCCAGCTATAGAATATAGAAAAAATATTTTATAAGCCTTTTCTGCATGTTCCACAATAGGATCATTCGCGAGATCGATTTTAATGCCCAGAATAAACATTGGGGATCTAGATTAACAACTACTAGAGCCAGATAACTATATGAAACTATTAAAGAAGAAGGCGCCAAATAACACTCAACAGGAAAACCTACATACTGGCCAACATATAGGAATAAAACCCCAGATCTTGTCGATTCCTTTATATCAAGAAATAAAGTAAATGTACATTTTCAAGCATTTCCTCAATACTTCTTACACTTGGCGATAATAATTATAATAATAAAAGTACATAGCCCGAAAGTAGTTAATAGACTGACTGATTGGAACTTATTCAAACAGAAGTTGGAAGAACGTGTAAAACTACTATCATCAGCTATTCAAATACAAGATCAACTAAAAAATATATTGTTACACATCATTTAAAGGATTTAATCCAAAAAACCGAAGTTTTTGTAAATGGGCGGATTTTAGAAATTTTATCTCCCGAGCAGTTTTAGGAGTCAAAGATTATTTATATAAAAAAATTCAGCTTTCTAGCTCAAAATTCGATTTTTTCGATAAATTTGTTTTTTTGAGTTTGTGGGCGTGTCTATTGGCGGATTTCAAAAATTCGTTAACTTGATTATTTCGGGCCAATAGAGAGTATATGGTTAAACTTTAAGCCCTCTAGTCATAGTTTAAAGGCATAATTTTCGCCGACAGACAGACGGACGGACGGTCATGGTTAGATCGACATTACTATCGATGCTGATCATAAATGTATTTTAGAAACTTTAAGGGGTCTACGGGAAATATTAAGGTACATTTGTTACAAACTACGAGTCAAAATTAATATACCCTTAGAATAGGGTATAAAAACTAGCGCAGATTATATGTAAATGCTGCACTCAAGTTAAGATATGTGCCAAGCATGTTGAAGATTGCGGAGGTAATAATGGTACCAAAACCAGTCAAACCACCTAGCGAAATAACCTCATATCGCCCAATATCGATACTTCCAATGTTATCCAAGTTATTCGAAATGCTGGTAAAACGTCCGCTAAAATCCCAATTGAGATTTAGAAATAAGCACTCGACAATTGATTATGTGCACAGAACCACAGATTAAATCGAAAAAGCATTTGAAGAGAAAAATGTGTGCTGTGCAATAGCACAAGCTTTCGATAAAGTCTGGCACAAAGGACTGATCCACATATTACAAAAGCAACTGCCAAAGCTCTCGATATGTCTAGAGTCATATCTATCACATCGATTCTTTAGAATTAAACTGGAAACAGAGTACATACTCAACATTAAGAAAAATTAAAGCTGGTGGATTACAAGGCAGTGTACTAGGTCCAGTGCTATACCTTTTATTCACTAGCGATCTGCCTGAAAGTGGAGAAACAACAAAAACAACTTTTGCAGATGACGCTGTAATTTCTGTGGAAACCACCGTCGAAAAAGCAATAAAAAAAACTTCAAATGGCAATAAACAGTACCTCAGAATGGCTAGTAAATGACCTAATGTCAGCCCATATTATGTAGTTCAACGTATAAAAAGAAAAACTTCCCACACACAGGGCCGGCCCAACCATATGTGCAAGATGTGCAAATGCACAGGGCGCCGAATTCCGGGGCGCATTGCTAGGAGTAAGAAATATTAATTTTTGCGCGGATACTGCCATTTGCATTTAAAACAAAAAACTTGTTCATTTAAGCCTAAAAAAGCAACATCCATCACAACTGTGCTGAATTTTTGCACATTAACTCGTATCACTTGAAATATTGCAACTTCAAGGAGAATCTAACTCAAAATAAAAAAAAAAACACTAAACAAGTTCATTTCTTACCTACCTACCTAATCTCAAAATATTCCACCCTGTTCGTGTAGGAATATTTCTTGCACATCTACTTATGTACATTTAAAAAAGAATCTAAGTGGTGCACGTACATAGTTCAAAAAACTCAAAACAAAAAAAGTTCCACCTCGTATGTGCAGGTTTTACGAGTAATTATTGTACCTACATTCGCTTGCAAAATTTTCATAGGAAAATATGTCAAACAAAAAATTCATTACGACGGAAACGTATGGGTTAGAGCGTGCACGTGCAGGTTTTTGATTCTGCACACAAGAAGAATCGTAGTTATTTTTGTTGTCTTCCATTCTCGTCATTTATGGAATTCATATTTTTTCTTCTCCTGATGCGGATATGATGTGTTGGTGAGAGGGGTGCGGTAATGGTTGGTAAATTATTTGTTGTTTTAATGGAAGTTTGGGGTAGGTTATGGCATATTGCAAGGAGGCCGTAGCATTCATCAAAGAAAAGGGGTATTCATTCATAATCGGTATCAAAAATAATATTACGAGTATGTACATATTGCGATTGCATTATGTTACAGAATTAAATCTCCGAATAGGTATAAGAAGAATTTTTTCATTTTCAACTGTTTTTTCTTACATTTACTTATTTTCTATTTATTTATTATTTTAATTTATTTTATTTATTTATTTGTTTTAATTAAATAATTTTCTATTAAGACATACATATAAACATATATGAAAATATACATAGGTATTTGTTTTTAGTTGAGCATTAGGCCTAACGGGGATACCTCAATAAAAAAACGCATTGAATGTCTACCTCATGGGTGATTGGGAAATCTGAGAACGACTAGACGCTAAACTGTGTTGAAAAGCGAATGGAAAGAAAAGGACAGATGAGTTGAACATGCAATATAGTAAAATATATTGACAATCTATATTTGTGTTTGCAAATTTGAATTTATTAACAATTAATGTGGACCCCTTTGCAAAAATCAGTTTATACTAAAACAGGTACCTACATATACATACATATTAGGCCATTAACTACAGGGCCTAGAACCTAGCTTCTCCCACCACTTTCATGCGAAGTTGAGGAGACCTACAGTTTTACGCCGAATCCGAACGGCAAGTTTGAGAAGTTTCTCATGACAATTTGATACTCTTGGATGTTTGTCAGACGTTCGTAAGAGGTGCCAACAACACGCGGTCCCAAGTGGGTCCCATCTAAGTACTAACCACGCCCAACGTCGTTTAATTGCGGTGGTCTAACGAGAACCGATTGATTCGACGTGACAACGTCGTTGGCATACTAAAACAGGTATTTTTCATAAAATTATACAAGCAAAATTAATAAAGCGTATCGACTTCGTAATAAAAAAAAACTTCCCCAACCTGGATGACACAATTAATCACCCATCGAGCATTTTGCGATGGCATATTTTATTTGCACCCAATTTAAAAACCTTTGCCATTGATCAAAGCGCCGCGGTGACTGTAGAAGCGCGCATAGCAGATATTAGTTGAAGTGCCACAAAGCAGAATAATCCAGGCATGCTTGTGAACACGCACATAATTGTATCCATCTACAAAAATATCGATTTAAATAATTCGTGCCTCATATTTTTCTGGAATGTGCAAGTACATTTAACTTCATCTGATCTTTGAACAATTTGACCCATAGAAATTTGTGTAGTAGAAAATTGCAGGTTTTTTCTTGTTCTTTTAATGATACATAATGAAATTTGGGGCACATATATAAACCTCCTAATGCAACACTAAAACAATTTTAGGGTGATACTAGGTTAAAATGACTTTTCGCAATTGATAGTCTAGTTTTCCACCTCGCATAAATTAAAGTTAAAAACAATAAAGCATGTTTTATCTCTGTTAGCGTCGCAATGGGCAAGTTCAAGTTCCAAGGTAACACAAGTCACCTGCAAGTTAACTTACGACTATTAATGGGCGCGTTCAATTAGCAGGCAAGTGCGAGTTACCCACTAGTTAAACCTCTATCACTTGCCAAACGATGGTCTCGAAGGGTAAAATACTAGGGACTAGTAGTTGCTTGCAAATTGCACGCGGCCAATTTGAAGGCATGCATAGCATTTGTTATTGCTGTCAAAGTTCACCGATATACTGAAAACTAATGCTTCTCAGCATGACGCGTACAAGATTCACAGTTAACGCTTATATAACGCGTTAGTAAAGTTGTCAAGAAACAGCGCGTTGAATAAAATCTCGTTATACGATAGGTACTTGGGTCACATACTAAAGCTGGGGTTACATTTTCGACAAAAAAAAATGCATCTAAATTTTTGAAATAAATGAACAAAAACAGCTAACTATTCCTATCATACCAAAAGCAAAGTATTCCCTCTAAATACTTTAAACACCTACCTACCAGACGGGAGAAATGGGCCAAAATAAACAAAACCCAACGGGTTCTGTGAGTCAATATTGAAGGGATTTTTCATAAGTCATACATACTGAATAACCTACACGTCAATGTGTTAATTGGGAATTCCCCCGAAGCAGGAATGCGATAGGTACATACATCATTTTTCGCGTTATAATGGAGGAAACACGTCAACACTTCAACTTCGACTTGGACTTTGAAAAATGTAACTTCAAGACCGAAACAAAGAATGGTTGTAAAGAAAAGAAAATTATGTCAAAATACAAGCAAGCGAGAAAATTCGCTCAAAATATAAGCATTTGCATGTTGGGAAAACTGTAAACATCGCCTCAAGGTTGGTGGGACTTGCACTTCAACTTTGAATTTCGGATTTAGGTCTAACGTAGAAGGTGAAGTTGAGGTTGAAGTGCTAATGTGTTCCATCCCATTAAAAAGCATTGGTTCTAAAACGTGCGACGTGGTTGTCAAAGTTGAAGGTGACTTTGAAGTGTTGATGTGTTTCTACCATAAACGACAAATCGCGTTGTAGCTTGCGTTCTTCTGCGCTATAGAAGGGTTTGCCGCAATTAATATAATATGTACCTACTGAAATTTCTTAACAAAAGTGAGTTCCTTCCTTTCGTTGCTAGTGATATGTGTCAATATGCGTTTTTCTTTTTTAGTTCAGAGCAGAGCGTTGTCAAAAAAGTTCGTGTTTCTTTTTTAGCTCTGTCGCATCAGAGCGTTCCTTTTTCGTCCAGAGCTTGATCAGAGCAAGCTTTATCAGCTCAGAATGAATTGGCTGAGCAGTCTGAGCAAAACAAATTTACACAGTCAAAAACAGACTGAAAGGAGGGAAAATAAAGGAGAAATCAAAAACAGTTAGAAATACAGTCGGGGTTTTTTCTGGCGTAGAAAATAATAAAATAAAAAAAAAAATTATTGAAAAACAAATATGATTTCTAATTAAATGACAGCTGAGCGCTCCATTGACGAATTATGCCTGAAACAGATGTGTAGCAAGAAAGCATGCAACAATGCATACAGTAACGCACATGAAACAGACCTGCTGTATAAGAACCTGCCATCATTTTTGCCAAACCTAAATATTACCGTACGACCAATCAGACTCAAAATGTTAAGTAATGGCAGAAAATTTTACAGCCTGAAACGTCGAACCGGACACATTCTACCAATCCGTGCACGGGTCTTGCTGCACATCTGTTTTAACATTATGGTGTTCAATTCAGCGAACAGCTGATAGTCACGTGAGCTGTTTATCCAACCACATATAGTTTGCTTTGTTTCTCGTCCGATCTGTCAATGTTTGAAGCGTGTTGATCTAGATTTTTTTATTGAAATGCTTCAAGCATGACACTACACCTACAGATTAGTTCATTGAAATATCTTTATCGTTAAAGAAAAGTTAGAATTATGCCAAAAAGATAAAAAAAATTGTTATTAATTGTCGCATTAATTCCTTTGAAAAGGTTATTAATGTGTAAACATTTTTGCTCTCGTTGATGTGTAAATATATTTTTTCTCGGTAGGGGCTAGTTGGAAATATCGAGCGTCATCGTCATCGTCAGATTTTCTCGTCACCGTCAGATTTTCCCGTTACCATCAGATTTTTATACCACGTGAGTTAATCGCTGCTCGCCAGATCACCGCAATTAAACGACGTTGGGCGCGGTTTTTTATTTTATTTATTTCGTTATACATTTTCCAGTTTTAATTATGTATGTTCAATTTTAGAGATTATTATGTCTTTACGAAACACCGGGAAGTTGTGTGGAAATAGATTTGTTTTGAATAATTGAGGTTGTATTGCTTGAAGTTGGTTGTACATCAGTTGAAGGTAAGAGGAAAAATATCGATTTGTACTTCGGTAACCGATGGCCGATTTAAGAATGTCACTTTTAGTTGTCATAAGGTTATTTACCGAGTGGTCCTTGGAGAACCAAATAAGGTCTTTAAGTCGGAAATTTTTTTTTTTCAAAACCCCCTAAAAAACCGCGCAGTACCTATATTGTGTTCAATGTTATTTGACTAACAGATCCTTGGAACAACAAAAAGGTCCTTAAAAGTAGAAAAAGGGATATTTTTCCAAAATGCCATTAGAATCCACACGGTATATCTGTGTTCAATGTTATTTGACTAAGAGGTCCTTGCAACAAGAAAAAAGGTCCTTAAAAGTCGAAGAAAGGATATTTTTCCAAAATGCCATTAGAACCCACACTGTATATCTCTGCTCAATGTTATTTGACTAAGAGGTCCTTGCAACAACAGAAAAGGTCCTTAATAGTCGAAAACAGAATATTTTTCCAAAATGTCATTAGAATCCACACGGTATATCTGCGTTCAATGTTATTTGACTAAGAGGTCTTTGAAACAACAAAAAGGTCCTTAAAAGTCGAAAAAAGGATATTTTACCAAAATGTTTGTTGTTCCTAGCACCCCTCATTCAAATAACATTGAACTCATATATACCGTGCCGTTTCTAAAGACATTTTGGGAAAATGTCCTTTTTCGGGTTTAATTATTGTGGCTCCAAGGACCTCTTTGTAAAATAAAAGGGACATTCAATCAATTTTTATTTTAAACGCAATATGCATAATAAATCCCAATAAATTATCACCATTATAGCAAAATAAAAAAAATTGATTTAGTTATTAGTTATTATATTACCTAGACAGCTAAAAAGCTACAGCTAAAAACTTACCAACTTATAGTTGTCATCCGCAACTAATTTTGGCAACCTAACGAGCTTAGTTACACAACCTGCAACTAATAGCTAATAGCAAAAATTAGTTGTCATTATGATAGCTAACCACCAAATCGATTGCATTTTTAGCGCAGCTAATTTAACTACGTTAGTTACTTAGTTGTGGCGTTAGCTAGATAACAAATTAGGTAGCTAACGCGCAACTGTGCCTACATGTTTACACATCAACTATACCGTGAGTGCAGCGTGGCTCACACCTTTTTTTTTAAACATTTTTAAACATTAAAAGTTCGTACGCGAACAGCATTTCCTCCTTAAAAATTGCGTGCTGCCGTGATGTAGTGGTTATTACTTCCGCTTACACGCGGGAGGGCCCTTATTTTATTTTTTGTCATTTGCCAACAAACGCTGAAAATACCTTCCCGTAACGAACTTTTAAAACATATAAATACAAAGCACGTTTTAATTTGGTATTTACAGAATGTCCTGGTTTTCATTTCATGCACTTGGCGATAAATTTTGACAGCAAAAGGGAACATATTTCTAGTCATTCTTTCAAAGTGTTTCATGCGAAAAGTTTTTGGAAAGCGATAATTACAGAAGCAGGGGTGGGATTCTTTAAGGTGAAAACGTTAAAACGTTATAAATATAAGCGAACACTATTTCTTTGGTGTTTTCGTATATTTATATGAATGCATTTTTCGCGTACGCGAAACAAATCAAGCGAAAGCTATTTCCTTGGCGTTTATCTTTTTTTTTATTTTAACTTTTGTAATTTTTACGAATTATTTAATATGAACGATCTATACTGACGATAGTGAAGCCCTTGATTATCTGCTTGAAGGAAAAGTGACATACTTCACAGTACATCAGTTATTATTTGCTGACGGTGGGGCTATTATTTAGCCAGGATCAAATATCCCTACAAGAATCGTTGATGTATGCGTGGAAGTTCTGGAGGGGAATGGGTATCGTATTAGTCCGAAAAAAACAGAATACTCGTCCTGCCCGTTCTCTGATCCACTCCGATCAGATCCAGACATTTATATAAGTGGAAGAGTGATTCCCAAGTGCGAAAAGTTCAATCGCCTGGAATCTATGATCAATGGCAAGCTGTGATGACGACATTAACCATCGTGTAAGCGTAGGGTGGAGTGGAGGGAAAACTTGGCCGTTTTCTGTGACCGAAAAATCCCTCCTTAGCTGAGAGGAAGGCACTTCACCGCAGTTGTGCGACCGGCGCACCCCAGATGAATGATACAAAATGTATTTTTATTCAATTCATATTTGTCGAGTTATGTCTCGATGCGAAAGTTACAGAGCATGGGTCCTGTTTACGGAGACAACACTCCTAGAGCGTCGCAGGTCCAAATCTGCCTCGTCAATAACCATGTGTTAAAACTTGTCCGGCTAAAGTTTGTTCTCCCGATTGCATTAAGTTAAAATATGAGTTTGGATGTAGGTAGTGGTAGGCAAACTTTCTTAGGTAGCAAAAGTAGAATAGTTTCATATTCGGCGAGTTCATGGCCTACAGCTTTCCTACATGCCCCTATGCCCCGGGATCCACATCCAACAAATGTGAATGTTGAACTGCTCTGCCATCTCACCGTCATTGGTTCTTGATCCGTCAGTGTAAAAGCGGATCGCTAGATCATCCAAGAAAGCATAATCCCCATAGAATGACCTAGAGGTGATGGTTGCTTGGAAGTTATTTATATACTATTGGCTCTGATTTTTACAAGAGTCATTTTCACCAAAATAATTTGTTTTGTAACGTTAATCAAACACTTTTTGTTTTCAATACGTACGTAATGCGATTCAAATCTACTTTGAATTTAAGTGTAGCGTGGTACAACGCACAAGATTTGATTTTTTTATCTGTACTTTTATACACAAAAATAAACTCCTTCAATATGTACTACATTTGAAGACTTTCCATACAACCAACAATAAAACAAACCGGTTACACTCATTTTGATCTCACAAAACACTCACCTTTCAAACACTTTTAGATCGCAGAGTTGATCTGAGAGTAAGAGCTAGTTCTTCAAAAACCCTCTTTATATACCAAAAGCTTGTTAGCCAAATGCAATCTGTTAAATCTCACACACAGCGGCGCGTCGGGCTCTACTGTTTGACCTACGCGTTTACTCGTAAGTCGTAACTCAATAACCGAAATGATTGTGGACTTTTATAGTACAGACACATACAGACACGAAATTATCCCCACACGCTATTCAGCACGCGTTGAAAACAAACACCCACCTGAAAAATATTTTTTCACATAAACCAAAGACCGTTGAAAAAAAATTAAAAAGGAGAAAGTGGAAGCAAACGGACTGAAATCAAGTCACTCAATGCTCAATTTTTTTTTTTGGAAAAGCTATCCGTAGTGAAGTAGGAGTTTAGTAGCGTTGAAAGCTCGAAAACGGGGTTTGGTTCATCAGTGAAGATGGATTTGGAATTGAATTGAAAATTCGTATAAATGATAGAACAAGGACAGGCTTTGTTCTATTTTTTTATATTTACACACACTCAAATAAGTACACAGTAGTCCCATGCAACCGTACGATACCGATTTCAAATGGACGCACCTTCGACACCTACCATGGGTGACTATGCGGCGACTATCTATTTTGAACATACTCTACGAACAAACTCGCTCAACTTAGGTGTATTTATGTATGTCATCCGGGGCCTTACTATTTAATTCGATTCTACAATAAAAATGTTCAAATTCGTACTATGTACCTACGTACACAAATACTGTACCTGTATACGCAGTGAGTACATGCACCCAACAGATATAAAACTAATGTACATTATTCAAACTATATTTTGTAATAAATCAAATCTACAAAACACACAAATTAACGAACTATACATATTCACCCCTCCACTCATCAATACAAAGCCCTTCAAAGTGTATTTCTATAAAGTAAAATGAACCATTATTTAATACCAGAACCACCACCATCAATAAATCAAACTGCAAGATCATTTAAGAAGCAAGTACATAAACCAAGTAGAAGCAGAACTAAATGAACGAGCCAAAAAACATGCAACGAACGCCATCCAAAGCCAGCACATCAAGTGCGCCACCCGCTAATTTTGTGAAAAGGAAATATGCGGAGATTTCACCCGACCCTAAGCTCCCGAAAGCAGATATCAATTTAGTTGGGAACGTTGCTGTTGAGGATCTCATGAAAATTCCAATGCGACTGTCTTTGACGATGTAAGGACCAAGTTAAACGCGAGTCAGCGGTTGGTACAAGACTGATTTATTAAAGAGCAATTAGCTATATGCAATAGAGTGTACATTTAGAATAACTACTACTACTACCACATATACCCCTGCTTTAATAACATCTTCCCACGTATATATATATATATTTACTAACATAGTTTATAATTGTATTTTTTTAATAAATTGATCAAGGCATCATAAAAAGTTTGAAGTCCCATTGAAAATACCTTATGCAGCACTTGATTTTATGCATAGACGAGGCCAATAACATATCGGAGTTATCAGCTAAAATTAATGTGTTAGACGCAGCTGGCTTAAAAAGGCATGGGAATACGTTACTCAAATAACCATTTCAAATTGTTTTAAAAACAGGTGGGTTTTTCGGGAATCAGGATACGGAAAAGGGACATATCTCTGCCGATTCTTCTTTAGAGGGAGAAATTGAAGCAGTTGAACATCTGTATGTACATTTCATATGTACCGAAAATTAAAAAAATGAATCTGCAATGTAACTATGTACAATGTACAGTACATAATCAAAACTTGTTTAACAAAAAAATTAAATTAAATACATACATACAACATACATATTAAAACAATTCTTTTTCTTTTAATTCTCAATCGAAGTTAAATTCAAATATTTTTTCTGAAAATGTATAGGTAGGTATCATGATTCAATTATTACTATATATTACGCAATGCGCATGTTCTCCATTTTGTGTAGTTAGCTGTCAAATGAACGTGACGTCATTTGGGCGCACAATTTGTGTAGTTCGTTCGGTTTGGGTTCATTTTATTAGTCGATTGCCTTAATTGCTCCAAACAATATTAAAAAAATAATTAAATTTCAACATTTATTGAAATGGGTGTTTGTGATGTGTTTGAGTGTAATAGCAATACAGAAAAAAAAACATTGGACACCAACTTTCATAGCTTCCCAAAGGGAAAAACTGTGCTTAAGCAATGGGTACTCTGCTGTAGAAGAAAAGATGTACTAAACCCAAAAACTGCAAGAGTTTGTAATCTGCATTTTCTAAAAGAGGACTTTGCAAATAATATAGAACACGAAATGGGTAAGCTTAACATGAACGTTGACAGCAGTTTTAACTTTTTATTTTCGTTTTTAAGGTTTTACCCTCAATAGGAAATTAAAACCAGGCGCTGTTCCAACAATCCGCGTGAATCCAAAGCAATTTTCATTTGAAGTTGATACTCTAGATGTAGACAATACTTTAGGTTCTGCGCGGTCGAAGAGAATGGCCATTCAGAAAAATAAAGCATTAATCCAAAGTATCATAGAGCAGTCAACTCCAAAAGAGCCTGATGTTGTTGATATTGGAAATGTAGGCACCGAAGAAAATTCAGATGTCGAACATGACTCTAACGGTGTTAAAAATGAATCATTGAGAGCAAATATTGATCAAGTCAATGAAAATGAAAATATGAAAAAGCAAATCTTTGTTTTGAAGGAACAAATGTAAGTATTACAACTTAACTAATTACATTGAATTACATCACTGTTCGTTTATGTATTATTCACATTCCAGAAGCAAACTCAAGATGGAACATTTTAGTGCCAAGACAGCTTTGCTTGATTCAAAAAAGGAAATAAAATATCTCAAAATTCAACTGAAAAAAAGTCAATATCAGAACGAAAAAATGGAGAATAAATTGCTTGCAATTTTTACGAAAGGAAGAGGACGTAGCGAAATCAATAACGCTATATTCAGCAAGTTCACGAGCGTATAAATTATTGAGAAGGAAAAACTTTCCTCTTCCAGCCGTTCGTACATTGCAGCACTGGGCACACAAATTGGAAATTTCACCGGGAATTTTAAAACCTGTGCTGCGGATTATGAATGCAGGAACCCAGCTCACTCAACCACAGAAGGTTTGTATACTGATCTCTCAGTGCGTTTTGGGTTCAAATACATTTTAACGTATCGTTTGAATCAAGATGTACCTACTTGAGAACTTTTTCGGAGTTATGAGAGCAAAGGGTGGCCTTCATGATCATCCTGATCGGCAGGAGTTTAAATATAGGTTCAGATCTTATATTCTTGGCTTCAATGAAGGTGCTATATCTGAAAGTGGTAATGTTAGTGTGGATGACACGCCAGACCTAAGTCCTTCCGAACCCTCCCTAACCGGTAAAGTTTACATGTTTTATATCTTACAAATTATCAATGCATTCTTGCTTTCTTATCTTCTTTTAGGCAAAATATTAAATATCATAAAGATATCGTCTGAGAAAAGCTGTCCTGAAATCGAAAAAGATTTGCCTATGGCCTATGATGGTCTTGAGAACCTGGCTGGTTATATTTGCCACAGGTTGAAAGATACATTGCCTGAAATTTCGGAACAAGAAGGTGAATCACTTTCGTGGGTTAATCACCTTAGTGAAGGAGGCCTTTCAAAACCATCGGAAGAAATGATGGCCAATATGATTTCGTTGGAAAATATTTTTAATGGGGTCAATGGCGATGGTTTGGACATCAGATCAAATTACCTAAAGAATATGATAGAACTATCCGATAAATCTGGGATTAGTTACCACATTAATGTGAAAAAACTTTTTTTTCGTTTACGAATGTAATTTCGGATTCGCAAATTGAACCGTGAAATTTATGAAAACAAAAACTCAAAAAAGCGGAAATATAAAAAAATCATAAACTGAACCAAATTTGTTTTAATAATTTATTAATTTTTAAGTCATAGTAACTCCACATTTCTAACACTACACCAGTTTGCGAATATAGTTGTAAGATCAAATGGCAACACATTATTTTGAAGGTATAATAATTCTATTCTACTCAACTTTATATGTATAATATTGCGAATGCAATTGCAAATCATTTGTATTTCACTATACATTAGAAAGAAAACATAATTCGAATTGATAGTTTGCATTTAATTCCTTAACTCAGTAAACAAAAATAGGAAACAACACAACTTAAAACTATTTTGCATACAAAATGAAAAAAATATCATCTTGTTTTGTTTCTATAATAAGGCTGATACGCTTTTTGAATCATAACAAAACTTTAATAAAATATTTATCGCATCATTACAAATAAAACAAATTAAATATTTTCAGCAAATGTATTTATAATTAACACATAACAAATGAAAACAAAACTTCACTGGCAAATACTCGCAGCATTATCTCTACCTGTCAAAATGCATTCTGCGCCCAAATGACGTAGGTGCGCAGAACGAAAAAAACTGAACATCACCATTGCGCTATCTGTAGTATTTGTATCATGGGTAGGTATATATGCACTGGCAGTCATTTTTTTTATGAACATTATAAATAAACATACCTCACTCTTAACGGACAGGCATGCATGAGGGAAAAACCTTTGTAAGTGGAACGGTCCTATAAAAAAGGAACCTCTACAATGGGACCACCTCCTAATCGGACCCCTTTTCTTCGGTCCCAAGGGTGGTCCAATTTGACAGGTTTAACGTTCTTTAAATCCGCATATGATAGCATTTATCGTCAGGAGCTCTACGTGGCGATGGCCGAATTCGGGATCCCGGCAAAACTGATGCAGTTGTGTTACGTGATACTTGAAAACACGCGGTGTAATGTGCTATTTGGAAGCAGCTCTTCCGAATTATTCCAAACTTGTACAGGATTTTGACAAGGAGATGCACTATCATGTGACTGCTTCAATCTTGTTCTGGAGAAAATAATGCGAAGGGCAGGTGTCAACACGAAAGGCACTATCTTCAATAGGTCTGTTCAGCTACTGCGGTATGCGGACAATATCGATATCATCGGCCGTTCCCAGCGTGTCGTGTTAGAATTTTTCACGGCGATTGAAGAACAGGCGAAATTGATTGGTGTTGAAGTAAATTAGGACAAGACAAAGTACATGCTACCAACAAACAAACAAACATCTGTCCACCGCCTAGGATAAAACGTCACTGTTGATAGCAATAACTTCGAGGTAGTTAAGGAGTTCATCTACCTAGGAATAAACATTAACTCCACGAATGACACCTTAGTGGACATCCGGCGGAGAATTACCTTAGGAAACCGCTGCTACTTCGGTTTAGCAAAACAAATGGGTTCGAAACTCCTCACTCGAAGGACAAAATACATGCGCTATCGAACCTTAATCCTACCAGTCCTGCTTGGTCTGGTGAACTGGGAGCAGCGTGCGCGGGATTGCAGAGGATGGAAGGCTGCAGTGTCAGGCAGAGACTCTTCACGGGTCGGGAGCCCGTTAAGTAAGTAAGTAATTCCAAATCAACAGTTTTGCCAAGTTCGTGCTCCTATTTGGGAAACCATGGCCTTTAATTCACCCAGATAAATTTATTTCTACCTTTTATTTAGTAAATTGATAATAAATAATTATTTATTTACATAAGAAACACGTCCTAGGTCAAATCCTTCACAAAATATACAGACGTTGGTCGCATGGCATCTTTTCTATCATAGTACCCAAGATATTGGAATTGGAATAAATTAAAAATTCTTAGCTTTCATTTATACCAAACCTCAAAACAGGTATAACTATACAGAACTTCGAAAAGGTCATAAACGTAGCTTTTACAGTATCGTGTTCAATTAGATAAAGAACGAAAACCTTACCGCCAAGGTGGAATGAAGACCTCACCAACGTAAGGATGTTGACTATGGAGAAGGAAATCAACCTCACTTCTCAAAATGTTTGGATTTAATATTTTTGGAACAACAGTTTACGATTTTGGATGTTCGACAGGCTTCCGCAAGAGGTGGCAGTGTGTTCCTGGGATGGAATTCCAATGTAGAACCCCTTGTTTATTAGTCCAACCCAATAACCACTAAACCAACTGTGACTTGACAGCCGACCAAAGTGCTCAATGTGATTCGCCCCTTTTCTGCACAAAAATTGGGTATATTGCCTATTTTTTTAAATTTTTAAAAAAAGGAAATCCAAGTCATAGAGCACTCAGGCTTGGTACTACCAGGCAGAAATCCTCTTTTTGGCATAGAGGTTGAAGAAAACAATGTGTTATTCGTTTCTCTCCATTAATGGGCGGCGTGCACCGCACGGGCCACCCCTCTAAAGCCTATTACTTCCTTCGTTATTTGCAAGTTCTTGTGAAATAGCAGTTTAAAATGCTTCGGAGAGAACAATCTCATTAATGATCTTTGGGAAGTTTGTTTCGCTTCTTTTTTGTTTTCTGATTGGCTCCTTATTTAATGTTTATTTTTGGATAGGGAAGTGATATATACACGAAAAACTAGTCAAATAAACCTCATTTGCCTGTTTTATTTCCTTGCAACAATTTGTTTGGAATACTATAAAGAAAAAAATATACACCCTTTATGAAAGACCTTTCAAACTTAACTTGCATCCCATTTTGAATTAAGAACTGTCCACTGCTTTCACTGAAATACCATTTTATTTTAGTACTTAGAATTTAATCACAAAACGTATGCATACTCCGTTCTAATCCCATTTATAAACTTTTCCAGGAGTTGGCAGTTTGGTTATTTGGCCTCCGGATTCTTCACCAAGGAGTTGCTGCTTAACCAAGTCTATTGGCGGAGCCACTTCCCGTCTTGGATCGCGATTACAGTAATAATTAGCTGAAAGCAGATGAGCTGGTCCACCGGGTACATCTGGAGGGGGTTGTGTACGTTCTGCAACTCCGTCTTCGAAGCGTAGAGCTACCGTGTGTTCCCTCTGATCAATGAAAATTTCAACAACTTACATAATCAATAGGAAAAACTGATCATTTTCGCTTACCCCGAGCAAAAAAGCACGGACCCTTTGCAAGAACGGAGCAATATCCCTACGAGCAGCACTTGCCATTGTAAGTTTATCCTTAAAATACAAGATTTAACAAATTTCCACTAATTCATAAAATGAAAACAAATGTTTTGCAATTGCTAACCTTTCAACCGATTTCTGTCAATAAATTGTTAAATTGATAGCTGTCAATTTGACGGCTGTCATTTTTGAATGGCTACATTCAGCACGAAACGACCTACGAAAAAAGTTGATACCTACCTGTGTCCTGATTTCAAATTAGGAAACTAACCATTTTTCCGTAAATTATGACAACAACGAAATGAAAAAGTTTGCTATTCTGAATGCAAAAAAGGGGCAATTTTTCATCATTTTGAGCCGCATTCACCTTCACGTTTAATTACAAAAAATGCCAAAAATAAAACAACATATAAATTGAAATGATCAAAGATTTGTAACAAATTTGTATTAAAATGCAATAACACAAGGATTATTGTTTAAATATTGACGAAGAATAATAATAATCGTGTTCCTAGTATATAATAAAATTAACAGTGTAATATCAATAAACATTTTGTTTTTGAAAATAAAATCATTTTATTCACAATCCAAGTGACAAAAACTATTCAACAAAAATGTTTCCTTCGCTGTAACTCGCCTTCCATTTGTACATGATGACAGCTGAAATGGTGTGGTAAAGCTAGAGATAACTGCGGCCGATTAGTATCAGTATTAGTATTAGTATAGTAATAGATAACAGTCACCCCACTCGGATCCCAGCACATGGTTTGTGGAGTCGACTTGAGCTCGACTGCACTAGTCACTCCCTAAGAAATGCAGCTATAGTAGCCACAAACCACTCCCTCGCCAAGAATTTTGAACAACAGGTTGGGACTCGACTGAGATCCGTCACCCCAAACTGTACTTCTGCCAAAGAAAGAGGACTGTTTAAGGTTAGACTGCGACAGTCACTTCAATCAGCACTCTTTGGGCTAGATAAGACCTAGCGGTTTCGACTGAAGCAGTCACCCTCGGTTTTTTATCTATCCGCCGAGCAGACAAATGGGACCAGAACTAAGACAGTTTCGACTGCAGCAGTCGCTTCACTCTGCTCCTCTTCCAGGGGAATTGGAATCGTGTGTGCACTGCTTCTCCTCTGCATTGTTCAAGTTCTATTCTCGGAGTTATATCCAAATAATTATATACATGTGAGCGAACGCCGGAACTTTAACAACTCCTTAATTCACCGATTTCTGTGACTAAGTTAATTGCATTTTTGTTAATACTTATTGACAAGATTTCTCATTTAATCCATTGATAAAGATAATACACCCTTAATTTGCGTTAGTAGGTAAAAAGGAACTATGATGTAAAAAATAAGCAAGGGCTATTAGAAGTAGCTTGAGCGAAAGCTCTAATCCCCTTTTTTAATTGTATCGTAATTTTGACACTTAAATCATGTTTAGTTAAACAACCTACATCAGTGAGTTAGTTTTTTGACATTTTTAATTAGCGGATTGATTCCAAAAATCATTATTAATAATAATTAGAGCTTCTTTGTAGCTGAGTTAGGGTTATCTACTAGTTAAATATTCATTGTTTATAAAGCTGCAATTTTTCACAAAGTATGTAGAAGAAGTAATTCTTTACAATTTCTTTACACAAAGTTTTATGCCACGCCCACTTTCCAGATTTTTACCATAACATTGTTTTTCTATGAAATCTCTAAAAAAAAACAATTACAGTTATGTATAACAAAATATGTAGACATTAGCCGTATTCTTTTGCACGCGTATATAATATAGACACAAAAGAACGACCATTGTCGCCATGACGTTAAGTGACATATCAGCTGTAAGTTGGTAAAGATTTTGATATTTGTCAGAGTTATTTAAAAAAATTGTGTTGAAAATCCTGAAATTCAAAAAAATTATTTTCCGCCAGTTGAAATTGAGTCCAAAAATATTCTAAAATTATTGAAAAACTATTTCACATAAGCAGAATTGATAAATTCAATTAGGTACTCTTATGGTAAAGTTAAAAAAAAAAAACAAAAGCGATTAGGAATGGATAACCCAAAAATGAATTAATACGTAAGTATCTACATTATAATTCAGTTAAAGGAAAATATATATAATATATTTTAGATAATAAGTTTATTTAGGCAATCGCCGTCAGAAGAATGAAAAGCAGATGAACGATCTATTTTCGTTGGTTTTTGCGGACAGTTCTAGTTCAAGCTCCAGCTCCAGTTCCAGTTCTGAAGAATCGGGATATGGACAGGAGAAATATATTTAATGATCAAGCTTCATTGAGACAATTGATGCTAACAGCGATGATGACTTTAAGTCACATAATGTGGTTGCAAAGGCCAAGTGTGGAATACTTTATAGGTATGTAAATACTGTTTTCCTATAGACTATAGCGCGAAAAAATTTGCTCGTCCTCATCAGCTCTGTTTTCGCAGTCTGATTTTATGCCGTCAAAACTCCAAAGCAGTAAAGAGGATCCGACTATGACAGGAAACAGGGTTATAGTCTCCTTCTCCAAACAGTCGTTGATGCGCAGAAAATCACAAAGATCACTTGTTCACTGGTTCAGTATATGATTCCAGGAGTTCTGCGAAGATGTGACTTATACGCCAGAGGTCAATCTAAATATGCAGCTTGGTTTCCCAATGAATTTTTCATACTGGCTGATTCCGCATATCCGTCAACAAGCTGGTTAGTGCCACCATTCAAGGCTAATGGCCATCTAACGGATATGCAACGGAGGTTCAACTACATCCATCTAGTGACCAGAATGACTGTGGAATGCTTCTTTGGGTTGCCTAAAGTTAGATTACAGGCATTATTTCATTTATTGAACATCATGTACAACTAAGACTTAGTCTTTTATAGTACTTAACAATAGAGGATAACATTTGATGGTTAGGCCTACACTATACCTAACAATAAGAAAATAAGACAAAAATAAATAAAAATTATAAAGAAAACACTATTGCAGGAAGGAAGAAAGGGGAAAAGGAGTAGAAGAAATTTGAGAGTTGTTGCTTCTTTTTTTTTGTTTGTTCAAGAAAAGTACTCCAACGCAGATGTTTTGAATTCAGTTGCTCCAGTAGTTTGTTTTGTTGCATTGGGCGAAGAGTTCCAAAGTATAGTGGCATTGTAGAAATTTACCGAGCAGACCGATTTGAGTGCAGCGACCTAAATCGTTGTTAGTCCATGTGAAAGATAGGTCTGTTCGCGAACTACATAATATGCATACGTAAATTTATATAAACGTTCGTGCAAAACTACACAAACGCGTTTGCGTACTGAGAAAATGGTAAAAAGATGAACGAAAGAAAAATATACTTTCGTCCAAATGTACTTTCGTCCATTTTTCTTCACACAGAATTTCAGCTGTTAAAAAAATGAAAACTGTGAAATGATGAAATCCTATGAGTTTGCCAGCAAAAAAAAAAACAGCGGTTGCCTCTTTTCAAGCCAAACTTAGATGTTTTTCATCTAACATCTCCGTTTCCACATCACCTTGTGATGTAGGAGCTTCAATGCGTTTTTTTAGGTTCCCCATGAGGCCTAATCCTCAGTACATTTTTATTTTATTACAAAAAACAGTACAATCTACTTAACACGAATTCACGAAAATATCACATAACTAAAAAAAGCCTATGTAAATTAAAAAAGGCTGCTTCTACGTCTTTTACTGTAAGGGTGCTTTTTTAATGTGAGTTCCCTCTGCCTCTCACAACAAACAAAAAAATCAAATGCCATTTATGTTTTATTAAATTCATATTTCATACTGTAAGAATGTAAAGTAACGATTATCATACACTTGGTGGACGCACCCTTTTTGTAACTCGGGTTGCGCCACCTGGATGTTTTTTTTGAGATGTAAAACGAAGTAGCTGTGGCTGACTTCACTGTTAAAAAGGAAAAAGAAAGGGAAACACGCTTTTTTTAGAAAGGGATCCGCCATTTTTTTTAGTTACCAAATAAAGAACGTGATTATTACAATTTATGTCGGTTATTTCAACATCAGATGTGGGGTATTCTCACAAATACGAATATTCAAGATGCCTAAACAAAGCAAATCCGATTTAATGGAAATACTGCGGGAATACGAGGTCGAATTTCCTGCGTCGGCCACCGTATCCCAATTACGGGCATTGCTGGACTCGACGTTAGCTAAAGATGATAACGCGCAGGCTGGGGATGAGCTTTGTTCGGAGATAGGCCATTCATCATATTCCGCTGCAGCGAGTACTTCTGGGGTCGAGTCCGCAAATGCCGTCACCGCTGCCAAGGTCGCCACTGCTGCCACTGCCGCTACTGTCACTGCTGCTACTGCTGCCACTGAGGCTACTGCTGTCACTGCTGCTACTGCTGCCACTGCTGCTACTGCTGCCACTGCTGCTACTGCTGCCACTGAGGCTACTGCTGTCACTGCTGCTACTGCTGCCACTGCTGCTACTGCTGCCACTGCTGCTACTGCGGCCACTGCTGCTACTGCTGCCACTGCTGCTACTGCTGCCACTGCTGCTACTGCTACCACTGCGGCCACCGCTGCTACTTCCACCACCGCCGCCACTGCCGCCTCCGCTGCCACTATCGCTAAGAATGTCCGTACGACCACAGATGCTGCCGACTCTCGGGCTATGGGTGGAGCCACTGCCTGGAACACGTTTGCGTCTGCTACACAGAGAGAGCCAGCACTAAGCGATGCCGATTTTGAGCTGTCCGCTTTGGAGCAACAGTTAACTATACTGCGCAGGAAGCAAGAGATCATTCAACTCACACGCCAATTAGAACAAATGAGTCCTGAACCTGTTAACCGGGCTCGAGTAGAAGATATCGTGCGGGTGGTACCAAAATTTAGTGGTGATCGCGAGTCGGGCTATGACGTCAAGCATTTCATCAACGACCTGGAACAAATTTGCCAAACATACAGATGTGACGATGCATTCAAATACATCTGCCTACGCAGTCTGTTGACGGGCGCTGCTGCTGACTGCGCCAAGCAGAGTGATGAACGAGATTTCCGTGGCCTAAAAGCAGTTCTAACCCAAGAGTTCGACCACGTCTTGAGTCACACCGAATTAATCAAGCGACTGCGTGGGCGCAAATGGAATCGGGACGCTGAGGAAATGCATCACTACGTTCTCATAATGAATGGTTTGGCTAAGCATAGCCAACTACGCGAATACGAGATAGTGGGTATAATCGTGGATGGGATGCATCTGCCACCTGAGGACACTGTTTTGCTGCTGAGTGGTACGACTACGATCGAACAACTGAAGGCCGCTGTTGGGATACACCGGGAACGCATCATGGATCACATTAAACGACTGACCACAGTCCGACCTCGGCCATCGATGCGATCGGCTCCCACTACTACTGCTGCTAGCCCGGAACAGAGATCCGGCGAACCAGTTCGATGCTTTAACTGCAGTAAGATGGGGCATTATCAAAGTAAATGCCCATACGAAGTACGTCCGCCAGGCGCATGTTTCAAATGCTGGCAAATGGGCCATGACCACCGACGTTGTCCGAATCCATCGAAGCTTCTGACACCCCGAAATCTGGCTGCTGCTGTGGATACCACTGAACCGGATGGTGCTGCTGTTGCTGATATAGGGGTGTTGGGGTCTGTTAACTGGGTAAGTGTTGTTTTCAATTCTGAATCTGCTTTCGAACGCGACTTTACGAATTTTCTTTCTTTGTTTGATACCGGTAGTCCGGTTAGTTTTGTCCGGTACTCTACAATCAACAAACCCATTTCATCTAAGAAGCAAAAGACTTCGTTTCGAGGCTTGGGGAATCAGGTTCTTTCATCATTTGGCTGTATCGACTGCATCATTAAATTTAGAAAAATGTACCTTAAGCATAAACTAATAATACTTCCTGACGAACAAACCAATATTCCACTCATTTTGGGTAGAGACTTTCTAGAAAAATGTAACATCAAATTATGTCAGTTGAACAAAAATTTCGCTCATGTAAGCAGCGATATGGCCAATAAAAATATTCTTAACGAAAGTTCGCATTTTTGCATTTTTGACCCAGGTGAACCCCCACCAACAGAAGGCAAAGGTTTAGAAAAGCCATCGGTGGCGAAAGTTGGTACGTCTGTGTTATTTGACAGTAATGATGGTGTGAAGGTTAAAGAAGATATTTTTGTTTATCCCGAGGTGCACACAGTCGAATTGAGTGATAATGCTGATGCAGAGGAGTTATTAGCTATTAATGATTCACTAACAAAGCAAGAGGTAGATGCAATTAGACGCACTATTTATGAACAATATTTGGGCCCTGACGACATAGAGATTAAGCCGCATGACTTTGAGATGAAAATTAGGTTAACGGATCAGACGCCATTTCACACAACTCCTAGACGTCTCTCATACTATGAGAGGATAGAGGTACAGAAAATTTTAGACAGATTGTTGGAACAAAAGGTTATTAGGCCAAGCCAATCTCCGTATGCGTCGGCGGTGGTCCTAGTTAAAAAGAAATCGGGAGAGCTCCGTATGTGTGTTGACTTCAGGGCACTCAATAAAGTCACAGCTAGGGATAATTACCCGCTACCGCTGATAGAAGATTGTTTGGGGTATTTCGGGGGAAAGACATACTTTTCCACCTTAGACTTGAGAGATGGATTTTTCCATGTGGCGATGGCGCCTGATTCGATTCAATATAATTCATTTGTGGTGCCTCATGGTCAGTTCGAGTATATCCGAATGCCGTTTGGTTTGAAAAACGCCCCTGCCATTTTTCAGCGATACATATGTGAAATTTTCTCAGACCTAATATCCTCTGGGCAGATCTCGATTTACATAGACGACATAGTGCTGGCTACGGTAACCTTAGATGAGCATATCAAATTGTTGAAGAAGGTTTTGAGACGAATGACGGAGAAGGGTTTAGTTCTGCGTTTATCCAAGTGTAAGTTTGCCTATAACAAGATAGAATACCTTGGTTATTCGGTCACTTCTGACGGCATACGCCCGAATGATGACCATATCGAAGCCATAAAAAGATTGCAGCCTCCCCGTAACTTGAAGGAGTTGCGAACTGTTTTGGGAATGTTTAGCTATTTCCGGATGTTTGTTGAGGGACACAGTAGGATAGTCAAGCCGCTGACTGAATTGACCCGTGAAGGCATTCCTTTTGCAATGACTACAGAGCGAGTAAGTGCGTTTGATGCGCTCAAGGACAAGCTGATAAATAGCCCAGTTCTGGCGATTTATGATCCAACCAAGGAGACTGAGCTCCATTGCGATGCTAGTTCATTAGGTTTCGGAGCAGTGCTGATGCAGAGGCAGGACGATAGGAAGTTTCATCCTGTCTCGTTTTTTTCAAAGACAGCGTCCCCAGCGGAACAACGATACCATAGTTTCGAATTAGAGTCGTTAGCTATTATATATGCCCTTAGGCGCTATCGAGTTTATTTGGAGGGATTGAAGTTTACAATCGTTACTGATTGTAATTCGCTTAAACTGACCCTGGAGCGTAAGCAGATGAACGCCCGGATCGCTAGGTGGGCACTTGAGTTGCAAGCTTACGATTACACTTTGCAACACCGGCATGGTTTCGCTATGGGGCATGTAGATGCTTTGAGTCGTTTGCATCCTAGCCCCAAGGAAACTTTGAGGCCCGTGAGTCCGCTTGACGATTCTAATGATGTGTTAGCCGTTAATGATTCGTGCGTCCGGGGTGACGAGGCGTCCCCAAATATGTTTTGTCGTACCATCCATGCGATTGATGGTAACGAAGTCTGTTTCCGGGTACAGCTCACCCAGGGCCGTGATGAACGCATCGTGAAGGTGCGAGAAGAGCTAGAGGATGGCCCGATGGATGGGTTTGAGATGAAGGATGGTCTCGTCTTCAAGGTAGACGAGGGGGGCGGACTTTTGTTATACGTAGCGAGTGAGATGGAGGAAAATGTCATAAGGCTGATGCACGAGAAATTAGGTCATTTGGGGGTTGATAAGACGGTTGATGGCCTTCGTAGGCATTACTGGTTTCCGAATATGAGGGATAAAGTTTGCAATTTTATTAAGAACTGCATTCGCTGCATATTGTACGCCGCCCCTGTTCGGTCGTCTGAGCGGACACTATATAGTATTGAAAAGAAGCCAGAGCCATTTGACACACTTCATCTAGATCATTTTGGTCCACTCCCATCCATAATTTCGAAGCGAAAACATATTCTGTTAGTCACTGATGCCTTCACGAAATTCACTAGGCTTTACGCCGTTAACTCCACTAGTACCCGGGAGGTTCTGATTTGTCTTGAAAAGTATTTTTCATACTACAGTAGACCCCGTCGCATTATTTCGGACCAAGGCACCTGTTTTACTAGTTTAGAGTTCGCTGATTTCCTCAAGAGGAACAACATCGAGCATGTCAAGGTCGCGGTCGGGTCCCCGCAGGCCAACGGTCAGGTGGAACGCGTGAATAGGACTCTAAAGGCCATGTTGGGGAAAATGTGCGAGCCAGTTAGCCATGCCGATTGGGTCCAGATGCTTCCACCGATAGAATTTGCTTTGAACAACTCGAGGCAAAGCTCGACCAAACATTTACCGAGTGAGTTGCATTTTGGGGTGGCACAGCGTGGAAAGGTTGTTGATGAATTTTCCGAATATCTTCAGGCGGAGTTTGGCCCCGCAGTTGCTCGCGATTTGAAAACTATGCGTGCAGATGCAAACCATGCTATCCAAAGATCACAAGCCTATAACGAGGCATATTCGGCTAAGAAGGGTTCGCCGGCAAAGAAGTACGCGGTGAACGATTTTGTTGTTATTCGGAATGTGGATGTTACCCCCGGGACAAATAAAAAGTTAATCCCTAAATATCGCGGTCCGTATGTAGTCTGTAAAGTGTTGGGAAATGATCGATACGTTGTTCGCGATGTCGAGAACTGTCAAATGACTCAGCGACCATATAATAACGTCATTGAAGCCGCTCGAATGCGGAAATGGGTTGAAAGTAAAAACGATGATGAGATTTAAAGCAGTTTTTGAAAGCAACACTGGGTATATGATAACTTAGTCTTAAGCAGAAATGTGTGTATATGTATCGAGGTCGATTGTTATGTAGATTGGCCGAACTGTAAGAATGTAAAGTAACGATTATCATACACTTGGTGGACGCACCCTTTTTGTTACTCGGGTTGCGCCACCTGGATGTTTTTTTTGAGATGTAAAACGAAGTAGCCGTGGCTGACTTCACTGTTAAAAAGGAAAAAGAAAGGGAAACACGCTTTTTTTAGAAAGGGATCCGCCATTTTTTTTAGTTACCAAATAAAGAACGTGATTATTACAATTTATGTCGGTTATTTCAATACTAAATACATTCCATTCATTTATATAAATAAAATACTAACTAAACTACATCCCGCATTCCAGTGCTTTACTATTCTTACTTACTTTCTTTAAAAGGAAAATGTTCGCGATAGTCCAAAGTCCATACAAGTAAAAAAAAATCATTCATTCGGCGCCAAAACCATTCGAACATTTTTCCAACCGACTCGATAGTCCAAAGTCCATGCAAGTGAAAAATCCCTCCAGCCAAAGTAAACTATCGATTAAAACATTTGAATGTTTTTTTCATTCGAACGATTTTTGAATGTTTTTTTCATTCGAACGATTTTTTCGACTATCGAATAAATGAACAGTTTGCAACTATCGAATAAGTCAATTGTTTTTATTCGATAGTTCCCATCGTTAAATGATAGTCTCACAAAAAGCAATTACCAACTGCAGTGGCTAAACCTTAACTGGTTTCTAATTATCAGAATCGAATTCATTAAATGCAGGTTCATCCGATTTCGTATCTTTGTTTTTACGATATTAAGGTGACTAAATATTCTTTCCACTTCTGCATTAGATAAAGGAAGCACTAGTATTGAAATGGCGAATCTCGCGAGATCGGAGTACGGGTTCTCATTCGCAGCATCTTTGTGGTTATAAACTTCACACCAGAATGATTCTGTACTTGATGTATTTCTCCAGCTCGTAAGCTTTAGGTTATCCCATTGCGATTTGATTTTTATTGACTGTTCTTTATTCATACTAAACTGCTGTAACAGTGGAGTTAACGAATTTTTAGTTTCACGTAAGCACTCATCGACTGACATTAAATTTATTTGCTTTAAGATTTTTAAATTCGCAGGCATCCTTTGCTGCAATTCTTGAAGCAGTTTAATTAAAAAAAAATTGCAGTTGTTTCTAAATAAATCCTCCTGTTCGACTGTGATAGAACCCTTATTTTTCAATTCCAACAATTTCTCCTCACATTCATACCCTAGATGTGGTTGAAGTTGAACTCCTGCCGTTCTAAGATCAATAAAGATATCATCTATGTCATCACCTAGGTTTACTTTTAATATGTATTTTAGCAGCAGTTTCATTAAATACTCCAAATCACTTAGAATTTTAACGAAATCCGCTCTTTCGCTTTCGAAGCATTTATTTACTCTTTGTATCTCTACTAATAAAGGTTGGAAGAAACACAAATAAGCGTAATTTAGTTCATCAGTAAACAATTTTTCTAAACTGGTTATCTTGAAGCAATTTTCTGAGCTTTTAGCTAAGGCGAAATAAGTTTGTAGCTCCAAATACTGCATCTTTATTCTTGTTACAGCAGATTCTATCGACAGCCAGCGCGTGGTGCAAGATTGAGTAATTTTTAGAGGGTTATGACCATCGTTTAACAGCTTGTAAATGGTTTGGTAATTTTGTTGACGATTGAATGACCTAGAGAACCAGTTATAGGTTTCACTTATCATGAATTCTATTTCATTCGGAAGATGTGCTGCAGCAGCCGCATTTACAGCCAACTGTAGAGAATGGCAAACACAGGGAATCAAAATTATTTTAGGGTTCATTTCCTTTAATTTAGCAAATACTCCGTTTCTTGCACCAACCATTACACTGGCATTATCTGTCCCAAGCCCGCACATGTCTTCAATTTTCAAATTATATTCGTTAAGTACATAAAGAATAGCAGTGACAATAGCATCAGCATCGCAAGCAACAAGTGGATGAAGTTTTAACAAATTTGTTTTGATCACACTTTCTGCCTTGCAGTGATATTTAATTACGATGCCTAAGTACTTAATTATGCTTATATCTGTGGACTCATCTATCAGAAGACTAAATGGATTGTTGCCACCAACGTCATTTGCAATCTTTTCCTTAAAATATGAATACCAAATATTTTGGATTATACCGCTGCACTTTGTTCGGTTTAATTTCGTATTTAAACATACTGGACTGTCCTTAAAATTTAATTTTGTCAGTTTAGTTAGGTGGTCTACAGATAAAATGGATGAGTGCTTTGCAATAATCAAACTGGTACGAGCTTCCGATTCGTGAACTCTGTTAATCAAAGTCATTTTGTTGTATTTTAACAATGATTGCTATGGCGATCCTTTTGCTGCTGAAAATGGTTCAACCGCATTTCGATGCTTTAGTGTTATTGCATGGTCTTTTAAAAATGAATACTTTGGCTTGCCGAAAATAGTGTGACAGTATTTGCATTCAACTGCATTTTGATCCTTAAAAGTTATCCAATCTTTTAACAAAGGATCCGAACCCCAGGAATCTCTGCATTTTTGTTCATATTTTGTTTTTGACAATGAATTATATGTTGAATTGCTACCTTCCAAATCAGTTACATACCTTGAATCCGATTGAACTTCTTCATTTTCATCGCTTTTAAGTGATTTCGGCGGCGTTGGTGAGCTTTGATGTTTTCTTTTCTGTGTAGTGCTGAAATATCTAATTATGTTTCGGAATTTCTTTTAGTAATCTGCGATACTTTAAAGATAGAAGATATGTATTTACCTTTTTAAATCCATGTTTCAGCAATTTTTTTCTATTTTAATAGTACCTCAACCTGCCCGGCAGCAAACGAAACAAGAATGAACAGGAGTTTTGTTTTGATGACGTTTATTCGATGTGTTTTTATTTGTGTAAACGAAGCAGGGCAGCGCACAGAGGCAGAGACTCGCATCACACACATCACCTTTTCGCCACCAACCGTATACCTGCAGAATTTTCATTTTCAAACTGGTGTTTGTGAGTCAGCCATCCCAAAGTAAGCAAAACAAACAAATGTGTATGAATTGGCTCAGTGTGTTGGTCGGATATGGAAACGTGTCATGTTCAGAGCATAGTCAACTAACAGTAAAAATTGTTTTTCTACTATTATTTTTATATGGTTACATTGAATTTGAAATTGTTCTGGTGGTTGAAAAAAATGCCATTTTGAAAAGAAGTTAAAAGCAGTCAAAAAAAAATTGAATCCAGCTAAAAAAACCAGCCGGCTGGATTTCAAAAAATCTTCCAGCTAAATTCATTTCAATCCAGTCAGATCTGACTGGAAAACAGTCAAAATGGCAACGCTGGTAGAGGCATGTGAATGGGTGGCGTATGTTGTTGTTCCCCATGGGGTTTGAACCTGCACCGCACGGGTCACAAGCCAACACACTAACCTCTACACCGTCGCCTCCCCTAGGAAGAGGGTATTGGAATTATTAAATGTATACGCGCCTTAAGATTATTTTAGTTAAAGTTCTTATTACCTGGTGGCGCTCATGATGTCAATGACAGATAACTTTTGAATTAACGAACTTCTTGTTGTTAACTTTAACCATAACTTTAACCTATACATGTATAGGTAGTCTGTGACTTTAACTTTTGGTTTTGACACAGGTAGATGTGTTCTTTTAGTTTTCAATAAATAAATTACTTATATCTTTTCATAAAGAAAGTCTGGTTTCCTTGTTTTTTCTTTAACAGCAACAACAGGTTATGGGCCCAGACCAAACCAGTAAAGTCTAAGTAATTAAAAAGTTCTTCTGTTTGCGGTTATATTTGCTGAAAATCTGAAGCGAGACATGGAAGGAGATCGTTTCCAAATTGATAGATTGGAGGGTGGCTCCAACTGGCTGACATGGAAGTTTCTCATGAAGCAGTTTTTGGAGGCAGGTGAGTTGTGGGACGTTGTTGATGGGTCTTCAGTTGCTCCGGTGGTTGGTGCGACAAATTATGCAGCGGATATTGCTGTATGGAAGAAGGCTGATGCAAAGGCATGTCGTGCAATTTCTGGTGCATGTCATAAGCAACCGCTTTTGCAAATAACGAATTGCGAAACAGCAAATGAAATGTGGGTGACACTGAAGAGTACCTACGAACAGGCTTCAAAGTGTAACATTTTGTTTTTGCAACAGAAGTACTACAGTTTCACAAAAGCTCGAAGTTAATGGAAGACCAGAAAGAGGTCATCTCCGATTCTATGGTAATGACAAAGATACTCATGTCACTGCCAGCGGAGTTCAACTATTTTCACAGTGCCTGAGAATCGACGAGTGCGTCTGAGCAGATGATGTCGAACTTGCGTGCAAGGCTGATGGCAGAGGAACTTCGACTGAAGGCGCAGGGTGAAGTTGAAAGTGTGGAAGCATTCGTTATGAAGCGTTATTTCCGAAAAAAGCCAATTCATCCAAGGGACATACAAAGAAATTTGTAAAACACAAAGGTGCATGTTTCTCTTGTGGTGAAAAGGGCCACTGGAAGAGAGACTGCCCACGTAAGCAGAACGACACCAAAACCAAATCGACTGGTGCTTTTTTGAGTCACATATCTTCTTCTTCCGCTGACAAGGGCGGCTGGGTTTTGGATTCGGGAGCAAGCGACCATATGAGCCATCGTCGTGAGTGGTTCCAGAATTTCAAGGAGACAGCGATGGATGTTACTGTTGGAAACGGTAAAAAGATCGTAGCTCGAGGAAAAGGGGACATTCAAATTCTTGCGTACAACGGCAGTGAATGGATGCGGAAACATATTACAGATGTGCTGTATGTTCCAGAAATTCATGAGAATTTATTTTCATCAGGAAAGGCCATGGATCGTGGGTATGCGTTGCGGTCAGACAACAAATTTTGTGAAATGTCGAGTGGAGATGAAGTCGTTGCAGTGGGAGCTCGTCATGAGAAACTGTTCAAGATGTTTTTGAAAGTGGTCCAGGATCAGTCAATGAAAATTGAAGGAGTTTCTGCAAATGTAGTTACGAAAAAGGATTCACTTCGTATTTGGCATGAACGTCTCGGGCATCAACACGTGCAGTATGTTAGAAAGTTACTGCTGAGGAAAGGCATCGAATTCGTTGACGAGGAGTTCACTTGTGAAGCATGCGTCTACGGAAAGCATCATCGTGGGGTTTATAAGATTCAGGACAAGGTATCGAAATCTTGTGGACAAATTATTCATGCAGATGTGTGCGGACCGATGGAAGAAAATTCTCTAGGTGGATCCAGATATTTTTTGTTGCTGAAAGATCATTTCCCTCATTTTCGTCGTGTTTATTTTTTGAAGCACAAATCTGAAGTGGCGCAGAACATCAAGTATTTTGTGAAAATAGCACAAAGGGAACAAGGTCACAGCATTCGTGTTCTGAGATCTGACAATGGGACGGAGTTTGTCAACGCTGAATTGAAGTAATTTTTCAACAACATGGGTATTCACCATCAACGTACAGTACCATATACGCCTCAACAGAATGGCTGTGCAGAAAGAGAAGTGCGAACAATTGTTGAGTCGGCGAAAACAATGCTTCATGCGAAGAAGATGGGCAAGAAATTCTGGGCGGCGTAAATACTGCTGTTCATGCTCTAAATCGATCTGGAATCAGCACTGTTCTAGATAAGTCACCGTAGGAGCTGTGGTTCAACACACAATCGAAAGTTGATCATATGCGAATTTTTGGATCTGACATACACATTCCAAAGGAGAAGCGCCATAAATTGGACCGAAAGGCAATTAAATGTGTTTTCGTTGGATATGATAATAACTCGAAGGCGTATAGAGTTTGGAAAACTAACTGCATAGAAGTGGCACGTGATGTTTCTTTTCTCATAAAGGAGGCAGTGTCTGTTGTAGATATTGGTGACGTTGAGCAGAGTAAAGACGAGGCAAACGGAGAGGTGTTTTTGGAGTCAGAAGATGGTGCCGAGGTTGAAGATGGTGTCGAGGTGGATTCACAGAAGACACCAGTGGACAATATATATGAAGGTGCCCGTTGCAGTCTGGACAACAAAAACGTGATTAAGAAACGTCTCAGAAAAATTTGCATCACCGCCACGTCGACGTTTATCTATTGATAAACAGCATCAGCTAATCATCATCAGATAATCATGCAGCAGCTTTAATGGCAGTTTACGAAGAACCAAGTTCTTATGAAGAAGCAATTGCATCACATGACCATAAGCAGTGGGAGAAGGCGACGGACGAAGAGTTGGAATCCCTTTCTAAAAATCGTACTTGGACGTTGGTTAAACCACCAAAGGACCATAAGGTAATTGACAATCGTTGGGTGTATAAATTGAAGCAGAAAACTGATGGCAGTATCGAGCGCTTCAAAGCACGCTTGGTTGTGCGAGTTTTTATACAACAATATGGCGTCGATTATCAAGAAACTTTTAGCACTGTGGTAAAAGTTCACATCAATACGAACCATACTTGCAATTTCAGCTGCAAAGCGTATGTTGTTGAAGCAGTTTGATGTGAAGACCGCATTCTTAAACGGATACTTGATGGAAGATGTGTTTATAAGGCAGCCGATGGGTTTCGATGATTGCAGTGGAAGGGTGTGCAAATTAAATAAAAGCCTTTACGGTTTGAAGCAGGCTTCCCGTTGCTGGAACAAACGATTCACCGCTTTTATATCGAAATTTGATTTCACTACAAGTATATCGGATCCCTGCGTCTTCATTCGTCATAGTGCTGATGGAATCATACTTTTAGCTATTTACGTTGACGATGGATTGATTGCGGCTGAGAACGAAACAGATATACTTCAAGTTATTGAGCATCTACAGAACGAGTTTGAAATAAAAGTTTCGGAAGCAAAATATTTCCTTGGATTCGAGATTGATCAGAAATCTGATGGATCAATTCACATCAATCAGCGAGCGTATGCAGAGAAAATAATTTACCGTTTCAGAATGCAGGATTCTAATCCAGTGGCAACACCCTCAGACAATTCACAGAAATGAAGCGATTTTGAAGCCCACAAGAAAGTTGATTTCCCCTACCGTGAAGCAGTTGGCAGTTTTATGTATCTAGCTGTGGGTACACGTCCAGATATATGTTTTGCAGTCGGCAACGTTAGCAGATATATGGAAGATCCTGCAGAAACGCATGTTAATGCTCTAAAACGAATTTTAAAATATATCAAAGGGACATCAGATATGTGCCTGTATTTTAATGGTATGGTACCGACGTGATCCTGAAAGGCTACAGCGATGCTGACTACGCAGGTTACAGAAAAACAGCAAGATCGACTTCTGGTTATGTTTTCCTGTTGGGAAGCTGTGTCCTTTCCTGTGGATCAGAGCTTCAGCGATCAGTCGCATTATCAACAACGGAGTCTGAATACACGGCAGCCTCACATGCCATTAAGGAGTTGGTCTGGTTAAAAGGCCTCTTGACTGAGTTTTTGCAAGATGAAATTCAGCAGCCATTTTTGTACATGGATTGCCAAAGTGCAATTCGCCTTGTAAAGAATCCAGAATATCATAAACGTACGAAGCACATAAATGTACGTTACCATTTCATACGGGAACAATACGAAGATGGTATATTCAATCTTGAATATGTACCAACGGATCAACAGCTGGCCGATGTTTTGACGAAGCCCTTACCGAAGGTCAAACACCATTCTTTTTGCTTCAAGATGAATATCCATAGTGTGCAGCCAACACAATCCACAATAGTTTTGAGTAAGAATCAATAAGTTATTTTTCAAAGAATTTAAATGAAATTTTTTAATGATCTTTTAAAATATTGCTCTCATACTTAAATTTGCTGTTGATCTTAAATAATAAAGTTTTATTTTGTAAAGTGGGAGTATTGGAATTATTAAATGTATATACGCGCCTTAAGATTATTTTAGTTAAAGCTCTTATTACCTGGTGGCGCTCATAATGTCAATGAAAGATAATTTTTGAATTAACGAACTTCTTGTTGTTGACTTTAACTTTTGCTTTTAACACAGGTAGATGTGTTCTTTTAGTTTTCAATAAATAAATTACTTATATCTCTTCATAAAGAAAGTCTGGTTTCCTTGTTTTTTATTTAACAACAACAACAGAGGGCAAACGAAAAATATAAAAGGGAATGCATGCACACGGACTTATCCGACAAAATCTGAACCGTTGATTCATCGGAAAAGCAGACCTACAAAAAAACGCGTGCCACGAAAATGGTGAAAATATATCTCCAAAATATAAAAAAAGGTGTGAGCCACGCTGCACTCACGGTATAGTTGATGTGTAAACATGTAGGCATAGTTGCGCGTTAGCTACCTAATTTGTTATTTAGCTAACACCATAACTAAGTAATAATAATAATATTTGGTTAGGGTATATTACACTGCGACCTATTGGTCTATTGTGTCCCCTTGCTTGTGCCTCGGAGAGGTGCATGCCCTCGTTCAGAGCCCTCTCTAGATACTTCTTTGTGAAGCGTGTCGAGGTATTGCTCTGATTTATCCTTGGCAGGTCACACTCCTTAGAGCACAGCGTCCAGTCCAGTTTCTTTGATGAATCTGAGAATGAGCTGTGGGTCCATGGTTTGTATGTCCTTGTCTGTTATTTGGTGCCTGCCCAAATGTTTCATTCTTTTGTGGGTCAGTGCCCCACAGGATTCCAGTATATGGTCTGGAGTTTCGGCGGTTTCACTGCAGAATCTGCAGAGCCCGTCCTCCGATATGCCCATTTTCCTCAGGTGCTCCTTGAGTCTGCAGTGCCCCGTGAGGAGGCCTGTTAGGATTCTTAGGTTGTTTTTGTTAAGGCCGATACAAACTTTGAATCTCTTTTGGTTGTAATTTCCTAAGAGTTTCTTTGCTTGCCTCAGACCTTGGAGGTTGATAAAGGTTTTGGCCTTTGTTTCTTCCTCCAGTCTCCTGAACTCTTCGCGTATAGTGTGTTCTCCTATCCCGCAGAATGGTTCAGGTCCTATGAAGGGTTCCTCTGCCCCTTTTCTTGCCAGAGAGTCCGCTGCCTCATTGCCCGTAATGCCAACATGGCCAGGCACCCAGCAGATGGAGATTCTGTTATTCTTGCCTAGTCTATTCAGTCCTTGTAGGCATTCCCACACGAGTTTTGACTTGATAACGTAGGCGTCAAGAGTCTTTATAGCTGCTTGGCTGTCAGACATTATTGCTATGTTGCAATTCCTATAGTTTTTCTCGAGGTTGATTCGAACGCACCTGTCTATGGCACATATTTCTGCCTGGAAGATGCTGGTACATTTGCCCATGGATTCGTAGTGCTTAGTTCCCGGCCCAAACACTCCTGCACCAGTTCCCTCCTCAGTCCTCGAGCCGCTCAGTCCATAAGTTATGGATTCGTTGCTCCAGTTCTCCTTATTGCTGAGCTTTATCTGGAAATTCTTCTCGAAGTTGAATTTCCTGATGCTGTCGTCCCTAGGTATGCCAAGAAGTGGGAGTTTTTTGAGTAAGTCACCGTGTTCTTTCGAACCGATGCATTTCCCTCTCCCAATTCCCTCCTTTGCCATCCTAAGGATTGTTTTGTCTGCCTCGTTCATCACCATGATGTGTAGAGGGGTCAGTTCCAATAACACCTCCATGGCTGCGGTTGGGCAGCTACGCCATAACTAAGTAACTAACGTACTAAAATTAGCTGCGCTAAAAATGCAATAGATTGGTGGTTAGCTATCATAATGACAACTAATTTTTGCTATTAGCTATTAGTTGCAGGTTGTGTAACTTAGCTCGTTAGGTTGCCAAAGTTAGTTGCGGATGACAACTAAAAGTTGGTTAGTTTTTAGCTGTAGCTTTTTAGCTGCCTAGGTAATAACCAATAACTAAATCAATTTTTTTTTATTTTGCTATAATGGTGATAATTTTTTGGGATTTATTATGCTTGAATGTCCCTTTTATTTTACAAAGAGGTCCTTGGAGCCACAATAATTAAACCCGAAAAAGGACATTTTCCCAAAATGTCTTTAGAAACGGCACGGTATATATGAGTTCAATGTTATTTGAATGAGGGGTGCTAGGAACAGCAAACATTTTGGTAAAATATCATTTTTTCGACTTTTAATGACCTTTTTGTTGTTCCAAAGACCTCTTAGTCAAATAACATTGAATGCAGATATACCGTGCGGATTCTAATGACATTTTGAAAAAAATACTGTTTTCGACTATTTAGGACCTTTTTTGTTGTTGCAAGGATCTGTTAGTCAAATAACATTGAACACAGATATATGTTATGCATAACCATGTCCAGTATTTCCTGTCTGTCCACTTCAGATATTAAATTCTATTGTTCACACATTGCATCAGTTTGGGACTTGCATTATTGTAATCCAATACTCTTCAAGTGTTGTTCATAAATTGTTTATTTTCTCAAGTGGAGACCAAACGATCTCGCAAGAATATTCGTAACGGCTAATAGTTAAATTCTAGAGAAAACATCGCTGAATGTTTATGCATGCCACTTCCACCATCTGAAAGATATCACATTTCTTTGTGATATCTATTTACATCTAACACCCATGTGTATGTATATACCATAGGGTCGGTAATTTTTCATCCCTTGCTTCGGGATAATTTTTGTAATAAAATTTAGTCTTAAGTAAAACTCTCAAATAAACGGATCTATTTTAAGTAGTAAAACCAATAACTTTGTTGTTTAAATCTTTTTCTGTTGGTGCACAACATATACCGTGTGGATTCTAATGGCATTTTGGGAAAATATCCTTTTTTCTACTTTTAAGGACCTTTTTGTTGTTCCAAAGATCTGTTAGTCAAATAACATTGAACACAATATACTGCGCGGTTTTTTAGGAGTTTTTGAAAAAATGTTTTTTCGGGCTTAAGGAACTTATTTGGTTCTCCAAGGACCACTTGGTAAATAACCTTATTACAACTAAAAGTGATATTCTTAAATCGGCCATCGGTTACCGAAGTACTACAAATCGATATTTTTCCTCTTACCTTCAACTGATGTACAACAAACTTCAAGCTATACAACCTCAATTATTCAAAACAAATCTACTTCCACACAACTTCCCGGTGTTGTAAGGACATAATAATCTCTAAAATTGAACATAATTAAAACTGGAAAATGTACAACGAAATAAATAAAATAAAAAAAAACGACGACACGCGGTTGTTCTCAAACGGTAACCCATCTACGTATTTACCGCGCCCAACGTCGTTTAATTGCGGTGATCTGACGAGCACCGATTAACTCACGTGGTATGAAAATCTGACGGTGACGCTGAAAATCTGACGATGACGGTGAAGCTCGATATTTTCAACTAGCCCCTACCGAGAAAAAAGATATTTACACATCAACGAGAGCAAAGATGTTTACACATCAAAAATCTATTGAAAGCCGACATATTAAGTTCTCACATTTAACCAGTCTTCGGATGTCCAGTCCTTATGAGCCTTACCCCATTTAAGGCGTTATTCCACCATCGCACTAAATCCTGAAAAAATTATATTTTTTAAGGTGGCCGTAATAATTTGATCACCCACTGTAGATATGTGGTAGTCATAAGGATTTTTTAAGAAGTAACTTGCTAATTTATTGTAAATGCAACTTGTGCCTAGTGTTGTAGTCAACATTATAATATGTATAATAACAGGGATTTAACAAGTAACATCTTTGTTTCAATGTATAAAGGACTTTGTGTGGATCACAGAAGTCGGAGAACACTATACACCAACACCTTTCCGACTGTAGCTCCAACATGATCGGTCCAAGTGGGTGTATCATTGAAAACGATCCCCAAATGTTGACCCTATGAACGTATTCAAAAGATGACTCACCAAACGAATTGATGCTTATAGATACAAAGGCTCCTCGATTTTGAGGGATTAAGCGATAAGTTGTGTTTAAGAGCCAACTGCTGAATGGCTCTAGATGGCACTATTATAATCATATTCAACGGACAACACTTATATAATTGAATATCGTCAGCGAACATGTGACCAGTACAATATTTTATAAGTTGACAGAGCTCGTTTACATATTTTAAAAATAAAAGGGGGCCGAGAATGCAACCCTGTGGAACTCCGGCAGGCACCTCAAGTAATGATGACATTAGGTTTCCTACAGTCACATACCTATTGCTGACGAGACGACTCGTTAAGTAGGAATCCAAGAGTTTGACTAACTGATGAGAAAACTATGCAACAGCTTCTTAGAGAGAAGAGAATGGTTTACCGTATCGAATGCTATTGAGAAGTCCAACAACGCCAAAAACGTATGGCGGTTGGCGTCCAGCCCTTTGCGAATGTCGTCGGCAACAAGTAACAGTGCATTCTCACAACTTCTTTTTGCACGGAAGCCGCATTGGGCGATATCCAAAAGGTTATTGTTACTAAGGTGTGCTTGTATCTGCTTAAGAATCGCTTCTGATAAAAACGGTAGAATTGCGATTGGTCTATAAGCTAAGGTTCGGAAATTAAATAAATTTACTACCCCGCAACCATCATCACTTACGAGTTCACAGTGGATAAATAGTAGAAAGGAAAATTGATTTGGAAAGTAAAAATTTGATCAACTTGAGACTTGCTTTCGTGAATATGCGTCTAAGAACACATTCCAATTTCACCGAAAATCAGATGTTTCACAAGAGTAGAAACAAAGCCACCTATAGTTTAGCATTAGCCGTGTTTCTTTGCACGCGGATATAGGCATTGCATTAAAAAACGACCATCGCTGCTTAAGAATTCCTCAAAAAAACTTGGCAGAACACATGCACCTATGACGTTTATTAGTGAAACAGCTGGAAGTTGAGTTAAGAAATTTTTATTGAAAATTATGAAATTCAAAAATATTAATTTCCGACAGTTGAAATTAATGCCAAACATATTCTAAAATTATAAAAAACAGTTTCACATTGACAGATTTACTAAATTTTGAAAAATAATAATAATAAAATCTTGCACAAAATATTCGGCGGGATGGCAAACTTTGACATTTTCCTGAAAAATTCATCGCAACGATTCATCAGAAACAAAGAAAATGGGTTTTGGAAGCACTGTTTATCCCCGCTAAAGGACTTAGCGGCGTTAGCTATCCCCGCTAAAGTTAGCGTATATAGGATAAGTTGTTGTTGTATTTTACATGCAAATTTCAAGTTATCCCTACATCCGCGTGCAAAGAAACACGGCTATTGTTTTATTGGAACTTCCATTGCTGAGCTTATTATAAGTTACCAATTATTAAAGAAGTCCTGTCGTGGCTGAAGAATAATGTGTTATTCGTCCCGGATATCTGGATCTTCTCAGATAGTCAAGCTGCATTAAAATCCCTGGATTCTGGGTCCACAAACTCTATCGTAGTCCGTGACTGTCGATCATCTCTAGTGGAGATGGCGAAGCATTTCAACATCCACCTATGCTGGGTGCCAGGACATACAGACATTCCAGGGAACTGTAGGGCTGATGAACTCGCCAAAAAAGGAACCACACACCCCTTCTACCTGATAAAGGTTCATTAGGCATCCCAATCGCTACATGCAAACTCATGTTTATGAGACAGACCATTGAAAACTGTAACCTTAGGTGGACAAGTGGCAACACTTGTCTAGTGACAAAGCAGATTTGGCCAAAGCTGGATCTGAAACGCTCTAAGTGTTTGATATCTCTAAACAGAATTCACATTGGTGCTATAATTGGTGTGATCACCGGACACTGTCTCATAGGCATACATGCAACAAGGCTTGGCGTCCACACAAATGACTTCTGCAGAAGCTGTATGGATGAGGAAGAGGAGGAGACAATTCTCCACCTTCTCTGCACGTGCCCTGCCCTCTCTCAAAGACGTAAACTCCACTTAAGATCCTTCTTCTACAATGATCTTAACGATCTCATTGACACTGACATAAAAAGTCTATCAAGCATCATCAAAAGCTCCAACTGGTTCAACGAGTAGGGGGTTGATACATCCGTGTGGTATCACAATGGGCCTGTCATTGGCCTAAGTGTGTCGGCCTCTGCCGACTGCCACTACAACCTAACCTAACCTACCAATAAGACGCGTCTTTAACTGAGTTGCAGGAAAAACCCCTCTTGTGATCGGCATTACTAGGTGGTGCCAAGCTTACATTATATTGAAAAATGAGTGAATGAAGAAACAAAAACAAACAATTTTTTTTAGGTTTTTTTTATTTTACTTTTGTGTTTTTTTTTCTGTAATATGCAAGTGTCGCAGAATAATAATAATTATTTAAATTTGTAATAAGTGTTTTTGTTTTTAATGTATTTGGAATACATTCTAATATATGTTGCTCTTCACCCAAATTTATGAAAAATCAGAATAAAAAAATCTTGCGTTAACATTATTAAACAAAAAATAATAAGAATTATATATATAATATTAACAATTTCATTGTGATATTTGGGAACTTATTGGTTTCGGTTTTTTGTTATAATTTCATTATATTTATACCTACATTACGTAAAATAATTTCTTTAAACATACAATTGTCAACTCGTTGGCTAAAAGCAACACTTATAATAATAAACGAAATCAATAAGAGTTGTATTGTTTAATATTTCATTATTTAACCTAAAAAATAATGTATTTATGTAAAAAAAATAATATGTACTGGTCATAATTCATTCTGTTGAAGTACAATGTTATTAACTGTGTGACCTTCTGGTTTTTCATTTGACTTTTATTCCATATATTGTTTTTGTTGCATAGGAGGGCAAAATGGAAAGATCAAAAGAGGGAGACTTCAATGGAAGTGGTTATAGTTGGAGATTGCGGTTATAATAGTGGGATCTAACCTACTTGTAAGTGGACTATAAATTGCCTAATTGAAATTATTCAGCACCAATCGTATAAGCAAACAACACTAAATCGATTTCCTTCACTCTTAATTTGCAGTTTTCTTCTCTATCTACGGGTAACTTGTCTCGCAAAAAAGTTTCGTTTTAGGAAGATTATTGAGCTCTAACATAGTAATTTAATTATAATATCTGTTTTCACATACATGCAGTGTATCAAACAAAAGACTACGAGTACATTTTTCTCAACTGCATTCCTTTTTATTTCATTGTCAAACAAACAAAATAATTCCAATCTGTTACCTGTCATTCCTTGTGTCCTGTTTATTCTGAAACTTATATTTAGTTTTGGGTTTGTGTATAGGATCTGTCTGCAAATTTTGTGAAATATGGCCAACAAAACTTGGCCGGACAAGTCTATTATATTTCAAATATTTTTGGTTTCGATAGAAAAGGATCTTTCTACGTCGATTATTTACTGCTTTTGTCTTTTCTAATCGTTTTTCTTTAGTATAAAAACTACTACAAAATATATTTTACTACATTTTGTTGATTCAGTTCGCAAATGCATGTGCAACTCGCTTGAACCCTTAACCGCTATTGTTTATATAAAAAAGCGTTTGCATTACTTTTCAGTACATTTTAATAAAGATCTGTATTTTGTCTTGTGGGCATTGGAATTCTGGACAAGCCTCGGTCTCGTCTGGGCGACACAGCCAGCGACATGTCTCGACTATGCGTGCTCTCTGTGGAAGAAGCTGCTGAACTTCGCTTTGAAATACCCTTAGTGGGAGGTGAACAACTACTGGAACGCTCCAAGTGGCCGTTGCTGTTCACCCAGGCTGTGGTGAAGTCATCATATACAGGCTTCTTGAGGTTCGCAGGCTTAATGGGCCCCATATTGCTTGTGGAATACCTCGACAAAAGAGCTTTCATCTTTTCGAGAATTTGTGCGTCATTCTTTGCACTGCTGGCGGCTTCCAAAAGCTGTTGGGCCAGTGGTGAGGAAGAGTGATTTTTAACTGGAGATGTTGTGAGTGAGGTGCCGCCCTTGACTCGGCGGCCGTTGCTATCGTAAAGAATCTGAGACGAACGAGTTTTGGAGTTACGATCGAATGGTGAAAACGGGCTGAAGGTATCAGAAGTCATGGTTGGCCGTTTTTTGCCAGTCGGAGGCACGCGACCGCTCCAAGTGTTGGTGACGTCTTTTCCTGGAGTTTTACGTGCATCGTTGGCCAACTCACTTGGCTTCCGAACTGACCTGTAAACGGGCTTTTTCCTATTAAATACTGGCAAACCTGTTCGAGATGCCAGGTCTGTAGATTGACGCACATCGCCCGCGCTGCTGTGGCAACTATTGTTGTCCAAACTACGTCTTCTCTGGGGGACCGGTGAGCGGGGAATTTTGCTCTTCACAGGAGGTAGAGATTTTGGTTCCTCCTCACCGTACATTTTAGTCGAAAATCCCGTCTTTCGGAGCCCGGTAGCATTAGCGATGTTAACAGTAATCTCATCATCTGTGATGAACACCCCTGATTGCTCGAACTTGTTGAGTTCAGCTTCAGCTGGTGGAGTTATTGTTACAATGGAGTCAAGTTGGCCCGTTAACGATGTTTGAGGATCAATATCGCCGTCCGTCTCAAGAATTTCGGGAGTTTTTGTTGATTGCGAACAATCATCCACTGGAGATAGCTGTGAGTCACTGGATGTCTGGTCTTGACGCGCTGCAATACAAACTGCATTAGTTTTATTCAACATGTATGTGCTTATTGTATACTTACTGGTATTTTCAGCATCATCAATCGAAGTTTGACTATGAAGTGACTCACGTTTCTGGGCGTTTGATTGAATAACGCCCAAGCTGCGGTACCCCTCATCGCTTATTTCACTGCCATTATCGCTGATGTTTTCGAATTTGGTACTGCTAGAGGTTTCATTGCTAATAGTTCCATTGCTGTTGGGTGGACTTATGCCCTCGGTTTGTACCAAATTTAGGCTGTCGAATTGCACATGATTACCCGAGGACACTTCCACCATATTAACAGGCAGAGATTTAGGTCCACTGCAAGAATCCAAGGAGGTTTGTTTTTTTTTCATGTCTATAAGGCGCCTGGGGCTTGGAGACATCGAACGCCTAAACAGGCCTGGCGAGGCAATTTGTGATGGTGGATGAAGCTTTTCCTAAAATAACCAACAAAATAAAAAATATAAGAATAGTACCTTGGGTAAGTTTTAAGGAACCTACATTGCCATTGTCGTTTGTCGTATGATTAAGTTGATTTAGATACTTTCGGTGTGGTGTGGGACTACGACTGCGCGTTTTTCCAGCGGCACTTGGTGACAAGGTGCTGACACCAATTGCTGCTGGTGAATGATTCCCTGGACTATTGAAGGCTGAGATAACTTTTCTTGCCGAAGGCGGTGATCTGTAAAGAAAAATTGTGAAAACGTATTGAATTTCATTTCGTGTCAAGTCACTGTGAATAAATCGGCTTCCTGTGCTGGCTTATAAGGCCATCAAATAGAATTCTGACAACAGACACTTAATCTGTGTCACGGGCGATATGTGTCAAACGAATGCCCCGAGACTTGGGTGATTGTGGTAGGGGCTGAGCGTCAGTTAAATAAGTTATATGTGAATGGGTAAGCAACAATCACGTCAAAAGTGATCAATGGCAATCGGTTGGTAGTATATTTTTAATACTAATGGACAAAATGAGTTGAAGAAGCGCATTTTCTTTCTAATTCGTTTTTTTTTAGACGCGTATTTTAGTCGAGTAGGTTTTTTCACATCTGCGGAATTTACAAACACAGAAAGGAATTCTATTAGAAATGAAAAACAAAGAAATATCAATTTGCTCGCATTTCATTTTAGTTTGGCACCATCGTTTTCGTACTGCTCTGAGCTTATCACGTGTAGAAACAGATCATCGCAGCAACTCAGTCGTTCCGCAGCTCTCTTCGAGATAGGGCGGCTAGTTAGTGTTCAGCGGAAAAAAAAGGAAAGTGTATCCAATATAAGCGATTTAGTCAAGCGATTTTTAAGTCCGAAGTTGGCTTAGTAAGCAAGGTGCCCCGCTCTGACGCCGGAGGCTCGGGTTCGATTCTCGGTCAGTTTTCAATTTTTAAATTTTTTTCGGGAAATTAGTGATAGAGACACAAAAATAAACAAAAAAAAAAAACAAAAGTGCCGCAACGTATCAGGCGATGGACCCCGGAAAATCGGTGGTCTCGCTTACGGGTGTGGGTGTGCCGTTGCGACGTGTTGTGCGAACACGTGAGCCGGCAAAAAAATCAGCAGCAACAATAGCAGTAATAAAAACAGCGGCAGCTTGTATGCCAAGGGCAGCTTTAAATGCCATTAAAGTGACACCAAGTTCAACAGCGGGTTCCGCGTTGCCCAGGCGGGGGTCTACGCAGGCAACACCAGCTACAACAACATCAACAACAGCAACAACAACAACGCCAACAATAAAAGCTCTCGCTACAACGCCAGCAGTAACTGTAAGCGAGGAGTATAGGACAGTGGAAAAACGCCGGCGGAAGTTAAATCCGAAGCCGAACCTTTCAGCCAAAAGAAGGTTAGACTTGGCAGGCCATAGTGTGGCATCATCGGTGGCTGCATCCGATGATGACGGAGCACACTCCAGCTCTTATGAGTATGATGGAGGAGAGGGCCGGTACGTCGGAGAGGGAAACTCCTTCAAGGACTTACCGGTCGATGACGAGGAAGTCGTCCAAATGGACGAAGAAAAAGAGGATGATGAGGAGGCGCAGCTGGACAAGCTCATAAAAGAGCTGCTGGAGAAGCGCGACCAGTTGCGCAGTAAGAAGCTGCAGCAACAGCAACAACAAGCTGTGCTCAAGCAGCAAGTGCAACAACAACTGGAGGTGAAGCAACAACAACGGCAACATCAACAACAACAACACCAACAACATCAACAACAACAACACCAACAACAACAACAACAACAACAACAACAACAACAACAACAACAATCTAAACAGTCGCGGAAGGACAAAATACCACCCATTAACGTGAGTAATTTCGACATTGTAGATAGCATTAGGATTTGTAAATTAATAACAAAAAATTTCCATGTGAAAAGGCTTTCTGCTAACAATCACATAATTATATGTGAAAAAATAGAGGAGTACCAGAGGGTGCGCGCCGCTTTGGGAGAGGTGAAAACCGAGTACTTCACGTACACCCCAAGGCAGCAAAAGTTAAAAACCGTGGTACTGAAGGGAATCGATCCCTCAATTAAAACGGAGGAGCTTGAAAGAGAGCTAAAGAATTTTGAAAGCGACGACCTCCATTTCGTGGGGGTCAAGCCGTTTTCCTCCGCTGTGGCAAGGGGTGGTAACCGTCACTTACCATTCTTCCTAGTCCAGCTTACTCCCGACAGCAAAATCGACAGGCTGCGAAATATCCGCTTCCTGTACTACCATGCTGTAAGGTGGGAGAAAATAAAGAGTTCAGATCGCATTCTTCAATGTATGCGCTGCCAAAGGTTCGGGCACGCCGCAGCTAACTGCAACATGCAGTTTAGATGCGTGAAGTGCGATAAGGACCACATACATGGTGAATGCTCTCTAGGTAAGGAGAGAGTCGAAGACCGGAGTGTACTCTCCTGTGTGCTCTGCAGGAACTCTGGACATCCCGCCAACTTCAGGGGTTGTCCAAAGTACCAAGAATTGAAAAAGAGAGTCCAGGCCCGCAAACAGCAGTCTGAAGATGATAGGCGTCAGAGGAGTCGCTCGTTCGCAAATTTTGTGGCACCCAACGTGTCCTTTGCCCAAATGGCAGCTGGACCGGGTCAAGCCCACATGACATCAAACCAACCAAAGGTAGCCCAAAAGGCACCAGAGGTGGATCTGGACTTAAAATCGATCCTTCTGTCTCTGCACGGAAAGATCGATAAGTTCCAGAAACAATTAAATGAACAAGCGGCCCGAATTGACTTTATCTATTCGGAGCTGTTTGTGGGGTCTGGTGTGCCATAAATCTAATGGCTACGCTGGATGAGGGAAACTTAAAGATCCTTGCTGTGAATGTTAATTCACTAGTCAGGATCGAGAAAAGAACGTCACTTGCCAACTTGTTGAAAACCGAAAACCCGGATGTGCTTTTGGTTAGCGAAACTAAGCTAAATCAGAAGCACAAATTGGGATACAAAAACTATCATGTAATAAGAAGAGACCGGCCTCACTCCACTCAAGGAGGTGGGGTTGGAATCTTAATTCGAAAAGGCCTGCGCCATAGGGTTATATATAGCGGGGACGTACGTAGGTTCCAGTTGTTGGAGGCATGCATCATATGCATTCCTCTCCATAGCCGGAGGAGAATGTATGTGGTGTCGCTTTACGCACCTGCAGCACCTCCACCAAACCAATTTATGACAGAGCTCGAGACACTTTTTCGTGGTCTGCAGCTGAACTCGGAGGAGAATTATTACTTCTTGGCCGGAGATATTAATGCCAAACATGCGGCATGGGGAAATGTTACTGCAAATCCCAGGGGCAACCAGTTTCACGACTGGTGGCGCCTCAATATGATTGAGTACAACCTCGAGTTGTACGCGACGGATATCCCTTCTTTCCCAAGAAGCGGTGCTTTCCTGGACTTGGCCTTAACGGACGCAAGACTTCAACTGACGAACATAGATCAAAACACGCGGAACTGTTTGCGTGCGTTTGAGTACGATAGTGATCACTACGGACTCGCCGCCGCAATACGGATCCCGAACGAGCAAACGCTGCTGGAGGAGTACGAAGCAGTGTGTTCATTCGATTATCGGAGGGCACAATGGTCGCGCTTCTCCAGATTTTTAAAGCGAGATATACGTTCGAGTGGGATCGACCCACCGACAAACAGTAACATGACAAATGATGACATTGATCGGCATTTATTGCAAATGAACGACGCCATCAAACGAACTATGGAACGAACTATTCCTCGAGTAGGGCGTTCCGACGACGACCAGACAGAAAAGTACAGAAACCCTACAATCGACGCACTATACCGACAGAAAAGTAGACTGCTCTCGAGGCTTAAACGGCTGTACAGGCAATTTACTGATCGCAACGACCCGGAGGTAAGGATGCTGAATTCAGAGATCCGAATCCTGAAACAGCTGATAAAAGAAAATTACAAAAAATCTGTAAGTCTGTATTGGGGCAATAAAATTCGGGCTATTAAAACCTGTAGTCCGAATATGTTCCCACAGATAAATAAGTTGTTCAGGAGGAAAGATCACAATGATATTCCTTGTGTTCGAATCTCCCAGACAGCAGAGAACAGACAGACGGTACTGACTGCTGGAATAAGTCCAGAAAGTGTCGCTTCAAACGACGATTTTTTCGTGGTCGAGGACCCACAGGAGAAGGTGGATTTGCTGGGCGCTTGTTTCGAGGCCGTGTATACGGTGAACAATCCTGTTCGCCGTAACCACGACATTGAGAATAGGGCTCTGGTGAGCCACTTCGATCTGCGCACCGAACTTGAGAATTGGCGATCTGAGAATAACGGATTCACCGTGTTCACTGATGAAAACCATGCTAATGCAGTTGTCGCCAATGGCCGAGATGCATCGCACTTGTTCGTGTCGAGGGATGATCTTCTGTGCATCTTCGAGACACTAAAGAATAAAAAGTCGGCGGGGATGGATGGTGTCCCAAACGTCGTATTGAGACACCTGCCTCTGGAGGCTGTAGATATTTTCACCACGCTGTTTAACAATGCGCTGAATAATGCATATTATCCGGCGCATTGGAAGGTAGCTGTGGTACACCCTATCCCGAAAAAATGTAAAGATAGGACGAACCCTGCCAATCTCCGGTCAATTAGCTTGCTTCCGAATATTAGCAAGGTCTTTGAAAGGGTTGTCAATAGAGCCCTGTTAAAGTGGGTCGAGGACAATAACATAATTCCGGACAACCAGTTTGGTTTCAGGGCGAGGCATGACACTATTCATGCCGCGTCGAAACTGGTTTCCGACATTCAGTGGAATAAATGCAAGAACCAATGCACGGGTGCTTGTCTGGTTGATTTTGAGAAGGCTTTCGACACCGTATGGTTAGAGGGACTTTTCTACAAGTTGACCAGGCGGGGGATGCACAAACCTTTGCTATATGTAACTTATAATATGCTTATGGGAAAGAAGTTCGTTGTCAAATGTGGCAACGTGACTTCGAGCAGAGTCTTTGAAATTAAAAACGGTTTACAGCAGGGGGCGGTCAATTCTCCGATCCTGTTTAACATTTACACGAGTGATCTGGTGGGTTCACTCAGCCATGCTATAGCGTATGCCGACGATTTGGTGGCATACAGATCAGGTCCTAAAATCGAGGTCATTAATATCCTTTTGCAGCGTGACTTCGATCAAATTAATCGATATTGCGACGACTGGAAGTTGAAAATCAACTTTCAGAAGACGGAAACAATCTTGTTCAGAACTCCATTGGCTGGGGCCTCTAGGGATACCAGAAAAAACTGGAAAAAATTGGCCATTATTGGACAAAATGGGCAGCCATTGGCGGTGAGAAGCGCAGTTAGATATCTAGGTATCTGGCTTGACCAGTATCTGTATTTCGATAGACATATAGTTGCTTGTCTTGCTGGGGCCAAGAAGGCTTATGCTCTAACAAGGAGACTGTTTCATAGCAGTCAACTTGACTCCAGAGTGAAGGTCATTTGCTACGTGGCCCTTATAAGGCCGATCATCGCTTATGGTTGTCCATTATGGTTTAATATAGCGCCTAGCTATATGGAAAAGATTCGGGTTTTGGAGAGACAATGTCTTAGGACCTGTCTCCGGTTGTTCCGAACGCCTGAATCCAACTATATAAAATACTATCCCAACAAGGTCCTATACGATGGGGCTCAGTTGAATAGGATTGACAATTTCCTCATTAAGGTCACTCGAAGGCACGTTGCAAGGGCGATGGCCAGCGACAATAGTCTGATATTTGGGGCTTACTACCACAATGAAATGTACATAGAGAGTACGCTCCGGTCTGGCTTTATCCCGCCAGAGGCATTTATCCATATTGATTCAAAAGGGCTGGTACAGACGAGGGATGGTATCCCGGTCTTATACCATCGCTACCGCAGCGCGAGAGATAAGCGGCTCCTCCATGACGGGGACGTCGCCAATGCTCATGAGCTCCTCCGTTTTAGTACCGCAATATCGGAGAGGGATAGATTCGACACGGAAAAGCAATTCGCCGAATTTTGGTGGCTTGTTGAGGGGGGAGGGGTCAACATGCCCTCCCAGGACGGTGCGTTACTCTAGGTAACATCCTCTTAGCTTATAAGTTAGATTAAGTCAGCTAGGGCGTTTTTGGGAGAGGCCGGGCTCGCCAACGTGTGGTGGTGCTTCCGGGAGTTGACTGACGCTGTAAGGCTTCAGTCGGCTCACGGCGGCGCGTGTGCACGTTGACGACTGCCAGGCGCTCGGAAAGCAATTGGGATTTTGACCACTTATTGCGCCAGGCAACGAGTGCTCAGAATCCTAATTATAGTTAGAATACGTTAAGTAGTTTAAGTAAGTAGAATAGGTAGTTTGTAATTTGTTTTATATAAAATCTCAATAATGATACCGAGTTTTAGTAAATTTTCTCGAGGAATATATATGTAAGATTAGTTCGTAAAATAGTTCGTAGGCCGAAAGGCAATAATTCTAAGATATAGTTAAGTTTAGAGCGTTCGCATAAGGACCAATAAATAAGAATAAGTATCCTGTTAATTTTAAGTTAGGTTTAATCATTTTTGTCTAGTATGTAAGTAGATATTTATCAATGAATAAAAAAATGAATTTCAAAGTCAAAGTCATCGCAGCAACTCCGACTTGGATATTGACAGCAGCGAGAAAAGTAAACTTCGAGAGTGAACCAAAAAACTTTTGTAAACACGAGAGAAACTTCTTTCGATATACAAATAAAAGAGCAAATTCGCTCTTGATAAAATCATTTGTAATTTTCATTTTGGGAAAACTGAAAACATCGGCGTCGGGGTGGTAGGATATGCGCTTCGAATTTAGGGTTAACCTAAGTCTCAAGTTGAAGTTGAGGTGTGAATGTGTTCCATTCCCTGGTTGATGATGCTGATCTGTTTCTACCATTACATCCAAACAATGGGTACGTTGAAGTTTCAAGGCAACGAAAAGCTGCTGCTGCTGCTGAAATCAAGAAAAATTAGACTTCACTTCTGGTTAGGCAAACATGCTTCAGCCTTCCAAACAGAGACATGTTATTCTAATGGCTGTGAACTATGTTGTTAGGATCACGGTGCAGACAGACTAAGCGAACACCTCCCGACATCTGTAAAAAATCTGCGGCATTCTAGTTGTATCGCCACGGAAAAGACTGCAGACAAATTACTGTCGTTCTACGATTTTGCCAAGGACCTAGACTTAAGAGATACCACCAACTGCGAAGCCTGTGTAAAAAGCGCACCGTGTAACAATTCCTCTGTAATAATTGTCGTGCTTTTGCTAATATCAGGTAGCAGGTATTTTGTGCTGATATAGTGAATACAATGAACCAGTATTATGTGTTGAGTTTTATTGCTCTGAGTATAGAAAATTTCGAACCCCGACAAAAAAAAACCAAGAGAAAACTTTCGATTGGCTTTTTGAACCCATTGCCCGGCAGTTCTGTAAGTGCTGTGAAAGGTCTTAGATGTTTTTCATTATTCAAAAAAGTAAGAACTAAGGGCGCCCGCACACGGAGCGTCACGACGCGTACAAGAATCGTCCTGTAGCGATAACTCCTCTGCGCTTTAAAATAACAATCTTTTCCAAGGAACCCTTGCAAAGTATTATTACATTGTAATTGTACATATGAATAAATAGCACAAAATTTAGCCGCTCAATCTGAGATTTTCAGAAATGTTTTAATAAAAAATCTCAACTTTACAATATCGTCTTTCACCGCTTACACCCGGTGACCGCTTTGACTACTACGCACGGCCTACTCCTCGTGTGCAGTGGTCTATTGAAATTGAAACAAACGCAAGCAGCACACAAGCGTAAGTGTCTCGCACGTCTCGTATTATACGTCTATGGCGAGATGTTTCTTGTTCAGAAGTCTCAATCAAAATGAATCGGATGTTTTTGACATCAGGGATCAGGGAACATTTTCAGTAAGCAACTACTGATAGTCACTTCCAATTACAGCAACTTGTAGTTGCGTTGCAAATTGGACGCGCTCTATTATTCGGTATTGGTCAACTACGGCGGGCTGCAGGAAATAACCCCTCAATGAAATAACCCCCCAAATGAAAGATGAAATAACTCCCCAAAATTTGTATGGAGGTGGGGATTTATTTCATATGAAATAAGCCCCCAAAATTGCGGACTTATTTCATGGGTTTTTGGGGACTTATTTCATACTTCAAATTGGGGGTTATTTCATAGTGGAATAAGTCCCCAAATTCAACTATGAAATAAGTCCCCAAATTTGGGGACTGAAAGTGCAATAAGGCCAAGTGCTAAAATAAAACCTCGCACCTACTCCAAATCAAACAGTGACCCCAAGCAGGGGGGTTGCAGGGGGGCAGCATGCCCCCCCACACGCATTGCACTGTTTATGGGATCCCAGGGTGCGAGGCTTTATTTTAGCACTTGGCCTTATTGCACTTTTAGTCCGTGAAATAAGACCATACGAATTCATTTACCCAAAGTGCAATAAGGCCAAGTGCTAAACTAAAACCTCGCACCTACTCCAAATCAAACAGTGACCCCAAGCAGGGGGGTTGCAGGGGGGCAGCATGCCCCCCTAAACACGCATTGCACTGTTTATGGGATCCCAGGGTGCGAGGTTTTATTTTAGCACTTGGCCTTATTGCACTTTGAGTCCGTGAAATAAGGCCATACGAATTCATTTACCCAAAGTGCAATAAGGCCAAGTGCTAAACTAAAACCTCGCACCTACTCCAAATCAAACAGTGACCCCAAGCAGGGGGGTTGCGGGGGGCAGCATGCCCCCCCCCCCCCCCCCCCCCCCCCCCCACAGGCATTGCACTGTTTATGGGATCCCAGGGTGCGAGGTTTTATTTTAGCACTTGGCCTTATTGAACTTTGGGTAAATGAATTCGTATGGCCTTATTTCACTTTCAGGAAGCCATAGTGAGTCATAACACCTTGAACACTTGAAATCCATTTTGGGGAATTATTTCATACTTATTTGGGGACTTATTTCATCTTTGATTTGGGGAGTTATTTCATTTTTCATTTAGGGGGTCATTTCATTGGGGGGTTATTTCCCGGAGCCTTTATAAACGTGTGTCACTGTTTCAACAGAAATGTTTATAAATAAAAAAAAAATTAGTTAATCGCAATTCATTTAAAATTGCTACTTGCCAAAACGTAATAAATGTGATGGAAAATTACTAGAATATATCTGAGCTGCAAAGACCAGTACAGGATTTGGTGTTCGGTGAAGCTGTCCAAGTTAATTGAACACACACATTTCTGGACTGTAGAGCATCGGAACCGATGTCAGCTATATAAGCACATTTACAAAAAAATAGATAGTAAAAGATGGCAATTTAGATAAAATTTTCATGAAGTCTGCATTCGCAATTTCACATCTGTTATCCTCATTAAACACTGTTCTTTTCACTCACTTATGCTGCTCTGTTTGAATCTATTTGTCAAACATCAGCCCTATTCTCCTATCCATCGGTGGGAATTTTCTCCCTATATTCACTCATCACTATTCTGTTGTCATTAGAATTCGAAGTGAATCTGTTTAAAGTCGGTAATATTGTGCGCTATTCTACTATTCACGTGAATGCATTCATTTCGGTGCAGGGAAATAAGTCCACGGGAACTAAGTCCACTAAGGGACTTAGTTCCCATTTAGTGGGAAATAAAACCACTTTCGCGAAGTGGACTTAGTTCCCATGTTAAGTGGGAACTAAGTCCATTTTTTTATGGGTTAGGTTAGGTTAGAATTAAACAAACAAAAAACTGTAAAGTGCAGTTAGTTATCACACTCTTTAAGCAAAGTCTTAAGCTTATCATGGTGACATAAAGCCAAAGTTTCAAAACCTTACCTCGCACCTACTCCAAATCAAACAGTGACCCCAAGCAGGGTGGTTGCAGGGGGGTTGCAGGGGGGCAGCATGTCCCCCCATATGCATTACACTATTTATGGAATCTACTTGCGATTTCGTAACTAATCTCATAAACAGTGCAATGTATATGGGGGTGGCATGCTGCCCCCCTGCAACCCCCCTGCTTGGGGTCACTGTTTAATTTGGGGTAGGTGCTAGGTCACGGTACCTATATTACTCTGTCTCAGTTAGAAGTTAATTTCTATTTTGTTAATAAAAATTGCAAAGTACCTACTTGACTCTTTAATTTTATTTTGTTCTTAGTCGACAGTGAGAATTTACTTTACATTAAAAGGGAACTAAAACCACTCAGAGTTTTGGGAATTTATTTCCCACCTTACATGGGAACTAAGTTCACTTCGCGAAAGTGGTTTTAGTTCCCACTAAGTCCCTCAGTGGACTTAGTTCCCGTGGACTTATTTCCCTGCACCATTCATTCCATACAATAATTTTTCATGCAACTATCAACACATTTATGAATTGAATTCGACTTCGTTCATATATCCAATACGGGAACGTATGCAGCGGTCGATACGTTGATACGGCCGCTATTTCTCGTTTAATATTGGCTCTGAGCTCCTCTACCGTCGCCGGCTTGTTGGCATAGACCAATGATTTAATGTAGCCCCATAAAAAAGTCTAGAGGCGTTAAATCACACGAGCTCAGCGGCCAATGGACGGGTCCGTTTCTCGAGATAACACGTTCACCGAACTGAGACTTCAATAACTCCATTGTTGCATCCGCTGTGTGGCTTGTTTCACCGCCTTGTTGGAACCACATATTACTGAGATCCAATTCATGCAATTGTTAATAGAAATAACGTTCCAACATGTCTCTGTAGCGAATACCATTTACCGTAACGAGACGGTCGTTTTCATTGGCGGAAAGAAATGGCCCAATGACGCCACCGGCATGAAAACCGCACCAAACAGTGACTTTTTGCGGACGAAGTGCTGTTTCATGAAGCACATGAGGGTTCTCACCTGTCCGGTAACATATTTTGCTTATTGACGACGCCGTTTAACCAAAAATGCGCTTCATCGATGAAGATGATTTTGCGATGAAATTCTTAATTTTCTTCCATCATGTCCAGAGCCCAATTCGAGAACGTACGTCGCTATGATCAAGTGGCTTCAGTTCTTGAGTCAGCTTGATCTTGTAAGGGTGAAGGCCAAGATCCTTACGCAAAATTCTCCATAATGTGGTCTGGTATAGCAATATTATCCGCACTTCAGGCAAAACGTAGTCTCACTGGCACGGCAACATCAAGCAGCGTATATTCTGACTCAATTTTTTTCACTAGACTATGAATTGATTGTCTACTGGGACGACAATTACGGCCGAAAATTGGCGTTAACGCTCTTAAAGTTGCGGTCACCGACTCGGAATTTCGGTGTTCAATTTTAATTATTTGTAAATGTTGTTCCTAACCATCGACCATACCACGTCGAGTTAATAGGTTCTCGTCGAGGAATATATATGTAAGATTAGTTCGTAAAATAGTTTTTAGGCCGAAAGGCAATAATTATAAGGTTATAGTTAAGTTTAGAGCGTCCGCATAAAGACCAATAAATAGGAATAAGTATCCTGTTAATTTTAAGTTAGATTTAATCATTTTTGTCTAGTATGTAAGTATAGATATTTAATAATGAATAAAAAATGAATTTCAAAGTAATCGGTTCTCGTCAGATCACCGAAATTAAACGACGTTGGGCGCGGTTAGTACGTAGATGGGGCACCGTTTGAGAACAACCGCGTGTCGTTGGACAGTCCCATCTACGAGTTGAGGTAGATCTAAGTGTATCGGCTTCTGCCGACAGCCACCTAACTTAACCTAAACGTTGTTCCTTCGTGGACTTCACCATGATTTTGAATATTTTGACATTGACAGTTTGGTAATCGGTTAAAGGGTGCGTTCACACTGAAAGTTTGAAGTTGTCAAGTGGCTAATGTAAGACGCTTTACATAAAGCAGCGGTTTGTGCATACTGACCCTCGTCAGCTTGTATAAAAGTCTCTCTAACTACCATCAGGCATGTAACTAACGACATTCCCAAAGACCTTATTAACATTCGGATGTAAACTAATTTACCGGAGATTGGCGGGGTTTGTGCTATCTTTAACCCCCGCCGGAACAGGGTGTACCACGGCGGTCTTCAATGGATAATTTACATTATTCAGCGCATTGTTAAACAGCTTGGCAAAAATATCACAGCCTTAGGTGTCTCATTACTACCTTTGGGATACCGTCCACTCAGGCCGACTTTTTGTTCTTAATTGACTTGAAGATGCACATATGCGTATGGTTTTTATCAATTAATACTGTGAAAGCGGTATTCTCAGACCGCCAATTCTCAAGTTCGGTACGGAGATAAAATCCGAAGAGCTCTATTCTCAATGCCGTGGTTGCTTAAGCTTGAAGCTTGACGGTCGATGTCATCATTTGCCACGTTACTGTTGGTCAACGGATTGTTGCCACTCAAACGTATATCTCGTCTAATAATCTGGAGAGCGCGTCCAGTGTGGCCTTCGGTAATCGAACGAACGTTTTAGAGCGGTTTAGAACGTCGTAGTCCCCCAGCAGCGTTTGCTCGTTAGGGATCCGTATTGCCGCGGCAAGCCCGTAGTAGTCACCATCGTAATCGATCGCACACAAACAATTTCGCGTGAGAAAGCCTGCGCTCGTCAATTCTAGGCTTGCGCCTGTTAGGGTCAAGTCCAAGAAAAGCCGCTTCTCGGAAAAGATGGGATATCCGCCGCATACCTTCAACTCAAGTTTGTACTCACTCATATTCATCAGTCGTATAACTGGTTGCCCATAGGATTTGGGAAACATTTCCCCCATGCCGGATGTTTGGTAATAAGGTCTCCGGTCAAGAAGTAATAATTCTCATCTGAATGCAGCTGTAGGCTTCAAAACAGGCTTCTCTAGCTCTGCTATGAATTAAGTGGGTGTAGGTGCTTCAGGTGCGAAAAGCTACCCCACTTATATTGGCCTCCGGCTATGGAGATTAATGCATATAACTCCTTTCATAAGAACATGTGAATACATACTTAGGGATGATTTGATCAAATTAAATACGAATACCTTCTCGATACTTTGGATTCGATACAAGTTAAATTAGTGTCGATGACTTATTGATTCGATCCAAGAATCGAATGGAAGTACTCTTAGCGTATCGAATTGTTTATACTAACAAATAAAATGTCCATTTACTCTTTTTTGAGTTTACTTTACTCTTACTCTGGGTTTTCTCTATTTTTTCTTACACCAATTTCAAATGAACGGACTGTTGTAATGTAACCATGTTACTTTTCGTGAGTGAAACAAACAACAAATATATTCGCATAACTTGGATTATCGCCGTACGATATTGTTTCGGTAGTAGCTTTCCATCTCATATTCGTAAAAGTAGATGGCGACAGCAAGCGGAAGTAATATCTTCTGGCGATTATCGTTTCATTCACATAACCACCAATATATACGTCTGAAACCATCAATTCACAAATGGATTGTCTTACGCTTGCTATTGCCGGCAGCTTGGTTCATTTTGCTCTCCGTTGTACGCAGTGCGCCTTTGCTTTATATTTTCCGTTATCGTTGTAACTAAATTGCAATGGCTCCTCCAATCTAATAAGTGTGGGGTATCGATACCCCATTGGTAGTACTATAAAGTACTGATATCGGAACTACCATGGTGTCGAGTCAGCCCTATAAATACTGAATTTTCCGTCAAACCTAAGTTTCTTTCTCAGTTGTGTACAATTTAGTCGTGTATAAGTCTACTACGATTTCGGAGGCTCATCTGCAGTAGGTAATAGGGACTGAAAAATGACACGAGTAAGGAAGCGACAAAAGACGTTTTCGACGAATGGCAACAGTGATCGAGGTGGTTATGTCGGCTTATTTCCATGAGTCTATGGCCTAAATTAAATTAGAAGTCAATTATGCCCATGAATTATTGTAACCGTAAATATCGTTATAAAGGGGGACAAATTGTTAGCAAGAAAATTAAAATGTATATATACATGCAACTAGCATCCAAGTTAAAAATCCAAGCATGTAAAATGCTGTCGCGAAGAACTCAAGGTTTTTGATACTCAGCATAAGGTATCGCTCTGCTGGGTTCCGAGACATGAAGGCATTCTAGGCAACGAGAAAGCGGATGAATTAACAAAACAAGGTTCGGCAGCTGTGTCAGAACAAGCTGATCCCTCTGTGCTCATCCCGCCTTGCACACCCAACACATCAGGTACAGATTCCTGGGGAGACATTTCTTGCATGACCTAGACGAGCTCTCCAGCAGACCGATAGACAGGATAATGAACTTGTTGGACATTAACAATTTACTACCCTGAGATGTAACATAACCTTAAGAAACTCTCCATACGCATTGCGCGCCATGTTCTTATCAACGTCATATTTAATACTAATGGAATGAAGCATGTATTTTCTTTTTTTTCCATCTTCTATCTCTTTTTTTGTGAAAACCTTTTTCTTCTTCTTCAATGAATTAATAATAAAATCTCTTCACCTTTTTATTCGTTTTTGCTCAAGTTGATTTTTTGTATTCGCACCGCATAACTCTAATAGGTTATGGGCCCAGTGCCAACTAATTAATTTAACGCATTAATTGGAAAACAATTATTTCTATCTCACCGTGGAAGCAAATAAAATCGACAAGATTATTTAATTAATCTTTTACAAAACAAACATGGCGCATACCAATTCGATTCGCATCGAAACTTTATCCAAGCATAATTATGAAACCTGGAAAATCCAAATTGAAGCCATTTTAGTAAAGAACGAAACATGGATCTATATCAGCGGAGAGAAACCAAAACCCGAAGTTATCGGACAAAACGAAGATGAACGATCAAAATCCCAGCAAGCTCAAGACGCATGGATAATCGAAGATCGAAAGGCAAAATCGGATTTAAACCTAGCCATCAGCCCATCAGAACTCAGTCAAATACGCGGATGTGCAACCTCAAGGGAAATTTGGTTGAAACTCGAATCAATATACGCATCTAAAGGACCAGCCCGAAAAGCAACCTTGCTGAAGAAATTAACTCAGAACAAGATGGCCGAAACAGACGACATAAGGGAGTATCTCTCTAAATTTTTCGACGCAGTTGACAAATTACAAAATATGGAAGTCAACATTAATGATGATCTATTAGCAATCATGTTACTATACAGTCTTCCCGACTCTTTCGAACATTTTAGATGCGCCATCGAATCCCGCGACAACCTCCCTGACATCGAAACTCTAAAAATAAAAATCATCGAAGAATACGAAGCAAGAGTTCGCAAATCACAGGACAGTCCATCTGGAGCACTGTTCGCCAAGCAAAACGTCAGCAACACACGAAACTCTAGGGAGACTTACAACGAAAAGCAAATTAAAAGTAGGAGCGGAAACAACACAGCGAATGTTCCCTTCAAATATAATTGCAATTTCTGTGGAAAGAAAGGTCACAAGGCAGCTGACTGTTTTAAGAAGAAGGACACAAAAACAAAGAAGGAGCGAACAAACACCTTATACTTCATGGACAGTTCCAATAATTGCGTTACTGACGAAAGATGGTGTCTGGACAGCGGTTGTACTTCGCACGTCTGCAAAAATGAAATACTTTTGGAAAATATTCAGTCGATAAAATCCAGTCTGAAGCTAGCAACAACCACATCCTCATGTGTGACATCGAAAGGCGACGTAGCAATATCGACATGGAATGGTGAGAAGAATGTGTCTCTGAAGCTTCACAACACATTGCATGTACCAGATTTGCGCACCAACTTGATTTCAATAGCCAAGATAGTCGACAAGAGCGATCAAGTACTTTTTACAAAAAACAAGGCCCTCGTCCAGAACAAATACGGGAAAACAAAAATCGTCGCTGATCGCGACGGAGATTTGTTTTACCTGACTGAGGAACACCATGAAAGTAACATTCTGTCGAATAATGCATCCGGAGACCCCGAGCTGTGGCACCGAAACCTCGGTCATCTAAACGCTCACGACTTGTTTCTCATGGCCAAAAAGGGATTGATACCTAGTTTCAGAGCTCATCCAAAAACATGTGAAACGTGTATAGCTGCCAAACTTACACGCACACCATTTCAAAGTCGGATTGAACGCTCCAAAGAACTACTCGACATCATACACAGCGACGTTTGCGGCCCAATGCGAACACAGTCACAGGGCGGATCTCGTTATTTCGTAACATTTGTTGACGATAAAAGTCGATTCTGCATGATATACTTTATACGTGGTAAGAACGAAGTCATTTCCAAATTTAATGATTTTAAAAATTTTGCAGAGGCACAAACTGGACGAAAAATTAAAGCACTGCAGTCTGACAATGGAACTGAGTACTGCAATACAGAAATGGACAACCTCCTGAAGCGATTCGGAATAAAGCGGCGCCTAACAACCGTATACACTCCCGAACAGAACGGCGTTGCCGAAAGAAAAAACCGGACCTTGGTAGAGTCAGCCCGATGTATGATGAAGGAATCTGGACTCCCACCGTCTTTCTGGGCCGAGGCTATCGCAGCAGCAAATTACATTCGAAACCGATGTGTTACAAAAAGTCTGGAAGGAGAAATACCCTACGAGATATGGACAGGCAAACAACCCAAATTAAACTATCTCCACCCATTCGGAAGTAAAGTCTATATACTGGACAAGACTCCCGGCAAAGGAAAATTCGACGACAGGGCTATTGAAGGAATTTTCGTCGGTTATCCTGACACACAGAAGGGCTACAGGGTCTGGGTCCCATCTCAAAAGAAAATTCACGTGTCAAGAGACGTTAAATTCCTCGATCATCATAATCGAGGTAATTTCGGAGACTTTATCTTTGAGGAAACCATGAACGGGCGTTACAGTTTAGAAAACTATGTAACTATTACCAATCAGATTACACCAAGTAATGAATATGAGAACGTCAAACTGGAAAATGAAATGACGGATACTATCAGGAGAACATCACTCATCACACCTAACAACAAGCGTGTACAAAGAAAGCTACCGAAATACAAGTATGCTCCAGGAAGACCAATCAAGCTAAAAACCGGGAAACGAGGACGTCCAAGGAAATTATTCAAACAGCTTCAAGACACTGAGAATAACATCAACGATCAGTGGCAGGGCGATCAGGAGGAGAAAGAGGAAGCAACAAATCTTGCCATGAGCGCTTGCGAAGTACCTTTCTCACAAGCAGTATCAGGAGATCACAAAATAGATTGGGAGAATGCTATCTACACCGAAATGAAAAATCTGATAGAAAATGACACCTGGACGATCGTGAACAAACCGGAAAATGCGAGGCCGATCGGCTGCAGGATGGTACTACGAAACAAATGGACTGCTGACGGACTGCTTGAAAGGCGAAAGGCAAGGCTAGTAGCAAAGGGATTCACTCAGAGACCGGGCGTAGATTTTCATGACACATTCGCGCCAGTTGCCAGGTTAACCTTGAGACTGTTAATCGCTCTCGCCGCGAGGGAGAATATGAAAATTTCTCAATTGGACATCACATCAGCATACCTAAACGGAAAGATAGATGAGGATATCTACATGGACAAACCTATTCTATTGGAAGCAATGTTAGAAAGAATGTCAAACTCCGAATGTGACAAAAACATTCAACGGAAAGCTGGCGATATGCTCAAACATCTGCAAGGAGGAAACGAAAAGGTCTGCAAACTCAACAAGGCTTTGTACGGATTGCGTCAATCCGGACGTCAATGGAACCTTGAAATCGACAAAACATTGAGAAGAATTGGACTATATCCGACGGACTCCGATCCTTGTATATACGCTGACAAGGTCAAGCAAACTTTTACATTGCTTTATGTTGACGATATTTTAATTTTTTCCAGCGATCTAAATATGGAAAACCACATCAAACGCACACTGTCCGAGTCCTTCACTGTGCGCGATCTTGGTGAAGCAAACTACTGTCTAGGGATCCAGATCAAACGATCTAGGGATAAGATCCAACTGTCACAGAGCGGATATATAGAGGATATTCTAAAAAGATTTGGGATGGAAAATTGCAAACCGGTAGCTACTCCAATAGCAGCTGATTGTAAGCTTGTAAAGGAAAAACAAGATTCTAAGGATCAGCAACTTGATATACCATTTAGAGAGCTTGTTGGTGCCCTAATGTACCTTGCAGTGGCCACTCGGCCTGATATTGCATATGCAGCAAGTGCTCTCAGTCAATTTAACAATTGCTACAACAACTCCCACTGGATCGCCGCCAAACGCGTACTTCGATATCTGAGAGGCACAAGTCATTACGAACTGGAATTCGAAAGGGATGAAGACGAAGTCCTATCGTGCTATGTCGATGCAGATTGGGGAAACTGCCCAATAGACCGTCGATCTTACACCGGCTCGGTGTTCATTCTCGGAAAAGCAACGATATCCTGGGAATCCCGAAAGCAACGTACAGTTGCCTTATCTTCAACCGAGGCGGAGTATATGGCTGTCAGCGATGCGAGCAGAGAAGCCGTTTTTTTATTGAAATTCCTCAAAGAATTGGGATTCGAAAATCTCTGCAAGGTGAGGATGTACAATGACAATCAAAGCGCTGGAAAGCTGGCTGAAAACCCTGTTCACCACGCTCGATCTAAACACATTGACATAAGATACCACTACATCCGTGATGTGCTGAGAAATTTACCTGTATCACTTAAATATATACCAACGGAAGAAATGGTCGCGGACATTCTCACTAAGCCACTGGCCAAGCTGAGCCATGAAACTTGTTTACTTGGACTTGGACTCAAATCATTTCCGGGCAATAAATTGAGAGGGGATGTTGGACATTAACAATTTACTACCCTGAGATGTAACATAACCTTAAGAAACTCTCCATACGCATTGCGCGCCATGTTCTTATCAACGTCATATTTAATACTAATGGAATGAAGCATGTATTTTCTTTTTTTTCCATCTTCTATCTCTTTTTTTTTGTGAAAACCTTTTTCTTCTTCTTCAATGAATTAATAATAAAATCTCTTCACCTTTTTTTTCGTTTTTGCTCAAGTTGATTTTTTGTATTCGCACCGCATAACTCTAATAGAACTTCGCCAAATCCACAGGATGGTTAGTATCGAACTACACAGTGAGTAATTAATCTCAGTTTTTGTGGACAGGGTAAAAATATGAGTAAGGCCCTCCCCCGATAGGCATCACAATGGGGTAGCATTGACCTGAGTGTGGCACTAAGCCAGGCCGAATACCTAACCTAACATCCAAGTTATGCATTAACTACATTCATAGCTTAGGTGCTTACCTTCGCATAGTAAGAACTATAATGTTGTACATCTGATGGATGTATTAAACTATGTCAGAAAGCCAAATGAAACAGTAAGGACAAGAGACTAATATAAAAACCGCACATTTGCTTACCTTTCTTATTTTGTTGCAGGCCAATCGCCTACTACTTAAGCAAGTGTTCCATTTTCACGAGGACATTCATAACACCAATAATATTAATACTTAAAAACTTAATTAGAGTCGCGTTTAACTCTGCAAGAAATCAAGCAGAAATCGTCAGAAGTTAACCACACGAGTATCCAACAACGACAAGCTCATGATATGCGAATCGAAATGTGATCTTTACGACAGATTAACCTTTAACGTCAATCTTGCAGAAATTTAATATTACACAATACATGTGCGGATAATTATACGTTATGGAAATCTGAACAACAAACATTAACTTAATAACAGGCTATCCAAGTAAAATAAATCAACAAATTAAAAGCACTGATAATAGGCATATACCAAAGATCACATAAGTAAGTCAGTCCATCAGATCTAAGTGTGACCATTTGTCAAAATTGCGCTACCAGCAAAGTTACTCAACGCCTTCTCGTGTGCAGATCATTCTTGACACACATCCTCCAACCTGACAAACAAATTGCTTTTTAACCACTATTGCAGCGTTCAATCGTGTCAAATCTGTTGGCATATAATTAAAATTTATTAATTGTGCACAGACACTCGCATTCTATATGCAAAATAGATAATTTTCTTTGTGTCTTAGAAGCCCAACAGCGGATACTTCGCATTTGGAAAGAGGAAAAACCGGTCCAAAGCAAGACTTGTACAAACTGAAGACTTTCCTCCGCCAATCATACAAGTGAGCTAATAAAATAAACAAACTACAAAAATGCTAATGTTAAGTTAATGTCAGTTCTTTGGACGATCTTATCTTTAAAATAAAAATAAATAAAAAACCTCTCTCATGTCAATCGACTTATGGTCAGGGTTTGATTGATAAATGCCTCCATTCAGATTCAGACATTAGATCATAATTTATTTGCAGCACCATTTGACCGGAGAGGCGTGGAGAATATAGCGATAAAGTTGAATAAAATAAAAATAATAATTAACAATTCCGATTGAGTTATATAGTTTGCTGTAATCTTGTGACAAGTTAAACTACACTACAATGAAACGACAAAGGGTTAATTATGCAGGAATAGTTTATAATGCAAAAGAAAAATCCTCCACTCGGGCTTGGGTTCGTATAGACAATAAATGTCACGTATAAATTGCGACGTCTACGTGTTGTTTTTTACTTGATTTTGAACTAGGAAATTTTTGCAGCAAGCGAAGGAGTCACGCTTCTAAAGAAATTTAACTATATGAAACAGTCGGTGGTTATTAGGTCCAACTTTAGTTGCGCGCCAGTGACTTTAGTCAGAGGCGACGATGTTACGTATACGTCACCGTGGCTCAGCGGAAAAGATTATCATTTATCACAGTTTAATTAGTTTTTGTGTGATAATGCACTTCCAGTTAAGATGCAAGGCTTCCGTCAATTTATTTTGGCATAGCTTCCATCATTAATGGTTGATTGAACAATGACAACTTGTGATTGCATGCAAGTGAAGTTCGGGCTGGAGTTACAGCGGTGTTTCACGACTTGTCACATCTGATCATTAAACTTCATTTTGCGGTGCTTGTCAATTCTATTCATTATTCTGGAAAAACCTTTTCACCCAACAGTAATCGAACCTAAACAAGCGTCTTCTCAGGTAGGTACACATCGCAATTCATCATCAAGCCACAAGTTCAGCTCTTCCACATTTTTCTAAGCACTCACATGTTAGTTCATTCGGTTTCTTTATTTTTCCCACAGGAAACAGGACTGTAACCCCAGCCCCTACTTCACGTGGAAGCAATTACAAGTTGTTGTTGTTCATTCAACCATTCCATATCACGGATATCGAAACTTATATACAGTTGCTTTCGGAGAGATCAAAGATGTGATATTGAAAGTTCATGGGCTTGGGTCGAATAAATGTGGCATTAAACATCAAATCATTCACATTGCCAGGCAACGTATTTGAATTACGAATTTGCTGTTGAAAAACAAACAAACTCATGTGATTTAAGCCACCGCGTCCCAGCACAATTTTTATTTGCCTTCACCACCTACAGTAACCGTTTTTGGGACAAACAAATCCAGCCAATTGCAGATATATACTGCATAGCCCCTACAGTGCCTAATAGCGTATCCAGACAAGACACACAGGTCGATATCGAACGGCAAATTTGAGCTTTTTATTACTGTTTATAATCTTGGATTCTTTTCAGACTTTCACAAGAGGTGGGACAGTGAATAACATTTTAAGTATTCCTGTATGGAATTTGAACCTCGAACCTCGGACACAACAATCACTAAAGGATTATAACTAATTATTATCATGATTCGCTGCGAACTGCTTAGAAAAACAGAAATTCAACGTTGAATACCTTAGCACGATTGGACTAGCCAGAGTCTGCAGAGTGCTCCTGAGCAAGAGATTCTACGCTGATCCAGTCATCACCCACAAATGCCAACAAAATATGAAACCGATTACGAGACATCATCAAAGAGGTAGCCGAGAGCACTGGTTATCCAGAAAAAGAGCCCGTGATATGACGATGACCACACTCACTGGAAAATGGTGACACAACGTCCACTTCTAAATACACCATGCAACTGACTTCTGGCTTTAAGAACGGAACGCTGGATTCTCGAAACCGAGATGGAAACCTAGTCAACGAAGGACGGCGCATCCACCAAAGCGACCATCCACCAATTCATCAACAAATTATGGGTTGAAGAAATCATGTCCGATAACTGGACTATCAGCTACATATGCCCCATCTACAAGAACTGCTAGGTCTTGCAAGAATTATCGAGTTATACCCCTGCAAATCGGCACGCAACAGTGAGGCTGGTGGCGCAGATCGACAAGAGATTCAAGTTGAACGCTGAGGCAAACCCGCCTATGATAGCATTCACCTTCAGGAGCTCTACGTGGCGATGCGTTGGCCGAACTCGGGATCCCAGCTAAACTTATCCAGCTTGACACTTGAAAACGCGTAGTTCAATGTGCAGTTTGGAAATAGCTCATCAGAACTATTCCCAAATTGCACGGGACTGCGACAAGGTTAATGCGCTATCATGTGACTCTTTCATCTTGTTCTAGAGCAGATAGTGTGCAGGACAGGTGTCAATACTGGAACAACACAGGAAGGCATTATCTTCAAAAGTTCCGTCTTACAACTGGGGAATGTAGTAGATATACTGACATCATAGGCCGATTCTAGCGTCCCGTGGTAGACCGAAGCAAGTATACTTGGACTAAGCAAGCAAACATTTGTCCACTGACTATGATAAAACATCAATTTTGATAGCAGCTTCCTCAGCTTCCTAGAAATATACATAGGCTCCACGAATGACAGGCACCTTATGGCTGAAAAACATGTACAGCAAGAGCCGTTCAGCAAGATGATTTTGTATGTAAAATGATATATTATGATACATGCAATGCATCGATTGTAGTAGAACAGCACAATTTGGTACAACTTTTCCGGCTTGACGTTTAGTACTGTGAAATTCTATGACAATAGCTAACATCTTAGTTTGCTCGTTCACTCGTTCAGTGATGAAAAGGTCAGGCACAAAGCATACTGCATGAAGGCAATTTCTTACTGCACATGTATTTCATTTGCGTTTGATGCATGCATTAACGCGTGCGTCCCAGCTGCACATGTGTTTCAGCAATTAGACAGATCCGAATTGCAATTATAGTCGAGTGAAGAGGATCTGCGACTTCCAGCCCCCAGATTAAAAATGAGAAGGAATGCCAAACCTCCGTTTTTAAGACAAAGCTGTCGCGGATATGAGAGCGGAAAATTAGAAGCAGCGTGCCCAGTCTTTGGCAGGCTCTCCAGTACTCGCGCAGCCCGTTAAGTAATTAAGTGTATGCGTGCAATTTGACAGAAATAAAATGGCATAACAACAAGATGTTTTTGAATTGAAATAATCGTGTATGTTGGAAATGTTAAACTATGAAAAGTTCTAAGAATTATATATTTTACTAAGCGTTTAACTTAAAATTACCAAAACACATCATTTTTGTTAGCATTGTCCTTGGAATCCACGGGGGGAATCGTGGAAACTACATAAATAGTTGTCGCATGAAATCGACTGCAAAAAGTGATTGCCAATTTGCAAAAGCAAAAGCGATAACCTTAATTTTGTTTTTACATGTCATGATTTTGAATATCGAATATTTAAATTATAACAAGTCTAATTTCCTGAAGAACCTTTATAAAAATAAAATTGCCATATAATGGTATACGGATTTTCTAAAAATGTAACCCCCTTTAAACTTCGGATTTGATTCTTTTTCTTCCTCATTGACAGCGAAGATCAGAATTAAAGGGACCATAACCTTCACACTTTACTGCTTTCCTATTGGTTTGCACGGGGGTCGCCGGTTTGACCTCAATAAACATCAGCAGACCTCTTGCTTTCGGATCACTTTATTACTGAGGCCAATCAAACGCTGGTGTTATTGCATTCGTGTGATCCATTGGTTCCAAGACCTGCCGATTTTTATTATTTCGACATTTATTTTCTCTTACCCTCCCAATATTTGTGATGTGTGAACTTCAATGTGAGAATGTGTAAAGATGTCAAAGGATTTAAACTCAATGGACGAAAAAGTAGCCCACTTTATCCGTCGCATTTTGACTACGCGCTGATTATGCTTCCCCTTCCACTTTGCACAAGCATATGGTTGGAGAAGCTAGTCTTAAGGCCCTGTATGGATCGCTAATGTCTAATACAGGGTGGCGCACCAATTGTGCTACAATAAGAAATTCAAATAACTTTTTTTAATCAATTATTTCATTTTTTTTATTCTGTAGAAAATTCAATTTTATATTATACAACTAATTGTTTTTGAAGATGATATACCGTAAATGACGTCAATTCTCATCCACGCATATGCGACACCTGATCAGAAAATTATTCATTGCGGCATGAAGGGTTGAAGTCCGGATCGGCTCAATTATTGTTTTAATGGACTGCTTCAATTCAGTCAAATTTCTTGGTTTCGTTTTGTACACTTCTTGCTTGACTTAATCCCATAAAAAAAAGTCTGGTGCAGTCAGGTCAGGTGACCTCGGGGGCCAGCGTAAAGTGGAGTTTCTGGATATTAATTTGTTTGGGAATTTTCGTTGGAGCTCCGACATAACCCGTCTGTCTATGTATGCAGTTGCTTCATCTTGCTTGCAACAAATGCTGCTGAAACGAATACCCTTTCGGCGCAGTTCTAGCTAAAAAAAAACTCCTTCAACATCTTCGAATAACGGTCCGAATTGACAGTTACTGTTACAGGTTTTTTTTTTTTAAAGTATGGCCCCACAATGCACCTTGATGAAACTGCGCACAACACAGTGACTCGTTCTGGGTGCAGTACCGTCTCATGGAGTATTTCTGGATTAGATTCACTTCATATACGGCAATTTTGCGTATTTATATTGCCTTTTAGATCAGAACCTCATCAGACATAAGCAAGCAATTTATCAACCTGTGGTCTTCTTCTTTCATTTCAATCATTTTTTGGCAAAATTCTAGGCGGATAGGCAAATCCAGAGGGTTTAACTCATCATGAATTATCCGTTATAATGACCGTCTGCTGACTCCAATTTGCGCCGATAAGTTTAGAGTCGAAACGCTTGGATTTGCCTGAATTGAGGATGATACAGCCACGAAAACGTCTTCGTAACGGATGTGACGAATTGTATGGGTTGGAGTCGACATTTTTATTTTTGGTGTTTGACCATCGGGCGTCGCCGAACAAAATGTTGCGCCTGTTATCTACGCGTAGAATACTTGACATAAATAACGTTTAATATTGACAGCTCGAACAGTTGCGGCTGTGGCTTCATTGTGTTAGGTCAGTCAATTTTGATGAATACCTGGCTTATTCTATGGAACGAAGTATGGGGAAAATACATTTATAGCCCATCATGATGGCTGTGGTCTTTAAGCTACGCAAAGTAACTGAAAACTGTTTGAAGTTGTTTTCTAACACAACAATTTCGTAAAAGACCAAGGCAATGAGAGAGCATATCACTTCCTCTCAACCGAAACTGTTACGAATTCCTGCCCAAGAAATTCTTTGGGCAGGTTGTAAAATAGCTGTCAAACGTCCTTACTATGACAGTTGATACATCAGTTTATTATGTAACTCTTCATATAAATCCGTATGTGGTTCGTCTCATTTACTTGTTGGACCAAATAATAACGTTACTTAATTTAACAATTTTCACTTATCTACACACTTTCAATTAAATATTTCTATTAAACTCGATTTCACAAATCGTTTTTGTCTTTCATTTGATGTTTCTGCTGTCACGTAATTTGTTTGTACTTCGTCATACTACAAAAGCGTTCATTTTCTTTTTCATAACTTCTTTAATCTCTGAGAGAATTTATCCCCACTCCCCGAAAAATGAGAGTTTACTTGAAATAAGTTGAAAAGTAAGGGAACATAGGTACCTGTTATCGATATATGCGAATAACAAATTCTTGCCAGACTAACTGTCAGAAAAAGAAGGTAATGCTTAACGAAAATGTTTGTCTTCAATCTTGTTTTGGACAATATGCTTTCAAACCATTTCAGTTTTTGTCAAAGAATCATTTTTGCTCATTAATTTGTTTTACACAACAATTTTCTAATATGGCATAGAATGAGTTTAGTGTAGCGGTGAGCAGTTGCCATCTTTCAAAAAGGAGAGAATCCCATATTGCGTTGATCCTTCATACAGCCAACTTTTGTGTTCGTCAGTTAAACGCAGACAAGAATTCAAATGTAAGAACCACCACAAATAAGCTTCAACTTACCTTTCATATATCACCTGAGCTTTGTGCAATTCGATTCCATTGTTTGCAGTGTTAGTTCGAGGTATCAAGCGAGCAGCAACCGATGTCCTATGCTGTGCCTTACAACGACACGGATCATGCTTGTCCAGATAATGTGCTAGCGTATCCCAGCCGCCTCCAACTCGTACCATTACATGGGATCGAAGAATCTGAAAACAAAAACAATTTTCTCATCAATCCAATCCAGTTAAAAAGTGCGTTTAAACAGAACACGCGTTTTATAATTAATTTATGTTAACCGAATTACAAGTTTCTCACTGCCGTTTAAATGTACACCACATTTTGAACTAGTAGCTAGAGTGTTGGGTTTCCCATAAAGCTCATAGTTGACGAGCGATTTACCATGTTATATTGCGGTTTTTAAAAAGAGAGCAACATTGTAAAAAAAATCCAAACGCATTGCACAAAATGCTATCCACGAGAAATATTGACCACTTATCACTTGTCTAATCGACTGTAATTTTGCTACGCTAATTGAGAGAGCTGCCGCACATGCTGATTCGATTATGTGTGAATAGATTATTATATTGGCACGGGGCTTGGCTTGTCTCATTCGCATAAAATATAGCCAGTTATAGACCCAAGTTAAATTGGAGTTTGCATACATTTTTCATGCCCGAGGGTCGGAATCAAATCCTCATAATCTCGAAGAAAGGTTAACAGCTCCATCGATCATGAGCCATTCCGACACACACCGACCTTACGTAATTGGATGCACTTAAAATGCGATGCAAAAGGATTAAGCTAAGCCAGCTTACGCAACAAATCACAAATCCAACCCCGATTTCAACCTATCCACGTTGGAATAACTGTGCTCTGTCGACACTGAATAGAATCAATAATGTGACAACTGTCACGTAATGGCATAGAATAATTAGTCCCAGTGCCAGTGAAAATAATTTATGTCACCTTCAATTTGTCTCTTGAATAAGTGTTGCTTTTTCCTCAGGAGATCAACGAAATGGGCATGTGACACCGATGCCATTCAATATCCAAAACGATAGGTATAGATTCAATTTCCCAGAGGCGCCCGTCGCAACGATCTGATTTGGCGGATAAATGTTTTGACATCCTTCTGATGAGAACTACATGGAAAAACCAGCGGGGATGGCACAGGTAAAAAGAGAGTGAAAGTTGACCGTTATATGTATTTCAAAACAAACTGGGATCACGGTTCGCACAAATGACCAGGCTATTAGCGGTGCTACAAATGATCGTGTCTCACCGGGGTATTGCTTTGCTTGCTTGCTTGCAAGCTAGCTAGCCCAACATGAGTGCGTTTTTCCCTCGAATAGAATGTTGTAGCAACAGCGGCGACGAAATGACACCGATCACCCAATTTGGCCGCCCAAGGGGAACACCGTGGTATGCTGCACATTGCACATCCGTGGTGCAACATGAACCATGACAGCGAAGAGATTTGTCTGAACAACATGCGTGTTTCTTTTGGACGACGACGATTACAACGACCAATTACGTTGGATTATTTATGTGCGACTCGCCTAGAGTAGACAGTTGTTACAGAATAGCCCGAGCCTAAACGGACACAGACGACGACTACGACACTGATGATGACTGAGTCTGAGACCAGTTGTTGATTTGATTTGGCCATAAGGCGCTTGTAGTTAACAGATTTCTTTTGGAGAGTTGATTTCAAGCGGAATCGCTGGGTAATGCACGAGTATCAAAGCTGTGTGTTATTAAAACTAACATTCTCTATGTAGGGTCTAGCAGATTGAACTTGGCTTGAATGAATAATATTTGCTTTTTTTATATCTAATGTGTGGTATAGTTGAGAGACTAAGGACAATGTTAATCGAAATAACTTGTTGAATTGACAACGAACGTGTTCACAGCGATTCAATGGAAACAACAGCGGTGGGAACAAGATCTGGAATGCAGTATGTACCTATTGGACTTCATGTTACAAATTTGTAAATGAGTTAACGCATTAGTTCGCACTTTAATAAGGACTTAATTTATGATCGAAATTGAGTCCCAATTTTATAAAATGAGTCTGCGATAACTTGAACCAATTTTGTAGTGAATTTCCATTCCTAATAAACGTTTTCTAGGCGTTACTTGACAGCTGTCAAACAACAAATTTGATAGGTAAAAACGCCGCGAACTATAAAATCACACTTTATAATAGGCCTGTTACAACAAAAAAAAAATTCTTCACAATTTAGTAATATATCCTTTTACCGTACATATACGGTTGGTAAAACTTTACAGAAGAGAGAGTTAAATATATACCGACGCGAATTTTAGCTCAGCAAAAGCGAAGAAAATGCATCAAATAACTTGGCGGCGCCAATATTTATCTGACATAACTGTCAGTTGTTTTGTTTGTTTTTAAATTAAATAAGGTCTGATTGAGAACAAATAAAAACAAAAGCGATTGGGAATGGATAACTCAAGAAAAGCTCACAAATGAAATTGACGCATAAATATTTAATTCCGTAAAAAAATATTATATGTGACCAGCAACGTATGAAGAATACCTAGGCATTGTATAGAATGCCGGCTAATTTTAGGCAATGTATGATATAGTAATTTTTTGGAACTTAGCTTTTATACACTTTGCCAAGGCATTCTATAGTATGCCGAATTGATGTTAGGCAAGGTGTAAAATAAAGGAGAGGTGTAAATATCGACTATATTATTAATATGGTCACGAACGTCATTATAGCTGCCATGAAACAAAGCCCAATGAAATTAAGTACGAACCCAAATTAAGGACTTCATTGCATTTATCGGTTCTCCAGAAAATTTATATTTTCGCGAATCAAACAGTGTTTGGGTGGACGGCTTCGCGCGTTTAATGGATTTCACCCGTTTCAACTGGACTTCAAAACCATTTTACTCGAAAACCTGCATCGGATTGCAACGCTACTTTTCGAACGAAGCCTAAAATGTATCAACATAAAAGAACGAATCACGAGTACAAAGTGGAAATAGGTGGTTTTACAACAGAAGCCGATTAGAGATTGCGAAGAAACTCAAATATTTAGGAGTAAAATTAAACCCAACCTTAGAATATGGTAAACATTTAACGGATAAAACCAATTCTTCTCAAAGATTTTTGCGTCTATCATGGAAAAATGTTTTTTTTTTTTTTCAAACAAACGGATTTTTCTTTCAACAAAATATAGAATATTTGATTCAGCTGTTAAATCAACTCTTTGTAACGCCTCGCAATTTTAGGGATCAAATGAGTATGAAGTAATCGAAAAATTTCATAGGAACTTCTTGAAAAATTATTCAACTTACCAATGAAATCCCCGAACTACACAATCTATTTGGAAATGTGTCTTCCAATGCTTTTTACAAGCACTCTCAAACGGCAAGCGGATTACATTATTAAAATAGGTTCGTATTCAGACTTCCGATTAACAACAAAAATTGCTGTCGTATGAATTAAGAAACCAGGACTGATGGCGGTGGGTGACAAGATGGGTAAACATTGGAAACGCGTGTGGAGGAACTATTTCATTCAGTCTAAACAACCTTCGTGTGGCATTTATAGAGAAAGCTTCCGAATCAGATAGCAGATTATTGTATTCTCACCTGAACTTCAACCTGAAGGACAAGAACTATATATTTCAATGACTCACTCAGCTATAGTGAAATATCTGCTATGCTTTAAAAGAGGTGGATGTGAGTTTCTTGGTTTAAATGGCAGCCCATATAATGGAAGCTTCAACCAGTTTTGTAATATTTGTAACTTAAAAGCGAAAGCAGGCTACTTTCACATTATTAGTGTTTGTCCAATCTACAAACCACAAAGACTAGCTTACTTCGGAAAAAAATTCCTTACCATGCAGGAGACAATACAAATTTTGAACGAGTGTGATTGCAAAAAGTTATTTTGTTATCTTAAATCCATTTACATATATAGGTCGTTATTAGTAGCAGAACATTATGATTGATTATGTTTATTAAAAAATAAAAAAATCATATTGTTAAAGTTACAAGTGTTCGTTCATGTATAAGCATTTTGCTAACCGAGCTGACGGGTAAGCCATATAGTCTTAGAGCCCACAGCATTTTTTGGGAGTGAAGATATAACCAAAATTAGGATATATCAAAGTTAAGTGCCTTCAAAACCTTCGCAAAACTGCACCTGACAATCCCGATGATATTCTTAGGACTAACAAAGACGTTCATTTAATATATTAGAATAAGAATATTTTTGATAATACATTTATTTTATAAATAGGTGCAATAATACCAACCACATAAATTTGTTTTTTAGTTTTATTTATCAGGCTATACTCGTAAGTACGTCTGGCAAGTGGTTTGCCCCATGCAAAACGTCTGGGACCCACATTTTCGGAATCAGCTCACTTCAACCATTATTTTGGTATAAATAATATTCGGTTATACCAATTATTTTAAAAAAGTTTTTTTTGCATACTATTAGTACGTCTGGCATGGGGATAGCCCCAAGCAAAACGTCTGGCACCCACAGATTTGTGTAGATGGCTTCAACCTCTTTCATTTAATACTATTCATAAGTGGTTATATCTTCGATCCAGGATTTGGAAAAAAAACGTATTTTTACTTTACTATTACTAACCTTTGCCCCAAACAAATGCTGCTAGACTAGCGAAAGAGACTTAAGCTATTTAGGCACTTAACTTTAATATATCCTAATTTTGGTTATACATACATATCTTCACTCCACAAAATGCTGTGGGCTCTTGGTCTAATAGCTATATAATTCATTCTTAATTGTAACTAATGTAATACGACAATGTTGAATAAATGAATTTCTTACTTACTTACTTAGTTACTTACTTACTACTTACTATAACAATAAACCAACAAAGATTCATTCAAGTTCATTCAATGTTCATTCAATCTATACGCAGCAGGATTTCATTTCTGCTTTTATCGGCAGTGGTTTGAAGTTTAATCTTTTATTTGTAGCACGTGTAAAGTTCTACTTCACTACGGAGAGCTTTCCCAACAAAACAGGGTGATTGCCCGACCGTTTTAGGCGTTTAAGGCATTCTACCGAATGCTGGATTTCATACATTGCCGGTAACATAATGTATTGTTATCTACTTGATCCTGTTTATGGATGTTTCAAGTAGTCGCCTTCAGAAGGATGAAAAGCGAATTTACTGACAACGTCAAATGGATGAACTTGTTGGCAATTTCTGAGAGTTCATCGCAAATACATCGAATTTTGGAAGCAATGTAGTTATGTTTGCGTTTTCAAAAGCTGACATATTAGTCTCCGCTAGCGGTCGCGAACTAAGGGTATGGTGTTTTGTCTTTAAAGTGCAAACGATTTTCTATACCCGGCAACACATGCAAAAGAACACCACATAACTTATTTGCACAGATTAATAAATTCTGTCAAATTGGATCACCACAGACGGACTAGTATGGATGAGAGATGCAGTGAAGTGGGAGTCAAATTGCTGTAAGTTGTTTTTGTTCTTGATCATGGCTCTTATTTTTGGGTATGTTTGGCTTTGTCAATATAACACAAGTATTTTTGACGTTTAAGAAGTGGGAAATTCTTTGTGGTTCAACGCACTTCTTATTTTTTTGTTATTTCACTACATGTCTCTGTGAGGCTTTTACCTAATACGTGGTGTGTCAGTAAACATCCTTTCACAGAAGATGTGTATCAGCAATTCGTTTACCTCATCAAAATACTCAGCTTTTAGGTAAAACAATTTTTAGTTACATGAAAGTTATAACATTAATGACGAAGGAAACTGTTGCATGAAAACGATGGAATTTCGATTGTAACGCCACCTACACATCGGCAAACAACAGTCATCATCATTTTTAAGAGCCTAATCAAAAAGCAATAATAAATCATAACACAATTGTGTCAATTAAGTTGGAAAATAATTTATTTTTATACCTAGCCAAGTTAGATACCTCTTTCAGATGCATTAAACGGCAACGTAGATAGGGTTAACCATATTTTGTTTGTTCCCCAACGATTTGACGTTATCGAAACAAATGCCGTATATGACAGTGAGGCGTATTATTTTCCAAACTAGCATTTGTTGTTAAAAAAAATTTGCAAGAAGTCAAGTTGTTTGCTCCTGCTGAGAATGCAATCAACACAAAGAATGCACTACACCGATTGTGGACGTGTCAATGTCGTTTCCAAATTTATTGCCATAAAGTTGGGCAAAAATAATTATTTTGATTTTGTACAGTTGATATTTATAGTAAGGATGGGGTTTTACTTAATAAATAAATGGCAATGGGGAAAGCTAAGAGGCTGGGAATGTTACTTTGGAAGTTACACATATTATATTTCCCGTTTCTCACACAATAGATTTGTTCGGGTACTTTAAAAATCGTTCAAATTTAAAGTTGTTTTTACAACATTTGTTTTCGCTAAATTAGGTTCTTCCCCAAGATTGCGCATCCAGAAAGCAATCTGGCGCTCTCCAGATCAGATCGCCAACCAAATCGACCACGTGCTAATCGACGTAAGGCACGCATCGATCATTTTAAACGTGCACACATTCCGAGTGGCAAACGTTTATTCTGGTAACATTTTTGTTGTGGCTTAATTTCAGAGTTTGATTGTTTAATGAGAAAGGGCTGCAACAGCACAGAAAAAAAAGTTAACGTTGGACGCGACTGGAGAATCAAGAGTCTACAGAGAGCTCCCGATCGAGAGGTTTTCCGTTGTGCTTTTACCTCACACAGACGCCAGCAATATGTGGAACCGGTATCGGGGCTTCATCAAAGAGGTAGCCAAGAGCACTGTAGGTCATTAGCAACTCCCGAAAAAAGTCCGTGGTTTGATCATGAGTACGCTCATCAGGAAATAATGACAGAACGCGCACATTTGCAAACGCTGCAAACAAGCTAAGCAAGGGAGTAGTATCGAACCAGGAGATGGGAGAAGAAGATCCAGCATGAAAGGAAGAGGGCATACCTAGTACCTACGCTGTCTCCCAGATCAAGGAGAGCGAAGAGTGTCACAATCGGAACAACATTCTGAGGGAACGCAGGCTCTTCGAAACCAAGAAGAAAACCGAGTCAACAAAGCAGAGAGAATATAATATGTGTGCAGCATTTATAACAGCTGTTAAATGGGCATCATGTAGAGAAAGTGATAGAACAAGAAGGCACCCACGCCCAATCAATGGAGAACCAGTTCCACCACCCAATTTAGAAGAGGTAAGCTTAGCTGTAAAAAAAGGTGAAGAGAACAGGCTCTGATGGTTAACCAGCGCAAATACGGCCGTAATGTTTTGGTGCGCATCCACAAAACCATCAACCAAGTATGGGTACACAAAACCATGCCTGATGACTGAAAAATCGGCCCTATATGCCCCATCTACAAGGAAGGCTATCCAATCTTTTTTCCGTCCTTCCGTGGTCTACCTAGAGTAGCTTTCTTTCCTTTTTGTCCTTTTTTCACAACTTTTTGGCATGGACAGGTGGTATATGGTGAGGGGGCAAGAACTACCCCCGTCCAACGAGCAGAGCCGAGCAACCACAAGCACGCCGCGTCCTCCTCACCTGTATCGAAGTTGCCCCTATGGCTCGACCTTGGTTCCCAAAATAAGAATGGCGCCCAACGTGGGGCGATAGTGGTCAGTATCCCCGCCTGTCACGCGGGAGGCCGGGGTTCAATTTCCCGTCAGGGAGCCAGCCTGTCTAATGCAGTTAGAAAGGGGCTGTCTCTCATTGTTTTCGGCAAGAGAGACAGCCGAAGGAGTGTCGAACGACACATATATTAGGTATAAGATACATTGGAAATAGAAAATAAGGTTTAGCTTACGGTTTAGGTTAGTTTAGCATGGTTTGGGTAGTTTGTATGCATCTGAGTTCCCGTACTCTCTCCATGTATGAGGCATTATCGGCCCCAATAGGTCATAAAACATAGCTACTCCAACCTTTTTGCATGTGCGAAATGGAAGGGACCTACAATTTACGCCGAGTACGAGCGGTAAATTTGATACTCTTCTCATGATACTCCTAGATGCTTGTCAGACGTTCGCAAGAAGTGGGACAGTGAAAAAAAACTTGTAGGAGTTACTGGGACCGGCATGATTTAAACTTGGGGCCTGTAACACAGTGCTACAAGTACTTGCAAATGCAATAACTCGAAAGTACAAGTCGACTGACAGCTCTACAAATATAAAGGGCCAATACTACGAGTGGGAAATTGTGTCATTATCCTCTTTCTGCAACTCAGAGCTACAAGTGTGGAAAAAAGTAAATCCTTTTTATACCCTATTCTAAGGGTATATTAATTTTGACGCATAGTTTGTAACATACCTTAATATTGCCCGTAGACCCCTAAAAGTTACTATATTTATGATCAGCATCGATAGTAATGTCGATCTAGCCATATCCGTCCGTCCGTCCGTCTGTCGGCAAAAATTAGGCCTTTAAACTGGACCTAGAGAGCTGAAATTTTAACCATATACTCTCTACGGTCCCGAAATAATCAAGTTTACGAATTTTTGAAATCCGCCCACAGACACGCCCACAAACTCAAAAAAACAAAATTTTGGAAAAAAAATCGAATTTTGAGCTTCTCGGTCTCGAATCACTTCGTCACTGAGGCCAAGCAAATGCTGGTGTGGTGTTCACCCACAACCCCCCTGCTAGGGGTCACTGTTTGATTTGGAGTGGCTGCAAGGGTCTTTAGTTATAATAGACAAATTCAAGTTATAGGTGAGAAATAACTTCACAAAAAAAGTGAAGTTTTTGCCCACTCGAGGTGAAGTTATTGCCCGTGAAGTTATTTCCCTGCACCATAATTTCTCCCTATTGTGGGCTAAGTTAGTGAGTTGGACTATTGATCGAGGACGCTCAGGGGCTGTAACACAAAGCTACAATAGTACAAGTCTGCCGTCACTTGTAGGATTATATAAGTCTGATAAATCTAGATGATTTCTGTGGCTGCAGGAAATAACCCCCCAAATGAAATATGAAATAACTCCCCAAAATTTGTATGGAGGTGGAGATTTATTTCATGGGTTTTTGGGGACTCAAAGTGCAATAAGGCCAAGTGCTAAAATAAAACCTCGCACCTACTCCGAATCAATTGCACTGATTATGGAAATCCCATATGAAAATCCCGAGTAGCCTTATTGCACTTTGGGTAAATGAATGGCCTTATTTCACTTTCAGAAAGCCATAGTGAGTCATAACACCTTGAACACTTGAAATCCATTTTGGGGAATTATTTCATACTTATTTGGGGACTTATTTCATACCATTTTGGATACTTATTTCATCTTCGATTTGGGGAGTTATTTCATTTTTCATTTTGGGGTTATTTCAATGGGGGGTTATTTCCTGGAGCCGATTTCTGTTGCACAGAAAAAATCTTTACACTTGTAAGAAATAAAATATTCCACCGACTTGTAGACTCTGCTTACAAGTATTAATTTGACAAGAGATAAGCAGCGCAATTCCTAATACAAACATAGGGACGCGCTACAGTCCGCTTTGGCGAACTGTTGGATACCCTATTCTTATTCCTATCCCTCATAAGTGGGCGTGACAAAAGTCTAAGCATGGTTGAATTGTTAAGAACGCTCTACATATTTTGTTATATAACATTTAAAGGATTTTATCAAAAAAAACGCTCCCTAGCTCAAACTTGGGTGTTTCAATAAAATTGTTTTATTTAATTGTGGGCGTGTCAGTAGGCGGATTTAAAAAAATTAACACATGAGAATAAAGGGCCCCTATAAAGTATATATTATAAATTTCAGCTCCCTAGCTCAAACTTTGAATTTTCAAAAAAAAAAAATTAATTGTGGGCGGATTTTAAAAAAATTGTTGTATTTATTTGTGGGCGTGTCAGTGGGCGGATTTTTAAAAATTTTTATCCCGAGCAGTTTTAGGAGTCATAGATCATATATAAAAAATTTCAGCTATGAAGCCTGACGATACTTTTGAGGTTGACCAGTGAACTCCACAGGCGGACCAGTAGCGATGCATTAAAGTGGGCAGATTATAATCAGTCTAATCCAAAACATAATCCCGCCGGTTAGCTGTCTGGCAATACCAACATATTGTGTTTCCAAACTAAACAAATTCCAAGAAAATTGCGTTAAACTTTCTGCGAACCAAAAGACAGTTCATCGATTAAGAAGGTTGTGATCGAAAAAAGCAACCCGATCAGATACCCATTTACCGTTGGGTTGAATCAAATGTCTTTGTCATAATTCTAATATAAATTCCACCATCATGCACATATTGTGTAGGAACAAAAACAACAACAACAAAAAACTCAACGCATGTAAGACTGTTGCGTTCACATTCGATCAAACTAAAGTTGACCTCAATGTGATTGCAATTCAAATGACAGTTGTCGTGCGCAATTAATAAACTTTTTCTCTAACGTTTTTACGTTTTACGTGCCCAGATATTAACATCAAATCAAGTCAAAATGTCCCGATGGAATTGAAGAGATAAAATATTTGATACTAGAAAGATTCGAGTGTGCGATAGGTTTGACTATGCCAAGGACAAACATTGAACGTTCGTTGTACTGATTCTTGGGAATTGCACACACGCCCGCTATTGCAAAAGTTAAGTTTGATAAATTACATTTTAATCTTTAATCAGGATTATTGATAGTAAATTGATTATGTATGGCAGTTGGCAATGGAATTCAGCAGAAAATTACATGCTTTTAAGTTGCTTAACAATTCAATGATTTGACACTTATACCTACGGTCTTGCAGCAAATTAAATTCTTAATTATAGAGACACACACCAAACATGTGATGTAATAACATACCCGAACAAATATCAGCACTTTGGTGTCTCCAATGCGGTATTTACCCTCCGACACCCGGACCATAGGGAATTGAGATGGACACGTACATTTCTCGACGAGATCTCGTACCTGTAATAGAAAAGCAAATATACAAATAAATGACAGAATTCGACTGAAAATGGTAATGGTGTTAAAGTGTAATGTTAAACGATACTTAATTTACAGATTTGGTGATCTAGAGCACGACGCTGGAGTGAAAAACAAGTTAGAAGAGTATAATAAGATGTTATTGTCAAAAATGATTTACCGGATAAGTGAGCAACGAACAAAATAAATGTATTGACAGAGGAATAAGACGCAGATGCTGGGTGACTCGCCAATTCAATTTTTCAAGTAATCCTTACAATTTACAAATAAATGTAATTGAATCGTTTGTTATAAATTTTGAACTGATCCGAAAACTAATTTTTTTGAGCTTTCATTTTTTGAGTGTAATAGTCAGGAAATCTCTTTAAATTATGAAGACGGATAGTGAAACATTTGCTGTAAAATTAATTAGATTATTTATGAAACTATGGGTGAATTTAGAAATGCAAACAAAATGCGCATCGACGCAGCATCACTGCAGAAATGACGATGCCGATGTGTAATACAACTGATGCTGATGCACTGAAAACATCGGCCGTTTTCTTGATGCTTTTTTCGTTGACATTTGCTCATCAGTTTACGCAACTAACAAAAATGAACGTTATGCCCTCCAAGTGATGCAAAATGTTTGTGGTAATGAACGTGTGGCAGGGCTGATTGAGTTGAGCATAAACTGTGCAGTGGTGCGTTTCCGAATTTACCCTATGACATTCCTGTGAAGTTGCCGCCTGTTAACTATACCTAATCTGTCACATCCTTGTAATTTTAACTGTCAACATTTGCTATCGAATGCCTGGGACCAATTAAAGCTTATACAGCCTTATTCATAAACGCATTATAAGGAGTGTATAAAGTTATGCAGGCTTATTCATAAAACGTATGCAACGTTGTATATAGGCTACATAAGCAAAACGCGTTTAGAGGTTGATAAGTGCCTGTATAAGGATGCTTTTGTATCGAACCATCTCCTTCTCTCTTTTGAAATGAGAAATCAAAATTATTTTGTATTTTGTTCAATGATGCTCCGTATTTCAGCAGTGAGGATTCTATAATAAATTATAAATCAAAGCTGAAAAATAATTAATTAAGGCAGAGATAGTAGATAAATATTTATTGTGGGAGAGACAAGAGTGTGTGTGCGAGTGCTCGCTTGCAAAGTTAATTTATTTGTTGATTATTAAAGAATATTCACGCATAATTGGTATTTTTTTCATTTTTGTTTTTCTGTTTCTTCGAGGTATTCATCGAGATATTCCATTTTCATCAAAGAATCGTTTATTGTTTCAGGGTATCGTTTCCGAAATGCCAAAAATAAAGCCCCGATTAAACGTGCCGGACATTTATTTGGCGAGATAAAAAAGTTGTGTACCATAAAAAATGTATAACATAAAAATATAAAAAATAAATATTAGGCATTTACCTAGGGCATAAAACCCAGCTTCTCCAATCACTTTGTTGTGAGAAGTGAAAGGCACCTACTATTTTAAGCCGAATCCGAACGCAATCGATACTTTTGGATGTTTGTCAGACGTTCGCAAGAGATGGGGCAGTGGAAAAAAAACTCTAGATGTTACTTGGCCCCGGCGAGATTCGAACCGGGGACCTTTAGACTAGTAGTCGAACACACTTTTTGATTTTGAAATTAATTTTTTTATTCATTATTAGATATCTAATTACATACTAGACAAAAATGATTAAATCTAACTTAAAATTAACAGGATACTTATTCTTAATTATTGGTCCTTATGCGGATACTCTAAACTTATCTAACTATCACCTTATAACTATTGCCTAAAAATTATTTTACGAACTAATTTTACATATATATTCATCGAGAAAATTTTTGAGACTCGGTATTAATATTTAAATTTTATATACGTATGTATTATATAAAATAAATTAAAATTAAAAATTAAAAACTACATATTCTACTAACTTAAACTATTTAACGTAGATATTCTAACTATACATAATTAGGATTCTGAGCACTCGTTGCCTTGCGCAACAAGTGCTCAAAATCCCTAATGCTTTCCGAGCGCCTGGCAATCGTCAACGTGCACACGCGCCGCCGTGGGCTGACTGAAGCCTTACTGCGTCAATCCTCTCCCGGAAGCCCCACACAAGTTGACGAGCCCAGCTCTCCCAGAAACGCCCTAGCTAACTTAGTCTAACTTATAAACTAAGAGTATGTTATCTAGAGTAACGCACCGTCTAAAGAGGGCATGTTGACCCCTCCCCCCTCAAAAAGCCACCAAAATTCGGCATATTGCTTTTCCGTATCGAGGTAGTCCGACACACTAACCACCGAGCCCGACACCACGTATAACATATAATTTGTTTATACTCTAGTGACATTTTGTGCCTATGGGGCCTATATAAAAGTAATAACTTAATATACGAGCAGGATACTGTTTTGCTAAACTGCCTCGCTAAATTTTATCTTAGAGTAGACATTTTTGTATGGGAACTAAAATTTTGCTCGTGCAGGATATTGGACTAGTAAGTACAATTAAAAATAAATGGATACCTTTCCCAACGGCCTTAAAAACTTGGCTTATGCCAACTTGAAAAGTAAATACGGACAGCCCCTCTGTTATACACTATAACAGAGCTCACAAACGTATTCGGCGTTTAGTGGAGTGCCATCTGGTATTTTGATTCAAAAATGCCTGTGTCTGGAATATCTTACAGTTAATCCTGTATTCGCATTCAATATATTTAAAGGTTGTGTAACTTTATGTAACATGACTTGAAGTGACGTAAACGAAATTGAAAATGACGCTCAAAATTGATTTTTTATACTTAAAATGACCAATAACAAAACTTTTTTGTTCTTTATTTGAAATGTTAAATGAAGCTTTATACACATTATGTATTTTTAATGTATGTATAATATTTAAAAAAAAAAATATAGCGTTTTAAGTTAAATTTTAAGATTAATTTCCTTAAAAGAGGTCAATTATCCTTTTGGAAACGTAAGGAAAAAAGGTCGTTACATTGATGCTTTGTAAAGCAGAAATTCTATCTATTATTTGTGCATCAAGTCTTGTTGCATTGTCGGATAGGCCCAGGAGTTTTTAAGCCAGCCCATTTTTTTTACGATTTCGACACGTGAATGCTTCCATTATTGATTATTTTTTGATTTACCTTTTTCGATGCGGGACAGTTTCAAGATGTTAAATGTGTCGCTAGGCTCAAATCAATAGTAAAATTGCCTAGATGTGATTTTCCCATTAGTTGACTTTTACGACAAGCGCTGGGCGGAATTTATGCAACGATGTATAAAGGCTGAATAAATACGTATACACTGCATAAATATGCAGCCATTTAGTGGTGGCTTTAGCGAATTGAAATGAATAAGGCTGATAGTATCTGATTTATTCACCACATGCAAGTAAAAGCAATTTATAATTGAACTAACAACTGCACAAGAATTGAGAGAGATTGACCACTAACACAGGTTTAACAGAAATAAGTTGAAGTTGATAATAAACATAGAAATAAGCTATATCCCCCTTTAAGGCGGAAGGGGCAAATTTCTAAAACCGAAATATTATTATATAAAAAAATATTTAAAAACAACTAACAATATGTAAAATACCATAATTTATTTGAAAGTCAGGAATCTGTTCTTTTGTGTTATTTTTATATCGATTGATTTCTATGAAGAGTTTTTGAAAGAAATATATTCAAACTCAAAATTTTGAAGAAAACAACTATTTTATCCATCTTCGCTTCTATACTTACCGCAACAGTGAACCCAAGCAGGGGAGTCTATGGGATCTACTTATGATATTCTACTATATTCATTAGTTTTCAGTCTAAAATATACAATTATTGCATCAACCAATCAATTGAATTGTTAAAAATTGGATGACCTTTGTGAATGTCAATATTTACACTTGTACCACAAATGTGTATAAAAAAAGGTACAAGATTCGAATGTTTCTTCGGTTTTATTTGAGCATCTAGGTAGGAAAACCTACTTCATTCCCTTGTCAAAACTAAATAATTTGCTGCAGAAAAACATTTAGTATTATCTCGAAAATGTGGAATTCTATAAAGCGAATCAACAAAGTAGTTTTCGTAATTTTCTATAAAACTAGAAGGTATAAAAGCATCTGTTTTTTTTGCATTATACAACAACTTGATAGGGGCAGTGAAAAATAAAAGTCAATTGGGAACAAACTTTCTCAATTTTTTTCGAAAACTATTCATAAAAATATAAAATATATAAACGAACAAACTTTTGGCTTTCAAAAAAATTTAGTATTTTATTCTAGGTGTTGACGTTGTTTTTAAATGTATTTTTTCCATTTTAAGTGAATTTTTGGAAGAAAGCCCCTTCCGCCTAAACAGGCCCACTCCAATAGTAAATATTGCTTGTATTTAATCCCTCTACAAAAAAGAAACGTTATCATTTTTTGCTTTCTAAGTTATTGTACTTGTACCTTCCGCCCTGCTGGAACCACAAGTCCTTCAGTCCCAATTAATCCAATTGAATTCCATTGAAAAATTCGTTGCACATGGTCCTTATGTCATCATTAACAGTGACCTTTTGGCCCGCGCCATAGGCCATGTCACTCGTGACGATTTTTGACGCAAAATCGTCTACTTCGTTGTTGAGATTCATAAGGGCGAAGGTCAACATCCATCAGCTAATAGACTGTCTGCACTTTGCAAATGGACATCTTCTTAAAGTCTTTCACCGAAATACGCCGCAGAGACGTGCGTGGAATGGCCGATTGCATGGCACGTTGTCTGGTTGATGTCGACGGAGACTCAACGACATCTTTAGCCATGGCAACGATATTTTCGGTACGGGTCCTTCCATAGCTTATCGGTGCAGTGTTGTTCCAGTACCTTATAGTCGTGCGGCTAAACACTGCATTGACCAAGCAGTGGGAGCCGGGCCGGTTTAAATTAATTCGTTGTCATTGGATTATATTAAGGTTGCTTAACCAACGGAGAGCGTCTGGTGTCAAGTTGCATACACCATCCACATTACTAAAAAAAACACGTGTCGGGAGCAATTGGATACGATGTGGTTATTGCCCATGTTTGCTACAGTTATAGGTACTTAATGTTATAGATCCTCATTTGAACTAGGTATCTGTGTAGCGCCAAGTTTGAGTGCTGATCCTATAGAGCTGCTTTAATTCATCTTTGGTAGATTAAGGCCTGGCACGTAAATAAATGGATTAAGGGATAAAGTTGCTAGCCGCTTGAGATTTCCTCTTTTAGCAAGGTAACGGGAAGAGCCGCTGCCTGAGATACTGCGATGTCCAGACCATGCGAAGTTGTCTGACATCCCCGATAACCTCATTTTTAAAACGTAAGTTCGGTCTTCCTGTTTGTCTCATACTTGGGTGGTCGGAATCGAAGATTCCTTTATTTATAGCATTATTGTTCATTCGCTCGATGTGGCCAGGCTGAACCTAGTATTTGCTTTCCTTTTCTGTGCATCGTCCAGTACTCGGCGATCATGGTTTTGTAGAGCTTGCAGTTGGCCTTCCGAATTAGAAGCTTTGCACCCAAACTGAAACGGAAGGACTTCATTGGAACTGCACTAAGGTGTAATTGGTACGTAGAAATTATGTTTATTCCGATTTTGGTGAAGTCCCTAATTTCCTCAATGTGACTGCTGTAAACAGTGACGTTTCGACTTAGGACGGTAAACAGATTCTCCTTTTCTGTCGTAAGTATGTACTTGGCGGTGGCGTAGCGTCAAGGGAACGTAAAAAATTGTACATTTTGTACCTTCAGACAACAACTTTTTCATCTTTTCCAAAGCTGCAAGAATTCTTGTGAGCACGTCACAAAATAGCTTCATGCCTTGACTAGATATTGCAAGATCTTTAGAAAAGGCGATTTTTGAGTAATGTTTCCGGCACGGCCGGCTTATATATAAGTGTAGCTAGAACTGACTATAATCGGTTGTTCAGTTGCCTATGTCTACCCACTCTGTCATTGACATGAACTTTGAAGGCGCAATTTCAAAACATATTGTTAAAAAGGATTGATACCTTGAAACATCACACAACCTTTACAGATCATACCTGTTATGCAGCCGTGACGTCTATGAATACAGATCCTACCTAAGCCCCTTTTCATCCCATCTGATCTAGAGTTGATTGGGAAGTCTGTCTACTCCATAACTTAATTACTGGGGAAATTTACAAACGGCTTTCAAACCATAAAATTTATATTAACGTTACCCATCATTAGAAGAGATATTTTTTACTAGTAAAGTAAGATGTATTAAGTCACAACACGCAAACTTAAATGTTACTTGAAAAAGGTTAATCTACCATTCCCATGGGTCAACTGCACATCGATTACATCAATTCTCAAAGCGAACAGCTTCAAGTGACCTCACTGGAAAGCTAGAAAAACCACAGCGCGCAGCCATCATTAAACCCATCGAATCCAACAAATGAATAACTAATTGATATACCTTGTATGCATCCAAGTCTACACTTTTAGTTTCTGAAACCATCCATCAACGAAATAAAACACTTCAGCAACAATCTATTCAATTAAATGCCGCACACGATATCGGCGGCGGCAGCACCGTTCAAAACAACTCTTAGGCACAACAACCATTCAACCGACCAAACCTCCTTGATTGGAGCTTTATCTACGGTCGGCATGGCAACCTCACATATTGACCTAACAAATCTCTTTTACAACTTGCACTTCCTGATCCCGAGCAGGCATACGAGCCAAACGGCAGCAACAGTACATTTACAGCAGCCAACAAAAGTAAACAGCATCAATTATTTTTCGATCTATCATCATCGCAATAACCACCAGCACCACCAACACCACGCCAATGCCACACAATCACCACCATGATTGTGACGCGCTGGATCTCTCCAGCGTTTTGACCTCTCTTCTATGATACGGCTCTGAAGGCCATTAATCAATGGCAATCTCTCAACTCAGACTTCCTTAACTGCAGATGTTTGGAGCATGCGAGTGACTCTTTGGCCCATTGTTTGCATTCTACAAATTATCCTATGAGCGCGCACAACAATTACCCTCAGAGCCAGTGCCATCTAAGAGTTATAAAGTGAGCCAGCCAGGAGAAGCAGGAGGCTTATGCACTCTTGCATGCGGATCGGTGTGTCATTAATCAAAAAGAAAAAAAAATTGCGATAGCGATCGTATGGCACTGTGCAAATGCTTTTTATACGTTCCCCGGACGGGGATGCGCAAGTAGATCTACAGACCGATAGGCAACTACGGCAGCGCGTTTTTATGCGCGATCATGTCGATGATATGCATCGCGTGGTTGTGATACAAAGCGATGACAGACCATTACACGGTTTGTTGAAGCCATTCAATCAGCAGACAATGGAAGAGAATGCGAATCCAGTGTACCGAAAGACAGATTGTTATGGATTTAACAAGTCTGATGACGCCCTCCTGGTAAAGATCGATCGTGGGAATATTGCTCAATCAAATGAGGACACATGCACGCGAACGAAATAACGATAGAAAGTTGCCAATCGACCAAACTAATGCAGCATCGGCATATCTGGATCTAAATGACTTATCAATCCCAAACAAGATCCACTAACAAGACTTCGACGATCAAATGTCAAACGATGTGGTTTACCAGCAATTAGCAGGCATGACAGCCAAGCTACAAGCTGCACACTGTTTGGCAGGTATCCAGCACCGAGAGTATCTCTTCATCAACATCTTCGGTGCGACGCAAACACATGTTTACTTGTTAACATTGTGGGATCGGATACCTCTTCTCCGCTAAATAATTGTACCTAAATTGACACTATTTTTATTTCATTTAGAGATGATGTTATGCAAAACGGTTCACTACACACTTTTGACCCCAGTCAGCTGATTAACGGTTCGGCTTCCAACTTGATGCTGATTGGGTGTATGCCGCATCGTCGTGCAGTCAACTCTAGTGCTGTAACACAAGAAACCAAAATCACGAATATATTGTATCGAGGTATTTTCGAAATTCCCTTAAAACAAAAACAACCATAACACGACCTGGGCAGGGATGTGTGCAGAAATGTTATGACTCCAGGCGCACCCTTTTCTCTGACCCAGGAGGGATTTTGACGAACATCCTTTTTTTCATCGCTGACCGATCGACGAGGTTACTTAAATAGGTGTTAGCTAGCAGGAACAAGACTTAATTATATAGTAAACGCGGATATCCCTGGTAAATCTTTTACCACTTTTGCTTTTAAGTCTCGCACAAACCACAATACTTTATGATTATCGTCATTACACGACATAGCGACGCGAATGTATCGTGTGGTGGTGATTGATTTGCCAAACATGGCGTGTTTCCGTCATTTGTGACGCAGACATTTTCCGACCAAAAACAGTATCATCGCCAAATGATCTCAGCTGCGAGCAAACCATTTATTCGCAGTAGGTACCAAATAAAGTCTGGATTTTCGCTTGACCCGTCGTATACACATTTTACGATTATAATGTTGTACGGTTATAAATGGATATTTATTGTGGTCGGCGTAAAAAATATTTACTTTTAGTGTGAGATGGGGATTTTCCTTGCGAAAAATATGGGAAATTACAACTTTCAAGCATCAGACGGGATAGGTACCTGAGAAAGACTTTTCCCTCCCTCCAGGCAGCAATTCAACAGATGATAGTCTCTTCTCGCACGTCTGATGATGATTATCGTTATTATCACATTTTCACATTTGTTTTGAGCGGCTGGGAGCTTTGGCTTTCATTGGTTTGTAAAGCCGATGAGGTGAAGACAAAGGATGATGGTTCCGATAGTGAAAACTTTTGCCTGGTGTGTGATGTCGACTTAAAGGATTAATGTATATGTTGGCATTTGAAGTGAGTAGTATTCATTGGAACTAAATTATCAGCCATTAAATGAGGCATGACTTTGACGGTGCAGGGAAATAAGTCCACGGGAACTAAGTCCACTGAGGGACTTAGTTCCCATTTAGTGGGAAATAAAACCACTTTCGCGAAGTGGACTTAGTTCCCATGTAAGGTGGGAAATAAATTCCCAAAACTCTGAGTGGTTTTAGTTCCCTTTTAATGTGAAGTAAATTCTCACTGTCGATTAAAAACAAAATAAAATTAAAGAGGCAAGTAGGTACTTTGCAATTTTTATTAACAAAATAGAAATTAACTTCTAACTGAGACAGAGTAATATAGGTGGACCTATTTCCTGCACCGACTTTGACATATTATACAAAAACAAAGGACCGCTAACAAAATAAGAAACGTGAAATGCCAAACAGAGGTTTGAGCTCGGCAATATTATCGTTTTCAACTCTGTATTTTGTAGTGTAGACGGATATTTTAAAAAGTATGATTTAATTTTTTTTTTTCAAAGGAAAAAACACTTATGCTAAACGTTTCCAAAGACCACTAAACCCATATTTAAATTGAACTTACCTAAATCTCCAAATCTCGAGATTTACCATATAAATTAGAATCTGTTGAGGCCTGGATCCTGTGTTGTTAAATAAATCTGTGTTCAATGAACGAAAACTAGATCAGAGCAGAACAGCACAACCGAGTGGAAACCGTCAGATCAAAAAAGAACAGAAAATTACAGCTTCGAGTCATATGTTCTCCTCCTGTGAAATTTCAAATAGATAATCCTCTGTGTTTTCTAGAGGACTTCTGGTTTTGATTGCGCATTGAACCGTCAACGTTTGCTCTGATGTCGATTACATCACAATTTGAACTTGTTCCATGTTATTTTTTAGATTTTTTTTTATAAATGTGCGAATATTTGTAACATTAAACTGAGAAATACGATATATCAAACCAAACAAATTTCTAATTTGACTCATTTCACTCAAAGCGAGGTGCAAACAACTTGGTGCTTAACTAATCTGCACAGCTTCATGGATCACAAAGTAACAGAATGAAGGATACTATGGGCAAGATTTTTACTCATGGAACACCAAATCCTGTACTTTTCTGATTTTTTCTGTACTTTTCTGTGCACCTCAGGTTCATTAAACGTATCTTAATAAAAATGAAAAAAAAATATTTGTGTCACACATTCACACATTTTCACAGTTCACGCATTATAAATAGGGAAACACTAGCCGTATTTTATTATGAGGACCATTGGCTGGTTTTTTTTTATGAGAAAATTGATATTATATATATCTATATCTATATATTAATCTTCTATATATTAATATCTACTAGGGGTCGCCCCATGGTCGAAATTCGACCAATTTATTCTATAAGTTGAAAAAAAAACCCTAGTAGATATACATTAAGAAATACCAAATAAGTATATTGTTTTGTAGGTAACGGTTTTGTTAATATTTATTTCATACATATTAGTTTTGACTATGTGTATTTTACCGGTACGAATTCGTCAAAAATGGTTTCTGTTCAATCATTACTCGTAGGTGCCAGAAATAAAATGTTTATTATTAACTCGAAAACACTATGACCAGAAAATTAAGTTATTCGAGCGATACAATTAGTTAATAATATTTCGTTTGCAAATAAATATTTCATTTTTTTATCTGGCAACATGAATGCTCGATAATCTTCAACTATTATAAACATTCACAATGGAAACTGTAGCCTTGGGAGAAAAAGCCGACAATTTTTTAGATCAGAAACTTAATCCTGATAAAAAGCAAGGTCTCGTATTGTTGTTGTTATGCATTTTTATTTTTGTCGGGGTGCGAGAATTTTTACACTGGACACTTAGACTCAATACTGGTCGCCAGGAGTCTGTCTTCAGTCTTTTTTGTTGAGAGACAACAAGAATGTCGCAGATTTTTAACAGACGTCGGGAAGAATTTGCTTAGTCTGTCGGCACCCTGGAGAGTCATGCCATCGGCGATTGTATCATATGAAACCCAACCATCAATGAAAGCCCTGACCGAGGACGCAGGCAGACATATCGCTGGTTCAGGTCCTGAGAAGTCCTCCTCTGAGCGCTGTCTAGCAAGTTCATCGGAGATCTCATTTCCCGTGATCCCGCTATGACCCGTGACCCAGAGAAGTCTAAGTGAATTCAACTTTCCGACCGAATTCAGAGAGATCTTGCACTCACGAATTATTTTGAAGGCGGTTAAGGGGTTCAGCAAGGCCTTGAGCGCAGCCTGACTGTGGCTACAGACGCAGATACTTCGCCCCCTCCACCTGTTTCTCACAACATAGTCCATGGCCATTAGGATAGCATAAGTCGCCGTTTGGAGAGTACCAATCGGTTATCTGAAAGCGTCAGACGACTTTTCCATTCTGTGCGGTATTTACAAAAAAAAATCAAAATTTCCAAGAGATCTCGTTCTCCTAATGGTGTAGACACCATGTCTTCGCTTAACAAAAACAAAAAATGTGCTCTGTAGTGCAAAATCGTTGGATACCTCTCCAAGCTCACCCAGCTACTGACATTGAAATCGAAGTGGATGAAATTGTTAATCAATCAACAGAATCCAAAAAAAAATCTAAAATTCCCACGGGCTGCGTGTTGCAACAAACTAGTGAAAATATTCATGCTTTATTCCGCGAACTTAACATAGATCTATATAGTGTAAAAAGAATCTCGATTGGCATCAAAGTAAATTGTGAAAACCTTGAAACACATTCCAAACTCTGTGCCGCGCTTATAGCAAACAATTGGCAGTTCTTTACACACGATTTACCATCAAGTAGATCTTTTAAAGTCATGCTCTATGGCTTACATGAAATAAAAGTCGACGAACTTAAACAAGAATTATTGTCACTTGGTCTTAAATGCCTAGACATCAAAATGATTAAAAAAAACTATGATAATTTCACTGACATTTTCTACCTTATCTATCTCGAGAGTGGTTCAATAAAATTGAATGAACTTAAGAAACAATTTCGTTCAATATTCAGAACTGAAGTAAAATGGGACTTCGCCCGAAGGCTAAGGAATAAAACCACGCGTTGTTACAATTGCCAAATGTACGGGCATGGGGAAAAAAACTGTCACGTCAAAACGCATTGTGCGAACAGTTCCCAAAATCATGCAACTAAAGATTGTGACTCTATTAATATAAAATGTGCAAATTGCAACGAAGCGCATAAGGCCGATGACCCTATTTGCGTGAGCCGACAAAATTTTTGCAAAATTAGGGAAAAACTATCATCACGAAATAGACCACATCACAACAACACGACGACTTCAACAAAAACAATGCACGCGGTGCAACAGCAGCGGCAACATCAATCATTTATATGTAACACGAACGACTTCCCTGCGTATTCGCCACACAAGAGGTCCAAGGTGCCAAACCCACCAGAGGCTGTAGCTGCAAGCAAAGTAATAATTGATAGCAACACAGGTTATAATGCGTGGTCAAACTCTCCTAAAACCGGTTTTACTGGGAGTACTGGTAATGAACTTTTCTCCATGGAAGAGATTAACTCTCTCACTGCAGAAATGATAACTCTACTTGGTCGATGCAATACAAAGGCCGAGCAATTCAATACGATTGCACAATTAGCTGTTAAGTACGAGTATCTGTATTCTAATAAGTAATGATAAGTGGAAACTTTAAGATAAATTGTTGGAATGCTAGAAGCATTCGATCTAAATCAATTGAATATTTAGCTTTTCTAAGCAAACATAACATTGACGTTAGTCTACTTAGTGAAACTTGGTTGGATAGCAATGTTAATATTTCCAATAAAGATTACATTTGTTATCGTTTTGATAGAGAAGAGAGAAGTGGGGGCGGTGTAGCCGTAGTTGTAAAGAGAACGATAAAACATAAATTGCTACCTATTATTAAAAGTAAACTGATTGAAAATATAGGAATTGAAGTACCACTTGAAAATGGTCGTTCAATTAAAATCTTTTCAATTTATTTTCCTGGTGGTTCCTCTTCCCAAAGTAAAAGGTATGAATTTAGAAATGATTTGCGTAAATTAATAACAATAAATGATATTTTTCTTGCTGGTGGAGATTTCAACTGTAGACATAGGAATTGGGATTGCATTAGAGCAAATGCTTGGGGCAATATTTTGTCGGATTTGAATTCAAGACATCCATTTAACATTTTATACCCACCTCACCCCACCTGTATTCCTTCTAATAATCGAACTAATCCTTCAACACTGGATTTATTCCTCACTAACATGCCAGAGCTTTTTACCCAACCTATTGTTGAAAATGATTTTAGTTCAAATCACTTGCCAGTTCTAATAGAACTTAATTCGACTCCTGAAGAAACATGTAACATTGTATATGACTTTAAAAACACAAATTGGAACAGATTTAAAAGTAATGTGCGACAAAAACTGAGAGATATACCGGTCATTAGTTCCAATCACATAAATTTTGTTCAAATCGATGAATCTGTGAATGCTTTTACAAATTCGGTACTTGATAGCATTGAGCAATCTGTCCCAAAAAAAATTAAACGTCGAGATAATGGTAACGCACTGCCACCCCAGATAGTTGAAACCATTAAAATTAGAAATAAATATAGAACTTTATGGATCAGGTCAAGGGATCAATATTACTACGCTGAAATGAAAACTTTGAATGCAATTATAAAAACATTGCTTGCCGATTTTAGAAATCAATCATGGAACCTTAAGCTTCAAGGTTTAGATAAAGGAAGTAAACCCTTTTGGAATATCATAAAAATGGTTAAGAGAAAAAAAGCCCACATTCCAGCCTTTAAGATAGGTAATACAGTTTTGCTTTCTAACGAGGAAAAAGCAAGTGCCTTAGCAACTGAATTCTGTGCTAACTACTTGGTTGCAAGTAATTTAACTGCAAACAGAAATATTGAAAACAACATTTTTCAATCAATACAATTCCTTAATACAAGTGCTATCGAAGTTACGAATGATATTGTATCTACCGACGACTTAAAAGAAATTTTACATAGTCTCAAAAATACTAAATCACCTGGATTTGATGGACTAAAAAATGTATTTTTAAGAAACCTCCCTAAAAAAGGTGTCGAATTTCTAACTATACTTTTCAATGCGTGTTTCAAAATAGGATACTTTCCAAATACGTGGAAAATGGCAAAAGTCATCCCAATCTTTAAACCGGGCAAAAATGCTTGCCTGCCTTCTAGCTACAGGCCAATTAGTTTATTAAGCTCCTTAAGTAAGTGCTTAGAAAAATTAATAAAAAACAAACTATTGGAACATGTCGATCAGTTTGATATCCTGCCACAAGAACAGTTTGGTTTTAGAAGACATCATAGTACTGTTCACCAGGTTGACAGGATAACAAAAGATATTAAAAATAATCTAACTATAGGAAAAAGTACGGGGATGGTCTTTCTTGATGTTGAAAAAGCTTTTGACTCGGTGTGGCACGAAGGACTCATTCACAAACTCCTTGTTTTAAATTTCCCATTTTACATAGTTAAAATGATTTCGTCGTTCCTTACAAAACGCACTTTCAAAGTTTCTGTAAATAATTGGTATTCCGATGTATTTGAAATCGTTGCAGGTGTACCCCAAGGATCCGTTCTTGGACCGTTTTGTGTATTATATACACATATGATTTTCCGAAACCCCATAACTGTAAAACGGCAATTTTCGCGGATGATACCTGCATCTACTCAACAGATTAAATTGGTTCCTTAATTGAAACCAATCTGCAATATGCTTTGAATTTAGTCAAATCATATTGCGATGATTGGAAAATAAAATTGAATGCTTCTAAGACTCAGGCTCTCTTTTTCACTAGGAAAAGAAAAGCCTGTTACTTTCCAAGCAATAGACTCCAGTTGAACGGGGTTCAAACTGAATGGAAATCGAGTGCCAAGTATCTTGGGGTACACCTGGACAAAACTTTGACCTTTAGTCTGTATATTCAAGAAACACTTAATAAACTTAACATGGCGACAAAAATCCTATATCCTTTTATAAATCGTAAGTTCAAATTGAGTGTTGAAAACAAATTGCTAATTTTCAAAGTAATATTCCAAAGCATAATGCTATATGGTTCGCCCATCTGGGGAACTTGTGCTAAGAGTCATATTCGCAGGCTGCAAATTATGCAAAATAAAATTTTAAAAATGATGCTTAATCTTCCCTGGCACTATTCTACCGAGGATCTCCATGAAGAGGCTAAGATTGAAAAAGTTGAAATTCGAATCGCAAAATTATATGATCGATACAAAGTTTTGTGTGGTTGCTCGAATAATAACTTAATTTTAAATTTAACAACTTAAGGTGTTGTATCTAATTTATATACATTACTGTGATATATATATTATTTTGATCTTCATAGATCTTATTTGTTAATTGTTAATTTACTGTTTAATTATTTATTTATCTTCTTTGTAATTTAGTTATTTATTTATCTTCTTTGTTTTTTTTATTTATTTATCTTCTTATGTATTTATTTATTTGCTTTAGTACTTATTTAGTCGATTATGTTAATTTACTTATTTATTTTTTTATTTATATCCTTTTTTATTTATTTATTTATTTATCATCTTTGTTATTTACTTAATTATTTATTTATTTATTTATTTATTTATCTTCTTATTTATTTATTGATTTATTTATTTATTTATCTTCTTATTTATTTATTGATTTATTTATTTTTTTATCTTCTTATTTATGTATTTATTGATGTTTATTAAATCGAATATGTAAACAACATCTTTATTTGTGATCACACGGACCCACTTCTCTCTCCTCAGGAAAAATTTATTTATAAATTAAATGAAGGTTTTTTCATGTACTTTTTCCTTCTAAAACAATCTTGAATCTGTGATAATACAATTGTATAAATGTTATAAGTTTTCCAGTAGTAAGGTAGAAAATACCATTTCTCTGTAAATTGTGCAATCTAGAAATACGAAAAAAAATTATATAAATTCAGCTACAAAAAAAAAAATAAAAAAAAAAAAAAATAAAAAGTTGCCGTTTGGAAGACTGACGCATGTTTACCTAACGAGAAGAAAAGTATAATGTTGTCGCCCTCCAAGAAGACACCAGCACCAGATCCTTGATCGGTTTTGGAGCCATCCATGAAGATTCGACTGCATTCCTTTCCAGGCTCGTCTGGCCAAAGCCAGACCTGAACACGAGGAAAGTCGACTTCGTGGTTGCGCTTCAGCCGAAGTTCCGATGTCATTGCATAGGACGGCATATCCATAAGACAGGAGTCGAAGGACAACCGTTGCGCAAGTTCATCAAAACTCCAGTGCTAGCAATACCAGAAGCCACCTCTTCTTAAACGTGAGATAGCTTTGGATTGGGCAACCCATGATGTAAACATCAAGGGGCGGGAGGTTCAATAACGCATCTAGGCCGGAGCCAGGCGTGCTAAGGAAGGCCCCCGTGCAGCCAAGATATATCTTCTTCAATATCGATGAAAATGCCCATCGCGTATTCGTTCATGTCATGCGCGCCCACAATTCTACCAAATAGATTTTGGAGCGCAGTCTCGCAGGATTTTCATAGGCATGTTGCATCTGAGATAGTGGGTGCAATCGCAAAGCAGTTTTGCGCACGAGAAGCTCCACCAGCCTTTCCATGCTTTTCAGCAAGAAGGAAGTCAGACTGATTGGTCTAAAGCTCTTAGCAGTGAGGAGTCACTTCTGCCAATTTTTGGTATAAATACCACTCTAACTGTATGCCAGGGTGTTGGTATGTAAGCCAGTGCTAGGACAATTCTTGTTATACATACAAACCAATGATTTATATAGAAAATGAGTTATGTATAATAAAATATGGCTATTGAACAAATGAGAGAAAAATGTCATTCACGACTGAAAGACATTCCATGGAAAGACATAAAAACTTTTAGAAAATATTTTTGTTTTTTCACTCTCTGAAATCACAATAAAAAATGCACCTTTATGTGGTGAGTTTTTTGTGAGTACCTATTCTTGTAAGAAATTTGGGAGAATACGGAAGTTGTTTTTGAATCATAACAAACCTCACAAGAAATCAGTCACACAATAGTTGAGACTTGTGTTTGAGACCTTACAACAAGAGAGTAGGGGTGTAAGTTTACACAAACTCACCATGGGTCGAGATGTTAACAATAATGTTGAATGCAGACCATTAAGAGACACGAATCAGTTCGACAATCAGCTGTTTGCAATTGTTTGTACAAAATTTGAGTGCCAGGGGACGGTTTGAGATACAATATCTTAATTTTATATATTTTTCCTTGGTAAAAACTCTTTTTGTTTCATCTTGAATCTCTTGCCCATAATGTTTATTTATATTTTTGTGGAAACGTTGTACTCTATTGAGTCCGCGCACAAAAAACTGAATTCATTTTCAATTTCATTGACGTTTTACTCGTAATATGTGAGGATTCTGGATTTATTTTTATACTTTTGACATCAAATTTATGATTTAATTAAAAATTAATACTACCAAAATGTTTGCTTGTGAACACAATGCACGACAACTGGTAACTTTTGGTGGCCTTTTGAAGTTTGAAACAAATTATGCTCCTCTCTCAGTTTGCGAAGATGAGGAATGAATGCGGGAGTTTTGTCTGAAGTCAAATAATCAAACGTTATAGACAAATGGTATCTGATTGGAGGTAAATTAAAATTTCGAAGTGAATAACGCAAACAACTCATCTATCTGAGAATGTCAGTTGGAATGAACAAATATTAATTTTTAATACAATTTTAGGTACGCAACACTTTGTTTATTCAGATTCAATTAAAATGATCATCTACTGCGAGATGGATCAAATCGCCACTTATTTGATTGTATGCATAAGGTTCACCGGAATGAATTTTTTATTTACATTACGAGTTTCGAGTAAAACAGGTAAGCCATCGAATGGAAATTCAACGGGCTAAGATTTGAGAAATTGCACCGGAGACATACTGACGCTGTTGTTCATCCGAGGTGGTACTCAAAAACTTAGTTTGTTCTCACGGGGAACAAGTAAGAAGACTACTGTGATGCAGTAGATACTGGTATGATGACAAGAAAAAATTGCGACATTTATCACAGCTGCCATATATGATCGTTGGAAATCGGCCTAGGACAAAAGCGATTGATTTTAAGCCGATATTTCATTTGTATACATTTAACAATAAATTTATGATTGAATGAAAAATTAATACGACCGAAACACAATGCACGAGAACTGATAACTTTTGGTGGTCTTTTGATGTTTGCCTGTTAACTGTGGAGAGTTGCATAACTATGTAGAATACTGAGGTAGATTGGTTAGCCGTCTCTGTTTCTGTCAGTTTGCACGGTTGCTCCGGTGGCTGCGGCCCTATTGTGTTAGTACTCAAAACATAAGTCAAAGTGAGTAAAATGTCAACCAAAATGCTGTCGATTTGCGGTTCAAACGATTCAATGAAATTTTGTTAATTACTCAGTTCATAGTGCTCACATATGACAGCGAATTTTGACACTTTATTCACCCCACACTATTTTTTTAATCGCAGATGCCTGCGAATCCCAATTGGAAAACTGCAAGCAAATCTTAATGACATTCGGGTTTTAAGGTTAAGTTCGAACAATTTTTTTCATTCGTCGGTGGAACGCGACCAAATGTTGTGAATTGTGATTAAATTTTGACAATTTGCGGCAAGGGTATTATTGTTTGCGCCAACATGTTTGGAGTTAGAAATTTAGTTATTTAAACCGAGCTGTCTTGTTAATATATTTTGATGAACTTATCGAATATCCTGCTCTTGGAAAAGTAACATATATTTGGAATTTTGTGTTTAATAATGTTCGTTCGCGCAAGTCGCGCTTATGTGAAGAGTCCGTTAGTGCGTTAGTTCAAGGGGTCCCAAGAACCCTAGTTACACCTAAAGTTTTTTTTTGTTACAGCCCCACCTCTCGTGGACGTCTCACAAACATCTTTGGGCCTAAGACTAATGAGATGCCTCCCGAATTTGTTGTTCGGAATCCGCATTAAATTGTAGGTACCTTCCATCCGTAGCAAACAAAAATAGCTTCGCGCCCGTCAAAAGTTGGAGAGGCCATTCCCTGTATACATATACATATACTGCCTAATACTAATTTGTGTTTTTATTTTCTTTAACAATATGATCAAATAATTTTTTACCACCTCAAATAATCGAAGGGACATTTGGGTTTTACCTTAGATTAGACAACTATGGCGGCGGCGTTCGAAGAGAACATATTTAGAGACCAACTTCCGCCATTTTCGTTTTAGTTTTGTTTCCCAGTGCATCGGCATCTCTCCTTTGCTTCTCACCCTAATTGTCCTAACGCTCGCCTGTGTAGCTATTACATTATATGGGTCCCAAAAAAATCCCTTTAGTGCGTGCATATTATAAAAAAAAAAGAAAAAAAAAACAGTTGTCATCCATGTTTTTGTACAAATAATAAGACTGAACTTATAACAATTTTATATCAAGAAACATTCTTTTAAAATATGATTACAAACACAAGTTTTTGAAAGTATCTAATTGACAGACTGCAGTCATTAGGTGCCTAAGACGTTTGATTAACAGAAAAAATGTAGTTTGACAGTGCACATGTAGGTACTATCTACCGTTATTTTTTTTTTTTAATAAAGTGACTAAATAAATTCCCCTGCATCAACATTAAACATACCACGCAACATTGTTGCAAATTTGACCGAAACCAACGAGGACACATGATGAGCATAGTATCGGGCGGGGAAGAAATCTGCTTTGAGACGTGGTGTGCGCCACAAACCAGCAATGCATTGAAATGAATCGTGACTGGCGACGAAATTGCGTAATATTTCTTTTGTCGTTGGTTTACAAATAGAATGATTTATGTGTGGCTTATGTTTCCACAGACAGTGGAATACAAGACATGATATATACTGGTAAAGCCAACTGGGAGTTACCAAGTGCAGCGATGTCCTTTGGATGGTCGAAATATTAAATTGGATATCTTTTGTTACCACCGACAAGTGAAATAGATATTCGATTCGTTTGAGCCGATATGAGAATTAAAACAAAAGGTATTCAAGCTTAGATGAATTTCTCAATTATGAACTAAGTGGAATTTCATTGACCCCATCATGTATTGATGTTGTTTCAACCATACCATAGTAAAACCCAATCACGACAGCAAAAGTACCTCCCCCAGATGCCACAGGCCTTCTTTGAAAGTTCAAATGATAAAATATGATAATTACCAATGCTTAAGCCAATAAATAAAGAAATAAACGAAAAAAATCCCAAAGCATCATCTGGACAAACTAGAGATTCACACACCATTTTCGTATGCCAAATTAAGCCTTTGAAACTTGGGATATTTATTGATATTTGTTTCTGAACTCTGCATGACTTTATGTGGATAATTTAAATCGATTATGACCAACAATCATGCATCCGTTAGTTGTAGTTGAGGTCCATGTAGCCCAGCGGGCGGGATGAGAGACTGCCACTCGCAGAAATCGTGAGAGCTCCACGAGAAATGTTATACCAATTTTGGGCGAGAAATCATCAAATCGAGCCACCAAAAACGGAAACTCGTGCACAGATTTGTTTAGTTCACATATCATCTGACATCTGACATGTAAGCTGAGCTCGGTAGCCGGAATTTACTCATATCTCGACCGAATATAAGGAAATTTCACATAAAATAACCATAAATTATGCTGAATAATTGTGGCGATAAACTTTGTTGTGTATTTCTTCTCACAGTAATGTGCGCAGTGCGCATGTCTATAATTCAGTTGCGAAAGCGAGCTTCTCGCTGCTCTTTGGGAGAGATGTACTGTATCTACATGCAAGTATTGAGTCGCGTTAGCGCTACTGCTAGATGGTGAGGAAAATAAGAGTTAATTTTAGTTGAACATTGGTAGAGGATCACTCTGACTTTGCGAGGTGAGGAATCAACGGGAGAGAGTTTTGTCTGACTGAAGTCACATAATCAAAAGTTATAGACAAATGGTATCTAATTGGAGGTATCAGCAAGCGGAGATTAAATCTTCGAAGTGAATAACGCAAACAACACATCTGGGAGAAGATCAGTTGGAATAAACACAACATATTCATCGACCAACTTCCGCCATCTTCGTTTTAGTTTTGTTTTCCTGTAATGACAGTTGTTATCCATGTTTTTTTTTATAAATAAGAAGACTGAACTTATAACAATTTTATATCACGAAACATTCTTTTAAAATACGATTACAAACACAAGCTTTTAAAAGTATCTAGTTGACAGACTGCAATCATTAAATAATTACAAATATTATTTGTTTATTTAGATTTAATGAAAATTATCGTCTTTATTGCAAGATTCGATCAAATCGATAATTATTTGATTGTATATATAAGGGTTGCCCGAATGGATTCTTTTTATGTTCCGAGTTTCGAATAAAAACGGAGCGCCATCGAATGGAACCTCAACGGGCGTCGATACGAGAGTGTGCACCTGGAACATACTGACGCTGTTGTTCACCCCAGGTGCTACTAAAAACTTGAGTTTCTTCTCACGAAACAGAAACAATTTAGATACTACAGTGATGCAAGAGATACTATGGATAGGATTTATTATGATGATAAGAAAAAATTGCGGAGTTTATCACAGAAATGATTGACTGTATTCTGCATCAAAGTTGCATTTACATGCCTAATGCTGAGTACCTACATGACATTCGAAAACCACATTTAGCTAAATGTGATCGTGATGTTATTTTGACGCCAGAGTCGGGTAAAAAATCCTGCATGTAGAAGGACTTGTGTCCATATTTAAATGTGAGTATTCATGTGAACCGATCATAGCCCAAAAAAATCTGAAATTCCACATGCCGTGTACATGTACCGCATGTACGATTTTGAGTTGTAACGACATTTAAATGATGATACAAAATTCTGCAATACATTTTTGCTTCACATGCCGCATTTTTATACCGTTTCCTAGGACTACACTAATTTCGACTTCATAGTTTCTAATATTTCTCAAAATAAGTCGTAGAAAATTACCATATTTCTCATTAGCATCGAAAGTTATGTCGATGTAGCCATGCCACCAATTTTAAATACATAGGAACATAAACCTACTCTGTGGGGTAGCGACATGACCAAGTGTAAATAATTTTTAAAACCCTATTTACTATTTAAAAAAACCAAACCATTTTATCGAAAAAATTGATGAATATGATTTGTCTTTTTGAACAATTCGCCAACACAAAGTTTTGTACCTACTTTTGTGGGGGCGTTTCTTTAAATTCCTCAAAATTGTAAAAAAAAAACATCTGCGGCACATTAATTGGCACGTAAGAGTGTGGCTTGTTCATCGTCAGGAGCTTTTCATGGTGATCTTCAGTCGTCTCAATCCACTGATTTCCACGAACATTTGGGGGCAGTTTTAAGATGTTATGAGCTTCACTTAAATGTTGAAATTGCGCGGATGCGATTTCTTTTCTTTAATGAGGCTTTTTATCGGCGGCCACTGTAGTGATATTCTAAGCCCGAGAATATTGACCTCATTAATAAGCCTATTGGGCTGCAATTGCAATTTGGTTTTCCTGTCTTACATAAACATATATATTTTTGAAGTCTTAAAAATGAGTTTTTCGGGTGCAGGGAAATAATTTCACTTTTTATGCCCTTTAATAATTTATAACATGCCTTTATATTGGTGATACTAATGAATTAGTATTTTTTTCGTGATAGAAAAATGAAATTTGGATTATTAAGTTAACAGATCTTTTCAACCCGTCCTGTGACTGTTAAAAGAGCCGTGTTATCGAAAAATTTATTATTTTTCTTAACAATTCCCTGATAAAAAAATGTTGAGGGCGTTTTTGACAAAAACGGTCTCTCGATAATTTTAAAAAAAAAAAATAACAAATCAAATATGTATGTAGATGCCTTTTTTAAAATACGCCCAAAGAACGTTTTTTTCCACGCCGAACTTTCGGGACATTTTTAACGAAAATTAAATATATAGACACTATTGTTCTTTGCCCGTGCAGGGACGGGCTAAGAATATCACTGCAGCGCCCCCCAAAAACAGCGCTTGTCGTAAAAGGCGACTAATGTGGAAGATATCGCATCTAGACAATTTAAATACACATTTACAGCCTTATTAATAGAAAAACACTATCCGCTCCTTAACACACGAGTTAGCTGGCACACGGATAGCGAACTTGTCCATAGGATAACTTTTCCGATTAATAAAAATATTTGTCCCCTGTGTTAGCTGTTTGCTCTTTATCACCTACAATACGGCAGCACTTCACCTACAATACGGCAGCACTTAACCAAATTATATTCAAAAATCGAAGTATCTGTCATATTTCATCAGTTGACACTCATTTCTGTGTATTCCATTCCAATACGATGGGACTACTATAGAGTCAACGCATTATGAAAGAGTAATATGCCCAAATGGGTGACAGTGTTCTCTCTCATCCTCTCAATGTTTCTACACATACATGCGCATCCTCTCAATTTGTGAATGCATGAACTACAATCTGAGAATGTGTGAAGTTACCCGCTCCTTATACGCCGAATTCGGTGAGTTAAGTTATCCACTCGTTATCACATGTCAGTGAAAGCTAACACACGTTTATTAATCAAAATTAAGAGTTAACACGTGTACTAGTGCTAACTCGCCGCTATCCGTTGTTTATTAATACGGGGGTTAACGTCGTAAAGCTGTCCCGCAAGTGTGCATGCAAATCCGTGAGTGACTGGAGATCACCGGTGCCGTTAAAGAATGATCAACTAATAATCCATGCATGTGTTGAAGTCGTAAAAAACAGGCACGCCTTTAAACTCCCGGTGATGAAGTTATCCGAAACCCGGAAACATGCCGATATGTATTGAGGTCAAACCGGTGAACCCAACAGGCGTGGGTGCAGTGAAGTTAGTGACGTTTCACTAAAATTCACCATCTTGGCATCGTAGAATACTTTCGAAGTAAAAGATTCACTAGTCATGCCAATGTTTATGTAGATCAATTCGGCGGACCAGTTGGAATGCAGTTAAGAGGGAGGGTAATAATCCCCTTAAACCTCATCATAACCTCACCGTAAAGGGAGAAGAAGAAGAAGACAATCTTCTTTTTGACAATTCGCCCGTACAAAGTATGCTGACACGTTCACTTATTGGGGATGTTTTTGACAAACAATTTTAATTCGATTAATTCCTCAAAAAACAGTCACAAGATATGAAGACAACATTTTGAAAATTTTTTAACTTTTGGTCATTGTCCCAAAATTGGAAGACTCTCAAATCTCAATATATTAGCCCACTTTTGGGGATAGGACCATAGATGGGATATCCAACAGTTCGCCTAGCGGACTGTGGAAGTGAAGTTACTTTCCATCTAGTTGCTCAGTAGTTAGTGCGTTGGACTACTGAGCGAGGCCTTTGAAGTTGCGATTCCACCCAGAAAAACCTACAGTTTTCCACTGCCCCATCTCACCTCTTGCGAAAGACAAGCTTCTCGGCTTTAAATTGTAGCTGACTTGTATTGATGACATAAAAATAGCTTCGCAACCATAAACGGTAGGAGAAGCTAGAGCTTAGGCCCTATATAGCCCGTTAATGCCTAATAGTTATTCCCATTATATTTTTTTAACTTCACACTAAAGGTGTGTGGAAAATAACGCGTCACTTACTTGACATAAAAAGTAAACCAATTTTCTATGGAAAATAAAAAAATTAAGTTTTTTTTCGTCGTTCAACAAATTTCTTTACTTCTTTTGTGAGAATTTTTTTGTGAGAATTTAGGAAAATGAGAGCGTATAAAATAAAGTGGATAAGAAATTTATTCGTCGAACTCTCGCCATTTTATATTCATTAACAAAGTAACACATTCTTAGTGTTCCTACTGAATGATTGAATAAAATGGTGAATAAGCATAAGTCGACGATGGCGTCGAAAGAACATTCGAACATAGGAGCCTTATTATCACCACTAATCGACTTTTAGAACACCCATTTGACGGACAATGACAATAGCTGAAAAAGATCGACAAGAAAGGATTTCGAAGCTGCTGCTGGCACACTATTTTAGGTCAAGGCAAACCACAAAAAGTTCATGACTTCCAATTCTTTTACACAGCTTTATCACCAAAATATGACAGTGTAGATTTTTTTTTTCGAAGAAAGAATAATATGTATTCCGATACATATATCTTTGGTTGCATAAAATACCGGCCTTGCCTATTAAAAACAAAAGAATTTGAGCTCTTCAGTAAGATGAACATTATTTAACTTTCAATGAAACAGCAGGTAGATACCTACCCTTTTTATTTAACTAAAAATAAAACACATTCTGCTTAGGACGACCGACATACACACTTAAATCTTCAAGTACCAGCTCAACGATTATTCTCTTAAAAGTTCCTTTCACAAAAAAAAAATCAGAATCTCAGGATATCAAATTAAGAAGTTGCGTTATAAGACAAATATCTCAGCTAACAGTAAACTTTTTAAAAATTCGATCAACAATGACAAGACCACAAGTATTTCACATCAGAAGTAATACCATCCTCTACAATGCTTAGTTATCTTAAGATGGACCATAATTTGTCCATGACGTTAACGCCACATTGTCAGGTCATTTGCTTACACTCTATCTCCTGCTTCTAATATACAAACAAAAAAGTCTATATGTAAGAAGGAGGAGGGCAATCGCAGATCTCAAAAACTAAGCGCTACATCGTGTACAAAATTATTTGACAGTACATTCGGATCGACCTTTCGACTCGGCAGCCTCTGTACGGAGCACATCGAGTGGAAGCTGATGATGTCGCTGCCGCGGCGAAAAGTTAACTGTACTGAAGGCTGACGACTATCAGCTACTGTTGCTGAGTGTAACTTTAGGAAAATTTATGATTCAACTTTGCCGTATAATTTGTGATCTTTGACTTGGCAAAGGAATTGCGATGGATGACATGATTTTTGAGCAATATGAGTACGGAATTTCATACGCGTTTAGCAGAATGAATTCCAAAGAGATGAGTGGCATGTGGTATAGGTTTGAGCCATAATGACTTATGTGAATTTTTATTTAGATTTTAATAAAAAATTCATACAAGTTCAATCAGTTCATTGAAGAAGCCAACGAATCGGTTCTTCATTGTTTGGCTAAATTTGTAAGTAATTGAGGATTTATGCAAATTATTGTGGAAAAATCTTGTAATCTGTTGAAAAGAAATGATTAAACGCAGGAATTATAATGGGAGTTTTAACCCTAGAAAGATAATCATATTTTGTATGACGTAAAAGATAATCATACGTCTGTTTAATGAAACCCACGAACTTTTTAACAAATATTAATGTTTTATTTATTAATCTAGTTCATATTAAGAGAAATAAATCAATGATTTAAAAAAATAAATAAAAATTTAAACAATAAAAACAATAAACTTAAACTCCATTACAAATCAACAAAAAACAGAACTACTCATTTTATAAATGAACCTTAAAGTTGACTTTAAGTCTTAATAGTTGCCGAATTTTCATTTTTTGGTTTAAAATTAGTCTTAGTAATTTTAAATCACATACGATTAAATTAAATGCAAGAGGGACACACGTCAAACACGTCTCCCAGACGTACGGCCTGCCTAGCTATAACTTGGTAACCACTACCACAGGTACTTACCGTCGGGCGACGACCGTCGCGGTCAAGGGCAAGCTCCGTTCACCGACTGAGTTAGTTTAAGCAACCAACCCGATGCGGTTAACAGTTAAAAGGATATAACAATTTTTTTGCGCGCCATACGTCTCGCAGACGAAGATTAGCTTTCAAGGTTAAAATAAATCTTAAGTGGTTTAACCAAAGAAAAACCAAATTTCTGTCAAACAGCGCTGGTGTCAAACTACGATAACACGATTTCAAAAAGGCGACTGTTGTTTTCCTCATAATTATATGCCTTCTCGAACTGTCGTTCATTAGTGTTCAGGAGATTCAAATTTGTATGGCTAATCAAGAATATAATTTAAACCTAGTTTTATTGCTCAGTAAAACCTTGAAACGAGGCATTACGGTTGTGTTATTTAAAAAAAATTGATAGCCCGATTATATCTTCTTTTCCTGTACAGAGAGGTTACGATCAGAATTAAAGGGATCGTAACCCTCCCACTTCATTGCATCCCTACTGGTGCGCCTGTGGGGTTTGCCGGATCAACCCATGGATTTGCATGCACGCGTGGGAGAGTTTCAAGATGTTAAATGCTTCACTAGGCTCACCTGGTTGTTAAAAGCTCTTAAATGTTATTTCCCCCCTTAGGCGCCGTTCCCACACGGGAATATATAAACCCTACCTATTTTCTATAAAAACTGATTTTATTTATAGACACGTAAACAAATGAAATAACGCCTGCTCGCCGTCGCCTTTTATATTACTATCATGAAGCGATTTTTTTGTAATTTTTAGTGCCACCGTCATGGAATTTGGATGGTTTCATGGTTTTGATACGACAGCAGAAATAATGAATTGATTGTGGAAGAGGGAATGAGAGCTGAAGTATGATTTCACGTAAACTGAAAGAGGGCATACATTTATTTATATTTTCTTCAATTTCGAAAGAAAAAATATCCTATATCCTATATATTATATAGTGTAAAGAAATAGCAAATAATATTTTTGTTTCTTTTAAAATATATTAGGTTCAAAGTGAGGTCGGTCATGCAAGATGAGGAAATTTGTTTTCTATTTCCTGAACCAGGCGATCGAAAGGAATTTCTGAATAATTAGGCATTTTTTGGGGATACAAATTTAAATATTTCTTAAATTTGAAAAATAAATGCGCTGTCCTACTGTAAACTACTGTGAACTGGTGTAATAGGCCCCGAAATCTTCTCCAAATCTGGAGACTTGTGATTCATATTTTACTCTGCTAAACACAAGACTGCAAATAAACTGGGTTAGCATAATCATTTCGGATTGTTAACGCAATCAACACCTGCTCCTCACAGCACTAAAATTTACGTCGACTGCTGAGGGCCAGAAAGCAGTTTGACAAGCAGGTGCTGGAAAATTTGAGTACACATTTAAGAGCTAAAGAGTGGTTTGAGAGAAAGTAGCAACATTAATTTATGTATTATTCTCCAATGAAAATACTTCAATATTAGTTTGTAATGGGTTACTTATTGAAAACACGATCAAATTAAATTTAATATAATTCAGTTGGGCTTAATATAAAAGAAAGAACAAATTAATAGTAGAGTGTTTAAGAATTTAGAGGAACAATATGATGGTTCGATATACGCGCCTTCGTCGTTCGTCGTCCTCCTCGTTTCGCCGATCGTCTTCAACTGCCGATTTCTCTGCTTTCCTACCTTCGAAAGATAGACACCATTTTGGACTCAGTGGAGAGTTAATATACATGGTGTAACGTAGCCCCACACTTATAATCTCAGTTTGTCTTTTGGCGAAAACTAACCATAAGTTTTTTGAAATATTAACACATTTTAAACATTTGCCACTGTTCACCACATTCAGCGACACAACAACTGACAGAACACACATAAGCGATTGTTTATATTCCGTTGATGTTGAAACTCCTGCAGGCTTATTTTTAAACATTTTCAAGAACCTTCTTAACATAGCCCAATACTTAAACTATCCTTACGCAGGAAAACCTATTTAAAAATAATTGAAAAACTTCAGCAACGTTGCCTACGTTTTTAGTTACCTTAATGCCAATATTTGCGTTCAGAGCCTGTTTAAGATATCTATCGACCGTCGATCGTCGATTGCAGACGAAAACCATTGACAGAAACCTGCGAAAATCGGACGTATTCAGAATATTCACATTTTTATTCATAATAATCTATTTCTATGTCGAGTGATTTACACAATTCCCAAACCAAATTCGATCGAAGCAATCGACAGTCACCGATTCGCTTGCTGACCGATACTCACTATAAACCCCACTCTATATGACAACATGTAGTAAAAACATATGTCATGGAAAATTCAATGGTTGGTGTCCTTACTTGTTGATACACAAACCTCGCTAAGTAAACCCACAGAGGAAATCTGTTTATAAATCACAATTTCAGAGAAGTTCCGTAAAAGTTGCGTAAATGCTTACACGATGTTTATCTATGCAACCCTTTAGAGGTGTTTTAATAATCAAAGCTATTATTGATTTTGGGTTTATTCCCGCGCAGGGACGAAGCTGGAATATCACGCCAGCAACCCCTTAAAACCGTTATTTTAATATGTAGGTGAGCCTGTCCGCAGAGATAGTCTAATTTGTTGGTAAACTTCTTAGGAACATTGAACTATTGACCAAGGCGTTCCAGGTTCACATCACGCACTCCCATCTAAAATGTTTTCACTGAGCCACCTGTTGCGTAAGTCTGACAATCATCCATTGTCATGAAAAGCTTCTAAAATTTCGTTCGGAATCGGTGTTATGTTGTGGGTCTCTTCCACTCATGACAAAAATATAACTTTGCGCACACAAAGAGTTGGAGAAGCTATTTTTAAGTCCCTGTATGGGCCGTTATTCCCTTTCTTAAGTGGCATGTTCATGAGCTCGGAAAATCATGTGAGACTGGGTATTTTCATTGATATTGAGGGTGTTTTGAAAACATGTGCAACTTATGGATAGACAGCATGACGTAGTTGAATCACTAGCTGCGTAAATGCGAGCAACGCTGGAGATCAGGACACTAGCCGCCGATGCGAACTGAGGTGAATATGTAATGACAGGGTTGAAAAGCGGTAGCCGACACGGCGGCAGGCTTTTTGTCTCCATGTAAAGGTGCATGGTGATAAGCTATCTGCTGAACTTTTGATCTCCACGCTCTGGCCTATATGTCGCTGTTCTTTCTGTCAGATCATGCTAACCGAACGTTTTTAAAAAAGATAGCGCCGGACAGAATCGTACCCGAAATGATAAATCTACATTTAATCTCTTTGCGTGGAGGAAGAAGTTGACAAGTTGCTTAAACTCAAAGGCATCAATGGAAGCTAAATATTTATCTCGGCATATTGATACGTGGAGGCTATGCAAGGGTGACTTCGGCAAAATATAGATTTGTATTATGAATCTACGTCACTATAGTTAGGCCAATCCATCATATGCATCGCTTATTTTGTGGAATAAGCTTTCACAAAAATACGTCATTGCTATTTGCACCGAAATATGAAAAACGGTATGTATCGGCCGCAAAGGGGTCTTCCCCAGGGCGCTAGACTCTGCCTTGATGGTCTGTTGAATCATACACCCTTTGACAATTATATCACCCGCAACCACAATCTACCACTTCGGCATTAGAAGCCCATACAGGTCATAAAGCCTATAGGTTCTGTGCGAAGGTATGTGCGCAATCAGAATTTCGGCGCGAGTGAAAGAACAATTTGAGAAGCTTCTCATGTCAGCTTATCCTCTTGGATGTTTGTCAGACTTTCGTAAGAAGAGGGTTGGCGAATACATTTCAAAGGAATCCTGCATAAGAAGCAAATCTAAAAGCCATCTCCTTTGTAGAAACGAATGGCTTCTGGTGTAGCGATGGAATTTTGGTTAAGGTGCGCAAGAACTGTCCTACGAATTTTGCTTTGTTGATATGCCATCTGATGCAATGAGTCCGGATTTCCGGTTGCGTGGAAATCCAAAAGTCAATAATGGATCCGGTCAGAATCTGAGCTAGGGGACAAATTTTCACAGATGCTTTCTAGACATATCACTTTCGTGGAGTGTGATTTCCAGCTAGGCAAATATGCATTTCGGTCTTTCAAGCTGTGATGTATGCTATCCTAAAAACTATGTATTATTTTCGTAGGACCAGGTGGTTGGGCGAAGTATGTGTCTAGTCTATAGTGACAGCCAAGCTGCACTAAAGGCAATCCAAATCCCAGAGCACTCAGAGTAGGTAACGGGCCATTGTACTACCAGGCAGAAATCCTCTTTTTGGTTTAGAGGCTAACTAAAGGCCTTACTCGATCCCTTGACTATCTTGTTTGGGGCCCGGTCATACTGCAATCAGGGGAAATGAAAAGTCTGTCGCACTTGTTCGTCAAAGCTCGGAGAGAAAGTCTTCTTCTAGTTTGCCGACACCCCATGTAAGTGCCTTTATTGATAACTGGGTCTCCTATAAACAGAATATTCAATGGTTGGACTTTTCGGGTTGCAAAAGCAAACTACTTCGATCGGATGTATGAGGGAAGGCCTGTTTGCTCTTATTGGTAAAAAAAGACTGCGGACGCCCAATGGGCATTCTCACGTCAAACCAGGCTTTTGCAAAGTACATATATATCAATGTGCTGGGTTAAAAAAATATTTGCGACGCTTGTTGAATGGGATCAGTTTCTCCGTGAGTGGCGTGTTTTAGTGGTGTTGTGGAAAATGCTGAACAGCTAAGCTCCTTATCACTCAAGTGCCTTCTCGGCTTTCTCAAACAGTCAGGTAAATTACCATATCAAAGGAATGTATCTATCAAAACTTACAAAGGACAGTTTTTGACTCTAAGTGCTTCAACAGAGGTACAAAACTCTTAACATCAACATAAAAAAAAACCTATAGAGAAGAAGATAAGTCCTTTTGCATCACTATCTCCAATTAGCGCCACTCGCATTCATCCCTCTGTCATTAGTCACTTCATGTAAACCTCAAGTTAATGGATTCATTAATCCAGTCATATTAAGAAAATGTCGCCAATAACCCCAAGCTCAAGACGTCTTAACGTTGCTCCTTCATTGCAAGTCTCTATGATTATAAACGACATCTTAAAAACTGATTAATTGCTATCGCGACGCTAGCTACTTGTCTGGACAATTTAATTATAAACGATAATGGCTATGCCGGATAACAGAAGAGAAATAAAAAAACCGCAACACTAAAACATTGAAATTGAACACATAAATTCTCACAACTGATGACATTACATTGTTGTTGTGAGTACGTTCGACCAGAAGTTGAACCATTAAAAGGATTAACGTGATCAATAAATGGCGCAACTGCCAATTGACGTTCGGCCAATATTCTTCAATTTACCACACCGCTACTGGATTCGTGGCTGAAACGTCTTTATGTTTCTGTGTGAACGAACGATGTCGTCTTCCTGTCTGATGCTAAAACAGGTGGATGAGGATGTGTGTAAATGGCTAGTAATGAATGTCATAAAGGAAAGAGAGAATGCTTACAATTTACACACTTTACCAGGTGAACACCGCTGTTGCGGCGCTGATCTTTGGTGATCGTATTTCACGTAACCAAGTGTAATCAATCCAACGATCCGTGTTTAGTGGTTGAGAGGTAAATCCGAATGAAAATTGCAATTAATTCACAAGAGACATGAGTGTGGAGCATTGATATATACAAGTACAAGTAGGTATTGCATTTGGTAGGGATAGGCAGACGGGTGAGAGAAATCAGGTTTTCGGGAAGAAATAAATGCGTACCTTCGGGATAAAAGCAATCATTTAACTGTTTTGATGGTGTAAGATGTAATTACATTATTAATGAAAGTAGAATGTAGATACATACTAATATTATAAATGCGAAAGTAACTCTGTCTGTCTGTCTGTCTCGCTTTAACGCCAAAACTACTGAACCGATTTAAATGAAATTTGGTACACAGATAGTCTAAGAGCCTGAGAATGGATATAGGCTACTTTTTACGTTTTTACTTAAAAAAAAACCTTGGTAATTTTTATATTTTTCACTGTATGTTTAACTAGTTTCAAAATTATTACTAGGAAACTGTCCTTTAACAAATTATTCAAGAATTTGTAAAATTGGAAATTGTGCGTACAAATGTAAATTGAATAAACATAATCTAATATAATCATCTAAAAAATCTAATCATCAACTTTTTACCGCGGGAAAATGCTTCATACGCTGTCCAGAAGCGGAGATCTAAGCTGATATCTAAGAAAAGTTGTAACTCTCGAGTGCTTCTAGCTCCTAGCTTTGGAATGACTCATCCAAATGAAATAGGATTTAATATAAAAAGAATATATAGTTCAATTATGTACAAAGATTTTAAGATATAAATCATCTTTGTAGGTTATCCTGAAGTTGAACAATAAGCATTAAACTATACATTTTATACAATTCAAAAAAAGTAAAATGTTCGATTGAAGTAAGATCGTTGGATTTTCCCAGCGTTGAGTGGAGGAAAATTTGAGTGTGTGTGCGGCACAAATCTGTTTCTCTCTCTGTACCTTTTGTGCGTTTAAACTCAAGCATTATGAAATTCAACGCTCGCAGAAAACAACAGTTCCCCGCCAGGTACTTACCTTGGGCTCTTTGCAGCAGACCGACTTGGCAGCGTCTTGACCATTTCAAAGTCCAGTGATCGCTTGATGTCTCTCATATTGGTGATGGAAGGTGAGGTGTGGAATATTGTCAGTGCATATGCTCTCCAAGTAGGATGCGAGCAGAGAGAATAAGATGCCTTCTGGCAAGATTTTCACAACCTCATCAAGAACATTCCAAAGCAAGAGCTTTTGTTTGTTGGCGGAGATTTAAACGGGCATTTCGGGAAGTCAAACGAATACTACGATGAATGCTATGGAGGACTGGAATTCGGCACCAGGAGATCTCCGTGTGAAGATATCCTAAGCATGTGCAAGTCATATGGTCGTCAAAAAAAACCAGCACCAGGTCACTTACAGCAGTGGCGGAAATGAAACCCAGATTGATTAACATTTAGTAGAACGTTTCATGAAGCCTCTGGTTAAAGATCACAAAATGATCCTGGAAGAGGCAATCGCCCAGCTACACCGCTTCTATATGAATGGAAAAGTGATTAACAAGTGCAAAAAGTTTAAATATCTGGGATCTATGATAAATAGCGAGCAGCTTGTGATGGCGACATTAATCATCGCGTATCTTCTGTGACCTAAAAATGCATCCTAAGCTGAAAGGAAAGATCTACCCCGCCGTTGTGCGCCCAGCTGTCACATACGGTTCACAATGTGGGACAGCTTACAAAAATCATAAGGGCAAATAAACGGCTGCTGAGATGAAGATGCTTTGTATGACAACAGCAACAAAACTTAATTGAATAAGACTTGAATTTAGTTTTCTCTCCATCTCGTCATTGATTCACACTTATGGTAACGAATCCATCAACCGCAGGCTTTTCCCATCATTGTCAAAGTGCTCACAGAGAAACTATTTTTCAAAAAAAAAAAAACATCTCAATCCTTTTTTATATTGCCCAGCAGCGATACCGACGCTGTATACCGCATTTCAATACCAATCTGCTTTCAAAGCGCATAGTCGTGATTTTGATCACACCTCAAACCGACCAATTTTCTCACCAAGAACTTTCTTTTGTTGTTAATCTGAAAAAAACGTCGCTGTAAGCTTTGCATGATTTTAAGTTGCCTGAATCTGAACCAAGGAGTAACGCTTAATTAATACTCCCAGAGTAGACCATAGACCGTAGTGAAATGTTTTCTTCATTTCACTCCTTTGTTTACATTTTAAGTAAATCGTTGATGATCGACATATAACGCCTTTGGGTGGGAGTTTAAAGGAATGAAAAGAAAAGAAAAAAATAACTACAAACACTGAGAAACTTATTCCGTTTTGTTTTCAGTGCTGCTGCACAACTTGAAAAACGTGACTTCGGATGCTGTGTGCAACAAAACAAGCATCGTCGCCATAGTGCGCCGTTAGTTCGCGCTGCTACCCTTTAGGGTGGAATATAAACGATAATACAACAGTATCTACTGTTTGATCATGCGAACATTGATCCACATTTAACGTCATTGTCTGAAGTTTAATAACAATTTTATTTGTTAAATAAACAATAAGTAGGAATTCACAAATGTCTGGGAAAATCCATGGCAAACACGATCGATAGTGGCACGATTATGTTCTCGGCTTGAATACGAAACATATTGTCAAAATGCAGTGAGAATAACGAAAACTGAGTTTGCAAAAGTTTCGTAACTTAAACAAAAGTGTTGGTTTAGTTTCATCATAAGAAGTGGGGGTTTCTACGAAAAGATGAATCAAAAAAAAATGTTGGATGGACTCTCAGATCACTGCTGGATACTCTTTGATATATAGATAGACTCTCAGGTTAAGAAATTCTTCAGCAAAGTGGAAGAATTTCAACAAATAACTACAGAGGTTTAAAAACTTTACCCGTGTTAAGAATCTCACCACCGAACAAGAAGTCAACGATCTTTTCCGAAAAGTGGGAAAAGTTGAAGGTATAGATAGCCAAATGGGTATCACCGAGTGGACTTCATAAAGCGAGAGCATCAAACTCCTGATGAAAGAGTTTACATTCGCCAAGAAGAACGCTTTGAGAAGATTCTGCTGAGCAATCGGGGGTTCGAAGTAAAACGTCTCGTCTTAGAAAATTCTTTTCAAAAGCAACGAAAGCTAAATACGCAGAAACCCATTTCCCAGGATGCATCATCTGAGGAACACGATACAGAAACAGCAGGGAATGGAAAAGGAAACAGCCGATGCAATTATCAATGAAAGGAAAATAGACAATTTGATCCGTTCCCCCTTTCAAAGCATCAGGAATCGATAATATTCGACCCATAATGATTGAAAAGGCTGAAGAAGCTACAATTCCACTGAAAAACATTTACATGTCCTGTCTAAGGCTATGCTGTGTTCCGAAAGCATGGGAATATGTCCGGGTGGTATTTATCCCAAAGCAACGAAGACTAGCCACACAACAGCTGGAATCGCTGTAATGACTTAATGATGTCTAGTCTATGTCAGAGATGTGATCGCCGATAACTACATATCTATCAAAATCACAAAACGCATATATGAAAAGTAAATCTGTAGATACTGTTCTACATAATGTAGTTTCGGAGGTGAACAAATCATAAGAAACTAAGGAGTCAGCTTTGAGTGCGTTTCTTTGTATACATAAATAAATAAAAGGCATTAACGGTCCACAAAGCGCCTTTAACTAGCTATTCCAACTGTTTGTGTATCTTGAGACAAATGGAAGTGACGTACATTTTTACGTCGATTCCAAATGTCAAATTGGAGAAGCTATTTTCGTCACACTTTCCGTAATGTGTGGTTCAGCGAAGACACTGTAGCTGTACTGGGGCGATTTTAACTGGGTTGCGGGCCGGGAAAATGGGGGTAAATCCATCACCATCGAAAATCTTGCCGCCTCCAGATCCAGAGTATGGGTTGAGTAGTCTTGCAAGTATCCAAGACAGCCAGATACCTGGGCTACATCCTAGATTCCTAACTAAACAAAGGAAAACATGGAAGATCATGTCAAATAGAGAATGTCTGTAGAAGGACGCACGGCATTATATGGAAATTTAAACGACCATTGGTTGCACATAATTGGTGAGAGCCATTTTAACATACACATATAATGCAGAAATCATCCACCGTCGGTGACCTTTTGCTGGATGCCTGGACATATACATATCCCCGGTTATGGCGAGAAGGACAAGCTCTCGTGATGTAGATCAGAAATGCACACATATCCGGCTCCTGATATTCACTATCACATGCGCACGGAAAATCAACTTTCCTATTTCGACATATGCAGTCACACAAGGGAAATTCGTCAGCGGTTAACAAAGCTAGATCTAAATCCATGATCGGACTACATCGCAATGATATTCGCGTAGTGGTGGGCATTGTGCGATTTTCTTGGACGTTGAAGAAATATCATCTTTTCGAAACCTTCAATGTGAATGCCCAGCCCTAAAAAATAATACACTGAGGAGTATAGGCAGCTACTTCTTTGAGGAACTGGAGGACTTTGATAAGAGAGAACTAAAAAACATCCATAAACGTATTTATAAATCTACGTGGTTCTAAGAAAGTGGACTTCTGATCTATAAATCAATTCTATTTATTTTAAGTTGTCCGAACAAAAGTTCCAAAAATGGACAAATGGGCACAAATTGTTGGCCTACGTGGCCCATAAAAGCTGTCGAAACGGCCTACTTACCTAAACATATGCCGCGAAATCTGATGAAGAGGTAGAGTTTCGAAATTGTCGCATATTTTCAGTTCACCCTTTGACTTAATGGATACACTTGTACCCTTATAGTGTAAATACACAGCGCAGGCACTTTTCGACTCTATACAAATGCAATGCATTTGTGCACATATTTCATTGCCTGCTATTATGTGCTATAACTAGGAAGAAGTAAAATGATTGAAAGATTGGTTTGTGCATTGGGGTGGATTTTTTTTTTTTTTGTGGATGTAGCCTGAAAATTGCGAATGGAGAATGCTCCAGGGAAGAGGATTTTCGAATCCCAGCCCATATGGCGTGTGGCAATGGTGCGGTGGTAATGAATTCGCAAAGTGATTAGCAGGTCGTGTGTTCAAATCCCGACCAGAGACATGCTTTGTAAAATTGAATACACACAACAATTCAAATCTGCCTTAAGCAATTAAGGTGCCTGTGAAAAAAAAAACTTTATCACACCAAAAACTACTTTCCTATCCTCCTACTCTTTCAGTAGTAAGCAGCACCCAAAAACAGGCAATGAAAGAGTGAAAACAGTATTCTTAAATAGTATAAAGAAATGGCTTGTCTCGTTTAACCATTCTGAAATAGATGCTTTTTTAATACCATTGGTGTAACAAATTTCATGTTTCTTTTTTTCTTTTTTTTAAACTGTATTGAATTTTTCTTTTTTAAATGATTTCTGAGTTTTGTTTTCCCCATCAATAATTTTTTGTATTTCATTCATATATAACTGTTAGGTACATTCGCCTCTTGTCATTTAATAGACAATAGATTGTACAAAGCTATTTCATTCAAAAACCTTAACGCTCAATATTAAAATGAATTACATTGTACTTTATGTTTAAGTTTCTAGATATGAAATAAAGAAATAATAAAAAAAATCATTTGCTGGGTACTGCTTGCAGCAAAAAAATGCCTGTACTGTGGCAACATTATAAGGGTACTGTATCAATTACAGAAAAATAAAAAATCCCTTTAGCTCACGCTAATTATAAAAAAAAAATATGTTCGAGTCAGCAAGGAAGACCTAACCTCAGTTTTAAAGACCAAGCCATCGCAGATGCCAGAGCTCTTGATCTGGACACCTTAAAGTCGGGATTGCAGAGGATGGAAGGCTGCAGTGTCTCCGACAGAGACTCTTAACGGCCCGACCCGTAAAGTTAGTAAGTACGGAAGTAAGAAGAGGATCTTCGAAATTTGCCAGAAAATTCGAATCTCCGTTTTAAAGACCATGTCTCGACAATTGGAAGCAGTGTGCTCCGCGGCATAGTGGAGGATAGAAGGCTAGTGTCTCAGGCAGACTCTCCACGGGTCAGGAGTCCGTTGATTAAGTAAGTATTACCATTTAACTCCAACACATTCCTGCTGAAATCGAGAAAAAAACCAATATTAGGTTTTATACACAAACACCGTAGAGTAGACCAACGCAACAAATGTTAAACACGAAATGTAAACAGCTAATTCTTACGCCAATAACTCTTATAAACAAATAAACAATCATCTTACTATGAATTCTGCAAAAATAATCCTTATGACTGAAACTTACAGTGGAAGACAAATCTGTTTAAATGTAAATTAACAGATATCGACAGCACTAACTGTCGAGGTCTACTGGTAACAACGAAGTTGTCTATTTGCATTTCATCGAATGCCGCATTAGGCCTTGGCTCGCACTAGGCGCGCACAGTCGTACATACTACAAGTGTTGCAAAGACCATTTAAGAAAAACAGAAAACAACATAAATTTGTCAATTTCTTAATGCGATATGAAGTTGGTTTCTATATTATTGTGTACATGTGAATTTTGTTTGAAGTTAAGAAAAACAAATATCCACGTCTAAATGGCTCAAGCACTTGCTTGACTAAATGGAAATTTGTTTTTCTCTATGAATAATTTAAAACAACACCAACAGAAAAAAAGATATATCGCTATTAATATGCACATTTGTGCATGCGCCGCTATTCAATATCAAATCTTAATAAAGGAGTGGTTCGAAGTTTTATTGCAGCTTTGTTGAAGAGTCATGAAAACAATTTACAATGATTTGTCGTAAGTGATAAATGGGCGATTAGTTCACACCAATAATGATGTACTTGAATTTTATATCGTTTCTTACGCTTGTATAAATATGTTCGTTCTTTGTTCTGACTTTAAGCACAAAACGACTGGATTGTAACGTTGAATTGTATCTTTGTCATGCCAAATTTAGAAGCACTGAAATGGATTCATTCTTCATCTTACTCCTTAAGATCAAATATCGAATTCCAAACTTTTTGCCGTGAACGACAACACCGTTGCGCAATTTGTCAAAGTTTAGTCACAATCCAAAATATGTCACCGCGTTCCACCTACTGATGACTTAAAAAATCCTTGGAACTTAACCTAGAAATAACCAACGACCATACCACGTCGAGTTAATCGGTTCTCGTCAGATCACCGTAATTAAACGACGTTGGGCGCGGTTAGTACGTAGATGGGGGACCGTTTGAGAACAACCGCGTGTCGTTGGCCAGTCCCATCTACAGAGTTGAGGTAGATAATATACGTGGTATCACAATGAACCTAAATTGGTCTAAGTGTGTCGGTTTCTGCCGACAGCCACATAACCCTAACCCCCCTAACCTAACCTAGAAATCCGAATATCATTAGGATTTGCTTATCGATTTCCAGTTGGAATTCCCGGCCACCTGCGACCAAAAGAATTGTGTCATGTGAATGAAGTGTCAAGGTAGGTAGGTAGGTAGGTGTGGCGGTTTGATAAGACAAACCCAATTAGCACTGAGTGCCGTTTTGTTACCACAAACTCACGTAAACCTGGGTATTATCGATTGGTGGGGGAGGCTAAATCCAACCTGCGGAGTTCAGGAAAGTTATCATTTCCTTGATACTTTCTCGGAGACTTCCTCAAGTGTATTGAAGAAAGGGCTTCCCAATGTACGTAGTCTGGTCCTAGCTAAAGCCGGACAGGTACATAAAAAGTGAATTAGGGTTTCTTTTTCAGTTGTCACTTTGCAACTGCGGCAGTGTGTATTGTATGGGATGGCCAGCTTGGCCGCATGGTCACCTATAGGCCAGTGTCCCGTGAAGATCGCTGTAAGTCTTGCGATGTCTTTTCGGGTTCTACCTAGAAGGTCGGTTGTTTTTGCCTTGTTGTAGTTTGGCCACGTTTTTCTGGATATGACGCATGCAGTCAGCCTGCTCCATTTGAGGTTGGCTTTCTTAAGGTATTCTGCGGTGATGTTTGCCTTAACTGCTCCGAGCGGAATGTGGACTAGTTCTGCCAGAGAGCAGTGGAGAGCTGAACCTTGCCTGGCCAGTTCGTCGGCATGTTCGTTTCCATAAACGTTACTGTGCCCTGGAACCCAGATCAGGGTAACCTTGAACTTATCAAGCAGGGCCAGCTCATTACGGCATTCTAGTACTAACTTAGAGGATATAGTGACCGAAGCGATCGCTTTAATGGCAGCCTGGCTGTCAATAAGTATGGCGATCCTTTGCCTCGGTGTTATATTTGAGTGAAGTTTGATCTGGCGACAGGCTTCACGGATAGCCAGTAGCTCCGCCTGGAAGACGCTTGCAGTATCCGGAAGTCTGTATGATTTTGCGATGTTTAAGGAAAAAATGTTTCCGAAAAAACTCCCGCACCCACGCCGCAGTCCATTTTTGAACCGTCGGTGTAGATTGTTTGATCGAAATCCCTTGTCACTTCTCCATTTTGCCATTCCGATCTAGTAGGGATTTGAACGACGAAAGGTTTTGTAAAAGACATTCTGCGAATGATGTAGTCTGTTGAAGGCGGAACTAGTTTTCTAGGTAGAGAGTCTAGAATACTACTGTGGCCGTAGGGTTTTGCAGTCCAGCAGCCAGACTCTCTGAGTCTGATCGCGCTGTGTGCTGTGATATTTGTTATATGTAGATCAAGAGGTAAAAGATGCAGTAAGACTGTGAGTCCGTCTGACGGTGTTGCCCGTAGAGCTACCCGACTACTTTGATTCCTACTCTGTCTAAACTTATGAGGATTTTGTTCATTACTAGGAGCCAGAGTAGGGGTGAGATGACTCCTCCTTGAGGTGTTCCCCTCCTGGCATATTTGGTTATATTGCTATTTCCTAAAGCTGCTTGAATGATTCTAGTGCTGAGCATGGAAACAATCCATTGACTTAGATGCATGAAGTGTCAAACTTTAAGAATAATAGAATCGTTCAGACGCGGGTAATTGGTCGCTCTTATATATGAGATCTTTAACTTATACAATTTAATAACATTTTGTATCTGATTGATTCGATTTTTTGTTGAGTAAAAACTATTTCATTGCAATATTTTTTATTATAGTCATAAAATATTTCGATACTGAGTAGTACGATACTTTCAGGTAGATGCATTTTAGGTATCGATACTCGCCGGCTTGATACCCGTGGCCGATAATTTGAATGTCCATCCGTCACTTTCAATGGCATATAATCAAGGAGTGCAATAAATATCAAGGGACTTAAGACGCTTCATACATAATCTGGATCATCTGTATGTAGGTTACGCCTCATTGTCTTAGCGCCACCCAAAAGAGATCTGGTGCTTGTCTATCAAAACCCTTTTCAATATCAACCAACACCAAATGCAAGGTCTTTAAGGTTCAAGATGTTTTACAATAATGATCCTTATAAAAGGCGGGGCAAAAGTAATGTCAATACAAAAGTATTGTATTATGACATTTACTTTTGTCCCAGTTTGTACTTTGGATTGCATCGGTGGTTGATTTACCTGCAACAAATCCGGACTGGTCATCAGATAATAATCGCCCAACTATAACCCGCTTAACGATAGCAAGATTAGAAATAGATGACTTCCAGCAGGAATTGTGTTGTTGATTTTGAACTTCCTTTCAAGTGAATAAAATCTTTTCAGAATGCAGTAAGCAAAACCAAGTATATGCTGTCAACAAAAAAAGACACAAAACATTGACGAATCGGCCAGAACCTCATGATAGACAGCTACAACTTTGAGGTAGTTAGGGACTTTGTCTACCTTGGCTCCGCTGTAAACTCTGAAAACGACATCACATCAGAAATCAAACAAAGAATTACACTTGCCAACCGCTTTGGCCTAAGAAGGCAATTGACTAGTAAGGCCTTGTCAAGAAACACTAAGGAGACTTTGTATAAGACCCTCATCATCCCAGTCCTGCTCTACGGCGCAGAAGCGTAGACATTAGTAAAAGCGGATAAAGATCTTCTTGGTCGTTTCGAACGCAAAATTCTTTGAGTGATTTTCGGTCCCGTTTGCGTTGATGGGCTTTGGAAGAGGAGATTTAACAGCGAACTCTATGAGCTGTACGGCGACATCGACCTGGTCAAAAAAAGTGCGAATCAGTCGACTAAGATGGCTAGGACATGTAGAGCGAATGGACACCAACGGTCCGGCCCGAAGAGTCTTCGATTCCAACCCGGAGGGACAACGCAGTAGAGGAAGACCTCGCCTTAGGTGGCGCGCGCAAGTTGAACGGGATCTCAACCAACTTGGAGTGCGCAACTGGAGGTAGTTAGCCAAAGATCGTGCTAACTGGAGAGGCGTATTGGTTGAGGCCCAGGCCCAGGTCCATAACGGACTGTAGCTCCACCTAAGTAAATAAGTAAGTAAGTAAGAATGCAGTAGGCAATGTGTCATTTTACATACAAAATAATCTTGCTGCACATCTGTTTCAGTCATAAGCCGTAATAACAAACTCGCATAATTCAGTTATTTATCGCACAGATACCCTATATGAGATAGTCAGCTTACACATCCCCGTCCACTAAAACCAGCAAATGGGCGGTGCCTAATCCTCTCTTGAAATATCTATCGGTGAGTATTGCCATAACCTGACGTTTATTTGCAAAATTCCTGTTAAGAGATGGCTGAAATATATTTTTTTTGAAATTTTTTTAAACACAATCCATATTAATATTATAAATGCGAAAGTAACTCTGTTTGTCTGTCTGTCTGTCTGTCTCCATTTAACGCCAAAACTACTGACCCTGAGAATGGACATAGGCTACTTTTTACCGCTGGAAAATGCTTCATCCGCTGTCCAGAAGCGGAGATCTAAGCTGATATCTAAGAAAAGTTGTAACTCTCGAATGATTTCTAGTTCCTAGCTTTGGTATGACTCATCGAAATGAAATAGGATTTTTTTTAAACTAATAAATTTTCTACAATTCAAAAAAGGAAAATGTTCGATTGAAGCTAGATCGTTGGATTTTCCCAGCGTTCAGTGGAGGAAAATGTGTGTGTGTGTGCGGCACAAATCTGTTTCTCTACCTGTACCTTTTGTTTTTGTGCTGTGTGCTTTTTCTTTCGTTTTTTATGCACCTTTTGCATTTTGTGTTGTTTTTTTGTGGCGCATGGGATTGAGAAAGATAGGGTATGAAATGTAAATGAGTTTGAGAGGCAGTCACACTGAGAGTATATACATATAATGAGTAGGGACACTGTCGACGTTTTCTTTATCAGTTCTTATCAGCAAGTATTTTGTTTTAAATTTGAGAAGTGGCAGAATGGCGAAGCAAGGCGAGCACGGGACAGCTACTCTTTCCATATTGTTAACTTTTCAGTATTCAAAAATAGTTTGGATACTCCTTCTTAATTGTTGAACTTTTTTTTGTTAAAGTTCGCTTTATTATAAACTTAAACCTCCATACAAATTCGCCATTGTTTTCCTTCATTTTATTCTGGTGCAAGTTTTTCTTTTTCATCTGCCACTGACGTTATCGCGAAGTACTCTATTGCTGAAGCTTTGATAACAAAAAATTTAAAAACAGTAGTTCGTACATAATTTGTTTTCTGATTTGGTTTCTTGTTTTCTGTAACTTAAAGTTTTATAAAATGGGGTCATGATACACACTGAAATATGAATGTGGAACATAAATCTATGGTTTCCTAAGAAAGCGTTGCCATCGTTTAGCAGCCGTAATAATTTAACACTCAGTACAAATCAGAGGGCATTGGTTTCCTAGACAGCATTGGGTGTGAACGTAACGTCAAATATCGGTGCCGCTAAATAGGTCATACAAAAATCGCTCAACTTTTTTTTACGATAAACAGTTCTAAATAAAAATGTGCGCAAACGCGAATCGGTCAGTCGAAAATGATGATATTTTGATTAATTTTGTATGAAGTAGTAAATATCTCTATAATCTCAAGAGCCAAGACTATTTTAATTTATTTTTAATAACACATAATGTCAAATTTCTTTCTGAAGCCTTCGTTTGCGAAAATAAAAGAAAAATACCATATGGATGGTACTAGAACCTGTGATTTTATTCGGCCCTGAAGCCTGGAAAATTACTACAGTTGTCTAAAGATGGTTGCAAAATGTTACCTTCGGTATAGGTTAAGAAGAAAATGTAGCGGTGCGTCAAAGATACATTTATAAATACAAAATCACAATTGGAGATTGGTAAAGTTCTTCTGCGATACCTGGTTGCGAACACAATTAAAGCATAGAGGACGTCCTAAACAGTAAATTTTAATGGTAAAGTTCTTATGCGATATTTTTTGGCGAACTCAATAAAATCATAGCGGACGTAGTCTCTCAATAAAGAAATATTAAATTTTCGTTTTACTGTAATAGAAAACAAAAGTTTTGCTTTGTTTCCTCCCTATATAACGGGTGCTAACAGGTATGCTCCTATCGCAAAGTGCCATCGATTTTACAAAAGGCGTCGAATGCCGATGCGGTTTTGACATTTGTAAAGCAAACGGAATTAGAATTTCTGTGAATAAGCAATGGAATAATTACGCAATATCGCAGTTTTGAAGAAATCCTTGCAAAATGCCATAAAAAGAGCCCAAATGGTAATCAACAATGGCAGCGGCCACTTAAGCTGTATGGTTTCCAAAACATGATGGAAAATAAATTGAATGCCAAAATATTAAAGGGGAATGTGTAAGGAGTGCCATGCGGACCCTCTGCAACCCCTGCTTGGTGTCATTATTGGATTTTGGTGTAAATGCGAGGTGAAGGTAGGTTCTATGTTGGGTATATTATTAAAATACTACTTTACGTACAACAAAAACTTTGGGCGATTGTTCATTATAAATTGATGTACAAATAGCCATACATATATCCAATTAACATTTATCGAAAACTCAAATTATAGTTGGGAAAAAGTGAAATTATTTCCCAGTCGAGGTGAAGTTATTTCCCATGTAAAGTTATTGCCGGTGTAGTCATTTCCCAGCGCCATTTAAGGCTATAACTTAGCTTTCTGTTCTATTTTGAAGCTAAGCTGCAATCAATTTTATGCAGAAAATTTGGTGGCAAACGTCAGTGCCAAATGATCCAATACAAAAGAATAAATATGCGGCGCAACGCGCCAATGAGAGAGCAAGGGCATAGATTCTCCAACCATTCGAGCGTACGAAGGTATAACTGCAAAAAATGTATGTCGCGTCAAAACCAGAAAGATATAGATGTAAAACATTTACAAAAACACTGAATTGGCAACATCACATACAAAATTCAATACAATCATCGGTATATGTACATGCTAATTTGGAACATCAAGAACGAGATCCACAATATAATTGAAACAGCACATTAGCTGCAGTTAAAATTGCATATAAACGAAATTGTTCTGCAATTAACAAGACACATTCCGAACTCCACTTACCATCTCATCAAGGCTCTTCAAATCGTTGGTAATAATTTGTGGCTGTGGACCATAGACCAGCATGGGTCCCTCATTGTCTTCTTCTTCCTCAGAATCTGAATCAAACATTTCAGTTTCTGTCGCTATGTTATTTTTATCACATTCTGTAGTTTCTGTTTGTGTACCGCAACCAATGCCAAGTGCCTTATTATCAGCGGCAATTTCCCGATCAATTTGTCGTTCCATTTGAACCAACATTGGTGCGAGCATTCCTGTAATACAAAAGGAAGAATCTTAGATATAATAAATTTGCTTAAAATGAAATAAATAGACTCACCAAATTTTGCTCCACGTCGAGCAACTTCCAAAAGGCATAGTATCACATGTTTTTCGTTTTTTCTCATAATTAGGTCGTCAGTTTCGAACAATAGGCACTCGAATATTTTAAGGCTTTTTCTGCAAAGAACAAAAATACATTCATTTATGATACAAAACGTCTATAGAATTTAACAAATTTAATAGAGGTAGAATGGAATAATATTAATATCTCACATTTTTTCCACAGCTCTACCTTGCGAGCAAGTCTGACAAAAATCTAAGAGTTCAAACTGCCATGAGAAGCTTCTCAAAATGTGCTGTTCGGAATCGGCGTTAAATTGTAGGTCTCTTATAATCCTGTCAAAAATATAGCTTCGCAAGGCTCTATATGGGCCGTTAATGCTAAATATTTACCTTCGCTTACCCACCAAGTCTTTATCGATTTTAAGGCCGCATATGACAGTTTGAAAAGAGAGCAACTTTACCGTGTCATGTATAATTTCGGTATCCGCGCTTAACAGATACGTCTTGTCAAGACAATATTATCAATTCGCTGGATGTGGCCGAGCCATAATGTAGTCGAAGTGATTTATGAGTAGCTTTTCGGACTACATCCACATCTTGTAATAGCTCAGAGTTCGCGGTTGTATCGTACCCTTCATTCGCCCTTGTCAGGACCAAATATCCGACGAAGTATTCTTCTTTCGAAAGAACCTAATAGTATCTCTGATTTCCTGCCTGTGCTACAGTACTTAGCGCCATAAAGCAGAACTGGCAGTATCAGTGTTTTTTAGAGCCTATATTTGTTCTTACGGGTTAGGAGTTTTGAACCCATTTGTTTTGTCTAAGCGAAGTAACAATGGTTTCCTAGGGTAATTCTCCGTCGGATCTCCACTAAGGTGTCATTCGTCGAGTTGATATTTACTCCGAGGTAGGTGAACTCCCTTCCTTCCTCGAAGTTGCTGCTATCAACAGTGACGTTTTGTCCTAGTCGGTGGACAGATGTTTGTTTGATTGTTGAAAGTAATAACTTGGTTTTGTCATTGGTGACTTTGAGGCCAATTAATTCTGTCAGTTCTTCAATTGACATGAAATCCTCTAACACGGCACGCTGAGATCGGCCGATGATGTCAATATCGTCGTCGTAGAAAATCCAAATCCCAGAGCCCTCAGACACGGTAACGGTTAATTGTACTACCAGGCAGATTCCCCCGCACGAGTCACAAGCCATCACACTAACCTCTACGACGTCGCCAGCTAGCAGTTGAACGGATCTACTGAAGATAGTGCCGTATGGACACTCCAGAACAAGATTGACAAATTTACATAATAGTGCAGCTCCTTGCCGAAATCCGGTGCAAGTTTGGAATAATTCGGATGAGCTTCTTGCAAACTCGGCTTTAAAGTCGATGAAAAATTGGTGGGCCTCGACTTGAAATTTGTTGGTATTTTCCAGGATTTGCCTCAGTGTGGAAATTTGATCAATTATCCATCTGCTGTAATGGAAGCCACACTATGGTTCGTGTCGATTAGTGGGTTGCAGAACCGCTTGAGACGTTCATTGAGTGCATTCAGATTTTCTGTTCGTTTGTAAGATGTTAAGTTTGTGTGTTGTAGAGTCGTCACATTTACCCAGTTATATTACTTAAGCGCACTCCATGTCTTATTTGCTACTTTTACTTTTTTTACATTTGAAGTAGGCAAATACCCGGGAACAACGCAACGTTTATAAATTTCGCTCTTCCCAGATATAATACAAAATAAACACATGTCATTATTGCTACCGAATTGTTTAAAACAACTTCGCATTACATATTAAATAAGTTTACAACTGCTAACCGACTTGTAGCAACCAATATTATTATAATAGTCAATAATTAATGCAGCGTAAAATCGAAATTGGTTTGTTATTAATTGCGCCATGCAGAAAAATTGATCGTTTTTCGGTAATATTACACAATATTGGATCAATTATTGCATAGTCAAATTGATCATTTACAGGCCGCTTCAGTCATAAATTCACAGTCATATTTATTTCGATTTGGAAGTTTTTTATAAATTAATTTGTTGCTTTCAAAATTTTGAGTTGTCAAATCAAATAGCAACAACTTTTAATGTATACAATCACTTTACCTATGTGCCGCTGTCTGGTTCAAAAGAAATTCCAAGTACACTGCTGCACAACATACTTGGCGGCAGTACAAGCTCTGCTCATATAAGTATGCGAGACAAATTTACCGACGAAAATTCTTGGCATGACAACGGCAGCAACCGATCTGAATTTAAACATGGTGGGATTTGTCATCTCCACGGCCGTAGGTGTTTTTGCATGACAACGTCTAAGATCAATAAAAAACATAGGGGCGGGCTACAGTCCGCTTGGGCGAACTGTTGGATACCCTGTTCTTATTCCTATCCCTCATAAGTAGTCGTGACAAAAGTCCAAGTATGGTTGAATTGTTAAGAACGCTCTACATATTTTGTTAAATAATATTTATAGGATTTTATCGAAAAAACCAAGCTTTTGTAAAAAAAAACGCTCCCTAGCTCAAACTTTGGATTTTCAAAAAAAGTTTTTTTTTTTAAATTGTGGGCGTGTCAGTAGGCGGATTTTGAAAATATTTACACAGGGCCCCTAAAGAGTATATATTATAAAATTCAGCTGGCTAGCTCAAACATTGGTTTTCCAATAAAATTGTTTTATTTAATTGTGGGCGTGTCAGTGGGCGGATTTGGAAAATATTATCTCCCGAGCAGTTTTAGGAGTCATAGATCATATATACAAAATTTCAGCTTTCTAGCTCAAAATTCGATTTTTTCGAAAATTTTGTTTTTTTGAGTTTGTGGACGGATTTCAAAAAATCATAAACTTGATTATTTCGGGACCCTAGAGAGTATATGGTCAAAATTTCAGCTCTCTAGGCCCAGTTTAAAGGCCTAATTTTTGCCGACAGACGGACGGACATGGCTAGATCGACATTATTATCGATGCTGATCATAAATATAGTAACTTTTAGGGGTCTACGGGCAATATTAAGGTATGTTACAAACTATGCGTCAAAATTAATATACCCTTAGAATAGGGTAGGTATAAACATTGTAGAATATTGTGGATAATTAAAAAAATAGGAGCCTTCAAAACTCGGATACAACTCGACAGAAATCAATGAGATTTTGCATCGAAGTTAATTGACATTATGACAACATTTAAAATCGCATTCAGCTTCGTGGATTGTGTGGGGCCTTTTAACCCCTGAGGTTCTAGGTTTTCTAAATCGAGTACCTAAAACAATTTTGATAATACATTTGATGAATATATAAGGCCAATAAAACTCCGTAGAATTTCAGTATAATTTTTAATGCCGCTTTCGTAAAATAGGTATGAATCAAATTAATCAGGGCTTCACAGTATCGCCTGAGCAACAAGTTTGTGTGTAAGGCATGATGCGCAAGGACCAACTCTCACTATTGTATATATAAATTTAACTCACTGCTTGTGGGTGGGCACAGTGGGTCCCTGGTTAGCTAGTTGAAGTTCCGAGCTAGGGTTTTGAGGTTCGAACTCCATACAGGACATACAGGAACACCTCACATTTTTCCCAACTTTTGCAAAAGTCTGACAAGCATCTAAGAGTATTAACTGTCATAAAGAGCTTTTTGAAGTTTGCCGTTCGGAATCGGCGTTAAATTCACGGTCCCTTCAAATTGTGTCAAAAATATTACTTCGCACACACAAATGGTTGGCGAAGCTGGGTGAAAGGCCTTATATGGGCCGCCGATGCCTAATTTTTTTGTATACTGTCTTATGTTTTATCGAAAAAGTCGAAGTTCAAGTTAGCATGCTGAAATTTGGCATATACACTCTCTAGTGGCCCGGAAGTGTAAATATTTAAAAAATCCGCCCACTATTAAAAAAAAACCCGTTTTATTGTAGAAATGAAAGTTCCTTCTTTCTCTTGTTATCTTTTTAGGGGCGTTTTTTGTTACAATAATATTGTTTTTTTTCGATAAAATCTTTAAAAAACAAAAAAAAATATTTAATTATTATTATTATTTATTAGCAAAATAATTAATTCAATGCTATGCTTATGTAAATTCGAAGAGCACTAACTGCAAAGGCTAACGGCTAATATATAAGGTGGCGCAAAAGTCATCACCCAGTGGCGTTCACCAATCCGACTGAAAACTACATAGGATAGATGTCAAACGTCGTGGATCATTTAGAACATTGGCACACAGAATTGCCTAAGGCACACCCAAGGGCTGAAAACCCATCGGAAGATGCTATAATTTTTGCAAATAGCGGCAAATGTCAATTTTAATTTGACATTTGTGAAGTAAACAGATGACAACTTTTGCGCTACCTTGTATATAACAAATAATGTAAACAATAGTTTGGTCACAAAACGCCCACACGTTTTCTGCCACGACCAGTTTTTGGGCTATAGGAATAGGAATAAGGTATCCAACAGTTCGCACAAGCGGACTGCAGCCTTTTCTTATGTGTTTAATTGTTTTCTATTTCGTTTTACCTTTATTTTTCACTCTCTTAGTCTGCTTTTTGCAGTGTTTAGTTTTTCACTCAAACTGCTAATTCAATTTATTCTGAGCTCATAATGAACGCTCTAATTTTTCTGGGCTAAAGATGAAAGACGCCTATTGACTATGAGTAGAGTACTGCTTTCCCTCCTCTCCTTGTATTAGGGGTTCATTATCATTGGCAAGTCGAACAAAAAGGCTGGCGATTATGACTTGCTCGTGTAATGGTTAGCGCATTTTCGAAATATATATGCCTTAATTGGACGTTTAAGTTAAAATGGCGAACAAAAACCTGAAGGAAGAGCCTTTAAGATACCGTAACATGGGGCTACTTTGTCCCAGCACGGTTACTTTGCGCCACTGACGAAAAGAGTTGGTTTCTTGATTCACGCTCAAACATGTTGCGTTCTCGCAATCGAAGCTACCGTTATGTACACACATACATACTAATATACTATACATCTGCCACGTGTTGCAACGCTGGTCGGCATCGGCAGTTGGTAAGAAGCAGATGAGCCGTGAAGTTCAGGTAGCAAGTTGTGTTCTTTTCAAGTGCAAAATTTGGTGTATATTTGCTTGTAGGTATATGAATTTTGATATAGTAAGTACAGATATTCTATACTCCATCCGGAAATAATAGTCAGTAAGCGCTTATGGGGAGAGATACAAATTTTGTTTGGTTTGTTTTGAAATTGACTTTGTGCGCTCGAAATCAACCCCCACTTGCCTGTAACTATTAAAATTGATAACGAAATAGAGAGTTGGAGTTGCCATTGTCGGTACCATATTCCTTCAGATTTGTCTGTGAATTTTATCAAATAGCTTTGAGAATTTGTGCTTTTCTACGTTTTTGAGAGAAAATAAATTAATAATGAAATCAAAAGTGTTGCCAGTCGTATATTTTGATTTCTTTTTTTTCGTATGAAAGTCTGGATTTAAACCAGAATGTATGGGGATTTATTTTCTCTACCTTTCACAATATACATATAGCGGATAGGACTGGGAAATGTTTTTAGAAAATTTTGCTGATTGAGTTTATGTCGCAAACTGTTTAAATTAAAAAAAAAAACATAAATACATACATCGTTTCATCTCATTATGTACCTGTTTGTATGATGTCTTGGTTTTTCCGATGAATGACGCCTGTTTTTCCAATGAATATGGGAATTCCAAAAAGGAGGATCTCAAGCTAGGTAGGGATGCAATCATACAATGGGTTAGCGATAGCCAGGTAAGATTCTATTAAAAATGTTATTGTCGATTGGTAGGATTCTATTAAAAATGTTATTGTCGATTGGAAAAGCATGATCTGTATTTTCTATTTAAGAAGGATTTTATATGAAGCCTGGCTAATTTGCGTTGAGATTTGAAACAGTGAAGTTCACTTTTATTTTAAACACTCGAGAAATTTTAAGAAATTATTTATTTTCGGAAAGTTTTCAAGCAGTGCAAAGTAAACATCAAGTGCGTTATAATAATACAGTGTTTTGGTTTACATAGTGAGGTGATAAAGTGACTAATTGTGTTGTGAACGGAAATGGCTTCGTCTTCTAATAAGGATATAAGTGTAGAAAAGAAATAACATATTGTCGAGGCTACAAAAAAATTATATGACAATCTTAAGAATAAATCGGAAGCCGTTTGGCAAGTGGCGGCTGTTTTCTCGGTTACGAAACGAAGTGTTTACTGGGTTTTAAGAGAAAATAAAGTTAAAGGCCACTATTCACCTCCAAACAATTTTCTTAATTTACTTACATTTTTTTCTTATATACCTTTATTATATATGTATGTATCTGTATGATCATCTCGATTTTTTTTTGTTAGCTTACAAATCTACCTAAATTTTAATTTAAAATAATACGCCTCATGCATTTCATTTGTTGGCTTGCCACACACTGTTTCTGGTGTAAAAAAATATGTTATATTCTTCAATTATTAAAACTATCTATACAATTGTATACCGGTTCATTAAAAAACAAATGCGTGCCCTCGAAATTGCATGATGGTAACCCTAAGGAGTTGTCTCCTTAATTTATGACGGTCAATATTGGAAGCTATGGCAACCCTGAGAGAGCTTTAAAGAGCGACACGTTTATGTAAAGCATTATAGCCAGAGGGAGAAGCAAACGTACTATCTTCACTGTACTGACTATTAATTCCGGACAATGTATAGTTATAATATTGTTTGTCGTCCTTGTCGTCTCGAACCTGAAGGCTGGGTGTCGAAGATTCTCTTAGCTAGAGCATTGTTGTCCATTCGCTCGATGTGGTCGAGCCAATGCAGTCGACGTATTTTAGCTTTTCGCACTAGATCTTGGTACAGCTCGTAGAATTCGCGGTTATATCTTCTCCTCCAATCGCCGTCCTCGTACACAGGACCAAATATTCCACAGAGTATTTTTCTTTCAAAAGAACCCAAAACTAACTCTCCTTTCCTCTTATCGTTCAGCACTCGGCGCCGTAAAGCAGAACTGGCAGTATCAGTGCTTTGTAGAGCTTACACTTGGAGTTAGGAGTATTGAACCCATTTGTTTCGCCAAACCGAAGAAGCAACGGTTTCCTAAGGTAAGTCTTCTTCGGATCTTCACTGAGGTGTCATTGCTGGAGTTGACGTTTACTCCAAGGTAGGTGAACTAACTTATTACCTCGAAGTTGCTGCTATCAACAGTGACGTTTTGTCCTTTTCGGTGGACAGATGTTTGTATGTTCGTTGAAAGAAAGTGTTTCGATGACTTCAAGGCCAACCAATGTTCTTCAACCGCCATGATATCGTCCGCGTATCCCAGTGGTTGGACGGATCTGTTGAAGATAGTTCATTCCGTATTGACAACTGCACTGTGCTTATCTGCTCCAGAACAAGATTGAAGAAGTAACATGACAGCGCATCTCCTTTCGGGAATCCGGTACAGGTTGAAAATAGTTCGGAAGAATTGTTTCCTTACTGCATATTGCACCGCATGTTTTCCACACGCGACACAACTGGATCAGTTTTGCCGGCATCCTGAATCCAGCCGTCGCCGAAAAATTATATGAATGTTTTTCTTAACTTTTTTGAATCGATGATTTCTTGTTTGACTTGTTTTTTTTTGTTAACAAACTAAAAAAACAGGATGATGAAATTGAAGAAGAAAGTGACAGCATATAATTGAAAAAGCGCAATTAGAATAAACTGTGTAGCATGTTTTCAATTGAGGAAAACAAAGAGTGTCTTCGCCTAAGCCAAACTCAAAGCCGGAAACTGTGTCTGACCGGGCATGCGTACATTCTACACAACAAATTTGGCAAGACCACGTCAATGCGTTTTGTAGTACAGAGAGTAGCATGAAAATCGACTGTCGGCCAAAGAATCAATGATTTCCATCTACACGAGCGGCTTAAAGAAAGGCATTGACCTCGGCGCTGGATTTTACTTCAAAATTCTCGGACTATCAAGTTCAAATAAGACTTCCTGACCATAGCAGCGTTTTCCTGCTAACAGTACCAATAGCTGGTAAACAGGTCGCAAGAATGACGATTTTACTACTCTGATATAACCTTTGTCATTGACATGCAAGCGGCAACAAAAGCGATTTCTCTGGTGCTGATGTGATCAGTGCTAAAAACCTTAGCTCTTTGTTTCTTGCTGGCAAGTATTGAGTCTAAGTGCTTCAGTGTAGGATTTTCGACATCTTGCCAAAAAAAAAACGATTCCTCACATAGAGACAATCACCCCTATTGCGAGTGTCAATCGACAATTGATAATTGACTATTTTCAATGTGTGCTATTGTGAACGAACGATTCTAAAGGATTTTGTCGATCGCAGTCAATTGCAAAAATGCGATTGACAAGAATATCAATAAAAATGAAAAAATGGCCATGCAAAAGAAATCGAGTTCCATACATAATGGCATCGAACGTACTTTCACGGGAATAAATAATTTCATTGATATCCAAAACCGTTTTTGTTTTATTTACCCTTTATATATATTAAGAAACAAATAAATAGGTAAGTATATTAAATGAATAAATAAATAAATAGATAAATTAAATAAATCAAATACACAAATAAATTAAATAAATATATTGAATAAATAAATAAATAAATAGACATATAGTTTAAGTAACAAGTAAATAAATATATAAATTAATTAACAAATAAATAAATAATATATAGAATAACTAACAATTAAATAAATAGACATATAGGTTAGGTAATAAGTAAATAAATATATAAATGAGGTATATATAAAAATCAATCCATATTTGAGTTTGTTGCCGGTGTTTGGCCAAACGCGTTAACCGATGCCAATGAAAATTGTTTCCATGAAAGGTGACGTCTGTACAAAGGATGTTTTATATGTGCGATGTCTGTATCTGCATCGGTGTGTGAATTATGGGCATTTGAGTGAGTACACATGCATATGTGCGTATGCGTGTAAATTCCGATGCAGATACAGAGACCGCACATATAAAAAACCATCGTACAGACGTCACCTATTTTGTTATCCGAACGCGCATATGAAAGAGGGAGACCACACGATAGTTACAAGCCTATTGTGGTGTATGTGCGCACTTTCATTCTTGAGATATCGTTTGTTCAAAGTTTTATTCAAATACCTAACTCTTATTGAATTTTTTTTTTTGTGAATCGGACATCGGAAAGTTGCTTTTGATACATTGCACATTGATAACAATCGGTGTGAAAGTGAATGAAAAGTGATTCTATCGAAGTTTTTTACTTTCGCTTTTTTGTTTGATTCGCACAAGTAAGCTGACATAGGCGCCTGCCAGGCAACAAGCACCTACCCTAAGCGGAACAACGAAGGTGTGTGAGCGGCCTAAGCCATGCGGAGAAAAACGTGCAGTCCCTTTCACCTGTTGAGCTCAAATCAGGCAATCTTCGGTATTGGCCTGAGAGTGTTTCTGTGAAGTTTGGCCAAAATCGGTCTCCTTTTTTTAGGCGCAGCAACATACGCCAACATATATAGACAATAATAACTCGGGCACGGGCAAAGCCGGGCGGGTGCAGCTAGTTAAGTATAAAATAAATAATTAAATATGTAAAATAACTTAGAATTAAATAAATAAATATAGATATTTTACCAGGCGAATCAGAAACAAACATTTTCAGGTACATAATTGGTTTATAATAGGATTATCAGAGTAATCACACCTCATTAAAAATATATTTTCTAGTTTTTGAATTCTATCAGAAATCAGTTCAACATACCCTCTTCTATGTAACTGTATGGTTGAAAAGTGCCATGGCATCATTTTTAAGATTTTATTCTGAGAAGTTCGCAATTTTATAATGTGGCACTTTGCACATTTTCCCCATACTTGGACCTATATAATAAAATAGCTTGAAATATTACCTTGTGAATAACTATTTTGTTTTCTACAGACAAACACGATTTCATACTAATAAACGGATACAAAGTCTTTATTGCAATACTGACTTTTTTAAGAGTATTTGTAATATGTGGGTTAAATGTCAATTTGGTATCCAAATAAACCCCTAAATATCTGACGCAAGGCTGCCAATCTATGTCAGCACCATTCACCCTAAGCTGATTGGATGGAAGAAAACAAGCTTTTCTTTTTCTAGTGAAAAAAATTGCTTGTATCTTATCCGAGTTAAACTTGATTTTCCATTTGTTGTAGTATCTATATAAGATGTCTATCGCATTGTTTAAATTCCTCTCAATACAGAGAGCGAACTCATGCGAAGAAAAAATTGCAGTATCATCCGCATAGATAGCTACATGACATGACGGTATTTCCGGGAAATCCGCTATAAGCAAATTGTACAGGATTGGCCCAAGTACTGATCCTTGTGGAACGCCTGAGTGGAATGTTACCAAGTCGGAAGCACTACTGTTAACAGACACACGAAAAGAACGATTAGACAAAAAACTTTGAACGATTTTACACAGAAAATCTGGGAAATTAAAACGTAGCATTTTGTAGATGAGGCCATCGTGCCAAACTGAATCAAATGCTTTTTCTATATCAAGTAATAGCATACCTGTAGACTTCCCTAAAACTCTATTTTGCTTTACGTGCTTACAGATTCTAAGAACTTGGTGTGATGTGCTGTGAGATCGCCTAAAACCAAATTGTTCATTAGGATAAATGTTATGTTCAGATACACATCTTAAAATTTTTCTTTAAGTACTTTTTCATATATTTTGCTAATGTTGCTAAGTAAACTTACCGTCCTGTACGATCTTAGCTATTTTCCAAACTTTGGGAAAATATTTTATTTTAAGACAAGCATTTACGATGAATGTAAGATATTTAGGCCCAATATTTGGTAATTTTTTTAAATACATATTCCTAATACCATCTAGGCCACCTGTTTTTTTACTTTAAGGCTTTTGATTATATCTTCAATATCATCTATCGAGACTAGCACGTTTTGGAATACATTTGGGTTAGATGCATTAAAAGCTTGTACAACATTATTAACTGTTCTAAAAGTATTTGTGTCCCCTAGAGATTGAGATACCAATTGATTATTTGAGAACTTATGAGCCAAAATATTAGCTTTTTCCTTGTCACTGTAGAAAAAGTTCCAGAACCCCTAAGACAGGGCAAGGATCTATTTTTATTTTTCACTATTTTCACAATATTCCAAAACGGTTTTGCATTTTTGTCTAGATTACTGAGCCTTTTATTCCAACTTACATTGCGCTGATCATGGATAGAACTTTTAATTAATTTATTTAGTTGCAGATACTGGTTTCGAAAGAATGGGTGGCGATATCTTTGCCAACTCCTTCTTAATGCATTTCTTATTTTAACAAGTGCAAGAATATATGGCGAAAGTTTTACACAGTGGTGAGACTGAGGAACTTTGGGGACAGACAAATTTACAGCAAATAGGACATTATTATTTCACTAGTAACATTGTCGAGATTGGTAGAGGAACATTGGAGCCTCATATTAATTTCTCAGTGAAAACGATTCCAGTTTGCTTTTCTAAAATTATGTACAAATTCTTCTTTTCGATAGTGGGGGCGAAGCAGCTGACAAAAAACAGTGTTATGGTCTGAACTAAGTACATTAAAACAAATAGGTTGAGTTATATGACTAGAAATGTTTGAAATAAATAAATCAAGGACTGATGGAGATCCACGGGCGCTGGCTGGAACGTACGTTGGACTTTGTGGAAACAAAACACTAACAGGAAACGTGGTACCTATGTCTGAGAGTATTTTACCCCAAGCGTTCGCCCTCTGGCAACACCAATCTCTGTGTCTAGCATTTAAATCTCCTCCTAGAATAAATTCTCCATTTGTATTTAACAATTTCCTTAGATCTGTTTTCACAGCCATTCTTCTTCCGGCAGAAGTAGCTCCACCAGGAAAATAAGCACAAATAAGTTTGACAGAGTTTTGGTTACCAAATTTGACCTCAATACATACATTTTCAATTATTTGTGTTTATACAACTGGTAAGAGGGAATGCTGAACCGATCTTCTCACTAGAATAGCAACCCCACCTCCTCTTCTTCTATTCCTATCCACTCTGTAACACTTGAAATTAGAAGTGGATAATTTAATATCACAATTTAGCCACGTCTCTGTCAACAGAGAGTTCTTGTTGTTAAGGAAATTCATAAATTCTACATGTTTGTTGCGAATACCTCTGGCATTCCATGTAACAATATTCAAGTATCTATCTGTGGTATTACTTAACATTATTACTATTATTAGTGTACAAAAACTTAGTAGCTAAATGTGCGATAACGTTAAACTGGTCTATTTTAGTTTTACATGAACTTAATTTGGTAATCATCTCCATAGCTAATGAGTTGAGCTCTTCAATTGTAAATAAAGTGTTGTTGTTGGTGTTATTGTTATTGCTGTCATCACTGGAAGAATTTCTGATTGGGTTTGGTACAGGTTCTTTTTGCAAAACGCTCTCCCATGCGTTACAAGAATGGTGGGGATTTGTACCTTCTATGCGCCTTGGTTGCACATTCCCAATGGCATTTTGCGGGAGTGCAGGAAAGTCTGAAAGAGAGTGGAAAGAATAAGAAACCGGTTTTTGATGGGTCACTTGTGGCCGCGGTCGTGATACATGTGAGAGTGACCCTGACACTGGCTGAGATTGGATACGAGATGGGTGTGCGTATGATCTCTTTGATAATTGTTCTCTCATTTCCAAGTACTTGCTTCTGCTAATACAACTTACAGTTTGCACATTTTGGACTAGCTGTGTTAATACAATCGGCAGTCTTATGACAACCCGCGCACATAGCACAATACGTTTTAATGTGCCAGTTTTTTTCGCCATGGCCAAACATTTGGCAATTGCCACATTGCGTTAATTTGTTTTTAATCTTTCTTTAAAACCTCCACTTAACTTGAGTGTGCAAGACAGTTCGACAACGTTTGTTTAGTTCACTTAGTTTTATAGAACCATTCTCCAAAAAAACTAAATGCAACACATCATTGAAATGGTCGTATTTCTTTTTTATTTGTTTTATGTTAATGCATTTAAATTCAAGTCTTAAAAGTTCTGTTTTTAAGACATTTACGTCTATCTCACCCATACCATGCAAAATTGTTTTGAAAGCTTTATCACCTTTTATGTCGGGTGAAAAATATTGGCAATTGTCTTCTTTGAGTTTATTTATCACTTTCGAATAAGATTCCATTGTTTCACACACGATTTTAAGTCCAATGGAAATTTGTTTGATTGAGTAAGCAAGAACACTTTTAATTTCGTCACATGGTTTTATTGGCGGTACAAAAATCTTTTGTGAATGCTGATTTGGCGTGATGATTTCAACCATTTCCTCTGTGTCACTGTGGGGCAAACATTGCAATGGACTCCAGTAATTCGTGCTGGAGTCCTCAGTTGCATTATGATTTACCATAAGGACCCGAACCTTTTTTCCCAAGGGCAACCGTTTGTCCTCGGTATCAGGGGATCGAACTCTTTTAAGAATTTTGGGGGAAACGTTAAAAAACTGTTCGTAACAAAGATCAGATAACTGAGAGGTGTAACGCACTCAAAAGCTCCGAGGAGACTGAAACAACCGAAAGAATCTTACGAATGAGCAAATAATCGTTGTCCTCTCTTGTGAGTGTTATTACGGTCCATAATATGCTGAGATATCAAACCAAAAGAATTAAACTGGCCTGTGTAATATGAAGATGGGCATAAGGACACTCCATACTTTCATTGCCACTGCTTAGAATTTCAAATTTCAAAATATTTTCATTCTGTAAAACACTTGCACAAGTTCATTAACCGTTCGGGATTTCAAGCCGTTCATAGGGTTTGTCAATAGTTCTTAAGTTTGAGAGCCATAACCCCCAAAGCATCACAATGAATGCACGGTTATATTCATCTAAGCGTGACGGGTGCAAGATTATTTTGTGCCGTCAACTCATTAACTGACTTCCGTGGAAGCTGTAAAAAACAAAGTCCGGGTTAAATTGACTTCATGGTCATTGCTATAACGTCATTCTAGATTAGAGAAATCTAGTGCGCGCGCCGATAACCCATAAAATCTAACCACATGTTATTCGCAGCATTAGCCGCCAATTTTGCTGGAAAGGTGCCTGCATAATTCATTTCGAAGGGATGTGTTTTATAAATTAGTACGAATCTCAAAATGTTATGAGCACGCGCGGTCACAAACCTCGACAAAGTTTTTTTTCCTATAAAGGTGAAGTGTAACAAAGGGTCGGAAATGGTTAATAGGAGACCTTCGTCAACAAATGGGCTAAATTAACAATTAATCATCTCAAACTGAAATGACTTGGCTACCTCATCCATAAGGCGAAAATGTTATTTTTTTATTCTAAAAATTGCGTAGCCATCTACAAGATAAAGCTATGTCATCGTTAGAAAGATAGCAATCTCTGCGATGAAGGAACACACATGGAACACCCAAATTAATTAATGTAAATAAGGAAGAATGTGATTAATTTGTTATGATAATTCAAGTTGAATGGTGTTAAATTGACGGCGGCGATTGTTATTACTAGGTATAAGTTTCAATATTTATTTACTTGTTTGTATTTGTTAATTGCGAACTTATCACAATTATGATTATTTGTATTAATTTATTCATTTGAATACTTATTAATGTTTTCTGTAAATTTTATGATTTGATATCTGGTTTAGTTCACCATATGGCAGCGATAAATTCTTGAAAGGAGTGCCGATTAGGCATTTACATTTAATTGCAGCATGCAAAGTATGATTTAAAGTACAACAAACTATACAAAATTATAAGGTTCGAAAACTAAAAGAATCTGTTACAATTTTATATAGCAATAAAAACGCTCATTATTTAAACGGCGAAAAGTAGGCGCCCCTTCACTTATTGTCAACAACAATAATTAAAATACAAGTGGTGCATCTTAAGCTAATTACTATGCGCCACATTCGCAATTGACATAGTGCATTGCGAACGTTGTAACCTAATCTGTAGGCATCAGCCTACTAACTGCGAATGCAAATAAATCTTGATAAAGAAGCACAATTTGCAAGCAACTTCGTGTTATACCTAATTATGCATGTAAAATGTTTACTAATTGAATATTATTCTTGCAGCGTCCCTAAATTGACCCAAAACCTGCATTTACTGCATTTGTCGGTATCCTCTAGTGCAGGGGTATCAAACTCAAGCATGACAACGGGCCGTATTAAAAATAAAATTTAAATGGAATTCTAAGCATAAGAAAGAAGTATATAAATAATGATTTTATTACCAAAAAAACAAAATATTTTTTTTAAAGTAGAGACGTATTAAGCCGAAATATTACTTTGTTTTGAGGATTCAGAAATTTGACTACTTTTACGCTGCATTATCTCCTCAATGTTTGGTGCCAACGACGTTGTATTAGTTTTCAAAATGGACTGAAGATGTTCATCTGTAAGTCTTGAATGGTATTTTCATACATTATTTTTCATTGTTAAAAACATCTGTACACACACATATGAACTTCCAAACTTGCATATAATGTGGGCGGCATGTTTTCTTAATTTGCGGTATCTAATTTTTGAAGTAGGTACTTTGTGTAAAATGTCAAAGTTTCAACTTCTTTGAACTTGCTTTTTAAAGCAGTATCATACTGCAATATCATCGCATGTAAATAGATCATTAAAAAGAGAAAATTCTTCTGTGGTTCGCGAAAATCAGCAAAGCGGCTGTCAAATTTAGCAACAAAATCAAGCAACCGATTAGAAAAACCTGCTGGTTTATCTGCATTTTACATGCCAATCCCGAGAACGCTAGTTTTTGCTTTGCAGCTGCGACTCTCAAAACTTAAAATTATTTGGTACGATTGCATTTTTTCCTTGAATTTTAACGTCCAAATTATTTCGTCATATCTATACTAAGAATGCAAAGTCAGGCCACCATTCATCACTTTGTTCCCTCGGTTTGAAGAGAAACTAGAAAACGTCTAAATAGATCACTCAAGACTGAATTGGAGGAAGACTGGAATATCTGCCGACCGAAACAGAGAGACTATAAGAGGTTAATTCGCGTATCAAAAAGTGTGTCTTATAGGAATTTCTGCTAAAAGACCGAAACACTAGGTGAAACTAGTAGGGTGGTTAAAGTTCTGAAAAAGGGCAAACCAGCCAAATTGGAATCACTTAAAAAACTTAGAAAACTTAATTTAACCTTCACTGAGACGAAAGCGGAAAATCTTAATCATCTGCTGGAGTCCGACTTTCCGGGTAACCAGATAACAATTGGCTCCGACAACCAGCTACGATTGCCGAGGCTGGGAGTGAACTGAGACAAACATCTCGGCGTAGCTGGTATATTGCGCTGTTGCGTCGTTTGATGGCTTCGAGTCGTCAAGTACGAACGGAATATACCCAGCCATGCTGTAACAACCAAAACCAAATTTTATTATTGGTGGCGATTTCAACACGCGAAACATACATTCTGGGGTTCAAGGCATGCCTCTCAGATAGGTAAAAAGCTTTATAATGCGGGTTTGTAATACAGTTGGAATAATCACTCGATGGGTAAACCAGACTGATAGAAATAAGATCCCACACCTGGTCGAGTTCTTTGTTGTCAAAGGAATATCTGGTATTTGTATAAAAGTTGAAGAAAGCTTTGATCTCTCCACTGATCATTCCCCAATCATTATGACGATAAGCGAAGCTCTGATTAAAAAAGTAGGACCGGCCAGAATGCGCGAAAACTAATAGGGATGCCTTCAAAAAAGATATTGAAACAAATATTGAAATATTAAAATGACCTATGAACTTAAAGCTGAAGTTGATAGCTTCGTTGAAATCTTGCAGTATGCCGCGTGGAAGAAAACTCCCAAAAACATAGAAAACGTCGGTCCATTACATTCAAACTTATTCACAGGAAATAAAAGGGATGATTAAGGAGAAGAGAAAAACGCATAAAAAAAGCAACAAACTCGGGCTCCGGAACATAAAGCACATCTCAACCGTTTGTGCAACTCACTAAAAATATTTCTTAAATACCTTAAGAATAATGAAATAAAAACTTACCTAGAAAGCTTAACGGCAGAAAATCTTCTAATTACTCGCTTCGGAAGGTTTTAAAAGGTATTAAAAAACCTCAACCTTTCCTCAAGTCGCACCAATGAGGAAAAATCAAGATGAATTTGCCAAGCATGATAAAGTGAAAGGGAAAGTTTTTGCCACCCACCTGGAAGAAACTTTTTAACCGTTTGATGGGCAACATCTTATTCAAACTATAAACACGTTGTATATGCTCAATAGTGCAATAAGAAATGCAACACTAACCGAACTTAAGGAGGAAATAAGGAAACTTAAGCCTAAGAAAGCTCCTGGATACGACCTAATCATGGGAGAGGTTCTTAAAGCACTACATAGAAAAGCTTTAAGTAATTTTCTGTTTATTATAAACACCCTGCTTAGACTAGAATATATGTTCGCAGACAATGGAAAGTCGCCGAAGTCATAATGGTTCTTAAGCCCGGAAAACCGCCGAATGAAAAAATGTCTTATTGACCAATATTGATTAGGCGAATAAAGGCATCTCATTCCGGATCATCAATTCAAGCAAGGATTCTACGGATGAACAAGTGCATAGAATAACACATGTAATCGGAAAATCTCTTGAAGAAAAAAAGACGTCCCTCAAGCCTTTGATAAGGTCTGGCATGAATGCTTACATTTTAAATCACGACAAGTTCTGCCGGAGCATCTATATAATATTTTGGGGAATAACCTAACTGATAGATTATTCCGCGTCAAATGGGGAAACGAATATTCAGATTTCAAGTAAATAATGGCTGGTGTTAGTGTTATACTCATTTTACATTCGTGATATAGCACACGTAGAAGGCACTGAGCTAGCTACATTTCCTGACGAAACTGCTATCCTTTCAGTAGGTAAAATGGTCAAAGAAACTACGGAAAAACTGCAAGAAGCTGTGGATAGAGTAAATGTATGGACAAAAGTTTGGCGAATCGCACTCAACGAGACCAAATCCGTTCACGTAAAATTTACTTTAAAAAAAACTAATAATTTACCGGTTTTTCAAACTCGGTTGAAATTAAGTTTGGAAACGAGGGTAAGTATCTTGGAATGACACTTGAAGCAAAGCTAAAATGGAAAGCGTATGTACAGAAAAAACGCAAAGCACTAGATAATAAATATGGAGAAATGTATTGGTTACTCGGAAAATATTCCGAGCTTAATATAGAGGACAAATTGTTTTTACATAAGCAAGTGCTACAACTCTGCGGTTGTACCAAATTAAGAAACATTAATATTTTACAAAATTTTGAAAACAAAGTGCTAAGAGATATTGTTAACGCGCCTTGGTATGTATATCTAAAATAGCGTTATTTACAGAGATCTCTGCATTAAAACAATCGAAGACGAAATCAAAAACTACGCGATAAAGCATAAAAGTCGACTAGAAAGTCACTTCAGTCCTCCAAGTTTTGGATGAAAGAAATTTACCCGTCTACAAAGAACCAAACCTTGAGACTTATCGCTATAAGTAACCGCGTCTAGGACTGGCTCTGGCTAGACTTTGAGCCTGGAAAGGAATGCAGTGGAATCTTCACGGATTTTTCATCTCGGTAGGCAAACATGCGCCAGTCTGCCGAACGGAGCCTTATGCTATCCTATTAAAATCATGTATTACTGCTTCTTTTCTTAGGATGCAGTTTGCCAGCAAGCCGAGCGAATGCCGGCTGACCCTCTCCTTGAGTCTCCCATAAACAAGCGCCTCAGTAAGGGCTCTTTAACAAAATACATAAAATAATCAGCACTTACCTGCACCACGTAATGAAATTGGACACATTATCTCGAGCGAAGAACGTGCCACTCTTTGCTGCCGGCAGATAGTGTACATTTCCCATAGCTAGAATTGGACCAGCCAATCCGGAAGTCATAGAGCGTGTCATCGATTTGTTTCGTGCTTGTCGCCTGGCTAAGTAGTCCTCGGCAGCTTGCCGGACATTGTTTGCGTGCTGAAAATAAAAAAAGAAAGATATACATTGTTACTGCACTGCAACTTTTGTAGGCAAAATTTTTAAAATATTCATTAACTTTAACCTGAATTAATTACAATCATAAACAGAATCTGCGTCGTTTTAACTCTTAGCGATTTGTTTCGTTTCCAAGCACAAGTAGGTACACTAGAACTGTCAAATTAAGCGTAGGTTTTTGGAGGGATACAACTTACTGAAAACCCCCGATTCAATTGTTCGCTCTTAAAGGTTATTTTATATTTATAAACAAAACATCATTTGGTTGAAAATATTTTCACAATTCCAATTGGCTGAGATATTCCAATGGAACTGATGAGTTAGAACGGCAGGCAACATCTTTCGCCAACTGCTGTATCCTCCTCAGCTTGTTGATGAGCTAACATGCATTCCTGATTATGGCAAATAATATCTGAAATACTCTTGATCTCTTCCTTTCATTAGAACTCAACGAATATACCATTTTAATTTCGGCCCCATTAGGGAACTCAGACCACTATCTAATTACAGCAGTACACTCTCTTCCTGCTTCGGTAAGAGGTCTTCAGGATCGCACTTGCCTGATTTGATGTTACTCGTACATTCAGACTGATTGGACTGAACTTCAAGAATTTTTAACTGCCACGACACATATATATGCTTCAAAAACAGATGTCAACACTTGCGTCAAAGGCACGATCGACCGAAATGATCCCTCTCGGCATGGAATTCTAGATTCACCGTTCATCAAACCAAATCCTCTTAATCTAAGACAGAGAAAGAAAGTGTAAAAAAGGCAGTCAGATATGGTGATATTCTTCTCATGAATGTTCCCCCCCCCGTGATAAGCGAAATCATGAAAAACGCTCTAAGTAAAGTAGTAATTTAATTAAACAGTAATTTTGACGTTCGGCTCCCCACAAGATCCAAAGGAATTCGATCTAACAATCTACACCGACGATACAAAAATGAAATACGGCATGATTGCGGGAGTTTTTTTCGGAATCCTTGTTCTTCTTCCAACGGAACGTAATTTATCTGAATCCTTAAACATTTCAAAAACCTACAGACTTCCGGATACCTCCAGCGTTATTCAGTTGGAGCTACCAGCTATCTGTGGAGTCAATGTCTTCTAAATAAGTACTAGATTGCCGTAATAAGCTAGCCCACATGATAGAACAGTTCAAGCACAACTAGCGAAACTTCTTAACCTCTCACCCGAAAAAACGCTATAAACGTATTAACGCCTCTTGACTCAGCCCATACTCCGGCCACATAGTTAAAGAACAAACTCCTAAAAGAACTAGCTTAACGCTCCCAAATTGTGCTGCGTGGAATGCTCCATGGAACCAATCCACTTTCGCACTTGTACGGTGGCAAGGGTACTTAGAGATCTTGACATAGACAAATCCGCTGGTCCAGATGATTTTTCCCTATCGTTCCAAAGAGTTATTCTTCTACGCTGACAAAACCACTGCGTAAGCTTTTCTATCTGTCCTATGCCTTAGGACTCTTACCGAGCGGATGGAAAACTGGATATGCCAGCCTGTCTAAAAAAAAGCTCCCTCTTTCTACCGACCAATTTCACTTCCATCCCTACTTTCCAAGGTCATGGAAACGCTGACTAACCGTCAGCTTATAAAATATCTTGAATCCCGGAAACCTCTTAATGAGCGGCAGTACGGTTTTCGCAGCAACAGGTCCACTGGTGATTTCATGACTTATCTAACCGAAAAGTGGAACCAATCTTAACAGATTCTTAAACGGATTCGGACCGTTCAATTCAAGTTATTTTGGACGGTTAGAAATCTGCGACTCACCAAACAAATGCTAGTGTTTCCCAAGGCTCTGTTCCGTCTCCGACTTTCTTTCTCATTTTAATAAATGATATCCTGTCCTTTACTGCAAATATAATTAATTCCTTTGCGGATGACAGAACCCTTTTCATATTCGTTTCCTAGTTCACGCCCCTCTTCGTGGAACTGTAACGGGAACGTAGGTTAAGCTCATTAAATTTTAATCTTGACAGCATAGTTTAATGGGGTACAACAAAAAGAATGGAATTTAATGCTTCTAAAAAATTCTGCCATTAAAGCGAAACCTTAACAGTCCGCCAATAGCCATGAATGTCACTTGCATCGCTGAAACCGTAAGACTTTCAATTCTCGGTATGTGTGTCAATGACAACCACATATTCGATGTCGCTAAAAACGCCGCGCAATGTCTAGGCTTCCTAGAAAGAATAAGAAATATTTCATCGTTCTGATCTGGCTACAATTTATACAGCGTTTATTCGCCCAAAATTTGAGAAGAACGCTAATATCTGGGCTAGTGCCCAATCACATATTTGCGGCTGCTTGACAGAATACAAAAACGCGCGATAAATCTAATTGGCGATCGAGATACAACGAAATCGCTTGACTCTTTGAGCTATCGTCTTAATGTCTCCAACCAAAAGTGCTCTAATGAAATAGCCAGCTGCCAGAACATTTAAACTGGAATATCCGCCATGCCAGGATTGCGCATGAGTTCACTCTTTAGCCTACTTTCGGACGTAGAGTGAAAAACAAAGAATCGTTCCATAGCCGTTCAATACGAATGTGGAATGCTCCATCACGCTCTGTTTTTCCTACACAATTATGTTCTACAAAGATTCAAAACCGACGTGCATCGGTTTCTCGTCCTTCCTATTTCTCCTTTTCGTAATGCCCGTGCTGTTTAACGGTGTATATTAAAAGGATGCTTAAAATCCCTTTTCCGCGTGCAAATTATAAAAAAAAACAAGAGCATGCTTTTAAGTCGAAAGTTGGCCTTAACTAGTTTGGAGTTAAAATCCTATAGCAAGGTTGACTATGAATTCGCGCTATTGTGTTAAGGTACATGCTCAATTGTTGCGTTAAAATTAACGAACAAAACATTGGTCCTCTCCACCCCCCACCCACCCCAAATATATTTTTCGCCATCACACCTTTTTTTCCCGTTGTCTGACTCGAGCGATGGTACCGTGGGGAGTTCCTGGATAAGTTTTATCCAGCTCTTCCGCCATATCATAAGCTCTTGAAAGACAACGAAAGCAGGTTCACCGTAGAGCCCAGACGGACGGTCGGGAATCTCTGAAGGACGTACAGTCCCAACTCTAACCTTAACCGATTAACCGACGTTCAGGCGCTCCGCCACTCTATACGGCCCTGGTCCCGGGCCCACCCTAACTTAATTACTATTTGTTTGCAAACTCTTTGTACAAGCAGTGTATTAATTTAAGTATAAAGTGTAAAGGACAGCTTAAAACTACCTGGGTTCCTTTAGTCTCCCCCCCCCCCCCCTCTGTAATCAGTACGAAAGCTCACTCGATAGGCAGGAATCGCGCATATAGGTGAGGTTTATTCTTTGTCTTCTAGGGCGGTTTAGGGAGTTTACTGAAAATATGTCTGGCAAAAAATATGGTACAAAAGCAGACCCAAGCAATCACTAGGGTTTTACAAACAAACAGAGCGAGAACCCTATTGTGAATGACTCAGGTATGGTTGTGGATCATAGCCGAAAGAGAAGTTGTCGGAGCGCTGGATGTTATTCCCTTCGCGCTGACAACTGCCACATTGGCAAGATGTGGGGGCGAAATCAGCCCTAATCCTACCAGGACTTCTCCCGCCAAAAATGACAGGGCGGCAAGAACGTCGAATTTTAAACTAAAGAGAAAAGGATTCAAAAAATCATAAAGAACAAGATTAAAATAGGTGTACAGTAAAAACTGGCATCTGATTACAACCAGCTGAGAAAAAGGTCTCTAAAGAAAAAAAGATGGCTGAATTCGCCCCTGATCGGTATGTCTGCATGTGTGTGTGTGATTGGATATAATCTGGCAGTGCGGCTACCTCAATCGTTGGTTGCTCGCCTGTGAGATAAGGACGTGTTTGCGTTCACAGTAGAAAAGTGAAAAGAGAAGAATAAAGATAGTAAAGTTAGAAAAAAAACCGAGTTGAAAAAAAGCGAAGTTTTTAAAAAAAAATAAAAAAAGCGAAGTTCAAAGAAAATCCCAACGTTAGATAGAATATCTGTGGATAAATCCTAGTGATTGCGGCGGAAAGTTTTAACACCCCATCCCCAGGGCATTGATATCGTGGGCAGGAAGCCACCCCCTACAGAGAAGGAATAAACAGATAGTAGAGTGATTGTGTGAAAGATTTAATTGTTTTATGTCGTGTAGTTAAAAATTTCGATCGGGTTAGCTTTCAGTTCGTCTCTTTATCTGGTCGTTAAAGCGACCCGTTACATAACACGTCCCAACCCCGTTTCCAAACGGACAGTTTACCCGTTAATTTTAGAACCGTAAGGTAGTTTCAAGGTGTCCTCTGGCCCAAAATTCGTAAGGTTCAATATTAACGTAAAAATCTAAAGTAATATGTAATTTCGTGCCGAACAGAGGAGAAACTAAGTCGCGCCGTAAACATCTACGGTGTAAAGCGATCTTGAGAGCTCCCCAGCTCTGATATATTTCAACATAACTAGTGGCCACCGTTTGTTATTTTGTTTTAAACTCAATAAATTGTTGAATTCCCCATTAGGGAAATAACACTATTCTTTTATTTCACCATTTCCCGAATCTCCAATAAAGGTTTCGCAATCTTCCTTTTAAAGACTGCGTTGCGCCCATTTCCCCTTTTTAATTTTCAGCAAAATTAGTTCCGCCTACAGCGATCGTGAACGAACCCACTCCCAGCTGACTAGCCAAATTGCAGTATCACCGTGCTGCCCGTTGCACTTTCAACTGCCTTCGCTCTCGCCCCGTTATATTCGCCTGACAGTCGACAAGAGAAATAGAAAACGACTTAAAACCTTCGGCACGGTGGCGACTGCCTTTTGTTCGGTTTACTTTTTTTATTTACCCCTTTTGTTTTGCATCTAGAATCGTCCGCGGTTTTCCAGTGTCATCTTCCGAAGCAGTTAAAGTGCAACATAATCTATTTTTTGCCTTCATGTGAGGTAACTTGCCCATCAAATCATTCATATTCGTGTTCACGTTTGACAAATCCAACGAAACTTACTCTTCAAAATCATGCCCGGAAGGTTTTTTCTGGATAACCAATCGAAAAATTAAAATAAAGCAAAGCTGTAAAAAACATTTTAATTAAAACATTTCATACATTTGGCAGAACTAGATTTCAACAATTTATTGACTTCAATTTTAATTTGGCAAAACGTTCAAACAATATAAATAAACTCCGTTCCACTTCCCATGCAGCAACTCGTCATATACCAACTAAACCGCACGACAGGGGGCGACTCGAAATATTTTTTGGTACGCCACAATCACACCTATACAACAACTATTTAGGTTACCTCTTCTGCTCGTCACCATCACGTGCAAAAATTTAAACCAAAAAAGATTGATGGAGCATTCAGTGAATTTCGCTGGCTCCCCATGTAATAAAGTGTGCTTATAGAGTATGCCGGCGCGGAAACGATGAATTAAGAATGCATTTTTGGCGCCAGAATTTCCCAACGGCAGCGGTGTAAAAGTGATCAAAATAATGGCCTAGTACTGTCACACGGTTCATGTTGACATTTAATCGGCCCCAATGCAACCAGTTTTATTTAGCTTTTTGTAAAATTTTAATTTCTAAGGAAAACAAAGAATTATGTTAATGGAAATCGTGACTCAGTTATGAGACTGACATAGCGTACGAAGTACATATATAAATTGGCTGACATTTTATGTCATAATCTTCAATTGAACCACAATCACCCACAAAATGCACGGCAACTCTTCACCATACAAGGACACGCTTTCGCATTCATTTCCATTCTGGGTGATTAATGAATGGCTTGCTGTTGTCTTCAAACGAACTTGTCTCTCATATAATGAACAATTACCTACACTTCATTAAGACTTATGTGTGATCACTGAATCGGTTAATATGGATCAAGTTGAATAAAATAAAACTACAAAATGTCAATTAATGTCAATTGCGATTGGGTTGAGTATTTGCTCACAAGTTTTAGTTCGATCATATGACAGGTGTGTTTACGGTCAAGCAAATGAATTATTTATGAGCAAATTGTAGTGGTAAGTTCTCTCGATTGTGGATTTTATTCTTCACTTTGACAGGTTGAGAGTGTAATAAATTTTGGTACTTGGACATTCAATCAACGACCTGTTTTTAAATGATATCCAAATTGTTTGCTCACTTCGTTTTCATTACATCACTGGCATTTTGCAGGAGCTGACACCTTATTACAGAGTTCCATATATGTAAGTTATTTCGAACAAAGGAGAACAATGAAACCATTATAATCTTTCAAGTTGGTATTCGGAACACCCACTGCAATTTCTGTGCACGAAACAAATCTATAAAAACGGTTTATTGCCCGATTCGCAGTCAATTATGAAGGCAAAAAAAAAAAAATTACCAGCCCACTACCAATATTCCGTAAACAATGTGACATTGTCATCTGCAGTTGATAGTTTAGGATTTTTGGCTGACAACCAAAACTGGAGAATAGCGTATGAGTTGTTTTCACATTTGAGACATGTTTTGACAGTCGATTGTCAAACTAAAGATTACAAAACGGCTTTTTCAGACAAAAATACGTATGTCGGTATGGAAATTGCGTTTCTTTCTTTGCAGATGACTCCAGCATCAGCTGCACAATAAAATTTCCTTTAATCTTTATTATTTTTTGATGCATCTGGATGCAATTATAGAGTTGTTAACAAGCAAGACTAATCGAAGCGCTTATTTCTTCTAAACGATGATTGGGTAATTAAAGAGTAAAAAAAACGGAATCAAAAAGTCATTAAATCCTTCACGAAGTTTACGGATATCGTGCATTCATAATTTAATGATCGAAATACTCGTAAATGCCAAAAAAGATCCAATTTTAAAGAATGTCGAATGACTTTCTTTCTACCTTGCGCAGATTCTTCAGTGACAGTATTATGGAGACCCAAAATAAAATATTTTATGGCAGACTGAATGTGACTTGTAGTAGATTACGTGACAACAACTTTTGATTACTGAATTGAGATTTCTCAGAATGAACAGCTCGTCTGTCAATAATTTTGTGGAATGTTTATCAAGTGAAAATGGACGTTATGTCAGATGTGTTGAAGAGAAATACGAATTATGACACGACGCAAATACATAATCCAAAGGCAGTTTCATGTTACGGAAATCTGCGTCAATAAAAATTATTCATAACAATACCTCATGCCACTCTGACACTGATGCTCTTAGCTGTGAATTAAAAGCATTTCACAACCAATGTTAACTATGCCCACTAATTATTGCATCCCTGTCAGAAGTAACTGAACAACTTTGAAATAATTTTCTTAGTCACGACTCATGAAGCGTACAGTGAAACCGCCCAACAATTAAATTTTTTTGACATCGTCGGTGCTAAAGAAAATAAATATATCTTTAGCCACTAGCGACAATTTGCATAAAATAATCGATTCGCAATGTGGTGTGGAAATTCAGAATGACTCTGTCAAATTGAAACGCTGTAACAGCCATTTTTAATCCAACCAGGGATACCGCTCATGGTCATGCAACATGGTTCTGTAATCCATTGTCTTTTTTTTTATAGCGGATAAAAATAAATAAAGGTATAATAAATGAATATAAATAAGTACGTATTTATTGGTAGATAAAAGCAATTCATAGGAAAACTAGCGAGACTTATTTTGCAATTAGATTTCTCTCTCTGGAAATGTATGCATTCAAGCTTAGGGAGTAATTTATCAAAAAGGTTGGATAAAAAAGATTTTGCTTTATCACATATCCTACGAGTAGATTTAATTTATTAACCCTAGAAAGATAATCTTATTTTTTAGTACTGAAAAGATAAACATGCGCCTGGGAGGCGCACAATAAAAAAACGTTTTTTTTACAAAATTAAATAAATATTTTTTTTTATTGTTTCATTTTATTGTTACATTATTAGCAATAAAGTAAAACATAAACATATATTATTAATTTTTCTGTTTTTTAAAGAGAAGTAGGATTTTATAAATCCATAACAAAAAGGAACACAAAATTAGAGATCTTCGGTATTTAATTTTCATATGCTGATAATAGCGCATTACCATAACTGCATTACCATAACTGAAAAACGGTGGTACTTACCGAACCGGAACGACCGCCAATCGCAAGTATAAATCGACGACTGAGTTGGCTTAAAAAAACAAGTTTGTTCGAGGGTCGGTTAAAAGAAGAAAGCAATATATATATTTCGCGGGCGTCTCCGAGGCGCAGTTTATCTTTCTAGGGTTAAAGAAAAACTGATTTGGCAGTTCTGTCCTTAGTTGTACACAACAATAAACTGTCCCAACGAAAATAGTAAGTTAAGAGATTTCTCAAGTTAAATATTAAATTAAAAAAAAACCTGCAGCGAATGGAGTTAGACGATGTGGATTTTAAGAACAGTATTGTCTAATTGCCGTGAACATGTGAACATGCAAGAGCAAAGCGTTGGTTTAATGGCAGCAACTTTACGGCGGATATTTTCTTGTAGGGTTTGAATTGTTCGGGGATTGTTTCTGTAATCGCTTGATTTTAGATATCCCCATAAAACCGCACGGTGGACCCTACCACCGAGTGACCGAGGTGCCCAGGGTATGTCTTCGTACTTGCTGACATAATTTATTGGAAAAATGTACCCTCAGCTTCTCTTTTGAAACTCTATCTGTGTGGAATGGCCCCATTTTTCTGAAATTGTGTTCTGGTCTTGAACCCGTTAAACAACTGCAGTTGCGGCACAAAAAACTCGTGGTTCATTCCTAAATACACATTACCAGTGACGCTGGTTAAAAAAATAAGGACCAACAATTCCTAAGGCGGATATTGCGCACCAGACTGACGTTTTTGCAGAATGCAAGCATTTTTGACGGCGTTCACTAAGCTTGTTGGGGCACCAGTATCTTATGTATTTATTTATTAACATATAGCTATCGATATGAAAATATAGCTTCGTCAGTAAATAATATGCTTCCGCGCGTAGATGAACTCCTTACCTGTTACTATCAACATTGAAGTTTCGTCCTATGCGCTGGGAATCTTTCTTTGTTTATTTGTAAAGTGGAGGTACACCACAAGGCCTTTTCCTCCTTAGTCGTAAATGAACTACTGATATACAGTAGTGGAAATTCCCATAAAAACACCAAAGTTTTTAACAAAAATATCATGGAATTCAGTAAAAAATAGTGGGTGAAATTGCAAAATCTGAATTCTGTGGTCAATTCAATATTTTGTAGATCCACCAATTGCTCTACCAATCGCCAGCATCCGCCTCGGCATTGAATCAACAAGGTTCTTCAATTCTGTCGTGGTAATCGCAGCCCATTGTTCAATAATACGGTCTCAAAGCTCTTGAAGGTTTTTAAATTGGGTCCCATTGGCATAAACACGCCTTGCCAGTATTCCCCAGAGATTCTCAATAGGATTCAAATCGCTACTTCGAGACGGCTAATCGAGAATTGTAATTTGTTTCTCCTCGAACCAGTTTTTCAGCTTTCGAGAGACGTGGATAGGAATGTTATCTTGCTGGAATATGAAATCGGTTCCGCATAACTCTTCAGCTTTCTCGATCATTATTTCTTCCAAGAGCTCAATGTAATTTTCTGAGTTCATTCTTCCACTCACAAATGCAATATCCGTGGTTTCATTTGCCAAAAAACCTGCCCAGACCATGACGCTGCCTCCACCGAAGTTGCGACTCATTCTCACCTCATCTTTAAGACGTTTGTCATGCCAGTAAGACTGAAATCATGTGTGGCGACGGTGCAGAGGTTAGTGTGTTGGCTTGTGACCCGTGAGAAGGATTTCTGCCTGGTAGTACAATGGACCGTTACCGAGTCTGAGTGCTCTGGGATTTGGATTTTCCTTTTTTAACTAAAAAAAACAAACAAAAAAAAGACTGAAATCCATCTGGGCCATCTAAATTAAATTTTTTTTCATCACTGAAGACAGCTTTTCGCCATTCTTCGGTCCACCTGGTGTGACTTTCTGCAAAATGTAGCTGCATTCAAAGGTGGCTTCTTGGACCTTTTTCTGTAGACAAACATTCTTGGCTTTTAACATTTGTCTTACGCGTCTTGCTGAAACAGGCAAGCCAAGTTTGGCTTTAATTTGGGATGAAAACAGTTTGTTTCTGACCGCTTCACTGGATATCAATCGGACTTGACGTGCTGTGAGTTTTTTATTTTGTACATGGTTAGCAATTTTTCCATAATTCTTACCTAATCTTAAAAAATTATGAATGACTGTATTTGATCTGCTAATTTTTCTGCCGATTTCACGATCAGAAAGGCCACTATCTTTATATGCAGTGATTTTGGCCCTTTCTTCCGCACTCGAAATTCTCCCACGCGGCATGTTAAGATTCTGCAAACAAAATTTTTGCTTATGTTCCTTTAAATACAAAAAAAAAATAATTTCCTACCCGTTTCAATAAAAAACATAGGGACGGGCTACAGTCCGCTTGGGCGAACTGTTGGATACCCTATTCTTATTCCTATCCCTCAAAAGTGGGCGTGATAAAAGTCTAAGTATGGTTGAATTGTTAAGAACGCTCTACATATTTTGTTATATAACATTTAAAGGATTTTATCGAAAAAAACGCTCCCTAGCTCAAACTTGGGTGTTTCAATAAAATTGTTTTATTTAATTGTGGGCGTGTCAGTAGGCGGATTTTGAAAATATTTACACATGAGCATAAATGGTCCCCTAGAGAGTATACGAGTATATTATAAATTTCAGATCCCTAGCTCAAATTTTGGTTTTTCAATAAAATTGTTTTATTTATTTGTGGGCGTGTCAGTGGGCGGATTTTGAAAATTTTATATCCCGAGCAGTTTTAGGAGTCATAGATCATATATAAAAAATTTCAGCTTTCTAGCTCAAAATTCGTTTTTCCAAAATTTTGTTTTTTTTTTGAGTTTGTGGGCGTGTCTGTGGGCAGATTTCAAAAATTCGTAAACTTGATTATTTCGGGACCCTAGAGAGTATATGGTTAAAATTTCAGCTATCTAGGCCCAGTTTAAAGGCCTAATTTTTGCCGACGGACGGACGGACGGACATGGCTAGATCGACATTACTATCGATGCTGATCATAAATATAGTAACTTTTAGGGGTCTACGGGGAATATTAAGGTATGTTACAAACTATGCGTCAAAATTAATATACCCTTAGAATAGGGTATACAAATTACAGATGAACCAACCATTCGACTGTTTTTTTTCGAATTTCCACCTATAGTGATCACTTTTTAGACATCAGTTCGCAAAGCAATATGAATAAAAGATGAGTAAATAACGTTGAAAACATAACGTTTCTTTTCCCATTGGTCTGACTGATGATTGTGGATTAATTGAATAAAAAGTGCTGCCAAGTTGCAGTCGGTGCAACAAGTTTTATATGGGATACGAGGGCGGGTCAATAAGTCCGTGACTTTTGGAATAAAACACAGATTTTTTGATAACAAATTTTTTTTATTTTTCAACGTAGTCTCCCTTGAGCTCTATAAACTTTGTCCAACGCTTCTCCAATTTTTTTATCCCTTCCAAAAAAAATGATTTGTCGAGGTCCTCAAAATAGGCCTTTATTTGCGAGATGACTTCATCATTGGAGTCAAATCTTTTTCCACCAAGCCATTTCTTCAGGTTTGGGAACAAGAAGTAGTCGCTCGGAGTCAAATCTGGAGAATAGGGTGGATGAGGGAGCAATTCATAGCCCAATTCATGGTTTTTGCCATGGCAACTGCACATGTGTGCACCCTTGCATTGTCTTGGTGGAAAAGAACTTTTTTCTTGGCCAAATGAGGTCGGTTTTTTTCAAATCGTCATTGAATCGGTCCAATAAGTTGGCATAATATTCCCCATTGATTGTTCTTCCCTTTTGAACGTAGTCAATGTGGATTATCCCGCGTGCATCCCAAAAAACAGTCGCCATAACTTTATTGGATGACAAACCCACCTTGGCCTTCTTTGGCGCCGATTCACCCTTAGAAACCCACTGTTTTGACTGTTGTTTGGTCTCTGGTGTGTTGTGATGGATCCATGTTTCGTCCACGGTTACAAAACGGCGCAAAAACTCCTCCATATTGCGATTAAACAACGCCAAACCTTCCTGTGAAATTGTTACACGATTGCGTTTGTGGTCGACTGTGAGCAAACGCGGCACCCATCTTGCGGAAAGCTTTCTCATGCCCAAGTGATCATTCAAAATTGAAACCACTGAGCCATGCGAGATCCCTACGGCTTCCACAATCTCTCGCACTTTCAATCTTCGGTCGGCCAACACCATATCGTGAATTTTTTCGATTGTTTCGGGTGTAGAGACCTCAACTGGGCGTCCAGGACGTTCGGCATCTTCAGTGCTTGTACGTCCGCAACGTAATTCAGTAAACCACTTTTTTACCATTGAAATCGATGGTGCAGAGTCCCCATAGTATTTTTCAAGCTTAGCCTTGGTCTCGGTAATGGTTTTTTTTCGCAAGAAATAATGCTTAATAAGCACACGAAATTCACTTTTTTCCATTTTCTCCTCAAATTAGTGAGTAGTCTGATAAAAATAGCTGTCAAACACAAACTAACTGACGCAGCAAGTTTAAATTTTGACAGGAGTCAACTGACAGATGCCTGTTGACAGGAGCAGTGTTGCCGTTTCAGTAAAGAGGTCAGAAATTCAAAAAGTCACGGACTTATTGACCCGCCCTCGTATAACAGTGTTTTTATGGGAGTTTCTATACTGTATATGGAAAAGAGGGCTGTAGACTGATCGCTTATGCAGAAGATGTTGCTATTACCATCTTAGGAAAGCGCCCAAGCAAGTAAAAGATACTCCTACAAAGCACTCTTCACAAGCTTCCTAAATGGGCGTGACCCTTCCCTTCCCAAAATCGAACTGGTCCTCTTCTGAAGAAAGTATAAAATTCAACACATCGCGGAATCAATGGTATAAGCGTGGTTATCTGGTGGACTGCCTTAGTTAATGAGACAAATCGCGTGAAGCTAAGCAGAGTTCAACGATCAGCTTGTTTATGCATAAGTGAATCACTTAGAACATCTCCCTCCGCAGTACTGGTTATTCTGTTTCATTTAAAATTAGTCGGCATTTAAGCCGACTATTGCTAATGTTCACCGTACAGCTACTTCACAGTGCATCAGTATCGAGATTGGCCGCACAGGTGGTGCTGTTTCCTCAGAAGACAAAATCTTAGTCACTTCTTTCGTTGTCCTAATCACTGTAGAGTGGTCCAGGTGGAAATTATGCTGATCAAAGAAATTTAATGTTGGCTAAAGAAAAACGTGAGTTCAGGTGTGAATATTCATGGAACTACTATACCTATTTTATCTGAAAAAGGTCTCCCAATCGCTACATGAGAACATAGTTAGCGACAAAGCAGGCGGTCTCATGTAGGAGGAGACTATTCTTCACCTCCTCAGTATATGCCATGGGTCTTGATTTATGTGAACGGTTGAAGCTTTGAACTGCGCCATCGTCCATATCCAGAATCACATACGGAAATCGATCGTGAATGCGGTTGTCAACTACAATAGATCTTTGAACATAGAACATAGCACCGGAATACCCTTCCATCAAGAACTTTTTCTGGCCATTTGGCACTGACATAGTAAAAGCGCAAGTCGGGGCGAAATACAAGCATATAATTCATTGAGTGGTTCCAATATCGATAAACGAAGCGGTCATTTGGATCGTCTATTTTTATCAGCGTTCCATCAATGCATCCATCCAGCAACAATTATTTTTTATTTTTATTTATTTATTCATTATTCTCATTTCTTAAACATAAAACAATGGTAAACTATTAAATGGTATACCAGCAATAATTTTTTGGCATACCAGCAATAAAATAAAACTTTTCGGTTACTTGCAAAGTATTTGATGGTCACTTTAGTTGATTAGGGAATACACTTTGGTTGATAGCATTAAAAACCCTTTTAATTACACCAAAATCCGTGGACTTTGAAACCCCATGCATATCAGCTACACCATGATATTGAGAACCATTACCTAGCCAATGCAAGGCTAGCAAAAGTTGCTGTTGAACTGACAGAGCATGATTACTTTTATTTTCCAGTCGTAGTTATGACCCAATGTTTCTTAGCAATTCCTCGAAATTAGAAAATTTAATTGTAAATTATTCATTATATTGTTATAGGTATATAACAAATTAATACGCTCTTTAAAAATTCGCTGTTCTCGTGACCGTTTTTCTTCGCAGTCACTATCATCGCTGCTTGAAATCCTTTTGAAATTTTAAACTCCTAAAAAGCACGTTGTCTAATCACTAAATTCTAGCCGCAAATAAGCCACATCTTCCCAGTACTTGATTGTATTAGTCTCTCTACTTTTTTAAGAAATTCATTTGTAGTTACAACTCCGTCACTAATAATTTTTTGTGCAAATACTTTTATGAAACAGAAAGATTGTAAGTTCACTAGTAGTTACAAGCCTGGCCTATTTGTAGTTATAAATGAATAGGCATTCTTTATAAAACCAAAAATTGCACATATTTATAAGTTACAAGTGAATTCACAAATAGTTATTAGTTATGTAGTTTTATGAAATGGGCCCCATTTTTTTTTTATAATGTACACGCACTAAAGGGAGTTTTTTAGTACCCTTATCATGTATAGACTACACAGTGCGGGCGTTAAGGAAATTAGGATTAGAAGAGAAGGAGAGATGCCGATGCACGTTGGTTTTAAATGTTTGTAGGTTATAATGTGAAGGAAAAATAGAGCGTGGAAGAGTGTTCCACATTCGTGTTGTACGGCAGAGGAAAGATTCTTTGAACTTTACTGTACGCCCGAATACAGGCTTGAGGGTGAACTGATGAGCATTCATTGCATGGCGGGTATTGTGGTTGAAATGTTCTAGTGGTGGAATGCAACTAGCTATTTCGTCTGAGCAGTTTGGAATGAACCATCCCCACCAGGCCGTTATTGGAGGACAATGTATAAACTAGTGATGGGGTGGGTGGAGGCGTTTTCTCAGACAGACTTAATCTTTGCCTCTCTTTCCCTCTTCCTTATCAACCAAGCGTGTTTCAAGCAAAAATTATGGCGGTCAAAGAAGTCTAATCGTGACTGGAGAGAAATGTGGAAACCGCTAAGAACATCCGTATCTTCTCGGATAGCCAAGCCGCGATAAAGTCCTCGGAATCGGTCTCTTCAAACTCCATCGTAGCCCTAGACTACCGATCATCTCGGGAAGGAGATGGCGGAGCAGTTTAACATTCACCTGGTGTTGGGTATACAGTGACATTCCGGGAAACTAGATAGCTGATGAACTCGCAAAAAAAGAACACATAGGCTCTTTTACCAGATAAGGCTTCTTTATATATGGCAATCGCTTCATGCAAACATGTTTAAGCTATATGCAATGGAGAGAACATATTTAAGGTGGAAAAGTGACACAACATGTCTAGCACGAAAGCAGATCTGACAAAGCTGGACCCACGACGCTCTGAGTCTTAAATTTCGATAAACGGATTGCACATTAGCTCTACTGTAGGTGCCATAACAAGGCACTATCTCATAGGTAAGCACGCATAAAGGCTGTATTATTAAATGACTTCTGCTACACTTCATATTCCTTGTATTTACATGCCCTGTTCTCTCCCATGAAATTAATCTCCTCCTCGGAGCCTTCTTTCTAAATGATCTAAGCGACTTGGCTAACGGTGATGATTGAAGTCATTCACGCTTCATCAGAAGCTCTAAAAGGTTTAACGGGTAGGGGGAGATACCTGTCATGGTATCCCAATAGACCTTACATTGATCTAAGTGTGTGTTCCTTGTGCTGACAACCACATCCACCTAACCTTACCTATCATGGGGTTTGTCTTCACTAACTTTAAGACTATTTGCCTTTATTCCGGTGTGTGAATGAGTAAAATGATCGCGGTACTGAAAATCCAAGTGCAATGCGTGAAGTGCATTTACATCCTCTCAGAGTCAATGTTTGATGAAACGGGCGATTACTGTGGAAACATAATTGATCCATATTTGTCCGACTGTAACTGTGTCTGGTGAACACTACAGAACCATGGTCAACTGTTTTTTTTTTAACGCAAATTGAGGATTTGAACTTACACAATATGCCGTTCCAACAAGACGGTCTAACAGCACAGGGTTAATGGACATTCTGCGGTAAGCCTTTTCCGGCCGCTTAATCTCTTGTTTTGACATTTTCACTGCGCCGAAGATCGCCTGATTCGACCGCTGCAGATTTCTTTCGTTGCCAGAGGCCTTGGCGGCTCTTATGTGCAATTCATCGCAAGCAATTTGGAGATAAGCCATGTCAAATGCTTCGGAAGATCATTCCTGAATCAACTCTGTCGAGCTGATATTATGTTCGGGATTTAATGGGAGTACATTTGAGCTCCTTCTTTTCATGTAATGTTCGGGAGCCACAAACATAGAACAAGGAAATAAATTATTATCGAAGCGATGGTGCTTGTATACCAAAAACAAGTCTACCAAATGATTTATAATTTTTAAGGCTTTCGTAATTAGCCATTTAAAAGTGCATTACAAGTTGAAAAAGTCACGACCGTTTTTCTTCGGAACATTACTCGGGCTCAGTAATTTTTCATGATTCGTCAAAATGAGAATTGAAATGGGAATTAAAAAGCTTTCTATGGGCATATTACACTCTCGCATGTTTGCACTGAAGAAAACCGCAGGCATTATTCCATTGCATTAATCACTTCGGATGTATTCCCTATTATCCATTCACATCGGCAAACATTCCTGCCACTTAAACTATGAAAGTGAGCTCAGTTTAAGTACAGTTGCCTTCTGCAATAAATCAGAAATCGTTAACTTTTCCAAAGAAATCATTCACTTACCACAGCTTAGATCTATTAATATCCTCCCCTTGTCTATGACTTCCTATATCTAAGACAAACCTTTTTTCAGTATATCCAATTCGCCTGCAGTCAACAGATGAGATTGCATTAATTTACAGTGCTAAAGCGATTGCCCACTAGATAACAACCACCACATCGAATGGCAGCCCATAAACAATTAACGGCAAAACACTCAGCCTTGCGACAGCCTTAAGTGAGTAAATTTATTGAAGGAGATTTTAGAGATGTTTTCGATATTGCTTACACTATTATGAATTCCAACTGATAAATGATAATGATCATGGATGGTTTTTCGAAGGTATGTGTTCCTCTCTTTCACTACACGCAGTCATGTCATGTTTTTTGCAAAATTAATTGCTATAAAAATGTCTAGTTTACGATATGACAGTTGAGTGCAGATTCAAGCCACTGTATGACTTCATTTCACATCATCTATTTGGGAGCATTCAGGCGATCAATTATGTATATTATTCAACAGCTACACTTAAAAGTTTGCCTGTGAGGAATTTCTACATTTTTTCCAAGTAATTATGGAATTATTTGTCCTTCATCGGGTTGGAGCATCGTTTGAGATAATTTTGAGCGATTTACAAAACTACTTAACTAATAATTATAGGTCTACGCAGCCCCATTGCAATTTATTGTTTACTTTGCACAATCGATGTCAACACGCGTGTTAGTTTATATGAGTGTCTGGAGAAATTTATTTAAAGCTGCTGTACCGCGTTTGATCTGTGAATACCGATCGCGTTGGATTTATCTGATTTTGGACTTACTTTTATTTTCAAATTTATTAATTTATTAGATTGACTTGATTAAAATGCTAGGCTGAATGTAATTTGAAATGCTTTTGGAAACATCGCAGTATAGCCACAGATAAGGGAGCGTGCGATAACAGAAGAAGATAGTTGATACAAGGAAAAAAATACCTGACTACATTTATCCTGTCATTCTACAAAAAGGTGTAGACAAAATGCTAGAGCTGCTACCAAGGATTTATAGAGCTAGCGATGGTCACTGGGAGACTAATCTATTGAAATGGTCAAGAAATGTTAGTTCTACTTAGGTTTTTTTTTTCTGATCCCCACCTCATTTCCAAGAAAAGACAGTATCAGCAAAAACAGCAACAAAAGTTATATGGGAAGACGTATTCTCTAATAAAGAAATTGATGCTATTTCTTAGTTCAAGGTCTTTAAATCTACAGTTAATGCATATCTTTCATTCGAAACATTCAAGCTTATACGGATTATATAGTTCAGGTTATCTATAGAAATTAAAATAATTTAAAGAAAGAACTGCCTGTCACCATTTGAAAACTGGTTTGAACTTACAACATCTTCTTCTTTTACGACGATGTTATGATCAGGATTATGGAGATCATAACCCTCTCACTTTACTGCATCCCTATTGGTCCACCTGTGGAGTTCGCCGATTTGACCTTAATAAAAATCGGCAGGCTTCCTGGTTTCGGATCATTTCATCACTGAAGTCATTCAAATGCTAGTCTTATTGCATTTGAGTGATCCAGGAGTGACCTGCCTCTTTTTTACGATTTCGACACGTGCATGCTTCCATTATTGATAATTGTTCGATCGACCTTTTACGACACCGGTATCTCCACTCGGGTCAACCAATGGATTCACATGCACACTTGCGGGAGAGCTTAAAGATGTTAAATGTGTCGCTAGGTTCACCTGGATGTAAGAATCGCCTAGATGTGAGTTTTCCCCCTTAGTCGACTTATACGAGCTGTTTTTTTGGGGGGCGCTGCAGTGATATTGTTAGCCCGTCCCGTGACGGGAACTTACAACCAGTGTTGCCATTTTGACCGATTTCCGGTCAAATCTGACCGAAATCTCTTTATTTTGACCGAAGAAAATTTGAAGATTCGGTCAAGCGGATTTTGACCGATTTTTTGACCGAAACGATTATATATTGTTTACCAAGAAATTTTATTTTTTAACTGGAAAATAATTACTGCTTTCACACAAAAATATTTTTCCTCCTAAAACCTTACCATACTTTACGAACTTACCCACTTAACTCGATGGTCAGCAGTTACAAGAATTAACCAACAGTTTTTAGAACTAAAAACTTATTTTGGGTTGTGTGAACAAAATGCAAATTGTTTTAAAGTAACAAATCTTTCAAAGCTTTATAGAAACGAAGTCAATTATTTATACTTCTATTTTCTCAAACCAATTTTGACAGAAATGCAACGCGTAAATAAACTTGTATAAAGTGAGAAAATAGATTTTATTAAAGTCCTTCAAGATCTTGAATTTTGAATCTTGAGTATGATTAGAAGACTTTTAAGGCAAACGAATGAAGACGTAATTGTAAGTGTAAATGTCGACATTAAGAACGCTTCACTGCAATCAAGACCTTATTTAAGAATTCAGTGTGAAGAACTTCTATATGAACTAAGTTCAGACAACAAACTTAATGAAGTACAAATTGAAGTTTTTCGAAGCAACTGCAAGAATTTTATTATAAAACTGATAATAGAATTGCAAAATAGAATGCCAAAAAATTTAAATGTGTTGAAGCTTATAAGCTCCCTTTCCATTGATGAATGTATAAAAAAAATCATTACTGCCAATTTTGCAAGTTGATAACTACACATCAGAAAAAATCTGTTCTCAGTGGAACAATCTGTTGATCAACGATTGGCAGCAAACCGAGTCAACAGAAGCTTTCTGGTGTGAAGTTACAAACCTCACAGATGCAAGTGGCGAAAATCCCTTCCACGACTTGGCTAATTTTGTAATGTCGATACTGGTTTTATCGATTTCTAATGCCGAAGAATTTACAGCCAACTTAATCTATTAAAAACTAAGCAACGAAATAAAATGAAATTAAGTTTATTAAATAGTATTTTAGTGATAAGAAATAACCTTCCCCCTAATTTTTATTCTTACAATAGCCTAATACCTAATGATATCATACAAAAAATAGGGACCAGTGAAATATATAGAAATAATGACACCGATTCAGAGAGCGATGAAGATGATTCTATTTTAATTTAATTTATACATGTAATAACTTTGGATAAATACGATTTTATAAACTAAACCAAATTAAAAGTTCCTTTTATAAGATTGATTTATGATTTAGAAATAAATATTTATTTTCGCTATTTTCTTATTAGATTTAGATGGATAAAATTGATATATGTTTTATTCGGATATTTTATATAACACACTTAGAAATAAATCTTCAATGAATTTTTTTTTGTTATTTTGTTTATTTGTTGACCGAAAAATTTGACCGAATTTAAATTAAAGTAATTCGGTCATTCGGTCAAATTTGTCCGGAATCACTTTTTTTGAGTGGCAACACTGCTTACAACATAAATTAAATCAATGTGCATTGATTATTGGAAAGGAAACTTATATGAGGTTATCCGAAAGGTAGCTAGGAATCAGTACCAAGACTCTTTAAGAATGACTCAGCCGTCCATCGTATAGTTATTTGTCTACAAATCTCAACCAAATGCTGAATTTTGAGGACGCGAACTGAACTACTGGGGCTAAACAATAGATCTTATCGATAAGATAGGGTATTGAAAAAACGAATGTTCTTGCTAGGAAAGCCTTTTTGGCCCACAACCATCCATAGGCTTCATAAACTTGAAATGACTAGTGTTTTTCGTCTACAGCAATTGAATAATGATATGATCTCACCTCACGCACAGACTGTTTGATCGCCAACAAATTAACAGAGCCTTGTATCTGTTCAAACTTAATAGAAGGGGCTTAAGATCATAGGTCGGTCTCGTAAATAGTTAATGGCGAACACTTCAAAATGATCAGAGTTAGCAACTCGGAAATCTTTTCCAAATGTCAAAAAGGAGGTCGTAATGTCACATCCTTGGGTTACTTGGAGACACACGCAGCCACTATTTATTGGATTTTCTTAACCCATATCTCAGATGCTGTTTAGTGAAACTAGCTTAAATATTTAAATTGTCTAAAAACAACGTTGCTCAGATTTTTATTTATAAACAATTTTCTTCTATGTGTTTACTAAGCGAGGTTTGTGTTTCGAAAAGTAAAAAAGTAATAAGTAAATATTAGGCATTAACGGTCCATACAGGGCCTTTCTCCAACCATTTGCTGTTCAAAGAACATGTCACTGTAAATACCTCTGGCATTGCTTTTCTGTTTGATGTAGTTGATTCGTTTACCGTTGAAATGGCGATTCGGTCCATAAAATCTGACAGCGTGGGTATGGACAACATCTCACCGAAATCCTTTAAAATTATTTTACCTTATATCCTTAAATAAGTAGTAAGTAAGTAATTAAGAAATTCATTTATTTAAAATTTTCTTATTACATATGTTACAAATTAGAATGAATTTTAAAGCTATGGCTTAGCCGTCAGCTTGGTTAGCAAAATGCTTATACATGTACCTACATTTGTAACTTTAACAATATAGTTATTTTTTAATAAACTTAATCAATCATAATACTCTGTTATTAATAGCGACCTGTATTTGTAGATGGATTTAATATAATAAAATAACTTTTTCCAATCACACTCGTTCAGAATTTGTATTGTCTCCTGCATGGTAAGGAATTTTTTTCCGAAGTAAGCTAGTCTCTGTGGTTTGTAGATTGGACAAACACTAATAATGTGAAAGCAGTCTTCTTTCGCTTTTAAGTTGCAAATATTACAAAACTGGTTGAAGCTTCCATTATATGGGCTGCCATTTAAACCAATCAACTCACACCTTGTTTTGAAAATAAGAGATATTTCACTATAGTTGAGTGAGTCATTGAAATAGTTCTTATCCTTTAGATTGAAGTTCAGGTGAGAATACAATACTCTGCTATCTGATTCACGAGCTTTCTCTATAAATCGCACACGAATAGCATCTTCATTTTTATTTATTATTCGATAAAGTTGGTTCTTTAAGTTGTCCAGGTTGTTTGGATCGAATGAAATAGTTTCTCCACACGCGTTTCCAATTCTTAACCATCTTGACGCCCACCAGTCCTTGTTTCTTAATTCATAAGATATGTAACGCATATTTTCAATACAATCCTTATGACTTCCACCTATTCACAGCTTTGGAAACAAGCCAAAATAATTCCAATCCCAAAAAAATAGAAACGGAACAGAATATCGACCCATTGCCATCCTACCTTTTCTATCTAAAGCGTTTGCATCAATTATTTGTGCTCAAATTAAACATTATCTCCAATCAAAAAACTTGTTAACGCCTAGCAGTCTGGTTTCCGCGCTGGTCACAGGTCACAGCTGCGTAACCGCTTTGCTTAAAGTCACAGATGATATAGGGGAAGCTATGGACCAGGATGAAGCAACTCTGGTAACGGTAGTTGATTTTCCGAAAGCATTCGATTCTGTTCGTCCTGATATGCCTACTTTGTAATAAACACACAATCAGTCTTCCACAATCAGTCCTTATCGTCTGCCTTACCAGTTCACTGTGGCGTGCCCCAAGGCTCAATAATCGGTCCATTGCTATTCTCTATGTTCATTAATGACCTACCACTTGCGATTAAAAATTGTCGTTTTAATATTTATGCTGACGATGTACAAATTTATATTCATTTTTTTTCGATGATTTTTTAATTCCAGCGAATTCCCAACACAAAAAAAAATCATTTCCCAATTAGTTTGATGGACGACGGTGTGGAAAGAATGAATGAGGACCTCGCTTCTATAGTCAGGTGGTCTTCTAAAAACAGGCTTCTCCTAAATCCCTCAAAAACAAAATATATCCAAATTTATAAGCATTTACTTTCGTCTCGCCTTGCTCCAATTTTATTAAATGGTATTCAAGTAGAAATAGTGTCTAAGATTAAAAACCTTGGCATTATTTTTAACAATAACCTCACTTGGAATGACCACATTAACTCTGTGATATCCAAAATTGATGGTGCTCTGCGGGGTCTATCAGTTTGTCGGGACAACTTACCTACTACTGTCAAACTCAAATTGGTAAAGGTTTTGATCGTACCACTAATCATGTATGACTGTGAGTTGTTTGCTAGCACAGATGCTAACTCCAGGCGTAGGCTAAACGTTGCTTTCAATTCAATCGCACGATTTGTATTCAATCTACGTAGATACGATCATGTATCGAGCCACTCTCGACAAATATTGGAATGCAGTCTTGAGCAGTTTTTAAATTTTAGGGCTTGTGCAATGATCTTTAAAATTTTAAACGAAAAACAACCGGCTTATCTGTACAGTAAAATCGTTTTCTCTCAGTCTTGTTACGTTCCACTTACGCTATTCAAGATGCCGAGATCCAGCCGACTCAATGGAAATGGTCGTGGGAAAATGGTGGTATATGGGCGCCACGCGATTTATCTCGGTGTCCTGAAAATTCCCTTTTGAGTGAATCGCGACCGTCAAAAGGGGTTCGCGTTCCGGAAACTATCTTCGAATATAAACCAGTATTTTTTTTTCCCACTTTTCCTTACGTATCTATGACATGTATTTCAACTAGTATCAATCTAGGTTATCATGACTTAGGTTAGGTCAACTAATTGGCATCGATACCACGATAATTACCCCAGACCCGGTATGAACCTTTCCTCAACGGCGTCGCAACGTTGCCACCCCCTTGCTTACATGTAAGGGCTATACCAATTGGAAATTCTTATGACTAGTTTGCCCCCTAAAAAAAAGATACCAATGCCAATCGGAACGAAATTCAAAATTCCAGCTGTTTCCAAAGGGAAGTATATATGTAGATAATATAAAAAGAAATATAGTATAGTGATAAATAGAATAAAAAAAGAAGAAAAACAACAAAAAAAAATAGAAAAGATCCAAAGAACTTAAGAAAAATAAAGTTTCTATCGATAACAAAAAAATATAGTTAAAAAAAAGGAAAGAAAAAAAAATAAGCAGGATACAGGGCTCGATCGGAAACAGTCGGCGTGTCGAGCAGACGCTTAACGCATTACACCAACCGGCTTCTTCTGGATGTGATGCCGCAAAATTCAACGGATATCACTCGGACGTCCCCGCTCCACTTGGGGATCACGCGTTTCCCCACGCGTGGGAACGGCACAGTTATTTGTGTGACCTCCAGGAAAACCTCAGATATACCTGATGGAATAAACTACAAAACTCGAACACCTATCTACACCATCCAATTGAGAGTTACCTGATGAGCACGGATATCAAACTTGAAGATAAAACAACATCTCTATATCGACGACACAATTCACTAGTATGTTTATCTAACTTTAATTAATTGTTGTGCTTACACAGATTAACTAGGTTAGTCATTGGTCTTGCGTTTTGTTTTATTTGTTCTGTTAATGTCCAGATGTATACATCTATTATAAATATGGATTAACGATTATCAAAAATGAAATCACCGCGCACACCACCAACTCTCGGTTAAAACACTAACGCTCAGTCTCGACTCGTGCACCACACTGAATTTTCTCCAGCTAAAGTTCCATGCTCAGCCGTGCAATCGAGTGTCCTCGATGACCTCTAAGTTCCTCTTGCAATAGCAAAAATAAAACAAAAAAGAAGGCTTGCCGACGGCTTCGATCGCACGTCCTCCGGGTCCGGGACCCAGCACACTACCACTAGGCCACCGTTCCCCCGGATGCACATCCGTCCAATGGGGACTTGGAATGACAGAACTATACGGTGAAAACTTGAATTAAAATTCAAACCATAACAGTCTCTTCGTTCTAGTGGTATCAGGCCTAATGTTTACACTTGCACGATATCACGTAGGTAATTTTTCATTCATGTCATTCGCCTTTTTAATCAACTTCCTCTTAATATAAAAACCAAGGTCAAGCACAGGAGTTTTTTGTCTTTAGTCTTTTCTTATCTTAGTACTCTTCATTGATGTTTTTCCCGTTTAATGTAAGTTAACTTTTCTTTTAAATGACAATGTCCATATTATTTATTAATTTTTAAGTTTTACTTAAAATGTTCCCATATTAGTTTTTTTTTTTATTATTGATTTGTTATTATTATTTTTTTTCTATAAACGTAAAATATGTCGCCATGTATATCCACATGTTAACTGTGCACTCTTAAAGAATGTAGTTCGTATTGCAGCAAATTATTATGATAAATAAATACAAATACAAAATACAAAATACAAAAAATACATAGTGGAAGGGACCTACAATTTTAAGCCGAATCCGAAAGGCAAATTTGAGAAGCTTTTCATGACATATTGAGTAAGTAAGTAAGTAAGTAAGTAAGTAAGAAATTCATTTATTTAATATTTTCTTATTACATAAGTTACAAGATAGAATGAATTTTAAAGCTATGGCTTAGCCGTCAGCTTGGTTAGCAAAATGCTTATACATGTACCTACATTTGTTACTTTAACAATATAGTTATTTTTTTAATAAACTTAATCAATCATAATACTCTGTTATTAATAGCGACCTGTATTTGTAGATGGATTTAATATAATAAAATAACTTTTTCCAATCACACTCGTTCAGAATTTGTATTGTCTCCTGCATGGTAAGGAATTTTTTTCCGAAGTAAGCTAGTCTCTGTGGTTTGTAGATTGGACAAACACTAATAATGTGAAAGCAGTCTTCTTTCGCTTTTAAGTTGCAAATATTACAAAACTGGTTGAAGCTTCCATTATATGGGCTGCCATTTAAACCAATCAACTCACACCTTGTTTTGAAAATAAGAGATATTTCACTATAGTTGAGTGAGTCATTGAAATAGTTCTTATCCTTTAGATTGAAGTTCAGGTGAGAATACAATACTCTGCTATCTGATTCACGAGCTTTCTCTATAAATCGCACACGAATAGCATCTTCATTTTTATTTATTATTCGATAAAGTTGGTTCTTTAAGTTGTCCAGGTTGTTTAGATCGAATGAAATAGTTTCTCCACACGCGTTTCCAATTCTTAACCATCTTAACGCCCACCAGTCCTTGTTTCTTAATTCATAAGATAGCATTTTTTTGGTTATTCGGGAGTCTGGATGACATATTGATACCTTTGGATGTTTGTTAGACGTTCGCAAGAAGTGAGGCAGTGGAAAAAACTCTAGTTGTTAATTGGGCTACTGCGGGCCTTTGAGCATTGACATTTTTGTTAGTTAAGAGTATTTACGCATTCACGCAGTCCGCACATTCTCACATTATAGTAGCTTACGTATGCCAAAATTAAGATTGATTCAATTGTGAAAACGGCGTGAGAATGAGAGAAAACTGCCATCGGACATTTTCAAACAAGCATTTGTCCTAAGCGCGTTCGATGGCGTTTAAGTCTAGCGGTCTTGAAAACAACGTGGTTTAAATATAAAAAAATGATTATAATGATCGATTAGTGCTACGTAGAGGTGTTTAAAGGATGGGCAACCTTTAAATTATATTTATAAATACGGCTGAAGGTCTTTATGAAAAGAATCGAATATTGTGAATTTAAAAATTTTGAGAAATTAATTGAATGGCAGTTTTATTGAGTAGATTTTGCATATAAAACAGTTGTATTAAATATATATATATGTATGTATAAAGGTCCGCAGTTGTCCGAGACTAATACTTTACATTTCGCCTAGTGTGATGACTGCTCCTCATCCCGAGTAGTTCATTTCTATCAAACTGCTCTAGTGATAGATTATTAAAAAAATTACCGCGTGCTCTCAATAGCTCTTGATTGATCCTACTGGAGTAAACAAAGAGAAAAATAAATAATAATACGCATTTCTTTTCCGTTGGCGCTGTTGTCCCATTTAATTGCTTCTCACTAAATGCAAATGCATTATCCGCAATGATAATCCAACCTATTCGCTTTGTACCCCGTTCACACTGCTCATAATAGCATTGCAACTATACACTTATTTTCATTTTTTTTAACACCACGCAGTAATGGAAATTCCATCGCATTGTGTGTTAGCATTCTTTAGTGTCTTACGACGGCAATTATCGAAGCATTCCATTCAGAATGTGGCGGCATCACCACCACTGCATTGTTTTGTACCACAATAGGAAGCAATGCAACTACACCCTCGAGTCGCATACTGCAACAAGTACTCGCCTGATCCATTAGAGAGAAAAATATATGTATTTTCTTTTCTTTTCCCAAGGCAGCCTCATTATGCTTATGTTTCAGGAAGAGTAAAACAAAACAAAACATGCGTGGCTCGTTCGCTGAACCGAACAGTGCAAAATCAAAGATAATAAGCGCGGAAGCAAACAAATCACCGAAAACAAAAACTAGACAATAATAATCCGATTTGCCTGCTTGAGGTGCTACTCCATGTGCCTGTCTAAAGAAGTTGATGTTTTCATTTCACGTAATCGGATTTAGTAAAGTAAAAAAATATATTAATATGAAACAACGCGAGCCGCGCAGCCACACAAGCAATTTGTTTATAATTAGATCGATAAATAGACCACCACGCGAGGTACCTTGAAATATGGCTGAAGACTTAGATCGGCTTTCGAAAGTCCATAATGCAAAATTAAATTAAATTGCGGAGGATGATATCAACTTAATAATCGTTAAAATTAAGCTTTTAATTTTCACTTTTGGCATACCAAAAGTATCACATAAACGCGTACATTATAGAAATCCATCAAAGCTGTTTCGCCGTTTCCGGCTTAAAAGCCTATCAAATCGGATCTCCACGTGACAGCAAAAAAACCAACACCACCACCGGCACGCTTCATTAGCATCCTGAAAATAAGTCCATATCAATGATCAGCGCACGAACGTCAATTCACGTTCCACAACAGATTTAAATCACCTCCTCCACCGCCCCCTGCAGCTTAAAATTCTAAAACGAAATCCATGTCAAAGAACCAAGTTCTTTATTAATCAGCAATGTTAATCCATTTTTAAAATCAAACACAATCGAATTAAACTCTAATTGCGAAAATTCGCTCTTGTGCGGCACTTAGAAAAAAATAAAAAAAAATTGGTCCGCCAAATCGCGCAATTCGTGTAGGTGAACTCGTATTCGCGATCAAGACCAAAATTGTAACAAGAACAACCAACACCGCTCAGCATCGATTGTCCAAAATAAGATAAAAGTGTCGAGCTATTAGGTCACTGAGATGGCGATGTGGTGTGTCTGTGTACGTGTGGTGTCTCACTACAACTTTGTTGCAACAAATCGATAAAATTGATCTCTGTGTAGTATAGCTATCTTCTTAGATCGGCTTTATGAAGCTTTCTAATTAGCCCAGTTTGATGGCATAAAGTTGTTGTTTAATCAACGGTATCAGGGCAAAGATACGCGATAACAAGAGCCAAGTTTACTGACCATAATCAGAACATTATACGAGTAAAAGCGAGCCACGGAATGAGCGTCAATATTAAATATTTGCGTGGCCAACTCAGAGGCAAAGTCAAGTGAAAAGAGTAAATGCGATTTGCGAAACCAAATAACGCCAACCATCAGAATGTGTGCTAAATAATCTTTAAGCGCGTATTTGTATTCCCTTCTTTGAAATGGGAACATCTTAAGTGTAGCGGAAGTAAGAGCTAAGATTTTCCAAAAATAAATGGTATGATGTCATTTGTTATTGCAAACAATTAATAAAACAGTGGTTCCAGAAAAATGAATCAACTGTGTTACTATAGTTGAAAAATTCTTGCTACTATGGTTTTAGTAAATAATAAATCGTCAACAAGGTAATAATGTGCAGCGGATAGTGAGTCAAGCTAGCAAATAATGTACGTATCAGCATAGTGTGAGACGTGACAAGCGTTCACACACGATAGCACAAGCTATGATGGCTGAGGATGCCGTCGGTAGGTGCCACTGCAGTGCCATTAGCGAAGGAACGGACTTACTAGTGTTCGGAGAACCAAGCTTCAAGGGATGAGAACCTATTGACTTTGGTTTGCCGACAGCACAACAGGTGGAGGGGGCATTTTGCAACAGTGCTTAATGACTTTGCTGACAACGAAGCGCTTCTTTATCCAAATGAGTCCGGACCTCACATCATGTCAGGGATAATTAGAAGCCGCTTTTAGATATTTTGCAAGGAGCAAAGTTATATGCGTTGGTAGTATTCCCGGAGTAGTGAAGAGAAGGGTTGATCATCAAGCTTTCAATCCGACTTCAAAAGATTCTCTTGCATAGCCCACATCAAAACCTTGTGGATTTACATTTATGAGCAAATGCGCTGAGTTTAGAATCCGAACTCATCAAATATACATTGCCATTGAAGAGCCCATCGACGGATTGAATTGAGATAGTATCTATATACATAGCCGTGCCTATGGCACAATCCCAAAAAAAAAACGAATAGCTTAATTAAAACTATATAAGGAATGTGTCAGATGACCCGTGCAGGGACGGACTAAGAATATCACTGCAGCGTTTAAAAAAACAAAAAATACAGCGCTTGTCGTAAAAGGCGACTAAGGGGAGACACATTTAAAATCTAAAAGCTTAACACGTCTGGATATCACCGATGTCGTATAAGGTCGATCAAATATGGAAGCATGCACGTGTCGAAATCGTTGAATAGGGAGGCGCAGGGACATAAGTCCCGAAGACATAAGTCCCGAATTCATTTTTCGGGACTTATGTCCCACTTAAGTGGGTCATAAGTCCCAAAATCAATTAGGGCCTTATGACCCACTTAAGTGTGACATTAGTCCCGAAAAATTAATTCGGGACTTATGTCCCACTATACATTTCCTAAATATACGCCTGAGAGAAACTAAGAAGACCACTCCAAATGCTACAGCAAATAGTCAAATCGGTTTCGTTATCGGTGACGTGAAATAAAGCCAAACGAAATAAGGCCAAATTCCAAATTTGGCATCATTTCGCTTTCGAAAGCGAAATAGAGCCAATTTGGCTTCATTTCGTCATGCAAAACGAAATAATACCAAGAAACTAATGGAAATAAGACCAAACCACTTTGTTGTGCGCAAATGTGCAACTATTATCGATTTGTTTGCTTACTATTATGTTATGAGACTTAACGGTAAAACGGTGCCGTGACATAACCCCAAGCGTCATAAGCCCAAATTTTAGCATTTGGTATTATGACACATTGGAAAAGCGTCACAAGGCCAATTTGGCTTTATGACACTTTCGCTTGGTGCTGCTTTCAACAATTTGCCCTCGCACCTACCCCAAATCAAACAGTGACCCCAAGCAGGGGGGTTGCAGGGGGCAGCATTTGGAGTAGGTACGAGGTACGGTTTCGAAAATTTGGCTTTATGTCACTTTCCGGATTTGGCCTTATGACGCTTTGTGAAAGTGACATAATACAGTGACAGTGAAAGTGACAAAATTATATTTTACCTATCAATTTATGAACGTTAATAAAATATAAAATATTTCCAACTGTTTGTTTCATTCGGGACTTGTGTCCCATTTTCAACGATTAAAATTCGGGACTTATGTCTTTGGGACTTATGTCCCTGCGCCGAATAGGGACAGCCCTAAATCCCTAACTCCGGATTACCAATGCAACAATATCAGCATTTCATTGGCCTCAGTGATGAAGTGATCCGAAAGCAGGAATGCAGTAATGTGGGAATTCGCTTCATCCTGGTCATAACCGCGCTATAAAGCAAGGTTCGCAGAACGATAAAATATGATTCGTTCTCTCATAAAATGTTCGCAAAGGTATTTGATTTCTGATTGGATAGCGAACATTATTTTTCGGTTCCTTTAAAAATAAAATTCGTTTTCACGATCGAATCAAATCTGTTGCGATCTGTAAAATATAGTTCGTTCGCGAATTTATCACGTGCGCACTATATATCCGTTCGCGAACTGTTCGAATAAGAAAAAAAAAGTCATTTTACATGAAAATTATATTACATATTTTAATATTGAAAGAACCTAAGTGAAAAGTATTTTTATTACATATTCATGCTTATTTTGAGTTTCGAATGAATAGTCAAGTCGTTCGAATGTCTATTGTCGTTCGAATTATACCGGTTTTCCTCAAATAAATTTTCTATTCGATCGAATCTCAAAATACAAATTCTTCTAATTCGACAAACTTTCGTTCGAATTCGAATCTCAAAATCAGCAAGATTTTGGAATAAATTTGCATTCATTTTAAAACAAAACATTATTTATTATTTCTTTGGATAATTTGTTTCTGTTTTTTGTCAAAAAAAAACTGGTAGAACGCTAAAGGCCCATTCACCAGAGACTTGAGTTGATGGAACTGCCAGCACTACTTGTGCAAGTTTTCCTAGTTTTTCTTTGCTGCTCAATGTTTTCCAATGATCAATTTTCTCTCACAAAGTAAGCAAGTTGATTCGTCAGCTTCTTCATTAGAAAAAACATATTAATTTAACTCAAATTTCTTTATTTTCCCCATTTTAACCAAAATAATAACTATTGAAAATATAAATTTCCCCATTTCTACAAAAATAATAACTATTGAAAATATAAATCGCTTCACAGCCGTACTGAACGGATACTTGATAGAGAATGATTTGTTTTATGGATCTTTACGGATCCTTATCGCGAGCGAACCGTATTCTACCGGAATTTCTTTTTTCCGATTTCTCACGAACGAGAGATACAGAAAAAAAGGATACAGTTCGTTTGTGAGAGAATTATACATTTTTAAAGATCGAATACTTTATCGTTCGCGAATTTTATTTTTTATGGTTCGTGAGAACATTGATAAAGAACGATAAAGATCCTTATTTTATCGCTCACGAGCGATATTTTACGAACCCTGCTATAAAGTAAGGAAGTAGAAGATGAAGTTATCAGATGCTTTTAAGGTTTAAAGTGGATTACGACAGGGTCGCATACCTTCACCGATTATGTTACTGATAGTCATCAGTGGAACTGATGTACCTGAAACATATTTTTTTATATTTATAATTGCTGCGCATTAAGGGATCTTTTACCTTTATAATGTTAAACTTGTTTGTGTGAAATTACATTTTCATCACAATTTGAATGGGGATCAAAAATATTGCACCGACTCCGAACTACAATTCAAAGAAGCAATTGATACTCTTGGATGTTTGTTAGACTTTAGGTGGTTCAGTGGGAAAACAAGGTGCTACTTCGGTGGCTTGAACCTGGAACCCAATAGTATATAGTCCAACGTACTAACCACTGCACAATGTTGTTTTGAATGTCTGTAAATTATAATGGGCAAACAGAAAACAAAAAAAGGTGTGAGCCACGCTGCACTCACGGTATAGTTGATGTGTAAGCATGTAGGCTCGTCATTGTTGCATGTGGAAATATCACAGAGGTTGTGGTTTGATAAACAAGAGATTTGGGTATTGTATTGAAATAAAACCATGATATATATTTAATGTCAACGACAAAATTTATTTAATGTTTGACCGAACAAATAATTGGTTTGTGAAAGCTGAAGTAGGAGACGTGCACCGTCGACTCAAGTGTGTTGATGTACCGAGAAAATATAGCATCGATTGTCGTTTAAGTGACATTCCTAAATCGGCCATCGGTTACCGAAGTACAAATCGATATTATTCCTCTTACCTTTAACTGATGTACAACATACGAGTACTACAAGCTATACAACCTCAATTATTCAAAACAAATCTACATCCACACAACGTTCCGGTGTTTCGGTTGTTCTCAAACGTCGTTTAATTGCGGTGATAATTGAACATACATAAATTAATAATAATAAAAAAAAACATAGGGACGGGCTACAGTCCGCTTGGGCGAACTGTTGGATACCATATTCTTATTCCTATCCCTCATAAGTGGGCGTGACAAAAGTCTAAGTATGGTTGAATTGTTAAGAACGCTCTACATATTTTGTTATATAACATTTAAAGGATTTTATCAAAAAAAACGCTCCCTAGCTCAAACTTAGGTGTTTCAATAAAATTGTTTTATTTAATTGTGGGCGTGTCAGTAGGCGGATTTAAAAAAAAATAACACATGAGAATAAAGGGCCCATAGAGAGTATATATTATAAATTTCAGTTCCCTAGCTCAAACTTTGAATTTTCAAAAAAAAAAAAAAAAAAAAAATTGTGGGCGTGTCAGTGGGCGGATTTTAAAAATATTTACACATGAGCATAAAGGGCCCATAGAGAGTATATATTATAAATTTCAGCGCCCTAGCTCAAACCATATACTCTCTAGGGTCCCGAAATAATCAAGTTTACGAATTTTTGAAATCCGCCCACAGACACGCCCACAAACTCAAAAAAACAAAATTTTGGAAAAATCGAGTTTTGAGCTAGATAGCTGAAATTTTGTATATATGATCTATGACTCCTAAAACTGCTCGGGATAACAAATTTTCAAAATCCGCCCACTGACACGCCCACAAATAAATAAAACAATTTTTTTATACCCTATTCTAAGGGTATATTAATTTTTGAAAATCCTTGGATTTTTTGTTATCCCGAGCAGTTTTAGGAGTCAGATCATATATACAAAATTTCAGCTTTTTAGCTCAAAATTCGATTTTTCCAAAATTTTGTTTTTTTGAGTTTGTGGGCGTGTCTGTGGGCGGATTTCAAAAATTCGTAAACTTGATTATTTCGGGACCCTAGAGAGTATATGGTTAAAATTTCAGCTCCCTAGGTCCAGTTTAAAGGCCTAATTTTTGGCTACAGACGGACGGATGGACGGACGGACATGGCTAGATCGACATTACTATCGATGCTGATCATAAATATAGTAACTTTTAGGGGTCTACGGGCAATATTAAGGTATGTTACAAACTATGCGTCAAAATTAATATACCCTTAGAATAGGGTATAACAACGACACGCGGTTGTTCTCAAACGGTCACCCATCTACGTACTAACCGCGCCAAACGTCGTTTAATTGCGGTGATCTGTCGAGCAGCGATTAACTCACGTGGTAATGAAAATTAACGGGAAAATCTGACGATGATGGTGACGCTAGATATTTCCAACTAGCCCCTACCGAGAAAAAATATATTTACACATCAACGAGAGCAAAAATGTTTACACATTAAAACAGAGCATGGTAGTCTCACTGTAAGTTCAAACACAGGTTTTAGGGGAACTGATGCTCATTCTCAGCATGGCAAATATTGCCACCTATTCTAGATATACCGATAAAGCAACGATAAGTAGGAGACATTGTGAAGATGACCAATAGAGTCAACAGTTTCAATGCATTGCTAATGAGTTATATAGCGCGTTTTTCAATCCCTGTCAAGAAGCTCCAAATAAAATATTGGTGCAAAAATGCTTTTTAGATTTTGGCCACATCAAAAGGGGTGCAATATTTCTTGCATCGCGACATCGAATAAGTGGTTATTCCAACGGATACTGACAATAACATACAGGGTGTCCCTTAATTCCTTGGCAATATTTTATGGCATGATTTATTGGTATATTCTAAGGAAAAAATTGTTCTACAGTAAGGGCCTATCTCTAATTTTTATATCATTTATTGAGGATTTAAGAAAAGGCTTACTTGGGTGTACTCTGGCGCATGTTAACAGTAATTGCGCTTTTAGTACTAATGATAGAAATTTCGTTTAGGCCTCTATTATTAGAAGAAATATTAGCCTTTGTAATTGCATTTAAATAAATTGTATATCTTAACTCAGTCTTAAGATATCCAATTTTTAACCTGTTCCATTTTTCCTGCCCATGCTAATTTTTTGACTTTCGGTTCAATTTTCTCCAGAAAATGCGTAATAAACATAACGTTTTAATATTTTTTTTGAATGAAGGTAACAATAATAAAAATAAAAGCTTACAACAAGTTTGTAGAAAAACCCATACATTTTATGATACATGGGAAAACATGCAGTTTGCGTTTAAGAACATTCTGCAAATGCATTTTTAACACAGAAGCTGTGAGACGAAGATCCTCTTGTAGTCGGCATTTGTTTCGCTAAACCGAAGTAGCAGCGGTTCCCCAAAGTAATTCTCCGCCGGATTTCCACTAAGGTGTCATTCGTGGAGTTGGTGTTTACTCCTAGGTAGATGAACTCCTTAACTACCTCGAAGTTATTGCGACGTTTTTTCCTGGCGGCGGACTGTTGTTTTTTTTATAATTCGCACGCGCGAAAGGTTATTTTGTGTACCCTTATAATGTAAATACGTACTGAGGGCGACCAGAAGGGAGATTTTATTGGAGAGATAGAGGAGATGCCGATGCACGTTTGTTTTAAATGTTTGTAAATTGTAATGCGAAGGAAAGATAGAGCATGGTAGAGCATTCCACATTCGTGTGGAATTCTTTGAATTTTATTGTACGCCCTTAGGCTGAAGGGTGAACTGATGTGCAATCCTAGCGTGGCGGATATTTCGTTTGAGCACTTATGGTGGAAGCGCCTATAGAATAAAAGGCAGGAGACATTGCGACGATGACTAAGAGAGTCAAGTGATTTCGCGATGTCGCGATGTCGCGATGTCTCGATGTCCAATGAGTTTTATTGCGCATTTTTGAATTCGGTCGAGTACCTACACCTACATCCAAAAATGTAATCTGGCCCGGACCAGATATGAACGTTGTACTCAAGCTTTGGGCGGATGAATGCCCTATAAATTGTAGCCAGAATAGAAGAGGTGAAATATTTCTTGCATCGGTTAAAGAAGCCGAAGAACGAAGGGTGTAATTAACGCATATACCGGGAATGGAAAGTCTTTAGGTTTCAGCGATGCAAGTACCATTCATGGATAATGGTAGACTACTCGAGCTTCGCTTTAGTGCCAGGAAACAGCATTGCGTTTTGGAGGCATTGAATTCCACTTTATTGGTTGTACCACACTTAAATATGCTATCAAGGTCGGAATTCAATGGGCTTAACATACGAGTATGTTGCGGTTCCAGTTCCACACCCGAAGATGAGGGACCTGAATCTGGAAACGCATATGAAAAGCTGAGTGTACTGTCATTAGCGAAGGAATGAATTGGATTAGAAGTAACAGACAGGAGATCATTTATAAAAACGATAAAGAGAGTCAGAGACAGCACAGAGCCTTGGGGAACACCAGCATTTATTTGGTGGGTTGCACACTTTAAGCCGTCCAAAACAACTTGAATTGAACGGTCCGAAAGGTAATTTCTTATCCATTTATGATGTTTGTTTGTTTGTTTGTTAATAGCGTGTTCTGTCCTCATTTACTTCGAGATCAACCAATTTCGCCTGTTCTTAAATAGCTGTGAAAGCCTGGCACGCTGGAAACGGCCGATGATGTATATATCGTCCGCCCGCATACCCCAGTAGCTGTACGGATCTATTGAAGATAGTGCCTTCCGTGTTGATACCTGGCCTTCGCACTATTTTCTCCAGAACAAGGTTGAAGAAGTCACAAGTTATCGCATCTCCGGTACAAGTTTGGAATAATTCAGAAGAGGTGCTTCCAAACTGCACATTACACTGCGTGTTTTCAAGTGTCACGTGACATAACTGGATCAGCTTTGCCGGATACCAGAATTCGGCCATCGCCACGTAGAGCTCCTGACGATGAATGCTATCATATGCGGCTTTAAAGTCAATGAAAACATGGTAGATCTCAACTTGAAATTCATTGGTCGTTTCCAGGATTTGCCTTACAGTACAGTTTTGGTCTATTGTCGATCTGCTGGGCCGGAAGTCACACTGGTACGTTCCGATTAGTGTTTTGCAGAACGGCGTCAGACGTTCACACAGTAGATAATGCATTAGAAGCTTTATATTATCTTTCACATAGGTACACCTTTAGTAAGCCCACTATGCTTAGCTATTTCAGCTTAGTCAAAAATTTTTTATAAATATGTTTTTGTTAATGTTTGCTGAATTAAGCAAAGCTGAATTTTTGAAAAACGGAGGTTTAACGTGCATATTTTTGTTTTCTCAATTTTCTAGATTAGTAGCTTAAGAACGTATCTCAGAAGAAAATGCATCACGACAGACTCAGGTGGTACTATCATGTTCAAAGAAGAGAGTCTCGTCAACCTCGTCAAAAAGGCAATAACAATCAACGTTAATATACAATCGCGAATGGGAGGCAGGCCTTAAAAGTCCTATATCACACAAATGCAATAACAACCAGAATTCCATTGTGTTCAGTGACGAAATCGGCCGGCGTGCCGGTACTTTATGATGTCAAAACGGCGAGTCACATATGCGGACTGGTGGGTATGCAAAGAAATGTTCAGGTCATGATCTCTCTACTTTCGATCATAACCTCGTCGTTAAAGAAGAATAAGAAGCGGAAGTAGCTTTACCTGCATTGACAATGCGAAATGTATGATCTGGAAAATAATGTTTCCAGATGAAAACCAAGACAAGATTGTTCCGCTACAACGGCCAATCAATTTGACGTAGTGTTAGTTAAGTGCAAACCTTTGTTAACAGATGTCTGTGTAACATCTTGATGAAATCAAACAGCTTCACCAGAATATGGTCCAATATCCTATAGAAAACCAATTTACTATACGAAGGCGGGTGTGGTAATGGATAGGTCACAACTCCATATTTAAATATTAAATTAACATTTTCATATTATGTAATTTCCATACACGAAATAATTTTTATATCATCATTGTCATTTCTAATAAATGTTACTATGATAATATCAGCATATCAATAGTGATTTTTGTTCAATGGTGGACGACTATTTTAACCTAAAAATGCTAATTTTACAGTGCTATTATGAGAATATTTATTTGAGTGTTATCTTGTCAAAATAAACAATTCATAAATATAACAACTCAGGCGGATGGGATGATCGTAGAGAACGAATGAATACTAGTTCCAGAAAGACCTCACCTTTGTTTTGGTGTAGCGCACAAATAAAAATTTACCTCACTCATATTGGATTGTGAGACTTCCCGAGAAACTAGCTAACAACACTCACAAAAGCCGCATTGTTATTTAAAAAAGAAGTAAAGTTTAAAAAAAGCTCCTGGGAAGGATAGAGAGCTTCAGAATTCTTAATAATGACTACAAAGGAATTTTTGTAAAAACTCCGAATCATGTGCAACTAGACACTTAGGCTCTGTCTCACAATGTAAAAGTAAAGTCAGAGTTATTCTACTTAGGTGCAAGTCAACAAATAACATCCAAATGTGTGTTTCACAATAACCGAACAAGTGTAACAAGTGGTTAAAGTTCCAATTAATATAATGGGTGGAATAAGTACCCAATAGCACAGAAAACTGTCGGTTAAATTGTTTGGCAGAATAAATATTTGCATAACCTTCAGAGCACCACACCTGTGTTGGGGCGAAAAAAGAAGATCTCTCCTTAAAAGACATCGGACTCGTCCCAAATTCACACCTATTGCTTGATCACAATTGGAAAGAGATATATGTTTTTTTTTTTAATTTGCGTTCATTAAAATCTTAATAACGGGAAAACTATTGAATAGCTCCTAGGACAATAATTTAAGAAAAGGATTGATAGTGCGTTTTACACTATTCGCTAATAGAAGGGTTTAAGTGGAGAGTAATTTAAATGTTGGGTAACTAAACTACTCATAACTTTACTTGGACATTGTGAGAAAGACCCTTAATGAAGCAGGATAGATGCTGAAAGCACGCAGAAAAATTTACCTTACCCGACTGCGATTTTTGCTCTGTTAAAAAAATGGGTTAAAATAAACTAACACCCCTATTGCGAGTGTCAATCGACAATTGATAATTGACTATTTTCAATGTGTGCTATTGTGAACGAACGATTCTAAAGGATTTTGTCAATCCCAATCAATGGAAAAAATGCGATTGACAAGAATATCAATGAAAATGATTCGTTCACAATAGCACACATTGAAAATAGTCAATTATCAATTGTCGATTGACACTCGCAATAGGGGTGTAAGTCTCTGTAGAAAGTAATTGAGTAAGTTTTGTTAAAAACCACCTTGGTAAAAAGGTTAAATACATACTGTTACAGGTATATAACTTAATTCGTGCGGTTTGCTAAGAGACAGCGGAACTTGTATTATTCCATTGTTATTATTCCATTGGAACATGCGTTGGAAAGCTACTGTCATTGTACGTCATTTCAGTATATGTCATTCATTTGAAGCGTAAACAACAATAATTTTGTTCACTCAAATATGTCGAACTTTGTGCCTGGAAAAGTGATTTTGCGGGGAGTACATCTTCATTACTTTAATATGAAGAAAACTGCTGCCGAAAGTCATCGTATTTTGGTGGAAGATTATGGTGAACATGCTCTAGCTGAGCGAACGTGCCAAAAGTGGTTTGCACGATTTAAAAGTGGTGACTTTGACTTGGAAGACGATGAACGTGCTGGGCAGCCAAAAAAGTTTGAAGATGAAGAACTGGTAGCATTACTCTATGAAGATTGTTGCCAAACACAAGAAGAGCGCGCAGAATCTTTGGGTGTCACTCAAGCAGCCATTTCAAAATGTTTAAAAGCAGCTGGATATATTCAAAAGCAAGGAAATTGGGTTTCACATGAACTCAAGCCGAGAGACGTCGAAAGGCGGTTTTGCATGTCCGAAATGCTGCTGGAACGCCACGCAAGGAAGTCATTTTTGCATCGGATTGTTACTGGTGATGAAAAATGGATCCATTACGACAACCCCAAGAGCAAAAAATCATATGTGAAACCCGGCCAACCAGCCAAATCAACGGCAAAGCCGAATATCCATGGCGCGAAGGTAATGCTCTGTATTTCGTGGGATCAGAAGGGTGTGCTGTATTATGAGCTGCTAAAACCGGGTGAAACCATCAATGGACAACGCTACCGAACACAATTAATCCGTTTGAAGAGAGCAGTAGCCGAAAAACGACCGGAATATGCGACCAGACACGAGGCAATAATTTTCCATCATGACAACGCTTAGTTAATTAACATTGAAAATCAATTTTACGAATTACGATATTCGAAATTACAATAAAACATTTCCATCGATATTTGAAATAAGTATTTAATAAATACTTATAATAATAAATAAATATATTAATTACGTTCTAAATTCAAAAATTGTGTAATAAAAAAAGTATAATAAAAAGTCCTTGTACTTGTTGTAAAAATTCAGTTTTTCACTTTAGGGTTAATTTAGTTTTGCCTTTAAGATGGTTTACTTTTCAGATGCACAGGAATCGGATACCTCCAACCAAGAATGTTTGATACAATTTAACCAACTTAGTGGGATATTTCAACCAAGAAAATTGGCAAATTGGTACCAAATAGGCTTTCTAATAAGATGTAAGTATATTTGTAAAATTCAACCAATTGAGATAGCTAAATTCAACCCTTTAAGTTGGTTAAATTCAAGCAAGAAGATTGGCTAATTTTATCAATTGAGATTGTTCAATATCAATTCAACAAAGTTTGTTGGTTAATTCCAACTCTTTTGGATGGTTAAATTCAACCAAAATTGTTGCCTAATTTTAACCAATTGCGATCGTTAAATTCAACTATGTATGTTGGTTAATTTCAAGTCTTTTAGTTGGTTGATTTCAATCAAGGAGATTGGCTAATAACAACAGAGTAAGTTGGCTAAATGCAACCAAGTAGGTTGGTTAATTTAAAACAAGTGAGTTAGCTTATAACAACAGAGTAAGTTGGTTGAATTCTACTAAGTGGGTTAGCTTATAACATAAGAGTAAGTTAGTTAAATGTAACCAAGTAGGTTGGCTAATTTTAACGAAGTGCGTTGGCTAATAACAACAGAGTAAGTTGGTTAAATACTACAAAGTTAATTTGCTATTTACAACCGAGCAAATTTCAGAGGAGAAATTCATAAATCAGTTATTTTTAATCAATTTTTCTTTAACTTGACTCAGTTATCTTTAATCCACTAACTCTGTAGGAGCTATATTAACAGTATTACTTAGTTGTTATTAACCGAAAGTTGGTTTATTTTAAATAACTGATTTTTTTGCGTGCGGATTTATGAAGACGTTCGCATTTCCAATATTTAAAAAATACAATGTTGATCAATCATACAATCAATAAGCTACGAGTATATCCTTTATGAATCATATCGAACATTTTCAATGAAATACTATAAACATGAGCTGAAAGCGGGTTGTGAAGCTGAGGTGTAGAGCCACCTTTCAGCTTAGGGGAAATCTTTTTCTTGTTCCCAGAAGATGACTGAGTTTTCCCGCCACTGCATTCATCCTATGCAATGATTAATTTCGTCATTCGTTATTACGCATAAATCCCAGATATTTGAGCTTTACGCAGTTGGAATTCACTTTTCTATTCATATAAATGTCTAGAATAGGTCGGTGTCGGTCAGAGAACTGGCAGTACAGCCACAGAACCTACTTAGGCCGTTAATGCCTATTTATTTTGGACCAAAAAAAATACATGTTTCAAAGAGCGGGGTTTTCCCCAAGGTTGTCTTTCGGGACCTTTGATCATAAAAATCTCGACGGCGTTTTTCTACTAATGACATGCAATTTCTTATTTCAACCATACAACTACTTCTTCTATTAGGTTTAACAGTTTTCTACATTGTTATATTAAAGTTTATTGAAACCATGCAAAGATCAGTGACATGTTAAGGCATAAAACCAGCGAAATAAAAAATTCGTTACCTAATCAGCGGAAGAAATAAAACAGCCACAATATGTAATCGCGTCAACTTGAAGAACCTTATGTGCCTTAATAATGATGCTTAAGTACCCTTATGAGTATATACCTGGGATCAAAACCCTTATTTTTCACTTATCTTTGAATAGCTCGCTTGGAAAAGTAAAAGTGAACTCTTTATCCGAGTTCGAATATTTTCACTTTGCACATTTAGGAAGACACACAACTGACACCCAGACCCAGGTGGCCACCAACAGTAATAAAACAAAACAAAACAAAAACAAAATATAAACATAACATTCTCGTGTGTATGTATGGATATCGTACATACAAGAACATTTTTATGAACTTTTCTTGTTATTTCAAGAAGCGAATTCAATGGCCCTCTACACTTAACAAAACCAACAAGCACAACAACTTGTAGCTCTAGCGCAAAAGTACTTCGGCCGATGAGTGTTGTATACATATATTCGTACAACACCGGCTAAAAGCAAAATGCCAGGGAAGCTGCTGGCGGAGATGCTGGTAAATATGTCCGCGGCTATGTTCTACGACTATGCACCTCCAAAATAGGTGACAGCATGTTTATGTAATTTGAATTCACAAAAAAAAAACTTTATACCTAAACACTTTGTTCGATTTGAAAGAAAAGGATTTCGAAATATTGGATAACCCAATTCCAATGAAATAATTGAGGGAAGGAATGTTACGAGTACTGACCTTTAGTATCACGTTGTTAGGGGTTTGGCCCAATTTTTCTTATATACAAATGTTTACATTTTAAGGCATTTTTGAAGATATCTTTTTTGTTTTTTTTAGTGGGTGAAGAAAAAAACTTGAATAAACTTAATTAATTGATCAATATGTGTATCAAGGACGAATGGAACTGTTTATGGTGTTTGTATGGAAACAAATGAACTTGTATGGTGTGAAATTGGCACGGCTTTTTTTATAAACAATTGAAAAATGATTAACACTTGATTAAATTCAAATTAACCCCACTTTGGACGCTTTAATTTTCATAAATCTCCAAGCCATTTCCCACACCTTACAATTTCAATCAAACATGAAATTCTGCACGTTCGCCTGTCCATTAATCATGTGAACAGACCGCAGTTTATCTCTGTCTTGTACAATAGGCCAAAAACATGAAGAGGCGAGAGTACAAAGAAGATTCTTAGAAATGTCAGCCGTTCGGTGCGGTTTGTCACACTTGTCATCACCTCGCCGGTGTTTTTTTGGGCTGGCAGATTTTCTGACATTTATTCACATCACATAGGGCACGCATGAGCAAGAGAAAGATATGAATCGACTCGAACGTGATTTACAGATCCCTTTTCAGATTCCATACGATCCGCCGCCTTCGCAAACGCATAATGGGTGTGCCGATGATGATGATGATTGCTCGTGGGAAGAAACCCGCATATTAAGCCTACTTAACTTTTCAGCTCCCAACATTAACTGATTATGCATGATTACATGGAATTTGGAAATCGTTGAACAAGGCCAATACATGTCCGAATGACAGGTGCAATCGATACTTGATGGTTTTATTTATTTTGACATCTTTTTCTGTCAAAATCCACGTTCGCACTTGTCGCCTATAACAATTCAAATACAATAGAGTGCGCATAAATTTTAATGAGCGGAGAAAATACAACATTGCAACGCTGTTACAAACCACACCTCTTCGAAGAAGTAACGTTGGCCAACCTAATTCCTCATCCCATATGCGATATTCCACCTTGGTTCCATTTTATAAACAAGCATGCAGCGACACTCACCCTCAGGAGTAGTGTTGTTATTCACAATGTATTTTCTAACGTGCTTTATGTGTGCACTTTACCACTGTTCTGTAGCCGTGCCTTGCTGCTGTGTACCGGTAATTTACGACCACGCGCCGTTGCATTATAAATCTGTCAAAATTTTTAGTACCACGCTGGACGAACTACCACATCTACAACATGGGTCTGGAATAGAATTTCAAAAATTCCAAAAGACAGCGCCGCCACCTTCGCCGCTCCAGCAGTGAACATTTCAATTTGGGTCCTTCAACACGGACCCATTAAATTAGGATTAATGGTGGTCTGCGAACAGTGGCATGTCAACTGTAGCGCAAAGTCGCGCTGAAGAGACCGCATACGAGATAAACAGAGCAAACACTATTAAAATGACAAAAGCCTTCGTAGCGTTATCGTTGTGTAATGGCTTGGAAAATAAACAATTTTTGTCGAAAAAAAAACTGAAAATATTTAGCACGAAGTGCGGCGGCTAGCTTTACAAATAATTTGAGGGGTTATGTGTGGTTTTGCGCAAAAATTCCAAATGATCCGATGCAGTGATTTAAGATTTTTAATTGAAAAAATTTTTGTCCAACGCTGAGCTGGAGCTCAAGTGAGGCTTGGTTTATTATAGTGGCTGCTTGTCAACGTTAATTGAAGTGGCTGCAATGTTGGAATTTGTATTTTCGCTTGCTCTGGCTGTTAACGATTCGGCGGTTTGGCGAATTAACACTGTAACACTAGGGTGGAGCGAACCAGCCGGATGTATTGAATTGAAATTAACCTGAAGTGGTAGTTTTGAGATTTCACAAGAGATGTTGACTGGACTATTTACTGCTGGCGGTGTATGAAGTTGGCATATTTATTTATCGGAGGGGATTGAAAGTGAGTAACAGGGGAGTTTACAAAGAGACCGCCAACGCAGCTGGTGTTGTGCTTTTCGGTGATATTTGGAAAACAAATTCAACGAAGTACTAATAGTCAACTGAAATACAATTTCAATCAAATGTACCTATGTAGAATGTGGTACCGAAATTGGAACTATTGTTGTCAAGTTATACACTCAGTGCTCAGCTGTTAGTTCATTGGTCTTATGAAGGGTAATAGGGTCGTATTTTACGAATGGTTTTTTCACTACCCTACTTCTGGCGATAGGTGGTTGGGTGTTGAAGGATTAGGGTAGCATTGACTTTGTGTCAACACATCAATCGTGCTTATTTTAGATGCGTGACAAAAGGCCATGTGACATATACATAACCATATTTTAACATATACATAACGCATTATATTTTCTATGTCACATTAAAGTTACTTTCCTGCAGCCATCCTGTTAACTAGACTTTTTTCCTAAATTTATAATTTTCGTAATTGCCAATTATTATTTTCAGTCACAAGAATTGCAGTAAAAAAAATAAATAGCTCTCAATAAACTAATAAACTTGCCGTCAAAAACTTGTAACTGAAGAGGACACATCTTCTGGACCTGACCCTCCTGGTTGGAGGTTGTGCCGTCACACTGGGCACTGGGGCAACTTACTTGATCAAGTCGGAATAAACTCAAAAAATTAATTGAGAAAATTAGTTTTTCCGTTAGTATACATTCCAATGCATCATTTGCAAAAACAGTTACATTTTTTAGTTGCTTTGTAACTCCGTACAGTTTCATTAGAAATAGCACTTCAGTTATTCTTGCAACGTGTGTCTTAACAAGTAATTCAATTGGCAAGTGTTTTTTTTTAATCGATTGAAAGCTAAACATTGGCTGAGTTCGTAATTGCAGGCTTTGTTGCCCATGCCCTGCATAAAATATGCTCAAATACATTTATGAATACAATTACAACTGCATGTGTGCAGTCATCATACTTTGTTTAAAATGAGTTCATAAAAGCAAACGTTGACAAAATGAGAAATATAAATTATTTGTTAGAAACTTTTGATTTGATTTCTAGTACATACATTTAAAAAATGGCTCAATCAATAAAAATATTTCAAAACTTGTTGTTCATTTTTGAAAACATAGGACAAAAATTGGCAGAAATAAGAAAAATAAAAAACCGAAGAAGAAGGAAAATGTTTTTGAATATGAAAACCTTTAGAACGATGTTAATAAGGCATATCACAAGAAATAAAAATTTCCTTAAAACGATCAAGGAATTTCCGGATGACATTTTTCAAAACCATTTTCGGATGACCAGGTCTACATTTTAAGTAAGCACCTTTGTATTCTTAACTGTTTCTTACAGAAATTACACAGAACTTCCAACAGTTTGTTTTGAACGAATTTAAGCGGACGAAAATAGATATGAGGCCGGCAGTCTACCTCACTATTTTCAATTTTCATCATTTCATTGTGACACCGCTCATCTTCTACTGCTTCTTTTTCTGACAATTCCAAAATATCGGTGTTTGACTTCTTGGAACATTTTTTTGTCCTCTTTACAGGAATCTCGTCTTCTACCTCCTTGTCTAATTCATTGAGGTCAACTTATACCTCAGCTATCAGCTCAGCAGGAAGTTCAACATTGTGTCGAGACCCGTATACATCGTCGAATTGCTGGTAATAATCCCATGATTTTTTTAATCCTATGATAGGAAGCTTTTGGATTTTGGAATTTTCTTATGATATCCTCCCTATCATAAGCAAACGTGGACAAAATATTTCTTATTTCTTTCAAAAGCTTTCCCCAAATAACGCTTTTCTTCTTCCGCCCAGCTACAATTTCCGATTCCATTCATAACCGAATAGAAATGACTAGTTTGGTGTCAGCATCAGACCACAGTTTGGACTCAGATTTAGTCCTGTGAAGGAAAAATAACTAATTTCATATTAAAATCTAAGAAAACAAAATAATATTACGATTATAAATAAATTTAATTAAAAAAATACTCACATTTGCTCCTCAGCCATTTTCGTGCAAATTCAGCAACATAATAAAAACTAATGCCAACTTGACCGCAAATTGACTGTCGTTTTACTTTTATGAACACAAGTATTGCCAAGCTCACGCAGAGCTTAGGCTGTTTGTTTACATTTATGAACGCAATTTTGGCAGTACTGCGGAAGTTTTACAATTACGAACTCAGCCATTAATATGGAATCGAAAGCTTCAGGTATGTACTGACTCTCTAAATTTAGTTTTATGCAAAAACTATAAAAGCAATTTAAATAAAATACATTGTTTTTGTGCATTTAATTTTTAAGGGAATTTAAGGTACTTTTTTACATTGCTAAGGCAAAAGTAGATTTCCACATGCTTCCGCACCAACGAAAAAAAGGAGTACAAAGGTGTACTGTACGACCACGTTTTTTTTTTTATTAATTTTTTTCCAATCGACTATTTCAGCTAATGTGGTTTATTTATTCACACGTGTACTTAAAAAGTTGTTATATTCAAACTCTGGAAGAAAAATTTAAATTTTTAAATGGACACCACAGAGTTAATGTTAAAGAGCTCCATCATACAATTTCTCAATATGCAGCAAGATTTAGAGAAAAATGGGTAAAATCCGGTAGCAATGAAACTCGTTTTAAGAACCAAAATGATACTTGGCTTCAGACATCAATTGGCTTCAAACTCCTTGAGAATGTTACCCCATTAAAGCCGATAGGCGGTCGCCCAAAGAAACCGGTTGAAGAAAGCAGCGATCAAAGCAAACGCCTCATAACGGAAGCAATGAGAAAAGAGGTGCCAATTTCGCAATTATGATTTGTGACAAAGACAAAATTAAGAGCAGAGGGTCATCCTGTTGCAGCAAAATTGGTAGAGGAGTTAGTGCGTTCACCTCAGCGCGCAATTTCTTATAAAAATGCATACCATAAAGAACAACAACGAACTCGGCAGATGTCAGGGGAAGAAGCACTCTCAACCGTAGTTGAGGCCAAGCTAACTAGACAGCAATATAATATTATTAGAGCCAAAGATCCAGAAAGGTTTCCTTCCTACAAGGTTGTTCAAACTGCAAAAAAAAATGTGCTACCCGAAAGAAGAAGATATACATGTTACTGATTCTTTAGCTGAAGTGACGGTCCAAGCCTTGATGAACCATACTGTGGAACTTTTGATTGCAGCTCAAAAAGAAGTGGGTAATATTTACTTTGAAAAACGAGCAATTACGCAATTTATGTTTGATTTCCAAGTGGGGCTTTGATAGCAGTTCTGGCCACAGTTTTTGCAAGCAGAAATCGGTCGGAATTCGGAATGGATGCTGATGATTCAAGCGTGTTCATAAGTTCTATGGTACGCCTTCAATTGGTTTGTGAGAGCTCGGAAGAAAAAGACGTCATATGGCAAAATCGCAGACCTTCTTCAACAAGATACTGCCGTCCGATTAAACTTGAATATGTCAAAGAATCAGCACAAGTTTCGGTATCTGAAAAGTCAAGAATAGACTCTAAAATTCAGACTCTTTGCCATTCAATAGTTAATGTGGAAGAAAAAGTTGTTGAAGTGGCACATAAACTCGTGTTTGCAATGGTGGACGCAAAGGTTTGTAACGCTTTGACAGATACCGCCTCTGCTCAGTGCTGTTATATCTGCAAGTTCTAAGGACTTGAATAATATCAAAGAGCTGCTGTCGAAGCCCTACAATCCCAGTACATTGCAGTTTGGATTATCTGTGCTACACTGTTGGATTCGAGTTTTTGAGTGCCTTTTGCATATAAGCTATAGGATTCCAGTAAAGAGATGGCAAGTTCGTAAAGAGGATTAAGAAATTGTAGCATCAAATAAGGCTCGAAAACAAAAGGAGTTCCGAGATCAAATGGGTCTCATTGTTGATCAGCCTAAGCCTGGTTTTGGGAACTCAAATAATGGCAACACTGCTAGACGGTTTTTTAGCAACGCAGATGTGCTATCTGAAATCTTGGGTATTGATAAGATACTGATTGAAAAATTGCATGTTATATTAGCCGTGTTTCTTTGCACGCGGATATAGGGATAATTTGATTTTTGCATGTAAAATACAACAACAACTTATCTTATATACGCTAACTTTAGCGGGGATAGCTATCGCCGCTAAGTAAGTTAGCGGGGATAAACAGTGCTTCCAGAACCCAATTTCTTCGTTTCTGATGAACTCATGCGATGAATTTTTCAGGAAATGTCAAAGTTTGACATCCCTCCGACCACTAACACATCCCGCCGAATATTTTGTTCGTGATTTTATTATTATTTTTTTTTTAAACTTCATTATAAAGGTAATTGAATTTAGCAAATCTGTTAACGTGAAATTGTTTTTCATAATTTTAGAATATGCTTGGCATCAATTTCAATTGGCGGAAGTATATATTTTTCAATTTCAGGATTTTCAATACAAATTTCTTAACTACAACTTACAGCTGTGTCACGGTGCATGTCATAGGTGCATGTGTGCTGCCAAGTTTTTTTTGATGAATTCTTAAGCGGCGATAGTCGTTTTCTGATGCCATCCCTGTATCCGCGTGCAAAGAAACACGGCTATTGATAACCATTTCATCGTGAAAAGTTCAAAATATTCACTCTCCATACTGCCAAATACTTTGTCAATATAATACCCGTGCTATTACATGCCTCCTACTCTACACAAGCTATTAATTCATGGTACAGATCTGATTTCTGCTGCACTTCTTCCAATAGGCCAACTCTCTGAAGAAGCGCAGGAAACCAGGAACAAATATTTCAAAAAATATCGCGAGAGCTTTTCAGGGAAATGTTCTCGTAAAAAATGTAATGAGGGTGTTCTTAATTTAATGTTGATTACATCAGATCCACTGATAACAAGCTACAGACAATTACCTAAAAAAACAACTTAAATCATTTTCAAAAGAAGTTCTCGATTTAATCATTGCTCCAAGTGTTTTTTGTTCTGATAACTCCAATTCAAATGTAAGCAATGAAATTGATAGTGACTGTTTATCAGATGAATCGGAGTTTTAGCTTCCTTTTTCAAAAAAAAGTAAATAAATTTAAACAATTTATATAATTTATAATTCTACTTTCCAAATATGTATAATGAAAAAATGCGAAACTATTCTTTTTTCGAAGTTTAAAAAAACGTGGTTTTAAAAATTAAATAAAACTTTATAAAACGAAATGTCATCTTTTTATGAACATGTAGCCGGTTCTTATATAAAAAAAATATTTTCAAAAAAGCTAGCCCTTCACATGAGTTGATTCCAGTTTTTGATGTGTCTTGCCCCACTGTGCGTCGGGGAGACTTCCCAACCACGTAAAAAAAAAAGTTCGTTATGAGAGAGACACCAGCCTCGGATATAGACCCCCTAATTTAAAATCAAACAAACAAACAAACATCTGTCCACTTCGAGGTAGTTAAGGAGTTCATTTGCTTAGGAGTAAACATCAACTCCACGAGTGACACATTAGTGCAGATGGGGCGGAGAATTGCCTTAGATAAGCCGCTGCTTCTTCGGTTAAGGAAAACAAATGAGCTCAAAACTCCTCACTCGAAGGACAAAATGCTTGCTATATCGAACCTTAATCCCACCAGTCCTGCTTTATGGTGTCGAGTGTTGAACAAAGGGGAGCTAATATTCAGTTCTTTTGAAAGAAAAAATAATCCGTCTGATATTTGGTCCTGTGTGCGAGGAGGGCGAATTTAGGAGAAGATACAACCGCGAACTCTATGAGCTGTACCAAGATGTGGATGACAAACAAAGGGTTCCGACAAATCGACTTTACAGTACAGTCTCATAAGAGATAAGTACCACTAGGTTCACAAAGCAACCTGCTCAGGGTCCAAATCGACCAACGATACGCACGCATCCAACATCTTAAACGTGCACACATTCCGAGGGCCAAATGTCGACTCACAAAATTTTCTTGTTTCAGCTAAATTCAGAGCTCGACTCTCCAACGAGAAAAACTGCGAAATATCCTGAAAAAGGAATTTAACGTATGACGCCTTAGCACGACTGCTTACTAGAGAAGTCAGAGTCTACAGAGAGTGTTTGAGGGAGAGATTTTCCTCTGTGCACTTACCACCACCGTAAGCTACAAATCGACCAAATCTTCGCTCTTTAACAAATACTAGAAAATACCCATGAATTTCAAGTCGAGACCCACTTCATCGACTTTAAAGCCGCTTCATTGTCTGGAGTTTTACGTGGCGATGGCCGAACTTGGAATCCCAATCCAGAAAACACGCGGTGTTTCAACAAGTCTTCCGAACTATTCCAAACATGCACCAGATTATGGCAAGGAGATGCGCTACCATTTGACTGCTTTAACCTTGTTCTGGATGGCACTATCTCAACAGATCCGTCCAAATACTGGGATACGCGAACGATACCGACAACGTTGGCCAATATAAGCGTGCCATATTAGAGGCTTTCATGGCGATTGGAAAAATTCTTGGTCTTGGTCGAACTGAGCCGCAAGGGTATTCGCGTAACAGAGGTTCTTTTTTCGGGGTGCGAGACTTTCTACACTGGAGCGCCCACACTCAATACTGGTCCATTGTACTACCAGGAAGACAAACCACTTTTACTGTGAGAATTTACTCGTTTTCCTAAGAAAGACGAGAAGGCGCTTCAATGATGAGGAGCTTACATGACACTGTGTATTTCGCCTACATGCGGAACCGCTGGGCATGCTGGATGTTGAAAAAATATAATCTCTTCATATCCTACTGTACTATGCTATAATTTAATAACACTGAGAACTGAAGAATATTGAAGGTTAGTAGGCATTGTTTCTTCTTCTTTCTTCACGGAGAAGCTATAATCAGGATCAAATGGATCATAACCCTCCCACTTTACTACATTCCCAGTGGTTCGCTTGCTGCCAATCGTTCCCATCAATTGAATAAAAAACGTTCAGTGCTTCTATAAATAATCCTCAAATTGAGTTCAAGTGCATTATTCAACTACCCTCATCTTCTTCACAGATCCACAAATGATTCATCATCCTCACCCAATTCAAAACTACGTTCAAGTAGTGTCGTAATCTTAATATCATTTTACATCTTCATCTCGTACACCCGACTCATTTTCGCTTTCATCTGCAGTTCAGCAATCCAAAAAGAAAAAAAAAATGATTACCATAACCAAAGTTACCTCTTGTTGCCAATACAAATTGTTCACCATTCAATCGAATCTGAGAACAACAAACATTGCGCCATATTTTGCTGGTTGGTTGTCGCCCATGTTCGAACAAATTTTATCGCTGTCTAAGATCGCACCACAAATGAGTCAAGAAAATAACAACGTTAGTTAGTGTCTGGATAGATGGCAACAACGACTACATTGACGGGAGGTAATAGTTTTTAACTCGACCCCAAATCACGATCATGTTTTTTTTTTATTTTGTGCGCTAAAGTTTATGGCACGTGATGTGTACTCTAATTTAGCTTAAAGCAGCAAACAGTCCCAACCAACGGAAGGCGTCTCGAACTAAACAAGTTCGTTGACTATGACGATTTTGAAATCCAAATGTTTTGTCAATGTATCCGTAGTGGGTAAGTTGACAAAGTATATACTTGAAGTCCTATGTCAAATGAAGAAGCTCACGAATGACAATCAAAACATACATCAATTAAAAAACATGGAATTCGTGCAAGTCTATGTTCTCTGGAAGATGTCGATGACTTTTAACATTGGTCGTGAATTTAGGTTCTTAGTATGCATTGAATGAGGAGCAATAATAATGCGATTGTCGTGCAGACCCTATTCTAAAACCATACACATATTATTTGAATTGAATTGACCGTAAAAGGCACGCGTTGGGATCAGAAGAAAATATGAAGAAAATACGCGCTGTTTTAATTTAATTTATATTGTATGAATGCGCAAGAATGGGCTGCTTGACAGGAGGTACGAGTACAAGTACAAGTACAACAACTGTCATAGTTCAATGCATTACGTTGCAATATGAAATATGTGTGTGCTGGAATGTCTAAATGGAATAAAAATTGGCTATTTGGATACATAAGTGGTGCTGTTAACTATCATGCGGGTCAAGTGTTTCTTGAAAGTGATACTCTCGTAGGGGATTTAAAGTGAGGGTTAACTAGATAAGGAAAGGTCCAAAGGATTGGATACAATACTCATAGTTGGGGAGTTTTATTCAAGCAAGTGTAATTGTGACCAGCGAATTATTTGTCATTAAATTATTTAAGTTGGCTGTTAAATAGGTAGGTGAAAGTTCCAAATGATGTTAAGCGTTATCATAATTCGCCGGGATGTAGTAGCATTCAACGCATTTCGCATCTTTATGCCCTTGTAGTAAAAATAATGTCATCTGATTAAAAGACCGTTTTTTTATAAAGCTGTGAAGGTTACGTGAAAAGTCGTCCCCTACAGTCAAGATTGTTCAAAAAAGTGTGTGAAGAAAGGAGTTGTTCCTTCACTGGATTGCTTTGTAGATGGCCTTCCACAGGCAAAGCTTTTGCCAGGTTATATGAACTTGTGGATGAGCTGTGTTACAGTGTTGGTATTACCAAATAAAATTCGAAACGTCATCAATGGTCATTTGGTACGTCTACTGAAATCTTTGTCAGATTACTTTCCGGATAAAGATGTTGACATCGAATGGGTACAAAATCATTTAACATTAGAAGGCAATATTTGAATCGGTGTAAGTGAATAATCTGAAGTAGCCAAAAAGGCTACTTTGCTTTCTTTTCTATCACAACGTATCGCTGTGAAAAACGCTTTTCGGCTTGTTGATACTTATAAGTAAGATAAATGTTGGTCAAGATTGGATGCTCCAGATATGCGTAAGCAAGTTTAGGTATTGCTATACAGCACTATAAACTGATAATATTGTGTCTGGTCCAGGTGGTGTTCCGTCTATTGTTTTAAAAAAGTCAACTATTACAACCATTGATTGTTTTTATCGTTCACTGTATTGTTGTGAATTTCCAGTGGTTTGGAAAATGTCATTTGTAATACCTTTGCATAAGAAAAGACCAAATGTTTGAGGCAATAGGATGGCAATCATTATGTTTTTGTGCTAGATCTCTTATTGTTGCTAACTAATAGTTTTTTTTCCAAGGGCCGGTTCATGGTAACTTTATAACTGGAACTAACTCAATTTGTTATCGATTTATTAAGCAAGCTGATTGCGTCGTAAAAGATTTTAGCAAAGCCTTTGATAAGCTGTCGCATCGAATTTCGCTTTAAAAAATGCCAAGATTGGGTTTTAATAATACAATAATAGGTACTTAAGTTATATATTTTCAATGTCTATACTTCGAGCTATTTCATTGTTAATTCAGGAATACCGCAGGGTAGCCATTTAGGTCCAATTTTATTTATATGATTTATTAATGACTAACCACCGGTTATGAACTCTAACTCGCATATAGATGACGTAATTATTTTTTTAGGCAGTTTCAAACATTGAAGATTGCGTCGATTTGCAGCGTTATCTAAACGCGTTTTATTCTTGATGTATACGTAATTATATTTCTATATGTTGACAAATGTAAAATTATAAATTTTACACGAAATTTGTCTCTTTGTCTTACGATTATGGTGTCGCGGAGTGCTTAAAGCAAGCAACTATTACGAGTAGAAGATTGCCCGCACATAAAAGTGGAAGAAATATTCTTTCTAGATAAACTCATATATCGACTTTAGTAGGGCTTAGAGAAAAACTCTTTTTAACACACAGTGGCGAAGCTTTTAATGTCTCATATCATCATAACAAGCCTTAAAATCATTAATGGTTTATAAATAAAATTGGTCCTAAATGACTTCCTTGGGGAACTCCCAGACTGCGCTGTGAAAGATTCTGATATCGATCCTCTAAATTTGACTTGATAAACGCTTGATGTAAGGAATGAATCAACCCATTTTATGAAACCTGGTGGGAAACCATAACCGATTATTTCATTAGACATCTGGTCGAAAGCCTTAACAAAAATCAGTGTATATGCAATCCATTTTATTCGTCTCCTCTAAGGTTTTGGAACTTGCAGGCAAGAGACCTAACAGAATAGCGACATTAGATCTGTGTCTTTCAAATTCGTGCTGTTGATTATAATTTAATCTGCGACAGAGAAATATTAACTTCCCACAGATTTTCCTTCGGTTAATCATCACCCACAAGCCCAACAATGTGGCACCGATATCGCGACATCATCAAGGAGGTAGCCGAGACCACCGTTAGTTAGCAGCCACCCCAGAGAAAAAGCCCATGGTATGATGATGTCTGCGTTTACCGGAAGAAGGTCACAGAAGATGCCCACATAAAAATGTTGGAGCGCAAAATAAAGGCCCCGAGGGAAGTGTTTCGAGCCAAGAGAAGGGAGAAGAAAAAGATCCTGCGTAGAAAGAAGAGGGCGTCTTCCAGCTCAAGGAAATCGAAGAGTGTGGCAATCGAAACAACATTCGGAGATTTTACAAGAAAGCAAAGCAATTGGCTGCTGACTTTAAGGCCGGGACGCAGGCTCTTCGTAACAGCGACGGAAACCTAGTCACCGAAACGCAGAAAATAGATGATGTATTTAAGCAGTATTTCCAACAGCTGCTAAATGGGCATCATGTAGAGAAAGTGAAAGGGCAAGAGCACCCACGTCTTGTCTCTGAAGAACAGATTTCACCACGCAGTATTAAAGAGGTTTGCTAAGCTATAAGAAAGCTTAAGAACAATAAGGCCGCTGGAATATTAGTTACATACGCCCCATCTACAAGAAATGCGGTCCTATGTCTTGCAAGAACTATCGAGGCATCCCCGTAATTTGTGACTATAACACATTTCCACATTATAAGGGTATCTACTCAAAATCCCTTAAGTGCGCCGAAATTATAAAAAAAAACATGAGATTTGTAAAAGTTTATCATAGACGTACGTTTATTATTTACCTACTATTTAATAAATAAAAAAAAAAGAATGGCCATCAAATCTCTAAACACTGGCTCAACAAAGACTTGTCGATGACATTTATTGTCCATTCTATAGATACTACCAGGAATTCTGTACACTAAAACATTTTTACATTGAAGAAGCACACTTTGGAACTCGGTTCCGAGAAACATTTTCCCGGAACAATACAATTTTCAACCATTTAAGAGTAGAAGCACCACTCATTTGAAAGCATCTGAGACAATAACTTAGCGTTATAGGTTCGACTTTACTAAGAGAAGAAATAAAAAAAATAGTTCATAGTTTCATAGCCAGGACAGCGGACATATGTCAAGTCTGTTAATGAGTTGACTTGGGATATGAGGTTTCTCGCCCTGAAGATGTTGGTGAATACAGTGAATATAAGCGTTGAATCTTACTCCTCTTCATACATGACCGAATCGAAAGATAACATTGAAACTGAATTGGTTTTTGAGGCGGTTTTCGCCGAATTGAGAGATTGAATTGAAGTAAAATTCAGTTTCAAACTCCCTACATAATACGCGTTTTGTATAGCTTTGTGTTAGTGGCGGCAATAATCCCAGTCAAATGGAAACAACATAGGAAAACAACGAGGGCGCACACACACTCTCTCGCTTGTCTATCTTGATCTTTCAACTCGCGTTTGCATGCTGATTTTTAATCCAATCACAGAAAATTTTGTGATCGGATTGAGTGAATCTTTCAATCTTTCAATCTGCGTTTACATAGAATTTAATTTGGATTGAATCCGACTTGAATCTCTCACGTAAACGGGATAATAGAACCTCCTCCAATGGCACCTTCTAATTTCCCTCTCTAGAAAAACAATTTCTAAACAAGGTTCGAACTCTGCACTTTGCAATTCCAATTTCCACCTGAACAAACATATCTAGCATAATTTTCTGTCAATACATCAGGCGTACCACAAAAATTCAACCCAAATATTCCTAAAAAAAACCCTAATAGTATGTTTACTCTTTGCTCAGCTCTCATCAATAAGGTACTTGACCCGCGTTCCACCCATCTCTTCAAAACCCAATCAGCGTCTGTTTTAGGGCAGCCATGCACCGTTTTTTGGTCTGTGTTTGTTTGAGCTATCTTCCAACGACACTAAACGTTAAAAAATCGAATGGAAAATATTTATTTAGGTCCCATTAATTGGCCCCAGATACGAGCTATGGAGTGAATGATGGGTGCTTGGCAAAGTTTGAAGTTTTCATGGATTTTTCTTTATAGTTTTGATATGTAAATTAATTTTTGTAAAAAAAACTGTTCAGAGAGAAGAGCTTTTCAAGGAAATTTAATTCCAAGTGTGGAGATCCTGTTTTTTTAAGGAGAAACAAAACCAATCAATGAAGTTGAAAAGAATGACAATCGAGTGTCTGAAGTATTCACAATGTAAAGGATACGTGACAGATAGAAAACAATGAAAATTCAATTCGCCGGAGACAGAGTTCGGACTAGAAGGAACCGATTGACACATTTCAGAAATTATGTGACCTAACAATGAAAACATTTCCCATAACCTTCGGTAAAAATTAGTTCGTTTACGAGAGCACGTAAATGCGATAACCTTTAGCATTAGCACGATGATGATTCTGGTAATTTTAGACATTGTTCAAACGATTTACCACACCCTATTAACAAATATTACCCCAATCCATCATTGTCCAGCCTTGTGAGAAGACTGTCTTTCGCGAGAGTCTTGTTCTGTAAAGGTTTTGTTTGATCCAGCGCAAAAAAAAAAATCACCATCGATTCCAGTTTCAATGTTAAATAACGCCGATGGATGAGATCACTGTTCGATCGTCGTAAACAAATAAACAAAATAGCGCAGAAGTAAGCTAAAAACATAAATACTTTAGTGCTGTTTGGATTCACAAGACTGTTGAACTCCAACCTTAAATTTGTTATCGTGTATTTAACAGTGGATTATTATTTTTGGATTTCTATAATAAATGCATTTTATTAAAATTATTTTGATGTGAAACAGAGAAGTCACTATGGCGGTGTGGAATGCAGAGCTTTTGATGTAAGACTTAAGATTGATGATGTGCTGTTTGCTGGAGATAATCTTCGCCAAAAAATATTGGATAATTTAATTAAAATAAATCAATGATTGAGTGAGGAGTAGGGAAAGTTTTTTTTTGTTTTAATTTGATTCCATAGAATAAAATATTGGATCTTATTATTTAAAATGATTTCTTGAACGGTCAATTAGCTATAAAAGGTAACCAATAAGGCCGGGATTAAACAGTCAACGATATTTGTCAAAGATGAGTTTAATTTTTAACAAAACACACTGATAAAAATTTAACATATTTTAGAAAAGCTCGTGTGTAAAACTGTCATATTTTTTATGGCATACTTTTTTGATGAATCTTTGACAATTATAATTAGCATAAGTTCCCGGTTTAGCTGGTGTTTTGTTTTGAATAATTTTGTTTATTAAGCGGCCTATAAACGCTCGAACATGGTTCGAGTAAACATGCAAAAATAAACAACGTTTTTAGCTGATTTTTGTCGCCTACGGGCTGGTACGTCAAAGCTGCGATGATTTTTGTTTATGTTTGTGGGTGGATCTTTTTGTTGATGGTACCACGTTTGACTGTCTGTGGAATCGTCTAGTGAACATTTCTCGATTAATTCTGTTTGTCTGTGATTTTATTTTATTTTTTTAATTTTAAACTGAAAGATTTTGACAAGACGACATGTAGTTCGAGTGAATTGATCTTCTCAATTGAGAGTTTTTAGTTGTGCCATGTTTATTCGTTATTTGACGATTGAAAATTTAATTAATTGACTGTTTGAATCAGAAATATATTTAGGTACTTTTATTTGTGGTCAAACTATTGACTATAACATGCAGTAGGCGCGGAGTACTGAGACGGGATCTGGAAAGAAGGATTCACGGAATCACTCAGGATTACATCGCCGGGAAGATGCTGACATGTGAACAGAACTGGAGACAAGTCTGTTTGTTTTTAAGAAAAAAATCCCCGACCAAAAATATGCAAGAAGGTGGCATCTTATTATGGATAAAAAACGACTCCACGCTGATGTAATGCAGAGAGCGATTCCAGGGTGGCCGTTAGGCCGAATCGGGGAGAGTGAAGTCCGTGAGAGTCCGTCCACCAAGGGTGTGTCTGCAAGTTGATGGTACTTTATGTACCTCCAGCAAAATAAAAAATTAAAATGTAACACAACAACAAGTTACTTTTAGCACCATCTTGATATGGCGGTACTAATGTCAACTGTTATCCATAATCAACATTTTAATACGACATCTTGACTTTTCCCTAGAAAATACGTTACTTTTTCGAGTTGTTTGGGTGGGACGATTCGCGGTTTAAACCTTTTCAACCTTTTCTCGGATCGTGTAACCCGCTCACGCAATTCCGTTGCTCCGCTTAGAGCATGTGCTGGTTGTCTGGCAGGCGCCTATGTCAGCTTACTTTTTGGAACTAAACATTGTTTGGGGTGGACCGTTTCGGTGGTGGAAGCTATTTAACACTTTTTCGCATGGTTTAGCCCGGTCACGCAACGGAGGTGCAAGTTGTCTGGCAGACGTCTATGTCAACTCTATTGTGCATTTATTTTTCCCGGTTTTACAGTCCGTCCCATGGATAATGCCATAAATCGTATTTAACTCTCCTTGGCAAAAATGTCGACTGTCGATATTTTCCTAGAGTTTTCGTGAAGTCAATTAGTCTCGATTTCAAAATTTTGATATTCGATTAAAAAAATGTCGGCATTGTAGAGTGCAAAAAACCCATATGAATCGACATTTTAAGCGTCGATAGTTTTTTGGTATTATTCGCAAGTAACCCTTTGAAATTTGGTTAAAAGAGTCATAGTTAGGGAGAAACGAGAAATTCTTAATCCAGAGTTTTCTGCGCGCACCTCGTCGTGGTATTATGGCTCTATAGGTTATTTCTTCTTAGTAGCTCTGTCATCCTCTTTCGGTAAAGGCGACAAAGACAAGCGTTCAAACTTAAGCCTTAAACTAGCCTAGAAAGACGCAGACATTCCTTAAACGTTCAAAACACTTCACTGCATCTAATGGTCCGCCTGTGTGATTCGCCAGGTTGCCCTCAAAAAGTATAGCATGTTTTGTATCTCTTATTCAATTCATCTTCTCCATTAATCGCAGCGATGCTATAATCAGGATGTAAATGATATTAACCCTCTCACTTTTCTGCATTCCTACTGATCCGCCTGCGAGGTTCGCCTTTTCGACCTCAACGAATATTGGCAGACCTCGCGATCTCTTTACTGAGGCCAATCAAATGGTGTTATTGCATTTGTGTGATCCAGGAGTTTTTAGGTCTGCCTCGGTTTAACGATTTCGATACGTTCATGCTCCTTTTATCGAATATTGCTGGATCGACCTTTAACGACACCGGTGATCTCCAGTCATGTCAACCTACGGATTTCCATGCACACCATGGATGGTAAAATTGACAAGATGTGATTTTTCCTCTTAGCGGCGAGTTTAAAGACCTGCCTGTCTTTCTCGTTTGAATAGAAACGATGATAAATATTGGCTATTTGATGGGATTCGTAGGATCTTTCGTCTTAACACGACATTACCAACTGAGTCGGTTACGCTCCATTTTCTCTGAGATAGGTTCTTCGACTTGAAGGCTTCTTCGGAACTTTTTTTAATTTATTCCAAATGTGGGCACAGTGGCTCAGTGTTCTTTGGGTTGACCTACAAATCGAAAGGTCCGCGGTTCAAATCTCGCCGGGGTCAAGTAACACCTAAAGTTTTTTCCATTGCCCTACCTCTTGCGAGCGTCTGACAAACATCCAAGAGTATCAATTATCATAAGAAGGTTCCCAAATTTGCCGTTCGGATTCATCTTAAAATTCCCTACAATGGTTGGAGAAGCTTGAGGCTTCAAAATCTCGAAGTAAATGTGACGAAAACGATTTATCAAACTTACACATGCCCCTCAATATTTATTCACAGACCTTGCTAAAATGCCGTTTACTAAAAATGCCGTTTCCTAATATATATATATATATATTTATAGATGAATATGTACAAAGCACTTTTTTCTTAAACTAAATAACAAATCTGAAACATAAAAACTTCTATTTCAAACAGTTATGGACAAAGGAGGTGTGTTTTTTATTTAATGCTTGCTTTTCTTTCAAAAATAATAAATAGTCTTCCTTTTTGCCATTTAGTGCGGAACAACCACACCATCAGCCCTTGGCGGTCTCATATAAACAGTTTATACGTAGGTAGGCACTTCTCTCAAGTTTATTTTTCGTTCTTCTCCACCATTAGTGAGCCTCATCAGTTGCGCAAAGAGGCAAGAATGAAAAAAAAGGAATCGCATTAGTTTGGTTTATTTCGCCAGAAGACTTCAATCTTCTCTGTCTTGTTTCATTTGCATCTTTTGCTTACGAATTTCTTATGGTTGTTTGTTTTTTTAGGAGGGTGACCTCGGAACACTTTTTATAGCTTACGGAGGTTTCTTAGAATTTCACCCGATTAAAGTCCAGAGTCGAATTATGTTATGATGTTGTTGTTGATTGTACTCTATTCGCAAAGGATTTGGATTTGGGTGTGCGCGCCCCATGCCCCCTTCTGTAGGGCACTAAAATTAAATCAGATAAGGATCGTTTGTGGAAGCCCAGTTATGACTTCTGCATTGCAGAATGAAATGGAACATTTATCTGCGGGTGGTCTTCGTGAAAAAGGTGAGCTGCTACTTCCACTATATGGGATTGCCCCATCATCATCTGAGTGCAATCTTGATATGGTTTTCTATTGCGCAACTGCCACAATTGCATTGGCATTGACCATGACAGCTACTAATGCTGCTGCTGCTGGTGCTCGCGGCGAACAATGAATATTGCAATACACAATTAAAAATATTTAGTCGACGGCTATGGTCATATGTTTTTTATTAATTATACATCTTTACGAGAGTGCTTCTTGTTATGGTGGTAGTTTTTAAGTGTCACCATTAATCGCTCAAGATGGTGATACTTTTCGTGTTGGATTACGAGATCGCATACGTCAAACATTCTGAATTTGGAACAGAATGTTCACAAACGAATTGATTGTTGTGAGGTGGGGGTTTTTTTTAACCAAATTCGGTATGAAAACGATTGACAACCGATTTTTGTTCGTTTTCATAAGTCGAAAGGAATTTTGTTTAGATACGATATGTGTCTATCTTAGTGGCATTGTTTTGAAAAATAGTATTTGAGTCGCATTTTGAGTAAAAAACAAATACTTTTTACGACAAATTGGCTATGGATATGTTAGCAGACAGAAACTAAACGCTTTCTAATGACAATCCATTGGCAAAAGCAGCGGTTAAAAACCAAATAAGCGGCAACCTGCAAGCATAGTGCAGTGTCCAAAAAAATCAAACCGAGAAATCAACAATAGTGAGGATTTATTTTAAATCCTTTTTAGTGAAAAAGAAGAGACTAATTATGATATATTCTGACGAACCGCTCTCTAGTTTTCAATTTTGTCGCCACATTTTTCTAAAGCGGTTTGTGAACCTGCTCTCTAGCTCTAAATTTTAGATTGAGATCATCTGCACTGGCGAGCTTGTTTTACAGCCAACCGATGTTTTCCTCATTTTGACATTATGAACTGTGGTGAGTGCTAGTGAGGTATTTTACATAATTGCAATATAGGTTCTTAGATTAAGTTTCTGATTTATTTTTAAACTTCAGTTTAGCAAAGTTTGTGGTTACTCTCGAGATGCATGAATTTGAGAGGAGCAGAGTGAGGCAACTGATGCATTCGAACCTCAAACTACTCCCCTTTGTCTGTTCAGCCCAAAAATGGCAGATTGGGGCGTCTGTGAGAATCACACTCCAAGGCCGCTTCTCGAACCCTCATAAAGGAGTAGAGTAAGGTTACGGAAACAGTCTAACCTCAAACCACAGTCTATTTCCAGAAAGGAGAGCCGATAAGTGTGAATGCAGCAATCAAATCGAACCCCACTTCTCGAAATTCTGCAGGGATATCAGTTTGAGGTGACCGCAGATTCAGTTCCAAACTATTTCCGGTTATTGAGAGAAGAGCAAAGAGGGGTGATTAACACAGTCAAACCCAAAAATGCCTTACAAGGTATTGCATGGAGAGTGGATTGAGGTGACCGAACAATCAAACCTCAAACTACTCTACTCCGGTAGAATGGGAGTGACTAATGAAGTCGGGTCCAGCCTAAACTCGAAAATAAGCAAAATGACGTGACTGATACAATCGAACCTCACCAACATCCACGTTCTTTGCACAGCGGAGGAAGAACGGCATGGAGCGACTGCAGCGTTGCCAAATAAGCGCTTTGAATCTAGCAACCAAAATTTTATTAGGCAACCGATTGTCTTGGCCTTTAAAATGGAGCTACGGTCTTAAAGTTTAAACCCGGCTCTGAAAATCGGACAAACATCCAAGAGCATAATCTGTCATGAGAATCTTCTCAAATATGCTACGCTTTGAATCGGCATTAAACTATCGGCCCCTTTATTATGTGCAAAAAATATAGCATAGCACTTAAAAAGATCTGATGAAGAAGCTACCTTTAGACCCCGTATGAGTCATTTACTCGGAAACGCAGTGAAAGCCCGTGTAAGTAGTAAGTCCCAACGAAATTAACGACAACGTGTAACAGGAACACGAAATTCAGTAATATATAGGAAGATGTACCTATAAAGGCGTAAAAATCTTCGCAGCATATTAATTGGGCCAAGAAAAGTGATGAAAGACAATTTACTTGGATTAGATGGTAGTAAAATATATAAGCGGAGATCAAGAGCAACTCAGTCCAGGTTGGTGGAAGTAAACCTGTGATTGTTGTTGATTCTTCTGCTACACACCATTTAAATTGCACACCACTGTAAACGTGTCGTCAGAGCCTTTCTTAGTTTGAGGATTAATGCCTTTAAAAGCGGTGAATAACGTTCCCTTGATAGACGCCAAATTAAAAAAAAAAATATCCAAGTCAACTAGACAATTGAAGTTAATAAACTTACTCAGACAAACTGCGTGAAAATGAAAATCGCCATCACTCACCTGAAAGAAGAAAAAAACAAGACATTTATAAAACTCAAAATTAGGTACTTACTCGTAAATATAGGACATGTTTTTTTCCCAACTTATTATAACTTATTCTCTCAGCTAACATCAAAATTTCACTTAACCCAAATCGAATAAATAGACACGAATTATTTTCCCATTTTCCATTTCGCTTCCAAGACCCCACATCTGGCCGCTTATCTGCGACTGTAGATCAAGCATTTACCCGATCTAGCATCAAGGATAGTCAGTATCACACCTCGAGCTACTCCCACCGTTATCTTTTCTCAATAATAAACTGGTTATCATTTTCTTTCACACACAGTCTTCCTGCCTTCCGTCAGCACTGAAACTACATAATTAGCCCTCCACAGCTCAATTAAAATAGTTCAACAAACATCAGGCAGAAAGTAGACGGAAAATTATCAGCTCTTGCTCGTTGGCAAATTAGCGCAAGTCCAATTGCTCGCGCGCCAAGTCACTCTTATCAATCGAAAATCATGGAACAGCCGCTAGCCAACCACTCCTATTTAATCTCTCGTGGCACCGACTTTTACTCCGCCACGCCGCGCGCCGGCCGTAGCGCTTGGGCGTAAATCGAAAATCTAATCACCCAGATACTGATGGGTAAACGGGTGGTCACCTAAACTGTCAGCGGTTGTATCGTTTCCCGAAATCTGACTACGAAACCAATTTACGGTTAAATAATTTTCTACTTCAGTGACTTTTCACAATATACGCGCGGAGTCTGATGTTGGTACTGATGGCTACCTATTTCCAGGTGGCGTCGACGATGTCGTCTCTGCGTTGTGGATACCTGACATGGAAAATGCTAATTGGTACAAGACACACACGCAGTGCCCATTAGCAATGCCCGCATAAAATAAGACCATGGGAGGAGCAGCAGAGAAGGGAAACCCCACATCTTGACCCATAGAGGTGCATTGTGCGCTCGTATTGTTGTGCTCAACAGTCTAGTGACACCATTCTGGTGCTTGATATGCTCATGTTGGATGCCATCGCCACGATATGCCATCTAAGAGGACTGCAATGTGTGGGCTGTAAGACTTTCATTCGCCTTGATTGAGTTGGCATACAGGTGAACTCTAGTGTATTGGAAGACCAGCAGCAGCAGCAGCAGAATTTAGGTGATAAGATGGTGATGACATGATATGGTTTTCGATTTGTAAGTTAATTTTTCTTGTCAGCAAACCAATCGAAGAAATTAAGATTGATGAAGTGATGATTTGGCGTTGTTGTAAAATGCAAATCATTAGTGTTCGAGCGTGAAGAATGTAATCAAAGGGACTTTAATAAAATATACTTGATTTCTAATATTAAAGACCACCAATGGCACAGTAAAAAGGTCATGGTGTGTTTATGAGGTTATGAAGAACGAATTAAGTAAATATCTACATACGAATGGGTAGCTCAATTAGTATTCATTACAGCCAGTGAAGATGCAGGGGTCTAATAATTAAAATGCAAACGTAACTTTTCATCAAAGTTTACGAAATATCCTGGTTTCATTGCGGATGAGAAATCCAAAAGAGTTAATGATACGATACCACTGGGCACTAAACCGGCAACAAAAATATTCTCAATTTCAGTCTCTTAAACTCTAAGAATAAGAAATAAATCTGCAAATTAAGCGACTTCCAAAAGTGAGAAAGCAGATATACCTTACAAACTTATTAAGCGTTAAAAAAACACAACTCGGCTGTTGAAAAACACTTCAATTTAGGGCTACCGAAAGCTGTTTGGACGAAATTTTCATCACGAAATCACATCACGTGAAATACAAACCAACGATTTATCTCTTTTCGACAATAGCTGCCACTATCAAATCTAAATAGATAAAGAGAGGCCACTTTTGTCGAAAAGTTGTCATTCACCTGCGTTGTTGCTGATATAAATTTTGCTTCAGTTCCTTTAAAAACTTTAGCAGCTTTCCCTTCTTCACTTTTTTTGACTTTATATGGCGTCTTTGCTTGTCGATTTTGCAGAAGATTATGATAAAAATTGGTCCCTGGATATAAGGCCAGAGGAAATTACGGCAGAGTTTTTTTTTTAAATAAAAATTCCAGAAATTTGAGAAAAAACAGAATTTTGTTTGGAAAATATGCAAGAAATGTTGGAAATTATGGCAATTTTCTGCCCTTATATCCAGAAAATTCTGTAAATAATAGAAAGAAATAGTTTCGATAATGATAATAAAAAAAAGCGCCCAAGTGCGAGTCGGACTCGCCCATCGCCGATCGCCCATGAAGGGTTCTGTAGCAGCAAGTAACATCATATAAAAGTTCTTGTAGTTCGTTGTAACTTTAAACGGTTTACGCATAAGGTTTATGTTTATGAAATTAAATGTTTTTTTTATACATATATTTGAGTTGATTGAATGAAAGGTAAATTGCGGTTTACGATTTATGACTTATTAAAAAAAAAACTACTTACTAGATCTCGTTCAAACCAATTTTCGGTGGAAGTTTGCATGGTACAACATAATATATTTTTTTAGTTTTATCATTCCCTTATTTTAGAAGTTCCAGAGGGGGGGGGGGGGGGTGGTGTCTCTCGCGCAAATTATTCAGATTAGAAAAAAATTATATTAGAAACCTCAATATCATTTTTGAAAACCTATCCATAGATACCGCACACGTATGGGTTTGATGCAAAAAAAACTTTGACTTTCAGTTCTAAGTATGGGGAACCCCCAACATTTATTATTTTATTTTTTATTTTTGTGTGAAAATCTTAAAGCGGTTCACAGAATACATCTACTTACCAAGTTTAAACAGTGTAGCTCTTATAGTTTCGGAAAAAAGTGGCTGTGACATGCCCGGACAGACAGACAGATAGACAGACAGACACGACGAATCTATAAGGGTTCCGTTTTTTGCCATTTGGCTACGGAACCCTAAAAAGTGTCATAATAGCCTAAATCCTCTGGAACTGAATCAATTATCGGCCGTTGTTGTCGCAGCCGAAATACATGCATAGAAAGACATACAATCCGTTCCACGTGTTTACAAATAGGTAGTTTCTTGATTTAGTTTTACAAAATTGTTTAAATCCTTTGATAATATGGGAAAAACCAAATGCAATATGAAATACGGCTATATTCTGCCCTAGCGAGGTAACCGTCGGAGCGGAACATTTTCCGCAGCGCATACTTTGTTGGAGTTTCAATTTGTGTTCGAGGTAGTTGTCATCAGATTCCGCGACGAAATGTTGGCGGACGATTTTCGAAAAAAACTTGTGTCGAAAACATGAAAAAATGCACTTCATTGTGTAACGAAGTAATCTTCGCCACAGGTGCTGTCGCACAAATACACCGGCCCACCACCACCAATACGTTAGCAAGCATATTGCAGCACCAACAAAACACTAACAAAACTCACCACACCAATACCAACCCACCACAGCACACACACTAGCACACTCCCACCACTACCAACACGCGCGCCCAAACTTACCACACTCCAGCTCTAAAAGTCACCACTGATTGGATGCGCATGACTCCCACGAAATTCCAAGTCAGTCGAGTGGTGGCCGCCGGACCAGACACATGACAGCTGGATCCAGCCAACATGTGTGGAGCAGAAGCACTCTGGCGGACACTACGGGCTCACGTAGTAAGAGCGGGCAGTGAGGACAGAGGGTCCGCAGCTTATTGCGGCCCAGGTACTCGCCCCTCATAGAACGTAGTTGGTAAAAGGGAGTTGGTAGGCAGTAGTTGGTAGTGTAGTGTAGATATAGAACAACGATAACAACAATAACAACAACAACAACAGCAGCAGACACCACAACAGTAGCAGGCACCACAACAGCAGCAGGCACCACAACAGCAGCAGACACCACAACAGCAGCAGACACCACCACAGCAGCAGACACCATCAGCAACAGAAGCAGCACCACCACAGAGACGCCAGAGGAGCAGCACCACGACCGAGACACCATACGGGAAAACTCACCCCAATAGGCGCCTATAAAAGAGGACCGCGCCTAGGATTCGAGGAGTTTACCGCCGGAGCTTAGCCACGCCGCATCGACGCCAGGAAGCACTAAAGTTATTTATTAGTTAAATAAAGTGAATTAAAAGTTTAAAATTAATTTTGCAAGTATTTTATTTGTCGCACATTTCCTGGGTGCTCATTCGCGGGTCGACTCTTTCCCCCTCCCACTTTTCTATTTCTAGGACCCAGGCATTCCCGCTTAGCCTACCCCGGCTGTGAAACCACGTTATAAATGGCGCCCGAGCAGGGACTACAACAAAGATAAAGCGAAAGACGACCAGAACGAGAACAGTGCACATGGGGAAATCGTGGATCTACGAACTCACCAAAGAGGAAATCAAAGCGGTACTACAAGAACTGCAGGGAAACACCACGGGCAAATTGGACGAGCTACGGAAGACACTGGCAACATTCATCGACAGTGAAGAGGGGAATAAAGCACAGCTTGGAGAACTAGAGGCCCGTTACAGCAAATCAACGCGGCAGACATCGATAGGAATTCCATCAAGCGACAACAAAACAGAAGAGGAAACCACCGGTACTTTGTTGAAGCCACCACAGCTAACGGGGCAGGCATTCGGCACCAATACAACCACTTGGAAGACCATCGCAACAGGGAAAAATACGATCAAACCAGCAGAAACACAACCGTTAGGAAAAACGGTACTAATATCAGGCGACGAATTAGTGGGACAACGTCACAATACAACAAGTACAGGAGAACAAAGGATGCTAGATTCAGAAGAGGAAACCTGATCCGGAAATCAAACGGGACCAGCGAACGAGAAGATGCCAGAGTCCGACATCAGCGATGCAGAAGTCTGCGATAAGGTCCGCAAATGGGGAATCCGCTATGATGGAGGAAGGGACCCACTCGGATTTATAGAACGAGTGGAGGAGCTGGCTAAGTGCTACTGTCTTCCTCTTGACCGAATGACCAGAACTTTGCCGGAGTTATTTAAGGACAGAGCGTTGTCCTGGTACCGCAACAACCAGTGCGACTGGACAAGCTGGGGCGACTTTAAGCAGGACTTCCAGCTCTATTTCCTGCCACCACGTTTTTTTGAACGACTGGAAGACGACATACGCCGGCGAGTCCAAGGCCCGCGAGAAAAATTCACGGAGTACGTCACCGCAATTCAATCCCTTATGCGGTGGGCCGTCGACATGAGCCGAAAGCAGCAACTGGAGCGAATATATAATAATTGCCGGCCCGAATATAAGATGTACATCCGGCGCAAGGGTTTTGTAACCCTACGGGACCTTATCCTCCTTGCGCAAGACTACGAGGGCATCCAGGCTGAGCAACGTCCAAGCCGAGTAAACACCATGGAATCGCCTGGCAGTGGACCACGTCACCCAATACCCACGACGCATGACACTCCGAACATCGGGCAACACAACCAGAGACCTCCAGACCAGAGACCATCAGGGTCACACAATCGTTGCTGGCATTGTGGCCAGGAAGGCCACGTACGGCAGAACTGCCAAAACCCACAAGTCCTCTTTTGTTGGGACTGCGGCAGACCAGATGTTCGTACGAGAGATTGTTGCCGTCGTAGAGGGGGAAACGAAAGTTCCTGTCAATTGGAGCGACCAGGAACTCGCATAAGTCATTCCTCCACCAACCCACCTCAACTATTTTTAAAAGACGACACACGCATATACGCCCGCATCACCATTGAACACGAAGATTTCGACGCACTCATCGATACCGGAGCAACACGATCCTTTATCGACTCCGAGACAGCGAGAAAAATAACCAACGACATCACACCCAGACCCAACGAAAACCAATATACCCGACTTGCCGATGGCACCAACGTGCTAGTTGAGAGTAAGACGTCCATCGACGTCAACTACAACAACAACACCTATACACAAGAGCTATTGGTCATGCAACGCATGATTCACCCCATCATACTCGGCATGGACTTCCTGGCCCGAGTGGGGCTACTTCTACGTCTCGGCGCCGACGTTATCGAGATCCCGGAACAACAAACATCAGCCATGACCGACCGAGACACGACAGCTACAGCCGATACGTTTACCGACGGAAGCAGCCCAAATCACTCCCGAATGAATCCAGCACAGAGTAAGAGAGTAAGTGAAGAACAAGCAATCGACGGATTTCTCGCTAACGAATTACCTAGGTTCGATGGTATACAAGGGGTTACTCACATCGCCGAACACAGCATCAAGATGAAGGACAGCCGACCAATCAAACAGCGATACTTCCCGCGAAACCCAGCAATGCAGGCCATCATTGATCAAGAGATCAACGCCCTTCTGCAAGAGGACCGAATTGAGCCATCCAATAGCCCCCACAGTGCCCCCATAGTGCTAGTTAAAAAGAAGCAAGGTGAGTGGAGGCTGTGCGTGGACTATCGGCAACTTAATGCACATTCTATTCGAGATGCATACCCACTACCACAAATACAGCCAATTCTCGATAAACTCCGACAGGGCAAGTTCTTCAGCACCATCGATCTGCGCAACGGGTACTGGCAAATACCAATGAACCCCGACAGTCGACAGTACACCGCGTTCACGGTACCAGGGAGAGGACTCTTCCAGTGGAAAGTAATGCCCTTCGGACTACACTCGGCACCGGCGACCTTCCAGCGGGCTCTCGACCAAGTCATAGGTCCAGAGCTAGAACCCTTCGCCTTCGCATATCTCGACGACATCGTAGTGATCGGACGAACACTCGACGAACACTTGATCAATTTGAAGAGAGTGTTCGATAGACTGATTCAAGCCAACCTAAGAATCAACCCTGAGAAGTGTCACTTCTGCAAGACGGAGCTCCGATACCTAGGACACGTGATCGGTCGCGAAGGCATTCGAACCGACCCGGACAAAATCGACGCCATAGCCCAACTGTCACCACCGAAGAACCTCAAGGAGTTACGCAGATTCCTGGGAATCTGCTCATGGTACCGACGCTTCGTGGATGGGTTCTCGACACTAGTGGGACCCCTGACCCAACTTCTAAGGAAAGGCAGAAAATGGACATGGCAGAATGAACAGCAGGCAGCGTACGATAAACTCAAGGCAAGACTAACTCAGGCTCCAATCCTTGCTTGTCCGGACTTCGAAGTACCGTTCATGCTGCAGACCGACGCCAGTGACTGTGGACTAGGCGTGGTCCTCCTACAGGAACAAGATGGAAAAGAACGCGTCATAGCGTATGCTAGCCGGACTCTAAACGGTGCTGAAGTGAACTACTCGGTTACGGAAAAGGAGTGCCTTGCGGTCGTCTGGGGTGTTCGTAAAATGAAACACTACCTGGAAGGCTACCATTTCACCATCATCACCGACCACCAATCCCTACGTTGGCTCAACTCCATAGAATCACCATCAGGCCGAATCGCGCGGTGGGCTCTGGAACTGATGCAGTACGATTACGAGGTCAAATATCGACGAGGCAAGCTCAATGTCCTAGCAGATGCTCTTTCGAGGCAGCCCCTCCAAGTGTGCGAGGAACTCCATGCCATTGAACTGCCACGCCAACGAGAAGACTGGTACGTCAAGAAGAAAACGGCCGTCCTAAAAGAACCATCGAACTTCCCGGATTACCGCGTTGAAGGAGAACAATTATACCGACACATCCATGATAGCACCGCTTACCTTGACGAAGAGTACATCCCTTGGAAGCTCTGTATTGCCGAAGACCAACGCAAACGGGTGCTGGAAGAGTGCCACGACGAGCCAACCGCCGGACATCTAGGGATAAATAAAACCATCGCCAGGATAGCCAAGTTATACTACTGGCCGGGCATGTTCAGGGACGTGGCGAAGTACGTGCGCCGCTGCATGTCCTGCCAGCGGTATAAACCACAGCAACGGGCAGAGGCCGGTAAAATGTTCTCGACACCCGCACTAGAACCCTGGGCAGTGGTATGCTCCGATTTTGTAGGACCACTACCACGATCCAAGCATGGAAATTCGTTCCTGATCGTTTTCCACGACAAGTTTACCAAATGGACTGAATTCGCCCCAGCACGCAGCGCGACCAGCAAATCCCTCATCAAGGCTTTCAGGGAGAGGATAATTGCCAGGTTTGGAGTACCAAACACACTCATATCAGACAACGGAGCTCAGTACACAAGCCGAGAGTTCAACAAGTTCCTAGCCGACAACGGGGTTCATCACCAGTTTACTGCGCCGTATACACCACAGGAGAACCCCACGGAAAGGGCCAACCGGACGATAAAAACAATGATGGCGCAGTTTACGAAAGAAAACCACCAACGATGGGACGAACTTTTGCCAGAACTCACATTGGCGATCAACTCCAGCAAGCAAGACTCGACTGGATACAGCCCCGCCTTTCTGGTACAAGGAAGAGAACTGCGACTGCCAAAGACACTCTATGCCGAGATGACTGTGGGAGAAGGAATCACACCGCAGTCTGCGGAACAGCGCGCATCAAAAATACGCGGCATATTTGAGATCGTGCGTAGTAACACCAACCAAGCCTTTGCCAAACAAGCAAGACACTACAATCTGAGACGGCGCGCCTGGTCACCCAAAATTGGCGATCTCGTGCTATTACGCCAACATCCACTGTCAAAGGCTACGGATCACTTCGCAGCGAAATTAGCACCGAAATTCAACGGACCATATCGAGTTTGTACGTTTATCTCTCCAGTTCTGGTAAAACTCAAACACACACAAGGCGATAAGACGCAAATCACAGCGCATGTGAAAAATTTAAAACCATTGGTAGAGTGAAGCCACGGAAATCCGAGACCATTCATCACAAAGACACGGACAATGGAAGATGCTGAACTAACGAGTAGCTGCCGACATCCCACCCACCGGATGTTGATTGCTGAAGTAGGAGGGGGATGTAACGAAGTAATCTTCGCCACAGGTGCTGTCGCACAAATACACCGGCCCACCACCACCAATACGTTAGCAAGCATATTGCAGCACCAACAAAACACTAACAAAACTCACCACACCAATACCAACCCACCACAGCACACACACTAGCACACTCCCACCACTACCAACACGCGCGCCCAAACTTACCACACTCCAGCTCTAAAAGTCACCACTGATTGGATGCGCATGACTCCCACGAAATTCCAAGTCAGTCGAGTGGTGGCCGCCGGACCAGACACATGACAGCTGGATCCAGCCAACATGTGTGGAGCAGAAGCGCTCTGGCGGACACTACGGGCTCACGTAGTAAGAGCGGGCAGTGAGGACAGAGGGTCCGCAGCTTATTGCGGCCCAGGTACTCGCCCCTCATAGAACGTAGTTGGTAAAAGGGAGTTGGTAGGCAGTAGTTGGTAGTGTAGTGTAGATATAGAACAACGATAACAACAATAACAACAACAACAACAGCAGCAGACACCACAACAGTAGCAGGCACCACAACAGCAGCAGGCACCACAACAGCAGCAGACACCACAACAGCAGCAGACACCACCACAGCAGCAGACACCATCAGCAACAGAAGCAGCACCACCACAGAGACGCCAGAGGAGCAGCACCACGACCGAGACACCATACGGGAAAACTCACCCCAATAGGCGCCTATAAAAGAGGACCGCGCCTAGGATTCGAGGAGTTTACCGCCGGAGCTTAGCCACGCCGCATCGACGCCAGGAAGCACTAAAGTTATTTATTAGTTAAATAAAGTGAATTAAAAGTTTAAAATTAATTTTGCAAGTATTTTATTTGTCGCACATTTCCTGGGTGCTCATTCGCGGGTCGACTCTTTCCCCCTCCCACTTTTCTATTTCTAGGACCCAGGCATTCCCGCTTAGCCTACCCCGGCTGTGAAACCACGTTATAATTGTACTACAACGCATACTGCGGTGTGCGTTAGTTTTTGTCGGAAAAATGTTCCGAACAGCTGTTTGAAAGATTCCTCGAAGCAAATATTCTTCGATTCGGACGATTTCGGAGACGGTTACCTCGCTAGATCCCATTATGTTTAGTTTTAAGAAAAAAAAAATTGAATAAGGCAGATAAGTTCAATTTGTATGATGCTTTGTCCAATAAGGACAAATAATTAGTCCTCTTTTGTTCCACCTGTTTACGAACAGTAACTAAATCTACCTGTTATCGTATTCAATATAAAAGCATTAGGAGTACCAGGGACCTTAGTTCAATACATAATTTCATAAAAACAACAACTATGGGTAAAAGAAATTCATTAACCAAGAAGGAAATAGACCAAATTCGAGCTCACAAGGAGCAAGGTAAATCTATCCGTTTTAGCCGGTAAGATTAGAAGGGGAGCAACTGTTGCACAGCTATCTTAAGGATCCGTAGAACTATGGAAAAAAACTAGAAAGGAGGAATAATCAGAGCAAGAACAAGTCAGGATCGACGGGCGATACTGAGAGTTGCTTCAAATTAAAGACTTTCCTAAGTAAAATTAAGGCAGAAACTAGAGTTGAAGCTGGTACATCAACTGTTTATCGCGTTATACAGCAGTTCAACCATATCACACAGAAACAAATTAAAAAACCACCATTGAACGCAGCACGCAAAAGTTACCGACTTCATTTTGCAATAAGTCCCATCAGGTGGAGTCGAAAGTGGCATTCAGTTGTTTTTTCAGATGAAAAAAAAGTTTAATTTGGACGGACCTGATGGATACAAATATTATTATCCATGATTTGAGGAAGGATGAAATAACTTTGGATAGGAGACACAACAAGGGAGGTGGGGAAATGGTATGGGAAGCAGTAAGCTTTTACGGAACTCCTAACCTTGATTTGCAAAGCTCAAGAATACCTACAAGCCTATATTGGAAAGCGCTCTTCCTCATTTTTCCGAATTGTTTGGTGGACAACGATGGATTTTCCAACAGGACAATGCACGGATACATATACCGCAAGAATACCCAAATCTTGAATTCAGAGTCAAAATATAGACCTACTGGCATGACCGCCACATTCACGGGACCTGAACATCATGGAAAACGTGTGGGGATAGATTTCAAAAAAAATCTACGAAGGATGAACGCAATACTCCCACCAGGAAGAAATAATTGAAGCCATAAAAAATAGTAGTACACATTATTAAAAACTATTGTTATAATCTTAATAAAACCCAGATTAATTTATTCCAAAAAAAATGTGTTGTTTTATTAGCTTTCAAGCAACTATCGGGTGTATTTAAAAAAATATTGCTACTGGGTAAACAGGTGGAACAACAAAATTACTAATTTTATGACCTTATTGGGAAAGCATCATATAAAATGAATTTATCTGCCTTATTACAAGTTTTTTTTACAACATAAACATAATATAGTCTTCTTTCATATTGCATTTGGTTTTCCCCATATTATCCGATTTGGTTACACGGATAGGGTTTAAATGACGGTCAAATAAAACGTTAGCTTTAGGTGATGAACACAAATGACGAGTCAAGAGCTTCCTCTATCTTGCTTCGTTTTTCTTTGACGAAAGGTCAAACGAATGAAACTTCTGATGATTTTACTCTTTAAAACAGTAATTTGGCTATTTGATCCTCTAAAACATTGCAATGTGTAACGAAATTTTATATTCATATTTGCTGTCAAATGCTGTTTTATGTCAAACAGTTTGCCAAACGATTTGATAATATATTACACTGTTTGAGAATAATGTTTAAACTGGAATTGGGCACAACACTGAAGGTCTTTGACATCTTATTGGAAATGTCCATTTTTATTTAGAGCTGCTCATTTATTAAGTGCTTTAAGAAGATTGAACTTATGTATTTTATTTATTCGAAATCAGCGAGCAAAAGCCATGTTTTTTTAAAACCAGTGGCAGTGGGCAACAGGAAATGTCCATGGTTCACATCTGAGGTACTTAATGCCATAAAAGTTCGTAAAAATATGTATACGAAGTGGAAGCAACGTCCAACTGATCTGAATTGGAAAACTTTCTGCCAATCACGTAATCTCTCAACTTCCATTACGAGATTATCCAAAAAAAGATTTTTCTTATCTAAGCTGGGAGTGGACCAAAAGCTTTGGAGCAACTTACGCTAAGTTGGTGTTCGTAAAAAAAAATTTGTAGACGTTATACTTGATCTTGATGATCTTTTTTTCATCATTTGCTATTGCAAGTAGCACCTAGCAATGGTATATTTCATTGCGTGCTTTTCGGTGCCACTTGCTTTAGAAAGAATAGAGAGATAGGGACGAAGTGTTTTGATGCAGTTGTATAGTTCCACGGGTGTTGCCAAAGTTGCTTAGGGAGATCAAGTTTTACATATATTCCTAATAAATGTATTTGGCCGGAACTGAACGCACGACCTGAATGATATAAAGATTTGGACGGCCTGCCGGAGTTACAAGCCCGCCTTACATGACTTTGATCGGAAGCACCACCGACAGATGTAAAAAAGCAATTGAACGAGCAGAATTGCTCGCTCAGAGCACAAACAATTCTTTCTCTTGATCCTATCTCTTACACTTCTATATTTCAAAAACCATGCGATATTGAGTTTTAAATGTGATTTTCAGACTTTAAAACCCGACCTTTAAACTAGAAAAATGAGAAAAAGGCCCCAACTCAAGTTTTATCTCTGATGAAAAAGTTTTTTGGCGCATAAAATAAATTAGGCACTTTTATCAGTTTTTTATTTCTAAAATAAAAGGGGAACATGAAATTGCATTCATTATATGCGTGCGTATATGGGTTACGGATCAACTCAACTCTATAGTGCATCAGTAATTCTTTGCTGATAATTGAGCCATCAAAAACGAAGATTAAAAATGCCCCTGCAATGAGCATTTCATGTATGTGTGAAGAGAGGAGTAGGTGTTCTATTATTCCTTGATATACCAAATACTGTTGCTGCCGTTGTCTGATCCAGGTTGGAACCTATTAAATTCCAGACATTTATATGAATGGAAAGTGATTCGCAAGTACGAAAAGTTGAAATCAATAGTGAAGCAACTGTGATAACGACTTGAATCATGGTGTAAGCGTAGGTTGAATAAAGTATCGGGAAAACTCTGCGATCTTCGGCGACCAAAAAATACCCCAAAGATGGCATGAAAGCTCTACACCGCACTTGTGCGTCCGACACTCATCTTGAACAGCGTACAAAAAGTTTGAGGGCAAATAAACATCAGCTGAGATGAAAACGCCTCGCATGACATTGGAAATCAACGAAAATAGAAGTGAAATCGATAAAACCTTGCCAAAAAGATTCAGTACGGATTATATAAAAAACACCATCTGTATCTAAAAATGTAGCCAGCGTGTACCTATTGGCTGATGATAGCCCGGCTTCTTCCCTACTTTGAAAATAAATTCCAGTATTAATATAAATCACCTGAATCAGTCTTTCGAATACGATGCTTTTAAGCAGCAGTATAATCAATACCGTAATATCAACAAAAAAAAATGCAAAAATAATCAATTATGCCTCACTCATACTTACTTAATTTACATCCTCTTTTGAAGAAAGTTGATTGGTAAAATATACACGCTGTGACATAAAACAATAATCTCCGATGTAATAAATTGACTCCCATGTCACTATTACTACATTCCAATGTCACCAACTGACATCGCTACTTTTCCATTCAACAAACAACTACTGCTTTTCTCAAGTAGCATAACGAATTGAAAATGCATCCCTTGTCAAATCGGAACTGGCACATTATGCAATTAACTTCAATTCAAGCTTTATTGTCAATGAAATATGTCAATCCGTCTTAAAAATATTCCTTCAAATATAATTATTTATATAAAAATCAATAAATAATGGATACAGTGAGACACGAGCGTTACTAATGCCGCTCGTTAAGCAACAGTGACTTCACGTTTATGCAATCCATGCCAATAATTAAAAACTGTCGACTACGCTGTAATCTCTAATTAATTTATAACTGCGGAAATAATTTCGTAAGCAAATTTAAAATGAATAGTATTTTAATTAAAATTTATTCAAGCATAGATACAATTCTGACGGTAAAATCCATTTCAATTAAATGAGGAAAGTAAGCGTGGATTCACTACTATGTTCCTTTCATGTAGCGTCATTTTGTTTTTCTTTTTAATTTCGAATTTAAGGTTGAGCAACATTCTTAGCTTAAAAATACGTAACGTGCTCAATGAATTTATTTGACAGTTAAATTAAAGATATTTCTGTTCATTGGAAAGAAAACCCCGCAATTATCACTTTATTACTAATATTATATCTCTTCCAAAATCTAAAGCGATTCCCTGGGGGACAACGACGCAGATTTCTGGGAAATCCTTCTTCAAAGTTGTGAACAAAATTGTAAAAACTTGTGAATTATTAATTCCTGTCTAATTATACTCTTTTGTCAAGGTTTAAATATACAACTATGTCTGTCGAATTGAATGAATTGGCACGCCAAACAAAGCCTCAAAGCAACTTTTGTCAGGATATCTTATTCTACCTGCGAACTGAAAGATGGCTGCAATTAAAGTTACCAAACTACAAATGCTTTTCGGCAAACTAACGAAAAACAAAAAAAACTCTCCGTAAACAAACCGACCAAGTCAAGGTGGATCACTTTTATATTCTGACCGAACTTGAACTCCAAGTTGTCTGCCACTTGGTGGTTACCTTTTTTCGGGGGCTTCCACATAAATTATTCAAAAGGACTAACATCAGGAGTTGGATTTAATGGTGGTCTTTAGTTTTATACCAAATACGGACATTTTTTATTAGGTTTTTTTGTTTTCCTATTGCCTTTTGCCTTTGGCGGATGACACATTCATCGCGTAATAAATCTTTTTAAAGTTTCAGCGGGATTTCTTTTCAACTTTTTTAACACGCAAAACTCTGTTCGAGGCTATTTTTAACCCTCAAACATGCAACAAATTAAGAAAGAATTCATTTCAGGGAAAATAGATTCGCTGCGGATGTACTTCTTTGTTGTTGACTTTCTTTCAGTTTCCACCCCTCAGCGGGTGCTCATTGGACCGGGTATTTTTTCCTTTGAAGCTATAAATTTTCCTTAAAATTCTAATCCCACAAAGGAGGTTTAAGTGTTTCTTATGCGTCTGTGAATTACATAAATTTAAAAAAAATAGTAAATAGGTAAAGGATTTTAAATGGGGTATTTGTACTTTCGGTTGCCCATACACATTTTAAGGATGAGAGGGGTTTGCCCTTCAGTTTTTCCAAAAACCAATTCGATTAATCACGAATTTGTTGACAAGCAGAAAGCCTGAATTAATCGTCAAAAATTCAGCTCACCAGTAAATACGGCCTCATCCGAAACATAGATTCGTATGGGCGGTATTTGTCGACGACGGCATCAACCTATCCACAAATCACCATCTCATCTCTGTTCATTCCATGACAACGAGAATATACTAGTGTATCTATTTTAAAATTTTAATTTCTTCTCCAAGGAATGAATTATGTACATAATCATGATGTATTAATGCTTTTGAATTGAAATTTTATTTTGGCGCCATTCTATTGGTAGCCGGCACAAAACCCCATGGGTAGAAAAAGATGAAGAAGAAATCTGCAGATGCACATCCATGGCCTGGATGGAATTTCTGATGGTATGGCATTAATATTCAGTTCTGCGGCCGCATAGTCGTTGTTTGTGGTGAGGATTTGTGTTTTGTTTTTGGAAATTCTAAAAACAGGAAAAGATTTTACGCTCACGGGTATATTTCGTCAGGAATAGATCAAAGAATGCCAGAATGTTGCTTCAGTGTCCATATTGGAAACGGTGTTGAAAATACGCACGTGTGCCAGCGAATGCCGGAAATGTAATTGTGGGATGAGGGGGGGGGGGGGGGGGGGTAATAAAATGTTACATCAACAACTCTTTAGATAATCCGCAAACTGGATTGTTGATGGTTTCATTAGGTGTTGTTGGATGAACGGGAAGTAGTTCAGTTTTCGTTGAGTTGAAATTAAATATTATAAACCGAAAAAAACAGCAAGTCGTAAATAAACGAAATATTGCTTTATTTCACGATTTGTTATTCTGCTTATGTACAGTTTTGGAACTAGTATTGCATACAATATTATTAAGTAGTTTATCAAAACATTTTTAAGTACAGAGCTTGAGCTTTATTTAAGCTCCAATACAAATTTCTTTCCAAAATAAGCGAAGTTTAACAGCAAAACATTACCAGCCGTATTAATAAAAATTACTTAATTTGCCTCTAATTCACAAATTAACTACAATGTGGATTAAAAGTTAATTCAGTTAAGTAATCGTTAAGTAATAAATTGTATGGAGACACCACATCCAACATCCCTTTTGGTTCAAAGATTCGCTGTCAGTTGTCAGAAATGCTGTCAGTTATATTTTAACTTAATTGCTCGTTAATGCACCTAGGTACTTCGGCAAATTAGTTGATTGGACGTTTATCAATGTCAATTTACTTCAAAAAAAGTTTGTTATTTAGATTTCTCATTTAATTCATTGATTAATGATAATTTACCCTTAATTTGAGGGTATTAATTCGGCTGTACATGTTTGTTTAAGACATAATGTATCCGTCAGAACTAAGCGCGCTTAGAGCCTGAATACACGGACATTCCCATAACTATCATTACACAGGATTTTGATTTCCATAGCATTGTTGCTAAAATAGGAAAGAACAAACCGGTTTTAAAAGTAGAACTGAGAACGTTCACATACAGTGTAGTTGAATGCGGCAACAAAAAAAAAATTGTTATCCTGAACGTGATCCCTTAATGTCATAATATATACCGATGTGATATTTTGTAAGAAATCAAAATTCCAAATCTAAACCAGGAAGAGGCTACAGTTCCATTGGTGGCAGAAAATTGTACAAATATACAGGAAAAGGTTCCAAATGACATTATCTACATATACATACTTTGCGAAGAATACGTGCTTAGTGGGCGAATTTTAAAAATATTTAAATATGAGCATTAAGATTCGCTAGAGGACGGAGAAAACAAGGTGCCATTCGTTTCTCCCCATTATTGGGTGGCGTATGTTGTTGTTCATTGATATTGAACCTGTACCGCACGGATAACAAGCCAACACACTAACCTCTACACCGTCGCCACCTCTTCTGACAATTGATACTCTTGGATGTTTATCATACGTTCGCAAGAAGTTGGGTAGTGGAAAAAACTCCAGATATTTCTTGGCCCCGCAGGAATTCAACCTGGGACCTTTCGATAAGGAGTCAACACACTAACACTAGTCATGAAATAATGGGCAGACTGTTTCCTTCCGCAATGATCTCATTACCTAAAACTATTAAAGACTCTCAGTAGGTAAGGAAATAGTTTCGCATTGTGACAAAATTTTAGATAGAGACATATTTGGGCATACATTTCAATTTAACCGTGAATTTTGTGTCATAAAATTAAGACTAAAGAAAACACATCTGTAATAAAAAGTTGCAACTAAACTAATAAACTAAAATTCGACTTGAAGGTAAAAATATTTTTTTTTATTTTTTTATTGAAATTTCAAAAGTGTAACTTCAATTCAAAAGAGAATAAAATGCAGCTGTATATTAATTACAATGAAACACGTAAATTCAATTTTAGTTGGCGCCGCTGAGAGTAACTATCGTTCTCCATTCCGTACCTGTTGGAATGCATATGTGTCTGTGCAACACACACTGAAAAGTGCAGCACAATCATCACGGAATACTCATTTCTTGTCTTCTTTTTCTTCGCCCGGCACATTTTATCAAAAAAAATTTCTCAGTTTCAGCCAATCGCGCAGTTTTCGATCTACGCCCTTGGCAGTGGTATTTCTTTTTATACCAAAATTTAGCTAGGGTCTTAGCTGAAATTCGGAGAGAAAAATTTTGCTCGAGTTGCGTACGTAGTAAATGCAATGAACAGTTGCGGCTGTTATTAAAGATATTTGTGTACACTTAATTGAAGATAAACCCCGCTTGTAGTACAAAGGGAAAAAGGGGAGAAAACATATCTAGGCAATTTTAACATTCATGTCAGCCTAGCGACACGTTAAGCATGTTAAAACTGCCCCGCAACTGTGCATGCAAATACTTGGGACTGGATATCACCGTTGTCGTAAAAGGACGATCAAACAACAATCAATAACAGAAGCATGCACGTGTCGAAATCGTAAAGGAGGCAGGTCTTAAGACTCCAGGCATTAGTTATAAAGTTATCCGAAACCGAGAGGGCCCAGAGATTTTGGTTGCCCTAAAAGAGCATCAAAAAGCCTGCGTTGACTCCTTGCGATGTCATATTGCATCATGTTGCCGAGAAACAGAAACAAAAGTGCATAGCTTTTCTGTTACTATTAGCGGGTAGCAATGGTGCGATGGTTGTGTATTCACGTTTGAATCCCTTCCAGGGCCATGATTTTTAAATTGAATACACACAACAAAACAGATCTCCCTAAATCAATTTAGGCGTCACCTGTGGAGAAAAAACCCCATCGCACCGAACTTCTTTCCTGTCCTTCTATTCTCTCATGCAGTAAGTAGCACCTAAAAACAGGCAATGAATCATTTGCTGGCTACTGCTTGCAGCAACAAACAAAAAAATGTCTGCGCTGTGATTATATTAAGGGTACTGTATCAATTACAGAAAAAAAAGAAATCCCTTTAGCGCACGCCAATTATAAAAAAAATGTATACCTTTTTTTATATAAAGGAATCCAAATCCCACTGGACTCAGACTCGGAAACAGTTCATTGTACTACCAGGGAGAAATCCTCTTTTTTGAGGTGTAGAGGTTGGAGAAAACAAGGTGTCATTCGTTGCTCTCCATAAATGGGTGGCGTGTGTTGTTGTTCTCCATGGGAATTGAACCGCACGGGTCACAAGCCAACACACTAACCTCTACACTGTCGCCACCTACTATTCATACCTAACTCACGACACCACACAACAATGTCACATTGTCGCACGAGCAAGTTATATAAAAACATTCTAAGTGACAACTTTTACTAAAACATTTCATTAAAGCATTACCAGCAAACAACCAAATATTCAAGCCTTCAATCATGTCAAATTGTCAATCCCCACTGAGTCATTGCTCTGCCTCGGTTGCATTAAATACACAACCAATATGTTGTTAAAAATTTTAGTTCTCCATTTACAGATAGATATTTGTTATTTATTAAACAAATTAATACAGGAACAATGAAACAACACAGACGAATGCTGATTGCATGTTGGCTGTACGCAGACTACAACACAGACATCAAAGTCTGTCTGCAGCTGGTATTGTGTTCACACTCCCACATCGTGACAATAAGTAAACATTAAATAAAAGTTTCTGCTTTTTATTGTTCCCTGCTAAAACAACAAAATAGTTTCCCATAAAGAACTCGTATATGTACCAATAACCAAGCTCGTTCTCACCCTCTACATGGTGCAATGCAGTTGTACTCATTTAGTGCAGCGCACCATCATAATACACTACAGCACTCAATGAAAGGAAAAAAAAATATTTATATAAAATCTTTTAAATTGTTTTTCCATTTTCCTTTTGATTATTTTGTATTTTACTTTTTTATTTCTTTAGATGAACAACATTAAAAAAAATCATGCTACATAAAAATAAAATCAACATGCGCTTCTGTTGGCTCACACTGTGCAGCATGCACAACATGTAGACTCTCCCAAGTGCGTGATTAAAGTTCCGTCATAAACATTTAAGTAATACTTTTTTTGTCTCCCCCAAATGAGAGGAAATCCCATCCCAAGCATAGCAGGGGAAGTTCAACGTATGGTAGCCATGTGTATTCTGACAACTCAGCAATATGCCCTTAGTAATGATCTTTGAGTCTTCTCATTCTTAAGGCTTTAATTAGTGGTGGCTCTAATCTTTTGCGTGCGCTGTTTGTGTCGGTTGACCTTAAGTGAGCGAACTGAGAACTTATATGAATGAATAAATAAGTGGAATGATTGTGCTCCCTCGGATATTGTACATTTTTATTGACTCTATAGTCAAGTGAGTCGACAAGTTGCAGTTTTGAATCGTAAACGATGGTGATAAAATGCATCATCCGGTTTCTGAATAGTGATGGGGCGTGAAATTAAATAATTTCACTTTCATATGGATGCCCAACGCTATGTTAATGTACATGTACACTTGTACAATGTTGAGAAAAAGCCTTTTCGAAATTAATTCAACAATTATAATGAGTTCATTAACTTGAAGCAAAATTGTTATGAAATCAAGAATACGCGTTGGCAATGAAATTTATAAAAAAAATAGTTCTTAACCCTTTCAAAAACTCGTTTCGCAATAAAAAATTAGAAAACTTGTACTGCAAAAAATGTTACTTTATAAACGGTGTCTGAAATAATCGGAATATGAATTCGAATGAACCTTCTCAATTGGGCGATTTTAATAATCTTAAAATGAAAACTAAACAGTTCGTTTTAACTGCCCATGTACTGCCTTAAACATAACTTCTCCAAAGCATTGTAAGTTTTAATTCTGGTACAATTGGAAGGTACCTAGAATTTCACACAATTGATACTCTTGGATGGTTGTGAGCCAAAGAACAAGAAGTATGGCGACGAGTCTTCCCTGGACAGAGGATTCGATCTTTCATTGCCCTGTATGGCTGTGTGCAGAGGAACCCAGATATATTTACAGAGTTAGACCTTTCCAACCTGTTCAGCTTAGCGTAGGGCATTTAACCCTTCTGCTTAACTTGATGTTAGCGGCAGTGGCAATCGTGAAGATTTTTGCCTGGGAAAAAAGTTGTTTGTTTACCTAATGCTGCATATAGACTTATTCGACAGTCTCTATATAGACTCCGGCTTCACAGAGCCGTATGGTAGACATGGTAGGGACCCGTCCTTGTTAACGATGCATCATTTCACCACTCACTGTTCCATTCCACACGATCTGGTAGAAGAACTCAAATGCAACGCTCAAAAATATGTTTTGCGTCTGTTTGAGTACTGCATCCCGATGGCCAGGTATGCTCTGGTTGACCTGTCGTCCAAGTACTAAACACAATCTGTAGGTAGATTTTGCTGCCCTCAGTTTCAAACGGAGCTGAACTTCCATAGCAGCAGTGGGAGTTCCTCACATAACAACTGTAATGCATAAAAAGGTATTGTAGCTCAGTCAGCTTATCTATATATATAAAAATCAATCCATATTTGAGTTTGTTGCCGCTGTTTGGCCAAACGCGTTAACCGATTCCAATGAAATTTTTTCCATGAGAGGTGACGTCTGTACAAAGGATGTTTCGTATGTGCGATATCTGTATCTGCATCGGTGTGTGAATTATGGGCATTTGAGTGAGTACACATGCATATGTGCATATGCGTGTAAATTCCGATGCACATATAAAAAACCATCGTACAGACGTCACCTATTTTGTTATCCGAACGCGCATATGAAAGAGGCAAAGAGAGAGACCAGACCAACGTTTCAAGCCTATTGTGGTGTTTGTGCGCACTTTCATTCTTGAGATATCGTGTGTTCAATGTTTTATTCAAATAACTCTTATTGAATTTTTTTGCATTTTTTTTTTTGTGAATCGGACATCGGAAAGTTGCTTTTCCCACATTGATAACAATCGATGTGAAAGTGAACGAAAAGTGATTCTATCGAAGTTTTGGATTTTCGCTTTGTTGTTTGATTCGCACAAGTAAGCTGACATAGGCGCCTGCCATACAAAAAGCACCTACCCTAAGCGGAACAGGTTGAGCTCAAATCAGGCAATCTTCGGTATTGGCCTGAGAGTGTTTCTGTGAAGTTTGGTCAAAATCGGTCTTCTTTTTTTAGGGGCAGCAACATAGGTACGCCAGATACCCGCTATAGACAATAATAAGGAAGTCTACTCGAACATATTGGCCAATAGAATTCTCGGGCACGGGCAAAGCCGGGCGGGTGCAGCTAGTACTTACTAAACGGGCTCTCGACCCCTGGAGTCTCTGCCTGAAATACGAGGCACGCTGCTTCCGGTTGTCTAGACCAAGCGCTCTGGCATCCGCTATGGCTTGGTCTTTAAACGGAGGTTCGGTCTTCCTTGTCGTCTCGAACCTGGGAGCTGGGAGTCGAAGATCGTCTTCGCTGGACCAATATTGTCCATTCACTCGATCCGGCCGAGGTAATGCAGTGGACGTGTTTCAGCTTTGTAGACTACATCCACATCTTGGTACAGCTCATAGAGTTCGCGGTTATATCTTCTCCTCCATTCGCCCTCCTCGTCAAACAGACGAAATATCCGACGGAGCATTGTTCTTTCGAAACAGCTCAAAATTAACTCTCCTTTCCTGGTTATCGTTAAGCAGTCGGCGCCGTAAAGCAGAGCTGGCAGTATCAGTAGAGCTTACACTTGGTCTTCCGAGTTCCACTGTTTCGCCAAACCGAAGTAGAAATGGTTTCCTAGGGTAATTCTCCGTCAGATCTTCACTAAGGTGTCATTTGTGGAGTTGAAGTTTACTCCGAGGTCCCTTACTCCCTTACTACCTCGAAGTTGCTGTGTTTGATGTTTGTTTGATGAAATCTAACATAATGATACTATTGTTGCTAATCGAATTCCATGTAAGGAATAATAAACTCTATCAATTTGGCAGACCCAAATACTATTGCCTCCTTATTCAATACCTAAACCGGTTTTATATGATTTATTATTTAAAACTAAGTTTAAAACTAAATTTAGCTTACCCAATATGGAAGTTTAAATTGTTTATAAACGTTTGTTTGGTTTCACAATGGAAATTAAAACGCTAAAAATTCAAGTTATTTTGCTAAATTCAAAGTTATTTTGTTTTGTAATAAGGTTCGTTCGCGTTTTTTTATGTGTAGAAAAATGAAAACTGTCAAAAACTCCAAAATCCAGAGAACCTGTGCATTTAAAAGCAAAGTACGCAAACGCTTTTAGGTAAAAAGTACTGTGAATGAGACGCCAAACTAAAATACATACTAGAATTTGTCGTTTTTAAATCTCGTGTGAAAACGATTTAGATTTAAGAGTGAAGATGAAAAATTAAAATTCCACACGGCCAAGTTAACGAATATCACAAATTTTCATTTGACAGTTTTAATTTTTTTTGCAGCCAAAATTCTGTGTGAAAAAAAATAATGAAAGTATGTACATTTTATTTTCGTTCATCTTTTTACACTTCTCTCAGTACGCGAACGGGTTTGTGAAGTCTCGCACGAAATGTTAACATAGATTGACTTTTGCATATAAGAATTCGAACGTACCTTGAATTGAATTTTGTTCGAATTTCAGAAGAAATTTGTTGAGAAATTGAAAAGCGACCGGCTTAGTAAAATAAAATGCACTTGTTCAAAGGAGAGATCCTACGAACTCTGTCAAAACGATAATATCAATGAACGTTTCCATACAATCGCGAAAGAGAGGCATTTGATTTGGCTGCCGTTGTTTCTTGAGATCGAACCGTTGAACCCCACAGGCGGACTAGTAGGGATGCAATTAAGTGGGAGAGTTAGGATCCCTTTAGTCCAGATCATAACCTCGTGGTTAAAGAGAAAGAAGAAGCAGCTATAGCCATCCCAAAAAATATGTTTCCAACGAACAAAATAATAAAATATAAAAACAAATAGTTGAGGCCACAAATCAATATTTATATTTTTTGACAAACAAAAGATATACTTTGTTTAACTGGATTTATTCATTGAACTTAGGTTAAGGTCTTAGCGCAAAGCGTACAATTGAAAAAGAAAATAAACGTTTGTTTAAACTATAAATTGAGTTCAAACTGCGACTGTGAAATTGAGCATAAGCCACTTTAGTTTAGTTGTAGGTTCAATTAATATTCATTCATTTATTACTATAATGTCATCAGTGGAGCCTGAAAGCTTGTAGATGAAAAAATATATATGAAATAAATACAATTTCAAAAAAAAATCTCCCACTCTTTTGCAGATTAGCGTACTCGTAACATAACAATCAATATGTTCAGTTCATACCAAAAATGTAAAATTAAAAAATTCGGTAGAAAGAGCTTGACTGATTTGAGAAACTTGATTGATTGAAGCAAACACCCAAGCAAATTGCATTGAACTACTGTTTGACATTTCAGTGAAACTATAATTTATCAATTTATTGATCTAAAACAAAAGATGCTTCTGCATATTTAGATAATATATTTTTTTTAATTTTGGAAAAACTTAATTAGTTAGCAAAACTTCCTATAGAAAAATGTGAGGGATTGAATATATTATAGTTTTTTTTTATTTTATGCAACCGATTAAATAAACGAATTTCTTTGATCTGCCGACTGCCTTCAACATTGTGAGACCACGAACCGGAGTTATGTTAAAAAAGAATTTTTCGCGCAAAAAAAACTCATCAGGTTAAAAATTTTGCGAAAAAATAAAGCAAGGTTTTCTTGTCAGTAAAGATATTCGCAAGATATTGTGTTCCACATTTATTAGATTGCGATAGATGGATAAATTAATTTGTTAACTTCATCCAAGTAAGATGTTCCGCTGGAGTCATCGAGGAGTTCACAATAAAAGTCGGTGTACATCATCAGAGAAGCATCTTTAGTCCACTGATTTTTATTATAGTCCTTGACTGCTTGAAGGAAAAGCGACGGACTCCAAAGTGCACACGATGGAGCCATCATAAGCGAGGATCTTGATGTATGGGATGTTTTGGAGGGAATGGGTATCGTATTCGTCCGAAAAAAAACCGAATACTTGTACTGCCCGTTCTCTGATTCACTCCGACCTATTCCAGACATTTATATGAATTGAAGAGTGATTCCCCAGAGCGCAAAGTTGAAATACCGGGTATCTTTGAATAATAGCGAAACAAGTTGTGATGACAACATAAAGCATCGCGTAAGCGTAGGGTGGATGAAGTGACCAAAAATGTTGAAAGGAAGGCTCTTCACCACTGGTGTGCGCCCTCCGCTCACATATAGTTCACAATGTTGGACAGCGTACTAAAAGTATGAGGGCAAATTAACAGCATCTGAGATAAAGATGCTTCGCATTACAGTAAGAGTAACAAATGTGGGTGGCGACGGTGTAGAGGTTAGTGTGTTGGCTTGTTACCCGTGCGGTGCAGGTTCAATCCCCATGGGGAACAACAACATACGCCACCCATTCACATGCCTCTACACCAAAAAGGAGGAATTCTGCCTGGTAGTACAATGGACCGTTACCGAGTCTGAGTGCTCTAGGATTTGGAATTCCTTTTTTTTTCAAAAAAAAGAAAAAAAAAAAGAGTAACAAAGCTTGATCGAATAAGAAGTTCCAAGATCCAAAGAAGCCTTCACGTCAAAGAATCTTTCTCGAAGGAAATTGAACTCGACCGGCTGAGTTTGTACTGTTGTGTTTAAAGGAGAGATCCTACGAACACTTTTAAAAAAGCAATACCAATCAACGTCCCTATACATATCGTTAATATGGCGAAAGAGAGGCAGGCCTTAAAACATACAAATACAGAAACGCCAGTATTTGACGATTGGCCTCTGGCTCTACTTAACATTTCCAAGGCATTTGACACTGTTCACCACTGGTTTCTCGTTGCACAACTTATGACACTATTCGGGCTCTCTTCTTCTGCAGCGAATTTTATGCAGTGATATCTTACGCAAGCAGCCTTTATCAATGATATCCCATCCGACTTTTTAGCAACTTTCCCTCAAATTTGTCCCTCAAGGATCCATCTTAGGCCTACTACTCTTCACAATTTTTATTAATAACCTTCTAACCGTTGTCAAAAACTCGCCTGTACATATGTAGTCAGACGATGTACAACTACAAATTCAAGGTTGATGCTGGCTATAATCCAGCTTGTCCCACTAATTATCTACTGCTGCATTTAACAATATAACTCGACATTTAACAATATAACTCGACAATATTTTGGATTAAAACGAAACGATAATGTTTCCAGTCATGCTAAAAAGATTCTTCGTTGTACACTCAACAAGTTACTTGAATACTGCACTATCAAGCATCTACATAATATCATAACCGCTAAACAGCTACCCGATTTCTATGATAAACTTCATTTCGCACAATCGCAACGCTCCGCCAATTTCATCTACCCCGGGTAGCATATCAGCTCACGGAACGCCAATTCACGCCATTCGCCTCTGCAATGCACTTCCCCTCAGACGGCCCCAGGATGCAAACAATTTTAGTGACACTCTCTTTCGGTACATAAATACAAAAAGTACTACCTAAGTTATCAGAAATCGATTTCTTATTACTTCTTTTAAATTGTTTTTTATCTCCATCTGGGAGCTTGCTTAATGATTTAAGTGACTTGGCTAACACTGACGTTAGAAGTGTATCGCGCTTCATAAGAAGCTCCAAATGGTGGGTGGCATTGGTGCGATCACTAACTGATTGGCAGGTCGTGCATTTGAATCCCGGCCAGGGCCATGATTTGCAATTGAATTCACATAAACAGAGATCTCCCTAAGCAATTTAGGAGCCACCCGTGGAGCACCAAAACTTCTTTCCTATCGTCCTATTCTTTCGAATAGTAAGTAGCACCTAAAATCATGCAATACAAAACTTCATTACTAGGTGCTGCTTACAAAAAAAAAAAAAATGCATGCGCTGTGTTGAACACTATAAGGATACTGTACATATACAAAGCCCCTTTAGCGTAAGCAAATTATAAGAAAAAACATAGGGACGGGCTACAGTCCGCTTGGGCGAACTGTTGGATACCCTATTCTTATTCCTATCCCTCATAAGTGGGCGTGACAAAAGTCTAAGTATGGTTGAAATGTTAAGAACGCTCTACATATTTTGTTATATAACATGGAAAGGATTTTTTCGAAAAAACGCTCCCTAGCTCAAACTTGGGTGTTTCAATAAAATCGTTTTATTTAATTGTGGGTGTGTCAGTGGGCGGATTTAAAAAAAAATTAACACATGAGCATAAAGGGCCCCTAGAGAGTATATATTATAAATTTCAGCTCCGTAGCTCAAACTTTGAATTTTCAAAAAAGTTTTTTTTTAAATTGTGGGCGTGTCAGTAGGCGGATTTTGAAAATATTTACAAATGAGCTTAAAGGGCCCCTAGAGAGTATATATTATAAATTTCAGCTCCCTAGCTCGAATTTTGGTTTTTTAATAAAATTGTTTTATTTATTTGTGGGCGTGTCAGTGGGCGGATTTTGAAAATTTTATATCCCGAGCAGTTTTAGGAGCCATAGATCATATATAAAAAATTTCAGCTTTCTAGCTCAAAATTTGATTTTTTCCAAAATTTTGTTTTTTGGAGTTTGTGGGCGGACCCTAGAGAGTAGATGGTTAAAATTTCAGCTCTCTAGGCCCAGTTTAAAGGTCTAATTTTTGCCGACGGACGGACATGGCTAGATCGACATTACTATCGATGCTGATCATAAATATAGTAACTTTTAGGGGTCTACGGGCAATATTAAGGTATGTTACAAACTATGCGTCAAAATTAATATACCCTTAGAATAGGGTATAAAAACGAGTAGTGAAAGAAACCCCTAGAACCGTGTAGCATCAAATTGGACCTAACATTGGTCTAAGCGTGTTGGCCTAAGGCTGACAGCCAACTTAACCTAACCGAACCTTAATGCCATTTTAATAAACTGAAACAGTTTTTTGCATTTTTTGCATTTTGCATTGACATGTGTTCCCTTTCATTCAGATAGTTTAGCTGTCATATTTGTCGCCTGTTCTCCGCTAGAATATATATATCGCACAAAAAACAGTTAAGTGTCAAGACGTAACGATGTGGTACAACATTTAGCGGTACAACATCTTGCTTGGAGTATCATGCATATTTTCTAATATAAGTTGTCCCTAAAATAATTGTCTTCGCCAAGATCACAGCAGCTTTGCGCAAATTTCCATATGAACTTTAAGGCTGCACTTCATTTATTCGTGAAGGTTTAACTTTGGATTGGCATTGGATCAGCGCTTTTGCGCAAGCAAATGTTATTCCCTAATTTGAAAATGCATTTCTATGGACAGTGTATAAATTATCAGGTAAGTGCTGTAACCAGGTTGCAGGTGGCAATGGTGCGATGGTAGTGTATTCACTAATTGATTGGCAGGTCGTGCGTTTGAATCCCGACCAGGGCCATGATTTTTATAAATTGAATACACACAACAAAAACTGATCTCCCTAAAGCAATTAAGGCGCCACCTGTTGAGAAAAAAAAATCCCATCGCACCAAACTTCTTTCCTATCCTTCTATTCTTTCAGTAAGTAGCACCCAAAAATAGGCAATGAATTGCTGGGAGCTACTTGCGCAACAAAATAAAAATGCATTCGCTGTGGTTTTACCATTATAAGGGTACTGTGTCACTACAGAAAAAAGAAATCCCTTTAGCGCACGCAAATTATAAAAAAAAAAAAAAAAAAAAACCAGAGTGGATTAAGATACAAAGAAAGGAATCGGAGCGGTCAGAAAAAAAAGACGCTCTCCAACCCCAGAAACCGAATAAACCAATCATAATCCAGGACAGAGATGGTTAGGAGGGAGGTAAAAGTACTGTTGGGTTGAAATATTCCACGTCGAAGGCGCATCCAACTAAGTCAGCTTTAAGAGTGTCAATTTCAAAATACCTGCAAAATTAAAAACAAAATCACAGGAGGTGATCCACAAAGTTCTGTGATAGACTCAGTTCTTCTTCTTTTCCCTTAATGGCGAAGTTGTGAATAGAATTCAATTTGCTGACTCCATACAAGTCCGCCTGTAGGCTTTGCCGGTTCGACCTCAATAAATATCGGAAGGCCTCTTGGTTTTGGATCACTTTTTTTACTAAGGACTATCACACACTGGTGTTATTGCATTTGTGTGATCAACGAGTTTGTAGGCTTGTTTGTTTCACGATTTCGACACGTGCATGGTCCGATTATTGATTATCGTCGTTTTATGACATCGGTAATCTTCATTCGTATAAGCCCTCGGATTTGCATGCACACTACTTGTGGGACTGTTTCAACACTTTAAATGTGTCGCCAGTCTCACCTGAGTGGTAAAATTGCCTAGAAGTGAATTATCAAGTTAATCGCCCTTAACGGCAAGCGCTGGTTTTTGCGGGGCGCTGCAGTGATAGTGAGAATACCAAGACCGATCGGAATATACATCATCGACTACGCTGATGACATTGCAATCATCGCAGTAGCAAACACCCTAGGCGAAGTGTCTAAAAACCGAGTCAGGCCACGTTAGCTAATAGACAAATGAGTTGGTGTGGCGCTGGGAGAATATAAGACGGAAGCATTGTTGATAAGTAGCAAGGAAGTAAAAGAATAGGCTTGAATACAATTTGTCGAATTATTGAGTTGAGCCCACACATAAAGTTCTTGGAGATGCAGCTGGATCAGAAACTCAACTTTGAGAAGCATATAAAGTGCGCATGTGAGATCTCTCAGGTACGCCTGATAACGAGCACTGTTTAGGTTTCTAACCCAACCCCACAGGTACCCAATTAAAAACTCTTTAGCTAGGTTGAGCAAGTCGATCTTTTTATACGCGTCCCCTTTATGGGTACATGCAGCGAATAAACGTGGTTTATACAACAAGCGAAACAATGGCTTCGTCGGCGATATGCGAGAAGCCTATAACTCTGGCAGCTGCGAAGATAAAATGAGCGGAATGTAAAATGGTGACCAATGTCAAACTCGAAGCAACCCGACTGGAACGGCCCCGTACGCAAAATTGATAGAAGTGAGAGTGAAATACATACAAGAACATACGTTCTTACATACTGCACATATACCCCTAAACTGAACGAATTTAGGATGCACATGTAAAAAAGAACGAAGCACTTTTGTGTGAAAACCGCATTATGGGAAACAGGGGCTGGACGCAGAGGTGGTTTTAGTGACGGGTAAAGTCCAACAATCTACCTTTCGATGCTTTATACATTTTTATGAAAATAGAAAGAACAAAACCTTACGTCTTAATCCTAAGGCTTGGTCCGAGAAAATTTGTTCGTACATCTGACACTGTTCAAACCTCGAATTCGGATTTTTAGTGTAGTGCAACTACATATCCCACAGTAACTTTAAAAGTATTATGCAAAGCAACACCATCAATTTTATCTGATTGCTAATTCCAGTTATTTATGTGAGCTCTCTGAAAACATCTTTGCTTCCTTTAACTAAGCCAGAATGCATTCCTTTAAAAACCCTCAACTAACACTTGAGTCCCCAGCGATATCATAGTTTTGGCCATATGCTGCGAAACTACTGCCAACTCCAGCAATGCTGTGTGCACAAACAGCAAAACCATTGTTGCATTTACTAAGCACCAACACGAACACAAGAGTGGTATCGAATTCGAAAACCCAAGAACGCTGGCATAAACAAGTAAACAATACAAAAAAATTAAGCAGATTTTTTTTTTATATCGTACACCGACGCGCCATAGAAATTGGATTCTCCCAAGGGTAAACTATGACTCCAGAGATTTATGAAAAATCATTATATTTATAGGCTTAAATATTCCCATTGAAATTTATTGATAACAGAGTGGAATATAGGGGTCCTGTGCCTGCCGTCTACAGTTTAACCCTTGTTTGCTGAGTGTATAAATAAATATGAATTGGATCAATGATAAGGGTTCATAAATGGCTCGACATGTTAATAAGCGCCTGAGCCCTTACCGCGCTGTCGTAGATTGCGTTTGAGTGCCAGGGTTGTTTACAGAGAGAGTGAGAGGGTGTGCATGGCATGGCTTATGACATAAAGTTGACGACAAACTTGGTCTACATTTAAATATGCCATTTATTGATTAGGTTAATTCCTCATTCTGGTAGCTCTTGGGGTAGGTTTTAGTCAGCGTAAGTGACCCTCAGACGTGTAATTCAATATGACTTCGATTGTGTTTTGTGAACATTGTTAAGTGAACCGTATAAGCCTAATCACTGCAGCATATGTCATAGTATTTGATGTTAATCTTTGGATAGTTTCTATGAATAGAAAAATCTATATATAGGCAGCCAAGACTTTCCTTTCCAATAGATGGTGACACCCTAAAAAGAATCTCTTTCAAATTTATTTATAGAGCCAGACCAAGCCTTTTTAATCGGAGAATCGAGAATCTATCTATCCAAACGGACAAATGACATTTTTTAAGTAAAAATAGCCACGCACATTAGCATCATGACATCCTGAAGAGTAAAATGGGAAAGCATCCGCGGAATGCGTATGCTGGCTCGACAAATAAACAACCCCGTGTGCTTGTCTTTAAACTTTGCACGCTCACTCATCGTCATGCTATGTGCGCACAGAATGCGTAAAAGGATTGCTTTTTGAGACTATGACAAATGGCATATATCCAAATGAGAATATGGCATCCATATGCAAGCGTGCGCCGGTCTACAGGGAGTGCAGGGAACTCCAATCCCCCTCCAAGTATAGGCAAGACCAGAACACAAATATTATCTTTTTGAAGAGAAGGCCATTACGCGAATGTTGACAGACCGTGCTGCTTGATTTCTGAATGCATTTTGTTGATGGAAGTGGCATGCCATATGGATGATTCTGCAACCAAAAAAAAAAATAAAAAAAAATAAATAGAAACCAAAAACAGGAACACGACTAATGATATACCACGCAAGCCACAGGGTGCAAAGAAAATAAATCCCATTACCAGAAGGCAGGGACCATGTCCTTGCTCTGTATGACACATGCCATCATAGACACTCACCATCGTATATTCATGTGTGGCATTATGCCAAGGATGTTTGGGATTTAATGGAGTTCCCATACCATCAACCAGCTCATGAACCACACCGCCTTCGCCATCATAATTCACTCAGTGGCATGGTCGTCCGCTGTAATGTTATGTCAGTGACGAAACAAAGGCGCAACGCAAGGACACGTACCTGGGCGTGGAATTTCCTGGGGATGTTTGCAGTTTACAGAACTTTGTTTTCCATTTTTGTATCCTTTGTTTGGAAGTTGGTGTCAGTACCGTGCAACAATGTCGGCTGGTGTTGTCGGTAAACAAAACGAGGCGAAAGAATTTTAAGTACCTTATGACTGAGGAGTTAAATATGTTTCTTGTCCTGCTTAATGAATTGCTTTTACCCAGCAGAGAACACACACAATATACAATTCGCTTGAACATAAAAGCGAAATACCTTTTTTTAGCGCCAATGGCGAAGTAATAGGTACGACATTAATTAATTAATGCACAGCTCCTTGAGTTGCTACAAACTGTATTTGCATTTGGCATGCAAATGCGCAAAAGAACATTCGGTGAAAGTGGATGCTTAAATTGGAGCTAAGGAGGATATCCAGCTACCTCGTGAAATACGCGACCCTGAGGCTACATTATATTGCATGCTCTTGGCTATTAGTATGTCATACATATGCCAATATTGGAATATTGATTTTCGGGACTCGCTAGCGTCATGATCAATGGTAAAGCAAACGCAAGTGAGAAGATGGAAATAAGCTTGATGATTCACATTTACAAAAACGGATATCATGCGTCACATAAGCAATAGATTGAGTCATAATTGAGGTCACAGATCCTATGCGGGGGAACTTTGCGAACACATAAGTGCTTATTCGTTTCTGACTTGTATTTTTCACAAACACCGTCATCAAGCTGAAGGATTTCGAATTATTCTCAACCCCTTTCCGATTTTTTTTTTTTTTAAATTCTGGCTCGCCAAGGCGATTATAAGGGGGGTTCTTCAACCTAAAAGATCTTTTATACCGTTATGGGCCAGAAAAGTTTAAACTAGTAGAATTTCCACTTTCCGTGTAAAGCGGACAATTTTACCAGTTGAAGAATTTTTTATGTCCTCGGGGCTCATTTGCTCCCTGAAAAAGATCTTCTTTCTAATTCCATTAAGGGCTGGACATTCACATAAAATGTGTTCAGCTGACTCGTTCTCTTCCTTTCCTTTCCGATATACCTAAACTCATTCAGGATGGAATGCTTGCAATCAGACTGAAGCAGCTTTCTAAAATATTTAGATTGGGTAAGGCAGTGCCGTGCGTTTTCTGCAGCTTTATTTTTTAATTGCTGAGAGGCCACAGCTGCAACGTAGATAACTGAATTCTGGAAAGCACTGACAGACTATATTGCTTTCCAATATTGACCGCAATAGGACCGGTTGAACAATGTTAAGCAGTTAAAGAAGAGGAGGTGACAGTTATCTACACTCACTGATAAAAGACGAATATCTCTTATAAAGACGCAGGTAACTTCTTCATAAACATAAATTACTTATTAAGGATAAGCAATAAATCCAGGAATTTTCACGGCGAAAGCTAAAGAGATTCCAAGACTATGCTGCAGTTTTTTGAAAGAATAATAAGCCGTCGGATATTTGGTACTGTGTGCGAGGAGGGCGACTGGAGGATAAGATACAACCGCTTACTGTATGAGCTGTTACAAGAAGTGGATGAGGTCCAAAAAGCTAAATCACCTCGACTACATTGGCTCGGCCGCATTGAGCGAATGGAAAAAAATAAGAGGATCTTCGACTCCCAGCCCCACGGTTCGAGAAGGCAAGAAAGACCGAAGATCCGATTTAAAGACCAAGCCATCGCGGATGCCAGAGAGCTTGGTCTGGAGAACTGAAAGCAGCGTGCCGGGGGTCGCAGAGGATGGAAGGCTGCAGTGTCTCAGGCAAATACTCTTCATGGGTCGTGAGCCCGTTAAGTAAAGTAAGTAAACATACTTTTTTTCCTTGTTTTTTTCCTAAATGGCGCCAACCACGACAGATGTTAAACGAGCTTTTTGTGCCATGTGTTGCTAAACTGGGTTTCGAGCATTTTTGGTTCCAGTAGTATGGAGCAACAATGAAGATTTTGAATCACCAATTTCTGAGCTGTGTGTGGGCGCAGTGACTCAGTGGTTAGTGTTAGCACCAGTGTTGCCGGAGGGAAATATTGTAAGGTAGTACTGCAGCCAAAATGGGTGGCGACGGTGTAGAGGTTAGTGTGTTGGCTTGTGACCCGTGCGGTGCAGGTTCAATCCCCATGGGGAACAACAACATACGCCACCCAATCACATGCCTGTACACCAAAAAGGCGGATTTCTGCCTGGTAGTACAATGGAACGTTACCGAGTCTGAGTGCTCTGGGATTTGGATTTCCTTTTTTATAAAAAAGAAAAAAAAAAAAAAAAAAAAAAAAAAAAAAAAAAAACTGCAGCCAAAAATGGGGAGTATTTTGAAAAAATAGTAGTACAAACAATTTTTAGTCTTCAAAAATAAGTGTGTACACCATTTTTTTCAACTTTATTTAAAAATGCTTCATTGATTTGCATTCAATGTAATTACCTAAAATCTGTTCCGTTTTTTATCTTTCATGAGAAACAGTAAGGAAAAAACTCGTTCTGCCGCTGCGCTGTTGTGCGGAATACTGAACAAAGCACTTACAAAATCATTTGTCAGAGGGAAAAGTGTTTCATTAAGGGCATTTTTAAAAACAAATATCTCTTACCAAAACTCTGCTATTTCTAAAGAAGATGTGGTAGGTGTATCAACTTCATCAGCATCAGAAATCTCAACATCGTCTGTTCTTTCGGCAGGGGATTCAGGAACCGAATTTGCAGGAACAGCAGCAGACTCATATTTTGTTTACCAGCAACAGAAGACACATTGACATTGGCTGGTAGAAACTTGTTTTGCCTTTACCAATTTTGATTTGCTCGGTGTATCAACTTCAACAGCAAATACTTTTTCAGCATTTGAAAACTCAATATCGTTGGCTCTTGTAGCAGGTGATTTTGGTGCTAAATTTTTAGGAACAGCAGCAGACTCATTTGTTTTAGAGTCTCCAGAAACCCAAGACACATTTACAGCTTTTTTGCCTTTACCGCCTCAACGGAATGCAATTTACTAAATATGTATAATACAAGTTTTTTTGAATTATTCTAACAAGAATTACAATATTTCAAATATTAATTTAACAATCGTTTTTATTTTATTGAACTATACATAAAAATTCACGGAGTTCAAACAAAAAAACGACCAACAAAATACAATCTCAGGTAACAATAAAATAAATACCGAACTGACAGATGAAAATTGCATGAAAGATGAAACCAACGAAACACAAAAACAAACGAGAAAGAGGAAATCCCCTTTTTGACGACAGTTTGGAAGATAAAAGTGCTGCCAAATTTGCATTAAATTTTAATTGAATTAAATTTCCTTAGGTTGATATTACACTTTGCTGTAAGTGTAAGATATTTTAGGTCTTTAAAAAAATAGGAGTACGAATGTGAAAGGAGGAGTACGGGATACGGGAGTATTGAAAGTAGTACAATACTCCTATGGGAGTACTTTCGCCAACACTGGTTAGCATTACTAATCGGAAGGTGCCCGTAACATCTAGAGTTTCTTCCACTGCCCCACCTCTTGCGAACAACGGACAAACAACCAACAGTATCAATTGCCATGAGAAGTTTCACAAATTCGCGGTTCGGATTCGGCTTAAAATTGTAGGTCCCTTCTAGTTAATACAAGCAACTGGTTGGAGAACATAAGTTTTAGGCCCTAATATTTTTTTATTTTTTTATTTCTGGGTTGTATGATATTTCGTTTTGGGGTCGCCGATCTGACGGTGCTATATTTCTTCCTTTAGGGCTTTTTGACATCTCGCTTTTACCAAAACCAACCACAAACCTTGCAAGTCTTGAAAGCCAACATAAATTTGGAGCTAGATGTTTTGCGAGCAAATATTCAAAATGCCGTAAAAGCAGTACCAATGTGGAACAACTGGTCATTGAAAAAAATTTCATTTAAGCTTTTCGTCAAAACAGAGCCCAATTTTTTTTCAATTCTAACAAAATGGCAGCGTCATCTTTTATGGATTTGCATACATGTTGTTGCGTTCGCAAAATTCAATTCTGCTGCAGCTTTGAATTGTCAGTGTTTAACCAGTAAAAAAATAAGCATAAGACATTAACGGCCCATATATAGGGCCTCAAACCGAGCTTCTCCAACCATTTGCATGTGCCAGTGCAAAAGACCACTCCGAACGGCAAATTCTCGGATGTTTGTCAGACTTTCGCAAGAGGTGGGGCAGTTACTGGGCCACAGCATGATTTGAACTTGAGACGCTTCGCTTTTTAGTCCAATGTACCTACTAACCACTGAGCCACTGTGTGTTTAGCCAGTATCCCCTCCCATTTTTCATGCCTATCCCAACTAGCCGCCTTGGGGAATCGCCGGTGACAGTACCTCATTAATAAGCATAATCGTCACACTTGGAGCGAAGAAACCCAATGGTAATGGATCTATTAGCTACCGATGCACTGTTTGGTGCGGTTTATTGATTGGCGGCATCATCGGGCTGTATTAATATAAATTCAATATAATGTCAACGGCAAGGGCACACACTACAGAGCCATAATCAACGATTTGTTGTTTCAAAAGTCTGCAGGACTATTTTCTGTGGGCCCGTTATTCTTTAAAGTCGAGGGTCTAGGCGGACAAGCTTACAACGATTTTAGCCTTGGAAGCCAACATCGAACAAGCCCACATCGTGAAATCCAGCCTCAAATGCTCGGAAACGTGGGCAACAATTTGAGCTTCACGATGCACTTCCTGAGACGCTGCCATGTTAGCCATATGCCCGAAATTTTCCAACATTAATTCCATCAAATTATCTTTTATCATTTGCGCAATTTGTGTGCGTTTTTCAATTTCAATTTCAAAATTCGTATATATAGTCCAACCAAGCGGTTTTCTTATGGAGCTTTGTGTCAACTGATTTTTAGATAAACTAAACCTATCTTCGTTTATGCCATAGGCGACACATGGAACAATTTCTTCAATTTAAATTTAATTGGCACAAATTATTATTATTTATTTAAATTTCATTAAAAGAACATCCCCAACCCAAACCCTACAAAATCGGCACATTTCATTGGGACCTTTTTTAAATTTTCCATCGGTAACCATGTAACAACGCTTTGCCGAACAAAACATGTCCATATACGAGTACTTTAGTGCGGCCCTAAAGGCGGTAGGAAAATCTATGTACGCATTAGTTATAAAAACGAAGCTCGATAAAATTGGGACCAACATAGAGACATTTTAGGTCATTCCGGGTCAGTTACAATTGCATGCCTAACAAAATATAAACAACAATTATTTCAAAACTAACCTTGCAAAGTGCTACTCCTGTGTCCAATCTGTCCATGAAATTCTCAGCATTAATCAACAATTCCGGGTACATTGTGCTCAGCCATTCGGCCAAGTCCTCCTTCATTGCCTCCAGATATTCTTCGCTGGATTTAAATGGCCTATATGGCCTTGCTTCAAGTAGAACGGATGCCATCTTGTCGCTGTTATATATCGCTCGGTTTGCTTTTGTACAGTGTTAGAATTAAACTTTCACTTCTTCAGACTTTTTGACTTAATGCCTTGAATTTCTGTCCTGATTATTATTTTTTCATTTTGTTTTTAGGCTCATTTCGAATATATGTCTCCCTTTTGGTGGCTGCAATTAGGATGACGTGCCGTAATTAAAAATATTGATTTTCTTCTGTTTCTGTATGAATTTTTTAGATTTCTCGTGTGGAAGTAATTAAGAGGACTGAAGATAGATGTGAATTTTTCCACCCTTCGATTCGGTTAGCTGGTGAAGTGTCATTTAAGACGCGGATATCTGCAAGAAAATAAAATAAAACAATCATTTTAAGTATATCTGTGCGTTTGTCATAAATTTCCACTTGAAAAAATGCAAATGAAAGCGGATGGTGGGTGGTAAATAGGATGATTCTCAAAAAACCTACATTCTCTGACACAAAAAAAAAGAAAAAATGGGATGCTCTTCTCACATCGCGTAAGAAACGTGAGTGGTAATATTAATGTGACTTCAAATATTGTAGAGGTTCGGACGCTCCCTTTTTTGAAGATTTCCGCACCCATTTCCTTTAAAAAAAAATTGTTTAACTCAGATTGGGGAGGAAATCGCTGTTGCATTTCATTTCTTAGAAATTAAAAGTGGAAATGGTTTTTGGTTTTATGGGTCATCGAGCAGATTAGTGAGGCGTTATTGAGCGACAGTTGCTATATAATGTGACAAGAAGTTGGGAAGAGTGTTTCGGATTCAATTCTAAATTGTACGATTAATACATGAAAGGAGTAAAAAATATATAATAATTCATGAGCAACATATTTAGACAAAGATTGTGTCGATCTATTCATTTTGACTGGACCCAAAAGGCAAATCAACATCGTATGTTTCCATTTTACGAACGGCTATAACTGGGGCCTTAGAACAGTATAACCCTCATTTGAATCTATTAAAAGATTAAAGGATTCGAAGTTGAATTAATGGCTCTGTCGGTAATATTAAATCTTCTTAAACTGAGAACAGCGCGTATAAGTGAAGCAGGGATGCCACCCCAAAAAAAGTTGTGCGCAATAGATTCTTAAAAGCTGCCAAAGTTATGCAAATAAATGAGAGCAGAGGCGTTCTCACGACAGCCTCTCACTACCAAATCAAACTCTACACCTCCATGTAGACCGACCACGTCAAACATATATTTATAGTTATGAAAGAGACACCTGAAGCCTCGGATAATGGACACCCTCATATGGCCACCAGACCCGGAAGGTCAACGGACCACGATCTTAAAGAATGTACCTGGAACGTGAACTTTACACCCCAGGTGCTACTCGAAAACTCCATCCAGGAGATACGATGGATAGGATCAGATGAAAAGACAAAATTGCGACATTTATTGCGGCCGCCATAAAGCTTAAAACAAAAGGAATAGACTCCAAGTCAAAAAGTAATCGCATGGATGTGATCCGCATCAAAGCCACATTTCAAAACATTAGCCTAATATGTGCATACGCTAATACCGATAAAGCTGAAGATGCCATCAAGGAGGAGTTCTATGACCTTCTGGACGGAGTCTACGGAGCCTGTCCGGAGAACGATGCCAAAGTTGTTCTCGAAGATTTCAATGTCAAATTCGTCAAGGAAAATATCTCCGTCTGGTTAAGGTAAGCACAGCCTTCACTACACGACAACAGATACCGGCTACCGACTAATCGATTTTGCTGCAGCTCGTATACGGTGATAAGAAGCACTAGGATTCCAAGGCTCAGGATCCACACAGCAACCTGGCGCTCTCCATATGGATGCGAGGCACGCATCCATCATCTTAAGCGAAGGGCAAACGTCGACTTTGGCCATTTTCTCGTTGCGGCTAAATTCAGAGTTCGACTGTCCAACGAGATACAGTACGAGCATAGTGGGGAGAATAGTGGACTTTCTGGAGCAAGGTTTTTCCGCCGCTTAATCTCTCGCTTTGGACCACAACAACATCGCTTGATTCGACAGTTAAACACTTTTTTCTTTTCTTTTCTTTTTATGATAAGAAACTTTAATTTATCGCCAAATGTTTGGTGAAAAGTCGAGGAAAAAGCTGCAGAACGAGCCCGCACTCGGGCGGCGGCTACTTGACCGATATTATCTTTGCGAATAAATAAAACAAGACATTTAAATATCTTCTAAAAAAACCTTATCAAGAATTAGAACTTATTTCTTCTATTTACACACACAGATACATATTTTCTAAGCAAATTAAGAGAAGACTTTTACGAGGAGCTTATAAATGGTCTTGTCCTATTTTTTTTTTTGTTTAACCTTTGCCCAAGGGCCGACACTGCGACCTAAAAGATCTTGTTGACTTACACAAAAAGGCGACTGACTTCCCTAATGAAACTCAGCACGTCTTTGGTGGCAGAGTTGCGAAGCTCCACCAGTGATAACAGCTCTCTGTGGAGAAGGCGTCGTCTCAACCAATGCACAGCCGGGCATTCAAAGAGTATGTGTTCTGAGATTTCCTCGTCCTCCATGCAGAATCTACATTCTGACGTTGGACTAACATTTATTTTGTTGAGATGATATCTCAGACCGCAGTGGCCATAGTGAGAAAGCCGACCAGCCTTCTAATGTTTTCCTTATTTAGTATAAGGATTTCCTTATAGGAGTAGGGCTTAATCAAGCGTTTGGACTGTCTCAGACCAGGGGCGCTTTCCCAATTCCTACTTAGCACCAATCAATTTCGACTGTTCGTCAGTTCCCGTGGGAGCCTCTACCACCGCGTTTTGGAAGAAGGCAATGATGTCGATATCGTCCGCATATCTCAGTAGCTGGACAGATTTGTAAAAGACAGTACTACCTGTATTGACACCTGTTCTCTGTACCCAGCACCATGTCCTTGTCGGACTCCGGTACAGGTTTGGAATAGCTCAAACCGCATGTTATTTATCCAGCTGAATTACCGCCTCAGTCACCAAGTACTACGTCAGAGAATTATGTGAGTTTTGCGTTATAAATTCACATGATTCAGTGATGCACTACTCAATAACTGATGCAGTAATCCGGCCCAAAGTACACCGGGATACCGAATTCGGCCAGAAAGTTTAACCTCCTCGATTCTGTGTTGCATTGCAGGCAGCTTCTTGATATGATCTTATTTTCGAAGGTTTTTGGCGATACGTGCCCCTATCCAAGTGACATTTTCGGTGCCGGGAAATAACTTCACTGGCAATAACTTCACATGGGCAATAACTTCACATTGGCAATAACTTCACCTCGAGTAGAAAATAACTTCACTTTTTTGTGAAGTTATTGCCCACTGACGGTGAGCAATTACTTCACCGTAAATTTAGTGAAGTTATTTCCCACCTATAATTTGAGAATTTGTCTATTATACCTGAAGAGGAAATGTGAAATGGAGTTATTTATGAGGTTTTTGTATAATTTCATTTATAACAAAATATAACAATTTATTTTTAGCAATTTATATCGGTGCCGTGAAATAAGGCCTTGCGCCGCAATAAGACCAATTTGGCATTCTTTCACTTTCCATTGATGCTGTTTTCCACAATTTGCCTTGCACCTACTCCAAATCAAACAGTGACCCCAAACGGTGGGGTTGCAGGGGAATGAAGAATTAATTTCCAGCTATCTGAATAATATTGTTGCTTTCTTTCAATAAGTTTTGGCAGTAATAAAGCGTTGTTCATGCATGTAGGTTATTGCAATTATTGCAACTGCAATACATGACGTCTGTCAAAAAACTACAGCCGACATGTAAACCGACACCTGTAAATCAAGAAATAAGGAATTAAATCAGCAAATCCCTTTATAATAAATGCTTTGTCCTGTTCTTAAAGTTAATATATGGAGCACTTACGGCAAGTTGTTTCGTTTTCTTCTAAAGTACACGAATATCACCGCTATATATCCGCAACTCGCAAGTATTTATTAATTCAAAATTTTCGAGACCACCAACGGATAAAACCTCCAATAGTCCGCTTTTCGCATCTAATTCTACTTGCACTCCTTAACAATATTACGGTTCTGCATTACGAGCACTTGCGCGTGAAAATGCCCCCATTCTCGAATAGCGCCGCAATCAAGAATGGAATATTTTTTTTAAATGCGCAGCGGAAAAAATCAAGTAGCAACCTACTCGTCGCATAGGTACGGAGAATAATTATCATAAATTGCGTAGCTGCTCAACGACCGTGAAAACACTGCCGCATTTTCTTTTATTTTTTACCCAACAACACTTGGGTGCTGGCAAGAAAAATCGAAAATTCATTTCCCTGGCTCTCGGGAAAACAAATCGTCTGCGCATCAGAATTAAAACAACATAAAAAGAACACACAACTCTTTGCCTTGCGGCAACCAGGTCACATGTTAAAAGGAAGTTGACATGTTGCAATGGCAACAATTAATTCAATTAACTTAACGAAAGTCTCCTTTTGCAAGAATTGTTAATTGTTTTTGATTTTTGCACGAAACCGAAACACTGCTGTTACCATGGCTGATGCAATCCACTTGAGGAGGTACGTAGCGTGCGTTTCAGTTGGTGGTTTTAATTGCTCTCTTCTGTGGCTCAGCTCAGCTCAGCTATTCGTGTTCCATAACAGCGGCGCATTGTACACAGGTTAAAAATAAATATATTTATCTCATTTCCACAACATTGAGCGAGGATATTAATTTATTAACTGTAAATTACTTAATCGCTTGGTTTGTTGTGGGTGCTTACTTGTGTTTTGTGCGGTGCCGCAGCAGTAGCGATTATCTTGTGGTAAGTCTGCACTGCAGGTGTATATTTATTGGAGGTAGCAGTTTGGCAAGTTATAATTGCTGCAAAATAGGCGAGTTAATAAAGTCTGATTAGGGAAAGGCGCCGCACTGTGGTCCAAATGGACTTCATTCGTTTCAAAAATCAAAAATTATAAATGAATAAAGATAGCGCTATAATTTTTTTTCTGCTAAAAGGCAGTTGCTACAAAAATGGTAAATTACAAGAAAATTGTCCCACAGGGTGTTTCAGAATCGTTCCCTGAAATAAGATTTTCCCAGAAAAAGGCAACAGAATGTTTTACTTAAAAAAAAGTCCCAAATTTTGCGGAGATTCTTATAAGAAAATTTTATCATTTATTCAGGGTAAACAGGGTGTTCTAAAATCAACCAATTTGTTAGATGTTTTATTTTGTCGCGCATCAGAGTATGACATGAAATGTACACTGAAACAGTTTATAAGATAAGATGCGCAACAAAATAAAACTTTTTAAAAATTGGTTCTGAAATAGACATGCACTTTTTTGTATTAGGAGATCTGCAATTATGTGGGACTGTTTTTAAAGTGAAATAAGCATTTTGTAGTAGCTCTATTCGAACCCCAACAAATTGACCAAAAAATGTGTTTTTTTATTTTATTAACTTCCCAGTGGAAGTTCTTGTAATGGGGCCGATTTTGTGAATCGCGGATTTTGACATATCTCCACGTTTCAAGGTCAGCAGAATCCAAATTCAACGTTTTTATAGAGATGTCTGTCCGTGTGTATGTACGTATGTACGTATGTGCGTTCGGAATTATATTTCGCCACGATTATCTGGAGTACCAAAGATGATATTGAAATCGGACCGGGTTTATTCGAAGCGTAATTACGTAACTCAGAACTGATTAAGTTTTCAGCGAAATCGGTCCAGCCGTTTCTTGTTAATAAAAAAAATTACTAAAAAAATAAAGGCAAACTAGCTGAATTTTGAAATTGATGATTTGTACTATTTTTAACTTCCCAGTGGTAGTTGTTGTAATGGGTCCGATTTTGTGAATCGCGGATTTTGACATATCTCCACGTTTCAAAGTCACCAGAATCCAAATCCAGCGTTTTTATAGAGATGTATGTGTGTGTGTATGTACGTACAGTCGCTGGCCAAATTATTAGACGCCCTGCAGTTTTTTAATAGTTTTATGTGTTGCACGAGTTTATATGCAATATTTTTATATTTAAATATACATATAATGTTTTTTTATTTATGTGTTGGATTACAGTGTTAAACAATTGATATGCGAACGTAAACAAGTACAAACAAAGTACACAGAACCTTACAGTGCGTCTAATAATTTGGCCAGGGACTGTATGTACGTATGTACATATGTGCTTTGGGAATTATCTTTCGCCACGATTATCTCGAGAACCAAAGATGATATTTATTCGAAGCGCAATTACGTAACTCAGAACTGATTAAGTTTCCAACGAAATCGGTCCAGCCGTTATTTGTTAGTAGGTACTATTTATTGTCATTTGTCATTGAGCGAATCATTATTACATTGTGCTCCGCTATTTCGTATACATGTAAATTTCTCCGTGTTCATAACAATGCTTGCATTAATATATATCACACTTCGCTGTTATTAACAACATTTAATTCCTATGAACAATATTTAAGAGCATTTTCTAATATTAAATAATTCTTAACTAAAATTTCCCACTAATCGCATAAATCATATTGATCCCACTGGGAAGTTAGTCGTGTGGACCTTGCGGGTCGCATCCAGACCACTTTTTTATTAAAAATATTAGGCGATTTCTCTTTTTTTGACATTTTATTTCATTTACAAACAAAATAACTAGATGTTTTAGGAAAATACAGTTTTTAATGAAATATCCCATAATTGCAAAAGAGAAACTAAAGAATTCTTTTTTTTTTTGATTTTTTAATCTCAAGAACAAAATTGACCAACTTTGAAGTGCTCTATAAATTAACCAAGAAAATTATTTTGTTTACTGTTTTTGAAGCTCTGTTTGTATTCCTATTGGAAATCAAAAAAAAAAAAAAATAACTATAAAGTGGTCTGGGTGCGACCCGCAAGGTCCACACGACTAACTTCCCAGTGGGATCAATATTATTTATGCGATTAGTGGGAAATTTTGAAATGTGGTAAAAGATATGGTTAAAAATTATTTAATATTAAAAAAAGCTCTTTAATATTGTTCATGGAAATTAAATGTTGTTAATAACAGTAAAGTGTTATATACATACATATATTAATGCAACCATTGTTATGAACACGGAGACCTGTAAATTTACATGTATACGAAATAACGGAGCACTATGTAATAATGATTTGCTCAATAACAAATGACAATAAATAGTACAAATAAAGGCAAATTAGTTTAGTTATTTATTTACTAACAAAAAACGGCTGGACAGATTTTCGCTGAAATCTTAATTAATCAGTTCTGAGTTACGTAATTACGCTTCGAATAAACCCGGTCCCATGTCAATATCATCTTTGGTTCTCGAGATAATCGCGGCGAAAGATGATTCCGAACGCACATACGAACATACACACATACTTACATACACACACAGAGACATCTCTATAAAAAAGTTGGATTTGGATTCTTGTGACCTTGAAACGTGGAGATATGTCAAAATCCGCGATTCACAAAATCGGCCCCATTACAAGAACTTCCACTGGGAAGTTAAAAATAGTACAAATCATCAATTTCAAAATTCAGCTAGTTTGCCTTTATTTTTTTAGTTATTTATTTATTAACAAAAAACTGCTGGACCGATTTCGCTGAAAACTTAATCAGTTCTGAGTTACGTAATTACGCTTCCCATGGCAATATCATCTTTGGTTCTCCAGATAATCGTGGCGAAAGAAAATTCCGAACGCACATACGCACATACGTACATACACACGGACAGACATCTTTCTAAAAACGTTGAATTTGGATTCTGGTGACCTTGAAACGTGGAGATATGTCAAAATCCGCGATTCACAAAATCGGCCCCATTACAAGAACTTCCACTTAAGAAGTTAAGAATCAACATAATCTTCGGATTTTTGATTTTTGCAACGTCGTTTGGAATGAGTGCGTCTGTTTACAAGACATTGATTTTTTTGAAAAATAATTCTGTTGCATTTTACTCAGATGATAAGATAGGTATTTACAGTATATCGTTCGATATAATAAAGAAATAGGTACACCTAGAGCTATATCGGAATTATCCCAACTTATAAAATGTAAATGTAACACAGAGCAATTAAGAACAACTCAAGCTGATCTTTAAAGATTCAAAGACCTTACAGGAATTTTTACAACTTAATCTATTCCCCATACACCAATTAAGCGTAAATAGTAATAGAAAACAAAGCAAAACTAACATTAAAAAAAGGTCAAAACTCGCAGATTTATGAACCAAATTAACCGCACAAATGATTCACTATGGGAACGAACTAAAAGCGTTCGTTATAATGACTTTGAACTGTTGCTATTAACCTTTTGAAAGTACTAAATATGCGCATCAAGCACAGCCACTTTGCTTTTGTACTCATCAAATAATTAAGCAAATATCTCGAGGGTATATTTTTTTGTCACTTCGGCTAAAAAGCTTAACTCTGATTGCTCCGCAAATAGTCTTGTCTATCGATCCGCTAAATTGATAAATGAACTATAAAAATAACCTGAAACAAGGCACATTTATTGAACTATAAATATTTACGCTGAATCCATCCGAAATACACGCAACACACCTGCCAATAAAAATTGTAGGCGCTGAGACTAGGTTAAGATCTTCTCTCCAACTACAATTTGCCACCATAAACGCCGGCTTTGTGCAGCTGCTTTACCCACGACTTTGGCAGATTGTGGTTGTGCAATTAGCAATCTAGACTATAATATTCTAATTTTCTGTCACGGATTTCTGATTGAAGCTTCGTTTGACATATCGACAGAGAATATAAGGCCGCTAAACGCCAACGTCATGCTTGTACCTAAATATGCTAATTCAATTCAGATTATTCAGAGCAACGGATAAAAACATACAATTAATTGATATATTGTGATCAGGTATGAACCTGATTCTCTCCTCATATACAGTTGCCAGAACCTTAAACAACATTGTGCCGACAATTTTGCGACCTACGCGGCGGCGGTTTTAAGTTTGCAAGTCACATGCCTCATACCAATAGCCTACATTTTAAGACACCAGAAGAAATCGATTCTATTACCACACCATAATGCGGATTGAGTGATTGGATATTATGTACTTTTTTCGAAATTTTCTGGGTTAGTTTGACATGTGAATTTGTCACGCAATGGCATCGAATCACTTGCAAAAATAAAATGAATGAAATTCGATATTGTTGATTGCAGATTAAAGATATGTTTCCGAGTGTCAGATAAGTAAATTACACATTTGGCCGTGAACGCAAATCAAGTTCAATTGTCCTTGACTGTCAGGTAGCAGGCGAATATGTCTGTTAATTGTCAAATGAAAATTATATACGCATATTATCGACATTTACTACAATAAAACCTTTCACATTCACAAATAACAAATACTACGCTTCAAAAGTTCAACCCAGTTTGATGGAAAGAGATTTGAGTTTTATTATTATAAACTAGATTAGTTTAGAATTGTCTGTCAAATTGTCACAATATGTAGCCACTAAATTGTTGTCTGGCTACTATTTATAACAACAATTACACGTTTTTAACTGACGTCTTAAAGTGTCTTTAGTTTACGGATAACGTTGTTGAGTGCAGGTACACAGTTTTGTCTTCAATTTTTATTTACATCTCGGTGTAATGATGTAATGAGTTTGTATTAAGGTGTTGAATTTTACAATCTTAGGTACTTCCCAGTATAAGCTCCAAAGATGATCCTATGTTATGCACCTACACCTACATGTGCATTGTATACCCCATGCACACGCACAGCGTTGCCGCAAGTGCGGATTTATAGAATTTTGACTCATCGGCAGATTTTCAAAACCCACAAATCTGCAAGGCAGATTCGCAGTTTTTTGTTTCATATTCACAATTTATTGACCTTAGAAACTGAGAACTGATGTTATTTGAAATTACGGATTAAAAAATATTTAGTCAGATATATTTTTATTGAAATGATTTCATGGCAACACTGCCTATGCATGAACATTTCACGTGTATAGGTTAGATTAGGCCAGGTTGAAGTATCAGTCGGCCGAAGCTGATACACTTAGATCCACGTGGTATCACAATGGACCTTTTATTGGGCTAAGTGTATCAGCTTCGGCCGACTTCTTCCGTCTTCCTACTCGTTAACCCGGTTAGAGCTTTAATAAAGCTTAAAAGAATTTTAATTCTAATGTTTATAATATCATTGAGATCTTTGTAAAAGAGAAGGTAGGAATAGTCTCCTTCTCCTCCCCGTCCGAGAAGCTTTTGCAGAAGTCATTTGTATAGACGCCAAGCCTTATTGCATACTTGCCTATTGGACTGTTTTCGGTGTTGACACCAACTAAAGCACCAATGTGCAGCCTATTCAGAGAGATCAAACACCTAGAACTTTTCTGATCCAGCTTTGGCCAAATCTGTTTTGTCGCAAGACAAGTATTACCACTTGTATTATTTAGTTCTCTTTATGGCATCCCTCTTAAAACGAGCATGTAGCAATTGGAATGCCGAAGGGACTTCTATCAGGTAGAAGGTTTATCAGGAAGGGGACAAGGTTCCTTGTTTGGCGAGGTCATCAGCCCCGGCACCCAACACAGGTGAATGTTGAACTGCTCCGCAACCTCCGGGAGAGACGATCGGCAGTATAGGGCAAGGATGGAATTTGTAGAGACAGAATCCAAGGATTTTATTGCGGCTTGACTGTCGGAGAAAAGTTGGATACACTTTGCGGATACCACGTTCCTCTTCAGCTAATATAGAACTCCTTTAATCGCCATAATTTCTGCCTGGAACACACTGAAGTCATTAGGGAGACGAAAAGAGAGGCTGAGGTTCAACCTGTCAGAGAACACGATTTTGGTGTAAAAGTGGATCGATTTATCTTCGACAATGAGGCCTCCTCCCATATTAATATGGGGGGTGGGGGGTTGATGGTGACTTGGAAGTTTTTGTCAAAACGTAGCTGAGGGCTGGTGTAGTCTATTTGCTATTTTCTAAGCGCATATGCACTTCCGTTTCTCGTTAAGTGGTGGTTTCTTTTGAAATTTTCATCCGTTTTAGATGATTGGTACTATTGATAACCCTTCGCATTTTTGAAACGCTTGCAGTAACACCGGCTGCTGTATTTTTGCCGCAGAGTCGCATGAATAGGAGGCAAATCTTAAAATTGCTCTTCGATCAACTGCTGTTGTTGCCGTTTTTTTACCTCCTTTCATGTTTTTTCCGTACGAATCGTTGCTTCTTAAATAAGAAAAGACCACACTAAAACTTCGTCCAATTTTGTCAGCTATAGAACGCCCGGTTAGTCCTTGTTCTTTTAGTAAATCGATTTGAGCTCTTTCAACACTATTTAGAGATTTTGATGTACCCATTTTTCTTTGAAACACAATTAATCAAATAAAATTCACTTAAAGCACTTCAACTGTGGATCTAATGTGTCAACCTCCACAGAATACTCATAAGCAGTGAAAATAATGACATTGTGTCTATTCAGTTGACGCAAAATAAAACTGCATTTTTCCATATTGAATGCTTTGCAAGGGAACCAGGGAAAAAATGGCGGTACTTTTTGAATTATTCTTTCCGATGTATTTTCTCAACATCATAAGCAAACAGTTAGCATCATCAAATGATATATTACGGCGCAAGGTTTTGAAAAAATGGACAAGGTATCTTAGAAAATGTTTGTGCTTATTCAGTTGAAGCGAAGTGTATTATGTTCTTATATGCATTTATTCCACTTCAATAAACACTATTTGTTATACTTTCGTATGTTAGAATTCTCACTAGAATTCTCTAGATACATTTTTTCCCGTTCCGCTTCAATCCGTTTTTTCAATGTGCGCCCAACCAAGCAGAGCGACGTTCGGGAACAATTTTTTAATAAAAAAAATCAATTTGCGATTAACGATAGCTTAGCTTCCAGACGAAGTAGAAAGCTGAGCGATAGCTTTAAATACTTGGAAGAGTGATGCTTCAGAACGAATTTGGCTGTTTTGGTGTTGAAATAGTTTTGTTAACTACTGGAATGCCAAAAAAAATCGTGTTTTTATTTCTTTTTTTAAATCCCGTCTTATCTTTGGGCATATAGATTTCCCACCTTGCTTGATTCTAAATTTCTAGCTCTTGTGGTTTAGGCTGGCCCGTGATTATTCGGTTTTTATACCCTAGCTATTCTAAGGGTATATTAATTTTGACGCATAGTTTGTAACATACCTTAATATTGCCCGTAGACCCCTAAAAGTTACTATATTTATGATTAGCATCGATAGTAATGTCGATCTAGCCATGTCCGTCCGTCCGTCCGTCGGCAAAAATTAGGCCTTTAAACTGGACCTACAGAGCTGAAATTTTAACCATATATGTACTCTCTATGGTCCCGAAATAATCGAACATTTACGAATTTTTGAAATCCGCCCACAGACACGCCCACAAAGTCAAAAAAACAAAATTTTGGAAAAACTCGAATTTTGAGCTAGAAAGCTAAAATTTTTTATATATGATCTATGGCTCCTAAAACAGCTCGGGATATAAAATTTTCAAAATCCGCCCACTGATACGCCCACAAATAAATAAAACAATTTTATTGAAAAACCAAAGTTTGAGCTAGGGAGCTGAAATTTATAATATATACTCTCTAGGGGCCCTTTAAGCTCATGTGTAAATATTTTCAAAATCCGCCCACTACACGCGCACAATTTAAAAAAAAACTTTTTTTTGAAAATCCAAAGTTTGAGCTAGGCAGCTGAAATTTATAATATATACTCTCTAGGGGGCCCTTTATGCTCATGTGTAAATATTTTCAAAATCCGCCCACTGACACGCCCACAATTTAAAAAAAAATAACTTTTTTGAAAATTCAAAGTTTGAGCTAGGGAGCTGAAATTTATAATATATACTCTCTAGTGGCCCTTTATGCTCATGTGTTAATTTTTTTTAATCCTCCTACTGACACGCCCACGATTAAATAAAACAATTTTATTTAAACACCCAAGTTTGAGCTAGGGAGCGTTTTTTCGATAAAATCCTTTAAATGTTATATAACAAAATATGTAGGGCGTTCTTAATAATTCAACCATACTTAGACTTTTGTCACGCCCACTTATGAGGGATAGGAATAAGAATAGGGTATCCAACAGTTCGCCCAAGCGGACTGTAGGCCATCCTTACGTTTTTATATAGAGTTCGATTCATCTAGAGGAGTTCTACCTGGCGATGGCCGAATTCGGAATCCAGCGTGTCTTGCTTCAGTTTCTTCTCTTAGCTCCACGGGTTAAAACTTTCGATTGCTCATTGGTAGTATGTATATTCCTTCAAACGTTGGACAAAACTTCTGTAAAGATCTTGATGCTTTTTATACTCTCATAAAAAGTTATGATGTTCTTATAATTGGGGGATATTTTAACGCTCGCCACTCTGTGTGGAGAGACAGTGTCCATAATAATAATGGAAATATTTTGAACAATTGGTTTAACAGCGGCCCATACCTTAACGTCGAATTCATACCCCCGTACAACACGACATATCCACAATTAGCCTCCTACTTGAATTATTTTTTAAAATTTCTTCAACCCTTAGCCCCGTATGTTTGGCGATCAATCACTCTACGACTTCAACATGTTAAACATTTTCAGAACTGTCCGACCATTTCGAAATCCTGAAAGATTTTTTAACTACTCGTATCTTAGTACCCCAGCCTACATATAGAAGTTTCAAAAATACGAATTAGAAAGCCTTTCGACTAAGTCTTCACAGCCCTCTTGGTTCCCTAGTTGTTCCAGGTGAAAGACACGTAACAAATATAAAAATAGATAGTCTTAAAGTTCACCTAAAGGCATTAATCATTTCTAAAGTGGATTATCATTGGAAAATTATTAATGTTACAGATCACAAGTATCATGTATTTCCGATTTAACGGAGAAGCTGATCGAACTACAAACAATTTCGTTTGTAAAATGAAAAGGACTGTATCGTCCACTTAATAGAGTTAATCCTGAATATCGTGAGCTTCATGCTTGAATTCAGTATTAGGAACAATTATAAGAGAAAATGCTAAATTAGAACGCAACAATTCTTTTACTATCAGGCTGTGAAAAATCAAGCCATCCCTTCAGGACATCAAAGAGAGACAAAGTCACTGTGCGCACATTTTTTTGAATTGATATTTTTAATGGGGTTGGCCAAGAAATCTTGAAAACAAACAAAATCTTGAAACCAAATTTCGACTACAAAATCTCGATTACAAAAATTCGAAAACTTAAATCTCGAAGTTTAAAATGTCGAAATCCAAGATCACGAATATCAGATAAAAAAATAATAATAATAAAATAAATATTTAATTTTTTTATTTTTTTAAAGGAAATATTTAAATAGAATTTTTTTAGAATATACATATTTAGATAGACACGATAAATTAAGCGCCAAATTCCCCACATGAGGTCCATTTACTCGAACCATGTTCGAACTGGATGGGTCGCTTGGCGGGTTAAAATACACCGGACATGCTTCGACCTCACATGCAGGTGCTCAGGGGTCGCCTTTAAGTATCGAATATATAAACAACATTAAGATTTTTTTTTGCCAAAGCAAAAACCTCACTATTGATAGCTGCAAATTTGATTTAGTAAGGGTTCACCTACCAAGGAGTAAACATCAACACCACAAATGACCCTCAGATATTTGGTCCTGTGGTCGAGGAGGGGGAAAGGAGGAGAAGATACAACCGCGAACTCTGTTACCTGTACCAAGATGTGGATGTAGTCCGGAAAGCTGAAACACCTTGACTAAATTGGCTCGGTCAGAGCGAGCGAATGGACAATAATGCTTCGTTTAAAGACCATCGCGGATGCCAAACCGCATGGTCTGGACAACTGGAAGCAGAGTGCCCGGGATTGCGGAGAATGGAAGATACAATCCACGTTGGGAGCCCGTTTAGTAAAGTTAGGTACACATAATAAAAGCCGACAAGATTGAAATACTTTGCTTGTTTTTAATACTCGGCCTGATCTCGTTTTTAAAAATTACATAAGTGTATTTCGCAATGTTTCTGGCAAAATTCCACGGGAAAGTGAATGGAAATCTGCATAATGGTAGCATTATTGGAGTGGGAATGTAGAAGAAATTAACAATTACTGTTGTTCACCATGTTAACAAATGGCAGTCATATGAATCTACCACTAAAGACTTTTTAGTAATTCAGAAATAAAATGTCATCAAGATTTAAATTCAATATACGAATTAAAATGACATCATAATAATAGGTATCTTAAATAGCTTCCCGATGACTGCCGGCATTAAATCAAAATGAACCATTATTTTTTTTTTTTTTTTTAACCAAGTTGCACAATTCCGATGTATCGCAATTACTGTAATTCCTGAAACTATTACTTTCGAAATAAATAAATCTGTAATCCACTCATTAAAGTATGTCATGCACGACAATCAGGATTAACAAATCGCCGATTTCTCAACTTAAATCAACGCGTCCAAGTGTTTGACATGCCTTCAACAAATAAACCCAAATTTAAGTTTTCTTTGTCAATTAATCAATTTCTTTTTCAAGCTGTTGCTACGGTTATATACTTAGTCCAAGGAATAAATTTGCCAGTTGCACAACAAAAGCTCCTTTTTATCGCACCGACAAAAATACAGCGGTATGTAGGTAATTCGCTATTGAATTGTACATATTTCTATTCAAACGCAGATACTTGACGTTTTTCTCCAAATTCACTTCCATTGAAAATCAATTAAACTGGGTAAACAAAAAAATAATATTTCAATTAGAGAAGAGAAAAAATAAGGAAAAAAATTGAACCGCGGTGGCTACTCAAAAGTGTCGAGTGAGGTCAGCTGGTAGTTGATTGAAAAATCAAATTCAAAGCAATAAACAGTGAAAGAATTTTGCAATGACAGTTGCCTTTGTGTCGGCTGTCAATGAAACTTCGAATCACTTGCAAAAATAAAATGAATGAAATTCGATATTGTTGATTGCAGATTAAAGATATGTTTCCGAGTGTCAGATAAGTAAATTACACATTTGGCCGTGAACGCAAATCAAGTTCAATTGTCCTTGACTGTCAGGTAGCAGGCGAATATGTCTGTTAATTGTCAAATGAAAATTATATACGCATATTATCGACATTTACTACAATAAAACCTTTCACATTCACAAATAACAAATACTACGCTTCAAAAGTTCAACCCAGTTTGATGGAAAGAGATTTGAGTTTTATTATTATAAACTAGATTAGTTTAGAATTGTCTGTCAAATTGTCACAATATGTAGCCACTAAATTGTTGTCTGGCTACTATTTATAACAACAATTACACGTTTTTAACTGACGTCTTAAAGTGTCTTTAGTTTACGGATAACGTTGTTGAGTGCAGGTACACAGTTTTGTCTTCAATTTTTATTTACATCTCGGTGTAATGATGTAATGAGTTTGTATTAAGGTGTTGAATTTTACAATCTTAGGTACTTCCCAGTATAAGCTCCAAAGATGATCCTATGTTATGCACCTACACCTACATGTGCATTGTATACCCCATGCACACGCACAGCGTTGCCGCAAGTGCGGATTTATAGAATTTTGACTCATCGGCAGATTTTCAAAACCCACAAATCTGCAAGGCAGATTCGCAGTTTTTTGTTTCATATTCACAATTTATTGACCTTAGAAACTGAGAACTGATGTTATTTGAAATTACGGATTAAAAAATATTTAGTCAGATATATTTTTATTGAAATGATTTCATGGCAACACTGCCTATGCATGAACATTTCACGTGTATAGGTTAGATTAGGCCAGGTTGAAGTATCAGTCGGCCGAAGCTGATACACTTAGATCCACGTGGTATCACAATGGACCTTTTATTGGGCTAAGTGTATCAGCTTCGGCCGACTTCTTCCGTCTTCCTACTCGTTAACCCGGTTAGAGCTTTAATAAAGCTTAAAAGAATTTTAATTCTAATGTTTATAATATCATTGAGATCTTTGTAAAAGAGAAGGTAGGAATAGTCTCCTTCTCCTCCCCGTCCGAGAAGCTTTTGCAGAAGTCATTTGTATAGACGCCAAGCCTTATTGCATACTTGCCTATTGGACTGTTTTCGGTGTTGACACCAACTAAAGCACCAATGTGCAGCCTATTCAGAGAGATCAAACACCTAGAACTTTTCTGATCCAGCTTTGGCCAAATCTGTTTTGTCGCAAGACAAGTATTACCACTTGTATTATTTAGTTCTCTTTATGGCATCCCTCTTAAAACGAGCATGTAGCAATTGGAATGCCGAAGGGACTTCTATCAGGTAGAAGGTTTATCAGGAAGGGGACAAGGTTCCTTGTTTGGCGAGGTCATCAGCCCCGGCACCCAACACAGGTGAATGTTGAACTGCTCCGCAACCTCCGGGAGAGACGATCGGCAGTATAGGGCAAGGATGGAATTTGTAGAGACAGAATCCAAGGATTTTATTGCGGCTTGACTGTCGGAGAAAAGTTGGATACACTTTGCGGATACCACGTTCCTCTTCAGCTAATATAGAACTCCTTTAATCGCCATAATTTCTGCCTGGAACACACTGAAGTCATTAGGGAGACGAAAAGAGAGGCTGAGGTTCAACCTGTCAGAGAACACGATTTTGGTGTAAAAGTGGATCGATTTATCTTCGACAATGAGGCCTCCTCCCATATTAATATGGGGGGTGGGGGGTTGATGGTGACTTGGAAGTTTTTGTCAAAACGTAGCTGAGGGCTGGTGTAGTCTATTTGCTATTTTCTAAGCGCATATGCACTTCCGTTTCTCGTTAAGTGGTGGTTTCTTTTGAAATTTTCATCCGTTTTAGATGATTGGTACTATTGATAACCCTTCGCATTTTTGAAACGCTTGCAGTAACACCGGCTGCTGTATTTTTGCCGCAGAGTCGCATGAATAGGAGGCAAATCTTAAAATTGCTCTTCGATCAACTGCTGTTGTTGCCGTTTTTTTACCTCCTTTCATGTTTTTTCCGTACGAATCGTTGCTTCTTAAATAAGAAAAGACCACACTAAAACTTCGTCCAATTTTGTCAGCTATAGAACGCCCGGTTAGTCCTTGTTCTTTTAGTAAATCGATTTGAGCTCTTTCAACACTATTTAGAGATTTTGATGTACCCATTTTTCTTTGAAACACAATTAATCAAATAAAATTCACTTAAAGCACTTCAACTGTGGATCTAATGTGTCAACCTCCACAGAATACTCATAAGCAGTGAAAATAATGACATTGTGTCTATTCAGTTGACGCAAAATAAAACTGCATTTTTCCATATTGAATGCTTTGCAAGGGAACCAGGGAAAAAATGGCGGTACTTTTTGAATTATTCTTTCCGATGTATTTTCTCAACATCATAAGCAAACAGTTAGCATCATCAAATGATATATTACGGCGCAAGGTTTTGAAAAAATGGACAAGGTATCTTAGAAAATGTTTGTGCTTATTCAGTTGAAGCGAAGTGTATTATGTTCTTATATGCATTTATTCCACTTCAATAAACACTATTTGTTATACTTTCGTATGTTAGAATTCTCACTAGAATTCTCTAGATACATTTTTTCCCGTTCCGCTTCAATCCGTTTTTTCAATGTGCGCCCAACCAAGCAGAGCGACGTTCGGGAACAATTTTTTAATAAAAAAAATCAATTTGCGATTAACGATAGCTTAGCTTCCAGACGAAGTAGAAAGCTGAGCGATAGCTTTAAATACTTGGAAGAGTGATGCTTCAGAACGAATTTGGCTGTTTTGGTGTTGAAATAGTTTTGTTAACTACTGGAATGCCAAAAAAAATCGTGTTTTTATTTCTTTTTTTAAATCCCGTCTTATCTTTGGGCATATAGATTTCCCACCTTGCTTGATTCTAAATTTCTAGCTCTTGTGGTTTAGGCTGGCCCGTGATTATTCGGTTTTTATACCCTAGCTATTCTAAGGGTATATTAATTTTGACGCATAGTTTGTAACATACCTTAATATTGCCCGTAGACCCCTAAAAGTTACTATATTTATGATTAGCATCGATAGTAATGTCGATCTAGCCATGTCCGTCCGTCCGTCCGTCGGCAAAAATTAGGCCTTTAAACTGGACCTACAGAGCTGAAATTTTAACCATATATGTACTCTCTATGGTCCCGAAATAATCGAACATTTACGAATTTTTGAAATCCGCCCACAGACACGCCCACAAAGTCAAAAAAACAAAATTTTGGAAAAACTCGAATTTTGAGCTAGAAAGCTAAAATTTTTTATATATGATCTATGGCTCCTAAAACAGCTCGGGATATAAAATTTTCAAAATCCGCCCACTGATACGCCCACAAATAAATAAAACAATTTTATTGAAAAACCAAAGTTTGAGCTAGGGAGCTGAAATTTATAATATATACTCTCTAGGGGCCCTTTAAGCTCATGTGTAAATATTTTCAAAATCCGCCCACTACACGCGCACAATTTAAAAAAAAACTTTTTTTTGAAAATCCAAAGTTTGAGCTAGGCAGCTGAAATTTATAATATATACTCTCTAGGGGGCCCTTTATGCTCATGTGTAAATATTTTCAAAATCCGCCCACTGACACGCCCACAATTTAAAAAAAAATAACTTTTTTGAAAATTCAAAGTTTGAGCTAGGGAGCTGAAATTTATAATATATACTCTCTAGTGGCCCTTTATGCTCATGTGTTAATTTTTTTTAATCCTCCTACTGACACGCCCACGATTAAATAAAACAATTTTATTTAAACACCCAAGTTTGAGCTAGGGAGCGTTTTTTCGATAAAATCCTTTAAATGTTATATAACAAAATATGTAGGGCGTTCTTAATAATTCAACCATACTTAGACTTTTGTCACGCCCACTTATGAGGGATAGGAATAAGAATAGGGTATCCAACAGTTCGCCCAAGCGGACTGTAGGCCATCCTTACGTTTTTATATAGAGTTCGATTCATCTAGAGGAGTTCTACCTGGCGATGGCCGAATTCGGAATCCAGCGTGTCTTGCTTCAGTTTCTTCTCTTAGCTCCACGGGTTAAAACTTTCGATTGCTCATTGGTAGTATGTATATTCCTTCAAACGTTGGACAAAACTTCTGTAAAGATCTTGATGCTTTTTATACTCTCATAAAAAGTTATGATGTTCTTATAATTGGGGGATATTTTAACGCTCGCCACTCTGTGTGGAGAGACAGTGTCCATAATAATAATGGAAATATTTTGAACAATTGGTTTAACAGCGGCCCATACCTTAACGTCGAATTCATACCCCCGTACAACACGACATATCCACAATTAGCCTCCTACTTGAATTATTTTTTAAAATTTCTTCAACCCTTAGCCCCGTATGTTTGGCGATCAATCACTCTACGACTTCAACATGTTAAACATTTTCAGAACTGTCCGACCATTTCGAAATCCTGAAAGATTTTTTAACTACTCGTATCTTAGTACCCCAGCCTACATATAGAAGTTTCAAAAATACGAATTAGAAAGCCTTTCGACTAAGTCTTCACAGCCCTCTTGGTTCCCTAGTTGTTCCAGGTGAAAGACACGTAACAAATATAAAAATAGATAGTCTTAAAGTTCACCTAAAGGCATTAATCATTTCTAAAGTGGATTATCATTGGAAAATTATTAATGTTACAGATCACAAGTATCATGTATTTCCGATTTAACGGAGAAGCTGATCGAACTACAAACAATTTCGTTTGTAAAATGAAAAGGACTGTATCGTCCACTTAATAGAGTTAATCCTGAATATCGTGAGCTTCATGCTTGAATTCAGTATTAGGAACAATTATAAGAGAAAATGCTAAATTAGAACGCAACAATTCTTTTACTATCAGGCTGTGAAAAATCAAGCCATCCCTTCAGGACATCAAAGAGAGACAAAGTCACTGTGCGCACATTTTTTTGAATTGATATTTTTAATGGGGTTGGCCAAGAAATCTTGAAAACAAACAAAATCTTGAAACCAAATTTCGACTACAAAATCTCGATTACAAAAATTCGAAAACTTAAATCTCGAAGTTTAAAATGTCGAAATCCAAGATCACGAATATCAGATAAAAAAATAATAATAATAAAATAAATATTTAATTTTTTTATTTTTTTAAAGGAAATATTTAAATAGAATTTTTTTAGAATATACATATTTAGATAGACACGATAAATTAAGCGCCAAATTCCCCACATGAGGTCCATTTACTCGAACCATGTTCGAACTGGATGGGTCGCTTGGCGGGTTAAAATACACCGGACATGCTTCGACCTCACATGCAGGTGCTCAGGGGTCGCCTTTAAGTATCGAATATATAAACAACATTAAGATTTTTTTTTGCCAAAGCAAAAACCTCACTATTGATAGCTGCAAATTTGATTTAGTAAGGGTTCACCTACCAAGGAGTAAACATCAACACCACAAATGACCCTCAGATATTTGGTCCTGTGGTCGAGGAGGGGGAAAGGAGGAGAAGATACAACCGCGAACTCTGTTACCTGTACCAAGATGTGGATGTAGTCCGGAAAGCTGAAACACCTTGACTAAATTGGCTCGGTCAGAGCGAGCGAATGGACAATAATGCTTCGTTTAAAGACCATCGCGGATGCCAAACCGCATGGTCTGGACAACTGGAAGCAGAGTGCCCGGGATTGCGGAGAATGGAAGATACAATCCACGTTGGGAGCCCGTTTAGTAAAGTTAGGTACACATAATAAAAGCCGACAAGATTGAAATACTTTGCTTGTTTTTAATACTCGGCCTGATCTCGTTTTTAAAAATTACATAAGTGTATTTCGCAATGTTTCTGGCAAAATTCCACGGGAAAGTGAATGGAAATCTGCATAATGGTAGCATTATTGGAGTGGGAATGTAGAAGAAATTAACAATTACTGTTGTTCACCATGTTAACAAATGGCAGTCATATGAATCTACCACTAAAGACTTTTTAGTAATTCAGAAATAAAATGTCATCAAGATTTAAATTCAATATACGAATTAAAATGACATCATAATAATAGGTATCTTAAATAGCTTCCCGATGACTGCCGGCATTAAATCAAAATGAACCATTATTTTTTTTTTTTTTTTTAACCAAGTTGCACAATTCCGATGTATCGCAATTACTGTAATTCCTGAAACTATTACTTTCGAAATAAATAAATCTGTAATCCACTCATTAAAGTATGTCATGCACGACAATCAGGATTAACAAATCGCCGATTTCTCAACTTAAATCAACGCGTCCAAGTGTTTGACATGCCTTCAACAAATAAACCCAAATTTAAGTTTTCTTTGTCAATTAATCAATTTCTTTTTCAAGCTGTTGCTACGGTTATATACTTAGTCCAAGGAATAAATTTGCCAGTTGCACAACAAAAGCTCCTTTTTATCGCACCGACAAAAATACAGCGGTATGTAGGTAATTCGCTATTGAATTGTACATATTTCTATTCAAACGCAGATACTTGACGTTTTTCTCCAAATTCACTTCCATTGAAAATCAATTAAACTGGGTAAACAAAAAAATAATATTTCAATTAGAGAAGAGAAAAAATAAGGAAAAAAATTGAACCGCGGTGGCTACTCAAAAGTGTCGAGTGAGGTCAGCTGGTAGTTGATTGAAAAATCAAATTCAAAGCAATAAACAGTGAAAGAATTTTGCAATGACAGTTGCCTTTGTGTCGGCTGTCAATGAAACTTCCTTGATTTGCTTTTTGTTCTTCGTATATTGAAATCAATTTCATGTTTGCCCTCATGGTAGGTGAACGAACTTTCGCATGCGACATACTCCTTTGTTTATTTTAACTAAAAGGTCTAGCAAACAAGTACAAAAAATAATTATTTAACACCTGCGGCCAAAAGCAAAGTAATATCTTTTGGGATACAATATTATGTGCTCCAAGTGGGTAGGAAAAACCGATAGATACCAAAAAGCAACCGCATCCAATCATATTACATACTGAGGACTTGAGTGTTGGAAAAGGTCGTGGCAATTTTATTTGGTTGTTTAGCAGTGGCGTGAAAATTCATTGAAAACTTTAACCAATTTCGGAGTGTAAGTCTGAATGATTGATTCAATTCGTTCCATTGGCGCTGACGGCATTGAAGTTGATTGTTTTGTTTGATTATAAGATCAATTTGAATTCGAGGTGTCAACGTTTTTCATACATCTTTTGTAGCAAGCAAGGAATTTGGTAAGGCCATGAGCTGAAGATAGTTCAACAGCACCAGCAAAGTTCTACTCGTATAAAAAATCTGAGTTTGAATGTTTGTCGCTTAGTCATGCGAAAACGACTGAACAGATTTTGATGAACCTTGGAAGGTTGCATCTAATGAAAACATCAGCTATTTTCTTTTGAATCCACCAATTTAAAAAAAAACTTTTCATCGAAGAGGTCGATGGAATTAAGGTCGCATTCGCAAAGCTCCTGTCTTTCCTAACAATTTGCCCATACAAAGTTTTTTGCCGCGCCTAATTTTTTGAAACGTTTTTGAAAAAACCATTGTTTTTCTTACTCAGCTTTTCACTGCATCCAAAATGAAGCTCAGCGAGCTACATCTAATACAGATTTTTACTAACCAAATGCGAACAAAAAAGATTGTGCATGTTCCATTTGTTGGCTTACCATTGGTTGGCTTATTGTTGTCAGTAGCAGATCCGTAGCTAGTAATAGGAGGCGACCACGATAGTGGACCATTGTCGATGGCACGGCCAGAACTAAATGATGGAAAATTCCGAGCTCTTCCGCGATTTTGGTTCGATTAGATTTCCTCTGACATTATTATCAGGAAAATTAAAAGAAAGTTAAAAAGGACCATGCCTTACTGTTGGGTCACCCTATAGTCGACATCATCGATATCAAAATAAAGGAATCTAAAAAGAGGAGAACAAAATTTGAATTTATAGTTGAATTTACTACTGGAAGATTGTAGTTCTATTATTTTAAAACGTAAAAAAACTTACGACACACTTTACCTTACTCGGGAATGAAACCATGGATATTTCAGGCACTGAACGAAATGTTATCATATCTCCAATTCGTCGACTTCCACGAAGGCTTGCGCAAACTGACTATTTGTAAAGATTTTTAATAGGATTCATACCGAATAACAATTAGACTTCTGAAAAAATATCTGATGCGCTCCTGAAAAGTTGTGAAGAGTTGAGCCTTGAAATGAAAAAAACGCACTGGTCAAGGTTATAAGCGTGCAGTGGAAAATGAAGAATCTGTATCCATTGATTATGTACATTCACTGTTATAGCCATCGTACCTCGCACTGTCAGCGTAAGCTATGGCGGTCCAAGCAATTCGGAATTGTCTTGGGATTGAACTTGAGAGCTCATACAAGAACATGCACCGGAGAGCAATAAGAAGAGGCTGATTGGTCTTTGTGAAACAAGATTCATTGAACGACGTATACCATAAGTGGAGGAACTATTCAAAATTATCCACATAGGATTTCGAAAAATGTCTAGGAAATCTTGGTACATTTCAAAAACAGCGGTCTGCATACTTGCAGCACTTCAGAAAGTGGGTTCGTCGTCAGTCTCATAGTTTCTGGCAGACTTTTCAGCTTCGCGCTTCCTTTGGCAGTTCGACTACAAGAAAAATCACGTGATTTTGTATCAGCAGTAAAGCACAAGATTCTGGATGCGCCTCAAGAAGAACGAAAAGATGCAGATGTATCATTAAGCGAAATTTTTAGAGCAGCTCAAAAACTAGCGAAAGACGCATTTGATATGGAACTCAGAGTTCCGAGACTCACAATGAAGCAAATAGCTCGTTCTTACTATCCGACAGGCTCTGTTGAATCGTTCTTTGGTCTTGCTGTTTTTATTCCTTGCGTCGATATACTGATTCAGAATTTGTCGGACAAATTTCAAAACGGAAGTGCAGGAATCCTTACTTATACTCCCTGGATTTGCTGCAACTGAAATGGAAGACGACTTGGATCATCTTGCTCCATACTAAAATGATGAAAAGTTATCAGGAGATAAGCAGTTTTAAAACAATCAAATGTATTATAAGAGTTTTGGCGACTCTTCCGGTCACAACGGCAAGGGTGGAGAGGTAATTTTCGACACTGAAAAGAATCAAAACTTACAAACGAGGCTCTCGAGGTTGAATTTCTTCAGTTCTATCAACGTCATTTGATTGACAATAAACATGTATGTGCGTAATTATTGCCACTTAACAATACACAGATGATAATAAGTATAAACTGGATAGTGCTGATTTAATCAGCGTTAATTGCGTAGTCTCTGGTGTTCACTACTGTTTTATCTGTATTTACAGACTGCATAAGTGTACAGTGGGGTCCTTTTTGGATGAGTTTTCGGGTTTTTTGGATAACCAGAAATGTAAAAATATAATCTTGTTGGGGGATTTTAATATAAACATCCTGGGTGATACACTTGATGTCGATAATTTTTTAACTACACTTTCCTCGTTTGGCTTTGAGTCTGTTATGAATCAGCCTACTCAATATAGCTCTTGTTTAGATCACATTTTTGTAAGGCTTCACAGAAACATTTGTGTTGATTATAAAACTATTGCATATGACTTAAAAATAACTGACCACAGCCTAACTGGTATTCAACTCAATTGCAAGGTTTCTCGATTGAAAAAAAGGATGCCATTGAGATAAAAAAAATTGATTTTGCCACTTTAAGATCAAGGTTAAATTTTGAGTTCTGAGATGATGTCTGGACGACTCTGCCGTAGACCCTTCTGTTGCATTTGATTTGTTCCTTGATAAGCTGCAATTTCACATATTGAATTGTAGTGAGATCAAATGTAAACGAAGTAACAAATTAAAGTGTCTCAAGCAATGGATGACTCCCTCACTATTAAGAAAAATAAAAAAGAAAAAACGACTTTGCCTTATTATCAATAAACATCCGAATAATCACAGACTTAGGAATTATTATGAAAAGTTATGTAGAGAGGTAAAGATCGAAATACCGCTATGTAGAGATACATACTTTCGCAATAGATCGGCAAGAAACCTTGGTAACTCGAAGAGGAATGGCGAGTTGTTAATGAAATACTTAACAAAAATATATCCTATAGAGATATAAGTATTTCAAGTAATAATTTAACTGCCTATAGAAGTTGCTAATTTGTTTAATAACTTTTTTGCTTCTGTTGGTTCTTGTAACAGTGTTTCAAATGACAGTCACTGTGACAACAGTTTAATACAAAGCAGCATTCAACCACAGAGCTTTTTCTTTGATCACTTTACATCACTTGAAGTTTATAAAATTATGATGTCACTTAAACCGTCCAATTCGTCGTCTGTTGATAATATTTCAAGTTTCATATTAAAAAATATTGCGTTTCAAATTTCTGATGTTTTATGTTTTATTTTTAATTTTTGTGTCTTAGCAGGTGTTTTTCCTGAGTCTTTAAAAATAGCTGTAGTGTTACCACTGCATAAAAAATGTGATACGATGAAGATTATTGAAAAAGGAATTAAATCTAGAATATAATCATTCTTAGACAAAACTCATTTCTTTAATGATTCCCAGTTTGGTTTCAGAAGCGGTAGATCAACTGAAAGTTGTTATTAAGTTATTAAAATTATCTGGGGAAATATATAACAGTTTAAATGCTTCTCAAATTTCTTCTACTTTATTTATTGGCATTACAAAGGCTTTTGATATGGTGAACCATACTCTGTTACTAAATAAATTATTTAATGCAGGTTTTAGAGGCTTTATTTATGACGGGTTTGCCTCTTATTTAAAAAATCGTAAGCAAGTGGTAAAGGTCAAAAATGTTTTTAGCTCACAATATTTTTCAAATATTGGTGTTCCTCAGGGATCAGTCTTGGGCCCGATACTGTTTTTAATTTATGTCAACTCGCTCTTCATTCAACCTTTTAAGGGCAGAATCACGGCATTTGCTGATGATACTGCTCTTTCCTATTCCAATAAGAGTTTTCTTGATATGTTTGCCGATGCTAATTATGACCTAGATATACTTCGACGATGGTTTAAGTCTCATAAACTAATCATCAGCAACAAAACGAAATGTATGGTATCAATGGTGTTGTCTGTGAGGAGTTGACTTTATATTATCACTCACCAAGCTTTTGTCGATTTTGTTTGGGAGATGGGAATATATCGTTTGATAATCTGGTAAGCTGTAGTGGCGGTTGCTTTTTAATTAAGCGTGTTGACAGCTTTAAATACCTAGGTATTATATTGGACCATGAGTTTAGTTGGAAGGCACATACGTCATATTTGAAACGGTATTTAAATGGAGTTGTAAGGCAATTATTTTACGTTAGCATGTACTGCAAACTACCCATTGTATAATTGGTTTATAATGGTATCTTAAAATCAAAACTGCAGTATGGAATTTCCTGCTGGGGTGGCACTTATTTTAACACTATAGAACAACTGCTGATTAAACAGAAGCATGCAATACGAATTATGTGTAGAGTTAATCGTAGAACCCCCAGTTTTGAGTTGTTCAAGAGACTCGAACTTCTTCCTTTAAGGCACCTGTACTGCTACAAAGTTTTAAAGATATTTTTTGAAAATTCCGGGTACTATGATGTTAGAGCTCACGATAGTCATAACTTGAGAGTCAATACCAGAAACTTCGTAAATGTTCCAACAATCCACAAAACACATTTTTCGCGTTTTTATTATGTTACTGCTCCTCGTTTGTTTAATAATTTACCAGAAAAACTTAGGTGCGTGAGAGTGAAAACAGTATTCTTAAGTAGTATAAAAAAAATGGCTTGTCTCGTTTAACCATTCTGAAATAGATGCTTTTTTTACACCATTAGTGTAACAATTTTGATGTTTCCTTTCTTTGCTTTAAAAAAAAAAAAAAAAAACTTAATTTAATTTTTCTTTTTTAAATGATCACTGAGTTTTGTTTTCCCCTTCAATAGTTTTTTGTATTTCATTTTTATATAACCGTTAGGTATGTACATTCGCCTCTTGTCATTAAATAGACAATAGAGTGTACAAATCTATTTCAATCAAAAACCTTAAAGCTCGCTATTAAAATGAATTATATTGTACTTTACTCATATGTTTAAGTGTCTTGATATGAAATAATAAAATAAATAAAAAAAAAAAAAAAAATGAATGACAATATAAAAACAGGTTTATACTGTTATTATTACTTTTTAACAACAGTAGGTAGTACATTTTTTGTCCTTCGAGTAAGGAGTTTCAAAATTTGCTAACCGGAAGAGACAGCGGTTTCATAGTGGTGGAAACAGACTTTGACAAGAGCGAGAACTTCCGCTTTTGAAATGGGGTCAAACACATTGAACTTCGTAAGCGAAACAAATAATTTGTGTGCACAGGAGAGACAAATCTTTTCAACAACAAAGAAGAGAGAAAACTTGCTCCAAAAATAAGCATTTGTATGATGGGAAAACTGAAAACATCATCACAAACTTGGTGAGATTTGCACTTCAACCTTGAAATTGAGGTGAGGTGAGGTGCTTATGTGATCCATCCCCGTGAAAATCATTGGTTTTAAAACGTGCGGCGTGCTTCTCAAGTTCGAAGTCGTAGTTGAAGTGTTGATTTATTTCTACCATTAGGTAATTCGCCGTCGGATCTCAACTAAGGTGTCACTCGTGGAGCTGATGTTTACTCCCAGATAGATGAACTCCTTAACTACCTCGAAGTTATTGGTATTACACAACAGTGACGTTTTGTTCTAGGCGGTGGACAGATGTTTTTTTGTTTCTTTCTTTCTTGATAACATGTATTTGGTCTTCCCCTTATTAGCTTCAAGACCGACCAATTTCGACTGTTCTTCAACCGCCGTTAAAGTCTCTAATACGGCACGCTGGGAACGGCTAACGATGTCGGTATCGTCCGCATACCCCAGTAGCTGGACTGATCTATTAAAGATTGTGCCTTCCGTGTTGACCCCTACCCTGCGCAATATTTAATCCAGAACAAGATTGAAGAAGTCTCATGATAGCGCATCTCCTTGCGGAAATGAAAGTTTGTAATAATTCGGAAAAGCTGCTTCCATAATACCTCGTGTTTTCAAATGTCACGCGACACAGCTGGATCAGTTTTGCCGGGATCCCATATTTGGTCATCGCCATATGGACCTCCTTACGATGAATGCTATTATATGCGGCTTCAAGGTCAATCACAAGATGATGAGTCTCGTGTAAGAGTGCGACAGTATTATTAAGAGTCTAATACTGTAACCAAAGAATGACTTCGTCAATAAAATTTACAAAAAAATTATATGACATCATTTTGGACAAACCGATAATATACGAGTATATATATCGTTAGATACCGTGATGACCAATGACCACCGAACTGCCTACCCCAATGAATACTAAAATTACTTGGAGCTATCAGGTGTCCTATTCCACAAGCTGGAGCTGCAAGTAGGCGTCCCAGTTCTTCTAATGCTCAACATCAATGCCCCGGAAATAATGCTATGGTACACAAAGTTGGAAGAAATGTTATTTAAGCCATCATTCTCAGGATACAGCAAAAAGCGAGGACATTTTAATTCTTCAAAATCCCACTTAACTTAATATTCAGATTTAAACGGTTGTTGTTGCCTTTGAAGCTTGCGTTTTCCATAACAATTAATTAGGGTAAAATCCTGAAAGTAGCGGGAATGCATTTGGGTACTCCGTGCTTTTCGCATGGTGAACTTTATGTAGGCTGCTCAAGAGTGTCGATTGCCCAAAGCTTATGTGCTCGCTGAGAACAATAAATCCTTTCTTTTTCCTTTTTTTCTTGAATGAAGTCTACACTCGCATATTGGGCAATACAATTCTTGGGCACGGACGGTTGCTGCTCGAACAAGAATAACAACAAATCCCATTCAAAATATTTGTACAAATACCATTCTCAGCGAATATTTTGGAAACTTTGTTTTAAAATTGTCAATTGCTTTACAAAAATGTGTTTACTAAGAAATCACTCATCTTTAGACAAAAAGATGACAAATGGGAAGATGACTAATCCTACGAATCCGTTAGGAATTAATTACGTATACCTTACATCATCTCATTCTATTCAATGCAACTCAGCTTCGTGATCAACGATAACGTCAACCTTTTTTTGAAGAAAAAAAAATATACAAATTACATCACGAGGAAAAGTTAGATTGATGCCTGAAGCCATCACTATCAACGTAGGTGGCCACATTAGTTTCGCACGATGTACACCGAACAATACCCCATATGCAAGATGCAACGCAGGTAAACCGGAACCTAGCTTAAGAAAAACCTTTCTTTTCTTTTTCTTTTTTCTTGATTTCCTCATAACACTTGGTCTGTAGCTGGAAGCTGTTTATCATGCTCTGTGTGGGGAACAGCATACAAAATCAACTTGACCTTGAACTTGTGTCTTCTTTTTCTCATTTTGTACTTCAATATCATATCACATATCTATACACCACACGAAGGCTATAATTATTATTTTGTTCCCTCTTTTTGTGTTGTGCACAGTGAAAAGTCATATCTCACAGTGCCGCGTGCCTCTGTATCTCTGATTCGTGAAGTATCTCAGCATAATAAATAAATAAAATAAGACAAAACAAAACAGATACTTAAAGGTAAGATCTTATACTCGAACAATAGGCAGCACGCTTTTCACCAGATGGGGTAGGCTTTGCCCTCGTTGAATGGGGGCATCAAATATAAAGGTGAGCGAAATAGCGCCTCCGGGAAAGCACATCGTGGAACACCATGGTAGACTAGTCCATGTAAGGAATTGTCAAGAACAATACGCAACACCATCACCTGGAACCATTATGACCGAACACATGACCATGTGATGTGATACGATTACCATAGTTGGACTCATGCAAACAACACTGTTCCGGATGAAAACGGCAGCAAGGCTGTGAGGCTGTAAAGCTGTGATGCTGAAGCATAACGTTTTAACTTAGTCTGGTCCAGTGAATCATCACCTCTAGGCATACGATGCACAAAAGATGATCCTTTTCGGTATAGATTTCAACTGAACCTAAATACGAGTGCTAATTGCTCTTTGCACCGATGGTGGCCTACTTTAAGTTTTTTTTTTCTGTTTAATATTCAGTTTGCAGTTGTACTAGTGTGTGAGTTCTTAAAGGAGAAGTCTATTACAGTGTTCAGAGCGATGGCTATTCTTAAAGAGTAGAGTTTTTTTTTATTTATTATTTATGCGTACCGTCGAATTAGACAACCACATTGAAATGATGTAATCGATAGAAATGTATAAGTAATTCAACAGGTTTTCTTATACCCTATAACATCAACACACACGCGTTATAATTCAATAAAATATTAGTCGTAGCTCGTAGGTCACCAAATATTTTAAATCAGCAGCGATCGATCTAGCCATGCCCGGCCGATCGTCCCTAACCAATATTTTATCCCCCAAAGTGCAGCAAAGAAGTTTAGGTTTGGAGCATCTATTGGGCTGTTTTTTTCTTCAAGGTATCCTTGTTAGTTTTCTGAATAAAAAGAAATTCATTTCTAAACAGTGATTTGGTTTAAAATGTCAAAATATCAAATACATTTCGTTAAACTATCACGCAGAGAAAATATTTTGATTAAAAATACTGAAATACGAGGAGCCAATAAAATAAATGGATATATTGATATAGATTTCAGGGGAGATTCTCGAAGTTTCGTTGAACAAAAAAAAGTATGCAGGTGGGGGGCCTATCCTCAGTCCATTTCAAGTTATATCACATGGGTGACCTCTAATTTGGAGGTATAACGAACTCTATAACTTTTAAACTATAATAGGCACAAAATGGTTTTGTACATTTTGGAAAAACATATTGGATGCAAGTCTTAAACACTTTGGGTGCATCTGTGCAGCTACAAAAAAGTTTAGGCCGCTTAAACTTAAAATTATAAAAATTTCTTGTTCCACTTTTTTATTTAAAATGCATTTTTCTCAAAATGTTTACTTAATTTTTTTTTTTATAAAATGTTTATCCTTGAAAAGTTTCCTAAAAATTATGTTAAACAACTTTTTTACGTACGATCAACAGAAATTGTAGTAAAAGCCATTTTATCAGACAAAAATGGTCAAAAAAAGTATACTCACTGAATTACTCTTAAAGATTCTTAGATATTTGTTTGTGGTCCTGAAAATGACGGTTTTGGAACAGTTTATCGAAGGTTTATAAGAATTTTTCGAAGTGCCTTACTTCCATATGAATATACTTGGCTTTTAGTACAACTTCTGTTGGTCGTACGTAAAAAAGTTGCTTAACCTAATTTTTAGAAAATTTATTAAGGATAACAATTTCATAAAAAAATACTCTCTCGATTACTTCGAACTCTTAAAAAGACAGTGCTGTAAATGCTCAAACGTTGAGGGGGCGATTTTTAGAAAGTTGTCTGAGATCAAGAAGACCTGCTCATGTACCGAGACACAGGATGAACGCAGGCCGACTGGGGTAGAGTTCTTTTCACTGACGAGCCCAAGTTTTTTCTGCGCTCGGCAGATGGACGCAGCAAAAATTAAAAGATACTCTTCGGGAACAGTCGGCCAGCTGGAATATTTCTGGGGAGTTGTGGGCAGGAGTTTCCATGCACGGAAAAACCGGACTGTGCATAGTGGAAGGATCGTTGAACTCTAGTTATTTCATCAACATGCTGGAGGAATATGTGGCGCCATTCGACAGTATATTGGGGAAAACGTCTTGCTGATGCAGAACGATGCTATAGTCCAAACCTCGCCAAGTGCGTTACTTACAATAAGTGGAAATTGTTATGATGGATTGGCCTATAATGAGCTCGGGAATGAATTGCATTGAACACATTTGGGACCTGCTGGGGAAAAAGATCTCAGCGGCCGGAAATTTGCTCTGATGGAAGAACGGAATAGTTTGGGCGACACCATGGTAACAAATCTTATCCAAGGATCGCCCCGGCGAATACCAGCTTTTATACATGCTTGGGGAGGCAGTAGCCACTACTTAAGGAACGAGGACTCGTTAAATAATACTGAAAAAAACAACAACAAATATTGATTTATGAAGCTTTTGTCCATTTTCCTTTATGTATTTATGTTTTATTGCTAGCTGCATCCATTTTTTCGTGAATTACTTTTTTCATATAGGATATATATTAAAAAAAAGTTATTAAACCCTATTCTAAGCGTTTATTAATGTTGATTCATAGTTTGTAACGTAGGTACCTTAATATTGCACGTAGACCATTAACAATTACTATATTCGTGATTAGCATCGATAGTAATGTCGATTGAGTCATGACCGTCCGTCCGTCGGCACAAATTAGGCCTTTAAACTCGAGTTAGAAAGCTAAAATTTTAACCATATACCCTCTAGGGGCCCGAGATAATCAAGTTTGAATATTTTTAAAATCCGCTCAGTGATACGCCTCCTTTTAAAAAACAAAACGTTTTTTTTAAGAAATCATTGTAAACGAAAGTTCTATCTTTTGCAAATGTATACGTATTTAAAGTCGTTTTAAACAATTCCTTTATATAAATATTTCTGCCATAACCACTTTTAAGGGGCGTTTTTTTTACAAAAACTAATAAAATCCTTAAGTATTGCATAACAAAATATTTAGAGCGTTCTTAAAAGTTCACCCATCCTTTTTCTTGTAACTAAGTTTGAGACTACTAAAAGTTATTAGCTATATTTGTGATCAGCATCGAAAGTTATATCGATCTTGCCATGTCCGTCAGTCCATTGTCAATTTTGAGGCTCTTTCAAGTCGGCCATAAATTTGGAACATACACCGTCTAGGGCCCAATGCTCAAGGGCAAAGATTTATTAAATCCGCCCAACGGCACTTTGAAAACAACAGTGTTACCGAAGGCATCAATGGAAATAAAAGTCATTTCTTCGCAAAGTATGAAAATAAAGTCGTTTTGGGTCCTTTTTTTAAAAAAAAAAACGTTGTTTTATGTAAAGCAAAATATGTACACAATATCCTTCTTAACAAATCGCCCATACTTTAAAATTGCCACGCCAACTTTTCGGGGAATAGGGATAGGCCTTGCAACAATATGCCCAAATGTAGCTTTCGGATCACTACTGAACTGAGGCCAATCATGTGCCAGTGGTGTTGCATTTGTCCGATGCGGGAGTTTTAATGCATGTCCAATTTTTTTTACAATCAGTCAATTAACCAATCGACTTAATCGATATAAGATCGAAATATAATATCCAACTCGGACTCTTTTCAAACAGCGGCTCATAAACAAAATTTTATAATTTGTTTAGTTGTTTTATAATTTGTTTCGCAATTCTGCCGAAGAAATCATTTTTTGACTTGTGCGAATAGCCGCAGCAATGGTCGAAGTTGGCAACACTTTTAAGCTATCTGAGGTCAGTACTCTCGAAATAAATTTGTCCATGATCTTGCAATCTGATAAAAACAAAGACCATACACTTGCGGTCAAAAAAACCTTCAAAATTCACTAGCTATCACTTGGGGATATTTATCTTAGTTTTAGAAGTGACGCTTTAACAAAAAGGTTACAAATCGTTTGCAAGCAGTATGTCCGCCTTTGAATTACGACTAAAAACTAAAAATAAATAAATATCGACATGGTACTTTTGAACCACTCAACCCACATCAAAATGTGACGAATCAGTTCCTTGAAACGAAATACGTATGTACTGTACATAGGTAGTTCTTTTATTTTTACTATCATCTGCTCGTACCTACATATCTCGATTAGATACACGCAAGTAGAAAAAAGAAACCAACATCAAATTCGCAAATAATCATATCCGTCGAGGATTTATTTTTGTATTATAACACGATATAAGGTGTGTTCTGTTTTCTGACACATCCGTCAACAAGGAAGACATGCACAGCAAATACCTAATTAGAATAATATTAGAAACTGCCAGAATAGTATGCCTTTGATGTTTGGCCGTTTGTCCTGAGTATTTGCACCACAAACACTCTTAATGTTTGCCATGTAGATTGGTGACAGCAACCATGTCGTGTTACCATTTGGACCCTCTCGATGACATCAGCACTTCAGCAGCACTCTTGTGTACAGTTCGGGGACCACCAGCCGAAAGATATCTAATAAAAACGTCTGCAGAGAATCAAAAACAAATTTGAATTTCTTAAAAATAAATTTTTCCAAACTATAAACTGGAAATGAATGATGAGAGTTCAGCTTGTGAATAGTGAATTGAAGTTAATTAAAAACGAATTAGAAGGACGAGAAGCCTTTAGATTTGAGATTCGTTTATTTTGTCGATGATGGCTTAAGACCATCCCCTTTCTACGGATTCGTTTGGGATAGTGATGTCATATGAATCGGATGTTTTTTTTTTGTGTTTGTGACAAATTTATGTTTTGCGTTGGAGTATAAGTATGACGGATTATTTCGGAATTTTGATTTATTTATGGCATCTTGCGCAACATAAATATGTTGGTCAGACATTAAAGTGACCGTTTTGAAATTCGTCTGGTTATTCTTGATGTTTGCGGGGGAAGAATATCTTTTGGTGTCTAAAGTGGGGTAGTCGGATAACAGATTTGAGTTCAGCGATAGTTTTGAATTTCTTCGAGTAAATTCTTAGAGTCCTCTGCCTCTCGAATATCGATTTATAGTGCCTTTAAAAAGGTGGCACAGCTACAACGATACCTGAACAAGTTTTTCTGTTCATTTTGTTTAAGTTAAAAAATCAATAAATAATTAAATACTGCTATTCACATTTTACCTCACCTTTACGGCATATCCCTCTTTTTATCCAACAGCGCAAGGTATCTAGGAGTTGTCCTAGATCCTCAGCTGGAAACGAAACATAGAACAACTGGTGAAGGGAGCGTGCATAACCTTTTATGCCTCTAACAAAACCTTAAGCAAAAAGTGAGGACTGGAACCAAAATTGACCCTATGAATGTACAACGCACAATCCTCACACATGAGTCAATAGTATGGTGGCCGGCTCTAAGTAACAATATAACTACAAGGTTCAAAGACCGGCATGTATAGGTACCACAGGTGATCTATGGTCAAAACCGTCAGATGGTCACAGTCTTACAGCACCCCCTACCTCTAAACCAACACATAATAAAGACGGTACAAAAGATCTTTTAGGTCGAAGTACCCCCCCTTATAAATCGCCTTGGCGAGCCAGAATTTAAACACATAATAAACATCACAGCATATAGCGCGATCCAACTCATAGAGCCTGGGTGTTAGACTGCGAAACCCTACGGCCATAGAAATATTCTAGGTTCTCTACCGAGAGAACTGGGATCCCCTTCAATTGACTACATTATTCCCAGAATGATGTCCACAAAGCAATTTGAAGTACGGCTCCCCACAAATTTAGAATGACAAAAGGGACAACAGACTAATGGTAGAACCAAATTACCACAGCAACAGCAACAGCGGTTTTGACAGGCGCCGCAAATATTTTAGAACTGATACTTTCAATGTACTAAAACACATTGATCACAGCGACAGCAACAGCATTCCCAACTTGAGGCTCTTGCTATGCAAACTCTAGTTCTACTAATTTCGCGACGGGGTTTTCAGTTTTCCTAATATTCAAATGCCTATATTTTGAGCGGATTTTCTCTCTTGTTTGTATTCTTAGAGAATTTATCTGTATTCTGCTGCGTGCTGTTGCTATTACTGTTGCTGTGGTAGTCACTGTTATCTGTTGCTGTTGTCAATGTATTTATATGTAAGGATTTCGTTCTAACAATCTATACCAACCGAAGGTTTAAAAATGGACTCTGGAGTGGGTACCGGTATCTTTCCTGAAACCTTAAATATGTCAAAATCCTATAGACTCCCGGATGCCACCAGCATATTCTAGGCGGAGCAACTACCTATACTTGAGGCCTGCCGCCAGATCCAACTACACACAAACATAACGCCGAGGCAAAAGATCACTATACTTATGGACTGTCATTATAGTCATCGCCTCAATCACTTTATCCTCTAAGTTAATACTAGAATGCCGAAATAAGCTAGCCCTACTAGATCAGTTCGAGGTTACCCTGATCTGGTTTCCAGGACATACAAACGTTTACGGAAACGAACATTCTGACGAACTGACCACACAAGGCTCAGAACTCCACTGTTCACTCGTTAAACCAGTTCCTGTTCCGTTTGGAGCAGTAAAAGAGAACATCTCTTCGGAATACCTCATGAAAGCCAACCTCAGATGAGGAAGTCATGAGAAATGTATTAAAAAAACTAATAACTTTCTTAAGCTTTACTTACAGGCTGGATCTAGAAGATCCTCGTCAACAAACGCTAACACCAAGGTTATGTGAGTTTGTGGTTACAAAATGTCACCCAGTGCTAGTTGAATTTTTTTTGATGAACTGCCACACTTTATACATCAAGGCAGGATGAAAAGTTTACGGGCGTAACAGTTTGACATTTAGTCACCTTGCTTTAGGAAATTTTGTCGGCATTAGGTAGGAAAAAGATGGTCAGCTGGCTCTGACAGTAAGTGATAATCAGTGCACAATATTTGTTAGAAAAATTGTCATTATCATCTGCAGTAGGTAAGACAACGTAATTATCAGCTCCACATCTGAAGGAAGATTAGAATTGCTGAACAGGCGGTGTAAAAATTACACTCCTGACCATAAAATAAACTGTATATATTTTGTGTGGGCGCAGTGGCGCAGAAGTTAATGTGTTAGACTAGTAATCTAAGGATCTCAGGCTTAAATCTCGCCGGGCCAAATAACACATAAGAGATTTTTCCACTGCCCCACTTCTTGCGAACGTCTGACAAACATCCAATAGTATCAATTGTTATGAGAAGCTTCTCAAATTTGCCGTTCGGATTCGGCTTAAGGTTGTACGTCCCTTATGGGCTGTTAATGCCTAATATTTATTTTTATTTTACTGTCCTCTGTTGATGATTCAGAATTGAATACAATTTACACCAATTTAAGGGTAGAAGGTAGGTAAAGTGTCTTTCATTAAGGACTTGACAACTTCTTTTTTAAATAAAATGCAAACTACTTAAGCGATTTTATTGGCTTGAATTACTATCAAAGCATTTATGAATGGAATTCAACTTCGTTCATATGTCTACCAGGGGAACGCATGCAGCGGTCGATACGTTGAACCCAATTTTCGTTCAATATTGGCTCTGAGCTCCTCTAACGTCGCCGGCTTGTTTGCATAGACCAATGATTTAATGTAGCCAGATGAAAAAAAAGTCTAGAGGCGTTAAATCACACGATCTCGGCGGCCAGTAGACGGCTCCGTTTCTCGAGATAACACGTTCACCGAACTTAGACTTCAATACCTCCATTGTTGCACCAGCTGTGTGGCTTGTGTCACCGTCTTGTTGGAACCAAATATCACCGTTGTTCATGCAATTGCTCAAAGAAATAGCATTCCAATATGTTTCTGTAGCGAATAACATTGACCGTAACGTGACGGTAATTTTCATTAACGAAGAAAATCGGCCCAATGACGCCACCGGCATGAAAACCGCACAAAACAGTGACTTTTTGAGGATGAAGTGCTGTTTCATGAAGCACATGAGGGTTCTCACCTGTCCAGTAACATATTTTGCTTATTGACAACGCCGTTTAAGCAAAAATGCGCTTCATCGATGAAGATGATTTTGCGATGAAATTCTTAATTTTCTTCCATCATGTCCAGAGCCCAATTCAAGAACGTACGTGGCTTCATATGATCAAGTAGCTTGTAAGGGTGTAGGCCAAGATCCTTACACACAATTAGCCATAATGTGGTCTGGGAGAGTCCCAATCCTTGAGAACGCCGTGAAATTGACTGATTTGGCTGGTTTGCGACGGACGCCTCTACGGCACCAATATTCTCCACACTTCGGGCAAAACGTAATCTTACTGGAACGGCAACATCAAGCAGCGAATATTCTGACTCGCATTTTTTCACTAGACTATGAATTGCTTGTCTACTGGAACGATAATTACGGCCGTTAACGCTCTTAAAGTTGCGACCACCGAATTGGAATTTCGCTAGTAAATTTTAATTATTTGTAAACGTTGTTTCTTCGTGTACTTCAACATGACATTGACAGTTTGGTAATCGGTTTAAGGGTGTGTTCACAATGAAAGTTTGAAGCTGTCAAGTCGCTATTGAAAGACCCTTTATATGTTCCTCTTTATTGAGAGAAGGAATAAATAAATAACTGGAATAACCACTTTGCGTTGCAGACCGAGCTGCATGTTGCTAATATATTCAAAGTAAGCAGACAGAGCGGATAAATTGCGATATCCTAAAAGATCTCATCAGTTGTATTCTTAATTGGAAATTTATTTAAATGTAGACATACTCAGATGAAAAAAACATACCGCATTGAATTGTTCAAGGTATAAAACTTAAGAAAGCCGTGGTGAATCGTTCTCTCGCTGGCCATGTCTTGAATAGTGTAGTGACGTTCTTAAGTGCAGTTTGTTTTTGTAAAGTCTTTATGTAAAAATTGTATTGTGCTGTTGTTGACCATTTTCCATCTTAGTTGCATGTACGTTTAACGAGTGAAAAATAAAATAAAAAAAATAACAGCTGACAAGTGCAAAACACCACAATCCAACTATTACACGACGCATCACATAGCAATCAATTGAGTTCACTTTGTTCTTTTTTCCTTTGAAAATCACAAAGCTCATTTCAAATCAAGTCCATTTCATGTTCTCCTTTTTTCATTTTTATTGATTTTCCCCGGCAAAACTATTACCGAACAAAGCAATCTGGGAATGGCTGATGACAACGTAGAATCGCAGGCGTAGTTTATCCTCTCTACTTGCAAAGAGAAATGGGAAAAAAATCACATCACATCACAAGCTGCAGATTGAAATGAGACATTTTAGCATCGAAAATGAAAGCAGAAACCTTGTAGATTTTCATCACTCCATCCCCAAACCCCAACTCACTCGTTCGCATTGTTCAAGTACAAATCCGTGTGAAAGTCATGTCAGGCACAATTTAAACCAACCACCCACATATCCATTACGTATTGACTTGTTTTAGGGATGCTGTCTAGACTCAGCTGTGTGTGTATTTGTGTCTCAATTCTTATCAATTTGCCATTTTGTTGAAAAAAATCACAAAAATATTTATATTTATCCAACTTTGAATTTAAATCAAAAATTGGCCACTGACACTGTACTCGCACGCTTTTTGGCATAACAAATAATAAACCCACCCAACGAGTTAGTAACTTTTGGAGATGTTTTTAGTTTTGGCCTATTGCCTCTACCCTCCATTTTCATCGATTTTTAATCTTGGCGACAATATAACGATTTGGCATGGAGTGGTTATTTTGCGGACTTTGTGAAGCTTGAGAGGTTGGAGTCAAGGCCGCAGCAGTGACTGGTGAACAAATTTGTTTTGAATTGAATTGACGGAAGCGCTATTTGCATAAAACTCAAAAGTTAAACCATTAAAAAAGACAATTATGGCTATTAACATGATTTAGCCCAATGGAAATAACTATTCAATGCCGCGACCATCTGAAACTGGTTAGGTACTCAAAATGTAAGTTGATACGAAATTTTACATTAGGAAGCTTGTAATATGTAATTTGTTATGTTTTGAAGCCGAAATCTATAAAGCTCTTATCTTGAGAAAATGTTGGATATGAAAAATGCTTAATGAGACAGTTTCATGTAAAAAAACGAAAGCAAATATTAGTTGATGACTTGGGAAAATTGGGAACCTATTGAGCGTAGTTCAGAAATTCATATTCTTGTTACTCGTATCTTGCTTAGGGAAAAAATATTTATGGGGACCTGATAAGAATCGTTGGGGTAAATCCTTTGAAAATCTTAAAAAAAAAACATAAGGAAAGGCCTTGATCTGTTTGAGTGGACTTTTTGATGGTCTCCGTGTTTCCACCCCCAAAATGGGCGTGGCATTGGGTCGTTACGAGTTTTTTTCGTTTTCTAAGGAACAACATTTTTGTCAAAATCGCTAAAAAAAAATAGACGAATCTTATAAAGGACATTTTCGATATATTTTGTGAAGAATATTAGTAAATTCACTTTCATTAACTTTTCTATAAATAAAGAGAGTGTCAGTAGGTGTATTTGCAAAGTCTTTAAACTTCCTCTTTCGAGAATAGGTAAGTTCCAAATTTCAGCTTTCTCAAATTTAAAGACCTCAAGCCGCACTGGACTAGTTCCGTGGTAGCTTCGCCCTCTTCACAAACGTCGCGAAGAAGCCCAGAAAATTGAGCTGATTTGAAGGAGCGTCACCGTTCTAGGCCGTCATAATGGTACAGTCGATTAGGAAAATGTTGCAGAATCCGTACAGACTTCCGGATGAACTCGTTGGGTCTAGCAGCCCAGAGACTTACGCCGTGTTATGTGTTGCCTATAGTAAGCCCAGTCATCGTTCCGGGGCAGAGAATGTAAATATTCGGTCTAAAAGCAGTGTATTTAGTTACTGATGGGAATGTCGTTCCAATCCCGGCGAAGTCCAAGACTAAAATTGAATACAACAAAACTTGGTCTCCCTAAGCATTTTGGACACCACCCGTGGTGAAAAACCCTACAACTGCACAAAAAACTTCTATCCTATCCCTCTATTCTTTCGAATAGTAAGTAGCACCCAAAAGCATGCAATGCAATGCTTCATTGCTTGGTGCTGCTCACTGTTTAATAAAACATGCATAGGCTGTGTTCCAACACTATAAGGGTACTGCAACTTACATTTTATACAAAATTAAAGCGTAATCAAATTATAAAATTATAAAAAATAAAAAAAGCTTTCTACACTGGAGCAGCACTCAGACTCAATACTGGTCCATTTTACTACCAGGAAGGCACACCACTTTTACTGTGTAAATTTACTCGTTTTCCTCAGAAGACGAGTAGGCGCTTTAATGATAAGGAGCTTAGGTTTAAAGCTCTCACCACATCAGCACCAAATATCTGGCACCTGATACGAGCAAGAGGAGGACAATCTATCTTCTAACCCTAATTTCCTTAACGCCCGCTACACAGCGCTAATACATTATAAGGGTATCGAAAAATCCCTTTAGTACGTGTCCATTCTAAAAAAAAAAAAAAAAAAATCACCGAGGACATGTTCCGCAGTGTCATCGCTTTCTCCAAAGGCTTCGCAATTGGTGGTATCGCTAAAGCCTAGCACCTTAAGATGCTTGGCAAAAACGTAATGGCCCGTAAGAACGCCAGTAGTCTGTGTGCAGTCTTTTCTGTTGAGCGACAACAAGAATGCCGCAGATTTTTTACAGACGTCGGGGAGAATTCGGCTAGTCTGTCTGCACCCTGAAGAGTCATGCTATCTGCGATTGTGTTCATATGAAACCCAACCGTCAATGGAATCCCTGACCGGACCGAAGACGCAGGCAGACATAACGCCGATTCAGGTCTGTAAAGATGGAAGTGTTGCCAAACATATGCAACAATAATGCAGATATCCTACAATTATGAACGCGAAATTAGCAGGACAGCAGTATTTTTACATTTATTAACTCACCCTTTGTGCTATGTCTGTCTGTATGTTCCATGTTCGCAATTTAACTACTCAGCAGATCTTCATCAAATGCTTACCACGCCTTCTGGAATTTGACGATTTTTCGAATCTGACCCACTTTTGAGATAGACCGTTTTACCGATAGAAATGAAGGCTGTGTTCACAAAATTGAAAGACAATGTCCTTCTAAAAAGATATTCCATCCAACGGCTCTTGACACACCTACCTTTTTGGGTCATTTAGGATCCAAATAATAAATTGTTGTTCTTTTTTTTATAAATTCTCTTCTATCAGGAAATGGAAATTTATCAATGCGGAACCAAAACCAGTTTTTTCAAAATTAACAAATCCAACCCAGGCTCACTCTGTATTTATTTGCATTTGTATTTATTGCTCTGAAGGCCTTTACGCAGCCTAGATAAAGCGTTAATGTTTGTTTAGTTTTTATTCTGCCTAAAACCCCAGGATGGAGTCCAAGGTTTTAAGCTTCCCCTGAAAACTGTTATGTAGCGCCTTTGTTTAAAAGGGATTCTGCAACAGCCTATTTCCAGTACTACAATCGTCGACCACGTCCAGCACCGTCCGCGCCTTTACACAAACGATCGCTTGGCATGATCTGACAGAAAAAAAGGCATTTGCCACTTGCGCTTGTTTTTAAAAGCAAGCAAGTGGACTTTCTTTCATACTCACACATCATTGCCTACAGGAACTAACCGAAAACACATAACAAACGTTGCCCAACTTGACTGTTGACGCAGGATAAGATCGATTTGGCGACTGTCACCAGTCAAAAAGATGTCAAAGCAAACAGGCCTATCTGAATGAATGAAATATAAAATCGTCCTTATCTTCCATCGAAAAGACTATTTCAATACACACCTGATAGTTGAAAGATTGATGGGAAGCTAAATCATTTTACAAATGAAAACTCTGAACCAAAACTTGCACAAGTATCCAATTTCAAGCAAATGTATCTCCACTATAATACTAATAGCTGCCATTAGGCATCTCTTCACGTTCCGTTTCACCCACCAGTAAACACTGGGGTATATTTTCATTTTCTTTTTTGTTTCAAGTGTCAGACTTGAAAATCCATAAACACTTTATTTCCTTGCTTTATATCACTACCCTTATGCGCACAGCATATAAGGTTAGTTTCACCTTCTGACAACCTATGACAAATGGGCAAATCAAGGTAAGAATTTATAGTCGCCGTTCGACCTCATAACGGAAAAAAATGAACTCCCACAAGTGAAGCATTTTTCCACTCAATATGTAAAGAAAAAATCATAAAAACCTGAACCCATGGATTATAAGTTCAACTTCACGTGAGGGTGAATGTCCTTCAGATTGGACTTTTCCTGACACAGTTCTGTCACAAAAATGATATGAAAAATAAAATAAAAATGTGATAAAACATGTTCTAAAAGGAATATCAATAAAATTCAATTTATACTGGAGAATATTTTCCATTAGGACAGCTGCCAAAAAGTACATTCCGTAGTAAGGATGTTTTGTCCTAATTCGAAGGGGAAAATGGCAGCACTCATCGCGATTGAAAATTAATGAAGTAGAAATACAAATTATATGGCTATCCTTACTTGGTTTACTTGGTATTGTGCCAAGGCAAGGTACTCACCTGAAATGAGAAAAAAAGAAAATCGAAATTATTATCAAGTTTTCAACTCAATTAGCTCGTTCACTTAAAAATGTAACGAATCTGAAATCAAATTTAACCCAACAAAACAACATTATCTTGATACACATAGTACCGGAAATCAGTTCAATCTACAAACTGCAATTATATACGCTTCTGAATGAAGTCTGTAAAATGCAGTAGTAGCGGTCCACTCAAAGATCACTGGTGGGGTTACGTTAAACCCGAATCTAGTTCATGCCTCCAATTTGACTGTCAAACCAGAGATCTATTATAAATGAAATGAAAATGTTTGTCACGTAGGAGCGACGCTTAAGACGGTGCTACATATATACAAATAAAATCAATCCCACTCTGCTGGTGTGGACGGTCAGTCAGCCGCCGCGCCGGTCCGGTCCGCCCGATGACTGTGTATTTGTTTTTTTTGCGTTAGTTAGTAGTATGTATTCACTTTCGCGCAGAACTATAGGTAGATGTAGATATATAATGATGTATACTGTCGTGGGACAACTTATGGCACGTGGTTAACTACTTGCCAGTGTGCAATAGCAAAGGGAATGAGCGAGCGAGCTAACGTAGAGAAATTAACAAAAACGACACCGAGAACGATTTATAATTTCCTGTTTGCGAATGCGAATCCGGAAAGTATAAAGGAAACCGATTCATGAAGGTATTTCACTGTATGAGCAAACATCGAAAGGCAGTTAGAGAAGAAGATGAATTCCCTGAATTCAACTAGCTACATTATTTGTAATTGTAGTCACAAAATGTCAACGTGATGGGTGGTATATGAGTGCTGCATGCTATTGTTACAGGCTTTCTAAAATAATGGTTGTATTTGTGCGAGGATGCTCCCTGTTGGGAATTTACACCTTACCGCAGGACTGAGAGGCCTCACCACGATTAATCATCGCTTACTTTGGGCACAACATAATAAGTTGTACATTTAGGCCTTACTTTACACCTTACAGGGAAGCACTTATGTCAGGTGTTACCAGGAAAGAAGGACTGAAAAACCCAACGTCTGAGAAGCGAATTGGTAATGCCATCGATGTACAAGTTTTAATAGTGGTTGGAATTTTAAAACAGTGGGGGATTACCGGCGTTTGCTTGGCTTGCAAGAGGGAAGTTGAAGAATACAGAGTAGAAGCAGTACATACGCGATTCCAATATCCCTGGAGAGGAGCAGAGTTGAGTGAATGTTTCAGTCGAACCCCAGTTCTGGTCCCATTTTTCGGCTCGGCGGGAAGATAACAAACCGAGGGTAACTGCTTCAGTCCAGACCCCCTGTATCTTATCTAGTCCTAAGTGTGGAGTGCTGATTGAAGTGACTCTTGCAGTTAAACCTCACGCAGTTCTCCTTCTTTGGCAGGAGTACAGGTTGGGATGACTGATCTCAGTCGAATCCGAGCCAGTTGCTCAAAATCCTTGGGAGGGGCCGGTGTGTGGCTACTATGTCTGCATATCTTAATGAGTGAATGCTTCAGTCGAACCCTAAAAAACGTTATTTGAATCTATGGAGAGGATGTCGGAATGGGACGGCTGCACAGTTGAGTTTTGGTGTTTGAGAAAATTGGCAGAGGCACACGAACCACTGCATGTCACGCGCATCGTGGGTGGAGTGAGGCTTGGGTGCTGTCAATAAACAAATAGTCACCTGTCTGCCGATTGGGACATCACTATAGCAACAACTTTGAGATGGAAAGAAGGAATCATCAACTCCAAGATACTGCACAGCAACGAAAAATTACCCTTCGGAAACCGTTGCTACTTCCATTTGGAAATTTTGCTGATGAGTCCAAAACTCCAAGTCCGAAAGACCGAGTGCTAGCTAAACAAAACACCAGTCCTATCTGTTCTGCTTTATGGCAGCGAGTGCTGATGAGTCCAAAACTCCAAGTCCGAAAGACCGAGTGCTAACTAAACAGAACACCAGTCCTATCTGTTCTGCTTTATGGCAGCGAGTGCTGGACGATAAGCAGGAGAGGGGAGCTGATATTGCACTCCACCTGATTTGGCAATTGATTGAACAATGAAAGGAAATTCGACTCCCAGCCCCCAGGTACACCGAACCTCGATTTATAAGACCAAGCAATTGTGGATGCCAGACCGCTTGGACTGGACAACTAGAAGCAGTTTGCCCGGAATAGCAGAGGACGGAAGGCTTAAGTGTCTCAGGCAGAGACTATATACGAGTCGGGTTTGGGAGCCCGTCAAGTAAGTAACCGATTTGAAATAAAAATAAACCAAGAATGTTTCGTCTAAAAAGCCCATCAATGCATGACACTTTTGATCAATATATTTACAAATGAAAACTCATGGCTGGTTAAAGGCTTATACGCTTTTCTGCAAATTTTGTTCACGAACATCTAGAGGTAAAAAAATGCATTTTACAGATATACTCTCATGATGTTAAGTACTGGGTCTAGATCACGTTAATGAAAAGCGACCAAACGATTTGTTTCGACGAAAGTTGTCTCTAAATGACGCTTTCGAAATGATAAATATAACTTTAGTCATAACGATATCATTTGATCGTTTTCATTTTGCGTATTCTGACTTGCATTTCCAAGTATGCTGATGACGTTCCAGAAAACCCATTATATTAAGAAGAATAAATCGAGAAAAAGTTTGTCAGGGATGGACTTCGAAATTGAGCACCAATACGATAAGTTCATTTATTCGAAATCGTTAAACTTCAAAAAACGGTCACACCTTAAAAAATGCACTCCATATTTCATACTAGTCTATAAATCATTTGAGAATTTCCAATAGCAATTGTCATTGAGATTGCAGTGGGCTTAAAAGAAGCGGCCGCGCTTTTATCGGTATATATAAAGAGAATGAAACTACAAATACCGCAACAGCACCTGTGCAAATCTGGCGAAAACAACTTACATGTCATTACGTTAGATGTGTCACTCGCACAGCATGGGATCTCAATGTTGTTGTTATGACAAATGTTGCTGTTGACAAACATTCCAGCGCAGAGTTTGACAGATCCAGGGGTAGGTATACATATTTTTTTTTTGTAATGAGAAACGTTATTATGACACTCAAAGTCACAATCATTTGTTTGTGGACAATTTTATGGAATATATATAATGGCAGCCTTCAATTCAGATTAGTACATCTAAAGCTCTAAGCAATGTTATCTCAACATCCTTGAATTATTCAACTTGTTGTAAAGTTCAAAAAATAGAAAGATAATCGTCTCAAGATCGACTGAGTTCCATTTGTATGCACAAAGACGCTAAGCTATTTTCAATTGATGATGGAGAGCGACCCGATTTCGAAACGAATCTTTTGCTGATTGCAAACCGGCCCTAACAACAAATAATCTTAATCTCTCCCCCCGCATGAATAAGCAATTCCAAGTAGATAATTGAGAAACCAAATACGACTCGAACATACTGTCATATGCATTTCAATTGATTCTGTGCCAAAAGCCTAAATGAATCATCCGTCAGTCGGAATGTCAAAAAATATCTGCCTCTATTTCTGTTTATTGGCCACGCACAAATAAATTGATGGAAGGCGAAAATATGTTCATTCCACTTAAGGGTCCCCTCAGATTGGCGGAAAGTTATCAACTAGCGAAATGCGATCTTCTCAAGCTTCCTCTTTATTGAAGAACCGCACATACCAGCACAAAACGTTCCACAGAATTAAATTATTACGATCGCGTACGCGCGCGCAAACATTGTAATGCTTCCTGTGTAGCACCATACAACAACGCACACATTGCTTTATTCCTCATTGCCTTTCCTTTGTTGGCGCGGCTTTGTTAGCGTCAACACTGTCAAACGTCACAAATAAATTGAGTTTTGTATCATTTTTAAGGTCTGGGTTAAAGAAAATCGAAAGTTTTCGTTTCATTTTCTACTGGGAATAGAACTACATAATTATTTAAAGGTCAGGTGAGGCCCTTTTTTCGTTTCAATCTGTCACTGACTGTGTGTCATCACATGTGGCAGCAATTATGCAATCAATCCGAAAAATGTTCTATGTGGGCACGAAATCAGCTCCACATGGGAATCTCTTACGCAACTGTGTCATTGGAGTCTTTTTGTGTGACTGTCTGTGCCCGTGTCGTATTCACAGCCTGGGATAGATTCTGAAGGTACGAGCATATCGACCACGCACCAAAGACAAACAATTAAAATCGACGTGGACTGTCGATATATCTTTTTATGGCAAGGTTTCTGGGGCGACTTATATAGGATACAGACGTTGGGTTGTCTGCATGTGCTGTGCAGGCTACCAGCCCACCCACTCGTGTATTGGTTTGGAAAATTAAGTAATTGTCAGGGCTATTTAAGGTAATAACCAGAAATTGTGTGTGTTTAGGAATGGGAATGGGAATAGTGGTTTTCTAATTTAATATTGACAGTATTATCAAATACAGTTGGCATCAAGATTGGAAACCGTTTTATTTATTCGTCGTTTTTATTTTATGGTATTTGCTGTATTGTTAAAGATGACTTAGGTTTGTATGTCGTTGAGAAACGTCTTGCAACTTGCCAGTCATTTGATCGTGTCGAAATATCGTCTCCAAATATTATAATTTTTCATCAATCAACCTTACACTTATTTTAATAGAAATTTGTTGTAAAATTACCCATTCTCTAAGTACTAATACGAGGTTTCTACCAAAGCGTAAACCAAATTTAATGGGCAGAAAGAGAGAGAGAGAGAATCGAAATCACCAAATCTATAATTATGAAATTTGGGCAGTAGTTGCGTTTTATGGCGTAGGCACCGATTACTCTAGGTGAGCTTAGGTTTAAATGGGGTGTTAGGGGTATAGATACCCAACCCATACAACACTAGGTACCCGAATAGGCCCGTCGGGCTCCCTGGGTAACCAGAATCTAAATATCAAACGGAAAAAACCTAAGCACTTTCCCTCAAAAAACACACAATTACTTGAAAAATTTGATCAACCTGCTGTCGCTAGTGCAGCCCAATTCTTTAAACTGTAAACAACAAATGATTTTCCTAAAAATTGTCTACGATTGCGCGATATTATCTTATATACTCGCACATTATATGGGACATATTAAGGGCTTGTAGTTCACCGCAGAATCTACTTGTGTCCGTGTTAACCAGCCTGAAACTTTTGACATGTTCCCTCAGAAGACAGCAGTGTCCTCAACTAACATTTTTGTTTTCATAAGCCACAAGAGTCTCATGAGGGTAAATTCAAAACCAGACAGAAAAGTACAGAAACCCTACAATCGACGCACTATACCGACAGAAAAGTAGACTGCTCTCGAGGCTTAAACGGCTGTACAGGCAATTTACTGATCGCAACGACCCGGAGGTAAGGATGCTGAATTCAGAGATCCGAATCCTAAAACAGCTGATAAAAGAAAATTACAAAAAATCTGTAAGTCTGTATTGGGGCAATAAAATTCGGGCAATTAAAACCTGTAGTCCGAATATGTTCCCACAGATAAATAAGTTGTTCAGGAGGAAAGATCACAATGATATTCCTTGTGTTCGAATCTCCCAGACAGCAGAGAACAGACAGACGGTACTGACTGCTGGAATAAGTCCAGAAAGTGTCGCTTCAAACGACGATTTTTTCGTGGTCGAGGACCCACAGGAGAAGGTGGATTTGCTGGGCGCTTGTTTCGAGGCCGTGTATACGGTGAACAATCCTGTTCGCCGTAACCACGACATTGAGAATAGGGCTCTGGTGAGCCACTTCGATCTGCGCACCGAACTTGAGAATTGGCGATCTGAGAATAACGGATTCACCGTGTTCACTGATGAAAACCATGCTAATGCAGTTGTCGCCAATGGCCGAGATGCATCGCACTTGTTCGTGTCGAAGGATGATCTTCTGTGCATCTTCGAGACACTAAAGAATAAAAAGTCGGCGGGGATGGATGGTGTCCCAAACGTCGTATTGAGACACCTGCCTCTGGAGGCTGTAGATATTTTCACCACGCTGTTTAACAATGCGCTGAATAATGCATATTATCCGGCGCATTGGAAGGTAGCTGTGGTACACCCTATCCCGAAAAAATGTAAAGATAGGACGAACCCTGCCAATCTCCGGTCAATTAGCTTGCTTCCGAATATTAGCAAGATCTTTGAAAAGGTTGTCAATAGAGCCCTGTTAAAGTGGGTCGAGGACAATAACATAATTCCGGACAACCAGTTTGGTTTCAGGGCGAGGCATGACACTATTCATGCCGCGTCGAAACTGGTTTCCGACATTCAGTGGAATAAATGCAAGAACCAATGCACGGGTGCTTGTCTGGTTGATTTTGAGAAGGCTTTCGACACCGTATGGTTAGAGGGACTTTTCTACAAGTTGACCAGGCGGGGGATGCACAAACCTTTGCTATATGTAATTTATAATATGCTTATGGGAAAGAAGTTCGTTCAAATGTGGCAACGTGACTTCGAGCAGAGTCTTTCAAATTAAAAACGGTTTACAGCAGGGGGCGGTCAATTCTCCGATCCTGTTTAACATTTACACGAGTGATCTGGTGGGTTCACTCAGCCATGCTATAGCGTATGCCGACGATTTGGTGGCATACAGATCAGGTCCTAAAATCGAGGTCATTAATATCCTTTTGCAGCGTGACTTCGATCAAATTAAGCGATATTGCGACGACTGGAAGTTGAAAATCAACTTTCAGAAGACGGAAACAATCTTGTTCAGAACTCCATTGGCTGGGGCCTCTAGGGATACCAGAAAAAACTGGAAAAAATTGGCCATTATTGGACAAAATGGGCAGCCATTGGCGGTGAGAAGCGCAGTTAGATATCTAGGTATCTGGCTTGACCAGTATCTGTATTTCGATAGACATATAGTTGCTTGTCTTGCTGGGGCCAAGAAGGCTTATGCTCTAACAAGGAGACTGTTTCATAGCAGTCAACTTGACTCCAGAGTGAAGGTCATTTGCTACGTGGCCCTTATAAGGCCGATCATCGCTTATGGTTGTCCATTATGGTTTAATATAGCGCCTAGCTATATGGAAAAGATTCGGGTTTTGGAGAGACAATGTCTTAGGACCTGTCTCCGGTTGTTCCGAACGCCTGAATCCAACTATATAAAATAACTATCCCAACAAGGTCCTATACGATGGGGCTCAGTTGAATAGGATTGACAATTTCCTCATTAAGGTCACTCGAAGGCACGTTGCAAGGGCGATGGCCAGCGACAATAGTCTGATATTTGGGGCTTACTACCCCAATGAAATGTACATAGAGAGTACGCTCCGGTCTGGCTTTATCCCGCCAGAGGCATTTATCCATATTGATTCAAAAGGGCTGGTACAGACGAGGGATGGTATCCCGGTCTTATACCATCGCTACCGCAGCGCGAGAGATAAGCGGCTCCTCCATGACGGGGACGTCGCCAATGCTCATGAGCTCCTCCGTTTTAGTACCGCAATATCGGAGAGGGATAGATTCGACACGGAAAAGCAATTCGCCGAATTTTGGTGGCTTGTTGAGGGGGGAGGGGTCAACATGCCCTCCCAGGACGGTGCGTTACTCTAGGTAACATCCTCTTAGCTTATAAGTTAGATTAAGTCAGCTAGGGCGTTTTTGGGAGAGGCCGGGCTCGCCAACGTGTGGTGGTGCTTCCGGGAGTTGACTGACGCTGTAAGGCTTCAGTCGGCTCACGGCGGCGCGTGTGCACGTTGACGACTGCCAGGCGCTCGGAAAGCAATTGGGATTTTGACCACTTATTGCGCCAGGCAACGAGTGCTCAGAATCCTAATTATAAATAGTTAGAATACGTTAAGTAGTTTAAGTAAGTAGAATAGGTAGTTTGTAATTTGTTTTATATAAAATCTCAATAATGATACCGAGTTTTAGTAAATTTTCTCGAGGAATATATATGTAAGATTAGTTCGTAAAATAGTTCGTAGGCCGAAAGGCAATAATTCTAAGATATAGTTAAGTTTAGAGCGTTCGCATAAGGACCAATAAATAAGAATAAGTATCCTGTTAATTTTAAGTTAGGTTTAATCATTTTTGTCTAGTATGTAAGCAGATATTTATCAATGAATAAAAAAATGAATTTCAAAGTCAAAGGGTAAATTCAAAAAGTTTACCTCTAGAAATTTCAATCTCGAATGGTGCTTGAAGTTATTGTAGAGACCCTTATGAGGTTTTAATCTCACTAAGATACTGCAACTCAACTTAGAAAAAATGCTACCGCCTTACAAGGAAACTACTAGTCTTTTATAAGAGTAGTCTTTTATAAGAGTCGCTAAAAAGAGGCAGGAACTGCAGTTTAAGTAGGCCAACCATATCGTCGCGAGTAAGCAAAGGCAAAGGCAAGGCAACCCGAAATATGTCGTGTTATAAAATGTCTAACCGTAGAGTTGCCGTTAAGAACAAATTTGTCTGTATCCATATCTTCATCGCGCTTACCCATCGTCGCGAGAAAACGAAGGCAAAGCCGCTAAGGCAACACGAAATATGCGGGTTACACAATTTTGGAATTGATTGCGTATGATTTAAGTTCGGTTTTTGTGATTACAGCCAGACTTGTGTGAACGCCTTAGAGTAAATTAAGTGTGGTGAAAATAGTTTACATACAAACAACCCAATTAACAACAGTGAAAAGTTTGTTGACATGTATAGTTATTGCTTCCCAACAAAATCAACGCGCACTAGGGATAAACGATGGGATTGAGCGTTTTCAGAAAGCTAATTACTCGGATGAAATAAAATGTCAATCATACCGAGTAATAAGGTTTAATGCACACCACACAAATCAACAATACCGAGAAGAAAATGAAACACAATCAAAATTAGCAACATAAAATTAACAACGCAATGAAGTAAAGTAAACCCGAGAACTGTCAAAAGCAACCAACATGCCCAGCGAAGATGACAGTTCGATCTCGCTTCAGCTCATGGCAAAGACATTTAAGGAATGTTGTCATCACCTCTAACGTCGGCCGTGAAAATGCATGATGACGAATGGGATATGAGGGAGATGCATATCATCAACAATTACACCAAACCACGCTATCCCAAATTGTAAATAGGTAAGGACGACTGACCACAAAGGAAACAGCTGAGTTGGTACATAAACCATCAGCAGCTTCAAGGGGAGCAAAAATGGTAGATTTAAATTACTCGTCAGCCAACTGTTAACAAATGAAGTTTGTATAAAACGAAAGTTTAGATTCGAGTTCTCATTTTCCCTTCTACTATTTCAGTTCATCTAACTGAACTATTTCTTTGTTCTGCTTGCAACCGCTCGCCTCAGCGCGAGTTGAACCTTAAGTTAGTTCTAAGGGTGAAGCTACTTTACATAAATTTAGTGCAATTTCTGTTTGCTGAAAATGTAATTAAATATTACTAATCTATTGTGTAGATTGCTACTTAACTGATTTTCTTCAGAAGGAATCAAAGCATTTTAATTGGAACATTTATAAAAACAGCAAGTTTAATAAATGCTTTCGTTTCAAGGTAGGTACACATAATGCGCACTTTTTTACGTCTGCAGTTTTTTGTAAGCTTCGGCTTCCCATTTTAAGTTGTTCACGCCACGCCACTGGTATAGGGCTAGAATTTCCATGCATATGTATATTATCTTTTTTGAAAAACTTCAGAAGCAGGGGAACTTATCACGAAATTTCCTTTAAAATGGCATTTAACCATTATTGCATATTTTAATATATTTTACTATACACTCATATTTTTATATAAAATGCATTTTTTCAATAAATTGACAGGTGGAAAACATCGGTTTCAAGAAAATGCACATTTAAACTATGAACTACCTAGTATGGACCTACTTTCATTGGCAATTTGTTTTTTTTTTAAGACTGGAAAAAGGTTAAATAATATGTACAGTGAACTCTGAACAGAGCTTCACTGGAAAAATCGGTTAACTGAAACAAAAAAAAAACTCATATCAAATGATCTTCTCTACTAAAACCTGTTTAACTAATTGAAACCGGTTAACTCAAGGAATAAATTAATAAAGACATGTTAAATAACGAGAAAAAAAATGGCGCACTGATGAGATGTGTTTGTGGTAATCGACTGATATCCTGCACCAACACATCTGGGTAAAACGCCAATATGAAAAAAAAAAATCATGTTATCAAACATTGAAACAATTTCCAAACATATACATATAGTCGAGCTAATTAAGTCTTTATTTCATAATTATTTATGTTATTTTGCTGTGTAAATAAGTTTTTTTTTTCATTTTTGCATTATATAAAAAATGAAAAATGCGCTAAAGATAGCCATAGACTGGTGCATCAAGAAAAATCGTTCCCTAAATCCCAGTAAACTCATCATCGTTCCTATCACTAAAAGGAGGAAATTTTACCTAGATCTAATCACAATAAACGACACAGTCGTAGAGTATTCCGACGAAGTCAAGTATCTTGAAGTAATCCTAGACAAGAGACTCAACTGGAACTCTCACATTAATAACAAAATCACTAAAGCTAATAGAGGTTTATGGGCCTGTCGTCGCACATATGGCAGAACCCGGGGAATATCTCCAAAGATCGTCCACTGGATCTACGCAGTGATGATAAGACCCATTATAACATACGCCTCCATAGTATGGTGGACAAAATCCATACAAAAGTTCGCAATAGAGAAGCTCAAAAAGGTACAACGGCTTGCGTGCCTTGTGAACCTGTCCAACAGCTGCCATAGAGGCAATGACAGGAATTATACCTCTCCACATAAACATTCAAAAAGTGTCGATCCGCAGTGCAATAAGTCTAATACAGTTGAACGAGATAAGTCTTAACGATCATCCGGAACTTAAGACCCTTCTCGATGAACTGCCAGAACATAACATGAACTGCACGGTCACAGACCACATTCAAAAAACACTATGCTTCAATAAACGGTTCTCCACGGAGAACCCAAGAGAGAAGCATGGGTTAGTAATAAACCACCAAACAGCCACAACGGCATAAAGTGGTATACGGATGGTTCTAAAATGGAAACGGGGGTAGGAGCGGGAATATACGGACCAAACAAACGCTACACGATACCCATGGGAAAAAGTCCCAGCGTATTTCAAGCAGAGCTCCACGCCATTCAAGAATGCGACAGCCACATTAATTTGTCTGGTATAAAAGGTGCAACCATCTATATATTCATGGATAGTCAAGCAGCTATAAACGCCCTTAGCTCGCATACCATTGACTCCAAATCAGTCATGTACTGCTTCAATACCCTACAAACACTCGGAGTAAGAAACAAGATCAAATTCTGGTGGGTTCCGGGTCATGTCCGGGTAGAAGGTAACGAAAAGGCCGACGAACTGGCCAGCAAAGGTTCAGAAACACCTTTCATAGGTCCCGAACTTTTCTGCTGCACTCCTAGATCAGCAGCAACGGCAGCAATAAAAAGCTGGGATCATGGAAAATGTATCTATCTTTGGGAAAGCATCCCAGGTCTAAGCAGGGCCGGCCCAACAATATGTGCAAGATGTACAAATGCACAAGGCGCTAAATTCCGGGACGCATTGCTAGGAGTAAGAAAAATTAATTTTACCTTGCGCGGATACTGCCATTTGCATTTAAAACAAAAAACTTGTTTAAATAAGCTCAAAATAGCAACATCCATCACACCTGTGCTGAATTTTTGCACATTAACTCACATCACTTGCAATATTGCAACTTTAAGGAGAATCTAACTCAAAATATGGCGCTTTCTGTAAATCTTGCACAGGGCGCTTGTTTGGCTGGAGACGGCCCTGGGTCTAAGACAGGCCAAACGAGCCATTCGGCCCTTCAATCAAAATGCCAGCAATTGCCTAAACCTAAGCTGTCATGATACCAAAAACTTAGTGGGTACCTTACTGGTCACCATGGTTTAAGATATCATCTTTACAAAATGAGAATAGCAGACTCTCCTGAGTGCCGACTCTGTCTTGAAGAGGACGAGTCAGCTGAACACATTTTATGTGAATGTCCAGCCCTTAATGGAATTAGAAAAAAGATCTTTTTCAGGGAACAAATAAGCCCCGAGGACATAAAGAATTCTTTTACTGGTAAAATTGTCCGCTTTACACGGAAAGTGGAAATTCTATTAGGTTAACATTTTTCGGGCCCATACGGTACAAAAGATCTTTTTAGGTCGAAGTGACCCCCCCTATTAAATCGCCCTGGCGAGGCAGAATTAAAAAAAAAAAGTTAAGAAATCCATGTTTTTTCTGTGGGAAATAAACAGGGCACAGGGAAAGGCTACAGTCCGATTGGGCGAATTATTGGATTCCCTATTCCTATTGATATCCCTCATAAAGTGCATATTTTGTTGTATAAGATTTAAGGGATTTTATGGAAAACTCAAAGTTTTTATTAAAAAAAACACCCCTTAAAAGTGGGCATGGCAGAAAACTTTATGTAAAGGAATTGTTCAAAACGACTTTAACTACATACTTTGCAAATGATTTATACAATAAAAACTTTTTTTTTAAGTGGGCGGATTTTAAAAATATTTACACATGAGCATTCCCAAGAGGGCATATAGAATGTTAGCTTTCTAGCTCAAAATTCGATTTTTTCGATTTCGACGTGTCAGTGGCGGATTTTGAAAATTCTTAAACTTGATTACATATTTCGGGGTCTCAGACTGTAGGTATACGGCTGAAATTTCGGCTTTACATGTCTAGTTCAAAGGCCTAACTCATGCCGTTTTTTTGGAAAAAAAGGGAATTTTCGGTTTGGTTGACGGGAGTTTTGAAAAAAAAAAAAACAAAAAGCGGGAGTTTTGAAAAAAAAAAAACAAAAAGCCCCGCAGCATTGCTGCAGACCAATGTCCATAAAAGCCACTGTGATCCGCTTCGTTCAGTTTCGTTCACTTTCAAGAACTTTAGTGAGTGCGATTGAAATGGGTCATTGCGTGATTCCATTAAAAATTGACTGTTGGGTATACCTCCCCTTGATTATACTCTTTTTTGGCAACAAAAACCGTTTGACAACATCTGCTTAAGTAGCCAGAAGCAATTTAGGGCACTTTTTATTTTGATGATGCTTCTGGTAGCTCTTCTTTCGGTTTTGACACTAGCTTAAGCTCATTTAAGTTCATTATTGTTGGCCCTTTATACTGCAAACGAAAATCAAAAACAAACTATTTTCCCTACGTAAAAACAGCAGCGGCAATGTTGTTTCTTATATTTCTTTCTCATTATCACATCTATTGAACTTTTATTCCTAAAACGCATATCACGGCGACATAATCCGACAAATGGTCTACAAAATTGCATGTTTTCAAATCATGTTAGTGAGTCAATGACCTCTTTGAATTGTTTTTCTTCGACTCTTTATGATTATGAGCAAACACATAAAAAAGTATTTTAACGGTCACTGTCCATTTGACGCGTGTGATACAAAGAGGTGTTAAGTCATTAAAAGTAGTCTCATTCTGGTTTCGGATTAAGGTGGTGATTGATTCTACCTATATAAGCTATTATTGGGTCGATTATAGAACTTGAAGACTTGGAGACGATAGCGCCATGCAATAAATCAATCGATATACAACAGGCGACAAGATATCGAAATACAAATTCCTACAGTTGTTGTGTGAGAACAATTTATTCTAACCTAGTTTCTGCAAAACTTATGCGTGTGCTTCCAGTCAGCCCACAGAATATCCAGAACATTGCCAGACAAAATGACGATATGCGGCATTTAATATGCGCCAATCTTTTAAGCTGAAATCACTTCAGCAACGCGGATACTAAAGAGGCGGTGGCAGAGAGACGTTAGTTGACTAAATTGACCAGACCATCACATTGCTGCCTCCTGGTTTTCGTATGTTGTCATCAGCGTTGTCTTGGTAACAAAAATCTCTATAAGCAACATCGCCATCATCACCATCGTCACTCATTGATTCATTCATTTACTCATTCATACAATTCATTCACAAGAGTTTTTCTATAAACGTTGGCGTCGCTCTTGCGGGGCGATCTGTTGCTGTGTCCGTGTATGTCTGGGATTCTGGTGCATGTCCACCCCATGTGGTCGGACTGCCTTCCGCCGTCTTTTTTTTTTTTCATTAGCATCGTAGACGATGACTCCGACCGAAAAGTAATCTTACTCCTAAGCAAATCTAATTGGATTTGGGAGAAAGAGAAAAAGGAGGTTCACGAGTTGATGATGGATCATCACGCAATTGTTTTGCAGTTATTTCGCCAAGTTCGAAAAAAGGGATTTGCTTAAGTGTTATTGTCTGTATTTGTGGTTTTCCAGGGACGAGTTCAACGAACCAAAAAATCCCTTAAGCTTGATGAAGAACAATTACCTTTCCTTTTACCATGCTGTTTGACGGCAATTTCCGAGACATCTATTAAGTTTTTATTTGATTTGTCTGGCACCGGGCTTTCCATCGGCATACCTGTCAAAATGATGATCGATCAATAGAGTAATCACATCCAATATAGCCCCGCACATTACATACAGATACATACTTTAGCCCTTGAAATGTGTTACCTTCAGAGAAAGATGCCGATAGAAGATACAAATTGATGGACGTTATATATATTTTTGCAGTTCTGTGTGTGTGGCGACAAATATTTCTATGTTCCTCCACGAATACGTCAAGTGAAGCAAATAAGAAGAGAAATTAGAATGAACCAAAGCATGACAGCGACTAAATACAACAGGGAAATAAAGCAGAAAGAAATTTAAATTAAAAAGGTAAACCGTCGACAACAACAATAATTTGAGAACGCATGGGGCAGCATTAGTCAACTGTCATCGTTGTGCATGGAAAGTATCATCATCTTTGAAAGAAAACCAAATGCACGATATGCGGTCTTTGGTGCACTTGTGTTCGCCTGGATTTGGGGAACCCAGGAGGATTAATAACTTTGCGAGATGCTGCAGACGCAGGCTCCATGGAAGCATGCGTACACAATTGCAAATAAGCTTATGAGATGCTGAAATGAGATGAAAGGAATTGGTAGATATTTTTGAACGTTCACTTTGTGTTTGACAAGTTCATCGTGGTATTTTTAAACTTTCAAGATGAATGCAGCCTAATGGCGCAGGTTAGAAACAAGACAGGATACAGTGGTACCAATCTGTATAATGGTGCAGCTGTAGTGTTTGAGGAGCATGTAGTAGAAAGAATTCTGCAATATGTAAAGAAAAAACCTTTCACAGAAACAAGATCCCGATTCGGATATGTGGATGCGACGGGGTATTTTTTGGCAATTTTTTTTTTCAATATGGCAACACTCAGATAGCTGATACCATAATTTTTATTTAGTATTGTTTGGCAAATCATCGCGCAAAAACTTACAACCGATCAGCGATTACGAATTGCGGAAATTTATTTCAAGATCAGTATTCAATGAACAATGTTTACAGAGTCGAATTTTGTTGAATTTGAAGTCGCTGATCTATGCGGTCAAGCCAACTTCGGTTCCAGCCTTAGAAGCCAGCGTCGAGCACACTATGTATTTGTGAGATACAATCTTAAATGATCGATAAAGTGGCCGAAAATTGGAGTTCTTGAATGTAGTACTTAATACGCTCCCATTAATGTCATAAAATCCTCCATTGCTCAACTTGTTTGTGTTTTATTTCAACTTCAAAAAGAAAAACTCTTAAGAAGCTCCCCAAAGTATATCACTTCTTACCTACTAACTTAACTAAGGGGGCTCCTGGCTCTTGGAGTCTCTACCTAGGACACTACAGCCTTCCATCCTCCGCGATTCGTTGTCCAAACCAAACGCCCTAGCACCCGCGATGGCTTTGGTTTTTCAAACGGAGGTTCGGTCTGCATTGTTTGTTGTTTCGAAACTGGGGATGGGAGTCGACTATTTTCTTTGCTGCAGCATAATTGTCCTTTCACTGTATGTGGCAGAGTCAATTAAGTCGATGTGCTTTAGCTTTTTGGACTACATATACAAGGTAGCGCAAAAGTAATCCTCCTATCAGAGAAATGCTATAAATTTTGCGATTGGCCCCTAATGTCAGTTCTGTTTTGACATTTGTGTAGTAAACACATGCGAAATACACGTTAATAAACAATGTTACGCTACACTGCTCCAGAACGCGGAATATTGGTGACTATTAATTTGAGCAATAATTTAAATTACAGCCAAAAAACATCGGAAGGTTATTTTTGCGCCACCTTGTACTTGCAGGATCTGGAATTTTTTACGGTGAAGAGTGTTCTACCCATTTGTTTTGACTAACCGCAAAGTACTAAAAATTCGGTGATTAGGTTTCCATCGCTGCTTCGAAGAGCCCCTGTTAAAACAGCAGTCAGTTAGTTGACTCTTCGATTTCCTGGAGGACTGCGTATATGTCCTCTTCTTTCTACCCAGAATCGTCTCCTCCTCCCTTCTCCCGACTCGACAGCCTTCCTTGTTGCACTAGTTTTGCACTGCATTTGCAACATTTGCAGATATGCACGATCTGTAAAAAAGTTCAGTGAACGCACTTATCCCGTACACCTTATCAAACGCTTATATGGTTGGGCGCTCTAGGCGTGGACCTTTCAAAGATCTTAATGTTATACGTATATATGTTATTTTGTTTGTTTTAAAACAAGATAAAAAAAAACCGCTAAAAGAAATAGTTTTCCCCTGTTTAAGCTTGGATAACAACCGGGTATACAAACAAAAAGCTTTTGTAACGTGAAAGGTACACCTTTCCTAGCATAAATGGTAATCAAGTTTCAAAAATAAATTAATTTCATCTACAGCTTAAGCCAAGCATGCAAAAGTACTCAACGAAAATCTTCCAGCATGTCTACTTCGAAAATCCTCCAATTTCAATTGATTAAAACCAGAATGACAAGAAAAGACCAACGGTTACGTCAGTTTCCGATAATCTTCAATTTCGATATTGTATTTAAATGTCAATGAAACGTCATTTGGCGTCTAAAAAAAGCATAACAACGTCAAGTTATCCAATTGATATTCATCCAACGACAACATTTACAACTTTCGTACCAAATTTGGAAATCTATTCAAAATTTTATAAAAATCTTTAAATTAACTCACGTTTCGGAACTTTTCATAACTTCACCCAAGAGAAGTACTATCCGTAAGTCTGTGATTCAATTGAAAAGCTATTATTAGGTTAACGGATTGAAAGGAAACATTGTTTGGGATGAAAACCACACACTCACACCGTTTAACATCGTCATTGGGGTGAATGAACAAAAATAAAGGCAAGAGAAAACGAAAGCCGTCTATTCTGAGAGATCGCAGTTGAATTGATGCGCCTCCGGAAAGTTGAAACCATAAAGTGGAATTTATTTTTGTGTCCCCCCATCGCCATCATAATGTGAACCCATGCACGTATTCATCTAGCAGCAGAGTGATTTTGATGTATTATCCCGCTTCTTTGCAGCACCCCAGACGTATCTTCAATGTGCCAACGCTGATATTGTTTGTTGTTTTAACGAAATACAAAATCGAGATCACTATTCCAGCCGCGGCAAGGTCGCCCAACCAGATTAAGGAATGAGTTCCCCCTCAACAAAGGTCAGAATTCAATAAGTCTCAAATTTGGAGGGCGTGAAACCCTACCGCAGCATATTACGAGTACCTCAGAGACAATGGATGATTTCCCGAATCTAAAAGGAAAAGAAAAGCAGTGTGAAAGAAAGGCGTACAAATAAACTCGTTTAGAGATGTTAATTTTGTTGTTACGGATAAATCGACGCGGCCTTAACTTTCGTGCGATTGTTGATATTTACAAAACCTTATGCGCACAATATCAATTAGTCAACTGATACTGCCATCGTGATGATTTTGATTTCAATGAAACCCACCGCCCGCCGCGCCGCATCGAGCACAACAATGTCAGCGGGAGACAGCAAGATTGGTTTTGGGATGACATTGAAGTTCAAAATGAATTTTTAATATTTGTGTTGTTGAGTTCTTCTTTTAGGAAAACCCAAAAAAAATCGGGATATGAAATTGGAATGTTTGTTCGTTTTAATTAGAAATACGCTCGAGCTGATAAATGCCAGAAAAACACTCATTGCTTGTCACTGATTGTGGAAATATATAGTGTCAGGTGGAAGTGATAGTGATTTTGACGAAAAGATTACATTTTAAGGAAATTAAAAGTCTGCAATGGTAGCTCATACGTCTAATCACCAATGGGAACCACACTTCTCTGTGCGATATCATATCTTAGGGCACGTCTACAGTGGTCACAAACAAACCAGATTCTCCGTTTCTCGCTTTCAAGGCGCTGGCTCACGCGGACTAAAAATAAAGTTGGGAATGAATAGTAAACTCGCTGAGTGAAGTTATAATAAAAGATAGACGCCTGAAGATGAAACTAAGTTTCGAAACGCGTAGCGCACAAATTAAAACATAAATAACGAACAAAACATAAGTTGTGATATAATTTGATAATAAAATAATAGTATAGACAAATAAGTCTATCTTTTATTATAACTTCACTCAACAGAAAACGCAACTGGAGACAAAAAACCACAAAAATGAGTAAACTCGCTTCCTGCTTTCACAAACTTTTACCAGAATGCATTTTTATTTTTTGTTGATGCCGGTAAACAGTTTTCAAGCGTGTTCTTTTAGTTCTTCAGCTTATTGTGGTCATTCAATCGATGAAAACTACTAACGATTGGCGGCGCTGCGCTGCCGCCATGTTCACTATTATACCATCACTTGATAGAATCACTCAGGCTCAGAATACCGGCTTGCGTGATTCTCGACGGAAAACTGGTTAGCGAGAAAGCGGGAAGCTGGTTCCCTGTGGACGTACCTACCCTTAATTAACTTATTCTTAATTGTCAAAATATTTGCTATGGAGTTATAAAAATCAATTCATACGATTCAGAGATGCCAATCGTTAAATCATTTTTCGTGCGAAGTGCGAAATGAAGGAACTAAAGCTTTAGGTTGGTTGGTTATCAAATATCTTGGACTTTTACAAGAAAAGGGACGGGAGAAACGAGTAGACTGGTGGCGTGACAATCTCTTCAATTGAGTGGGCTGTGGTGTGCACAGGACCGTATTTGTTACTGCGTGACAGCGTATATAGATGGCAACAGAAACGATAGACTGTGTAGCAGTGTAGGTTTGTTAAAATCAATTTATAAAAAAATCATAGTTCCTTCATAAATTGAAAAAGTCTAGATCGAAGATCTTGATATTTTGCACCGAGCTTTATTAACAGACGTACTGAAAAATGGCATTCGAGGTAGTCTTGCGGTCAATGGAGCAGTACCTGGAATCAGTGGTTAGTGCGTTGGACTACTGACCAAGGGGAAACAGGTTCCAATCCCTCCAGTAACCCTTAAAGATTTCCCGCTGCCACCTCTAGCGAAAGTCTGAAAAACATCAAGGAATATAAATGTCTATGAGAAGCTTCTAAAAAAATTCGGAATCGGAGTTAAATTGTAGATCCTTTCCATTTGCGGGAAAAATATAGTTACGCACAAACAAATGGTTGAAGAAGGTAAGCTTTAAGCTCTATATGGGCTGTTATTTTCGAATATATATTTTGCCACAAGGAAAACACGCCGCCAATTTTTATAAATATTAAAAATCAACCTCCAATAAGGCTTTCTGTAAAATTGTATTATTATTTATTTTATTATTAATGGTACTTTATTCAATCATTAATAAAAATTATAAAGATATAATATAGTATACAGTGTACATTTAAGCATGGCTAAGCCGTCTGCCGAGAATTGACAACCAATTATAACAATTATTTTACAAACAAACAAAGAGAAGGATTAGGCTCTATTAATATTTAAAAATCTTCATCTAATATTCTGGTTCTATACCTTAAAGCAGTCTGGCAATAAGAAGTAAAAATTGTATTTATATCTTTAGAGCCGTTTTTGGGAAACAGCCGAAAATCGCTTCAATCAGAGGTTCGAGACCGCGGACCAGTAGGGAGTAGAAAAGTGGGAATGTTATAACATTATTAATCCTGATCATAGTCTTGCTGTTAAATAAGAAGAAGAAGGCTTGAAGTCAAACAGATCTCAAAATTTAAAATATGCCGATAGGACTGCTCCCATAATCTGAAAACAATCCGATCGAATTTTCACACAAATCCTAATTATCGGGCGTACTTCAGTTGCTCCCAAAGTTTCCAAATTGAGTCGAGCCTAGGAGATTCCGAATACTCAGTTCCGCAAATCAAGTGCTACACGCCGTTAGCCGTCATTAGGTCATAAAGGTGTTGGCTTAAATGTTTTGCATCCATAATACCATTTTCTAGACGAAGCCGAAAATCTGTTGAAATTAGATGTTAGAGTTATTCTCTCGAAAGCACATGACGTGTGGCGATAGAAGTGTCTCCCTGAACTACATATTTACATTTATTCAGTGCGTTTCTCGTTATTTTGTGTTTTCAAAATTTCTAAGCGCGCTAGATAACCTATTATTCCCGGGGGCAACCAAATGCCCACCGAAAAAAAACTTAAAACCCTTAATATGAGTGTCAAAAACAGGGACTCCAGAGCAAACTACTGGAGTCCCTTACAAACTTTGCCTAATAGTGACAATGAGGACAGTGAAGCTATGGATGAAATTATTTCAGGCGCGTCTCCAAAAGTGAAAATTCCTCCTATTAAACTCTTGAAGAAATCGTGCGAATATGTTCATAAATTAATAAACGAAATTAACATTTCCGACTATTCAATAAAAAAAATGTCTATTGGCATAAAAATTATGTGCGAGTCTTTTGATTCATATGAGAGTATTATTCTTAAATTAAAACAAGAAAAATGTCAATTTTTTTCTCACGAACTAAGAGGTGCAAAAGCTTTTAAAGCAGTTCTCTATGGATTAGGAACGGTCGATACTAACACGTTAAAAGATGAACTTATCAAGCGTGATCTTAAATGTATTGATATAAAACCAATAACCAAAACATATGAACAATACACCGATACATTCTATATCATCTCTTTTGAAAGTGGTTCGGTTAAGCTAATCGACTTAAAAAAAAATATTCGATCACTTCTGCACACGCAAATAAAGTGGAGCTTCCAACGCAGGCACAAAAATAAAATCACTCAATGCCGTAATTGTTCAATGTTCGGCCATGGAGAGAAAAATTGCAACGTCAATACATATTGCGCTTACTGTGCTGGTCCGCACAAGACTGAGACATGCAACGAAAAACAGCACTTTAAGTGTGTTAATTGTGGTGGTAATCACAAGTCCACCGATATCGTCTGTGAGAACAGAAAAAAATACTTGGAGATGCGAGTAAAAACAGCACACAAGAACACGTCAGTACACAATGCACACTCGCATTCTCACAACAACAACAACCCTCCCACCTTCCAATCAATGAATGACTTTCCCGCGTTACCCCAGCGCGATGTCACAACTCACCCGATTGTCAACAATGCTACCACTTCGAATGCCTGGAAGAATACAATGAATTTCGGTGCGGACCAGCAACGCATCATTTACAATTCCACCAACAACAACCAGCTTTTCACGATGGAAGAACTTAATTCTCTGGTGATGGAGATGATTAGTAAGTTAAGTACATGTAAAACTAAATTTGACCAGTTCAATGTTGTCGCCCAATTAGCTTCTAAGTTTCTGTATAGTAATGTCAAGTAATATGGTAGATAGTCCAATTAATATTGTAACTTGGAATGCTAAAAGTATTCAAAATAAATATATAGAATTCTTAAATGTTTTAAATAGCAAAAAAATTGATGTTGCATTGGTCACGGAAACCTGGCTTAAAGCAAATAAAAAGCTCCCCAGCTCCGAGTACAAGTGCTATCGTCTGGATAATAATGCTCAAAGGGGTGGAGGAGTTGCCATTATGATTAAGAAATCAATTCAGCATAGACTGTTGCCAGTAATTCCTACTAGTCTAATAGAAAATGTTGGAGTAGAGATTAGATTAAGTGATCGAAGGTCAATCTGTGTTTATTGTGTATACTTTCCTGGAAAAAACTCGTCCGCTTTAAGAAGAAATGCCTTTCGAAATGATCTGAGAAAGCTTTTTTCGAGAAATAACGACTATATCTTTGGTGGTGATCTTAACTGTAGACACAGAAACTGGGGTTGCATTAGAGCGAATGTATGGGGAAACATCCTTTCAAACTTGTCAAATTTTTTCCCGTTTCACGTCGTATTTCCGTCAAGTCCTACCTATTTTCCATGTGGGTCCCGTGGTATTCCGTCTGTTTTAGATTTGTTCTTAACAAACACAGTAAATTTGCTTTCGCATCCTGTTGCGTTAGCGCAACTTAGTTCAGATCACAGTCCTGTCTGCTGTAAAATATTGCGCTCCTGTGAAAGAAGGGAATTGTTTGTTTTTGATTTAAGGAAGGCTGATTGGGGTCGTTTTAAATCACAGTTAAATAACAAACTAAGCAACGTTCCATGCAACTTGGAAAATATAACATCAGTTGCAAATGTTAATGACAGCTTAGACAAATTTACTGAGGATGTTTTAAGTGCGGCTGAATCTAACATACCCAAAGTCCCAAAGCAAAATAATAATGCATACATGAAAATTCCGGATTATATCCTCAATTATATCCGCATTAGGAATTCCCATAGACGGCAGTGGCAGAGGTATCGCCAACCTATGCACTACGATCTTATGAAATACTTCAATAAAATCATAGCCACTGAAATTTTATATTATCGCAACAAAGAGTGGAATAAAACACTAAGCACATTAGATACAAATTCGAAACCTTTTTGGAATATTCTTAGAATCGTCAAAAATAGAAACAGACAAATTCCCAGCCTTCGTGTTTCGGACAAGGCCTTTCACACAGACAATGAAAAAGCAGATGTATTTGCCACTTCATTTGTGTTAAACCACGAAGTTTCTGTTAACCTAGGCGATGCGGTTACTAATCGCTTAGTGAGTGAATCGTCCTCAAGAGTTATGAATGAAGAAGCTGTGATGTCTACAACAGAATATATATCACAACAAGAAGTAGAGGATATAATTAAAAGTCTTCAAGTGAAGAAAGCGGAATCGATAGATGGTATAAAAAATGTCTACTTAAAGAATTTACCGAGATCGGGAAAGAATTTTTTAACATATATATTTAATTCCTGTATAAAAATGCAATACTTCCCAGATCGCTGGAAGATTGCCAAAGTGATACCCATTCCCAAGCCGGGCAAACCATCTGAAGACCCTAGTAGCTACAGACCGATAAGTCTTCTTAGCAGTCTCAGCAAAATCTTTGAAAAGATTCTAAAGAAAAAATTACTTGTGTTAATTGAGGACAAGAAACTGTTTCCCAATGAACAATTCGGATTCAGAAGCCATCATAGTGCCATTCATCAAGTCTATAGAATTAACAAATATGTAAAAAGTAAAAGGTCAGAACATAAATCAACTGGTTTGGTGCTTCTAGACATTGAAAAGGCGTTTGACTCTGTGTGGCATGATGGTCTTGTCCATAAAATGTTGTCTTTTGGCTTTCCGTTGTACATAGTTAAAATCGTTCGAAGTTTTTTGACAAATAGACGTTTTTGCGTGTACATTAACAAGTATTGCTCTGAAATGAAATACGCTACTGCTGGTGTTCCCCAAGGCTCAGTTTTGGGCCCAATTTTATACAATATATTCACGTCCGATTTTCCAAAGCTTCCCTCCTGTGAGTCAGCAATTTTTGCTGATGACACAGGTTTATTCTCGTCGCATGAATTTGGTCTCACAATTGAGACTAATCTGCAAAATGCAATCGAGATATTACTCAATTATTACAACAAGTGGAAAATTAAAGTTAATACTAGTAAAATGCAAGCAATTTTTTTCACCAGAAAAAGAAAAGCTTGCTATTTACCTAGTAATCCACTTAACGTCAGGGGAGACTCCATAATTTGGCAGTCATATGTCAAATATCTGGGAATTTATCTGGACCAACGGCTTACTTATAGAGAGCACTTTGCGAAAACAAATCAAAAAATTCAAATTGCAATCAAAATGCTCTATCCATATATCAATAGAAGGTCTGAGCTGAGCCTTGGGAATAAATTAATATTATACAAAGTGATATTTCAAGCAATACTATTATATGGTTGCCAAGTATGGGACGATTGTGCAATGTGTCATAAGAAAAAGCTGCAAGTAACGCAAAACAAATTGCTCAAGACGATGCTTAATCTTCCTCGATACCACTCCACACTAAACTTGCACCTTCAGGCGGATGTTGAATTGATTTCTGATAGGCTGTACAAACTAAAAGAACGTTTTTTGAATAACTGTGATATCCCAGATAATCCACTAATTAACCAACTAAAGGTGTAACTGTAATGTACGTATCTATATATATGTTATTTATTTTTTTTTACAATATATTATATTCTACATGTTATTTATTATTATATGTTATTATTTATTACTATTTGTTAGTATTTATTATTGTTTGTTATTATTTATTATTATTTATTTTTATTAACTGTTATTGTTTATTTTTTACTTAAAATTATTTATTTTATTTATAATTATTTATTATATTCTACATGTTATTTATTATTTTTTGTTATTATTTATTATTATTTATTATTATTAATTATTATTAATTGTTATTGTTTATTTTTACTTATAATTATTAGTTTCTTACTTTTTGTTATTTATTTTATTTATAATTATTTATTACCTTTTTTGTTTTTTTTTATTTTTTTTTTTTTTCTTTTCATAAAGGTTTTTCTCGTTGGTTTCCTTTAAAATACAGTTTCAAGAAAAATTGTAAAAACGTAAAATGTACAAAAGACAATGCTTCAGTAGAAAGATAAAATAAGTACTATATCAAATCTCTGTGCTTCTATTTGTAAATTGGGCGATAACCTATGTAAATTTTATAACGAATAAATGATCTATCTATCTATCTAGATGTTAATTAGTGTAATAGCGATAAGTCTTTATATGAAGCATGAGGCCTTAGCGCTGCAAAACTTTTATTTGGTCCTGATCTATGCGCCTAAAAATCGAACGCACTAAAGCACAAAGAAAAATATTAGGAGAAACTGGGGCTAGTTGGCCTTGGTGCAAGTTAACCAACGGCCTATAACTACGTGAAATGCATGCCCAAACTTGTTCTTACATTCACCACACACAGCAACCTGGGGACCTGCTTAGTTTCACTTTGGTTCTTGTCGTAAGTGCACGCCGTTTCGATTTGGAAGGGAAATTTTTCACTTCTTTAACTTTTTTATTTACTCTTATTTTCCTCATTCCGGCCTTTTTTATGTGTCTAGCACCGAGATTTTTTGGGATATAGAATACTTATGTATTGGTAGATACATCGTTATTTGTTTTTTTTTTATTTTCTAGTTCGCGAAAAATCTTGTTGGTTAACAGAGGATCAACCGGGGTTATTTGACTCCTTTTTATCGGGGTTAGTTGACTTTATTTGTTTGGGGGTTTAAAGGAAATGCGGACCAAGTCAACGAGAGAAATGACTGAAAACTGTCTGTTGGAACGTAGGCATAGTATAGAAAAAAGAGGCATAAGCTCCATTCACAAAGATCAAGCAATTAGAAAAAAAAAACTTTGCAAAGGTATGTACACTACGCAGGTTGAAGAAGTATGAAGATGTACGGAAGTTAAAGAAGAAGAAAGAAGAAAATTCTGTCACTCGAAGCAGTGAAAGCAAGAGTGAAGAAAAATTGGCATATGTCAAAATCAGACAAATCTTTCCCGACGAAGAAAAATAATCATTTGTTGAATATTGGAAAACAGCGGCAGATATTAACTATTCCAACTAAGGAAACTGGCATACGATTTTGCTCCGAAAATAAAGCCAAAAAATCCTATTTCATGGACTTAGACTGTTAAGACTTCTGGTGAAAAAGTAGAAATTTCTTAAAAAGATATCCAACCCAATCTTTGAGAAGTCCACAAGCAACCAGTTTGTCAAAAGCAACTACATTAATAAATTTATTGTTTTTTGCAAACCTACAAATGGTTTGTGAGCGTCTAAAATTACATCCTGAATGCATTTGCAATAAAAATGGAACGGGTTTCACAACAGTTCATATAACGGATCGGGAAGTTTCTCGCCATGAAGTTAAACAAGTGGAATAAATGGCCTCACCTTGGAGGTGACGATAACTGCGTTTGTGTCAGCTTTTTTTTTGTTTTCACCCGAGTCACCTACAAAGAGTTGTTTGTTAACAGAGGACAAACAAACAAACATTTCCATATAAGTTTTTATCTTTCAATTTTTGTAAGATTTCAGTTTGATACAGCATGGGTCAGTTTCATATAGGATTGGTCTACAAAGAACGGTGCCATACCGTCTTAATATCAATCCTGCGAAAAAAATGGTAGTACCATTCATAAGGAACGACTTCAGAGGCTTAATGAAATTCGTCTTTCGGGCACGATATTGATACGAGTCAATGAAGTACAGTTTCTAGACAGTAAGCACCTCTGGCGACAGCACACATAGGATATATCCAAGAAGGCCAGCAGGGAAGGCATGGGGATGCAGTTCAAGCATCCTGCAATGGATGTACATTGACGAAATGAACAAGTCTGGTCACGACAAGAGAGACCCTCAGTAAAGTACTAAGATTGGCGTGTCTGTGCATCACCGGATCAATGGATAGCTGCCCAACCGCAGTCAAAGAGGTGCTTTTGGTATTGACTCCTCTACACCTCATGTTGATGGACAGGTCAGATAGAACAATTATTATGATGATAAAAAAAGGAATAGGAGGAGAGAAATGCATCGGTTCAAAAGAACAAGATGATTTACTCAAAAAACGTCCACTCCTCGCTTTACCTAAGTATGAAAGCATCATAAATTTATCATTTTAAAGAATTTTCAGATAAGGCTTAGCAATAAGGAAGAATGGAGAGACTACTTATAGACTGATAGACTGAGCAACCACATAACAAAGTGGTACACAGAGAGCTCGAGAATCGATGAAGGAACTGATGCAGGAGTGTTTGGACCAGCAACTAAGCACTACAAATCCAGACAGGTGCGTTCGGATTAATCTGGAGAAAAATTACAGAAATTGCAACATAGCAATAATATCTGACAGCCATAAAGCTACTTGAAACCTATGTCATCAAGTTAAAACTTGTGTGGAAAAGCAGACTGAACCGATTAGGCAAGAATAACAGAGTAACCAACTGCTGGGTGCTTGGCCACGTTGCCGTTATAGTTAATGAGGCAGCGGTTTTCCTGGCGAGGAAAGGGGCAGCGGAACCCTTAATAGGGCCTGAATAATTCTGCAAGATAGAAGAACACACTCTACGCAGAGTTCAGGGAACTGGAAAAAGAAGCAAGGGCCAGAATCTTTCTTAACCTCCAAGGTCTGAGACAAGCTACAAACAACAATCTAAAGAGATTAAAAGCTTGCATCAGCCTTAACAGGAATAACCCGATTCTAATAGGCCTCCTTACGGGGCACTGCAGACCCAAGGAGCACCTGAGGAAAGTAAATGGGTATATCAGTGGACGGACTCTGCGGATCCTGCAGTGAGAGCGCTAAAGCTCCAGACCACATACTGAAATCCTGTGAGGCCACAAGAGAATACGATATTTGGCCAAACAGATAGGGACACAGAATAGAAACTATGGATCCGCAACATATTCTCAGATTCGTCAAGGAAACTGAACTGGATGCTGTGCTCTAAGGTGTGTAACCTACTAAGGCTAAGTCAGAGCAAGACTCAAATACCTACAATTCGTAAAAGAAGTGTATCTACAGGGTCTCCAGAAGAGGATACTGACCTCTCCAAGGTATAAGCAGAGGACACAATAGGCCATAAGGACGCAGTGTAGGTACTACACCCTCAGTGTTATTTTTATTATTATGGGTACACTTGCCCCATATCATGAGCCTACTTACCCCGGTACCAGTGCAAGTTGACCCACTGGATTTAAACTGAAGGATGATTATTGATTTTTTAAAGAAGTTTTAATTTATTGACAACATTTTGAGTCAACTAACCCCGGTCTCCCCTATTCCAGTCAATAAAGGTTGCTACACTTCTATCGATGCGGCACGTAGGTAAGGTTAGGTTTAGGTGCCTGTCGGTAGACTTAGACCAATTTATGTTCATTGTGCATTATCTACCTCAACTCTGTAGATGGGACTGGCCAAAGACACGCGGTTGTTCTCAAACAGTCCCCCATCTACGTATTAGTCGGCCCCAACGTCGTTTAATTCCGGTGATCTGACGAGAACCGATTAACTCGACGTGGTATGGTCGTTGCGGCACGTAATGAAATGACAACAAAGCCACTAAACAAACCAAACGAACTTTTAACAAGAGAAAAAACAGCAGATATTCGCACTGGGCTTCTACAACCAGTCGTGGCTGCAAAGTTTTATGTTTGACACCAAAGAACGTACAGTTATATAATTAGGAATCCAAGTGGCGGACAATAAATGTATACTCTCAATTAGGATTTCAGACCTTAAGTACTCGCTAATCAGTCCAAAGTATAACAGAAGCAAATCCTACAGCTTTTAGATTCCTTTGAATTTATGTAAACTAATTTTAATCCTAAACAAATTATATTTAATCTTAAAAACTATGCAATTAAATATTACACTCAAAGAGTCACACCCCCCTCGTCGCCCTACCAATCTCAAGGCCGTTTTCGGGCGGCGAATCCCAAAAACATACCACATAACAACTGCTGCAGAATGTTGTTTCGTCAATCAATTAACACCATTCGATAACACTACTGGGTAGCTATATGCAAAAAAATATGACATTATCGGCTGCCTGTCAATGAATCATACAAACAAAAATGCCAGCAAAACAAACGCGTGACTTCACAACACTTTGCGGAATTAAATTGTCTCACACCACCCCCTTAGACACGCAAATTTTGTCTGGCGAATTCATCACATTAAAAAATAAACAAAAGAAAAAACTGAAAATTTCGCCGCAAGCCAAGCCACAATTTCATAGGTCAAGAACTGGTCGAAAATTTGGATAGTAAGAGGTACAATTAGGTGGCGGTTTCATGTCGTCTCTTAATAAAATATTATACGTGACAAGACGTCGTTTAAATATATTCACTATCACTATGACTCGCGTACACCTATTCGTTTAGGGCCGCCAGGTAAGCAACGCCAACAACTATGATCATACATTTTGTTTTGGGGCGGAAAATCAATAAACTTTTCCATGACTGTGGAATTTATAAATATTCACTAAAAATCCATGACGCATAGTGCACAGCTCCTCTTTGGACAGAAGAGGACTAACTTTGACTCATATTTATGACACGAGCGCCGGAACGACATTCCTTTTTATTTTTAGGATAATAAAACTTCTGACGAATTAAAATATTACAAGTCATTTTATTGTTGCAGAATGTGTTGTGTCGTCTGGTTGTAGTAGGGATGAGATGGGAGAACTAAATTGATAATCGCGTGCAACAGAGCGAAAGTGAAAATAATAGTTTATCCTCCCACCGCACACGGGGGATGAAAGGCTATTTTGCTAGCACTAGCACTAGCAATCATCAAGGCTTTAAGCGTCATGGCCGCCAGACATTGGGTGTGTGTTAAATAACATCGAAACTATTGATTTGCGTTTAGATGGGTATCTGTAGCGACGAAACTAGTAATTTAGACGGTTTTTTCTGTTTTTGGTTTTGACTGTAAGTGCTGCTCTGAACGCGCGCCGTCTTAGTGTTTTGAATGAGAAAAATATTTGATTTTTGTATTTCGCTGGCGAGTGGGCGATGACATTTTCTTAGCTTTCGACTGAGTTGATGGCCTTTTTTGGAAGCTGTGTTTGTGTGGGGGTTCTTGGTCAAATTGGTTTGTTGTATTTTGGTCTTCTCTGAACTGGAATTAAGTTACAATTATTGGACTTTTTTTTATGCAAAAATAGCCGGCGAAAAGTGATTGGGTGGATTGTGGATGGCCTTTAGTCAGAATTATTAAGCGCTTGACATTCATGCATTATAGATCGGTTTTTTAAAGTTATTTTAAATAAAGTACCGTCTCACCAAAGGTCCAGAGTTTGATTGGTACTTAGTTGCGGGGTTAACGAAGGCTCTTCAATCCTTTGATCCTTAAAAAACCTTCTGAAGTAACTCAATTTTTGACTTTGTATCTACACCTACATTATGTAAATGGCCATGCTTCGGAGCGAAGAGGAAGGAAGGAAAAAAAAATCCATACAAAAATAGGACCTACGCAGTCTCCCAGTTTAGGAAAATCCAAGAGTCTAACGATCGGAACAACGTCCGAAAGTTTTATAACAAGAAAGCCATGCAACTGTGGCTTGAAGATCGGAATGCATCTGTCCGAAACAGTCAGGGAAACCTAGTCACAGAAGCGCATGGAATAATAGATATGTTTAAGCCGCAGCTGTGGAGAGAATGATATCCAATCAGTGAAAAACCAGTAGAGGAAAGGTTGGCCTATACCCTTTTCACACCGCATCAAAAACTGACTTTTCGCGTAAACATCCGAAAACTTTATCATAAATAGTTTTTCAGTCTTTGATGAAACCACAAACTTCCTAAAATCGTAAGGTGGTTGAAGCAAACATACGAGTACCTTTTGGATCATTAAACACATTCGAAAAATACGCTGACTGAATAGCTGTCACAATAACATTAATCACCCCTATCGTAGAATCCGTCGGACCTGAGATTCACTTCACTTATTCGATTCACATGAACAGAAAATTGCTATCGTGGGATCCGTCGGATACTCTCCCTTACCGACCACTATTCAAAATTCAATTGTGACAGCTCATTTCAAACACATTTGTTTTGAAAAAATTAAATTCAGTGAAAATAAAATAAAATAATTCACGTTACCGACATGTGGATGGTTCACGTCTGCGGATTGCACGATGCAAATTGTTCACTATTAGCGGATCGTTCCCCCCGACGGATTCCACGATAGGGGTGATTATTTTTCGTTGTTTTGATTCCAGTCGTTATTTGTGTTTATTTGTGTTTTCGATTTTTAAATTAATTATTGAGATGTCTAAAGAGATGGAGAAAAAATTATATATGTACATATAAGACAGATCGACAGATGGAGCTCGAAATATTCAAATGAGTTTGAACACTTATATAAGTAAATAAATTCGACAGAAATTTGTTTGTCCGTAGTCTACACACACAGCTTTTGCAAAAGTGATTGAAACGTCAAACAAAACCCAGAAAGAGTTCGGTGTGAACGAGTTCAACGAGTTTTCGTAAACTTTTTGTAGAAAACTTAGTTTTTGGTTCGGTGTAAAAAGAGTATTCGATATTAAAAGCTTATAAACAACAAAAAGGCCTCCGGATCTGAAATTAACCTGCGGCAATGAAAGTCCTATTCTTTTCAAAGTATGAATACTAAGTTATTCTCTTCAATTCCTGCACACACTTTAGGGACGTTTTACCAAAAACATTGTTCTTTCGGCCAATTCATTAAAAAACGTAAAAACAGTTATATCACCCCTATCGTGGAATCCGTCGGATCTGAGATTCAGTTCACTTATTCGATTCACGTGAACAGAAAATTGCTATCGTGGGATCCGTCGGAAACTCTCCCTTACCGACCACTATTCAAAATTCAATTGTGACAGCTCATTTCAAACACATTTGTTTTGTAAAAATTAAATTCAGTGAAAATAAAATAAAATAATTCACGTTACCGACATGTGGATGGTTCACGTCTGCGGATTGCACGATAGGGGTGTATATAAAAAATATGTAGACAATATCCTTCTGAAAAAATCACCCATACTTAGATGTTTGTCACGCCCACTTTTTGGGTAATAGGGTATCCAACAGGCTTTCTTCGCAGATTATACAAATTCTAATTGGACAAAATTCTGCATTTTTGACATTTTTAAAAACCAGAATTCTGTTTTTCAAAATTCTACATTTAAAATGTCTGTTAATCGTGTTGTCTATTTGAAAAAGTGCGGCAATTAATCAAATCCAGTTGTATGTATGTGTATAGTGTGTTTTAGGGCATTTGAAAGCTATAACAAAATTATCACCCCTATCATGGAATCCGTCGGATCTGAGATTCACTTCACTTATTCCATTCACGTGAACAGAAAATTGCTATCGTGGGATCCGTCGGATACTCTCCCTTACCGACCACTATTGGTGATTAGGAAATTCAATTGTGACAGCTCATTTCAAACACATTTGTTTTGTACAAATTAAATTCAGTGAAAATAAAATAAAAACTGCGGATGTCAAATGCATGGATAGATTCGATCCGTTCGTTTTCCACGATACAGTGAATTTCATTCACGTTACCGACATGTGGATGGTTCACGTCTGCGGATTACACGATGCAAATTGTTCACTATTAGCGGATCGTTCCCCCCGACGGATTCCACGATAGGGGTGTATATCGTAATTTTCAAGTAAACAGATTGATCAAATAAGACGAGCCTAGAGCCTGTCTCAAAAAAAATAGATTGGGATCGTCTCAGTTGGTAATATCATATTCAAAACATAGGGAAAGGTTACAGTCCGCTTGAGCGAACCGTTGCATAAACTATTCCTTTTCCTATACCTCAGAAAGTGAGCGAGGCAAAATCTAAGTGCATATGTGTGAATTGTTAAGAACGATCTAGAAATTCTATTCCACAACATTTAAAGGATTTTATCGAAAAAATAAAGTTTTTGTAAAAACCGCCCCTTAAAGGTTGGCATGACATAAAACTTTATATGAAAGAATTGTTCAAAACGACTTTATCTACATACTTTGCGAAGAACAGGACTTTCATTTACAATGATGTTTTCAATAAAATGTTTTTTTTAAATAGTGGATGTGTCAGTGGGTGGCTTTTAAAATGATTTACACATGAGCATTAAGGGTCCTAGTTCAAACTTTGGTTTTTGAATAAACCGTTTTTTTTTTTAATTGTGCTCTTGTCAGGGAGCGGACTTTAAAAGTCTTTAAACGTGGGCATTAAGGATCCCTAGAGAGCATATATTAAAAATATATAGCATCCTACTTCAAGCTTTGAGTTTTCGATAAAACTTTTTTTTTAATTTTTTAAAAAATCTTACACTTGATTATTTCAGGCCCCTAGAGAGTATACGGTTCGAATTTCAGCTGTCTTGGTCGAGTTTAAGGACCTAATTTCGACATTGCTATGCATGCTGATCACAAATATAGTAACTTTTAGGGTCTAAGGGCAATATTAAGGTATGTTACATACTAGGAATCCAAATTAATATACCCTTAGAATATATGTAGTATAAAGAGCAATCCTACGAACTCCGATATAAAAGCAATATATCAATCAACGTTTCTATATAACCACAAAAGAGAGGCAGGCCTCAGGCTCAGCGACGAAGTAATGCGAAATCGGGAGGCCGATATTTTTTGATGCCAAACCGGACAATTATGGATGCCGTGAAGTGGTAGGGATATGACCCCGCAAGTCTAGATCATAGTCTCGTCGGAAGAAGAAGCAGAAATCCAAAATGTTAGCTTGGTGCACATTAGGAAAACCTGAGCCAAAAACGCCCCGCAAATGAAACCTTCCTCTTCCTCTTAATTTATTTGTATAATGTACGCGCACTAAAGGGATTTTTGAATCCCTTATAATGTAATAGCTAGACAGAGCGGGGCAAATTAGGGTTAGAAGATAGGAAGAGATGCCGATGCACGTTGGTTTTAAATGTTTGTAGATTATAATGTGTAGGAAAAGTGGAGCGGGGAAGAGCATTCCACATTCGTGTTGTACGGCTAAGGAAAGATTCCTTGTATTTCACTGTACGCCCGAATACAGGATTAAGGGTAAACTGCTGCGCATTCCTTGCACAGCGGGTATTCTTCTTCTTCTTCTTTTTCTTCTTCTTCTTCTTTTACTGACGGTATAAGAAACATAAGGTAAGGCGTGCAAACTGTAGGATACCCATATTGATATTCCCTAAAGTGGGAGTGGCATTGTCCATTTTTGAACGTTATATGTTTCTAACAAAATAACCAAAATTTTAAAATTTTGTCGAAACGCTTCAAAAAGTGGGCGTTAAAAAAAATATTGTTAAGGCTTTGTTTAAGAAGGACATGTCATTTTGCTCAAACTGTTATTTTGGTTTTTGAACAATTAATCGTATGTGGCAAAAAAACCTTGTATCAGCGGATTTTGTTGATTTTATGGCAAAAACGATGTTCATGTCAAAAACGCCCCCAAAAACATTGGTATGGGCGAATTGTTAAGAAAGACTTTATCTACATACACAACACTTGATCATTTCGGGCCCATATCCAAATTTCAGCTTTCTAGCTCGAATGTTAGAGTCTCAAAATTGGTGACAGACGGACGGGCGGACAGACATGGGTACCTCGACATAATTTTCTATGCTGTTCACAAATACATACATGTAGAAACTTTTAGGGGTTTACGATCAATATTAAGGCACGTTGCAAACTACGAGTCAAAATTATAATACCCTTAGGATAGAGTATACATATTCGGTTCCTTTCATTGTCGGCATAAATAGGACTCGGCACATACTCGTTTGTTTGCATGCAAGTTTAAAAAACGAGGCGCTTGGTCATGGGATGTATGTGATTAATATTCACTTATGCATATTGCGGTAGCCTTTTCGCTAGAAAATCGGTGGGCTGTGTGACTTCAACAGATGGTTTGACTATGTACTAACCTTACAAAGTGTACAAGGTTTTGAATGACTCAGATAACAGAAAGGAATCAATTCTCTACCAACCCACTTATCGAACAAACTTATTGCCAAGGATCGGAAATGATGTCGCACAAGTTTGTTGTCCAAGTTTGTCTTCGGTTTGTAACCTCCGTTCAATATACATCAAACTCGGTTAAGAAGAACCTTCACCCTCTTTCATTCACTCTCTCACTTTGATACTCCCATATGAAAAACTCTTCGGTACCTTAAATAGGCGTAGTGCTGCTCATAGCCTCGATAAACTAACTTTTTTTTGGTTCGAATTTAATTCAAGTGCCTACGTAATGCTGTGGACTGTGTTGTATTGTAAGTGTGTGCTGCTGGTAGGTACTCGAAAGAGGAAACAACGTTTACAAGACTATGAGTCACTTTTCTAAAAAAAAAAAAAAAAAGTAAAAGAAAAAAAAATAAGTGATGTTCCTAAACCGCTTTTGACACTTACCAGTTGGCCGGCAGGGTGGCGGCACTAATTTTCTGCTGTTTAGCTGAACATTTCTCAATTCGTTCCCGACACATTTCCACCGAAACTACTACTTCACTTCTGATAACAGCAGACTTTCGACTATGTCTCTGTATTTATTTTCATATGAAATTACGTTATGTGCTTTGTGAAGAGGAAAATAATAAAATCATAAGTTGTGATTTGATAAGAAAAGGCAACGTTCGTTTCGTGCCCAACGATATGTTGCTCGATTTGATTATGTATTTTATGAACCTCAAGTGTGGGTTGTAGGAGATTACATATTTGACGGCAAATAAAACACTATTGTATGTATTGTTTTGCTTCGTTATCGGTAGATACTTTTGAATTCGACTGATTCTTTGCACTATTTTTAAAAGTTCAAGAGAACTACATATTTCACTTTCCCAATCATTTGGAATTTTGTATTTTGTTTTGTACGGAAAAATGAAATCCACTCGCAAGGAAAACAAATCGCAAACTCCCGTGAGCACTCAGAGACTTTTATTCGGGTCTTCGTTTTCAGAATGGAGAATGAATTTTCCTCTTTTATTGCGTGTAGTGGTGAATGTTTTTCCTTCTTTTTTTCATTCCGCATTTGACAGGTTGTAGTCTAGCAGTCGTTGTCCTGTCAAAGGGATGTCTATGAGGCTTAACTGCGCATAGTCTATGAGAACGTGAGAGGCTTTCAGAGGGAAAGTGAATTTCCATAAAAGAAAGGGGGCTGTTTAGAAGAGTGTTTGGGTTTTTTTTTTTTGAGTTACTCGCAATTGTGAATCCTGCGAATCCTGCCTACATGTAAAAATAGAATGTGTACATAGAAAGTTGTAGCAAAATAAGAAAATAATTGACAAAAACACGTCAGGGGATGAGATGTAGATGGTGCTATTTGTGAGGCAATGCAGTTGTAGTTACTTGCGGTGGAGTGATGTATGTACATAGTTCTTTGGAAAAATTGGTTTGGTTTAGGTACACTCCTCAACGGGATTTTAATATGTTTTGAAGGAGGCATTATAATTATGAGTCAAGTAAAAAAACAAGTTGGTGGAATTGAGATTTCCCTAACTTCTCGAGACAGTTTCTTAAATTAATGACATACGCCCTTTATGCACTTTGGAAATCAACATTTTGTGACGTCTCGAAATGCTAACCGAATCGTTAATACAATTCCCACTATTAACATTTAATCACTTGCCATTCATAAATGTGGCTTAAGTTGGTTTTTATGGATCGTTTACGATTTCTTCGGACAGTTATCTGTGATTTTGATGACTTCCTGGGTGGTATACAAAATGAATACGAGTATGTAAACCACTGTGCGACAAGGAAAAAAATAAAAACAAACAGACATTAAATAAAATAGTCTGTTCGGCATTGGGATGTTTTAAATGGCTGTGAATTCAAAAGAAAAGAATAAAAAAGTGGCACAACGATGGCGATGATCGAACGAACAAAAGGATTAAAAACTTACTTAAATCCAATTACCAAAACAACGCTTCGAATGACCTAATTTGTCTATCGGAGCAGTCCCAAAATTAGCTTCCAACTTAATATTCAATGAAGAAAAATTCCAATATACATATTAGCTAATAAAGTTATCTATCGAAATTCACTGATTAAAATATTTAACGACCATTGAGCAGATAAAGATTTTACTCACAAGTTACAAAGAAATATAGACACATTTTCATACAGACAGGTTAAAGATCGAAAGTTAAATCGGTGAAAATGGCAATTAGGAGAAATAAACAAAAATAAAATCTATGCTCATGATTTGAGTATTTTGCTACGAAATATTTGGGAGTGGTACGATTAACCGCTAATAAAAACCTCGCATAACAAAATCCCGTATTATGAAAATATCGTATAACAAGGATACACCCTGCGGAGGAAAGGGTTGAATTCTTTTAACTTGATAAGATATTTTGATTTACAGTCAAGGGTATGGTTCCCAACCAGCGTTGCCGCAAAAAAGGGGTCACATGTTTTAAAATGAAAACTTGTTATTTCCTGAAAAAAACGTGGCATATAAAAAAATACATTTTAAAATTTACTTTAATTCAATATTATCAATATTACTATTACAAAAAAAAAACAAATAAAACATCACTTGCTCTATTATTACAGGTATTGTCCAGAGAAAGGAGTTTTTAGCAATTAAACAGGGTTATTAATAATTAATAATAAAGTAGAAACAAAAATAAATAACTCATTTTCTAGGAATTCTTATCACATTTCACTGATATCAAATCACATGATGACAATGACTAGTAGTTAATTATTATTTTACAATATGTATAGTGACATAATAAAGTTTTTGTTATAAAATTTAAATAAACAAATTAGCTGGAGGTTTGAAATTTTGACAGTTGTCGGGCTTTGTAATTTTATTATATGACATTAAGGCATTACTTAATGAAACTAAAAAAAAAACGTGTCATATTGGAATTTTTCGTGCCACCGTGCCATGACGAAATTTTCGTGTCAAAAAAGTACGATCGTGATACATCGGCAACGCAATTTCCAACCCGAAAGATTATCAATGAGTTCATGTTTGGCCTAGACAAATTCAGTCATAATCTAAAAATTATTATTTCTCCGATAAGAGAACCAAAAAGGAAACCAGATTGGAATACGACTTCAATTCGTCATAAACATTCGTCGAAATCTGTCACAGTTTTAAATTAAAAAAAATGCTGATTTGTTTGAATAAATGTTGACTAGGTGATTGTGCAGAGAGTCAAACATGGTAACACCAACAGGAAGCTCTGCCCGCAAACATCGAGAAAAATCAAATTAGTTTTGATTTAACGGAGACCAAAAAATTGATAAAACATATCGTCCCGCAGACGACAAACAGTCTTGAATGCTTGCTCTTACTATGTTCGAACGTTAACAACAGGCCGCTTAGCAGCTCTTATAGATGCCGGAAACAATATTGTTAGGAACCGGTGCCACGCAACATATTATACCCTTTTATGATAATTACACTGCCAAACTGCGAATCCTAAATGAGCTTTGGCAGCCGGCTTATTTAAATAAGGCTGACGCAGCTAATCAATCAATAATTACGGGTGTTAAATCACAGAGCTCTAAGCAGGTCAGAATTTCAACTGCAGACCATATTATTAAACCAGCACCACAGAAAAAGAAGTCTGGCGATCGGTTGTGGCGAACCGTGAAACAGCGCTGTAATTCCAGCCCTCACTTGACGTGGAAGCAATCACATGATACAGTTGTTCATTTAACCGTTCAAAGCAAATTAACGGAAGCTAGGCCTAACTTTTTTTTTTTAAATTTGTCTTATTATTGAATGAAGATAATTATAATAATATTGAAATGTATATTAACTTAATAGAAAAATAAATATATGTAACGGATGCAACATGTTTTAAGTCGGTATGTACTAAAAAAAATAATTTTCATTTATGACGTATTTTTATTTAATTTTTTCCTCTGCAATTTATTTGGACTACTTAGTTTTTGAATACAACATCAATCAAGTTGCAAGTTGACCAAAGCAAAACGTGCCCTTTTTGCTGCGATTTCCATCACTTTGTCGAGCCTCTCGGGCGGTAAAGCGATGATTTCGACACGAATGTTTGCCTTGAGCTCGTAAATGATCTGAGGCTTGGTTGCCTACACTTTGTATTTCAAATAACCCCACAAAAATATGTCCAGAGGGGTCGAATTTGGAGAAGTGGGGCGTCAGTCAACGTCGCCATTTTTTGACAGAATATTTCCAGGGAATTTTCGTTGCAGAAAGATATCGATTCCCATCGACTGTTTCGCCTTCTCTTAAGAAAAATGGCCCAATGATAGTTTTGACGCTGTTTCATGGATCTCGCGTGGATTCTACGTTCCCCAAATGTGGCAATTTTGCTTGTTAATTATGTCAGAGATTTTGAAATGGGCTTGGTCAGTCATCAAAATTTGCTTCCAAAAATCAGGTTCAGTGTCAACCATTGGCCGTATTTTAAGCGACGTGGGTGGTCTGTCGGAAATATTCTTTGAGCCCATTACACTTAATAATAATAATAATAATAACTATAGTTAGGGTATGTTACACTGCGACCTATTGGTCTATTGTGTCCCCTGCTTGTGCCTCGGAGAGGTTCATGCCCTCTTTCAGAGCCCTCTCTAGATACTTCTTTTGTGAAGCGTGTCGAGGTATTGCTCTGATTTGCCCATTACACTTTATACAGAAACAATATTGAAATCGTCTTTTAAAATGCGTCGCAAGGTGGTTCCACTGAGGCCACAATACTGAGCGCGGTCACGATGCGACACATGTGGGCTCTCGGCAACACTCTGTCTTACCACTCCAACCAGTTCATTGGAACGTCTTGGGCGTTGATGAATGCCATTTCGACGATCTCCCACTGTTCCGTGCTGAGCAAAATTCGACAGCAAACGATGAATGTGTTATCAGACGGTGCTTGTTGGCCGCGATATTTTCGACGATATGCATGTTGAGTTAACACAACTGAACGACTATTTTCAATGTACAGCGTCACTATTTTGGGGCGTTGTTTCGGTGTGAAGCAATTCATGGTTAAAATTGTACTGAATTGACGTTTCAAAACATGTCTACTCAAGTCAACCGGTTGATAAATGTCAACGTTATTCAATGTTTACTTACCGACATAAGAGATGGCGCACATTGAGGAATATAAAGATTTCACCCTGTATTGGCGGATGCATTGAGTAAGATAAGTTACAAGTTAAAGCTACATAATTACTTCGGAGACTATAAGCAGTTAAACCTTGATTGAAAAAATTGACACTTCTTAAGTAAAAGATTTTGAAGGCTTTTTAAAAGTAAAAATTCTTTAGTGGGGAAATCTTAGAAATTTTAAAGAAACAAAAGCGACACTTTTTGTTCTGAATTATTCTTAAGCTGTGTTCAGATGATTGACAGATATAACAATAGATCCGTTCGCGTACTTTCATGTGTAGAAACGTGAAAACTGTCAAATCCCCAAAATTGAAAACGAATCCTCTCATTTCGCTTTTGCATAAAAAGATGAAAAACGTCAAAGTTTGGCTTGAAAAGAACCAACCGCTCTTTTTTTTTGCTGGCAAACCATCAGATTTCATCACTTCACAGTTTTCATTTTCATGTCAGCTGAAATTCTGTGCGAAGAAAAATTGAGCAAAGTACATTCTTATTTCGTTCATCTTTTTACCATTTTCTCATTACGGGAACGCGTTTGTGTAGTTTCGCACGAAAGTTTATATAAATTTACGCTTGCATATAAGTAATTAACAAACCAGAATTGTACCACAATTGTTTGCATATGGATTCTAAGCAATTCGATAATCTTCTGGCTTTGGTGGTAAAATTATTGGTGTTGACTCTACCTTATCTAGCTACCGGCGAAAATTTTTGGCCTATGCAATACCTGTTGCGCATTACTGTGTAAACGATCTTGTCCACCATTACAAATGTTCTGTATCACATCTACAAAGTGCTCGTGGGTGAATAATCTTCAGGTTAGTTTATTTCATTATCTAGCTCAATCTACGAATCTAAAGAAATTTATGTGACAATGAACAAATTTTCAGATGTCATTGCACATTAGCAAATGAGTCCGCAAAAATAAATATTCCCAGACAAAATTAAAAGTTTACACAAAATTGGCCCAAGAATAGAACCTTGAGGAACACCGATACGAATACCCAAACAGTCACTAAACTCATTTCTTATCATCTATCTTCAAGATATGAAGCAAACCATTTAAGCATAAATCCTCTAAAGCCAGCTTTATCGAGTTCGGTCGATAAAAGTTCATGAGTTACTGTGTTAAAGGCTTTGGTTATATCAATAAACAGTGCAGAACTGTACGAATCCCAGCAAATATCTTAAAAAAATAATATTTTCTGTTCCACTGGTAAACATCTTAAAAAATTATCCTGGAAAACAGTCTTAATTCCGGTACACTGAAAAAATTAATTGTTTTTAAAAAATATAGCTTCGCTAACGTGCACAGTTCCTCATGTTTTTTCTCTACTATCCGTTTTTAGGACGAATATTTATTAAAATTCCTCAGAAACCGTAAGGCAAACTCAAAGCTCAAACCGTTGCCGCATCGAAGACGTATGCAATTAATGCAAGTACGGTGCACTTTTTCGCCACTAAGATACATATTTATTTCTAATGAGCAACAAAGTTCTGGCATTTATTCCCCAAAGAAGAGGAAAAGTGACACCTATGTATGCAAAAGAATGCAAGCAATCCGAAAATGTTTAAAAACAAAAGTTAAAAACGTATTTTTTATAACACATCAATCTAAGCTTATGACGATTAATTGAAGTTATGAAGTTATTTTCAAGCCAAAACAAGTCTCTTATTTAAAACTCTATGTTGTGTTAAGCTTGTTTCTTTTCCTACTAATTAACAAAGATATTAGCGCTATGAAGGTGTTATAAATTATGCATATTAAATTAGTTTTCATTGCATGAAACACAGCTCCTAAATGTGTAGCCATATTTCATTATGATATTTTAAAATGAAAATATAGCCCCTAATTAAATGAAAACAAATTGTTAGCGATGTAAGACGAGAAATCATGTCAAGTCAAGGAGGAGCCAATTCGAGTACCCACTATCGAGGAATTTTATATTCTTTTTATCGAGGAATACCCCTGCCTAATGTCTATGTCACATAAGACCCTATCCAAGACGTTCGGTAACACACTAATCGGAACGATCCAGTTTGACTTTCAGCCCGGCACATCGACAATAGACCAAATCCTCACACTGAGGCAAATCCAACGACCGGACGAATTTCAAGTGAAGACCTACCAGCTTTTCATCGATTTTTAACTTTTAACTCGCATATGAAAGCATTCATGGGGTACATAGCCATGGCCGAATTCTAGATTCCGGCAAAACTTTTAAGGCTGTATCGGTTGATGCTGGGAAATACGCGGTGGTAAGCGCAATTTGAAAGATGCTCTTGAGAACTATTGGAAACTTACACCGAATTCTGGCAAGGATATGCGCCAACATGTGACTTTCAATGTTGTTCTGGGACAGATGGTACGCAGGGCAGGCGCCAACATGGAAGGCAAGTGGAGCTTTGACGATGGGTTACCCTAGAAAACCGTTCGGTTTGGCAAAACAAATGGGTTCAGCTAGTATTGGATTCTTTCGAAAGAAAAATACTATGTCGAATATTTGGTCATTTGCGCGAAGAGGGCGGATGGATGCGCAAATACAACCGCGATTTTATATAGGTCCCTTCCATCCGTGCCAAAAATATAGTTTCACACACACAAATGGGTGGAGAAGCTAAGCTTAACCATACGAGGCGGATCCGTAAATGCCTAATATTTATCTTTATATTTTAACTTTATTTTTAAATTACAAATTCGCGTTGCATTTTCCCGTTCGGAAAACCGAAGTACATTGATGCTGGCATGTAGTGTAAGCCGCGTACTATAGCAACAGACACATACCGTTACCTATTATTTGCACTAAACGGTTTTTTTTAATTTTAGTTGATAGTGATCACTCAGTTTTTCTATGCTCAGGGAGTCCCTGTTCTGAAAAGATTGGGAAACATTACTATAAACAATGATCAGATCAGGACAGTTATAATACACTACACACTCAATCATGAAACGTAGAATCAATTGACCACAATCAATCTTTGTACATTACACCTCGTACCTGTCGAAGGCCACTATTGCACAATAAAACAGATTTGTCAAAGATTCATCAAAGAAGGATGACAGTATAATCACAACATTTATACATTTTGTTTAATTCATATGAAATAATTAAAAAAAAATATGATCAAATATTTTATCACACATTTTTAACTAATCCCGAGCTAATGTTATAAGACAGTAGAATAATATATTTATTGGGTGAGGTATACGCACAAATATTACTTGTAGGTGCGGGATATTCGTTGATATGTCGAGTAATGATATGAAAATGATTTGATACCCTTCGCTTTCACGGCTGAGTGTGCAAAAAACAAGGAACTTATGGCAATGAATTAGTTATTCATTTTGAATACAAGCTTTTGAGCTTCATTTTTATAGGAGTTACCGTTGAATTTTTTTATTTACACGGCAGAAGTACTGATGAGAGTTTTATCAATCCTAATGGATTCCCTTTAATACTCGTATATGAAGTGCCTTGAATTTGTTGTAAGTTAACAAATCTTTAAATAAAATCAACTTTGTTCCCACTTGAAGTTGTCGGATTAATTCAGAACGTTGGATACCAAACAAATCTTCAAACCACCAATTCAATTTATGGGCTTATGGTACCGAGTACTAGTAGGAAAGGGGAGCTAATATTTGGTTTTCTGAAAACAAAAAAATACTTGCTCGGATATTTGGTCCTGTGTGCTAAAGGGACGAGTGGAGAGATTGGAGCAGATACAACCGCGAACTCTATGAGCTGTACGAAGATGTGGATGAGGTATAAAATAACGTCGACTACATTGGCTCGGTCACATCGAGCGAATAGACAATAATGACCTAGCCAAGAGGATCTTCGACTCCCATCCCCCCAGGTTCGAGAAGGCAAGGAAGACCAAACCTCTGTTTTAAAGACCAAGCCAAAGGTGATGCCAGAGTGCTTGGTCTGTGTCTTCTGAGGAAAAAACTTTTCACGGGCAGCCCATTAAGTAGTTGCGACAATCCAACCAACATATTATTTGAGAAACGAACTTGCTGCTTTAATTATAGTTGATTTTTTTAGTTTTTTAAACTACAGGTGATTTACATATTATCTTCAACTTCAATAAACACAAAGATTGAAAGTCACACAAAGTCCCAAACGCAGCATATTTTGGGCTGAAATTATTATTATTTTTTTTTTTAAATGCTCTGTGTCGTGGAGTGCTTAAAGCAAGCAACTATCACGAGCAGAAATTTGCCGGCACTAAAAGTGCTCCCACAGGCTCATCATTTAGTGCCGGTGTTAGTGAGGACAAAACAATTAAAAATACAATAATTATGTACCTATAAAATACTAACACAAACACAAATCATGCAAATAAATTAAGACATTAAGGTATTATTGCGCAAAATATTTTTTAGCTTAATTTTACTAACATGCAAGTCAATCACATGATCATTTATATTATAGATTCTGTATTAGCAATCACAATTAAATCTATCACGAACTACTACACTTGTACATTATCAGGCAGCAATCAAGGCATCAGAGATAATTTGCATTGCTATGAAAAAAAAACTCGATCTCTGCTAGGGTCAGGATATACAGAGCGATAAAAATGGGTGAACTGATATGGGAAAAATACACTGGGTGTAGCGTTCAATATTTATCGCAGGATGAGCAAAACAATAAACTTAGCTTGTCAAGCCAAAGGAGAAGACCCTAATTTTAGAAGCTTTTGAATGAAAACAAAATTATCCAGCCTATGAGAAAAACGGAATATCGGAGTATAGGTACCAAAAACTGGGTACAAATCGGTTGACTGCCGCAGCCACAGAAGCAATCGAGATGTTGAAGAAACACTTGCTAGATCATTGCCTGAATATGGAGTCAAATATTTAAAGAGCTGAAAGAACATGTGTCGGTTCTTAGGTTATTCTGCTACATATGCTTTACAAAAATCTAAAGTTTTTCAAGCCTAGACAAATCTGGGAGAGGAAAGGATACTTTAGCCAAATATTTTGACTGAGGTGTGACTTTTTAAAAATGGTTCGCACTGGTTTGGGCAACAAAATTAATAAAGGGAGTTTTTCAATAGTGGTATCCTTTTTTTTAAACAATATCTTTGAGTTAAGAACAAAAATCTTTATTCATTATGAAGAATAGTTTCTGATGGTGTTATGTTTTGAAGACGATTTTAGTCAGCTTCTAACGAAGCGCATCCTGTCGGTCCAATTTTGGACGACTCTTCGAGCATTTGGGGATCTATCTCTCCAAGAAAGCACTGAAGATAAGCTTACAAGGCGGTATTTTATATATATTTTACATAGGACCACAAGAATAAATCGTTTTGATCTCGGTGCAAATTCACTGGTCCATTTCGAGATATAATGTTGTCAAATCGAGTCGTCAGTAACAAAGGGGTTTCCTGGGCATTACGGCTAACAGCGCTAGCGGCATCCAACTGGAACCATTTCCGAAGAAATAATCACTGATTGAGCGATAAATTTGGCCATTGACTGTAACACCAGCCGATGATGACCGATGATGGCGCCAGCATGAAGCTCGCAACAAGCAGTGTACTTTGGTGCATTTAATTGAGTCTCAGGAGTGTCTTCTGGATTTGCCTCACTCCAGAAAAGGCAAATTTGCTTGTGTACTAATCCATTAAGCCAAAACAAAGCCTCGAGTTCTTACACGATTTTTTGATAAAAAAAAAAATAGGGACCGATATTCTAAATAAGTTTGAAAGAAACAAAAGTATGTTAGTTTAAGCTAATGAAATGAAAAAATGAATAAAATCAGATTTAAAACTAAAAAAAATAATAAAAAATTCATAACGATTTGGCCAACAGTACACAACATAAATGTCAAAAGTGGAAGAATGGTTCGAAAGTTATCTCTATTGGAAAATATAAAATCGAAATAAAATAAATACTAGGTATTAGCTCAAACCTAGTTTCTTCAACAAGCTACATTCTTGGCACGAATGGAGGGAATTACAATTGAACGGTAATTCCGGGCGGAACATTTTTTGAACACTTGAAGTTTGTCAAACTTGCCCAAGAGGTGAAGCAGTGGAAACATGTTAGCTGATCCTGGGTGGGATTCGAAACACTCTCGCTCAGAAGTACAATGTACCTGGCTACTGACACAGATCATCAGTCTAGAAAAAAAACTTTACAAATCAGAATAAACACTATAAAAATTTTAATTTTTAATTATTATCTTATGTTCTTATCTGCTTTATACTCTTAAGTAGGTTATATAATTTTCTACATACTTTTTATCAAACTGTTTATTTAACAATTACAAAAACATTGGTAGACAGTCGCTATCCGTGTATCAGTGTGAAGAAGAAAGATTCGTTCATTTTTAGGAAGGATTGGCTGGCTGAGCCCTGTAACACATACACAATACAAGACGTCATGTTAAACAAGTGAAATTGCATTCAGTCCAAAATTGAATTCTACTTGTGGTTTGGTTACAGGCCCTTAGTTGTACCAGAACAAGGCAAAGTTAGCGCTTATGCTCCATTCTTATACAACTACTAAAGTGACCTAGGGTGTCAGTGCGTGTTTCAAATCCATCCTGTGGGTTTGAGGAATTTAATTTTGTTGCAAAATTGTATCCTCCTAAATTTTGATAGGACGTCGAAGAAGGCTTTGCCGAAGGTACGTTGTCTGATTCTAGCTAGAGTCGTAGAGGAAGGGTTTCCTTTTCCAGTGGGTTCTTGCAACTGGTACAGTATGCGTTAAATAGGATGTCTAACTTGGCAGCGTGGGTACTACGACAAGTCAATGGCGAGAAATGCTAATTCTAAATTTCTGGCAATCTCATGTGGGGTTTTTTTGTTAGACCGTGAGTTCTACTATCTTCCTGGATATGACACAACTGCTAAGGGTGCTCTATATTTAAAATGTATCGATTAGACAGGGACATGGAACTGTCAAGGGCAGAGTCGTGCATTAATATCGCATCAGGTTTTTCCATTCCCCTCTATGTTACTATGGCCGAGGACCCAGAGGAGGTGGTCGCTTTCACAAGTGATTTCGTATTTACTCTGTGTGGCTAGCTTGGATGATATCGTGGGTGTGTCGAGAGCTTTTATAGTTGCTTAGCTTTTAATAAAGATAGCAACATCTCTCTTGGTTGTGGGGTAACGACGTCCGGGTGTCGTAAAAATTTGGATATATTCAGTTCCGCTGAGAAAATACACGAACCGACTCCGCATTCCATTTTCGAGCCATCGCTACCTGGTGGTTCCTTGGGAACGATAAATTTTTCCATTCCTTCCTGGGTGGGGAAATAAACTTGGACGATTTTGTTAAGATTACGGCTGAGCGTTATGAGTCGTATGACGTCGGTTGCAGTCGCAGCCACGTCCCCGGGTAACAGATCAAGCACCTAACTATTATGGTAGGGTATTCATGACCAAAACACGGGTTCTCGGAGCCTAAGTGCGACGCAAGATACGGTAAATCTGATGTGAAGGTCGCCACCTTGTACTTTGTCATAATTTGATTGTAGCTAGAGAGTACAACGATTGTTGCTCAAAGAAGATCAAAGAGAGAAGTTAAAAAAAATAGAATAGACATTACTTGATATCTCAATAAACAGAATCCAAAAGCAGAATCAAAGTTTTTCATTCATAAAAAAATGTACAGCCAAAGAACATCGGGTGACAACTTTTGTGCCAGTTTTTATAAGCATACAGGTCCTACGTTTTCGACTTATGGAATTTAACATTGGGGATGCACAAAGGATACAAATCTTTCAGAACAAAGTGCTAAGAAGAAGCGAGACCAACATAATATACAAGACTTACATATATACGGTTCAATGTGATATAACGCTCCATCTCCATGGTTCATTAGAAATAACAGTAAAACCAAAGATTTAGAAGTAGAATAGGTCCATAAAATTGAAATAAATATTTTTATTTAGACTTACATATGAACAAATCGAAGTTCAGAGTATAGGGCCTATGGCGGAAGAAGGCTTAAGGGACTGAATCCAAATGATTAAGAATTTTATAATTAAAAAGAAAAACAAATCCTTTGACATTTTTTTTAAATTTCTCCCTCTCAATAGTAGTTTCGTTTTTACTATTTATATAAATCGTAGCTAAAGCGTGGGTTAAATCTTAATAAAATTCGGGACTAGCCGTTGGTCTATATGATCCCACTAAACTTCCTCAAGATCTTACGAAACACCAAATTGCTAAATGAGTTTTTGAACGCAGTCGAAAATATAAAGGAATGCGGTTTAAGTACGTTTCATTCTAGCTGGCCTAACTTGTGTCTTTCAAGATTCCCATCGACCCTCGGGAAAAATACATTAATAAGTAATTGCAATTACTTAGACAGAGATGGTTATATAAAACTAAATATCCTTGATGCAGAGACTTAACTCGTAGCTAGTGCAATTTAAATGTTAAATAGGTATTACGTGCTCACAAAATTTATCAATTTATTTTTTTCATAGACGATGTAGGTATTGACTTAAATATTTATATATAAAAAAAAAATATTCCGATTTATTTGACGCATATTTTTGAGGACGAAATTATCGAAATGTTTTTGATTACTTTTGTCCTGAATTTCCTAAAAACTTTTCGACTTAAAAACTTGTATGTTATATAAAAATATGATTTTAAGAAAAAAAGGACGTAGGGAAAAGAATACGCTTACTTCAAAAAAAAATATTATGAAAGACTGAAGAAAAAACACTGTAGTTTTAAATTTTTCATATTTTTCAATTTATTTTGATATTTTGTAAAAAAAAATGTATTATGTTTAAACGTCATTAAGTGTCATGTACACTTAATAACGTTACTAAAATAGGCACAACGTACAACTCAGATAAGAAGATAAAACAAGAAACCACATAAATATAATTTTGTTTATTGCTTCTGATACCAACCTTATAATAGCTATGATAATAATCCTTACAATCCCAGCAACTTTTTTGGTTTAAATAGTCCTCCATTCACAAATAACGGATATTTATGTATATATTTACGCGCAGATGCATAGACAACTTTTAAATATTTAACTGCACAGGGGTATTCACAATTAACAAAACAATATTTACGTTTCTTTTGTTTACACTCTTGTTGCACTGGCAAATATTGGACAAAAAAGGTTATCAGCTTAACGAATCGTACAAAAACTATAAGCGAAAACTTAAGCAGATAAGAAAATAACGCATAAAACCGTTTTTGTGAAATAAAATTGGAAACTAAAAAAAAACTAGAGCATTGACTGACACTCGAACACATACACGATTGAAAACTCAAAAAAGACTGAATCTCACTCCACTCTGTCGTTGTGATTATAAAGTAGAATTGTCATGTTGTTGTTGGCTTATTTCAATGCGGTGCGGTTGCTGGGACCGCGAGTATGAACACCATGTTCGATAGAGAATGGGAAATTTTAAGTGGTTCGAATAAAACACTTCTGTTAGAAATTGAAATTTAGGCAGGGGGTGGCTTTTGGTATAATAAGGCGATGAATTAGAGAGTGCATTTTTTTTTGGTATGGTTGGTAATAGTTATTAAGGGTGAATTGGTGGAGCTTTAACAAATTCGATTAGGTAGATACATGTTGTATAAGAAAAGTGCGTTTTTTTAAAACAAAGGAGTTGGTGGACTTCTGACCTTAAACAAAGCATTTATTAATCGACTGCTTCGTTGTAGGTCCCAGTTACGTAAAGTGAATCGATAAAAAGAAATATCAAAGACCGACAACTGATCATAGCAAACAGGAATCAATCAGAAAATCACTCCAGCACCACTGCATCCAATCAGAAAATGAAGTTCTACTGATGCAAATGATCAGGAAAAAAAATGTCTGGCAGATGATGCAGGAAAAAACGAACATATCGGTGAAAAGATTTGTTTCATTTTATGTGAATTTACTGAGAAGTTAAAAAAAATTAGGATTTTCACCACTGAAAAATAAATTGTCCGTTGACAATGTGGACAGCGTACAAAAAGTATAAGGGAAAATCAACGGCAGGTGAGATGAAGATGCTTGGCGTGACGTCAGGGGTAACAATGCTGGATCGAATAAGAAGTTCCAAGATCCGAGAAAGCTATTACCTACACCAAAGTTGGTACTGTCATGTTCAAAGGAAAGATCGTACCAATCGCGTCAAAAAGGCAATATCAATCGACGTATATATACAACCGCGAAAGAGAGGCAGGCCTAGTTAGGTTAGGTTGAGGTGCTTGTCAGCTGCAGCCGACACACTTAGACCAATTTGAGGGCCATTGTGAGAGGCAGACCTAACAATTCCTACATTATACAATAAATGCAGAAATACCAGATGATTTGCCTCAGTGACGAAGCAGTGACCGGCAAACCCCACAGGCGGACCAGTATGGATGCAGTGAAGTGAGAGGGTTATGATCCCTTTAGTGCAGATGATAACCTCGTCGTGAAAGAGAAAAAAGATTGGCCACCGGCCAATTTGGGGATCGTCGCTGCATTTAAGGAGATTTATCACAATTTCATTCGATGGTCGTTTACAATTCATGTTTTGTTGATTGAGTACAATCCTTCGAAAAAAACTAGTCTTCCAGATGATACAAACGTATATTCTAACAACTGCTTTTTTTTTGGTTAAGTAGTTTGACCACTAACTTTTTATTCCAATTTCTTCTTTTTCTCTCTTAATGACGGTGAGGCTATGATCAGGATTAAAGGGATCATATCCCTCAAACTAAACTGCATCCCTTGTGGTCCACCTGTGGGGTTCGTCGGTTAGGCCTCCCGATTTTGAATCACTTCGTCACTGAGGCCTATTAAATGTTAGCGTTGCTGCATGTGTGTGATCTAGAAGTTTTTAGGCCTGCCTCTCTGTCGCATTTGTATATTGATATTGCCTGTTTGACATGGTTCGTAAGATCACTAATTTGAACATGACAGTACTAACTGAGCCGGTCGCGCTCCATTTTCTGCGCGATAGGTTCTTAGACATAGAGGCTTCCTCGGATTTTGGCTACTTCTTATTCGATCAGTCTATGTTACTCCTGCTGTCATGCGGAGCATCTTCATCGCATCTGCCATTAATTTGCGTTCATACTTTTTGTACGCTGTCCAATATTGTGAGCCGTATGTATAAGCGCGGCCGCACAACTGTGATGTAGAACTTTCCTTCCCAGATATTTGAGCTTGTCTTACTTATGGGAATCACTGTTAAAACCAGCACTTCGTCGACCTAGTGAATGAGAAACGAAACTATATCATTCTGTACAGTTTTGATTTACATATAGCATTTTGTCCAAAATATGGCATTCTACATTGGGCTTAATAATTTATTCAAAAATAATTACATATTTCTGTTCAATAAATTGTTAATATGCGGCCAGGCCAGGGAAACATTTATTGAAAAACCTTTAACGATTCTTTGCCATTTGCTTTTAAAACATTTTCGAAACATTGCGGAAATTGTAAAATATTTCTTTGGCGTGGAAGCCTAATACATATTGCTGAAAAACAGGGTGCAGCAAATGTGCGCATTTAAAAAAAGGAAATTATGTTGCCGGACCCTATATGTATACTAATAATTGCTGCATAAGAGCATGCAAGACGCACATTTAACAATAAAAACTTGACGAACTATCGAATGTTATCATTTTTAGTTGTTATCATTCGAACCCAAAAATTAGTGTGGGCTCATAGTGGAGTTGGGACTACTACAACTCCTTAAAGTCCATCGCAGAAATGGATAAAAAAAATAAAGGGTGCGGCAACATAACCTAATTATTTGAAATGCGCACCATTCGGGCTGTAGGGGTCGTAGCCTGATCTTGATGCTTAATCAGATTGGGCAAAGTATTACTTACGTCGATTGAGGAAACCTAGACATTTCGAAGCGTTCTTGGCAACTTCAAATATGTGGTCATTCAAGCATAGTTAATCTTTAATACACATACCGAGAATGGAAAGCCTGACGGTTTCATTGATGCAAATACCGTTTATGGATTTTTATTTGGATAACGCTTTAATGAATGGGAACAGCATTGCGTTTTGGGGGCATTTAGTTCTACCCTATTCGTTTCACCCCGTTAGATTATGCTGTAAATATCGGAATGTAATGAGTTTAACGTGCATTGTCGTTCCAGGACAGTTGAAGAAGAAGATAACCATGATGTTATTTTGAATGAATAACCTTACATTCGTTACCACGTGAAGTGGACGGCTGGAGTTACAGCGCTGTTTCACGTTTCGCCACAACCGATCATCAGACTCCTTCTGTAGTGCTGGTCTGTCCTTTTCCTTCATTTTATCCCGAAATCCATTTCTTCTACTGGGATTCGAACTTAGACCAGTATCTTCTCAGGCAAGCACTCATGCACTGTGCCATTGAAGCCACGAGTTTTCAGTTCATCCAGTTTTTATTTTAATTTTCTTGGACAGACTTGCTCCTGTAAGTATATTATGTATGTTATTCATTCTGTTTTTTTCTTTCTATGTTTTCTCTAATTATACCCTATTCTAAGGGTATATTAATTTTGACGAATAGTTTGTAACATACCTTAATATTGCCCGTAGACCCCTAAAAGTTATTATATTTATGGACAGCATCGATAGTAATGTCGATCTAGCCATGTCCGTCCGTCCGTCCGTCTGTCGGCAAAAATTAGGCCTTTAAACTGGACGTAGAGAGCTGAAATTTTAACCATATACTCTCTAGGGTCCCGAAATAACCAAGTTTACGAATTTTTGAAATCCGCCCACAGACACGCCCACAAACTCAAAAAAAACAAAATTTTGGAAAAAATCTAATTTTGAGCTAGAAAGTTGAAATTTTTTATATATGATCTATGACTCCTAAAACTGCTTGGGATAAAAAAATTTCAAAATCTGCCCACTGACACGCCCACAAATAAATAAAACAATTTTTTTGAAAGACCAAAGTTTGAGCTAGGGAGCTGAAATTTGTAATATATACTCTCTAGGGGCCCTTTATGCTCATGTGCAAATATTTTCAAAATCCGCCCACTGACACGCCCACAATTATTTTTTTGTTTTTTTTTTATTCAAAGTTTGAGCTAGGGAGCTGAAATTTATAATATATACTCTCTAGGGGCCCTTTATGCTCATGTATTAATTTTTTTTAAATCCGCCTACTGACACGCCCACAATTAAATAAAACAATTTTATTGAAACACCCAAGTTTGAGCTAGGGAGCGTTTTTTTTTGATAAAATCCTTTAAATGTTATATAACAAAATATGTAGAGCGTTCTTAACAATTCAACCATACTTAGACTTTTGTCACGCCCACTTATGAGTGATAGGAATAGGTCCCTATGTTTTTATTCCATTTCGATAAGCTTAGTTGGACTGAAATGGGTGATAGAGAGGGTGAAAGACTTTTTGACATTGTTTTTATCGAGAATGTTACGATTTTAATTGGTTTTTTATGTGATACCGCACAAATTTACGGTAACGAATGTAAGGTTATTCATTCAAAATGACATAAAGGAAATTGAAGGAAAACTAAAATTAAAACCAGGAAAAATTGTGTGGTATCACATAAAAAACCAATTAAAATCGTAAGATAATTATGAACTATGAAACAAATATGAAAAACTGAGAGAAAGTACTAGCATAAGAGAAGGAAAAGGAATGTATTCGACTAAAAGTGGCATACAGGAGATCGATCATTAATACAAATAAAAAAGCGGCCAAGTGCGAGTCGGACTCGCCCATGAAGGGTTCCGCGCGAATTATAATTATTATTTACTTAGGCACCTATTACAGATTTATTATTATAAAATAATGGCTCACGGTTTACGCATAAGGTTTATGTTTATGAAATTAATTTTTTTTTTATATTTGAGTTGATTGAATGAAAGGTAAATTGCGGTTTACGATTTATGACGTATTAAAAAAAAATCGTTTTTTACCACTTTGGAAGTAGAAAAAAATGATATTAAAAAAGTCAATATCATTTTTGAAGACCTATCCATAGATACCCCACCCCACACGTATGGGTTTGATGAAAACAATTTTTTTGAGTTTCACTTCTAAGTATGGGGAAGCCCCAAAATTTATTGTTTTTTTTCTATTTTTTTGGGTGAAAATCTTAATGCGGTTCACAGAATGCATATACTTACCAATTTTCAACAGTATAGCTCTTATAGTTTCGGAAAAAAGTGGCTGTGACATTCCCGGACAAACAGACATGACGAATCTATAAGGGTTCCGTTTTTTGCCATTTGGCTACGGAACCCTAAAAACATTGCCGAAACCAAGCCTCGGAGAAAACCAGCATTTAAATGGTGAATATCGGACTTATTGCCATCCAAAACGACTTAAATTGGGCGGCCAGGCAGGTAGATTTTAATCAATTGAAGAAAAGACTCCTAGATCTCTTATTTCGACAAAAAAGCGTGATGCCAAACTTTGTTAAATGCTTTTGAAATAACAAGTGCAACAATCTTCACTCACCAACATTATAAATAGATTAGTTCTACTTCTTGGTGAGCTATGCCATCAGATCACCAGTGAACCTGTTGCTGCGAAGCCATACTGGTCGTTAGAGTTTTTGCGATTCAATATATTTCATAAGCTGACGGTTTATTAGCGCTTCCAGGAAAAAAGAACTTGAGTTCTATGGGACGGTTATTAGAGGGAGAAGAACATGAGCCTTTTTTTGGGGGCAGGCTGCACAGAGGCAGTTTTTCAATTACTCGGAAAGATTCCAGAAGAATAGGAGATATGGAAAAGGTAGCGTTATGGTTTTGCCAGCGTAGAAGAACACCTCTTCAGAATTATAGGTGAAATACCATCCGTGCCAGCGGATTTGTGGATGTCAAGATCCTTGAGAACCCTTACATAATTATTATTCTTCACATAAAAGCACCTACGTCAACGGAGTTCATATAAACATTAGGTAATAGTTTTCCTCATCGTGTAGATACATTATCTTAAATCTATGTTTAATGTCAACTTCAATGAATCTCAGTGAAACTTGTGGTATTGATTATTCTCTCTCCCTCTCAATGTATTGTATATGCAGTTGTTACTTGAATTATAAAGTAAGTAACTTCCATGCGATAAATAAATTAGCAAATAAATATATCTTTTCACATCGTACACATCGAAAACCTATTTCAACACTTTAAAAACATGAAGGCCACATGAACACAAAAGACCAAGACCAAGACTTAATGTTAAAATATCCCATCTTCCAACACAACATAAACAAATTTCCCAAAATACAACAGAAAAATGTATGAATGAACCCAAAACAACACACACAAACATGTTTTGTTTATATTCGCTTGCCCACATGGAAATTCACCTCCAACCCAACAGCTGATCAATGAAATTCCCATTTCACTGCACAAATTCACACAGCTTAACATGGAATAGAGAAAAAAGGTTTCTAACAAGGATATCACAATTATTATTATTAAGCCACCATATTTGGCGGATAACAATCACCCTGACATATCGGCACTTGATTTCTGATTTCCCCATAATTGTCAACAATGCGCCTTAGATCTTAGGCCGCGCACGATTAACCGATCGATCGGTTGTTCCTTCAACCCGAATGCACAATTAAACGCTCATAATATGTTTCGATTGCAATTATTGCTCACAATCTTGAGAGTTGTGTTAATTAATTAGATAGTTAGCTCCCGAGCGGTGGAGGAGAAGTCTATGAGAGCTCAAGTTTAGAAATATCGTATTTGCCTTGGAAATGTGATGGTGGAGTAAGCATGTATTAGCTAGCGCGGAGCAGCGATTAACAAAGAGGAAACCAGTTTAGCGGTTCGTCATTCATTCAGTTGTTGACTCGCGCCAAATGAGGCATTTAATTGCAATTTATTAGTTTATGAGGTGCTGGTAAATCACGGCGCAAATGATAGAGTTGGGTATCTACTTATTCTCCATAGATGGGTGTTAGGGTGAATGTATGTTATTAACGAAAGTGATGAGGTATAATGAAGAATTGCGTGGGAAATCGATAATCTGACCTCAAAAAGGATCTCATAATTATTGTGATAGCGAGATAATAGTATGCTGCCCTTCTGATACTCAATACTGAGTTCATATCAATTGGGTCTAAGTATTCGATCTGAACTCGTTTGAAATGAATTTAAAGTGATGATAGGTCTAATATAAACAAACAACCGGACATTGCAGGGGCAAAAATTCTTGCCGATAAATTGTGTGCGGCGCTGAAATTTGTAATATGTGAGCATCAAGAAACATTTTTTTAAAGGGAGACCCACTTCAATCAATCTTTCTGACTACCCATCTCACATTTGAGTTGAAATGAAAAACAGAAACAAAGTTGATAAACTACACTGATTTCAGTGAAGCCTTTGATAAAGTTGTCATTAACTTAATTACAAAAATAAGTGCTGCGTGCATTATGTCGTATCTATTTTTTATGCAATAGGTAAAAGGTTAGTCGTAGAATAACCCGACCTAGAAAAAATACAGCAAATTTGGGAAAAACTATCTTAAATTTTTTTAGAAACGAGACTCTTTTAACTCAATACATTTTTCACAGCCATGTTCAATAGCTTCGATACACTTTTCGTCAAATAGCCTCAAAATAGCCATCAACTGCAAACTTAAATTCTTCATTGTTGGCAATTCTTTTAACACCAATCCATTTTTTTTTAAGGACCTATGGAAACGGAAAATAATCCGAGGTTGTTAAATCTGGCTAAGGAGGCAATTGATCAGTTTGTTCCGAAGGTGGTTAGACCTCGCAGCTCGAAGCCACGGTGGTTTAATAAAAGGCTTTGCAACTTGAACAACCGTAAAAATAAAGCGTACAAACTTTTTCGTAAATCACATAATAATTATGAATTGTTAAATAAATATTTTCGTATTCAAAATGAATTTGACGTTCTCAGAAGGTTCCTGTACAAGGACTATTTGTCTCGTACTGAATCTAATTAAAAAAAAGAGATATTTTTGGAAATACATATTATATAAACTCGAAAAAAAATTCGAACGCTATTCCAAAATGCATGTAATATTCCGGTGTTACATCCTCTGACATTCCATCTGTTTGCAATTTGTTTGCCAAATTTTTTCATTCGGTGTATACTACATCCTCATCTCCCACTAATAGCCACAATTCCTTAAGACATCCAGAAAATTCGGTCATTATCGGTAGCTTTCATATAAGCTTCACAGATGTTGAGCTTGCACTCCACTATTTGAAAGATAATTTCCAAGCTGGACCGGATGGCATTCCTTTGATCGTTTTAAAAAACTGTGTTGCTGCTCTTTCGGAACCATTAACACTTTTATTCAATGTTTCACTTGAGAACGGTACTTTTTTAAACGATTGGAAAATTTCTTTTATCAGCCCAATCCATAAATCTGGACCGAAACAAGATGTTTCAAACTACCAGCCTATATCTAAAATGTCTGCTATTTCCAAATTATTTGAAAGAATAATTTATAATAAATTGGTATTTCACCTATAAAATATATACTCAACATGGTTTCATGGCTGGAAGGGGTACTACTTCGAATCTAAAGATTTTCTGTAACCATGCTACGAAAATAATTGAAGAAGGACACCAGTGTGATGTAATTTACACGGACTTTGCTAAAGCATTCGACAGAGTCAGCCATGAAATTCTTCTAAGAAAAATGGAGTCTTATGGATTTCATTCTAATATGCTTCAATGGTGTAGGTCGTATTTACCTGAAAGAACTCAGTTCGTTCGGATTGGTAATATTATGCCTGATCCCATTCATGCTACGTCAGGTGTTCCACAGGGTAGCCACCTTGGTTCACTTTTATTCCTGATTTTCATTAATGAAATTCCAAAAGTAATTCGGAACTCCCAATGCCTGATGTTTGCGGGCGACCTTATGCTGTTCCGGACCATAAAGTCAGTAAATGATTGTATTCTTCTCCAGAATGACCTTCATAATCTATCCGAATGGTGTAATACTAACAATTTATATTTAAATATTTCTAAATGCCTAGTTATGTCATATTATCGCAGTCATGTTCCTGTCTTTTATGATTACAACATAGACAACCTGCCTTTAACAAAGGTAAACTCTAAAAAAAAGACCTAGGTGTAATGTTTGATGCTAAACTTAGCTTTTCCCTTCACATTCACTCCATAGTGGCTAAATCTAACTCCATTCTTGGTTTTGTTTTGCGTAACTCAAATGAGTTCACAGACCCATACACCCTCAAGTCGTTGTTTTGTTCCTATGTCAAATCAGTGCTCGATTATTGCTGCGTTGTTTGGAATCCCTTCTACAATATTGGTTCTATAAGAATTGAAAGAATTCGAAAAAAATTACGAGAGCTGTATTGGAATGCACAAAGGCCTTCATATAGTTCTAGATGCCAATTACTAGGCCTTCAGAGTCTCAATTTACGCCGTAAATATTTTTTTTTCACAGAGTGAATTATGGGCTTAATGAACCTATTACCAGATGCTTGTGAGAATCAAATTTATTTTGCAACCAGATTGATTTTCACCATAATATCAATCGAAATACTTTTAAAAGCCAGTTGATGCTAATACTCGTTCAAAATATGTTTTAATATACATAGTATTAGCTGACCCGGCAAACGATGTTTTGCCATATAAATTATTTCTAGTGAATATTTTGGTAGGGGAATGAAGTAACTTATTGTAAGTGTGTGTGGATGTGGTCTATGACTAAAAGAGGAATGGAAAATAACAAAACAGCAACTTTTAATTTTTTTAATTCATTGGCCTTTATTAACTTAATTAAAATATACATTAACCCATTTATTACCAAAGACATTTAAAACTAAAATTTAAATTTTTTTGTAACATAACTTTATTAGTGTCGAAGGAATACAAAAATATTTTTTTAATTTTTTAAAAAAAAGTAGGAAGTGGGGGTTTTAAGCTGTACCCAAGCAGGTACAATGGGAAAATATGATTGCTAATTTTTCAATTTTGCTAAATTTCTTAACGCATTTTTTTCCGACACACAGACCTATGTCGCAGAACTCACAAACCCATCTGACTCGCATGTGGCATACTCCGCATCTAAGAGACTTTTCAATTCTCTTTGGAAAATGGTGACCATCAGATAAAGCGGCGCTTGCAGATATGGAGCGTTTTGATGTCGAAGGTTGGAGAACTGTATATCTTCTAAGATAATATCGAGCAATATCTCTTTGAAACGATAGAAGTCATCTTCGGAATCAACTCCGACTTTATAAAGTTTCCAAGCGTTCACCAATGTAGAGCTTAGCATTGACGTAAAAAGCGCCCGCCACCACTTTTTGTCTCGAATTTTGATTTTATATAGGCATTGACACACTGGTCGTGTAATTCAACGCCGCCCATACCATTATTATAATCCGCAATAAGGTTCGGCTGCTGAATGAAAACTTTTCTTTTTTCTACTGATGACCAATGTTTGACATAATGCATGGGGCGGATAGTACTCGTATGTTCCCATAGTGACAATACTATTATCATCCCATTTTACAAAAAGAATATTCTTGTTTACGTCGTATACTTGCTCAAAATGCCCTTTCTCTCCTTCTTGAATACTTTTTTCAGCTCCAATTGACATTTTTTATGTTCCGTTTTCTCTTGCTGTCCATGTGGCTCTGAAGCCCTTCTCTGTTAACAATCGCAAAAGCTTATAAGAAGTAAAATAGTTGTCAAAATATAGTATGTATGCGATCAGAAGGAAATATAACTTTTTCTATAAGCTCAAGTACAACTCGAGATCCCAGTGGCATATGTAATAAATCAGCGTTCACATTTTTGCACCACAATAAATATCAAAGCCATAACTAATCGTCAGCATCCAGTTCTTGAAACCAAAACGAACAGGTTTTCCTCTTATGAACTGTTTCGAAGAATAGTGGCCAAAATATCAAAAAAAAAACTTGATCATGACAACATCAATGGATAATTTTTCGTGCATGAAGCCCCATTGATGATATTTTTGGCACAAAAGATTCATAAGCGGTCTGAGCTTTGCCATTTTGTCTCGAGCATCTAATTGATTATTATCTGCAAAATGAATTTTTTGATTTCATAAAAACGATTTCGCGACATGTTGTTTGCTACCAATGCGGTTCTTGTATCCTCATCTAATTTCCAATACATGGACTCCCTGGGCATTGAGTGGTAGCCACTGTATAACATTATGCACGCACTGAGTATAATAGTATTTTTAATTGTCGTTTAATAAAAAACAAATTATAAATGACACATTAAAATCGATTACTGAGAGTTGAAGATTATTACAGTACTAATATCGCTATTAAAAAATGGGGGTTGGTGATAAAAGTTTGAAAATTGAGGGTTATATGTATTTTTAAATAGTTAAAAATAAAAAAAAAATTTGTGGTAGACCACCATTATAAATTAGTGGTATAAAAATTAGTTATAAACCTATTCTCATACCTACGGAATATACATATAAAATTTCATCAAAATCGGTCAAGCCGTTTCGGAGGAGTATAAACACTAAAACTGTTTCACAAGAATTTTATATATTAGATAAGCAAACGAATGTACATAAGTATTAATATTAATTTCAAATAATTAGATGCTAATCTTATTTAGTAGTCTTTTAGATAAAATGTTATTGTATAATCTGTTTGGTGAAATAAATGAAATGAAATGAAATAGGGTACATGGGAAAGAAGTTCGAACTTTAACTCATTCATTTGGTGCATTGTCTGGACAAAACTAAAGTTATTTTTTTCGCCAAACTCGGATGTTTTTTCTTAATTTCATCACTCAAACGCTGCAATAAGTTTGCATAATATTCACCGCTGATAGTTTTTTTAAAAGCTCAAAAGGGTGCAACGGGTTGAATGCCTAGGAGCCATGCGAACCAGCCCAGAGCTTAAATAAATCCAATAAAAGTAGTAGGTTAGGTTAGGTTATAGTGGCAGTCGGCAGGAAGCCGACACACTTAGACAAATAAAAAGGTCCATTGTGATACCACGTGGATCTATCTTCTTCCTACTCGTTGCAACAGTTGGAACTTTTGATTAAGCTTGAAAGACGTTTAATGTCGATGTTTATGAGATCGTTGAGGTCACTGTAAAAGAAAGATCCTAAATGGAGTTTTCGTCTTTGAGAGACAGCATTGCATGTGCAGAGAAGGTGGAGAATAGTCTCCTCCTCCTCCTCCTCGTCCAAGCAGCTTCTGCAGAAGTCGTTTGTATAGACGCCAAGCCTTGTTGCATGCTTGCCGATGAGACATTGTCCGGTGATAACGCCAATTGTAGCACCAATGTGCAGTCTGTTCAGAGATATCAAACACTTAGAGCGTTTCAGACCCAGCTTTGGACAAATCTGAGGTTCAGCCGGTCAGAGAACACACCACCGACTACCCCCTCGTCGGTCGGTTTTGGATCGATAGGTGTTCTCAACGTAGAGCACGTTTGAGAAATTATGCTGGAGAAGGCGTCTAAGCAATGGATAGTGAATGGTCGATTCACTTCGCAGGAGAAAATAAAAACACGCAGACGTTCGCTTAACGTTATAAACTTCTTTATTCAAAGTCTTTATTCAAAGTCTTAATTCGAATGAATACCAATTTGTTACACTGTTAGCTAAGAAACCTCGGTGGTTATGTACCACCTCAGCTGTACATCATTATGGGCATTGCCCTTGACCGTGAAAATGTTCCCCTTGATATATGTGTTACATAAAAATATATTTTATCTTACTAATACATGCTAAGACCATTCCCATGTTTAGTCATGTGCGCGAGCGAGGTAGCACGATTTGCGAGTTGGTGCGATCTGCCTCCTACCCGATTCCTTAGTGCGACAACCCGTTGGGGTGGAATGCGCCTTGACAGCTGAGAAAGGAGACCAACTATAGCTTGTCTGTCGGTGTACCTTTCCATTTGACGTTTTGGACTTCAGTCTGGTCTTTTAGGGAATTCGGGAGTTTGTGTTGTTTTCCGTTGTTTCGTTCTGAAATTTTTTTCTTGCGAATTGTGCTTTTATGTTCTGTGCATTAGTCCTAGTCATTGCGAATATTGTTGTACCTTTATTTAACGCTGATTAGTCATATTTCAATGACTAGTACGATGCACGAACATCTACTCAACTGCATCCACGTGCCGCGCTCCGGCGGGAAGACCCTTTCCTCTACTCGTACCTTCTGTGATGTGTTGAGTAGGTTTTTGTTGGGAACCAACAATCGGTGTAAAAGTGGATCGATTCATCTTCGATAGGGGGGGGGCTCTTCTCCCAGAATGTTCTGGGAGGGATGTTGACTTAGAAGTTTTTGTCACACGGGTCTGAGGGGTGATGTAGTCTATATTGCTAGGAAGGATTCTAAATAAACTGGAATAAAAGTAACAAAACCTTACAAACAAGAATAATTTAGTTTTTACACATCGCCAGTTTATACATAGTTTAGTCTACGAGCTCTTCAAATAGAGATGGCTGAAATGTAATTTTTTGGGAAAACTACATTTGTAACGTCTGCTACATATTCGTGTAGTTATCGTAGAAAACGTAGATCAATGTAGCAGACGTAGGTAGTTAACAACACGCCTATCAAAAAGGCAAGTCCACTGAGACGGCATTAACGGATCTGACGGCCAGAGTGCGTAGGGCGCTCGACCGCAAGAACTATGCTCTTGCTGTCTTCATGGATATTGAGGGTGCCTTTGACAATCCCACCTTTTGCAGAATTGAGTCTGCCTTAACACTGAAGGGCGTCGATTCTACAACTGTGGAATGGATCCTGGAAATGCTTAGGAGCAGAGAAGATACAGCTGCTGTTGGCGGCTGTGTCAGAACTGTGCGCGCTGTCAAAGGCTTTGCGCAGGGCGGTGTACTTTCCACTACATTGTGGAACCTGTTGGTCGACTCCTTGTTGAGAAGACTTGATGGGGAAGGTCACCATGTTATTGGGTACGCTGACGATGTGTGCATTATTGTCAACGGCAGGAGTTTACCAACTCTTTGTGAGCGGATGGAAACAGCGCTCAATAGTGTTGGGAGTTGGTGCCGCGAGCAAGCTCTGTCAGTCAACCCCGCGAAGACTGAGATGATGCTGTTCACGAGTAGAAGGGCTATACCTCAAGTGAGGTGGCCTTACTTCCAGGGCACTCAACTAAAGCTATCAAGCAAGGTTAAGTATCTGGGTATTGTTCTAGATCCAAAGCTTAACTTTTCTGAACATTTGGTTGCTAGGATTTCGAAGGCAACTAACATTCTCTGGCAGTGCCGTAGGATGTTCAGCAGAACCTGGGGACTTAGTCCCAGGCTGGTTCACTGGATTTACACGTGCATTGTTAGGCCATACCATATGTATGGTGCGATTGTATGGTGGGCTAGAGCTCACATCCTCAAACGTCAACTGTCGAAGCTACAGTACCTTGCGTGCTTATGCATTACAGGTGCGATGAGAGGAACTCCCACTGCTGCTATGGAAGTGTTGCTCTGTTTACCTCCCTTGCAGTTCCTTGCTGAAAGTGAGGCCAGAAAATCACTATACCGCATGTGTGTAGTACTTGGACGGCAGGTCAATCTCGGCGATGGGGCCAGAGGTGCTAGGTACAGAGCTCTCTATGACAGCCTACCTGGCCATCGGGGAGGAGCACTTGACACTGTGTGCATGAAGCAAGTCTTTGAGCGCCGTTTTCAGGTCATCCTTCCTGAACGGCAGGAATGGAACAGTAGGGGTGGAATGGCTTTAAGCCGGGTGATGTCATCGTCTATACCGATGGCTCACTCATTGACGGTATCTCCGGAGCCGGGGTTTACTCTAGAGACTGTCGGATAAATCTATCTGCAGCCTTGGGTAGACAAACAACTGTTTTTCAGGCAGAAATCTTTGCGATTGCTACTGCCGCAAATATCCTGTTAAGGAGAAGGATTAAGGGTAAAACCTTATACATCTGCTCAGATAGCCAAGCCGCTATCAAAGCCTGTTCGGCTGGTTCTCTCAACTCAAAAATAGTTGAGGAAACCATGGTTAAGCTTAACCGTCTGGGTAGATGTAACTCGGTATCACTTGCCTGGGTTCCTGGACATACAGGTATCGAGGGAAATGAAAGAGCGGATGCTCTGGCCAGGAAGGGCTCTTCAACAGCCTTCATTGGCCCACAACCATCTATAGGATGCTGCTCATCCGTCCACAAACGTGAAATGGATTCGGCTCTACGCCAACAACATTCCGAATACTGGCATGACCTGGCCTCATGCAGGTATTCGAAGAAGCTAGGGGACGGTCCGAAAATCAGCAGAGCTAAGTTTTTGCTTGGACAGGAAAGACTTGAGACCCTTGATTGGTCTCGTCACCGGTTTCAGTCCTCTTAACGAGCACCTCAAAACCATCCACATTAGGAGCTCGGGCCTATGTGAGTGCTGCCTGGAGGCGGATGAAACGGTATCTCACTTCATCTGTGAATGTCCGGCTTTCGCCAGAACCAGGCTCACCACTATAGGCAAACAATTCGTTAACGAAGATGAGATGGGGGAAATTAAACTTGCAAATATCCTTCGCTTTGCCAAGGCTACTGGCAGGTTCTCCCTCACTGAATCTTACTAATCGCCAATAACCAGCGAGCGGGCAGCTATGCTGAAGTACAATGGACCAATAGGTCTAAGTGCTTGTCATCTACTGATAACCCCACTGCACATACAATACAATACAATAGGTAGTTAACATATGCCATGTTTTTAACAGCTCAACGTAACTGATATTGACAGGAGTTAAGCATGAAGATTACGTGAGGCAGTTTACCCTGTCATCTCTGGTCTTCAAGGTTAATTCCCTCATTTTGCACATTTGTGTTCCAAGGTACCAAAATTTCCATCTGACTGAAATAATGGGTTCAGAGTGGCGGGTTGTACAAAATTGAATACAGTCAACGCTATATGTAAAACAAATAGATGTGTCGATCGTTAATTGAATTGATTTTCGTCTTTTTTTATTTTTTGAAATATACAGATTGCAAAAGAATTCAAAAGATGCAGATTGATGAAAATTGATTTGTATTGAATTCGATAGAATTGTCCCTGAGCTGCACCCGCTTTCTTAGGTTTAGCGGGCGCTCCGGTTTTCGCCTTGGGTACTTTTTGGGCAACTGGTTTTGGCTTTGTTAACTTTGCATTAACAAGGCTGGTTTCTTACCTTTATTTTCTGCATCTTCTCTATTCAGTGAACATGTTAACCAAAAAGGCTTTTGCAGCTCGGAACTTGACATTAACTGCAGGATCACAGACCGCCCTTAAAAGTCTATTTATGATTCAACAAACGGTTCTCCACAGATATCCCCAACTGCGTGCCAAACTTGCGTATTCAATAAGGACATAGCATAACACATAATAAAATATGGAAACAACAAAAAATATTTGATTGCTTGATGGTAATTTTTTTTGAGAAGCCGAACAAAAATTGTTACAAAATGGACAAAGATTTTCAACGCAATGTCAAGAAATTTGTTTTTTTTTTATTTTATGGAGTCAACTATTTTTATTTTTTTATTTGGTATGTGGTGACCGTAAGATAACCTACTAGGTTTTTGATATCATGCCTACTTAGATTAAGATTAGGCTCGTTTTCCTAGGTCTAAGGATGTTCTCCCAATAAGAGATATATTTCATGTGTTCCCGGCTTTTTTCAGCTGCGATTGCTGCTGATGAAGAATTCGGGACCTTTGACACTGGCGGGCAGGTCAATGGGGACACCAAATCCCGGGAAGGCCTCCCTATTCAATCTCCAAAAAAATGTATTAACTTAACATTGAATGATATAAATAATGTATACATTGTACCTATACAGGGTGTCACAGTTAAGCAGTGTAGTCCCTTAAAGGGAGATACCTGAAGTTCCGCCGAACAAAAAATTGTATGACAGGTGGGTCTGTTCTTACCCCATTTTAAGTTATAGACGATCACCTAATTTGGAGGTGTAACCACTTTAAACGCTATTACTTCTAAATTATTATAGGTAGGGGAAGGTTGTGTACCTTGGTCCGAGTGCCAATTTTCGGAAAGATACAAAGCACGCAAAAACCGGTCCTTCTGTGAAATGTTGATCTTCTCTTCATTTGTCTTCTCAGTTTCTTTTTGAAGGCACAGCTGCACGAGTCGGCAGAAAAAAAAATAAACATAATTTTCAATGAAAAAAGTATTTTTTTTATCTCTTTTCTGAAGTTATGTAGTGCTTAGTTTTCTGTCTCTTTTCCGCTACTTTAATCGATGTCGGTAAGTGTATTAATAATCTTTTGGTAGGAACACATTGTCGTTCGTATGTGGTTTGAATACTACGTTAAAATCTAATTTGCTTGGCTAAAGTGGTGTAAGTGTACCTTGGACCTATCATAGCGCGTGTACCTTGGACCATAGGTTTGTCCTTTAATGAAAATGTTTAAATAATATTGAAGTGATAAATTTGTTTTTCTTTTATGTTGTTCCCTTAAAGTAAGTTTTTAAATAATATTGAAGTCCTTTGTTAAGTTGTTTTTAGTAAAAGAGTTTTTTTTATTTAATACTATTATTTGAAATAATTTTTTTTTAATCAAGCACAAAAACTTTAAGATAATGGTTTGTTTTTTGCTGTTGTTTTGAAATAAATAAAGATTGGTACCATTTTTACTTTTTATTGAAATAAATTAGAGTTTTCACCTTTAAACTATAGGAAAACTTTCAATAATATTTTCGGTCCAAGGTACAATACTCCGTGGACCAAGGTACAATCACGTCTTGTACCTTGGACCGTTTGAGGTTAGCATATAAAAGTAAAGTTTTCTAAGGAATGGTTAGCAATATCCTTTTGGTAGTCTCGCCATATCATACAAAACACTTCAGGTAGTAACAACAAAAAAGAAAGAAAAACTAATGAAGAAACGACACACAAAATATTGGCAAAAAATTGAAATGCGGACCGAGGTACACTACCTTCCCCTATAATAGGTATTTAGTATATTTTGAATAGACAATTTAGTAGCGCATAGAAGTCTTAAACTAGAAATTATGAAAATTTGTTGTTCCATTTTTTTTATTTAAAATGTTTACTCAATAACTTTCTTTTATGAAATTTATATCCTCGACTAATTTCCTAAAAATTATGTTAAGTAACTTTTTTACATACGACCAACAGAAGTTTTAGTAAAACGTCAAAAAGAGGTGTACCTACTGAATAACTCCTCCTCCTCCTCGTCCATGCAACTTCTGCAGAAGTCGTTTGAATAAACGCCAAGCCTCGATGCGTGCCTGCCTAGCCTATCAGACAGTGCCCTGTAAAGGCACCTATAGAGGAGCTAATATGCAGTCGGTTTAGTGAGATCAGACTCTTAGAGCGTCGCAGGTCCACCTTTGGCCAGAATCGCAAGGGTTTCCATAGCTTACGATTTTCTGTGTGGAGTTTATTTTGTTGCAATTTGTCCTAAAAATGCGTTTTTTTAAATGCATATTTATGAATAAATATTTAAATAGATTTATTGCTATTAAACTTACATTTTTCTTTTTTATTTTTCCCACAACACAAATTACGAACACTAAAAACCAATCGAATGACATTAAGATTGAACGTATACGTTTAGGCATCCGTTCAGCCAGGTGGTGATGCCAAATTACGTTTACGGATATACGTTCACGTATGCGATAATGCCAAATACACATTTTACGAAAACGAGTTACTCGTTCACGGAGGATGCGATTCGACCACTGATCAGAAAATTATTCATTGCGGCCGAATTGGTTAAAGTCTAGATCGCCTCAATTACTGTTTTAATGGACTGCTTCAATTCAGTAAAATTCCTTGGTTTCGTTTTGTACACCTCTTGCTTAAAATAACCCCATAAAAAAAGTCAGGTCAGGTGGACCTTGAGCGGAAAGTGGATTTTCTGTATATTAATTTGTTTGGGAATTTTCGTTTTGGAGCTTCGCCATATCCGGTCTGGCTAGGTGTGCAGTTGCCTCATCTTGCTGGAACTAAATGCTGTTGAAACGGATACTTCTTCGGGGCATCTCTGGGTAAAAAAAAATCCTTCACCATCTTTAAATAACGATCCCCATTGACAGTTACTGTTACACCACCAGTTAAACCCACGACCATACCACGTCCAGTTAATCGGTTCTCGTCAGATCACCGTAATTAAACGACGTTGGGCGCGGTTAGTACGTAGATGGGGGACCGTTTGAGAACAACCGCGTGTCGTTGGCCAGTCCCATCAACAGAGTTGAGGTAGATAATATACGTGGTATCACAATGGACCTAAATTGGTCTAAGTGTGTCGGCTTCTGCCGACAGCCACATAAACCTAACCTAACCTAACTATTACACCGTTTTTTTCAAAGAGGTATGGCCTCACAATGCACCTTGATGAAACTGCGCACCACACAGTGACTATTTCTGGATGCGGTATCGCCTCATGGAGTATTTCTGGATTATATTCACTCCATATACGGCAATTTGGCTTATTTACATTGCCGTTTAGATCAAAATGGGCCTCATCATGCATAAGTAAGCAATTTATCAAGCTGGTGTCTTCATCGGTCATTTCAATAATTTTTTGGCAAAATTCCAGGCGAATAGGCAAATCCAGAGAGTTTAACTTGCTTGCAATTTGGACTTTGTACAGAAACAAGTTCAAGTCATCATGAATTATCCGTTGTAATGACCGTCTGCTAACTCCAATTTGCGCCGATAAGTTTCGAGTCGAAACCCTTGAATTTACCTGAATTGACGATGCTACAGCCGCGATTGTGTCTTGAACCCGAACATAGGGAGCTCGATGGTACGGCCTTCGTGCGATGCTTCCAGATTCCGCAAACATGCATACCACCCTCATAATTTGCCATTATTGGAAAGAGAGTAAGGTTATGTTTAAATGGCCTCATGCCCCGGCCAATGACGATCCCTGTAGAATCTATTGAAATAAATATGTTAAAAAAAAAAACACTTTATAATTTGCCTGCAAAAATACAAATAACTAATATTGTATTTTAAAAGCATATTTCATCTAGTTGAGTGATTAAATATCTTCGTAGAATTTTCGTTCCGTTTCACGCAACTCGGTTACATCAACACGGTTTTGGTATTATGTCCTCCTCAGCTTACAAATTCTCACAGAGGTTGCATGCTTTTGTATCTGTCGACTGGCACGCTGAACTTTTGACAAGATATCTCCAATGGTCGTGGACTGATATGCTGTGTAAGTACCTAGCTGCCTTATTGTTGAACTTCTCTTAATTTTCTATAATCAAGATGCAGCCATAATCACTCGGATATTCTGTGCCCATCTACTTGTTAGTTGAAACATCTCAGCCATCACTTAGTATAGGCATCCTTAAGTAAGCATCAGGGTGGTTTGATACCTATCCTCAGTTTTCAACCAGCACATCCTAGAGCTCCTCAACTTATTTACCACATTGGCCTGGCACCCTAAATACTTTTACTCTGTTCTACCTGACTTTGACTCCTATCGCAATATCCTTTCTAAATATTGAACCCATCCGAAGTAGTTTTGTTAAGATAATGCAGAGTTAAATCCTACAAAGATTAAATTGGTCAACGTTAATACACTGCTGTGCCAGCCAAATGATTAATCCCGAATCTAGTTGCAACGGTTCGGAAGGCACCTGTAAATAGCAATATCCCAGTAAAATAGATAAACAATCAAACCCCATCTAGAGCTGTACTTGGGGCTTCGATGGTGGAGTGTTCGAGTCCCATTAGGGGAAAATGTTTATCGAGAATGGTGTCTAAGATAGAACATTACCACAAAAAAAGGAGTCTGATGATCGGCTTTAGCAACCCGTGAAACAGCGCCGTAGGTACAGCATCCACTTCACGGGGTAGCAAATCAGAAGTTCTTATTGTTCATTCATGTTTTTTGCTTTCCAGTCTGACATAACTATTTTGGGTTTGAAATTGCAACTCTGTTTCTTTTGCAAATGAAGAGAGCGTTGTAATCCTTCTTTATTATTCCTTGAAGGGACAGTTATTGTTAAAAGAACTTTTATCTTGTTGTATCTTCTACTCGATTCGCCCTCCTTGCACACAGAACAAAAAAAGATAACGAAGTCAATACTCCAAAACGCCAATTAAAAGAAGACAGTGTTGAAAGTTACTCCACGCTTAGTGTTTATATATTCAATGCCAAGAATAGCATTACAAAGACAGTTGTTGAGCACACGAATTCTTACACCCCTATTGCGAGTGTCAATCGACAATTGATAATTGACTATTTTCAATGTGTGCTATTGTGAACGAATCATTTTCATTGATATTCTTATCAATCGCATTTTTTCAATTGACTGCGATTGAAAAAATCCTTTAGAATCGTTCGTTCACAATAGCACACATTGAAAATAGTCAATTATCAATTGTCGATTGACACTCGCAATAGGGGTGTTAAAGTCAATCTTCATCTCTTCGCTTCATACGCTTTGTGGTCGTGTCACACGTCTTCAATCTTCTCCAACCGCTAATAGACAATTCGCCCATTTGACATTTTCACACGACTCCACATTTTGTTCACAATCCACGTACAATAAACAAGTAGAGAAGGAGGTGTCCATCCATCCATCCGTATATCACGACATCCATCCACGTCGACATATCCGACAAACAGTGTGTGAGCGCGCAAGCGTGCGACTATGAGTTTTTTACATACCATTACTGGTCATAGCACCAAACCATCCCACCGATATCGACATTGTGCGATCGCTATAAAATCTAACTGAGGTCTAATATATCACGAAATTGCACGTCGCATCCTAGCCACCTCCATATATGTGTGCTGTCCGGAACGATAGAAACCGACCAGATATGATGTGATGGTTGGTAATGGAATTAACAAGGATTTAATTGTGGTTTCATCTTTCCGGAACGCACCGCGATTATTGTGTTCTCATAATCTGCGGCATGTACCTACAAATTCAAAGTAACACGCACTTGACAGTCGCCCCGATAGGCATAATCAGCTACGATGTACGGCACGCGTTATCATCGCTTGTCGCGGGCTGCATTCCGACCCATGAATGACATTTAGGCACCTTTAGCTAGATCAGTCACTCAAGTTCATTGCATGCCCTAGACGTAGTCAACAATTTGCTGATCACTGACCACCTTCAATAGGGGAAAGCGAAAGTGCACATGTGGTGAGATAAAATGACGCCCCGCTGGATAATATCAACTCTAATGACAGGCAATTAAGCGTCTGAGTGGAGGTACCGGTCGCCTGGGTGGATAAGATGCAGATGATGTGTGGTTATGTGTGAACGATGGAGATGTGCGATAGGCGCAGCTTGCCAGAAGGTAAAAAGATAATGGAGGTGTAGTATATGTCGTAATGCATTTTAAGACATTATCTGGAGCGTCGATCGGGTAAAGCACGGTTTCCTTTCTTTCACTTTTGCTCAGTTATCTTGACATGACCTTCATAGGAAGGTGTTGCATGCACATATGGTCATGGTCAGCTCAAAGTGCTTGCCAAGGCTGATTGGTAGTATAGATTCAACTTTTATTCTCCTTCTTCAGCATTCGTTCGATCTATAAAAAGTGCATTCCTCATTTATGCAAATCACCATCTCTACTCGATCTTTTTTTCATTGCGAAATCGCGGTTCACTTTCCTCTCGTAGCAGAGACGACGCACGCCTTAATTGATCTCGCAGTCAACAACAATTTGTTGTGTGTCGCCAATAATTGAGATCAATTATTTGTGACGCATATTTTACGATATACCCTCTCATGCACTGTGCGTACACTCAACTCATACTCTGCGGAGTCACTTTAGTTGCACTAAGTACAACGTTTATGGCAACGACAAGTTCGCGTTTCTGTTCGCAAGCCCACAAGAAGGTGCAGATCCGGTCCACCAAACAATGGACACAACACCCTCAGCCTCTATCGTTATGCGATTGCCAGACAGTACCATCTGGATGTTCCATTTAGTTGTGAATAATTTGTAAAAGTCAATTGCGATGAGTTCCCTTAAGTGGTCTACAACTTTATACTCGGACGTGCAACTTTTGTAGTTGTCTTTGATTTACGAACCGACTACCAAAAATGGTACACGGTTTGGCACGCAACTTTTGGGTACAGGTAATGGTTTTGTTGTGGACAAATTTGTTTGCATCATCGGATTCAGTATAAGAGATGCAAAATGGAAACACTTTCAGAGTGCATCCTTAACAAAAAAATATCGTGATAAATAACGGAAAACTTTCAGAATCTACAAACAAAATTCCATATTTAAAAAAGTTTGTGTGTGCAGTTGTTCTGAAGCATAAAAATTGACAAAAAAGTCACGTAAATATTACAGTCCTCCAAGTTTTGGATAAAAGAAATATACCTACTGCGCCGTCTACAAAGAACCAAATCTTTAGACTTAGCGCTATAAGTAACCGTGTCTGAACTGCAGACGCAGAGTTAGCAGGAACTTCTAATGGGAAGGCACCTGCAAAACGTTCTTATTTCGTGAAACCTAGTTGTAGTTATTAATACCGCATTTTCACAACTACGATAGTGAGTATACTCACCGCCCACAAACACCAACAATATGTAGAACCGGTATCACTACATCATCAACTGAAGTAGCCGAAACCACCATGGATTCCCAGCCCATCCAGAAAAATAGCCCATGGAATTGTAATTAGTGTGTTCAAAGATAACTAAATAAACGTCGGCTGGCTTTAAGCACGGAACGCAGGCTCCTCGAATTAGTGATGGAAACCTTGTGATTGAGGCACAGGGAATAGTAAAAGTACTCGTATTTAAGCAGCATTTCCAGCAGCTGTAATATGGATGAGAAGAGAACCTACGTCTCTTAAATTGCAAACAAACTTGGTTCACCCATAAAAACGCTGAAAAGTCCTCTATCTCTTCAACTGGAGTATTAACTCCATAACCTATTTGAAGGGAACTATGGCATTTCTCCATAATGTAGCACATAAATTCCTATCCAACGTTCTATGTCTCAATCCGTTCTGCTAAACGGCGCAGCAGATCGACGATGTTGATAGATCAAATTTGTTCACTCAGACAAATTCTAGAAAAGACCAACGATTTTCAACTCGCTATCTTTTAATCGATTTTAAGTTGATATCATCAATTGTCAAGTGCTCTACATGGCGATGGCCGAATTTCTGGGACTTTAAAACCGATCCAGTTGCGTTGTGTGACGCTGGGGAATATGCTGTGCAAGTAGCTCTTTCGAACTATGCCAAATCTGCAACGGACTCTGGCAAGGAGATGAGCTACATTGTGCGACTCCATAAATTTTGTTCTGGAGCAGATAGGCAGGGCAATTATAAATAAGGAAGGTACTTTCTTCCCATATGTTCAGTTAGTTAACAGGCTACTTCCGGATGCAGTACCTACCCATTACTAATAACTGTAACGGTCTAAAAATAAAAGGTCCGTTCGCGAACTAATATGCACACGTAAATTTATATAAACTTTCGTTCAAAACTACACAAACGCGTTCGCGTACTGAGAAAATGGTAAAAAGATGAACGAAAGAAAAATGTAGTTTCGTTCATTTTTCTTCACACAGAATTTCGGCTGGTAAGAAAATGAAAACTGTCAAATGATGAAATCCTATGAGTTTGCCAGCAAAAAAAACAGCTGTTGCTTCTTTTCAAGCCAAACTAAGAAGGTTTTACACAAAAGCGTTCGCGTACTTTTCTTAGAAATGAGAGGATTCTCTCTCGATTTTGGAGATTTGACACATTTCATTTTTCTATACATAAAGTACGCGAACGGACCTAAAGCTTAAAAATTTTTATCTAGACAAATCTTTACCTTTTAAATATCTAACAGGTATATTTCGCATATGTCCGATTTCGAAAGGCTACAGTCCGCTTGGCCGAACTGTTGAATACCCTTTTCCTATATAGCGCAGTGATCTGGATACAGTATACCACCTCCCCCCAAAAATCTAATCTATATAGCGCAAAATGTAAACGGGGACGTGGAAAAATCTTTGTATGGGTCAATTGTATTAATGTTCCAAAATGTCTGTAGCGAATACCATTTACCGTAACGTGGCGGTCATTTTCATCGACGAAAAAACCTCTCAATGACGCCTGGCATGAAAACCGCACCAAACAATGACTTTTTTCGGGATGAAGTGATGTTTCATGAAACATATAATTGTTCTCACATGTCCAGTAACGCATATTTTCCTTATTGGCGAAGCCGTTTAACCAAAAATGCGCTTTATCGCTGAAGATGAAATTCTTCATTTTCTTCTGTTATATCCAGAGCCCAATTCGAGAACGTACGTCGCTTTATATGATCAAGTGGCTTTAGTTCTTGAGTCAGCTTGATCGTGTAAGGGTGTAGGCAAAGATCCTTATGCAAAGTTCGTCATAATGTAGTCTGGGAGAGGCCCATTTCTTGAGAACGCCGTGAAATTTACTGATTTGGCTGGTTTGCGACGGATACTTCTACGGGAGCAATATTATCCACACTTTGGGCAAAACGTACCTAGTCTCACTGGCACCGCAACATCAAGCAGCGAATATTCTGAATCAAATTTGTTCACTAGATTGGCACAGTGCCGATAACCGTGTAATTGGCACTACTACCAATGGTTGGCACAGTGCCAACATTAGGAAAGCTCCTTATTTCTCTTTCCAATTAATTTAGGTTAAATGCAGTAATATTAACTAATTTCAAGAAACAAACCTTTAATTTAATGTCTTATTAACACAAAATAGCACTTAAAACAATCAACTTCTTAACCAAGGAACACAAAAAGACACTTCTATTTCACTGCCACTCTAATAAAATCGTTAACGGTTATGGCAAAAAAGGCGGGAATACATTGAGACATATTTTAATAGGTATTTTCAATAATACCAACATAAAGATAAATCTGGTACTACCAGATTTACGAAATATATATTCAAGCAAGAATTATTACCTTCACGAAGGGTAATCACCTTGTCGAGTGCTTGATGGTGCCGGTGTGGAGGCTTAACGATGTTTCATACATCCACTAAGAACTGCCCAAAGGACATTCCGTCCTGCCCCAATTCCCCTTTTTCTCCCCTACCCCTCCTCTCTCCTGATTTCCTCCTTCTGATTCTCTCACTCCTTCTCCCTTTCCTTATCCGCTGGGCTGGACTTAATGTGTGACACGACCCGTGCCGATAGTCGGCCAGGCTGAGGGCCCAGTTTAAAAAATAGCTCAGTCGCCCACGGAGTATCCGGATACCTGGCGATCTCCGGATTAACCAGCCTTACCTGCATACTGCGGATCTCTGTGCAGGCGGACCTCCTTTCTCCGCTACTCGTGAGTTCAACTATGAATAATAACAAACAAAACAAAAATAAAAACATCAAGACCGATATCTCTTCCAAACCGGGCGGTAGTACGGCGACCTTGCTGTCTACTGACGCGGCTCCTGCAACGAAAGGTAGCACTGCGACTGTGAGTAATCGTGGTCCAGTTGCTGCCAGCAGCAGTGAGCCTAATATAGGCAAAACAATTCCTAGTAGCGGTAGGATTGTGGCACTTCATGGCCCTTCCGTTGCTAGCCTTACAAATCCTAGTACGTCTCGTAGTGGATGTTCGCGACAACGCACTCCCTCGAGGGCGTACTACAAGGACAGGCGAAATGCCATAAGAACTCTGAAGGTCTTTGGAGATATTCTGGAGACCAACAGAACACCACAGCAGATCGCCAAATTAAAATGGGCCCAAGGCTTCCTAGAGAAGGACAAGAGCGCTAACAAGGACTTCACGTCCAAGCGCCAGAGATCGGTGGATGAAACCACTTCGGTTTCCAAAAAACCTAAGGTGCATAACACCAGCACCACCTCACATTCTGCCCCCAAATCTCAAAAGTCCTTCAGCGATGTCCTAAAAGACAAAATCGTGGTCGCGGTGATCGACCGCAGCAATCCGGAGGGAAGAATTTCCCCCGAACGATGGCATAAGCTGAGGAACAAGCTACTTAGCCTCTATCTGGCCTTCATGAAGGACCACCCTGGACCAGCTCCACTTCGGGTGTACAAAAAGGATGACCCAGAAGCTAATAAGCCTCCGTATCCCTCTGACACAGGACTTAACACCCCTGATCCTGGAGCATCAATCTCCCTTCCATCCATGGAAGATGATGAACCAACTGTGGCTGCTCCCACTCAGCCCTCTACGTCCACTGCTAACACCAACTCTAGTATGGACACGGAAGACCTCCTCAGCAAAGTCCTTCTTAGCGAGGACGAGCTCTTAGGCTCGTCCTCTGACTCAGACTCAGATTCAAATAACACCGTGGTGGAGACTCCTCTGCCTGATTGCGACGATCAATGTTGCGATTAGTACAGATCAACCTCCACCACTCCAAAAAAAAACTTCGGCCTCCCTTCTTATCCGTCTTTCTAAAGATGGAGAAGATATGGTCCTGATCCAAGAGCCATGGATTGTTAACAACCTGGTTCGAGGACTCCGGACTCATGGATACAAATTGTTGTATGCAACAGACAAAGGTAAACCTAGAACTTGCATACTGGCAAAAAGTAGCTTAAATGTATTTTTACTCCCTAATTTCAGCGACCGTGATGCAACCGTTGTGAGTCTAGAAACTGTTCGCGGCACCCATTGGATAGCCTCGGCTTATCTGGCCCATGACCACGTAGGGTCCTTGCCTGGTGTCAACCTAGAGGGACTGATCGCGGCAGCTGAACATCAAAAAACTGGTCTCATTATTGGATGTGATGCCAATGCGCACCATTCAGTATGGGGCAGTTCTGACATCAACGACAGAGGTGAGTCTCTTTTTGATTATATTCTTAATACTAATCTCATTGTGTGTAACACTGGTAGTGAACCTACCTTCATTACAAAAGATAGACAGGAGGTTCTAGATATAACTCTGGTCTCCGACTCAATCCATCAGAAAATTGTAGACTGGAAAGTCTCGGCGGAACACTCTTTTAGTGACCACCGTTACATTCAATTCTGTTTAGCCGATGACCCTCCCCGCCTGCCAGTTTTTAGAAGTTATAGGAAAACTGACTGGCTCAAGTATAGAGAAGTGCTGAAAAGTTCAATGAAATCTGAACTCCTTAGTCCCCCCCGGAACACCATAGAGGTAGATAAGAAGGTCAGGGTACTCACCTTGGCCCTCAATAAGGCTCTGACTGCTGCCTGCCCGCTCACACGGCCTAGAGGCAAAAAGAAGCCGGTTTGGTGGACCCCAGCACTAGGACCTCTAAGAAGCAGTTGTAGAAAACTGTTCAACCAAGCCAAGTTCACAAAAGCTGAAACCGACTGGGCTTCATACAAAGCATCTCTCAATGCTTACAAAAAGGAACTGAGGAAAGCCAAACGCTCGTCTTGGAGACTCTTCTATGGAAAAATAGAGGAATCTTCGGAGGCATCTAGGCTAAGAAAAATCCTCTCAACCAACCCAGGTATGCCTAGCTTTTTAAAAAAGGCGGACGGCTCCTGGACCACTTCTAGCGAAGAATCGCTCAATCTACTACTAGATACACATTTCCCAGGTAGCTCCCACGTTACTAGCAATATAAACCTGTCTAGGTCAATTGCACGTACGACTAACTTTAAAGGTCTGATTACTAGGGACAAACTGCTCTGGGCGATACACAGCTTCAAACCATACAAATCCGCGGGGCCAGATGGCATAATACCAGCTGAAATTCAAAACACCTCGGATATCATCTCGCCTTTGCTTGAGATAATCCTGAAAAGCTGCGTAAAAATGGCATACATTCCGCTGTTATGGAGAGAAGTAAAGGTAGTATTCATACCCAAAGCCGGTGAATGTTCCCATGCAAATCCTAAGGATCTCAGACCCATAAGCCTATCGTCATTCCTTCTAAAAACATTAGAAAGGCTGATTGATATCCATCTACGTACTAACATAGATACAAGACTTCTGTCTACGGCTCAACATGCATATTGCAAAGGCAAATCTGTTGAAACAGCCTTACATACGATAGTACGTTCAATCGAATACTCCCTTCACCATAAGGAGTACACTATGGTTGCATTCCTGGATATTGAGGGTGCTCATCCGCGATCGCAAATGCACTGTCAGATCTAAAGGTAAATGACTCACTTGGTGAGCTTATTAATCTACTTCTCACAAGTCGGATTATAAACTTGAAACTGGGTATGACATCGGCCAGAAGATCTGTCAGTAGAGTACGCCACAAGGTGGAGTCCTATCTCCCCTCCTTTGGAACTTAGTGGTGAACAAGCTGCTGATGTGCCTAGAAAAGGAGGGCTGCAGGGTGATTGCCTATGCAGATGACGTTGCAATTGCCGCCTCAGGGAAGTACCTAAACACCCTGAAATAACTTCTCCAAAACGCTCTTAATAAGCTAACCACATGGGCAGATCGTTGTGGGTTGGGTGTTAACCCCCACAAAACCGAACTTGTTCTATTCACTAGGAAACACAAAATTCCATACATTGATCCCCCCTCTATCAGGGGAACAAGTCTAGTCTTTTCGGACGAGGCAAAATACTTGGGTCTCATTCTGGATAGAAAGCTTAGCTGGAAACCTAACATTCAGGAAATAGTTCGTAAAGCTACAGCAGCACTCTTCTACTGCAAAAAAGCCATTGGTAATAAATGGGGGCTCCAGCCCCGCGTTACCAACTGGCTATACATCTCGGTAATAAGACCGATACTTTTGTTGTTTGGTGGACTGCCCTAGATAAAGCGATAAATCGCGATAAGCTAGGCAAAGTCCAACTAACAGCTTGTCTCTGCATGAGTGGTGCACTGCGCACTACCCCCTCTGCTGCAATGCACATTCTGTTTCACTTGACACCCCTGGATATCTTTAGCAAGCAAGTGGGTGCTAGTGCGGCTATCCGCCTCAAAACAACGTTCCAATGGTCCGAGAATGAAATCGGCCACGCATCTATTCTGAAAAAATTTGGAATCCTCCCCAGTAACATAGACTACACCACCCCTCAGACCCTTTTTGACAAAAACAAGGTGAGGATCGATCACCCGTCGAAAATAAATCGATCCATTTTTATACCGATGGATCCAAAACTGACGCGGGGGTAGGAGGTCCACAAACTCTATCGTAGTCCGTGACTGTCAATCATCTCTAGTGGAGATGGCGAAGCATTTTAACATCCACCTATGCTGGGTGCCAGGACATACAGACATTCCAGGGAACTGTAGGGCGGATGAACTCGCCAGGAAAGGAACCACACTGCCCCTTTTACCTGATAAAGGTTCACTAGGCATCCCAATCGCTACATGCAAACTCATGTTTATGAGACAGACCATTGAAAACTGTAACCTTAGGTGGGCAAGTGGCAACACTTGTCTAGCGACAAAGCAGATTTGGCCAAAACTGGATCTGAAACGCTCTAAGTGTTTGATATCTCTAAACAGACTTCACATTGGTGCTATAATTGGTGTGATCACCGGACACTGTCTCATAGGCAGACATGCAACAATGCTTGGCGTCCATGCAAATGACTTCTGCAGAAGCTGTATGGACGAGGAGGAGGAGCAGACAGTTCTCCACCTTCTCTGCACGTGCCCTGCTCTTTCTCAAAGGCGTAAACTCCATTTAGGATCCTTCTTTTACAATGATCTTAGCGATCTCATTAACAACGTTATAAAAAGTCTGTCAAGCTTCATCAGAAGCTCCAACTGGTTCAACGAGTAGGAGGATGATACATCCGTGTGGTATCACAATGGGTCTGTCACTGGCCTAAGTCTGTCGGCCTCAGCCGACTGCCACTACAACCTAACCTAACCTAACCTAACCTAAGAATTGTGTAAAAAAAATTATATGGACATTTTTTTAAGAAATGCGTTTTAACATTGTTTTATAGTTCAAATGCCAATCATTGGAGGAGTGCCAGTAATAGGCTGGTTAACCCTACCTATGTTTATGACCTTATGGAAAAAAATTCATAAAATTAAAAATGTTACATGTTCAGGTTATTGAATCGTTTGTGAAAATATCGTAACATTTCACCAAAAAAAAAATACCTGGTTTTATCAAGTGGTACGAAGTGTACAGGGGGCACTTACCTATTTTTTGATATAAATCGATACTTTCTTGATAGATGAATGGGCACTTGATAGTTTTCCCCTTTCAAATTTATCGCAACACTAAAATGCTGGTGGCCATGTGAGTTTAAGTAATTTTAAGTTTCAGTGAGAGCAGACTTGTAGCTGCAGGGCTTCACTTGAACATACCTAAGTATGAATTTGAGATGCTTAAGATGCTTAAGCAAGTTTAAAGCTCTCAATCATTTACTGTTTCTTTTGATTTCGAAAACTTTTGCACTTCCCGTTCTTGTTCACCCCCCCCCCCCCCCCCCCCCCCCCACCCTCTACTAAATGCAATAAAAGAAATATATAAATTTCACACAATTTATTTATTCAGTTGATATTTTGTTTCTTTTTTTCTTAAATAGTTTACAGTTTTTTTTTTATTTAAATTTGTTTTAAAATATGCCTACACAACATACATAATATCTGCTAATTAAATATTTTAGTGTTCACTTATGAGCAGTGCTACTTATTCTCCTCCCCTTCCGGCGCCGCACTGTTCGGTAAGAGATTTCGAGAATCACTTAAAATAGTTATAGTTTGTTTTTGTTTATTCCACACGTCTAATTTTGTTTATTTTTTAATGCGTTTTTTTATATATTAAAGCAAGATTCTCAGAAAATATATCATCATAAAATAATTTGTTACACATTACAAATTTTGAATAAAAAAAAAACAAATAAAATAAAAACAATTTGATAATTATTTAAATATTTTGTTGATTTGGAATAGCGCCACTAATCCGTAGGTCTTTTCTCGCTATTTTTTCTTGTGTATTCTTCGGCATTTTTTATGAACTTCTTACGATCCTTGAGATACTCCTCGGCTACATCCGCTCGCAGTGGATGCTCTGGCTCGGGATCGTTGACAAGTGCAACTAACGCTTGGATAACTAATGTGATATGAAATACAAAAATTTAATATTTCGACTCATTTTCTTTACGAATAATAATTATATTTTATGTGAGATGAAGTGTTTTCTTTGATTTTGGATTGGATACACATAAAACACTGAACAACGGGAGTATGATTGCAACAAGTATAGCTGACGATCCATTAGACAGTTTTGGCGACATTATTCGCAATGAAAGTTACATACAAATTGGTGATATGAACTTTTAAAGTACCAGGACAGTGTGAATTATGAACATAGAGCATTAATTAAAGGTCATTGTTTACTAAGCCGTAAAGTGCTCTCAATGGAAAATGATAGCATCTACAAATGCTGCAACTGAAAACAAGGGAAGCAAGGGAAGAGTATTGAGCCAGGAGAAGGGAAGAGAAGAAGATTCCGCGTAGAAAGAAGAGCTCACAATCGAAAACACATCCTGGGGGTTTATAAAATGCCCAAGCAACTAGTTTTAAGACCGAAACGACGGATCCTTGAAACAGAGACGGAAACCTAGTCACCGAAGTACAGCGAAGAGTATATGTATTTAAGCAGCATTTGCAGCAGCTGTTAAATGGGCATCATGTAGAGAGAGGTATAGGGCACGAAGAGATCCCACGTCCAGTCAATCTTCGTTGACCAGTTCCACCCAGCATTAAACAAGTCAGCATATTATCTGCAGAACAGCTAAAGAACCACAAAACGGCCGGTTCTGATGGTTTACCAGCGGTGCTCTTTGAATATGGAGGTGATGTTTTGATGGGGCGCATGCACCAAATCATCAATCAAGAAAGGCGATAATATGTCTCGCAAGAACTATCAAGGAATTTCTCTGCTAAATGTCGCATACAAGATCCTATCCAACGTACTCTACTGTGTGAACTTCTGAAGCCATTTTGCAACACACTAATCGGCACGTGCCAGTGTGGCTTTCGGTCGGGCATATCGACAATAGAAAAAAATTTCAGAGTTAGTTAAATAATGAATTTCAAGTCTTTTAAGCCTTGTTTGATAGCATTCATCTTCAGGAGCTCTACGTGGCAGTGGTCGCATGCGGGGTCACGGTAAAACTGATCCAGTTGGGTCGTGTGACGCTGGAAAACATGCGGTGCAATGTGCAGTATGAAAACAGCTCTTCCGAGCTATTCGAAACCTGCACCGGATTCCGGCAAGAAGCAGCAGTAGATAGTGCGCAGGGCAGGTGTCAACACGGAAGTACTATCTTAAACGGATCTGTGCAACTGCTGGGATATGCAGACGATATTGACATCATCTGCCCATCTCAGCATGCAGTGGTAGAGGCTTGCATGGCGATTGAAGAACAGGGCCAATTGACTGACCTTAAAGTCAACCAAGACAAAAACAAACAAAGAAACATCTGTCCACCGACTAGGGCGAAACTTCACTGTTGACACCTTAATGGAGATCCGACGGAGTATAACCCTAGGAAACCGCTGCTACTTTGGTTTGGCAAAACAAATGCGTTCAAAACTCCTTACCCAAAAGACCAAGAGTAAGCTCTACAAAAAAACAAATAGTGGGAGTTCTGCTTAATGGCGCTGAGTGGTGGACGATAAGCAGGAGCGAAGAGCTAATATTTGTTTCAAAAGAAAAACATTCCGTCGAATATTTGGTCATGTGTGCGAGGAGGGCAGGGGGGTTAGGAAAAGAAGCAACCGCGAACTGTATGAGCTGTACCACGATGTGGATGAGGTCCGAAAAGCTAAAACACGTCGACTTAGTGGGATCGGCCGCATCAAGCGAATGGACAACAATGCACAGCCGCTAAATACCATGCTAGAGCGCTTGGTATGGACAACTAGGAGCAGCGTGCCCGGGTTCGCGGATGATGGATAGCTGCAGTGCCTTATGCAGAGACTCTCCACGAATCGGGAACTCGTTAAGAAAGTAATTAATTGGGCCCGTTCAATTAACAAGGCGACTACGAGTCCCCACTAGTTAACCTTCTATGATTGGATGAATAGCTAACGGAATGTCAGCTGTTTCATGAAAATGTCCCCTTCGAGGAAGTGAAAGAAATTAAAGGCCCAGCCCATAGAATCCGTTACATCCGTTATTTGGATAGAATAATATGCCTTTTCCCTAACCTATAATTGCCTAAATACCACTGAACGATCCAACTGCCTAAGATGCCAGTACAGTAAAATTGTCCATTCCACACCTTACTTAGTTCATATAACTTATAAACAATCAAAAATAAAAATTCATATTTTCCCCTACGCTTATTTAAAGAAGTATATAAAGAATTAACCAAATCGTTAAAAAAAATTTTATAAATTTAATTATTGGCACATAAATTCTTCTCCCTTAATGACGGTGAGGCTATGATCAGGAATATTGCGATCACAGCCCTACCACTTGACTGCATCGTTATTAATCCGCCAGTGGTGTTCGCTTATTTTATTTATTGGCAAATAAAATAAAAATAAAAAAAATACATTTCCAAAATTACTCAATATGTTGATGAACGACCTATTAAAGCCCTTTTAGATGATCAGTTATCAGTGGGATTTTCAACTTATGGGAATTTTACCAGTTTCAGTCTCAATTTCAGTGGGCACATTTTGTTTTTTTTTTTGCCTAACCTAACCTAAAAAAAAGTCCAAATGAATAGCCGAACAACCTTAAAATTTAGGAAATGTCATACTCATACGAGTTCGTACATATCAAACAAATTTCCTAACTGTCTGTTTTTCCTTTGGATGCCGACGAGTTTTCTATTAGTCTCTAAAAATAAGATTAATTAATGTTTTGATGGATGATTCTGAAAATAAAATTTTAAGTAAGTAAGCTTTCACTCAAGAATTCATTTTGCGGTGAGATACATTTTTTGTTAATTTAATATTTATATGTTAGTTTTTTTGTATACTTAAAAAGTGTCAACCACTTCAAATTCGTAGTTTTCGTATTTTATTGTGAATTTCATAGCACAACCACGGCGTAAAGTTTTCGCTTGGTTATGGCGGATGTTTTTACATTTTTCCAGTTGCCTTTCATTGCAGGCAGCATTTTTTGCCTACGCTCCCTAACGCTTTTGTCAAAAATCGCCTTACTAAAGGGGGTTTCATTAGGGATTTGACAACTTCTTTTTTAAATAAAATGCAAACTAATTGAGATATCTCAAAAAATTATTGGCGTAAATTATATCAAAACATTTATGAATAGAATTTGACTTCGTTTATATGTCTACCACGGAAACGTCTGCAGCGGTCGATACGTTTTCGATGACAAGGCCGCACATTCGACCGATACGGCCGCTATTTCTCGTTCAATATTAATTGGCTCTGAGCTAACGTCGCCGGCTTGTTGGCGTAGACCAATGATTTGATGTAGCTCCATAAAAAAAAGTCTAGAGGCGTTAAATCACACGATCTCGGCGGCCAGTAGTAAGTTTCTCGAGATAACACGTTCACCGAACTGAGACTTCAAGCCAGATAATCACTGATTCATGCAATTGCTTAAAGAAATAATGTTCCAACATGTCTCTGTAGCGAATACCATTTACCGTAACGTGACGGTTATTTTCATCAATGAAAAAAAAACGGGCCAATGACGCCACCGACATGAAAACCGCACCAAACAGTGACTTTTTGCGGATGAAATGCTGTTCCATGAAGCACATGAGGGTTCTCACCTATTCAGTAACGCATATTTTCCTTATTGGCGGAGCCGTTTAACCAAAAATGCGCTTCACCACCGAAGATGATTTTGCGATGAAATCCTTCATTTTCTTAAATCATGTCCAGAGCCCATTTCGAGAACGTACGACGCCATATGTGGTCTGGGAGAGGCAAAATCCTTGAGAACGCCGTGAAATTGACTGAGTTGGCTGGTTTGCGACGGACGCCTTTACGGCAGTCTCACTGGCACGGCAACATCAAGCAGCGAATATTCTGACTCACATTGTTTCACTAGACTATGAATTGCTTGTCAACTGGGACGAGAATTACGGCCGAAAATTGGCGTTAACGCTTTTAACGCTCGGAGTTTCGGTAGTAAATTTTAATTATTTGTAAACGTTGTTCCTTCGTGTTTTTCACTATGATGAAACTGTTGATTTTACTGAATATTTTAACATTGACGGTAATCTGTTTAAGGGTGCGTTCACACTGAAAGTTTGAAGTAGTCAAGTCGCTAATGAAAGACCCTTTACCAGAATTCTGGTTGATTTCGAAATCTGTCATTTCTCCCTACGGCTTCATGTTTGAGCTAGAATTCCCTACAAGAAGGGATTTTTCTCTGCACTTATGATAGCTGCCCGTCGAATGTCAAAAGCATCCCTACAATTTTAAGCCATTTCAACCAATCAGCGGTCAAGTTGCGGATTCGCCGCGGTATACTAAACTGTCTGTCAATCGACAATGACAATTTTCTCTCATTTTCCAATCTTTTGACCAGTGCCTCTTCTCACAATTGCAGAACTTGTGAAGTTCAATTTGTGTATGTATGTTCACGGCGACTGACAAAAAAGTAAACTATCTCAGATGCAACATGCCTATCAACGCGGAAAATCCTGCGAAACTGCGCTCCAAAATCAAGTTAGTAGAATTGAGGGCGCGCTTGACAGAAAAGAATATGCGATGGGCATTTTCATCGATATTGAGGGTGCTTTTGACAATGCGACTTTTGATAGCATGTGCAGCTCCGCCAGACAACACGGCATAGACGAACCATTGGTGTTGTGGATTAAAGCAATGCTAATGAATAGAACGTTGGTTGCGGATGCGGATTGTGGCCGCTATGTTATGGCGGGGGTAAACAGAGGCTGCCCGCAAAGCGGCGTTTTGTCTCCACTGCTGTGTTGCATGCTGGTCGACTCTCTGTTGAACGCACTTATCAGTTCTAGCGTATATGCTCAGGCGTACGCGGGTGATGGTGCCGTGCCTTCTGTTGGATCATGCCTAGCGACTGTCTGCGCCAAGGCGCAGTCGGCCATTGACGTGATCGACGAATGGTGCACTAGGAATGGGCTCTCGGTAAAACCTCTTAAAACTGAGGTTGTTCTCTTTACGAGAAGGAGGAAGCTGGTCGGGTTGACTCAGCCCGTGCTAAAAGGCGTCACAATCCAACTCTGCAATGAAGCAAAGTATCTGGGAGTCATCCTGTATAGCAAACTTCTTTGTTCCAAACATGTTGAGCTGAACACTGCCAAGGCGCCGTCTGTTTTCTGGCAGTGCCAAGGCATTTTCGGCAAGACATGGGGCTTATCACCGAAAAGAGTCCTATGAATTTATACGGCTATGATAACACCATTTATAGCATACGCATCGGTTGTTTGGTGGAATAAGCTTTCACGTAAATACGTTACTGCTGCTTTTGCCAAACGCAGGTATTTCTCGGCTGCACGGGGGCCTTCCCCAGCACGCCTGGCTCCGGCCTAGATGCACTATTGAACCTCCCGCCCCTTGATGTTTGAATCATGGGCTGTACAATCAAAGCTATCTCACGTCTAAGAAGAGGTGGCTTTTGGTATAATTCGCACTGGAGTTTTGATGAACTTGCGCAACGGTTGTCCTTCGACTCCAGTCTTATGGATATGCCGTCTGATGCGATGACACCGGAACTTCGGCTAAAGCGCAACTACGAGGTCGAATTTCCTCGCGTTCAAGACTGGCTCTGGCCGGACTCTGAACCTGGAAGGGAATGCAGTCGAATCTTCAAGGATGGCTCCAAAACCGATCAAGGATCTGGTGCTGGTGTCTTCGTGGAGAGCGAAAACGTTGGACTTTTTTTTTCCTTTTTTTTTGCTCAGTCTTCCAAACAGAGACTTATGCTATCCTAATGGCCATGGACTATGTTACGAGGAACAGGTGGAGGGGGCAAAGTATATGCGTCTGTAGCGACAGTCAGGCTGCGCTTAAGGCCTTACTCAAACCCTTAACTACCTCCAAAATAGTACGTGAATGCAAGATATCTCTGAATTCGGTCGGAAGGCTGAATTCACTTAAACTTGTCTGGGTCCCGGGTCATAACGGGATCACGGGAAATGAGATCTCCGATGAACTTGCTAGACAAGGCTCAGAGGGGGACTTCTCAGGACCTGAACTAGCGATCTGTCTGCCTGCGTCCTCGGTCAGGGCTTCCATTGAAGGTTGGGTTTCCTATGAACACAATCGCCGTTGGCATGACTCTCCAGGGTGCAGACAGACTAAGCTTATTCTCCCCGACGTCTGTAGGAAATCCGCGGCATTCTTGTTGTCTCTCAACAGAAAAGACTGCAGACAGATCACTGGCGTTCTTACGGGACACTACCGTTTTTGCCAAGCACCTTAAGGTGCTAGGCCTAAGCGATACCACCAAATGCGAAGCCTGTGGAGAAAGCGACGACACTGCGGAACATTTCCTCTGTGATTGTCCTGCTTTTGCTCGTATCAGGTGGCAGGTATTTGATGCGGATATGGTGAGTGCTGTAAACCTAAGTTCCTTATCATAGAGGCGCACCTTGTGGTGTAGTACAATGGACCAGTATTGCGTATGAGTGCTCCAGTGCAGAAAGTCTCACACACCCCGACAAAAAAAAAACCTACATTATCCGTCAAAGTTTGTTGGATCCGTTGGTTATGGGCCACCTTCCATAAGAATAATTTGGTGGGGGCATACGTGTATTCTATATTGCTCACCGTTGATGGATGGGTTGGGCCCTTTAACCCTAATTCGTCAGTGAAGTATAAACAAAATATAGGGCATTAACGGCCCATACGGCCTAAAGGTGGCAGTGGCTCAGTGGTTATAGCGTGTCGGACTACTAATCGAAAGGTCCCCGCTTCAATTACCGCCGGGGCAGAGTAACATCTAGAGCTTCTACCACTGCCTCACCTCTGTCGAACTTCTGACAAAATCCAAAATATCAATTGTCATGAGACGCTTCTCAAGGCCTAAAGCCTAGCTTTTCCAACCATTTTGCTTGTGCGAAGTGAAAGGGACCCACAATTTAAAGCCGAATCCGAACGGCAAATTTGCGAAGCTTCTCATGACAAGTGATACTCTTGGGTTTTTGTCAGACGTTCGCAAGTGGTGATCCAGTGGAAAAAAACTTTTAAGGTGTTACTAGGCCCAGGCGGGATTTGAACCCGATTCCTTTAGATTAGTAGTCCAACACACTAACTTTGCGCCACTGCGCCCACCGTTAGTGAAGTATAGATGTCATATTCATCTGATAAGAATCTGGATCCTTCCAAGATTACAATCTTCGTAGACAGTCAGGCGGCGATCAAAGCACTAGACAGTGAAACCATAAAGTCAAAATCAGTCAGGAACTGCCAAAAATCCCTTAACTAAATAGGCGAACGACACAGGATCACCCTCTGCTGGGTCCCCGGTCATAGCGACATCGTGGGGAATGAAAAGGCAGACGAGCTAGCAAGAACAGGGTCAGAACTTGACGCAATGGACGCCATTACGTCAATAGACATCCCAATTAGTGCAGCAAAAAGAAACATTGACCAAAAACTGAGGGAACAAATTAACACTACCTGGTCCCAAAGGAACAACTGTGTTATATCTCGCAGGCTATGGCCAAGAATCGACGAGAAAAGAACAAAACACATTCTGGGAATGAACAAACAAGAAATACGTATCCTAACCGGCGTACTGACAGGACACTGCACCATGGGTGTAATGGCAAACAGGCTGGGCATTAGCTCACCAGACTACTGCAGGAGCTGTCAGGATATAGAAGAAACCGAGACCATCAAACACCTGCTCTGCGAGTGTCCAAACCTCCAGACATCTCGACTTCGCTATCTGGGCAACAGATTTTTCGAAGACTTAGAGGACGTAGCGCAGGTACCACTGACGGACACAATCAGGTTTGTCAAGAAGACAGGTTGGTTCCAATAGGCCAACCAGCAAGAATAATTTAAACGGAATATGGTAAGTGTTTTTATTGTAAGTAAAGTTTTTTTTTTACCACGATAAACAAAAAGATTTCACTATGGACCAATAGGCCCCCGTGCAAGCACAGCAATTGTTGTGCACTTCCCTTCCAACCTAACCTAACCTATTCATCTGATTCTTGTGTTAAACAATTTGACAAGTACATTACAGGAATACTCCAGAAAAGATTCGCTTGCGGATTATTGATCGATGTTAGACAAATCTTGTACGCGTCATAATGAACCGCTGCGTTTGCAGAAGGCATATGCTTTCACTTTATATGTGAACTTTGACAGCAATACCAGATGCTAGGCAACGCATTTCAATAGCTAGTCGTAACTTGCAAGCGACTTGTGTTGCCTCGAAACTTAACTACGCATTCATAGAAACGCTTCCTATGCTCGTTCTACTAGGCAGGCTCAGCATCTGAATGTGCACTTGGTAACTGCCAGGATGTCTGTATATCGAAAATACATTTCTATATGGAACAAGTTAACTTTTGAACTCGCTTCCGAGAGCATCTCTGGTGCTAACTTACATTATTGCTTCGCTTTCAATGAGAACAAAAAAAAAACTGTTGATAGCAACAACTTTAAGGTAGCTAAGGAGTCATGAATGAGATCTGTTATTGATCTGATAAACAATTACCACAGGAAACCGCTGCTATGGGATTAAAGCTACCCAGAAAGACCAAGCGCAAGCTCTACAAAGCTGTGACCCCGCCAGTTCTGATTTATAGAGCGTAATCCTGGACGCAATTGATGGTTTTGATTCTTCTAATTTTGATCTTAACTTCACCCTCAAAGAAGAAGAATAGTAGTGTAGGTAATCAAATGAAACAGAATGTCTAGCACTGCAGAATATGTAGTGTGAAGTGGTTCGCTTATGCACAAACAAGAACCAACTTATCGTTGGACTTTGCTTAGCTTATCTCGATTTATTTCTTTATCTTAGGCATTTAGTCTACAAGGCACCGCATAGTTTTATAAGAGACGTACAGCTAGTGGTTAATGGAAAGTTGTTTGGTTTTTTGCAAGAACAAAAGATTCTTCAACTTTTTCTTGGACTACACCCAAACGCAGTTAATGTATAGCTACGGGTCTTAAATACAAAATCTACACCAATTGGTTGTTATTGTTTAGCTAGTAAGGTAGCAGTCCCATTGAACCAACTAAAATTACTCTTGTAACTTGGGGCTTTCGAGTATTCCAGTTCAATGAGTAAGTCTTCGAATCCATCCTGCACATATGATGAAGCGGACAAAAGTGAAAAGGGATCTGAAACAGATTGGTGCACAAAACTGAGATAAGCTACCTAGTGTTTCAACTGGATAGAGCTTTTGATGACTGATCAGACTATAAGTACGTTCTACCTAGTCATTAACTATGGCCTGTTAGATTCTTTTTAGGATAAGAGCGGAGCGATTACCAACACACCGAACAACCAATCTAACAATTTAAAACAGCTGATGGCCGTCCGGTTCGCAACTAAAAATGTTTTTTTTAATAATTCGTGAGGATCCCATTTGCCCAGAAAACAATTTAAATCGAACATTGAAATACTACTTCAATGCAGATATTAGAGTATGCTCAGGGTTTAGCTCCAATCCATTCAGATCATGTACAATTATAATGAAATTTATATTGCACAAGTACTCACCTTGGTCTGTCCGAGTTGCAGGCTTCCAGTTCTCCGTACTAATAATTGGCAGACACACTTGACCCTTCTCGTCAATGTTAGGATGATAGATTTTTGTTTTGAAACAAATTTTTGGCGGCTTGAATGGGTATTCGGCTGGAAAATTTATCTCAATTCGAAATGCTCCCTTGTTGTATGGTGGATTTTCCTGATAAAACAAAGACCACAATTTTCGTGATGATTCATATACATATGTAGAGATTTTTCTAGAAATTTTGCTTACAGGTACAATCAGTCCAGTCCAACGTAACAGATTCTGATCCTCAATGAGGACTTCTCTGAACGATCTCAACCCAGATGCCTGGAGATCTGTTAGTTCCTGAAAACGAAGAGGAAAAAAAATTTAGCCGAAATCAATTAAATTTTCTGCGGTAACAGCAAATCCCATTGCGCAGCTTATCGTATGATTTTCAGTTTGATTAAAGTTCTTCTTGGGAGTTTTTTTAATTTTACTTACTTTTTTAAGCCTTCGTGTAGCTGCCATTTTTAACTTTTCTTCTAGTAACCTCCAGCACCAGCAGACCCAACAAAAGCAAAACCGATTTTTCTGCTTTTTTTGCAGACGAACTTCTGGCTGTTTTGTAAACGTCAGATTAAGGGTTTAGTGGGTGTGCGAGTTGGCACGACTGCATATTAGTTCGATTCGCGTGACATCTGCAATTTGGGATTGATAGAAGGATGTGGTTCAGGCATAGGAAATTTTAAAATTATATTTTTTTGAAATTTCGTAAATTAGACAGCAACATGTAGTTGTTTTCTTGTGCAAACATGACTGTATTGATGAATAATAAGAAATTAAATCACTTGAAGCAGTTGATATGGATGTCGGTTCACCCAAGATTCAATTTCAATTCAATTTTAGCAAGGTACAAATAAGAAATAAGAACAAATGTCTTATAGTACATGAAAGCTCATAACAAAGTATTTAAGCACAATTAAAACATTAAGTGAAAGTTAAGTTCACAGGCTTTAAACTAAATTTAAAATAAATTTTAAGATATTCGAAAACTAAAAATGCAGGAAAGGAAGCACAGATGTTCAAGCGGAAAATTAATGGGGGGGGGGGGGGGCAAAACAGAAAAGCTAAAATAAAAGATTAAATACAAAGAATGATACGAGTAGAACATTTTTAAATTGCTTAGCTCCTATTACTTGTTTAATGGCGGTAGGCAGTGAATCCCAAAGTCTAGTAATATGAACAAGAAAGAGGCAAGAAGAATTCAAATGTTTTGAGAAAGCTGTGATAAGATTGAAAGTTCTCGGCGACTGAATAAATTTAAATTATTCAAATAAATGCGGTGGTGATTGCTTATATTTATGTAAAAACACAAAAACATTTGCCCAAAGATAAGACATGAACACCCAAGGACATGCTCATGGAAATGAGATATAGTAAGTTAGGTAGGTACTCCAAAGGCATATCGATCCATATCTTAAAAGCGACAATTAATTTGTGCTGGGAGAAGGAATCTAATTAATAATAGCTAACTATGGCATAATCAAATATCGGCAAACGAAGGGAATTTATCATCCTCAGTATGGTGTAAGCAAGTGTAAAACTAGAGAATAGCCAGAGCTTTGGTAATCCCGAATAAATACGGGCTATAATATAGTGTACATGATCCGAGGCGGAAAGGAACCGATTTATTTTATACGTAGGTAAGCCTCGTCAATTTCAGAAAAATAAGCGGCAGTTCTTCAGTGTTATAAAATTCGACTATGGTTTGCCAACTTAGGGCACAAACTCGGCAAAACTGTTTATGTGGAATAGTTTATTATAATTTTAGAATATGTTCTGAATTAATTTTTACTTAAGAAATTTGACATTTTCAAATTTAAGGAATGGGTGAATGTATATGATAGGTGAAATCGCTAACGAACTACGAGTATTATTTGAGTGGAAGCGTCCACACTTGAACATGCAAATGTTGCGCTGTTATAACATATATTTATAAATATTTATACATATATATTTTTATATAATATATATATGATAACAAAAAAAGACTGCATATACCCAACCTCGCACCTACTAAAAATCTAACATTGAACCCAAGCAGGGGGTTGCCAACGCTGTTTTTAGGACTATTTGTACCTAGGAAAAAAAACAACGGAAACATGATTGCCTCTAAAGGAAAGGGTTCTCGTTTCGTTTGGATTTTTAGAAACTTTGCATATACAAAACCTCGCGCGTACCCCAAATCTAACAGTGGTTTCTCAATCTCTCATAGACTAGGTAATACCTACATGCACCCACAATTAATAGCTCTGAATGCTGCTTGTTTCTGAACGTCTTCTCAATACAATTTATTGACAGAGAGAGGTTCAAAACGAATATTTTGAACACTTTTTTTTTCTTTTCACGCGTTTTCTTGAGCGAAAACTTACTTTTCATTACTGATTCCTATTATTCTCCTGCATATTACTGATATTTATTTTGTTTGTTTAACCTCCACTTCTATTTGGTATCTGTCAAAAAAGTAAAAAGCTTATAAGGCGAAAACGTTTTCGTGGGTAAGAAAGAACGGATGATGGAATGCAAGTGTTTTTCGTTTCTTTTTTAACCCCATTTTAGTTCATTATTGCGGATACCATTTCATCAAAAAAAAAACGCTATGCAATTCCTACAACAGAAAATTCAATTAAATCGACGCGATCAATATAGAATTTTATTGGCATCCAATGACAATCGAATTATTTATTATTCATAAATAAAAAAAAAAACAACCCCAGCAGTCTACACTACGCGCTTCACTTCGAAGAAACGTTTAAGATAGTACACTTGTCCAACGGTCATCAGGACCAGAACGAGAGCCTCAAACGTCGACCACAGCACTACACGGGAGTTGGTGTTCTCATTGACAGCACGATGAATTTTGTCGCGCACCTAAAAAAAATAAATTGGTTAATTCTTATTCTCCGTTTCGATTGCAAGTCAAACTTACATGCATATACTCCTGTTCATGTTTCACGCTGGTCAGAGTACCTGACAATTCTCTAATCATATCCTCCAGCTTAGTGTGGCCGACCTCATCCTCACCAGGTGCACCAGGGCTCCGCTGCGAAGCTTCACCGATATCAATTGAGAACATCACCACCTTGGGAGTCATGCTGGACTTTTCATTGTTGAAGCAAACTGTGTATATGCCGGTAGTCGGTGCAGCAAAAGTTAGTTTAGCAGACGATTCCTTTTCACTCTGGTGAATGATGTTCCGGTCGGGGCCAATTATTTTGATATCCACATCTAAGAACCCTCCTTCGATCACTTCGAATGTGAGACCTACGAAAAGAGGGAATACTTTTTTATCGAGCATATCGCAAAAATAAAAATCATACCTAGTTTGGTTCCGCCTTCGGCACGTTCGAAAAAACACTCTTCGTTGTGTGCATCGACTGTAATAATGAAAGCGCTACTCCAGTTAAGTAATTGGATAATGAGCAAACTACAAAATGTGAAATATACTGATGAATTCATTTTTATTTGTGAAACTACACAATTTTCGCAACACAACTTGATAAATATTTCTAATTTTGGTAGGGGCCACGTCAGATGGCCCAAGTGACAGAAGGTAAAAAAATCAAGGGCTGCGTTGGCAAGGGCTAAAGAGTCGTATGTCGGTATTGTGGTACTCTGATAATGTAGGTTTGATGACGTGCACCTTGACACTTAATTTACTACATTCGTTCAATTGCGTCTCTGCATAATTATGAAAGTTGGTCAAATTGAACAAACAATTTAAAAATCCCCGAACGTCATTCAGCACGCTTTATATAAAGCCAATTGGAGAGAAAATAGCCTGCAAAGTATGTATTTTTTCAAATAAAGGCAAAGATAAACCGGAAAATGTATAAAAAAAAGAGAAAGTTGACACGGAAGAATTCAAGTCACTAACTTATCCATTAAGTACATTTTATTGGAGAATAAAAGATTTTGGTGCGACCACTTTGGGATTTCAAAAGCTGTCGTAGGAAATATTCTCCGTTCAGTGGGAACGGTGAAATGAAATCTCGAATTTTCTTCGCAAAATGTCGAATTTCTGGTCGGTATAAACTTAGTTTTCCCTAATTTCAATTTTCTATTTTTTGATCGAGAGCATTTTGAGAGGAATTTTCTTTCTTGTTTGCAACATAGTTTGATTTTGCTTTAATTTTAAACAGTTGGTTGTGAAACTGCTTTCAGAGTTTCCATTTTCAAACAGCTGAATGGAGCTTTCTTCACTCTTGAAACTTTGATGCGTAAAGAGTATTCGCAAACCTTACTCGCTTACAAACCTAGACTAATTTTTCATCAGAAGCTTAAAAGTTCAGCACGACGCTCGTCCAACTCATAGTTGAAAGTTATGTTTGCCCTGGAAGAAACGGACCTAACAATTGGCGGCTGAAATCCGTCCGGAGTTATTCTTTGAAGGTAGGTATGTAAAATCTTTCGCGTATACGGATAGGGCAGCATCGATTGAGTTTAAAGAACACCCGTTTTTGCTGCAATACGAAACCAAGTTCTTAAAAATCGGAATGACAACTTGCGATCGGTCAGGCTCTTTGAGTGTCTAGTCCTTTGAATTTTAATAAGATACGACATACGACATTAATTGAAATAACAGGAACTATCCATTGGAAGAATGACTTTGTTTCATTTGTTTTCCGATGTAATTGAGTTTATAATAATCTAGTAGAGTCTTGGAAAAGCTTTCAGATCCATTTTTTTCCTCAAAACTTATGGATCACAAACGCGATGAAAAAGGCTCTTTGACCTTTTGGGCCGTAAGGACCGGACAATGCCTACACATTTCTACTTTCCGTATAAAGCAAATAATGTCACCAGTAGACTTTTCTATGTCTTCAGAACTCAGTTGTACGCTGAAAAAGACCTGCCTTCTTGTTCCATTGAAGGCTGGACATTCACATTATATGTATTCAACTGTTTCGTCTTTTTCAAGATATACTAGGCAATTTGTTGAGTCTTAAGTAAGATAACCTTAGTTTTCGTTATCATTCCGACTAAGAATTAGGCATCTATCATGCTTTTAAAGGGCTGAAGGGCTCATTTAACCTGGGATGTTCTCCCAAAAGGCAATAAGTGATACATTTTATTTGTTCCCATCTTTTTAGAGCTGATCTATGAGTGCAGCAAAAGGGTTCGGGACCTTTGCATTTCTGCGCACTTCTGGACCAGTTCGTCGACTTTTTCCTTGCCTTCAAATCCTGCATACCCACCACTATAGTTTGGTGTTGTTCCTTGAGACTAGTTTTTGAATGGCAATAGAAGAGTGCATGACTGATTTGGAGTCAATGGTGTGCGAGCTAAAGGCATTTATAGCAGCTTGACTATCCATGAATATATGATTGTAGCCGCCTTTAATACCAGATGAACAAATGTGCTTGGCGTATTCTTGAATGCCGTGGAGCTCTGCAGGAAATACGCTCGTGCTTTTTTCCATAGAAATTGCCGTGTTGAAGTTTGGTTTAAGATCCTTAGCTAAATTTAAAATAAGACTTTAAAAAACATGGAATGGAAAAGGCGGATCAACGTCCAAAAATTTTCTTAAAGTTAGGTATTATTTATTTTAAAGGGAAACTTTTACGCGAAAGAACCTTTCTCAATGTGAAGCGCGACTGGCTCAGTTGGAACTGTCATATTTAAAAGAGAAATCCTACGAGCCCCGTTTAAAAAGCAAAATCAAATAACGTTTCTATAAACTCTTGCAATAACACCCGAGTTTGATCATCCGCAGTGACGAAGTGATGCAGTGAAGTGGGAGGGTTTTAATACTTCTGGTCCAGATCATAACCTCGTCATTAAAGAGGAAGAGTATACCTTATTGTTTTGAAGTGATACTTATATAAGAAGTATCACACTTTTTGGTTAGTTTCATTCGATAATTCAAGCCGTAAATTAAAAACGTGCTTTCTCTGAATTTACTTATGCGGACTAAAATCGGACAAATACCAAAGATTTCCTGAAAGTTTGAGCTCAATCAGCTTGGTGGTTAAAGATATCCCAACTAACAATTTCTCTGAGCTTAACTCTAAAAACTTGGGGAAGGCGCTCATAAGACTCTCATAACACTCTTTAACACTGTCACAACGTAAATTAGCGCGCATAGTAGAGTACTCTTATTTTAAGAGTATATTACTACAAGAGTTCGCAAAGACCTTTACTCTCCAAATAGGAATATTTTCGGACACTTGCGGCGAACCTTCAATTCTTAAAGCGTTGTAATCTCACCAGAAGCCTTTTATAAGAGTATAAGTGTTAAAAGAACTTAAACATGTGTTTATTAGCCTTGATTTGAAAATTTATTTGTCATGAGATTATATTATATTATATATATATTAACTCTGTAAAAAATACTATATGTCACATGAGAATTCATAATAGCATTGCGGTCGGCTAAAATTGGTGGTGGGTATTTCGGCTTCAGGATTCGTTTCATAAGGTTAAAGTAAAGTCACTGTTAAATATCGTCACTGTATAGGACGTACAGGACAATTTGGTAGAGGACATAGAATATGTGTATCAACCTTTTTTTTGCTAAACATATTCGTTGGGCACTGCCCAACGATCTTATAAGATATGCAAAATTGAATAAAGGCCATTTCGTGCGGCAGAGAAATAAAATAGAACTGTCAAAAAGTGAAATGAGATGATTTAACTCTCATACACGCCTTATACTCTTAAAATACTTTCATAACAAGAGTTTTAGTGTTAATGGAAGCGGCGATATTGCAATGAAAGTCCCTGTATATTTTTTAGTATTTGGGGTTACCATATAGCAAATTTTATGAGACCTACTTTAGAAATTAAAAAAGTGGCATGCTTTAGTACATTTATTTAGTAGGAATGTTGATTATAATAATTTCATTCAGATTGCCGGTGAAGCTATGCTAAGATATTATATAAAAATATACATATAATTTACTGATGATGATGTTCTCAGCTAATTTGTTAAAAGTGCATGCGTTTTCTTCAAAAAAGACTTGCAAAATTTGATTTTAAACCTAATTAAATTGGACTGAACAAACAACTTAATATAACCGAATTGTTTAGAAAGATATATTGCGTACAAACTTTGTTTACAAGACTGTTTTGAAAGTTTTCAAAATGTTTTTTTTCTAAAAAAAACAATGTTTTTTGCAAAAATCGCCTTTAAAAAGTGGACATGGTGAAAATCTTTATATTTTTTTTTTATAATCACTAAAGGGCGTTAAGGATGAGAAGAAAATGAGAGATGCCGATGCACGTTGGTTTTGAATGTTTGTAGGTTATAATGTGAAGGAAAAACAATGCGTGGAAGAGTGTTCCACATTCGTGTTGTACGGCTGAGAAAAGATTCTTTGAACTTCACTGTTCGTCCCACAGGCTTGTGGGTGAACGGATGAGCATTCCTTGCATGGCGGGTATTGCGGTTAAAGTGTTCAAGGGGAGGAATGCAACTGGCTATTTCGTTTGAGCACTTATGGTGGAAATAACGATAAAATAACGAAAGGCAGGAGATATTACGACGATGACTAAGTGAGTCAATCGATCTCGCGATGTCTCGGTCGCCAATGAGTTTTATCGCGCGTTTTTGGATCCTGTCAAGTAGCTCCAAATGAGTTATTGGTGCACCGGGCCAGATATGAGCGTTGTACTCGATATGGAGTAATTGTTCAAATCGGCTTTATCTACATACTTTGTGAAAAATATGACTTAAATTTTTTAAATAGTGGTAGTGTTAGTAGCCGGGTTCTGAAAATATTTGAACTTAATCATTTCGGGTCCCTGAGGGAAGAAATATTCCAAATTTCAGCTCCTTAGCTCAAGGTTTGATTTTTCGATAAAAGGTTTTTCTTTCAATTGTGGGCGTATTAGAAGGCGGATTCTAAAAATCTTCAAACTTGAGCATTTCAGGCCTTCCTAATTCCAGCTAGTTCGAATGCCTATTTTTCAATAATTTTTTTGAAACGGACTGACGGACGAACAGGGATAGATCGACATAGCTATCGGTGTTGATCAAAAATGTTAAGGGTCTACGAGCAATAATATGATATGCTTTACAAATTATAGATATATGAGTCAAAATTGTATATACACATGTTCTGATAAAAATAGCCTTTGCTACAAAATTAATAATAGTGCGAAAATATTATATAATATATTGTGGTAATCCACTGATGATCCCATACCATCAAAATATATAGTCATCTGTCAGCTAGAAATAGTTGACTATTTATATTTTAAATTTTTGATTTTCAATCATAGCCATATCCTAGGCTTAAATAATCATTTCTTATATTTATTCTTTAAATTGAAGACGCATTTGAAATGGAAAAAATAATTCACACTCACTCGTGAGTTGGGAATATGCATATACTCGTTGTATAACGAGAAGAAAATATTTGTAATAACATTAGATAAGTTGTTTCTCTTATTTTAGCGACACTCTTTCTGACAGTTTTATTCACTCTCATAAAACACTAATAATTTCTTTAGGAGGCTTTCGCAGGTCTTATAAGTAGACTTGTAGTATTCTTACAAGATGAGACATAACTCTTATAGATGGGCCATTCGAACCTCATTAGGCTCTCTATAGACACTTCAAGCACCCTTCGAGAGTGAAAATACGTGAGATAAACTGTTTGAATATACCCTCATCAGACTCTTGAACAGGATTATGAGAATATAACGTAAATAATGAGTCGGAACAAATAATTTCATAAACTTTATTATGTTACTTTAATTTTACTTGGTAACACAACCACTCTCTACTAGATACATTCATGTACTGCCCTCTATTATATAAAAAGGATCTTCAACCGTAGTTAGCAGTAAAGCTGTCTCCCTCTAGGCTTACTGCTCACTCATTCGCGCTACAAGAACAAAAATGTTGCACAATTTTCTCCGCATAGCCCATGTTGATAGTACTATGCCTGAAACTTTCGCGGAAGTACCAACAACAGCTGTTAAATTTTAACTCAATCAGATAAACTATGCGCGGACGCATAGAAGACGAGAAATTTTCCGATACAACATGCGTGCCACAGATTTTAAATTGATGGCCCTAGGTGGAAATTGTTTGCATGTGCTAGCAACAGCTGTACACATTTTTAACTCAATCGGCTTAACGATGCGCGAACGCATAGGAGACGAAAACAAAAAAATTAACGAGCCAGCTATTGCACGTTGATGGAACTATAGGTCCGTTCGCGTACTTTATGTGTAGGAAAATGAAAAGTGTCAAATCTCCAAAATCGAGAGAGAATCCTCTCATTTCTAAGAAAAGTACGCGAACGCTTTTGTGTAAAAAGTTGAAAAAAACATCGTAGTTTGGCTTGAAAAGAAGCAACAGCTGTTTTTTTTTGCTGGCAAACTCATAGGATTTCATCATTTGACAGTTTTCATTTTCTTGCCAGCTGAAATTCTGTGTGAAGAAAAATGAACGAAAGTACATTTTTCTTTCGTTCATCTTTTTACCATTTTCTCAGTACGCGAACGCGTTTGTGTAGTTTTGCACGAAAGTTTATATAAATTTACGTTTGCATATTAGTTCGCGAACGGACCTTATATCAGGTACCTTGCTGGTGGCAATGGTGCGATGGTAGTGTATTCACTAAGTGATGGGCAGGTCGTTCGTTTAAATCCCGACCAGGTCCATGGTTTTTAAAATTGAATACACACAACAAAAGAGATCTCCCTAAAGCAATTTAGGCGCCACCTGTGGAGAAGAAACCATATCGCACCAAACTTCTTTCTTTTCCTTCTATTCTTTTATGCGGTAAGTATCACCTAAAAGCAGGCAATGAATCATTTGCTGGGTGCTACTTACAGCAACAAACAAAAAATGCCTTGGCTGTGGTTAATAAGGGTAGTACTGTATCACTAATAACTACATCCATCAGGTCCATCAAAATAAAACTTTTTCCATCTGAAAAGACAACGGTATACCACCCTCGACTACACCTGAAGTGACTTATTGCAAAATCAAGTCGCTGACTTTTTGATTTCAACAGTTGATCTACTAGCTTCAACTCCAGTTTCTGCCTTCAGTTTACTTACGGAAAGCCTTGAATATGAAGCATCTCTCAGTATCCCATCCCTGGTATACTAAAGATCTCAAATCGATACGAAACAGACGTAATAGGGCTTGGAAGAACTATTTAAAAAGTCTCTGCCATTCAGATCTTGAACTCTATTTCGCATTGTTCAATGAATTCAAATCTTTATCCTGCAACTTATATATTGACTACATAAATAAAATGGAATGCTCTCTAAAATTGGAATCCAAACTTTTTTGGGGATTTGTTAATTCTAAGAAAAAACCCGATGGTTATCCATCGAAACTTACTTACAATAGCTCTACAACTGCTGATTCGGTAGAAGCAAGCAATATGTTTGCAGATTATTTCAGTAAGTCGTTTAGGGTGACCCCTCTTCACATAGATGAGCAATATTTTAGTTATCTAACTAGCTGTTCCCAAATAAGTTTTAGTAGCTTCTCATTTGACTTGGAAACAATTTTAAAATTTATTTCTTCTCTGAAGAATGATTATTCATCAGGTCCTGATGGCATTGCACCGATCGTTCTTAAAAAATGTAGTCATGCAATTGCTCCATATCTTAAATATCTGTTTGAATTGTCCATTAGTACTGGTAAAATCCCTTATCTATGGAAAAGTGCTTTTATCACACCTGTTTTTAAAAAAGGCGAACGTGGTGATATCACTAATTATAGGCCTATTTCAAAGCTTTCGTGTATCCCTAAGCTTTTTGAACAAATTGTTTGTGAATAGTTAATATGTCTTTGTCGCAATTTAATTTGTAATGAACACCATGGATTTGTAAGAAACAGATCCACTGTCACTAATCTGTTAAGTTTCTTGCATGATTGTTCTAATGCCTTAGAGAATAAGGACGAAATGGATTGCATATACACTGACTTCTCTAAAGCTTTCGACCAGCTGTCCCATGAAATAATCGAATTTAACCTCAGGGCTTTTGGTTTCCCACCAAGTTTCATAAAATGGGTTAATTCATACCTTAGATCAAGGGTTTATCAAGTCAAATTTAGAGGATCGCTATCTGTATCTTTTACAGCTCAGTCTGGAGTTCCCCAAGGTAGTAACCTCGGACCAATTCTATTTATACTTGCCATTAATGATGTTAAGGCATGTATAAATCACAGTAATATCCTGATCTACGCTGATGATATGAAAATATTAAAATCTATCACTAGTCAGCAAGATAGAATTTTTCTTCAATCTGACATTAATAGCTTCGCCAATTGGTGTGATAAAAACGGTTTATCCCTAAATGTCAACATATGACATTCCCTAGAAAGAATATACCTTCCACCTTTCAATATTCTTTGTCTCAACATATTCTTTGTAATGTTGATAATTTTAAGGATCGTGGGGTTTATTTCGATCCCAAACTGGTTTTTGCCAAGCATATCAATTTTATTGTTAATAAATCTAATTCTATGCTGGGCTTCGTAAAAAGGTGGGCGAAAGAATTTAATGACCCATACGTTACTATGCCATTGTACAATTGTTTTGTCCGTCCGATTCTAGAGTATGCTTCACAAGTTTGGACGCCGTTCTACAACATTCATTCAAATCGAATAGAGGCCATTCAACGTAAATTTATTCGATTTGAACTTAGAGGACTTCCATGGGATGATCGTTTTAACCTTCCTCCTTACAGTCAGCGTATTAAGCTTCTTCAAATGTTACCCCTTTCTCAATGAAGGCTTAATAGCGATATCATTTTTTTTACAGCAGCTTATATCCGGTCAAATAGATGCACCTGACTTGCTGTCATCTATTGGCTTTAATTTTCGGTGTGGTGCCCATAATTTACGTAGTGTTGATTTATTGTTTAGCCCCAATCATAGAACGAATTATGGGAGGCATGAGCCTATTAGTCGCATGAGTAGAATCTATAATATAAATGATCATGTGATTGACTTGCATGTTAGTAAAATTAAACTGAAAAATATTTTGCGTAATAATACCTTAATGTCTTAATTTATTTGCATGATTTGTGTTTAGTGTTTAGTATTTTATAGGTACATAGTTATTGCATTTTTAATTGTTTTGTCCTTACTAACACCTGCACTAAATGATGAGCCTGTGGGAGCACTTTTAGTGCCGGCAAATTTCTGCTCGTGATAGTTGCTTGCTTTAAGCACTCCACGACACAGAACTGATAGTGTATAAAAAAAAAGTATCGCCCGTCGTTCCTGACCTGTTGTTGTTACCTTTCCGGTTTCTCAGGACCCTAAAGATAGCTGTGAACAACAGTTGGTCCTCTTCCAATCTTACCCGCTATAAAACGAATAGATTTGCCCTGCTCCTTGTAAGCTCGAATTTGGCATATATCCTTCTTAGGTTAGGTTAGGTTGGAAGGGAAGTGCACAGCAGGGCTGCTGTGCTTGCACGGGGGCCCATTGGTCCATTGTGCTCCCTTATTGTTTTATGTGGTAAACCTACATTTACAATAAAACACTTACCGTACTCAGTTTAGGTTAATCTTGCCGGTTGGCCTATTGGAACCAACCTGTGTTCTTGACAAACCTGATAGTGTCCGTCAGTGGTACCTGCGCTACGTTCTCTAAGTCTTCGAAGAATCTGTTGCCCAGATAGCGAAGTCGAGATGTCTGAAGGTTTGGACATTCGCAGAGCAGGTGTTTGATGGTCTCGGTTTCTTCTATATCTTGACAGCTCCTGCAGTAGTCTGGTGACCTGATGCCCAGCCTGCTTGCCATTACACCTATGGTGCAGTGGCCTGTCAGTACGCCAGTTAAGATACGTATTTCTAGCTTATTCATTTCCAGAATGCTTTTTGTTCTTTTTTCGTCAATTCTTGGCCATAGACTGCGAGATATAACACAGTCGTGCCTTTGGGACCAGGTGGTGTTAATTTGTTCCCTCAATTTTTGGTCAATGTTTCTTTTTGCTGCACTAATTGGGATGTCTATTGACGTAATGGCGTCTATTGCTTCAAGTTCTTGGTTAATGAATTTTTTTTAACCGTAGTTGTTCTTTCTATGAAACAATGTATTGAACTAAGGTCGCTGGTCCTCTTAATGCTTTTATGTTTGATTTAAAATATGATAACAGGTAGATTTAGTTACTGTTCCTAAACAGGTGAAACAAAAAAAGGACCTTATTGGGAAAAGTATCATACAAATTTAATTTATCTGCCTTATCCCGATTTCTTTTTTATAACATAAACATACTATAGCCTTCATTCATATTGCATTTGGGTTTTCCTTTATTATGGAAGTATTTAAACAAATTCGTAAAATTAAATCAAGAAACTACCTGTTCGTTAACACTAGAAACAGAGTGTACCTGTATTAATTTTTATATTCCTAGATATATGTATGCATAATAATTTTATAGAGCGATTTTGATCAAACTTCACAGAAATACTCAAGCCAATACGAAAGATTGCTTTAAAATTTCAGATCAATCGGTTCGGCGGTTTCCAAGTCTATCTCAGATATATCATAATCCATTGTTATATACATAATATAGATTAACAAATTATTTATAGAAAACATACCTACCTACTTTTTCGAATAACTTTTAAACATTGCGCGCCTGAATGTGAACAAAATATATTTCCATCAAAAAAACACTCCTAAAATATAATTTTCAGCTCAGCATCCTGTTATGACTTAAAGGCCAACTAGCTTCAAAAAAAAAAACTACCATCCATCAGCCTAAACTGAAAAATACCTTCCACCACCTGGTAATTTTCTACATCCCCATCAAAATGAAAGAAACAATTGAATCCGTCTAACCTACAACTTCGATTCTTTAACAAAATTTCACCTAAATAGCAGAATGCCAAAAACTTTTCCTGTTTGCCTATGTCATTAGCGTCATTGTATGTCAAATTGACACATCCCTTCCCCTGGAAACGAATCCCAATATAGGTTGACAAAATCCAAGAGTAAAAATAACAAACTCTCATCTCATACATAGTCGGTATCTATACACTTTACTACTCCAGCTATAATGTACCCTCACGAGAAGATTTATTTCGAAAACGCTGACACCATTTGAATTTTGAACCACTCTTTTTCACCCCTAGGAAACTGTTTTCATTCATCACACATACCCATAGCTAAGTTCGTCTTGTCGAGAAGAAAACAAAATCTCTTTTTGCCAAAAACAGTTCCTTCCATGAAATTTTCGAGAAACCAACCATCAAAGAAACGAAAAACAACACGAAACAAGGAGTGCTGGTGTGGTTGATATCAAGAAAACGCCTGCGCCAAACGGTATGACATGGAAGACCATTTTGCGACAGCGACTGGAATAGAATAGAGACATGACATGACTGTATTCCAGCAAGAGAAAACGCTGTAGAGTTCTGTGCAGAGAAAACGACTGTAGTGTGAACGTGCACATCCATTGGAGCTATATTCCATTACTCAATAATAGTCTGACGACACGGTGACATTCCCACCATCTCTATTGCAGAGACACAAATCCACATTACTCGGTTTCAACCCAGTTTTGTACTTCCAATCGCATCTGCTGGACCACATTCCGTTTTCACTCCAAAGTTGTATATTTTTACTCGGTGCTCAGAAAAAGTTAAAAAGAAAAAACAAACAGAAAGGGCAACGTTCTGCAGAAATGCCCACTGTTTAGTTTTCGATGAAAAAAGAATCTGTTTGGGGTAGTCCAAAAGTGCTTCATTAAGTGACCAAATGCTCTCTGAAAAGTGACATCCTTTTAGCGAACACCACCCCACTCCTGACCGAAAACGGATACAGAAACTTGCGACAAATTGAAAAAGAAAAAAAAGATCTACAAATCCGTTGCACAATGACATATTTATTTCCGTTCGGTTGTTTTTCGAAAGTTCTTAACTGTGACGAATTAACGGTGATGTAAACAGTGAAAATCGTTGGTTATCCAAATTCGCAAAGTAAAAACCGCAGTTTAATTGAAAATTTATAGTGTATACGAATCCTGTGTATGTGTGTTCATGTGTTGTCTGTGGAGGAGGAAGTAGTCCCCCGATTCTTTAAGCTATCGCGAGTAGTGCGTGTAATCTGCTAATGGCGTTCTAATTATTTACTCCACATTTTGGATTATAAAAATGCCTGATAACTGGGATCAAGTTTTTCGGCCCAGTCACCGTCATCATCATCATCATCGCAGTCGCCACCATTAACGAATGCAAAACGCTTGCCTGCCATTATTATCTGTCGTCGTCTTCGTTGTCGTTCGAGTCATCGTTCTGACACTAGCGCCCACAGCAGCGACTAATGGATGTTAATTGAATTTAACTACAACTTCGAAATATCCGGTAAGAGATTGGGGAGAGATACAATTTCACGAAATTTGTTAGTTTTTTCTATTATCCTCCGTGAATCGGGGACATGAAAACTTACGAATAGATGGCCCGACCCAGTCCCTTTTGCGAAATTGGAGGATATACTTAATATCGTGGTCCTGGGGGTATTTTATTGATGTCTCTTAAGAGTTTTAGTAAATTGGATAATGGGAATTAGAGAGCAAAGCAGGCGTTAAGCTTTTCTAATAACTGACAACAATGCGTTGAGAAAGCGTTCCAACGAGACATTAAATTTTCGGTTTATATCCTGTTCCTTCATGGGTTAACTTTCGTTTGGTTGGTACTCAATGTACTTCTAAACATATGCTGGTAGGAGAAACCCTTTTTACGTCCGCTTTGTTTGTCCTTTCGCTGCTTGTTAATGTTCTATCGGATCTTTAAAGCATAGATAATATTGATGTGATAATTCTGGGTATTTTATCTGAAGACCTGCATAATAAAGTCCGACGAAAATGGGATAAAACAAGGAGCTAGGTCCTTATTTCGTAGCCCCTTTTTTAAAGTAATATCACTGTCTTTCCTCTTAACGGGAAGTCAACAAATCATTCTTGCTTTCGCAATAAGTCATATAATCTATCAAAACACTTTCTTGCATAACTCTTCCTCTTGGGTGATATAAAAATGTAATCCCAAATATCTTCCTTATGCAAATGATGGTTGTGACAGCAAAAAACAATAAACCCAGGGGGATGAGATTTTATTTCTATTGTTCGTATATATATGTACGTAAAATCACGGCAACAGTATACTCTATAGGTAAGATTATTTCAGCACTGCTTAGACTTCTATCGCAGAAGGATTATCGTTTTCTACCAGCGCAATCGGATAGGAGAAAGTGAAGTCAACCAAAGATAGGATTTTTATTTTTTTTAAATACCTTTCCCTGCTCAAATGGCTGATACTGCGACCTGAAAGATCTATTGTATCTAAAGGGTTTTTCTATTCAAAGAGGCGTACCGCTTCCTTTATCCTAACCTTATCCCTAACATGGTTGATGGCAGAATTTCTCAACTCTGCTGGCGAACGTATTTCATTGTGGAAAATATGTTTTTCTTACCAATGTAGTGTCGGACATTCACAGATAACCGAGAATGTGTTCGGAAGATTCGTCCTTTAACATACAGTGCTGTAACTATTTCAAACAATTTTTTTTTGCATTTTGGCGAAATGGATGCAATAATTACTTTTTTTTTGATGACGGTTTGTTTTCTTTAGCATTTCAAACGGTTCAAGAAACTCTTAGAGTGTTAGAATGTTTAACCTGGCGGTCAATGGAGCAATATTTTTGTTACGTTTGTACGTTGCCAATTGAGCCGTATAAAAACGCCCGATCCATTGTTTTCCGCAACCCGCTATCTAATATCCGCTCAACGATCTTCATGGTTTGTGGCATCAGCTTGATAGAACGGTAACTATCACAGTTTCTCTTTTTACAAAATAAAGATCGCGTCTTATCAGTTTTGTGTTAAAAGTCATTAGCCATATGGACCCGATGTCTCCCATTTTTTTCCAGAACTCAGGGGGTATCTCGCCCGGCAAATATGCTTTTGTTTTTTGGAGTCTATGATCTCCTTAGATGGAGTCAGCTTATCCAGTGAACCATCGTTTCACAATTATGGCCAAAGCTGAACGTTATAGAGGATATCATGCTCAGAGATTGAGCATCACCTACAACGATTTCTGCAAAGTTGTTAAGACGACGAAGAAGAGGAAACTGTCCTGCACTTCCTGTGCACGTTTCCTGCCCTTGCCAAGAGAATGGCTACTTTAGGTCAATACTTCTTCCACGATCTGGATGATCTCAACAATGCCTGCACGACTATCAACAGTTTCAATTAGAAAAGCAAATGGTTCTAGAAGCGGGGAGGCTTACCCACCTGCCCCTTCCCAATGACTTCACAATGGACCTAGTTTGGTCGAAGTGTACCTCATCGAGGCCCATTTCTAAACAACCAATACCGGGTACTTATTCATTGTTAGGAACGGCTCCTGGAAAGTATATCCGAGGAAGGAAATTATTCAATCAGAAGTCTTTCACAATACTGTTGCCGTCTGTGTAGTATTTTTTAGTCATCCAGAAGAAGCAGCCCTTGAGTATTGTTGATGAACTTGGCGAACAGATTTGCTGCAGTTTATGGATAGCCTGGTTCCTATCAGCAACCGAAGAAGATATTTCTTCTAAATACTGATACAGGCCCTCCAGCCTCCACATACTATGCTTAACCTTCCGTCCTCACACATATTTTTTCTAACGCGCTCCTCACACTGGTGTATCACATACCCCAGCCCAAAAGTATTAAAAAAAGATGTTATTTTATATATAATTATATATATACTTAAAAAAATCATAATTTCCAAATTAGGTTACAAAAAAAAGTTGTCATACATAGTTGTCAACTAAAATCAGTCAAATTCATAAAAAAACTTTAAAGTAATAGTTTTAAAAACTGTCGCAGTACGCTTTCTAATACTCTTTCTTCAATGTTTACTCCAATGTATTGTTTTAACAGTGGGATAAATGTTTGCTTTTTTTAAACACAATAATTCAAAATTTTTTCACTGCATTCTATGCATTGCAGTGAGTGATCTGTGATGATCCTCGCACATGGGAAGTCGGTATGTCACGTTTTCGGTTTTTTTTCCGATTACAGAAGTTACACTGTTTTTAATGATGATTTTCAAGATTCGAAGCTGGTTCATTTTTGGCTTCATCCCTTTAGCATCAAGGAAAAGCCTTTCAATGGATTCGTCTCGAAGAAAAGCCATTTTGCTGTAAAACTAAAATTAATATTAGCCGTGTTTCTTTGCACGCGGATATAGGCATGGCATTAAAAAACGACCATCGCCGCTTAAGAGTTCATAAAAAAAAACTTGGCAGCACACATGCACATATGACGGTTATTAGTGACACAGCTGTAAGTTGAGTTAAGAAATTTGTATTGAAAATCGTGAAATTCAAAATATTATTTTCCGACAATTGAAATTAATGCCAAACATATTCAAAAATTATAAAAAAAACAGTTTCACATTGACAGATTTACTAAATTTTGAAAAAAAAAGTAATAATAAAATCACGAACAAAATATTTGACGGGATGTGTTAGTGGTCGGCGGGATGTCAGAAACGAAGAAAATGGGTTTTGGAAGCACTGTTTATCGCCGCTAAAAGACTTAGCGGCGATAGCTATCCCCTCTAAAGTTAGCGTATATAGGATAAGTTGTTGTATTTTACATGCAAATTTCAAATTATCCATATATCCGCGTGCAAAGAAACACGGCTATTGTCATCTACAGTAACTTCCTTTATGGCTGAACAAACCTCACATTGTTTTATTAATTTTTAGTCCAAAATAATTAAAAGAGAAAACATTTCACTAAAATAATGTATTCACAAATTCCAAAAAATACTAGCACGCACTGCACACTGGGGTATATGATACCCAAGCTAAAACTTCGAAGCACGACTAAACACTTTAAAAAAATCTAAGAACTGAACAAAATAGCCTGCTACTGCAGAGAGTTTAAAATTGAATATAAATAGGTATGGCATGCTTAGGAAATTTTTTAAAGGGGACCTGCACACTTTTGAAATCTATGTGGGGTATTTCATACCCCAGTGTGTGGTTGGAAGGTTAAATTTCAGCGCACTTTCTACTATGCTTAAATTTTAGCGCACTTTCTCTTTGCAAGTATCTTGCAAAGTCTGTATTCCAACTTTGACCAAGCTTTGAATGCCGCTTCATCTGTCTACCACCGCGTTTCTTTGCCATGTTAAAATCTTTAACCAGCGGCTTAATCAAACTTACTACCTAATGGGAATCAATCCATGTTTTATTTTCGCCACTTCTGAAAGTAACCAGGTTTGTTTGACCAACACAGTATTAAGAACAATAAGACGACTTGCACATGATTAGGATATCTTCACCTGTTTGTTGGTGCAGTATCGCAGTCTTCCATGATAGTCTTAATAGTCTTCGTTTGACTACCCGACATGTCCGTTCAAATATCCGCCAACAAACAAAAGTTCTTCTTTTAGGTTGTTCTTGATGAGGTTGTGAAATTCTATCCAGAATGCATCTTTTTCTCACCGCTCGCGTCCTACTTGGGCAACATTTATGCACTGACAATATTCCACACCTCACCTTGCATAACCAGTTTGAGAGACTTCAAATGATCTTGACTTTGAAATGGTAAAGACGCCGCCAAATAGCTCCGCCTCAAGAAAGATACCGATTCCGCTCCTACCCTATAAATCCGTAGTAGAACATCTTGTAAGCATTTGTTCTAACTTCCAAAAAAACGTCCGAATTTCGGTGTCTTGCAATTTCGTTTCTTAAACACGCAATATGTCCACTCGCCCTCTAACCATCTTCGTAAAAGCTCTGACCCGAGCATTTGTGGCCGAACCAGGATTAGTAGTACCTGGCGGGATAGTGCCTTTTCTGTTGGCGTTCATTTATTCAGTTTAATCGATATCGTTAAATATTTATTATTAAATCTTCCTTTAACGATACCAGTGATCTCCAGTCGTGTCAACCCACGGATTTGCATGTACACTTGCGGGACAGCTTGGAAATGTTTTTTGTCGCTAGGCTCGCCAGGATGTTAAAATTACCCACATGTGAATTTTCCCCTTAGTCGCCTTTAACGACCCGCCGCCTGTGCCTTAGTGATATTATTAACCCGTCCCTACCCGGGAATTTCAAGGAACAAATTCAGTTTTTATACTCTATTCTAAGGGTATTATAACTTCGACTCATAGTTTTTAACATGCTTGTAGACCCTAAAAAATACTGTATTATTTGTGACCAGCATTAAAAGTATATGGATCTATCCATGTCCGTAATTTTCGGTAATTTTCAGTCAATCAAATTCGTAGAGTGCTGAAATTTGGAAAATATACCCCAGGGCCTGAAATAATCAAGTGTAAGAATTTTTAAAATTCGCCCGTTATTCGAAAATAATGAATAAACCAATAGAAATAAAAGTCCTTTTCTTCGCAAAGAATGTAGGTTAAGTAATTTTTAACAATTCCTTCATACAAAGTGTTTTGCCATGCCCACTTTTTAGGGACTTTTTTTTACAGAAACATTGTTTTATCGATAGGAATAGGAATAGGGTATCCGAAAGTTAGCCTTAGCAGACTGCAGCCTTTCCTTATGCGTTTATTATTATTTTATTGCTTCCCAGGAACATTATTTTATTATTAAGCACTTTGTTGGGCCGCCGTTTCCTTTTTACCGCTGCACACATTTCATTCATTTAAGGAGCTTTCATATGAGAGCGAAAAGTTACCCGCGTTCGAGCTGTTAGTGCGGCTATCCGCCTCAAAACAACGTTCCAATGGTCCGAGAACGCATCTATTCTGAAAAAAATTAGAATCCTCCATAGTAACATAGACTACACCACCCCTCAGACCCTTCTTGACAAAAACTTCAAGGTCAAGATCCCTCCCAGAACATTCTGGGAAGGAGGCCCCCCGTGGAAACTAAATCGATCCACTTTTATACCGATGGATCCAAAATCGACGAGGGGATAGGAGGTGGTGTGTTCTCTGACAGGCTGAACCTCAGCCTCTCCTTTCGACTCCCTGATCACTGCAGCGTGTTCCAGGCGGTAATCTTGGCTATTAAAGAAGTCCTGTCGTGGCTGAAGAAGAACTTGATATCCGTTATGGACATCTGGATCTTCTCAGATAAGCTGCGTTAAAATCCCTGGATTCTGGGTCCACAAACTCTATCGTAGTCCGTAACTGTCGATCATCCCTAGTGGAGATGGCGAAGCATTTTAACATACACCTATGCTGGGTGCCAGGATATACAGACATTCTAGGGAACTGTAGGGCCGATGAACTCGCCCCTTCCAGAAAAGGAACCATACTGCCACTTCTACCTGATAAAGGTTCATTAGGCATCCCAATTGCTATATGCAAACTCATGTTTATGAGACAGACCATTAAGAATTTCAAGTGGCAACACTTGTCTAGCGACAAAACAGATTTGGAATGGATCTGAAACGCTGTAAGTGTTTGATACCTGTGAACAGACTTCACATTGGTGCTATAATTGGTGTGATCACCGGACACTGTCTCATAGGCAGACAAAAGACTTCTGCAGAAGCTGTATGGACGAGGAGGAGGAGGAGACACTTCTCCACCTTCTTTGCACATGCCCTGCTCTCTCTCAAAGACGTAAACTCCATTTAGGATCGTTCTTTTACAATGATCTTAACGATATCATTAAAAACGACATCAAAAGTCTGTTAAGCTTCATCAAAGCTCCAACTGGTTCAACGAGTAGGAGGATGATACATCCGTGTGGTATCACAATGGACCTGTCATTGGTTTAAGTGTGTCGGCGTCTGCCGACTGCCACTACAACCTAACCTAATCTACCAGCGTTCGAACAATTATTCGTAAAGTTTGACACTTCATTCACATGACACAATTTAGGAATGCCTTGAATTCCAACAACTGGCAAACTATTTACAAGCAAATCGTAATGATATTCGGATTTCTAGGTTAAGTTTAAGTACAAAATATTAGATTTGCACTCCGAACTCATGTTTTCCATTTACAAAAAAATACTTGGTTCGCCTTGAAGGGCTATCACGAGCTAAATGTACCTTTCATTTATAATTTATGCACTATAAAAACGACATTTTGGTACATAGTACAACAAAACATCAAAGCTGTCATAAATTCCAACAAATGCCACAGGAAGGAGTCAAAAAGGTTTGAGCAAACTTTTTCGAACAGCGCTGTATATATTTCCTTGTAGGAATAAGACTTGATTCACCCATTGGATTGTCTGAGCCCGGGCACATTTTCCAATGGGCTAATCGAAGATGATGTTCCCAATTGTCAATCAGTCAAGACGATAGTCCAGTTGACTCAGCAATAAGGTTCTGGTCCTAAGAGCTTGAATTCTGAGCCAGCCCTAGCTAGCTCATGCGCCGATTCGTTGTCTGTAATACCCCGGTTGCTATTTACATATTCAAGCTTAACCTAGTTGTGACTGGCTAGCGATTGTCATTTGAATTGGATGGCAGTGCTTGAAGTGCAGCTTGACAATCCGAGAACATATTTATCCTAGCACCCTTAATATCCTTTTCAAGGTTTATTCTGGCGCAGATCTCAATCGCATGGATTTCTACATGGAACACAGTAGGACATATTCCCATAGGCAATGAGGCTTTGTTCCAGACAGCTCCAACTCCAGATTCCATTTGTGATCGCTTGTCGGGGAGCCTGACCATGTTTCTAGGGTCCAGTGGCGGAACACCATTGGCCCAGTTTGGGAGGTCCAATAATTCAACTTCAAATAGTAATAGCTACTCCGTTACAATAGTGTCTGAGATGGAACAAATCACGCCGTTTTTGGAATTGAGTCGTTGTCCTTTCAACAACTTTCCAAAGATGGGATATCAGACGGTTAAACAGCTTAATAAACTTATTTATTTTTTGTTGAATTTGACATACAACATTGCATTGAATGACAAAAAAAAACAACAATTAGACAGCATTAGATATCAAGGAAAAAACAAATATGTGTTCTAAATATTCTTTGAGCTTCTCAAAATGTGTTTATTTTGACTACGCCAATTCTTTTGATCTCATGTGCGAAATAAAAACATTAATTTATGGGGCCAGATCGACGATATCTTTATTATCTATAGATTTAGATAGAGACTGCTGACGTCGAAACGACACGCACGGTGACAAAGCCATATCACTTTGTTTTTTTAATGTCTACCGATCTATAACTTTCCATTTGATTTATTTGGCAACGATAGAATAAAATCAAAACAAGTTGTTTGAACAATTGTACCCCAAGGATTAACAGCGAGGCTACATGGTCTACGAAAAGATAACTTCATCTTTACTGGCCAATCAATTGATGGTGTTGTTGTTGTAATGTTATTTAGGAGTTTCTAGGTCTGCATTATATTTGGAAATTATTTAGTTGTTGTTTGATGTTGCTTTTTTAACACCGGTGATCCCCAGTCGTGTCAACCCACTGATTTGCGCTAAGGCTGGGGGTGCTGCAGTGGTATTCTTTTTGCTGTCCCCGCTCGGAAATTTGTCATCTGTAATCGCTACAATTATTAAGCTTCTCCTCACAGAACTAAATTTCGAGAGTTGTAATTATTTCACACAAGAACTTTGTTCACTTGAAATTTTGTCATACAGGGCGGCCTTACCAATAACGATTTTAATGTGGAGTTTAAATTCGTGGTCCTCTTTATTTAAATTTCATTTTGCATAGGATTGAAAGGGACTAAAAAAATAAGCTTCAAATTAAATTTATTATTGGTACCAGCCGTAGAAAAACAAATATAATAATAATTATGTGCCAATACAACACTAACACAGACATAAATCGTACAAATAATTTAAGACACTAAGACATTTTAACGCAAAATATTTTTAACCTTGATTTTACCAACACGCAATTCAATAAAATGATTATTTAGTTTATAGATTCTAAACATGCGACGAATAGGCTCATGCATGCCATAATTCATTCTATGATACGGGCTAAATAATAAGTCATCATAACGTAACGAATTTATATAGTCAGATATAAGCTGCTGCAAAAAAATGATATCGCTATTAGGCCTTCGTTGAGATAGGGATATCATTTGAATAAGCTTTATACGTTGACTCTAAGAAGGTAGGTTAAATGGATCATCCCATTGAAGTCCTCTTAGTGCAAATCGAATAAATTTGCGTCGAATAGCCTCGATTCGATTTGAATGAATGTTGTAGAACGGTGTCCCAATTTGTGAAGCATATTACAGATTTGGACGAAAAAAATTATAGAATACATAGAAACATTGACGTCATTAAATTCTTTCGACTATTTTTTGTGAAGCCCAGCATAGTAATAGTAAAATCCAGTTTGGCATCGAAATAAACTCCAAGATCCTTAAAAGTATCAAAATGACAAACAGTATATTGAGACAATGAATACTAAATGGTGGGAGTGATATTTTTTTCTAGAGAATGTCATAATATGTTGACATTTAAAAGGGGACAGGAATAAACTGTTTTTAACACACCAAGTGGCGCAGCTATTAATATCTGTTTGAAGACGAATTTTATCTTTCTGATTATTGACAGTTATATATATTGTCATATCATCAGCGTTGATCAGGATATTTCTGTGATTTATACAAGCCTTAACATCATTAATGGCTAGTATAAATAGAATTGGTCCCAGGTGAATTACACACTGAGCTATGAAAGATTCTGATAGCGATCCTCTTAATTTGACTGAATAAACCCTTGATTTCCGGTATAAATAAACCCATTTTATGAATCCTGGTGGGAAACCATAAGCCCTGAGCTTAAATTATATTTTTTTCATGAAACAGCTAGACGTGTTTTGTTTTTGTGCGAGTTTTATTTTGTGCGAGTTTTATTTAGTTTGTTTTCTGTGAAATAATAAGTGTTTAGTGAAGTGTTCTAAATGATTTCAATAGTTGATAATTTCAGTTTGTTATTATTGTTTCTATTGATCGGCATTTTGCGAAATTAAAGTTGTTGTCTCTTTGTATTTTTGGTAAGCGGTTGTTACTGTTCTTTTTTTTTTTCTCCTTCTTCCATCTCAATAATATGTATATACATTATGTGTAATCTACTTCTTCTAACCTTCTTATTAATATTTTGTCCATAATTATCAGTGACCCCCTTGGTGCAGCTGGCTAAAGTGCTTTGCGTGTAGTTTATAGTGTGCGAGTTCAATACTGGTTATACTTTTTTTTTTTTTTTTTTTTTTTTTTTTTTTTTTTTTTTTTTTTTTTTTTTTTTTTTTTTTTTTTTTTTTTTTTTTTCTAGTTATATTATTTTTGTTATCCTTTTTTTTCTGTTTAAAATCCCAGTTTTAATATGGATTGCAGCGCTAATAAATGCTTGGAATCTAAAAATTCCTCCAATCCTCTTTTTGCCTGTTACGGCCCTTGTGGCTTAATGTTCCATGCTAAATGTGTTGGTTCAACCAATGCATTTATGGATAAAGTTAAAGCTTCGGAGATCGCCTTATGGTACTGCTCTCCGTGTCGAAAATTGTCACTGTCCACCCTTGCTCTTAAAATGTCAATCTTCAAGGCTGACATAATGAAACTATCTAAGGGGTTTCAAGACTTGTTCGACAATTTTAATACCACCGTCCTTAACGTATCAAAGTTCTCTGATCTTCATCTTTCGGCAGACGCCTCAACGTCTACTGACCTTGAGTTGCCGACTAATGAAGTAAAGCAGAGTACCCAACGGTCCATGAATACATTGTCTTTATTGGACACAACAGGTTCCAAAACTGTTGAAGCTACCCCTGAGCCCATTCTTAATTTAGCATCGCCCTCACCTACTCTACTCGCTGGCAAAAGGAAACGCGATATGCCTTCCTCTGCGTTAAATCCAAAGGCAAAGCGGTTTAATCTTAGGAGTCAGCGAAAAAAGTCAAACGAGGCGCAAACTCTTAATGTTATTCCCACATACATAAATCGTTCCTTAGGTTCAGAATCTGGAACTATTGAATCGATTCCCAGGCCGAAATCTATTTTCATTTCTCGACTTAAACCAAACACTTCTTCAGACGATGTCTTGAACCATTTGGTCTCGAGAAACCTGATTCCAAAAGATGACGCAATCAAATGCACCAAAATCAGCAAGGCTGATGGGTTTGTTGCGTCTTTCAAAATTGTTGCCCCTTCAGTATATTTTGAAAAGCTGTGCAATAGCACTGCATGGCCTGAAGATACTTTAGTTAAAGAATTTACGCCCCGTTCGACAAAAAGTCGCAGGAAAGATCGTCCGTCCGTGTTAAAAAACCAAGTAGGTTGTCCCTCTACTATCAAAATGTAAGGGGACTCCGCACAAAAACCGCTGAAGTATATTTAAACTCCCAAGCCCTCTCTCATGATATCTTCTCCTTGACGGAAACATGGCTTAATGCCGGAATTTTAGACACGGAACTCTTCAATCATGAGTTCTCCGTATTCAGAAACGACCGTCATAACAATGACCTGAAAGCGCTTGGAGGAGGTTTCCTGATCGCTGTTCGTACCAACTTTGAGTCACGAAAGATTGACTTTCCATTTCCACTAAATGTCGAAATTATCTGTGTAAAAATTACACTTAAGAACAAACATTTATATGTTGTTAATGCGTACATTCCATCGTCTCGTCTATGTTCTTTGTATTCTGAACTTTCTACGGCACTTGACCATATTTTTGACATATCTTGTTGTGACAGCACTGTCTTACTTATAGGCGACTTCAATCTACCGCATATTGGATGGGTACCTTCTGAGGATGATTCTCATTTCATTCCATCCTTTGACTCTGCCCAACAAGAGCTCGCTTTACTAGACAACATTTTGTCTTTTGACTTACAGCAAACAAGCTGTATAAAAAATTTCAGAAATCGAACTCTCGACCTTGTTTTCTCTTCTGACTCTGTTAGTACTGTGGTTCTGGAATCCCACTTCAGTATAACTAACATAGATGACAATCATCCACCCTTGGATGTATTTATTGAGCTAGGCGCACATTTGTACGAAAATAGTAATTCGTATGACCGTTCGCAATCTTTTGACTTTCGGAAAGCAAATTTTCAAAGGCTTTCCGATGAAATTAACAGCTTTAATTTTAATCTTACTGCGTTATCTCATGTTGAAGATGCAGTAGGCTCTTTTTATTCTTTGATGGATAACTGCATGAAAAGAGTGATTCCTGTGAAATCCTCTAGAAATCTGAAAACGTCCCATCCCTGGTACACTAAAGAGCTCAAATCGATACGAAACAGACGTAATAGGGCTTGGAAGAACTATTTAAAAAGTCTATGCCAATCAGATCTTGAACTCTATTTCACTTTGTTCAATGAATTCAAATCTTTATCCTGTAACTTATATATTGACTATATAAGCAAAATGGAATGCTCTTTAAAATTGAACCCCAAACTTTTCTGGGGTTTTGTTAATTCTAAGAAAAAAACCGATGGTTATCCATCGAAGCTTACTTACAATAGTTCTACAACTGCTGATTCGCTAGACGCAAGCAATATGTTTGCAGATCATTTCAGTAAGTCATTCAGGGAGACCCCTCTTCACATTGATGATCAATATTTTAGTTATCTGACTAGCTGTTCCCAAATAAGTTTTAGTAGTATTTCATTCGATTTGGAAACAATTTTGAAATGTATTTCTTCTCTGAAGAATGACTATTCATCTGGTCCTGATGGCATTGCACCGATTGTTCTCAAAAAATGCAGTCATGCAATTGCTCCATATCTGAAGTATCTGTTTGAATTGTCCATTAGTACAGGTAAATTCCCTAATCTTTGGAAAAGTGCTTTTATCACACCTGTATTTAAAAAAGGCGAACGTGGTGATATCACTAACTATAGGCCCATTTCAAAGCTTTCGTGTATCCCTAAGCTTTTTGAACAAATTGTTTGTGAAAAGTTAATATTTCTTTGTCGCAATATAATTTGTAATGAACAGCATGGATTTGTAAGAAACAGATCCACTGTCACTAATCTATTAAGTTTCTTGCATGATTGTTCTAATGCCTTAGAGAATAAGGACGAAATGGATTGCATATACACTGACTTCTCTAAGGCTTTCGACCAGCTGTCCCATGAAATAATCGAATTTAAGCTCAGGGCTTTTGGTTTCCCACCATGTTTCATAAAATGGGTTAATTCATACCTTAGATCAAGGGTCTATCAAGTGAAATTTAGAGGATCGCTATCTGTATCGTTCACAGCTCAGTCTGGAGTTCCCCAAGGAAGTCACCTCGGACCAATTTTGTTTATACTTGCAATTAATGATGTTAAGGCATGTATACATCACAGTAATATCCTGATCTACGCTGATGATATGAAAATATATAAATCTATCACTAGTCAGCAAGACAGAATGTTTCTTCAATCTGACATTAATAGCTTCGCCAATTGGTGTGATAAAAACGGTTTATCCCTGAACCCATCTAAATGTCAACATATGACATTCTCTAGAAAGAATATCCCTTCCACCTTTCAATATTCTCTGTCTCAACATATTCTTTGTAATGTTGATAATTTTAAGGATCTTGGGGTTTATTTCGATCCCAAACTAGTTTTTGCCAAGCATATCAATTTTATTGTTAATAAATCTAATTCTATGCTGGGCTTCGTAAAAAGGTGGGCGAAAGAATTTAATGACCCATACGTTACTATGTCATTGTACAATTGTTTTGTCCGTCCGATTCTAGAGTATGCTTCACAAGTTTGGACGCCATTCTACAACATTCATTCAAATCGAATAGAGGCCATTCAACGAAAATTTATTCGATTTGCACTAAGAGGACTTCCATGGGATGATCCTTTTAACCTACCTCCTTACAGTCAGCGTATTAAGCTTCTTCAAATGTTACCCCTTTCTCAACGTAGGCTTAATAGCGATATCATTTTTTTACAGCAGCTTATATCCGGTCAAATAGATGCACCTGACTTGCTGTCGTCTATTGGCTTTAATTTTCGTGGTGGTGCCCATAATTTACGCAGTGTTGAATTATTGGTTAACCCCCATCATAGAACGAATTATGGGAGTCATGAGCCTATTAGTCGCATGAGTAGAATCTATAATCTAAATGATCAAGTGATTGACTTGCATGTTAGTAAAATTAACCTTAAAAATATTTTGCGTAATAATGCTTTAATATCTTGAATTGTTTTCATTATTTTGTGTCTGTGTTAGTATTTTATAGGTACATAATTATTGTATTTTGAATTGTTTTGTCCTTACTAACACCTGCACTAAATGATGAGCCTGTGAGAGCACTTTTAGTGCCGGCAATTTCTGCTCGTGACAGTTGCTTGCTTTAAGCACTCCACGACACAGAGCTGATAGTGTAGTAAAAAAAAAAAGCTGTCGAAAGCCCTATAGAAGTCAGCGTATATGCAATTCATTTCGTTTTCTTTCTCTAAGGTATAGAGTACTTCGCGACAACATCAGTTTCAAAAAAAAAAAAAATAGCTGAATTAATTGAAGGAATTGGTGCATCTCTATTGCGGGAGACGATTTTTGCGTGAATATTTCTTAAAAAGTTTTAATAAAGCGAATAATAACAAAAAAAAAAGAGTTGCATCCAAACACTATTTTTGAATAATAAAAAGTAAATAATATAATAGGATTGTGTACAAAAAAAAATGCAACCGTGAGAATTGCGTTGTTGTGGAAAAAAATATATTTGTTTGGATACAAATTGGGTTGAACAATTTTCTATAGAAGCATTTTATATACTTAATACAGACGAATAAAAACAATTAATTAATAACAAAATTGTACAAAACAAAAGTGAAAATGCCTTTAAATTGCCGCATGTTCACTATTTTAATTGTTTCTTTTTTGCTTTAACATATTTTCTTAGTTTTTTAATGTGTAAACATTTTTGCTTTCGTTGATGTATAAATATATTTTTTCTCGGTAGGGGATAGTTGGAAATATCTAGCGTCACCATCATCGTCAAATTTTCCCGTCACCGTTATCGTCAGATTTTCATTACCACGTGAGTTAATCGCTGCTCGACAGATCACCGCAATTAAACGACGTTTGGCGCGGTTAGTACGTAGATGGATGACCGTTTGAGAACAACTGCGTGTCGTTGTTTTTTTTTTTTTTTTTATTAATTATGTATGTTCAATTTTAGAGATTATTATGTCCTTACGAAACACCGGAAAGTTGTGTGGAAGTAGATTTGTTTTGAATAATTGAGGTTGTATAGCTTGTAGTTTGTTGTACATCAGTTGAAGGTAAGGGGAAAAATATCGATTTGTACTTCGGTAACCGATGGCCGATTTAAGAATGTCACTTTTAGTTGTAATAAGGTTATTTACCAAGTGGTCCTTGGAGAACCAAATAAGGTCCTTAAAAGTCGAAGAAAATATATTTTTCCTAAATGCCGTTAGAATCCAAACGGTATATCTGTGTTAAATGTTATTTGACTAAGAGGTCCTTGCAACAACAAAAAAGGTCCTTAAAAGTCGAAAAAAGGATATTTTTCCAAAATGCCGTTATAATCCACACGGTATATCTGTGTTCAATGTGATTTGACTAAGAGGTCCTTGCAACAACAAAAAAGGTCCTTAAAAGTCGAAACAAGGATATTTTTCCAAAATGCCATTAGAATCCACACGGTATATCTGTGTTCAATGTTATTTGACTAAGAGGTCCTTGCAACAACAAAAAAGGTCCTTAAAAGTCGAAGAAAGGATATGTTTCCTAAATGCCGTTAGAATCCCCACGGTATATCTGTGTTAAATGTTATTTGACTAAGAGGTCCTTGCAACAACAAAAAAAGTCCTGAAAAGTCGAAGAAAGGATATTTTTCCAAAATGCCGTTAGAATCCACACGGTATATCTGTGTTCAATGTTATTTGACTAAGAGGTCCTTGCAACAACAAAAAAGGTGCTTAAAAGTCGAAGAAAGGATATGTTTCCTAAATGCCGTTAGAATCCACACGGTATATCTGTGTTCAATGTTATTTGACTAAGAGGTCCTTGCAACAACAAAAAAAGTCCTGAAAAGTCGAAGAAAGGATATTTTTCTAAAATTCCGTTATTTTTTTATTAATTATGTATGTTCAATTATCACCGCAATTAAACGACGTTTGGCGCGGTTAGTACGTAGATGGCTGACCGTTTGAGAACAACCGCGTGTCGTTGTTTTTTTTTTATTAATTATGTATGTTCAATTTTAGAGATTATTATGTCCTTACGAAACACCGGAAAGTTGTGTGGAAGTAGATTTGTTTTGAATAATTGAGGTTGTATAGCTTGTAGTTTGTTGTACATTAGTTGAAGGTAAGAGGAAAAATATCGATTTGTACGTCGGTAACCGATGGCCGATTTAAGAATGTCACTTAAACGACAATCGATGCTATATTTTCCCGGTACATCGACACACTTGAGTCGACGGTGTACGTCTCCTACTTCAGCTTTCACAAACCAATTATTTGTTCGGTCAAACATTAAATAAATTTTGTCGTTGACATTAAATATATATCATGGTTTTATTTCAATACAATACCCAAATCTCTTGTTTATCAAAACCACAACCTCTGTGATATTTCCACATGCAACACTGACGAGCCTACATGTTTACACATCAACTATACCATGAGTGCAGCGTGGCTCACACCTTTTTTTTTGTCTATAAATTGGTAGTTCTTACTCTTCAATAGCTTTTGGTTTCACTGAAATATACACTTTATTAACCATGACAATGAATTTCCCATACGATTTCTGCAATTTGCTCCAATTGTTTACTTCAAATTTTTTTTGACGTTCGAGAAAGAGATTCGGCACTTCAGAAAGAGATAGCTTCGCGAAGTGCTCTATTGGAACATGCAGGCAAGAACTTTTCTCTTCTTTTTTTTTGTCGGGGTGCGAGACTTTCAAACACTGGAGCACTCAGACTCGTAACTTGACCATTGTACTTCCAGGAAAACGCACCACTTTTACTGTGTAAATTTACTCGTTTTCCTATGAAAGACGAGTAGGCGCTTCGATAATAAGGAGCTTAGGTTTACAGCACTCACCACATCAGCACCAATTACCTGCCACCTATTACGAGCAAAAGCAGAACAATCACAGAGGAAATGTTCCGCAGTGTCATCGCTTTCTCCACAAGCTTCGCAGTTGGTGGTACCGCTTAGGCCTAGCACCTTAAGACGCTTGGCAAAAGCGTAATGGCCCGTAAGAACGCCAGTAGTCTGTCTGCAGTCTTTTCTGTTGAAAGACAACAAGAATGCCGTAGATTTTTTACAGGCGTGCGTCGGGGAGAAATCGTCTTTAGACTGTCTGGGCCCTGGAGAGTCATGCCATCTGCGATTGTGTTCATATGAAACCCAACCGTATATGGAAGTCCGGTTCAGGTTCTGAGAAGTCCTCCTCTGAGCAATGTCTAGCAAGTTCATCATAGATCTCATTTGCCGTGATTCCGCTATGACCCGGGAACCAGACAAGTCTTACTGAATTCAGACTTCCGACCGAAATCAGATATATCTTGCATTCACGAACTATTTTGGAGGTGGTTAAGCTGTTGAGCAATGCCTTAAGCGCAGCCTGACTGTCGCTACAGGCGCAGATACTTCACCCCCTCCACTTGTTCCTCATAGTCCATAGCCATTAGGATAGCATAAGTCTCTGTTTGGAAGACTGACGCATGTTTGCCTAACGAGAAGAAAAGTCTAATGTTGTCGCTCTCCATGAAAACACCAGCACCACATCCTTGATCGGTTTTGGAACCATCCGTGAAGATTTGACTGCATTCCTTTCCAGGCTCAGAGTCTGGCCAGAGGCAGTCCTGAACATGAGAAAAGTCGACTTCGTAGTTGCGCTTCAGCCGAAGTTCTTGTGTCATTGCATCGGAAGGCATATCCATAAGACAGGAGTCGAAGGACAACCTTTGCGACTCTAGTGCAAGTTATACCAAATAAAGTCACCTCTTCTTAAACGTGAGATAGCTTTGATTGTGCAACCCATGATGTAAACATCAAGATTCGGGAGGTTCAATAATGCGTCTAGGCCGGACAAAGGCGTGCTGGGGAAGGCCCCCATGCAGCCGAGGCACACCTTCCTTTGGAGTTTGGCGACAACAGCAGTAACGTATTTACATAAAAACTAATTCCACCTAATAACCGATGCGTATGCTAGAAATGGTCTTATCACAGCCGTATAAATCCATGGGACTCTTTTCGGTGATAAGCCCCATGTGTTGAAAAAAATGCCCTTGCACTGCCAGAAAACCGACAGCGCCTTGTCAGTCATGCTTGGACCAAAGAAGTTTGCCATCCAGGATGGTAGGTAGGTAGGTAGGTATATGGATGCCCTTGTGACGGGTGTCACGGCTCACTTAGACCACCAGTTGGTCCATTGTGTCCATTTAGGGATTCTTTAAAATTTCCGGGAACCTGAAAAGAGAGATAAAGGAAACCGCTGTTTAACAGCTCGGTAATACGCTTTAACAGAACCACCCTGATTCATATGTGAATCTCAGGAGTTTCTTTAGCTCTAAAGCAGCCAGATCCTCCAGCTCCTCAAAGAAGTAGCTGCCAAGAATCTTCAATCTTTTTGTTCTAAGGGCAGGACATTCGCATAGCAGGTGACGTATAGATTCTATTTCTTCAACGTCCCTGCAGCTCCTGCAGTAGTCGTTGTGCAGTATGCCCAGCCGCTCCGCGTGTAGGCCCACTATACAGTGTCCAGTGAGGACCCCAGTCAGTGTTCGGATGTCTTTGCGGTTAAACCCGATCATGGTTTTTGATTTCGTTTGGTTGACCGCTGGCCAGAGCTCTCTTGTGTGTCTGCATGTATCAAGATTGATCCAACGTAAGTTTGCTTTACTCAAGGATTCAGTGTCGATGCCATCCAGGATGACTCCCAGATATTTTGCTTTATTGAACAGTTGGATTGTGACGCATTTTAGCACTAGCTGAGTCATCCCGATCAGCTTCCTTCTTCTCGTAAAGAGAACAACCTCAGTTTTGAGAGGATTGACAGAGAGCCCATTCCTAGTGCACCATTCGTCTATCATATCCTCTGCAATTCACCAAATAATTGCTGGTATTCCCCAGGACTCTTTTTTGTCTCCGAATCTCTTTCTAATTTGTATAAATGATCTCCTGTATGTTACTTCTAATCCAATTCATTCCACGTCTTTGGGCATTATGTCCGTCCATCCGAAACCAACTAATGTCCATATGGTCATCTTGGGAACGCAACAGAAAATACGCATTTAGTAGGAAGTTTCACTAATAATAGTACATGGGGACCGCTTCGCTGGTAAAAGAGGTTAAAACTCTGGACAAGATGCTCAGGTCGCCGCTATATTTCAAAGCTCATATGGTATAAAATAGTTCAAAAGATAACAGTGGTGGACATTATGTCTTTTTCAAACAAACATTTAGTCCATTTAGACTTTGATCCGGACATGTTGTCACCCCACCGTTTTCAAAACGCAATGCTGTCTTCCGTTCTTTAAACAAAACATAAACACTGTGCCATAAATCCATAAATAATACGTGGATCGCTTAAACCGAATGGTTTTCCATTTTCGGTATGTGTGTTAAATACAACTTTCGTTGACTAAATTATCGATTTCTCCATGCCATGCCAGGAATGCGCATCAGTTCAGCCTTAAGCCAATTTTCGTACATTCGTGTGAAATATAAGGAACGCTTCCTTAGCCGTACTTCACAAATGTATGATGCTCTTCCCCGCTCTGTTTTTCCTACCCATTATAGTTTACAAACATTTAAAACCAACGTGCATCGGTTTCTCCACTCTCATCCTTATCGCCATTTCCTGAATGCCTGCACTATGTAAATATAAACATATTTACATTATTAGGGTACCAAAAATCATTTTACTGCGCGAAAATTATTTAAAAACATAGGGACGGGCTACAGTCCGCTTGGGCAAACTGTTGGATACCCTATTCTTATTCCTATCCCTCATAAGTGGGCGTGACAAAAGTCTTAGTATGGTTGAATTGTTAAGAACGCTCTACAGATTTTGTTATATAACATTTAAAGGATTTTATCGAAAAAAATGAAGCTTTTGTAAAAAAAAAAACGCTCCCTAGCTCAAACTTGTGGGCGTGTCAGTGGGCGGGTTTAAAAAAAATTTTACGCATGAGCATAAAGGGCCCCTAGAGAGTATATTTTAAAAATTTCAGCTCCCTAGCTTAAACCTTTTTTTTAAATTGTGGGCGTGTCAGTAGGCGGAAATATATAAATATATAATATTGAAAATATTTACACATAAGCTTAAAGGGCCCCTAGAGAGTATATATTATAAATTTCAGCTCCCTAGCTCAAACTTTGACTTTTCAAGAAAATTGTTTTATTTAATTGTGGGCGTGTCAGTGGGCGGATTTTAAAAATTGTATCTCCCGAGCAGTTTTAGGAGCCATAGATCATATACAAAAAATTTCAGCGTTCTAGCTCAAAATTCGATTTTTTCGAAAAATTAGTTTTTTTTGAGTTTGTGGGCGTGGCTGTGGGCGGATTTCAAAAATTCGTAAACTTGATTATTTCGGGACCCTAGAAAGTATATGGTTAAAATTTCAGCTCTAGGCCCAGTTTAAAGGCCTAATTTTTGCCGAGAGACGGACGAACGGACGGACGGACATGGCTAGATCGACATTACTATCGATGCTGATCATAAATATAGTAACTTTTAGGGGTCTACGGGCAATATTAAGGTATGTTACAAACTATGCGTCAAAATTAATATACCCTTAGAATAGAGTAGAAAAAAAAGTTGTAAACGTGCATGACATGCGTTCACTTATCGGCCTGAAATCAATGATCGTAGCCAATTATGCATACGTTCCGAGGGCATACTCTCAGTCTCAATTAATATTTGGCAGTTCTGTTTTTCATGAGGTTGAAAGCTCGTCAAATTTCGATATGTTATCCCAACAAATCAAGTGCCTTTTGATAACTCTCATTATGACACTATTCATACACTAGCTCTAGCTGGAGAGTGCCGAAAATTTAAACCTGAACAGTTTTATAGGACCGAAAATGACAGAATGTAAAACACTGATACAAAGTTAATGCCCATGTAACACCAAATTCTGGGCTTTTCTGTGCAGCTCAGGTTCATTAACAAAGTACGAATAATGAAAAACAAGTAAAAAAAAGTTTCCGTACAGTTGATATTAATACTCGTATGATGAATATAATGCCTTATAACAATAACACATTATGTACATTAACTAAAAAAAATATATTTAGTATCTCGTTCGTCGTCCTTTGGTCTTAATGACTTCTTGTAAGCAATTTTTCAAGGAATGAACTAATTTAGAGGTGTTATTCGGGGAAATATTGCTCTATTCATCAAGCAAGTTGGACTTAAGCTCATTTTTATTGGAATTTATATGCTGACGAAAAACAAAAAACAGTTTAATGTAGAAACAACTAATAACACACAAGGAAATGACATTTGTGCGGAGACTCTTTTGTCATTGCCTGAGGGACTGATAAGATGAATATGACCATAATGACATTTTAAGCGCTCAGAAAAGCGTTGGGGATGGTGTTGCACATTGGTCCGAGTGTCACTTCTCAGTAAAATACTAAGCATCGCTTTCAAAAACTTCTTGTACTACGATTATGTTCTCTTTTATGAATTTGTTTTATCTAATCGTTTGTGGATGTCAAATGTCAAGCTTTACGCGTCTAAAAGAAAATTGAGAAAACCTGGGGCTGAGTAGTTAGCGAGAAATACGAGTACGTCACTGAATTATGCGACTTTTGCATAAGAAATTCAAATTATTCAGTTACGTACTGGACCCCAGTGGACTACTACATGTTTTTTTTTTGTTGTAAGTTGTCTACTGGATTACCGTTTTTTTACCGTTTTTATAGTCGATTGGGGCTAAAAATTAAGGTTCTTTTTCTAGCTCGAGTTTTAGGACCTAATTTTTGCCGACGGACGGACGAACGGACTTGACATATCGATGCTGATCACAAATATATAATTATTTAGGGTTCTACGGGCAATGTTAAAGTATGTTACAAACAAAATGAGTCATAACTAATATACCGTTAGAATAGGTCATACAAATAAAATTCATTCGCTAAATGCCGATTTCTTCACGCGAGTACTAGCACTAGTACTAGTATTAGACCAAAAATTGATACTCAAATAAGTATTAAGTCATTTCTTCACCAAGTACTAAATTTGGGACGGAGTATTAGTTAGTACTCGGTATTACTTAGACCCTCAAAATCGGCAGTCTAGCATCGTTAGTACCTAAATTCGGTCGATTTTATTTCTTCACTTCCTGCCTATTCTTGTCAAAAAAGTAAATACTCGTACGTATTCCGTTCGATTTTCGTTTTAATAAATGTTATTCGTTTTTTGTTGGCTTTTTTCTGTGATGATATTTTAAATTATTGTTTAGCAAATGGATTTGATTTTTGGTGGGGACAACTTGTTCAACAATTTCGAGGACGACCTTGAGAACGAGAATGGTGAAGAAGGGGTGGCAATTCATCGATCTAAGCGCCGCATCTACCATATGCCTCAACGGAATACCGTAAATACTTGGGACGATGTGGACTTTTTTTCGGCGATTTCGGTTGTCCAAAATAACGTTTTTTTACGTTCTATAATTGGTAGGGGACGAATTGCAGTATCCACACCCACGGTAAACATTTTTTGTGTTTTTTTAGTTTTATTCACTTATTAGTTTTTATTCACGATTTTGCCAGTAATCGTTACATATTGCTTGAGCAGCAATTACTGATCACTTTAAGATTTATGGCAAGTGGATCGATGCAAATAGCGGTTGCCGACGTTATTCGTGTCTCAGCCGCTAGTGTATGTCGCATAATGCCAAAAGTATGTATGGCCTTGATACGCCATTTGGACCGCTTTGCACAGTTTCCACGAACAATCGGTGCTCGATTGTACTCATGTTAACTTGCAATCACCTGCTGGTGAATTGGTGAGTGCAGTTCCACATGTGCAATATTCAATTTTTTTCATTTCACTGCTTTGTATATTGAAATCAGTTGTTATACTCGTATTATTTTCAAACGATTCTTTTTGTTTCCAGAGCAAAAGTTTTCGTAACCGCAAAGGATTCTTTTCTCTTAACGTGCAAACAATATCGTCGGCAGATTTAAAGGATTTAAACGTTGTTGCACAATGGGCAGGATCTGTGCACGATCAAGCTATTTTTCGTCGCTCAAATGTACGCACGCGATTTGAGGCAGGCGAGTTTTGGAGCCATATACTAATCGGTGACTCTGGGTACTCAAACACACGCTATTTGGCGACTCCATACACTGCGAATAATTCTGCTTTTCCTCGAAATCGGCGTATGCAAATATATCAAGCACGAATTATTCGCAGTCGAAATGTAGTGGAATTACAATATTGAAGATCGTTTGCGCCGCATCATAGCAAATGGACAAATTGACATTGACATTTTTCGGATTCATCACGTCAATCGAATCAAAAACGCACTGTTAGAGACGAAATTCTTTTCCAATTACAAGAGTAAGAATCTGCACCTCATTTAATTGTTTTATTTATTTGAAAAACGTTCCTGTTCATTAAGTTAACAAAAAATTAAAATTAAATATAAATATAAAGTAGAGCTAATATTTGTCCTTGGGATCGTCCTCATCATCGGAAATACTATCGTCATTCGTTTGAGTATTATGGGTTCCGTGATTATCTTATACTTCCGAGACGAACGTTTCAAACGCTGACGCGCTATTATTTTGTATTTCTTGTTTTTCCATTCTTCTGTGGCACCAAACATGAAATAAAAATGTTCGTAATATAAACAATACAACCAAAATATTAGGTACTGAAAACTTGCACTTACGAATAAAATATCCTCCAAAATGATTTAAATTGTTAGAAAATACTACAAAACTATCTTCATATGAATTTACACAAAAAACAAATAAAACTATGTATGTATATCAGTTTGACGCTGTTATGACATTTCACGTGTAAAAATGGGTACTAGACCAGTTTTAGACGTATTACTGGCTGGTACGGCTTGGCGCATTTAGCTCCGGTACTAGCGATGTGAAGAAATGAGCAAGTACTAACTTTTCCTTGGTACGGAGTATCAGAGCTAGTACCTGGGCTAGCTAATCTGGGTACTACACAGCTAAATACTCATGTGAAGAAATCGGCCGTAAGCGTTATTAATTTAGTTCCAACAGAATTTGTTGACTATATTCCAGAAAAATATGCAAACATGTGAGACAGTTTATCTAGGGCCAACTGTGTTCGAAAAACTCTGAAGTTATTTTATTTTTTTTCAGAGTTTTTTAGTAACATATTGTAGTAATTTTTTGTGTTTCGAAAGAACAATACAAGTATTTTTTTGCTTTTTATAAACAAAATTAACGTATTCATCTTTTGACTATGGGAAAACTTTTAAAGGAGTTTTTGGTCCACGATATAACCCTCTGTGGATTAAAATACAATCAGGTCTTGTACCTTAGACCGTTTGCGGTTTCTAACGAAAAGTAACGAATTCTAAAGAGTGTTAAAAATGCGCCCGGCATTATCACCATATTACAGATAAGACTTCAGATATTTACGTAACAACAAAATAAAAAGAAAAAAACATTAAACTAAAAGTTATTCGAAATAAACTGAGCTGAAAGTAACATTAAACACAAAAATAGTACGCGGTTTCTTAGGACACTTTAGAAAAATATCCTTTCTTTTTGTATGTACAATGTAGGAACATTTAAAAGCAATCAGCAACCAGACTATTTTTTTCGTTAACTTAACGAAAAATAAGAGAGCAGATAAAATGGATCCGAAATCGTTCTGAAAAGACACAGGAAAAATGTTGAATTCATCGATGCAAAGCATCTGTCAATGGTAGAACTTTGCATCAATGACGTTTTGGAACTCACCCTTCTCCACCTAAAAAGAACAGACATTTGGTTCTAGGTATGAATTCAGAATCAAAACCAGAAGCACTCACATATTCAAACACTTAAAACGTCAGAACTGCATATGTCATTTTTGTTGTGCTGCATTCGATCATTTTGACGAGATATAAAGGAAATAATTAATTAAATAAAACAATTTTATAATGGATAGTCCCATGGCTTGCAATGATTTGAGAGGACGTTAAGTCATCTGAATCGTCATCATTATCTGCTGATGATGCGGTGGTCAAGGGGTATCTGTGATTGACGTCTCACAAGTCCAACGACACATTTGAAGCGTTTTAATCGCTACTAGATCATATCATAGTTTGCATGTTTATTCAACTTTTGGAATTCTCGATCACAATGTAGATTAACACCAAACATCGATTTAATTTATACTCATCAATCAGAGAATAAGAACCAGTCTTACAGACTTAGATTAGTGCAAATGTATGTTTATTTATAGATATGTGTTTAGTAGAGAAATAAATTTTAAATTTTAATCTTTAAATTTTTAATGAAAGACATACATTCTGTGAAATCTGTATTTATTTTTATTGAAAATTAATGTACATACATTGGTTCCGGTTAATAACGGAAAAGAATGTCGTCGAAGTGATGCTAGCTCGGCATACTGTCAACCTTTTACCAACATTTTGGATCACTTTTTCGCATAATGATGGTTCAATAAACGATGATGTTGTCTTTAAGGTGTTGAACACTTTGAGGAATATCGGCATAAACTTTACTCTTCAAGAAACCCCATACAAAAAATCCTGTGGTGTTAAATCGCATGATCTTGGTGGCCAATTCACGTCTCTTCTTCAGGAAATCATGCGATTATTAAACTTCTCATTCAAAAGATCGATTGAGTACGCAATTTTGGATGAATGTGTGAAGCGGTCATGAGACTTTGTACCAAGGTAATAGCCAGCATTTAAAAATAATATTAAAAATAAATATTCGATGATGGGTTCGATATTTTTAGCATATGCAGCAATAAAACTTGTATATAAACTCCTAATTGTAATCAATAAAGCGGACTCTTATCCCAGAGTTCTTAAAACGACGACCATAGTTTTATTTCGCAGCGCCTATTAGGTTCGCATCGTTGGAAAGTCCCTCCCGTACGTAGCAGGTCACTGCTGCCGGGAATCTGCTGACTGGCGCAATAGCCGAGGCAAGGGCAATCCATACGAAGGTCTTTTCTTTCATTTCCAGATCCAGCTTGCCCGAGTGAACCCAGTCTCGTAGAACCATCCTGTTCAAACCACATATTCTGCACATCAATATCTTCCAATTGATTCCATAAAAAGCTTCTAATCATCGCTCGATATGGAGCTCCATCCACAGTAACTGCATTGCCATTTTCGTCTTCGAAGAAAAATGGAACAATCACGACACCACACCAAAATCCACACCATACAGTACCTTTTTTGGTTTCATTGGCCTTTCAAACTATCCTCTAGGATTTTTTTCAGCCCAAATGTGTTGTGACATAACCGCCAATTTCAAAATGAGCCTCATCGGTGAAGATAAGTTGCTTGAAAACATTGTCATTTTGTTGTTGCTTCTCTATGGCCCAATTAACGACGCACTGCGTGATCAGTTGACTTTAATTCTTGTGTTAACTGTATTTTGTAAGCCTTCACATGCAGATCTTTGTGCAAAATGTTAAACAACGTTGTTGGTTTGAGGTTTCATTGCTGTGAACGACGACGAATTGACGTCCTTGGGCTCCTTCAGCAACAGATCTGCTAACAGCTGCAATATTTCCACTCAAACGACCACTACGTTGATAAGCTTTACTTCTCTGATCTTGAACAGAACTAGTTTCTTCAAATTTATGGACGATAAGTATAATAGCATAATTTGACGGAGCATTTTCTCTACCAGCATTAATATACGTTGCCCAATAGTGTCCCGCTCCATTTTAGCTAACGGGACTGTATTTACTTCATACCTGAAGAAACTTCGGTGTATTCTAATAGCTGGTTAAAAAGCGGCGGCCAATTTAAAATGATACGTCAAATTTGAACACAATTTTTAATATTTCATTAAAAACTTCATATGAACGGTTATATCTCTAATAAACATCACGGAACAGTATTTTCGGCGAATTTCGAGAGATTTCTTTCCAAATAGTAAGCATATGGAATTTAATTTTATAAAGAGTATCGGGTAAGCCTTTTTCAACTTTCTCTATTTTGTATGTAAGGGATATTGTGATGTTTTTATAATTTTGATATAAAATTCATCGTAGTAAATTTCTAATTTGTCATTTTGCAATGTGGTAACTCCTTACTTACAGCACATAACGCAAAAAGAAACTTTGGAAAGTTTGCTCTGGCTGTGAGTTTTGGAATTACATTTTTGGTTCACGAAAATTGAACCCCATAGAACACAGGATCTCGAAGAGTTGTTGTACTCCGGCTCTGCGGGTAAACGGATGATACATATTTGGAACTTTTCTTATAATAAAATTCAGCTATTAACTTCAAACACAAATAATAGAGTTATTTCGGATCGCCATCCGGAAACGACGTAAGAGAAAAAACGAGAGGAAAACTACTATACTCTAGCACTAAGATTAGACGTTATCATACTGTTATGAGTCGAGGCTTGGCCACAGGGGCATCTTCGGAGTAGTGGAGGAGCACGGTGGCTCGCGGTTGCAGGGCTATCGCTCGTTGGACGGGGTAGTTCTTGTCCCCCTCGCACTAAACCACCTGCTCACAAACAAAAATGTATCGTGCCTGAGAAAAAAAAGAAGAAGATAGGCAGAAAACTAATCGGACGGACAAAAAAAAGAAAGGAAAGAGAAGAGAAGAAGAGAAAGATAATCTAAACCGTAAGAGCTAAACCTTAATATAAATCCCTAATCTAACTTATATCTAACCTAATTCTAGTCTCCTTTGTATCCACTGCTTCCTGATGTCGCTCCCTGGTAAGGTTCGTCTCGTTCCTGAGACTTGCCAGATGATGTTGGCTCTGGCTCGGTCTATAACAATGGAGGGGCTATCACTCACAACATCGGCCAGAGTGATAGCTAAGGTTGTGTCGAAAGATACAAGGGTGGGCTGGCCAACCTTTGCCATGAACATCTGGCATGTTTCGGGGTCATAACGAACCCGGTACCAAAGAAAGATTTAGGGAAAGTGAGTTGCGGTTAGGGTAAGATAGTTTTAGTGTAGTTTTAAGTTAGCTTAGGTTCGTGTTAGGGGTTAGCTTGTAATTTTAGGTTAGGTTAGCTTTAATTTAGGTTAGCTATATTAGTTCGGGTGTTCCTCCCCTTCTCTCTCTTGGGTATCGGCATATGTCCTTGAACATTTCCGTTTCCTTTATTTTCACTTTCCTATCATTTTCGTCCGTCCGTGGTCTACGTAGACTAGCTTTCTTTTCTTTTCTTTTTTTTCTTCTCTTTTCACAACTTTTTTTGGCATGGACAAAGCGTTTGTTGAGCAGGTGGTATATGGTGAGGGGACAAGAACTACCCCCGTCCGACGAGCTGAGCCGAGCAACCACAAGCATGCCGCGTCCTCCTCACCTGTATCAAAGTTGCCCCTGTGGCTCGACCCTGGTTCCCAACATAACAATACCCATTTGCGTATAAATAAAAAGTAAGCTGATGTAGAGAGACTTATTTGACTCTCTTTGTTTCTGAACTTGTTTGCTCGACTATCTCTGATAAAATTTGTTTTTACTTCATAAATGTGACAATTTTTGACTTGTTTGATTGTAAAGGCTCTTTCATTAGCGACTTGACAACTTCAACATTTCAGTGTGAACGCAGCCTTTAGCCGATTACCTAACTGTCAATATCAAAATATTCGGTAAAATCAACGTGTTCATCATAGTGAAGTACACAAAGGAAAAACGTATGCACTCAATTCTGTTTTGCACGAATTTCGTTTACTACGAATCAGAAGTACCTACTCGTAGATAGAAAGTGGAAACGTAGCTGTCAGCAGAATTAGAATCGGTTTTTATGGGGTTAAATTAAAGCAATCTATTGAAATTTGACATTCCTCATGACACTCTGATGTTTGTGGTAATTACTCATATGTACCAGTTTGCTTATTTATTAGCTGAAATTGTTTGCACAATAATAATCATATTCTCTATGAGTGAAAAACAATTTAAAGTTATATTTCATTATTTTGTATGTACTTTTTGGAAAAAAAACATATAAAGGTAAGGTAAAATGAAAGTTTAAATTTAAATAGAAACAAAATCTACGTTTAGAAAATAGGACATTCTCGTATTAAATATTTAAACAAAAAGTTTATGCAGGGAAAACATTAATAAAGGGGACACAGATAAGAGAAGACTAACGTCTTAAACGTCTATGCTCGACCTTGGTTCTAATACTTAATGGAAGTTGATTATAAAAATGAATGGCGTGCATATAAAATGACCTACGTGATATCAGCTGTGTTTCTTTGCACGCGGATATAGGGATAATTTGAAATTTGCATGTAAAATACAACAACAACTTATCCTATATACGCTAACTTTAGCGGGGATAGCTATCGCCGCTAAGTCAGTTAGCGGGGATAAACAGTGCTTCCAAAACCCATTTTCTTCGTTTCTGATGAACCGATGCGATGAATTTTTCAGGAAATGCCAAAGTTTAACATCCCTCCGACCACTAACACATCCCGCTGAATATTTTGTTCGTGATTTTATTATTTTTTTCAAACTTCATTATAAAGGTAATTGAATTTAGCAAATCTGTTAATGTGAAATTGTTTTTCATAATTTAGAATATGCTTGCATCAATTTCAATTGGCGGAAGTAAATATTTTTCAATTTCAGGATTTTCAATACAAATTTCTTAACTACAACTTACAGCTGTGTCACGGTGCATGTCATATGTAGGTGCATGTGTGGTGCCAAGTTTTTTTTGATGAATTCTTAAGCGGCGATGGTCGTTTTCTGATGCAATCCCTATATCCGCGTGCAAAGAAACACGGCTATCGTGTGTAAACCTGAGATCTGATGCCATTAGAAAGAAGAGAGTGTAAACAAACGTCTTTACTATACAAACATATAATTTTAAGAATTTTAGTGCAAGCACTTGTAATGGTGGTATCTTTGAGGAGGTCTGGGTAAGGGATGATGGTCTAAAAGACGGGGTGAAACTGGGGGGAAGCTGGACTAGGGTAAGGAAACGATGGGGGGAAAGCGAAAAGGAGAGATCATTGGCAACTTGGACACGGGCTCATGCCTTGCTGGTCTCAGCTACTGCTCGTCGGAGGGTGGGATCTTGCATCTGAGTTGCCACGATGGAAGTACCACTACACAAAGAAAACTGCATGCTAAAGGTATAATAAGGTAAAAATAAATAAATAGATAAATAGGAATCCAACATGAGCCAAGGGAGGAGCAGGTGGTTGTCCTCATAGCGGGTCAATACCCTCCCTACCGTGTGCCGGAAGCCGCTGTAATATCATACCAGCACCCAAGAGAAAGCCCTATGCTTTCATATCGTCGGACCACTAAACTTCGCCATCGAAATGAGACACCACAAATTCAAAAGAATTAAGATAACATTATTTTATTATTTATCGCCCATCTAAAGTAACATTCATACTTAGGATAAAATTCATTGGTAGTTTGAGTTTAGTTTTAAGTAATTTGTTATTGTTTCAAATAATAAGGAAAAAAAATAAGAGTACAACGTACAGTTCAAGAACAATACAAAATATAATATTATAGTTAATAAGTATAGGTTGGAAAAATAATCGTATAAACTAGAATATGTAAATAAGAAAAGTTAAAGCGAAGTTCAGGGCCTTTCCTTTATTTTTAGTTACGTTAAGTAGGTATATTACGTGTTCAAGATTTTACAAAACTAGTTATTAAATTACAAAAAAAAATAATAAAAGAAAGAAAGAAAGAGGCAAAAAAAAGGTAATGTATATATATATATATCGAAACCAATTTCTATACTTCTTACAAAAATAAATCGGTTATCATATTTGCAATAATTACGGAACTCAATTTCATTTTTTTTTGTATGTATACACGAACTACTGGGCCATCTTGGTACAATGAGTATGTTGAGCAATTCAAGGGGATTAAAAGAAAACTCTACTATACTTTAATCGTCCCGGCAATGTCATAACCATTTAACAAATCGTTATAAGAACAAAAAAAACTTACCTGGTCATCCAATTCGGCAGGCCTGACGATGTGAATTCCCGGCTTAGTACCTGTCAAAGAGAATTTCCAAAATATGGGGGGGGGGATATCAAAAGAAAACTCCCACGCACTAGAAGCCCCGTCTCACACACTCACAACCACTATGTCCCAAATTTATTTGGTTACGACAAAAGAAAAAAAAAAAATATATATATATATATATATATATATATACTATATATATATATATATATATATACATTACACCTATATGGCGGTAAATTTAATATGAAGGGGATATATCATAAAAGTAAACGGTGCAAATGATATTAATTTGAAAAAGTTATATCACAATGATCGGTTAATGTTAGACGAACATTAGGGGTATGGGCTAATGTAGGTCAGGTGTGTTGGTCGTTCAGGGGAGGTTGTTGCGATGGGAGATGCCGCTTAGATGTTCGTTCCATTAGTTGGAGTCTGCAGTCGCTTGCTCGGCTGGTTAGTGGAGTTGCGGCTTCAGCGGGTGGAAATGCCGTTTATATGGTCATTCTCTTGGACTCGCTCGATCGCGTGTTGGGGGAGTTGCGCTAGCAGATTTACCCGCCGATGCTTTGGCTGGGCTCCTTACTATAGGTGACTGGAGCGATGCTTGCGTGGGCGTGATTGTATGCCGTCGCTGACAATTGTATTGCTCCTGGTGTCCAGTTGCGGGTTTGGTACGAGTTCACCTCTTCTGATGCAGACTTAATCCAATAAGCGGGTGGTTAAAATAGCGCCGGGCGTAGGTATTCCCCGAAAGGTGGAGGGAGATCGCACTTTACACGGTAGCTCCGGTGATCATAAAGCACTCGGGGTTCGATACCGGTGACACAATAATGTAAAAAAAAATTGGGTTGTGTTTTTCGTTTGTTTTATTTTCTCGTTGGGATTAGCCGATAGTGATCTACGAACGGAGTACACTTTGTCCGGGGAGACTGATAAAAAAAGTGCAATTACTGGGGGCCGATAGCGGTTATTTTCTTGCGACGTTATATGGCGTGGCACTGCCTACGAGTTTTTTTTTTTTCTTTTCTTTTTCCCTTTAAGAGAGGACGACCGACCGGGTCAAATGACAATCAAGAACTGAGATTTCATCAGCTTTTTCGCTAAATCGTCATCTCAAGCGGGTCACATATGTAGCGTTGTGTGGCCTCTCTTTTGCCCGTGGTGTGATATCCCTCTTGTCTAGCCTAACTATCGAAAGTACGGCTTAGCGGAATTTACGACGAGTATTAGGAGTGCACTGCCCTCTTCACCCCATCGGATGAGTATATCTCAATAACCAACACACCAGACAAGGGGGGCCATAGTAGATCTGCAATGTTATATCACGGATGTATGCGATGGCGTGATTTACTATGTAAGTGCAATGTTAACAAGAGCGGGTGCATATAGAGGCACCGTGGAACTCTATCGCTATGACAGGTCCCAAAGATGAGAGACCAGTGACGTTCTCTTATACTGTCTATTTACGAAAGAAGAAGGGGGAAGTGTAATGGTATTTATGTACCAGCATGGCAAAAAAAGAACGGCACGCATCTCGCTGAGGTATGTTAATACAGGGTGTAGGAAAACGGATAGGAAATAAACAAGAATAGTTTTGCACTTCACAGACGGACTTACTAAAAGTCGATACGCAGAAGATCCTTCCATTACACACTTAAGTTTAGAAATTGCTCAAGACTACTTTATGTAAAGGGTATTTTTTTAAAGACATCCAGAACTTTTTTTAAAAATCAAATTGAGGAATTGGGTCTGAATCAAAAGTATCTCAATTTGAAGACATTCAGCCTTATTTATAAAGATAATTTAAAGCCTTCCTAACCCTTAAATATATGGGTGGCGACGGTGTAGTGGTTAGTGTGTTGGCTTGTTACCCGTGCGGTGCAGGTTCAATCCCCATGGGGAACAACAACATACGCCACTCATTCACATGCCTCTACACCAAAAGGAGGATTTCTGCCTGGTAGTACAATGGACCGTTACCGAGTCTGAGTGCTCTAGGATTTGGAATTCCTTTTACTTCAAAAAAAAAAAAAAAAATCCTTAAATATCTTTAAGTAGCACTAAAAAGTGAGATATCGTTATTTATAATCAATTTTCACAATTAAACAACGTTGTTTAAAAGTCGCTTAACTTAAACGCCATCGAACGCGCTTAGAGATTGCTGAAGGCTAGTTTAAAAACGGCCGATAACAGTTTTCTTTCGCCGTTTTTTAAAAAGAAGCTCAATTGGATATGGGTTAGGAAAATCTAATAAATACGGCTGATTATGTTTTTAATAGGATTTCAGGCAGCTTCAGACGAAGTCATCCTCTTGGGCGAGTTTTTCAACCATTTTGCTTACTTCTCTCCAATAGGGAGCTGAATATTGCCTTCCAAGACCTAAATAGTTTGCGGTTTATCACCGTGTACCAATGACTTGATATAGTCCCAGAAGAAGTAATCCATTGGCATCAAATCAAAAGATCTTGGTGGCCAATACACTGGCTCATTTCGCTATATAATAGGCGGTTTCCTTATGAAGTTCAGAGCATATCACTAAACATACCATGAGCAAGTAGAACATTCACTGAATCGAGCGTGCTCAGGGTGTTCTGATTTGTTTATGAACCGCACTTGAGCGATCGGATATCATTTGATTAGAAGCCACTTTTTTTAAATTCAAATAATTTTATTTAATTTTATTACTTTCTACGCCAGAAAAACAACCCGACCGTATTTTTAATAGCTTTTGATGTTTTAATTTGTTTTCCCTCCTTTAAGTCTGTCCCTGACTGTGTTCAGTTTTTTACTCAGACTGCTCAGTCAATTTATTCTGAGCTCATAGAGCTCGCTCTGATCAAGCTCCTAACAAAAAAGAAATACAGTCTGAACGCTCTGAGGTGTCAGAGCTAAAAAAGAAACACAAACTTTGTTTTTTTACATTCAGGCTCTGATCTGAACTTGAAAAGACAAACGTCTAAAGTTGGCGTTTAATTGAGTCCTGAGTAAGTCAATAGTTTCATGGGCAGTATGTCATGTAGCGTCTTCCATAATCAATGATCATTGTCCGGTAACGTTAGCCATTGACTGTACAGCGAGCCATCTACTGACTTTTGAAAGAAATTAGGTTCGATATTGCCACCATTGCAAAGACCAACGCCAATACTGAATTTTTGTGGGTGAAGACTCCTGAGTCTCTCGTGGATTTTCATTACTTAATCAGCGGCAATTTTGCTTTTTCATAAGCCCAATGAGCCAAAAGTGATCCTGACCACACACGATGTTTCGATAAAAAGAAGTCTTAATGTGCCTCCACAATACTCTTGCCACATGCGTAGTACTTTTCGTCATCCACAAGAAGCAGCCCTTGAGCATTGTTGATGAACTTTCACGAACGGATTTCCTGAGCATTATTTCTGCGTCTCTGAGTGGCTATTTAAAAAATGTATGTGCCCCTGCTCAAGCTTGTTTATTGGAGTTCGTGGATAGCCTTGTTAAACATTGTTTCTATCAGTAACAGAAGAAACAATTTCTCCTATATCGCGATAGAGGCCCATCACAAAATTTGTTTAATTGGAGTGCACTTTCTCTTCGTGACTCTCTTGCAAAGTCTGTATTCCAATTTCATGTGAGCTTTTTATTTCATCAAGCCATGGATGTTATTGAAGATCGAAAATTCTAACAAAAAAACCGTTCTTTGTTCGAAACACGATCGTCATACATGATTGTTGGTTCAATCGAGTATTTAGCCAAGTTTAGTCTAAAAGCGTTTAGGTACGTTTCATGATAAACGATAGACCTAGCAAAACTGCATTGTCCTTTGATACCACTAAATTAATATGGTCAAGTGGCAGGGTTTTTATTCTTAGAAACCATTTCAACCTGAAGACAGCTAAATAATAATAGAAAAATGCGATATGGTAACGAATGTTTATATATTTGCATAGATTTGGTCTTGGAAGATTTAACAAAGAGCTTTTTATCGATAGACCAGTTGACCATAGAGACCTCATTCATTTCTAAAACGGCATCATCAATCTTATAGGAAAGCGAATGTAAATTTTAACATTGTCAGCATATGCATTTTTCACCTCCCACTTGAACTCCTCCTTAGGCCTTTTTAGGTTCAGCTTATGAAGATCGCTCATGAACTGATACACAGAAATCTTCCTCTCCGCATTCTGGACAACTATTTTTGGCCATATACTCTTTTTGACTGCAACAGTCAATCTTACTCGAGGACGATTTTCTTATTACTAGCTATCTTGGCCCTTTCGGTACTGGATGGCGCTCTTATTACCAAACCCCCCAGTTCGGAGTGACTTTATGATGTGAACACGTAATAAGAACTGGACTGATTATTGAGCCTTGGGGCACACCACAATAAATAGGTACGGCAGTTAGACAAGATCAGCTTTACGGAAATGTCTGAAAATTAAAAATGACACAAGTTTATTACAAAGAATATCGATATAAACAAAACCAAGTGCTTCTGAAAATTCAAGTAAAGTTGACAGATGTGACCAGAACGAAAGCCATTGGCACAATATATTGTTTAATTTGAGGACTCATAATTGATTCGTACGCTTTAGATAGGAAAGTAAGGTTGTAATTGGTCGATATTCTGTGCCTTTTATATTTTTGGGATTGACATAATTTAAGCTTGTTTTCACCGCTGCGGATAGGTCCTGAACATTAGGAATGGATTGAGTTATATTCGTTTGCATAAAACGATGACTAAGCTGATGGTTAAGAGTCATTAAATTGACCCTAATGGAGTGATTTTAAACTAATATTTGACAAGTTGATCTGTTGTTCACACAGCAGTTTTGATTTCATCAGGACTTTGGACTCCTGATGTTCCTTACTTTGAAATAAATGTTTTTATTGGGATATATTTAAACAACGAATATAGTACAAAGATATTTAGGATGCTGACTTAATGGTTCGTATCTAGTGTAAGAATAATCCGGAGAATTAAATTCACTTGTCAAAGTCACGTTTTCAATCCTTTTTAAATCGTAGATTCTATTAAATAGTTTGTAGACTATCAGAAACGTTAGCTGGTATGTCAAGAGCGGCAAAAACTAGGACATGATATAAAGAAACAGAAAAGGACAGCTGATAACAATATTTTAGCGTACAAGCATCATTAAGTAGAATAACATATCAACAAATGGAATTTATTAGGCATATAGTAGGTTGCAGGGGACACATAAGCAAAAGACCATAAGCCATTTATATTGATGTCGGATGCGATACATTATTAAGAGAGTTAATATTTATGTCACCAAACACAATACATTTAGGAGCTAAAGGACAATGAGTTGCTGTCAAATGGCACACTTATTCTATACCAAAATAAAGCAATCTCGTTTATGTTCTATTGGGCACGAAAATCTGAAATCTGGAAGTAAAATCTGAAGTGTCCAAAGGAAAGTGACATACATAAGTGTACCCAAGTTTTGTCATTACATAAACAGTTTTCCTTTTGCCAGAATTTGTTCGTTAACGTTGGAAGAAAAAACACGCATTAAACATTTACTAATATTTACGCGTGCGATTTTTCGTTAAGATTTGCTAAATAATCCAAAAGAGAAGTATACGTGATTTGAGGTTCAATTAGCAACTGAACGTTGCTTTAAAGTGGTTTGAATTTGTTTGATAAAGCTATCAAAGTACTCGTGCTGTCTAGACCTGGTTCATATTCCCCGGGCTTGGAGAGAAGTTAAAGTGGTTTTCATACCCAAGGCTGGCAAATATTCCCACGTCAGTCCAAAGGACCTCGGACCCATTAGTCTATCTTCATTCCTCCTCAAAACGCTGGAGCGATTGATTGATATACATCTTCGCACGAACATAAATCCGCAATTGTTGTCTGCGGCTCAGCATGCATACTGTAAGGGAAAGTCGGTGGAAATCGCTCTTCACTCCTTAGTACGCACTATCGAATACTCTCTTCATCACAAAGAGTATACCATGGTGGCTTTCCTTGACATAGAAGGCGCCTTTAACAACGTTAACACATCTGCAATCGCAAATGCACTCACAGAACTGAAGGTGGATAGCTCGCTTGGTGAATTGATTAATCTACTGCTTGAAAGTCGGATTATTAATTCAAAACTGGGTGTTACATCTGCTAGGAGGTCTGTCAGTAGAGGCACGCCACAAGGCGGTGTTCTTTCTCCCCTTCTCTGGAATTTGGTGGTGAATAAACTACTGAGAAACCTGGAAGGGGAGGGCTGCAGGGTGATTGCCTATGCGGATGACGTTGCTATAGCCGTCTCAGGAAAACACCTCAATACCATAAAGGAATTTCTGCAAAACGCTCTTAACAAGCTAACGAGGTGGGCTAATCGGTGTGGACTGGGCGTTAACCCCCACAAAAGCGAGTTGGTCCTCTTTTCCAGGAAATATAAAATCCCACATATTGACCCTCCCTCTATTAGCGGTACAAGCTTAACTTTCTCTGACGAAGCAAAATTTTTGGGTCTAATCTTCGATAGGAAGTTAAGCTGGAAACCCAATATACAAGAAAGAGTCAAGAAAGCTACAGTAGCACTTTTCTCTTGCAAAAAAGCCATTGGCAATAAGTGGGGTATACAACCCCGCATTACGAATTGGCTATAGACCAATTCTTACTTACGGTCGTCTGGTGGACTGCCCTGGATATAGCTATAAACCGCGATAAACTGGGCAAAGTCCAGCGTTCAGCGTGTCTGTGCATTAGCGGAGCACTCCGTACTACCCCCTCCGCTGCACTGGACATTCTGTTACACCTGATAACCCTCGACATTTTCAGCATGCAAACAGCGGCTTGTTCCGCTGTCCGCTTAAAAGCTACCTCACAGTGGACCAACAAGAACATCGGCCACTCCATCATTTTGAACTCCTTTAAGTCTCTACCCAGAAACATAGACTACACCATACCTCATCTGCAGTTCGGAAAAAACTTCCAAATCACCATTCCTTCCAGATCATTCTGGGATGATGATGCATTTGCGGAAGATAAATCGATCCACTTCTACACCGACGGATCTAAAACCAGCGATGGGGTAGGTGGGGGCGTTTTCTCAGAAAAGCTAAATCTTAGCCTCTCCTTCCGTCTTCCAGATTATTGTAGCGTGTTCCAGGCGGAAATTTTAGCGATAAAAGAAGCCCTGTCATGGCTAGAGAGGAATGTGATATCCTCAAAGGATATCCGTATCTTCTCGGATAGTCAGGCAGCGATTAAGTCCCTGGACTCAGTCTCTTCAAATTCCATCGTAGCCCAAGATTGCCGCTCATCTCTTTCGGAGATGGCAGAGCAGTTCAACTTTCACCTCTGTTGGGTGCCGGGACATAGAGACATTCCAGGTAACTGTAGGGCAGACGATCTCGCCAAAAAAGGAACCACTTTACCTCTTTTACCTGATAAAGGTTCTTTAGGAATACCAATCGCTACATGCAAACTCTTGCTCAAGCTATCAGCAATCGAGAGAACAAACCTTAGGTGGACATGTAGCAATACTTGTCTAGCGACTAAGCGAATCTGGCCAAAGCTGGATCTGCGACGCTCTAAGTGTCTAATCTCATTAAACCGACTGCATATTAGCTCGACCATAGGTGTTATCACAGGACACTGCTTAATAGGCAGGCACGCCTCCAGACTTGGCGTGCACTCAAACGACTTCTGCAGAAGCTGCATGGACGACGAGGAGGAGGAGACTATACTTCACCTTCTCTGCACATGCCCTGCGCTCTCCCAGAAAAGAAATCTAAATCTAGGGGACTTCTTGTTTAATGACACAAACGACTTAGCCAACACTGGCGTCAGAAGTCTTTCGCGCTTCATAAGAAGCTCCCATTGGTTCAACGAGCAGTGAGGGAATCGCCAGATCTGTGTGGTACCACAATGGACCTAATTTTGGTCTAAGTGTGTCGGCCTTAGCTGACAGCCACGTCAACCTAACCTAACCTAACTCGTGCGAATGTTTTTGTCGGTATGCTGCAAAACAATTAAAGATTTCCCATTAAATATGAATTTATTTTAATCCATTCAGTTAAAACTGAACGAGTATATTTACTTTGATTCAACCGATTACTTTGTTTAAGAAATGCTTGTCAAAGGTACCTTTCAATATTCTTTTATTACGGCGAGGTTATGTTCAGACTTAATGGGATCGTAAATCTCCAACCTGCCTGTCCGCCTTAGGGGTTCGCCGGCTCGACCTCAATAAAAATCGGGAGGCTTCCTCGTTTCTGATAACTTCATAACTGAAGGCCAGCCAAATTCTGGTGTTGTTGCATTTGTCTGATGATCCAGGAGTTTTTAGGGCTCCCTCTTTTTTGCGATTTGGATACGTGCGTGTTTTCGTTATTGACTATTGTTTGATCGACCTTTTACGGCACCGGTGATCTCCAGTTGTGTCAACCGAGGGATTTGCATGCACATTTGCTAGACAGCTTTGATATCTTTAAGGTGTCGCTCGGCTCACCTGGATCAAAAATTACATAGATGTGATTTCTCTTCTTAGTCGCCTTTTATAACAATGAACTTGCCCCAAGAAGAATTTCTGCTTTCTAGCTTGAGTTTTTGGGTCTCAAGATTAGTGACTAAGGTCGGACGGACATGGCTACAGCGACACCAAATTTGATGCACATCCCCATTATAGTGACTTAAGGCGGTAACGTACAATGCATAAGCAAGTTACAAACTTTTAGTCAAGGAAGAAGTAGAAGAATACGGCCTATGAGTCAAACCTAACGCAAGGTATTTTCCTGGCATTTATCTTTGGAATAAAATAAAAAAACTAATGCGTTTATTAAATGTACATTTGGGCAAATGATATCGCTTATGTTGCCGCCGATATTGTTCGGGCTCTTTTTAGGGCATTTTGTATGGTTTTATTCAGAGCTTCTTTTAACTTTTGATAGATGTTCTCCTTGATGTCTGCCAGAGTTTCTAGCTTATTCACATCAGCCCGTGACTGTAAATAAACCCGTGATCAGGAGTCTAGGACGCTCTAGTTGGGTGATTTGCGGGTCAGTGCGAATCGTCAAAACGCGATATTACAGGACGGAAAAATGCCTGTTTCAGAATGTCGGTTATGGTTCATGCAGTATGCGCCGTCGCTCCGTTCTGCTGGAATCACATGGCCTCCAGTCCCGATTCATCCACTTGAGGTATTAAAAATGCATTAATCTTGTCTCTGTAGCGCCCACCATCCACATTGGCCGTTTGGCCCGCTATGTTCTCAACAAAAAAATGTCTCCCGATGACTCCTCCAGTGTAAATATCCACCATGCAGTGAGTGGATGAAATGGCTCTTCGTGCAATACTCGGGGATACAGGTGGGAATGAAACTAGTCACTTATGATGATTTTTGACGCGAAATTCTCTTCGAAAAGCCTTTCCCGAAAATTCGATACAAGCTACTTCAAAGAAAAGTTTTTACAATAGAGACTTTAAACAACTGTGTTAACGCAAAATTAATGAGTATCAACATTGTTTGATAAATCTGGTGTCTACAAAAAAATCTTCCAGCCAGTTTTGGAGAGCCTTAAGGGAGATCAATGCAAACAAGTTTCCTAGCACTCTTAGAAACGATTTTGAACTGCTTTCTAACCCTTCTATCACTCAAAATTATCACTTTCACTAGGCTATGCCACTAACTCGAGATGCGAAACTCGATTGTCTGCTTAGCGTAGCTGAATTGTTGAGATAATAAGGGTTACGAAAGAAAATAAAGCACCAGGATTAAACAGAATCCCGTATGAATTCTACAAACATGCTACGGAATTTTTGAAGATGGCGAACCTCCATTCGTCAAGCTATTATTTCTCCTCTGCACAAAAAGAGTGACTATAATATATGTACCTCCTCAAACTACCGTGGTGTTTCCTTCTTTAGTGCTTCTATGAAAATATTCGCCGCAGTACTCCTTTGCCAAATACATGGGTTGAAGATCATGATGCTTACTCGAGAATAGATTATTTCTTCACTCTAATATCAATCGCCCAATCATATCTGATAAAGGAACCAAATTATACGTCTTCTTTGTTGATTTAAAGGCAGCCTTCGACTCCCTGGATCGACAGTCTTTTTTTTTACAGGCTAAGCTCAATCAGACTCTCGCCAAAGGTGCTTAATTTGCTGAAGAATCTCCATAGCGAAACAAAATCGGCAGTTTGGAATGTCGAGGTTTATATGGTGTGACACACTATCGCGTGTGCCATAGGGTTGTACATTAAGTGCCCTTATTTTCATTCTACTTCTTGATGATTTGGTTGAATAGCTGATTGGAGGTATGTATTCCCTGGGGTTAGGGAAAAAAATAAAAATCCTTATGTATGCTGATGATGTGGTTCTGCTGGCGGATTCTACAGGCGTTCTCTAAAAAAATGGTTTATAGGCTGGAACAATACTTTTTTTGGGCGTGTCAGTGGGCGGATTTTAGAAATTCTATCAGCCGAGCAGTTTTAGGAGTCAAAGATCATTTATATAAAAAATTTCAGCTTTCTAGCTCAAAATTCGATTTTTTCGATAAATTTGTTTTCTTGAGTTTGTGGGCATGTCTGTGGGACTTGATTATTTCGGCATCCTAGAGAGTATTATACAGATTTCAGTTCTCTAGGTCTAGTTTAAAGGCCTAATTTTTGCCGACAGACGGACGGTCGGAGGGACGGACGGACATGGCTAGATCGACATTACTATCGATGCTGATCATAAATATAGTAACTTTTAGGGGTCTACGGGCAATATTAAGGTATGTTACAAACCTCGCGTCAAAATTAATATATCCTTAGAATAGGGTATAAACAACAACAACAAACATTTTTACGTGCCTAAATTGTAAATGAGTATTTGTTGCGAAGAACATTTTCGAATATCTCGTCAGTATTACTCAAAATGTGCATGGAACTGTAACATTTGTATTTTGTTATTTGAAAACAAATAGATATCAAAAACATTTTGTCTAAAAATGGAGTGACCCACGAATAAAAGTATTCGATCCAATCGACACATAGCTGGCGTATGGTGCAGATCTCGATTCACGCAGCCGCCGATGACAAAGAGACACTCGTCACTGAACTCAATAGTTAACAGTAAATCGTCAAGCATTGTCACGTTCCTACATTGATCAAAATAATAATAAATTCCTAAATCACGTACCCATTCAGATTCAGATGAGTTTCATTTGTATCGCAGTTTTTATCAGAATCAATCAGTTACAGATTCGAACATATATTCTGCAAATGTAAAAATAGTTTTTGTTTAGTGAATCAATATTCGTTCAATATTTATTACCTCCCTAGGACTCGTTAATTTAAAAATACCAATTGTCAAATTAGTTGTGGCATGGAACATTGTGATATCTCCTTCCACTGGAGACAAACAACTAAAGGGGTTTTTTGTTTTATTTTTCTGTAGTATAGGTATGAACTGTATAGGTATGTATTTTTCTATAAGGGTACTATAGTGTTGCAACATAGAATTGTTTGTTTTAACAGTAAGCAGCACGATTATGTGAGGTGTTTTTTGTATAATGTACTCGCACTAAAGTGTGGGGGGGGGGGGGGAGGGTGGGTGAAATATTTCCTGTAGAGCTTAAGGAAGCCTAAGCATTTCGCAGCGTTCTTGGCGACATCGAATATGTGGTCATTCCAAAAAAAATGTCATAACTACACATATCGAGAATGGAAAGCCGTTCGTTTTCAGTGATGCAAGTCCCATTCATGGACAATAACATGGTGTTTCGGTTTTGCTTTAATGACAGAAGACAGCATTGCGTTTTGCAAAAATCCCACTCTATTAGTTACACCCCACTGAGCTATGCTGGAGAGATCAGAATTTAATGAGCTTCTAGTTCCGCACCCGATGATGTGGGGCGTGAACCAAGAAACGAATATGAGAAGCTGAGGCTACTGTCATCGGAGAAGGAGTTGATTGGATTACAGGAAATAGACAGAAGAGCATTTATAAAAATGAGAGAGAAAGTGGGAGACTAAACAGAGCTTGGGGAACACCAGCATTTATTTGGTGAGTTGCAGACTTGAAACCGTCCAATACAACTTGAATTGAACGGTCGGAATGGTAATTTCGAATCCATTGAAGAAAGGTTTCATCGATTATAAATGCACGCATTTTCAACATAAGAGCTGGGTGAGCTTGAAATATCAAGCGCATCGATCTTTCTTTCACCACCTTGGTGAAGAGATTGGTTCTATTTTTCGGTTGGATAAGTCATCAAATCACCTACCTTCTATTCGGCAAAATAGGAGGACAGGAAAGAAGTTTGGTGCTTTTGTAGATCTGTATTCATGTTTGTGTTCAATTTGAAATCATGGAACTGATTGGGATTCGAACGCACGACCTGCCAATGAGTTAGTGAATACACTACCAACGCACCATCGCCTACCATCGCACCATTGCACATAAGGCATTTTACTCGTTCTACCTTCGTTTTGTCGTTACGTTGAGCTGTATGTCTCGGTGGAAAACATAGATCTAAGGTATTTTATTGTTCTACATTTTATATCAGTGAAAATGTATGTCTCGGAAAATTCGAAACTTTTTTTTTGTTATACAAAATAATGCGTTTCTTGGAGTTATTTCAATTAATTGCTTCAAACATCTTAAATGGTAGTATCTAAAGAATAAACAGAGGTCAGCGACAAGTCTGCATTGAGTCAGTGGCTGGAGATTTGGTTGTCAATTCTCGGTCATTAAAAAGGCGAACTACATGCCTTTGAATACTGTCGAGTAATTTAAGGGAAAGTTTGGAAGCCCAATTCCAGATGTTAGATAAATTCGTTAAATATGTGGACGGTCCATCACTCTTTTTTTTGAAAAATACTTATGTATATGAATTGAACAAATTAATTCAACGGTGTCGTCGACAGTCAAGAAGACAGATACTTTACGTGAGCTTCTTCGACTTGTTTAGAGCTGAAGTCAGTAAGAATTTTTCGAGAATAGCCAGGATGTTTAAAAAGAGATTGAATATAGATGACAGGCGATTACGTCAGATCACACTGTAGCAGTCATCCAGATGACCGATTGAGATGGCCGTCTATTCGTAGCTTAAGACGAAGGTGCCAAGTAACTTTAACATTTCTAGATTCTTATATATTCTTGAAGAGTTCACAGTGTTCGTACAAGTCAGTCGTTATAAAGGGTCTTTCATTAAGGACTTGACAACTTCTTTTTTTAAATAAAATGCAATCTACTTGAGATATCTCAAAAGAAAAAAAATATATTTTCTTGAATTACTATCAAAACATTTATGAATGGAATTCGACTTCGTTCATAAGTCTACCACGGTAACGTATGCAGCGGTCGATACTCTGAACCTAATTTTCCTCGGCCGCACATTTCGACCGATACGGCCGCTATATCTCGTTCAATATTGGCCCTGAGCTCCTCTAACATCGCCGGCTTGTTGCCATACACCAATGATTTAAAGTAACCCAACAAAAAGTCTAGAGGCGTTAAATCACACGATCTCGACGGGTCCGTTTCTCGAGATAACACGTTCACCGAACTGAGACTTTAATAACTCGATTGTTGTACCCGCCGTGTGGCTTGTGACACCGTCTTGTTGGAACCACATATCACTGATGTCCAATTCATGCAATTGTTCGAAGAAATAACATATCTCTGTAGCGAATTTCATTTACCGTTACGTGACGGTCATTTTCATAGACAAAAAAATGGCCCAATGAAGCACCGGCATGAAAACCGCACCAAACAATGAATTTTTGCGAATGAAGTGCTGTTTCATGAAGCACATGATGGACATGAGGGTTCTCACCTGTCCAGTAACGCATATTTTGCTTATTGACGAAGCAGTTTAACCAAAAATACGCTTCATCGCTGAAGATGATTTTGTGATGAAATTCTTCATTTCCTTCCATCATTCCAGAGCCCATTTCGAGAACGTATCTCACTTCATATGGTCAATTGGCTTTAGTTCTTGAGTCACCTTGATCTTGTAAGGTTTTACGCCAAGTTCCTTACGCAAAATTCGCCATAATGTGGTCTAGGAGAGGCCCAATCCTTGAGAACGCCGTGAAATTGACTGATTTGGCTGGTTTGCGACGAACTCCTCTAACGCAGCAATATTCTCCACACTTCGGGTAGTCTCACTGGCACGGCAACATTAAGCAGCGAATATTCTGAATCAATTTTTTGCACTAGACTATTACTTGGACAAGCTTGGACGAGAATTACGACCACCGAATCAGAATTCCGGTAGTTAATTTTAATTCTTTGTAAACGTTGTTCCTTCGTGTACTTCACCATGATGAAAATATTGATTTTACTGAATATTTTGACATTGATAGTTATGTAATCGGTTGAAGAGTGCGTTAACACTGAAAGTTTGAAGTTGTCGAGTAGTGTTTTGTAAAATTATTATTTGCTTAGAATTATTGCTTGCAAAAGAGATTCTTGAAGCTTTCATTATGTAAATAATATATAGTTTGAATTGTTTTCTAATACTTGAATCTACAAAAGTATTTTGAAAACTTTGCGAAGCAACGCCAGCGTGGGTCTGCTTGTGTTTTAGAACTGCGCCTCTATGGATTTCATTCAGCCCAAGCTGCTTACTGACACTGACACACCCCTATCGTGGAATCCGTCGGGGGGAACGATCCGCTAATAGTAAACAATTTGCATCGTGCAATCCGCAGATGTGAACCATCCACATGTCGGTAATGTGAATGAGATTCACTGTATCGTGGAAAACGAACAGATCGAATCTCCCCATGCATTTGACATCCGAAGTTTTCTCATTGCGGATCTGGTTGTTATTTTGTAAACTGTGCTGCAAAATTGACGCGAGTTGTGAAAAATGTAGGTAATATTTTTTTTGTATTTGTTTTATTATTTTTATGTTCTTTCTATATTTTAAGGGAAAAAACTACGAATAGAGAGCAGTTTAAGGCATTAAAATGTGCAATAAAGGATAATCCTGACATTGCTAAAAATAAGACCGCCAGAGGATATACGGGAATTTTGGAGGAATCTCCAAATTAAATTAAACACTTAAGGTCCTCCATGTAAGGAGGTTATCGAATGGAAGAAGGTAAATGACACAGAATTTTATTTTCATCATCTATTACACAAAATGTATTGTTTCAGGTTTGGAGCGACTATAAATCCCACCTAAAAAAAACTGGCCTCAAATCGAAAAGAATTGACGGCTACTGGTGGTGGACCAAATGTAACTTTACCTTTTACTCCTGAGGAGGAAGAGCTTATAATTTGGTTCAACTGACTGAGTCAGCTGAAGGAGTAGAAGGGGCAAGGAGTGAGTATTGGAGTGCCTACCCAAGTACGTGAGGAGATCCTTCTTCGAAACGACTGCGGTTAAGTCAAAATGGGGAGGTTGGCGCTACTGGAGTGGATGAATTCGAAATGTTTAAAGAAAATACAAAATCTCGCACTTTTCAATGAAAAAAGGTTTTGCTTTCAATTTTTTCAGCTGCAGACATGTTTAAACTGATCCAAATGGGGCATAATTTTCTCTCCAAAATATCCAAAACTTCTACTAACACCTCCGAAAATGTTGATTGTGCTATACAAACATTGTAATCCTTTCCTACACCATATTGGTAGGAACCTTCTGTAAAAAATCGTAAACACGCCGCTAGCTTATGTGTTGGAGAGATTGAGGACTTTCAGGCAATGGCCAGCTAAGATGTTAAAACATCCAATACGTAGGAAAATGCTGTTTTATTAAGCCTGAAGCATTTTATAAACCCTTAAGTAAAAAAGTAGGAATTAGTTTAAACACAAAATTGGTATATGAAATCTTACGTTGCTTCTGATAGTTCCATAACATTTTCCGCTCTTGCCCTTAACTGAGAACGCCTTTTTCTGTCTAAAGACGATCTCATTAAAAAACAATGCAACGCTATCCATTTTCACACAAAACTTATTTTCTTTTCACTGAATTTAATTTTTACAAAACACATGTGTTTGAAATGAGCTGTCACAATTGAATTTCCTAATCACCAATAGTGGTCGGTAAGGGAGAGTAACCGACGGATCCCACGATAGCATTTTTCTGTTCACGTGAATCGAATAAGTGAAGTGAATCTCAGATCCGACGGATTCCACGATAGGGGTGTTAATTGTTACGTTAACCTGCCTATAATGTTCTAAAAAGAAAATCCATATCCATTTTTAAAAACATAAGGAAAGGCAACAGGTTGCTTGGGCAAACTGTTGGATACCCTATTCCCTCCAAAAAATGGGCGTTTTTACGTTTTTTGAAGGATTTTGTCGAAAAACAATGTTTTTGGTGCAAAACACTCCTAAAAAGTGGGCGTGGCAAGAAACTTTTTATGAAGTAATTGTTAAGAATGATTTCATCTACATTACTTAACCCTTTCGATCCGGATAGGACATCCAAGGTATAAAAACACCTTTGTTCTATGTCCCATCCGGATCGAAAGGGTTAATGAAGAATAGGACTTTTATTTCGATTGACTTCTTCAATACAAGGTTTTCTTTTTAAATCGGTGTGGGCCCAAAAGATTTTATGTTCCAAACTTCCGCTTCCTGGCTTGAACGTTAATTTTTTCAATAAAAATTTGTTCTTTTAACTGTGGGCAGATTTAAAAAATAATACACTTCATCTGTCGGGTCCCTAAAGAGTACATAAACGTTCCTAATTTCAGTTTTCTAGCTCGAATTTTAAGGCTTACAAATTGACAACGGACGGGTGGACGGAAGGGTGGACGGAAATGGCAAAGTCGACATAACTTTCGATGCTAATCACAAACATTCACCCCTATCGTGGAATCCGTCGGATCTGAGATTCACTTCACTTATTCGATTCACGTGAACAGAAAATTGCTATCGTGGGATTCGTCGGATACTCTCCCTTACCGACCACTATTGGTGATTAGGAAATTCAATTATGACAGCTCATTTCAAACGCATTTGTTTTGTAAAAATTAAATTCAGTGAAAATAAAATAAAAACTGCGGATGTCAAATGCATGGATAGATTCGATCCGTTCGTTTTCCACGATAAAGTGAATTTCATTCACGTTACCGACATGTGGATGGTTCACGTCTGCGGATTACACGATGCAAATTGTTCGCTATTAGCGGATCGTTCCCCGGATCGTTCCCCCCGACGGATTCCACGATAGGGGTAATTGAAATTTTTAGGGGTCTACGAGCAATATTAAGGCATGTTACACACTAATGGCCCTATCCATACACTCCAAAAGGAAAATTCTTCGATTTTGTACTAATCAGATAATTATGCTTCATGCTCAACTACTACAACCATTTGTCGCGGAGCATTAATAGATATACGTTCATGACTGAAATAGATGTGCACTACGGAGACACGCAGTATTGCATGCTGTAACACACATAAAACACATGTGCAGTAAGCAATTGCCATCAATTAGTATGCTTTTTGCCTGCCTATCACTGAACGACCAAACAGACTAAAATGCTCGGTAATGTTGTTGAACCGCTAACTAAACTAAACGTCAAACCGAAAAAATGTTACCAAATTATGCTGTACTAATACTATTGGTTTAGTAAAATTAGAAATAGAGACACCATGCAGCAAGAACTGGCATGCAGTAAGCAATGTGTCATTTTACATACAAAATCATCTTACATCTGTTTCAGCCATAAAAAACAGATACTACGAATGTAAATTGAGTCTCCGACTGGATTTGCGTTGCGGAGAAAATTGCTTTTCGAATGTACTCGTATGAGTCAAAATTATAATACCCTTAGAAAAGGGTATACAAAGTGCTACAGAAATAAGCTCTTACAGCAGTTCTCCATGGCATCGACTTTTGATGGATTTTTGGCATAATTGTTAATGTGAGTAAATTGAAGTGGCAAATATATTTCAGTCAGCCTTCTCATTAAATCAAATTGGACTCAATTAATGGCTGAGCTGAGTTGATCAAAGTGAGAAATTGTTACCTTAATTTATTTTGCCACATTATGTAGGGACTCTGTCGGTACCTACGTGCACCTCTACTGAAAGATGACAGACATACATATTTAAATTCTGAAGAGTTATCCTCTCAGTGAAAGAGAGATTTTTTACATGAATTGAATATAATAAAACCAATTAATCACCTGGATTGGTACTTGATGCTCGCAGGCAAACATGAAATTATAATATTACCGCAATTTGCGTTAATCATCCTTTTTTATTGATATTTTATATTTATTTCTGACATTCAAAATCAAAGACCCATAACTTACTAACGGAACCCGGGGGACGTTATTTCGTTGTCTGGCAGGCGCCTATGTCAGCATGTTTTTTTTTGAAATCAAACAGCGTTTGGGTGGCCCGCTTAGCGGGTTAATGACATTTATCTCTTTTCTCCGGATGGCTTACCCAGCTCACGCAACTTCGTTGCTCTGCTAGGGGAAGGTGCTAGTTGTCTGGCAGGCCTCTATGTCAGCTTACTTTTTTGAATACAAAAATTGCGTCTCAAAGGGATTTAGCAATTTCACTTAGAGTTGGTGTTTTGATGCTTTTCTACAATCCTCACCATGCGCCCATAACTCTTTGAACTTCCACCTTAGTGAAGTGCGTTGAATTGCGTTGTCAGTTTAACTCGTTTCGCTGTGTACACTGCTCATTGTTTTCAACTCTTCTCTCTTCTTTTGCGTTTGGTTGCACCCGTTCTTTGGCTAATACTACTTATTGTTGGTGGCATTGTTTTCGGCTGAATTTTTTAAATGTTATTGTTTTGTCTTAAAATTAATTTTTCATTATTATAACTCTCTATTCAAACTCTCTACGAAAACATATTCCTAATTAGCCTAAAATAGGGATATGTATCAAAAGTATGGCGAGAAGTTAAAGTGGTTGTTATACCCAAAGCTGGAAAACCCAGTCAGACTAGCGCTAAAGAGTTAAGGCCAATCAGCCAATCATTTGTTTTAAAAACTTTTGAGAGACTGATTGACAATTATATTCGAAGTAAATTGATTCCAGAAGGCTCAGCATGCGTATACGAAAGGCAAAGGTGTAGAGACGGCACTCCATAGTGTCTTCAGCACCATAAAAGACATTGAGGGATACGGAATATACTCTACCCGCGCTCCTGGGCATTAAAGGTGCCTTTAACAATGTCGGTCCAGGCGGAAGCGGTAGAAAAAGCCCTAGTAAACCTAAATGTCGAGAATACCATTATTAAATGGAGAATGTGATAGCTTAAAAGCAGATGCATCAACTCAGAGTTAGGTGGTGAAATAATTAAGGTGTCAGCATCTAGAGGAACTCCTCAATGCGGAGTGCTATCCCCCTTTAATGGGTACTCGTTTTAAACGAGATTCTGACTCAATTAAGACTTAGTGGAGTCAAAGCAGTAACATATACAGACGACTTGGCACTGCTAGCGACAGAGAAATTCCCATCCACTCTAAGCGAACAAATACAGAAAGCCTTTTTATGGTTGATACCTGGACCAGAAACTACGGGCTTCCGGTTTACCCACAGAAGACAGAACTGGTCCTTTTCACCAATAAAAGGATTATACCGCAATTTAATCGGAAAACAATTAAGGGTACTCCGCTAAAAACATAGGAATACGCGAAGTATCCTGGCGTGATTCTAGATAGAAGGCAGTGATATCTAGCCTTATATGCCTGCAACAGAATTTTCGGCAAAAGCTGGGATCCTAGTCGCAAAATTATGATGTGGCTCTATACGGCAGTAGTACATATGGTAATTTAGTCTGGTGGCAGGAGTTCTGCAAGGTCACTAGCCTTAAGACTATGACAAGAGTCCAAAGAACCTCCTGTATTGGTACTAACGGGGCTATGATAACCACCCCTACAGTGGGGTTGGAAGCAATTCATAATCTAAAACCTCTAGACCTTTTTGTACAAGAATCTGCCGCAAACAGTCCTTGCGCGTTAGCCAAACAGATAACTGGAAACCCAGTACAACTGGACGAACATGCACAGATTCTACAGAAATTCACGAGTCTAGATTCTATATTTTATAAGACCATTCAGTGTCTCTTTTCCTTGCAGGAAAGAATGGCATGAGGATCAATTGCCAGTCCATGAATCAACGATCCCCATCTATACAGATGGCTCCAAGATGGATGCTGGCGTCGGCGCGGGTTTTTATTCCGAAATACTCGGAATATCTGGCTCGATCAGACTCCGCGACTACAGCAGCGTCTTCCAAGCTGAGGTTCTGGCCGTGACAACAGCCGATAAACAGGTTGCAATGATGGCAATACCACAGGCTGATATCACCTTCTTCATTGACAGCCAAGCGGCAATAAGTAAGTCGCTGTCGCGGAGAGCTACAGCTAAACCTCACCCTGTTACCTTAAACATGTGATTGGGGATAAAACATTGGTGGCAGCAAACGAAAGATAGAGTGCCCTATTTATAACAAACGATAGACCGAGAGAATCCTTCAAATGAATAAAAAATCGGTGTCCTCTCTCACAGGTGTTATCACCGGGCACAATATGCTGGGCTAACATGCAAAGAAACTGAAACTCAGCACAGATGACCTCTGTAGAGAATGCGGGGAAGAGGAGGTGAACGAGGATACCCGTCATTTCCTCTGCCACTGCCCTGCACTGTGCCGTATTAGAAACATCGTCCTCGGTAGACATTTCTTTCAGGATTTAGAAGAACTCTCTGGCAAGTCTGTAAACGATTTGCACAAGTTTATAAATGCATCGGGATGGATTGTAATCCCGCTAGGTTTTTTATCGGTTTTTCATTGGTTCCCAAGTAATAATAACCCCCCGGTGTATTACAAAGGGTCTACATTGACCTAAGTGTGACGGGCGCAGGATTATCTTGCCCCGTCAACCTAGTAACCTAACATAACCCTATTCAAACTTGGCTAAGACATGATATAGTGTCCATTATATTTTATATTGTGATGAAGTTATTAATATTCTGCCTTTATTAATATTGAATTTGGTGAAAATTATTCAATATTTTTTTTATTACTTACTTGGAAATAATTCTCTCTTTTTTAGTTAATGTGTTCTTTTTCACATTTTCTGAATTTTTAAAACCACTTTCAATCGTGAATAATCTAACTTTGTTAAAATTAATCCAGACACCATAAAGAAGACACTCACAAAATCACATCAAAGTCTGTGGAGCGGTTCGTGATCCTATAAAGGACACACAAAAACAATGAGTCATTTTTATATATATGTACATATAAATAACAAGTTATTGGAGTTTCAACTCATAAACTAGAATCAGAATTTGAAAATAATATCGAACTGGTGGCAAAATTATCTACCATTTTCCACTTTTAATGGCACATCTGAATGAAAGAAACTTACTTGTCTTTCCCCAGACGGCACATCCTGAAGGAATGTGAGAAAATTCGACCAATCGAACCATACCCCCTCCTAACAACTGTTATTTTCATTTTAATTCTCATTTAGCCACCCAACCGTTCAGCTATTCAATATTCATGGCAGTCTCTTGGGACTGGAACTTAATCTGCAAAATATTTGGAACGCTAATTTAACTTGGTTGGTGGAGGAAACTATTGAAACATTTACAAAACACAGGAAAGCGAACTAGTTTGTTCTTTTGTTTGAATAATGAATAACATTTTTTGGTTATTTGGCTTTAATAAATTTTATTTTTGATGTAAATATATATTACCTCAGATAAATTCCTCATAGATAGATAGATCATTTTTATCTGTCCCTATAATGGAAAACAAAATATATTTATTGGGAAACAATATTGAATCCATGTAGGTATTTTGTTATACCAGACTATTTCAAGTTCCTCTAAGAACTAAGACCGCACTCATTGAATCTGATCGGAGAGTCTGGTAAAACAAACAAAAGGTACGACTAGATTGTTTGAACCTTTATCGCTGCTATACGAAACCATTATACAAAAATTATTTCTAAAATTTTCAATCGTTTTGATATCAATTCGTCGGTTTTTGCATTTATGTGATTCAGGAAATAAGCCCTCTCTTTCGAGATTTTATGGGAAATTAATATGGCCTTTATGGCCAAAAAAAAATTGAAAAGTGCTCCAAAAAATTATATAGGAAACAACAACAACGTTTTGAGGTCCGAACCTATTTGGCAATCGGGGCTAATTTCAATTCGGCAAAATATATTGAAATCGATTCAATATACACTTATCGCCACTGAGTTTTCCACTTGAATTAAAACGATTGCATTAATGTTATTTTATTATTGTTGTTTGAAAGTGCCAAACATAGCAAACTATATCCTAGTTTTCTTTTTATGTACTATAATTTAACTAAATGCAGTTTATTCTATTTACTTGAAGTTCTGTTTTATAATCACATTATGCATGAAATATAGTTCCTCTTGATTTACCAAAAGCGACGGTTGTCTACTTATTCTTGCTGGCAACACAATACATCTAACTTCTTTTCCAAAGATATTGATTTTCGACATTTTTTTATTTTCTCCACATTTTTCAGAGTTTTTCAGCTTCGGTGGCACTTTTGAAGGTCTTAGCTCTAATTAACCTAAACAAAAAAGGTTGTTACGAATAAACAAATATATATCTTGCGTAGTATGTTTATGTAATTACAAGAAAACAATCAAATATGTATTCGAAAAATGTCCAACACAAACACAAACTATTTTTGTTTAGTTTTTTCTCATATATAAGAAAATATAAACAATTTTTCCCAATGATTACAGTAAAAAATCAATCTCGTTTTGTTTTCGATTGGGCACTAAAAATCTGGGAGCAAAATCCGAGAAGCCAAGTCGAAAACGACATAATTTATCATTTGCACAAACCCATCCCGCCATTTTGACATTTGTCGGCGATTAATTAAAAAAATTTGTATGAAAAAACCTTAAATTTGCAAATATTAATTTTCTAAACCATATGCAACAGCATATTATCGGATGAAAGACATCCCGATATAGAGGACGTACCTAAGACAGTCGGCAATGTGGCACGGACTGAGTCTGAGTACGTTAGGTTCACACCATCTGAACAGCGCAGATTTAAGCGCGCGCAGAAGAAGGGGAGCACCATTGAGCAGCCCGTCTCTATGCGATCCAAAAGATGGAAAACAAGGGTCCCAAGGTGAAGCGAATGCGATCCGAGGATAATACCCCGCCTCAATCCGAAGCGAAGCGAGGTCGCACTGGGAAGACAACCGTCGACAAAGTCTCGTATAGCAATATAACGAGCTATGTAAGACTGGGTGTTGTACCGGTGGACATCGATCGTAATCCTCTCTCCAACGAACAAATGGGTTCGATACAGGAGAGGATTATGGATATCACGATCTAACAGCGTGACGAGGAGGTCAAACCAGTCTTCCGCGGTACTACGTTCAAAGCCGGATGGCTCATGATCGTATGTGCAGACGCCACCACTGCAGAGTGGATGAAGGCAACCATCGCCAAGCTAAAAGAGAAATGCGGGTTAGAGGTGATGCTTGTGGGAGAGGAAAATTTTCCAAAACCACATGTCATCAGAGGGTTCTTCCCGCAGAGTACCGGCGTAGCTAGCGAAAGGATCCTAGCCCTATTAGATGGCCAAAACAAAGAACTGAACACGAGAACGTGGAGGGTTCTGCAAAGATCGGATGAGCGAGACATCGCACATATGGTCTTTGCCATAAACGACAGCACCATGAGGAGACTCGTAGAGCTAAAGGATATGGTCTCTTTCCGATTCGGACAGACCAAACTTATCCTAAAAAGTGCTGACAAGACGGCCACACAGGGTCCTAAAGATCAAAAACAGCACGTTTTGGATAAGAAGGATGTCACAGCTCACGGCAGCACCGCAACTGACCGAAGTGGTTCCAGCACCAGCGCTGCCGCTAAGGCTGCAGCTTTAAGTACGGCAACAACTGTGCCAGAAAAAGAAGCTACAAGCGCGAAGTCAAGCGCAGCCAGAGAAAGCCAAACACGATTCAGGCCTAAGTTAGGTATGGATCGTAAGAAAGCACTGGCACAAGAAGGACATAAAAACAAAAGTCCTAGAGGCAGACAAAGTGGTACTCCTCAACAGGGTATCGTACGTAGGAGAGATGATAACAAGCCCAATAGAGTACGAAACCCTGAATACAGACGCAAATGACCACCCGTCTCAGCGTTTTGCAGGCCAATCTGCACAGGGCTATGGGTGCATCGGACACCTTTAGCCAGTGATGTGCCGAAGGGAACATTGCTATTGGACTAATCCAGGAACCTTGGGCAACCAATGGTAAGATATCCGGATTAAATTGTAAACACAGAGAGCTAATTTTCGCCAAAGGTCCTTTCAGACCAAGGGCGGCTATCTCTATTAAGAAAGATATAAAATTTTCTCTCATTCCAGGTTTCACAACTAGGGACCTGGTGGCGGTTCTAATAGAGCGCCACATAGGCCGAGAGCTGCATAAATTTGTATGCGCATCGGCGTACTTTCCTGGAGACACGGATGCAGTGCCTCCCTTACCAGTACAGGAACTTGTCCGGTACTGTGAGGACCAGAAAGTACATATACTAATCGGCTGCGACGCAAACGCACATAATACCATCTGGGGCAGCCGAGATACAAATAACAGAGGTGAGTCGTTATTAGAATATTTATATAGCAATAACCTCGTTTTTCTAAACAAGGGAAATAGTCCTACATTTAGAAATTCTATAAGAGAAGAAGTTTTAGACCTTACTATATCATCTCCTTTTATGAAGGATATTATAGAGGGATGGCACGTGTCTGTCGAGGCATCTCTATCGGATCATATGCACATCCGTTTCGAGATAAGATGCAATGCCGAACACGCGTCAGTCCGTTATGACAACAGACTGACTAATTGGAGAACTTACCGCGAAAATCTTGCGGTCAGATCTGACATGCTGCCAGAAGCACCATCAAATACAATTGATGCAGATGCTGCGCAATGTCAAATAAATGATATTATTCTTACCTCATTCAAAAATAGTTGCAAGGTTAAAAGAACCGTGGTTAAAAGGTGCGTACCATGGTGGAACGATAACCTTGAGTCTATTCGAAAGAGGGTGAGAAAGCTTTTTAACGAAGCTAAACGCACCGGCACATGGGAACAATATAAATCCATGCTGACCATATACAACTTAGAGTTGCGCAGATCCAAAAGAGCCTCATGGCGTGTAAAGATAGAAAAACTTCCAGAGGTGGCACGCCTCCAAAGGGCCCTGTCAACGGATCAAGAAAAAGGCATGGGATTGTTAATTAAATCAGATGGTTCAATCACACGCGACCGGGAAGAAACGCTGAAAACTTTGCTTCAGGCTCACTTCCCAGGTTCTCACACGATGGTCATTACAGACGACCATACAGCGGAGGTCTCAATTCCAAGAAACCTCAGCAGAATTCATAGTTTATCCGGAACACTTTTTACTCCGGATAAGGTTAAATGGGCAATTAACTCATTTAAACCATTCAAGGCATCAGGTACAGACGGTATTTTTCCAGCCCTCATTCAAAATGGAATAGAATTTTTACTACCATCCATGATTGCCTTATTTAGGTTCAGCTTCAACTGGGGGTATATACCAGTTACCTGGAGGGAGGTAAACGTAGTATTTATACCTAAACCGGGAAACAAGCCGAGAGAATTACCTAAATCATATCGTCCGATAAGCCTGACATCGTTTTTTCTGAAAACAATGGAAAGGATTATTGACATTCACATTAGAGAATGCATATCAAAAAGCATGCCTCTGCACCCTCACCAATATGCGTACCAAAAGGGCAAATCCACGGAAGGCGCTCTGTTAAGACTAACTACAGAGATAAAAAACGCCTACCGTTGCAAAGAGATCGCACTTTGTGCCTTTCTGGACATAGAGGGTGCTTTCGACAACACTGGATATGAATCCATATCAAATGCTTTGTACCATAGAAATATAGATAAACCAACTATTAAATGGATCAAAGCGATGCTGGAAAGTCGCAAAATAACTTCCTCGTCAGGAACGACCTCAGTATCAGTAACAGCCGTAAGGGGCTGCCCACAAGGGGGAGTACTCTCACCCCTTCTGTGGTCATTGGTATTCGATGACCTGCTACACAAGATGAGCAGTTTGGGCTACACCACAATTGGGTACGCCGATGATATTGTCATCATACTCGTAGTTAGGGGCAAAGACTCAATAGGAGTCACATCAAAAATGAAAAATGCTCTAAAGACAGCCATAGACTGGTGCATTAAGGAAAATCTTTCCATAAATCCCAGTAAAGCCGTCATCGTTCCATTCACTAAAAGGAGGAAATTAGACCTAGGCCTAATCACAATAAACGACACGGTCGTAGAGTATTCCGACGAAGTCAAGTATCTTGGAGTAATCCTGGACAAGAGACTTAACTGGAACTCTCACATAAACAACAAAATCAGTAAAGCTAATAGAGCTTTATGGGCCTGTCGTCGCACATATGGTAGAACCTGGGGAATCTCTCCAAAGATCGTCCACTGGATCTACACAGTGATGATAAGACCCATCATAACATACGCCTCCATAGTATGGTGGACAAAATCCACACAAAAGGTCGCAATAGAGAAGCTCAAAAAGGTACAACGGCTTGCGTGCCTTGGTATCTCCGGAGCCATGCGTACCTGTCCAACAGCTGCCATAGAGGCAATAACAGGAATTATACCCCTCCAAATATATGTCCAAAAAGTGGCGATCCGCAGTGCAATAAGTCTAATACAGCTAAACGAGATAAGTCTTAATGATCATCCGGAACTTAAGACCCTTCTCGATGAACTGCCAGAACTTAACATGAACTGCGCGGTCACAGACCGCATTCAAAAAACACTATGCTTCAACAAACGGTTCTCCACGGAGATACCCAAAAGAGAAGCATGGGTTAGCAATAACCCACCAAACAGCCATAACGGCATAAAGTGGTATACGGATGGTTCTAAAATGGAAACGGGGGTAGGAGCGGGAATATACGGACTACTCAAACGCTTTACGATACCCATGGGAAAAAGTCCCAGCGTATTTCTAGCGGAGCTCCACGCCATTCAAGAATGCGCCAGCCACATTATCTTATCTGGCATAAAAGGTGCAACCATTCATATTTTCACGGACAGTCAAGCAGCTATAAACGCCCTTAGCTCGTATACCATTGAATCCAAATCAGTCATGTACTGCTTCAATACCCTACAAATACTCGGAGCAAGAAACAAGACCAAATTATGGTGGGTTCCGGGTCATGTCGGGGTAGAAGGTAACGAAAAGGCCGACGAACTGGCCAGAAAAGGTTCAGAAACACCTTTCATAGGTCCCGAACCTTTCTGCTGCACTCCTAGATCAGCAGCAACGGCAGCAATTAAAAGCTGGGAACATATAAAATGTATCTATCATTGGGATAACATCCCAGGTCTAAGACAGGCCAAACGAGCCATTCGGCCCTTCAATCATAATGCCAGCAAATGTCTAAACCTAAGCAGGCATGATATCAAAAACCTAGTAGGTTACCTTACTGGTCACCACGGTTTAAGATATCATCTACACAAAATGAAAATAGCAGATTCTCCTGAGTGCCGACTCTGTCTTGAAGAGGACGAGTCAGCTGAACACATTTTATGTGAATGCCCATCCCTTAATGGAATTAGAAAGAAGATCTTTCTCAGGGAACAATTGAGCCCCGAGGACATAAAGAATTCTTCTACTGGTAAAATTGTCCGCTTTACACGGAAAGTGGAAATTTTACTAGTTTAAAATTTTCCTGGCCCATACGGTAAAAAAATCGCCTTGGCGACCCAGAATTTAAAAAAAAAAAAAAAAAAAATATTTTCTAAAGTAAAAATTGATGTAGAAAGTATTGAAAAATTATAATAAACAATACCACATCAACAGTTTTGCCAAGATCGTGTTCCGTTTTGGGAAAACTTTGCCTAATTTTTTAAACACATTTTTTTTGCATTTTCACACATTTTTTTAAGTAAAAATTTGTGCGTACTTTGCCATTTTCTACCTAGAAAAACACATAAAAACAAGAGTGCAACTAAAGGAAAGTGGATCCAATTTGAAATTTCATTCATAAATAAAAGACCGTTGTTTAATTTGGTACGAGGAAGCTTCGTATAGCGACGGATGAGTTTATTGAGGTTTCCTAAGAATGAAGGAAATAAATAATTTTCAATATGTGAAACAACACCCCAAAAATATGATAAAAGGCCCCAAAATCAATAAAAACCCCAAATTACCCAGGCACATTATGTCGGCTAACGTTTTTTGAATCAAACAGATTTTGGATGAACCGCTGTCGAAATTTCGTTGCTCCGCTATGTGCTAAGGATTGGTGATAATTGTTTACCAGACGCCTGCGTCAGCTTACTTTTTCGAATTAAACACTGTGTGGGTAGACTGCTTCGCGCGTTAAAAGGATTTATACTTCGCGTTTGTTGTAGTAAACTTTTTTTGATACCAAAATAAGAAATGAAAAAAAAATCAAAAACTATGCTAAATGACCTTGAAAATACGACCCAATATCATAATAAGTTTTGTTGTTGTGTGCCATGCATTGGGTGTTGCCATAGGGTAATTTTTCATTTTTTGTAAGTAACTTTTCAATCTGCTTAAAATCTTGGGTCCATTTTGCATAGATTTGGAGCCGTTTCGCAGAAATGGAATGGGGTCTTTTTTCATTTTGAAATATAGCCCCATTTTTGGGGGCTTTTATTAATAAAAACGTTTGGGCCATTTTGCATCGGGGCCTTATTTCATTCCGCCTTTTGTGACACATTGGACGGAATCCGTACCAACTTAACGTAAGGCTTCATAGGGTCTGCCAACTGCTTATTTGATCAAGTTTTCTTAATCCTGCTGTCATGCGAAGCATCTTGATCCCTGTTCGATATTGTGAACGCCGATATGTGAGCGCGATTTTTGACTAGTGTTTTTCCATAAATTCCTTCTTCCAATATTTTTTCTATTTCAACTTTTCTAGGTGCTCTTAACCAAAGTACGGTGGCATTAGTCTCTACAAACTCTTTTGTGACCTTAACTTGCGATCATCTCTTAAGGAGATGGCAAGGTAATTCAAAATTCTCCTCTTTTGGGTGAAGGTGCAAAACGACATTCCGGGGAAAAGTAGGGCTGATGAACTCGCCAAATATCGAACAACATTACCTTTGCTGGGCGCAGTAGCCCAGTGGTTAATGCGTTGGACTACTAATCGAGGGGTCTAATGTTCGTATCACGCCGGACCCAATAACACCTAAACAAATTTTTTCCACTCTTGCGAAAGTCATCCAATCAGGAACGAGTTTCATGAGAAACTTCTCAAATTTGGCGTTCGGAGTTGGCTTTAATTGTATTTCCCTTTCAGGAATATGAATAGGGTATCCAAAAGTTCGCCGAAACGGAATGTAGCCTTTTCATATGTTTTTGTTACTTGTTTATTGCACGCACATCTTAAAAACTTAAATGATTGAATAAACTGATTTTTGAATGCTATTGAAGTGAGTGTTCCACCCATTGATAAACATTTTCATTTCTTGCTCACAAAGGGCAGGTAGGTACACTAAGCTGAGTAAATACACTAAGTATGTATATAGATAGGGTCATCCAACAAGAGGTGTCATTTTTAATAAATTTTAAATTTTTAATAAAATCTGAGGTAAATAATGGAATACAATATCCCCAATGGAAAAAGTTTAATTGTGTTAAATCGAACGATTTCGGAGGCCAATTGAATTCCCCATATGGAGAATTTTTTTATTTTTTTAATTAAAAATATCAACTGCCACTATAATTTCTCGATGATTTAATATTATTCAATATCCATTCCTAGGCTAAGATGTATTATTATAACATTGTTGAGAATAAATAAATAAATAAAAAAATTAAATAAAATCACACGTCCAGAAAAATGTGCACGGAATTGAGCAATATTTTCACCAGCTGCGTAGGAAGTGGCGCCGTCCTACTGTTATTCCAGTATTTCTCTTGGGTTTTTGAAGCCTCATACGGAAGTAAGCCACATCACTCAGAATAATGTCGAGTAACGAATCGAAATTTATAGTTAATTTTCGCTATTCTCATACGTTGTGTGAGTGTGTATCGATCCATATTTAATAACCTTTTAGTTTTTACCAACCAAAAATCATCGCACTAATAGTTGAATGTTGACAGTTAATGGCACATAATATAAAATAACCTATCTTGTTGGATGGCCCTAAATTTGGTGTGGACTGCATTGAAACTACCGCAATCTATGTCTCATCTCATACCATGTAGCGGTTTATATAGCACGTCTTATTCAAATCGATAATGTACTCTTGGGAATGAAAGTTAACAGAGTACCAACTCATTTTGGCATAAGGTTCGCGTACGATACAGTTCTTGTTTGTTTGATTGATTTGCCCATGTTTAGGTTACACTTTCTCGTATGACTGCAATGAATAAATTACACTAAAACGCTGTACTCGATAATTTGAATGAAATGAATGCATTCATTCAGACTCCAGTATCAAACGATCCACACCAATCGGATTGTAGCCATTCCATTAGTTGATATTACATCTGTCCTTGTAGCTTTACTCTTTTTTAATGGCAGCTGAAATTTCATTATGGAACTCACATTGTTATTATATGCAACATTGTAATCTACAGCATTTCAGCGGCATTAATTCCAAGTCTTCCTATCGCATCTTTAAAATTTTGCGACATACCTATTTCCAGCATCAATTCGAAATTCAAATAGGTACTACAATTTTTCCTCTGAAGTCATTCCTAATCCAACACGCGTCTTACGACATCTTATCTCTGTCATAATGAAATCCCCCACACCTTCATTACCTACATGTTCTTACGTTGAACAAGAAACTAAACCTAATGAGCAACTTAAAATCACTCATTTCCTTCGAGTAAGAATATTATAAATCCCCACACAAGGTCGTCACACATTCCACATTTGATTATTTGAACAACTACATATGTCTCCCTTTTGCACCAAACTCAAATCATATCTGTAGTACAACATTGTGTAATAAACAAAATAATTACCGAAGTCTTACATAATCTTAAAAAATATACATTTGACCGCGCGCCGCTCTGCGGCCACGACCAGAAACACCAATTTTTATACAGCGGAAAGTCCATTTAATAAATTCCTATATCAACAACTCTTTGGAAATGCAATTCGATTTTTTTATTACACAGTTTTAAGGACAAAATCATTAAGGAAACCCATTCCACATATATACACCCGTTTTATGAGTGTACTCTGCTTCGAGAACGGAAATTATTTCGTTCAATTTATCTGTTATAAATTTATTTCCATATAGTTGCGCATTCTTATTTGTGTGTGTGCATAATTACGTCGTGTCAACATCAAACGTTATAACAACCCAATATTCAGGCAAAATTGAGGAAATGGTGTAAAGCCGTAGGAAAATGGCATATATAATGTCGAATCAAATGAGAACCGGAACCCTGCACGCACAGATGCCACTTACATCACTCTTGCAGCTGTCATTAATATTGCCGCGAGATGTCATATTTCAAGGTTCAATAATTATTGAAAGTAATTGTTTCTTTTGTAAGGCGCATTCCATTTTTTTTACTCCATAAACAATCTTACATTGCCGGTCGTAATTATAACAACAGCTCCACCACAAACACTTACAGCCATAATAGGCAAATATAATTAAAGGCAACAAAGTAGAAATGAACCATTATTGCTCGCCCTACATACACACTTAATAGCATGTCCTGGTAGCGACGAAAACCCGGACAATTGTATATAGCACGCAAAATAACCCCAACCCAGCCCATGAGCGCCTACAAACAAACAATTGCCTAACACAGTTTTATTTATTTATTCAATTCGCAGTCGCGAGTCATGACTGTCGCCCGCTATAGGCACCGAATCATTTTATCGGCGGAAATATTAATAGCCACTTTGTAGATCTGCAAATTAAAAGTTTTCATTCCATTTCACCGTAAGCGTCGGTCGCTGAGAAGACAGCTCAGCTTAGTGACCTATAGTGGGTGGCAAAATCATCAGAAATACTTGCAAGAATGAGGGTGTTAAATTAGAAACTTTTATTGCCGCCACACAAATCGATTTGGTACTGAGGCTCGGCGGGAGCATTGCACAGCAGGGAATGTTTCCCCATTTTACGTTGATTTGTTGAAATTCGATGAATTTACTTCTCCTTCAAAATAGACAGAAACACGCACACACATAAAGTACACTGCTCGTATTTTTATTATCTTTTGCATCTGTGTCTTCTGGTTGTTTGTTTTTTTTTCAAGTCGAAAAGGTCGAGGGTGTTTAAGGGCGGATAACTTGACGGTATATAAATTTTGATTTATAATATTGTGGCCTGCACTTAAGTTAAGTGGCCAAATTATAGGATACATCAATCATGTCCACTTCAATTAACTAAATTATGGAATTTTCCGGAATTCTTGGCATTTAGCTAATTGCTGATGGTAGTGCAGAAGGACAATCGAACTCTGCTTAATTTGCGCGAGTAGTTGAATAAACATCTCGGTTGACACATAAACGGCAGAAGAAAAATATGTTTTTCTTTTAAAATCCGCTCACATACTCGAATTCCAGTGGAGAACAAGAGCATATAATTTAAGTTAGGAAAAAGTTCGCTTGATTGCACTAAAGACCCCCAAGGGTTGTATGATGCGGCATGGAGAGGATCAACTAGCGCAGGACAGAGAACAGAGTTTGTCGAGAAAGTTTTGTGGCAAACTTTCGAATTTGAATTCGACTTTTATGTGGAATTTTAGATCATCTAAAGAACTTTTTATTGGTGTTTTGAGTTTGAATTTCAATGAAACCTTAGTCCTGCTGCTGAAACTTAAGAAAAGAGCACACAACTAGGACAATGATACTCAGAGGATTAGTCAACGTATGCATTGAAACGTGTCTTATGAGCTTATCTTAGATGTGGATAGCTGGATGATACTATGCAATACAATTTGCAATTGACATACTCAAGAAAATACGTGAACTAGTAGGCTCTCATTTATTTACAATAATAAATTCATTGTGTCGAGTCCAGATGAACTGACGTTATTGTTAATTGTTGATATCCATCGTAGGATACAAAAAACTCCCTTGTACGATGCACAACTTTTATTTGTCTACGAAGCATTTGCCTTTTGAAAACTTTCACAGAGAGTAAGATTTTTTCTTTTTGGCAAGTTTTATTGAGAAAAAAATTCCCATTTTGTTTGATGGATACATTTTGATGGGAAGATTGATCGATTTATTCAGAAAATATTGCATGCAGTGAACCGAAATTAGGACGATTAATGAGGCTCTCGTCTCCAATGCCGTACTCACTGAGCTTTGGAAAGTGTCATTTACAGAATCTGTTAAGATGATAAACAATTATTGTGACTTATTTTTTTTAGAACCTCTGGCTCGCCATGGCGATTTAAAAGGCACTTCGACCTATAAGATCTTTTGTACCACAGGGACCAGAAAATATTTAGGCTAGTAGAGTTTCTCCTTTCCGTATAAAGCAGACAATTTTACCAGCAGAGAAATTCTTTATGTCGGAACTCAGTTGTTCCCTGCAAAAGATTTTCTTTCTTATTACATTGACGACTGGACATTCACATAATATGTGTTCAGCTGTGTCGCCTTCTTCAAGACATAGTCCTCAGGAGAGTCAACTATTTTCATTTTGTTAAGGTGATATCGTAAACCGTGGTGACCAGTAAGGTAACCTACTAAGTTTTTGATATCATGCCTACTCGGATTTAGACATCTGCTGGCATTGTTATTGAAGGGCCGAATGGCTCGTTTGGCCTGTCTTAGACCTGGGATGTTCTCCCAATATAAGATACATTTTGTATGTTCTCAGCTGTAATTGCTGCCGATCTAGGAGTGCAGCAGAAGGGTTCAGGGTCTGTGAATGGTGTTACTGAACCCTTTCTGGCAAATTCATCGGCATTTTCATTACCATCAAACCCTTCATAGCCCGGAAAGCCACCATAGTTTGGTCTTGTTTCTTAAGCCGAGTGTTTGAAGGGTAGGGGAGAGTGGGTACGAAAGTAACATTTTTCGTATTCCCTTCCATAATTTGCAAACCGCTGTATATACCAACCTGAAACAACATGCATGTTAATAAGTGGGTTTTTGACTACCGTAAGATAATAACTTGGTTTCCAACTATTATCGCAGATCGGAGCTAGGGTGCTAAAATAAAGAGCAGGTCAAATGTTACAACCGACCTTCTCGGTGTACCGATTGTAACATGGTGAAAGGACGGTTGTAACACCATATATATCATATAGAAGGAAACAAGTAAATGTTATAATTAATGGTTGAAATTAATTTTTAATTCAATAAAACAATTAAATTATGTGTACATATAAGTAAAAAGAAAGCAAGTAAACAAAAACTATTATTCAGATTCGCAGTTGCGCCATTGGAAGAAAAGCTGATTGGAATTCTCTCCCACACACCTAGTGTGAATCCACATTTTGCAAGAAATGCATTGAATCCACTGTTCCTTAGGAAGAGATTCAGAAAATTTGCTAAAACAATAAGCACAAACGGAATCTTCTTCCTCACTGGAACTTGTATCTTCTGACTTTTTTGGCCTTGGTTTTGGTTTTGTTTTTGACTGCAAAAACGTGTTTTTCTTAGGCAGATATGCTTTAGGTTTGTTGATTCTTTTTTTATTTGCCTCTTCTTCTAAAGTATTTTTTTCCGGGGTATCCGTTAGGATAGTTGTCCGGCCCCTTTTTCTTCCACCTCGTGGAAGAACTCGTGAAAGTTCAGATTTTGGGTACGGGATAACAATTTCAGGAGAAAATGCAGCTCCTGATGACGTGAGAGGCAACGTGATTGTGTCAATATCGGCAGTTGCCAAAGGTAGAGAAGGCAAGTTGATTTATTTAAAATTAGTAGCTGCCGATAAAGTTGAAAGCAGTGGCTCCTTAGGGCTTTCAGCCGGAGAAAGTCTATCAGTAACAATGCAAGGAGTAAACTCATCATCGCCGAAAACATCTGGATTTACTGGCCAAATCCCTGATACTCTGAACCCCGATAAAATGTTGGTCGCTGTTGCTGCTTTTTGTAATGCTATCTTGGCAAGTTCGGGTATATCGTATATTCTAATTCGATTCCCTAAAAAAAATATTTTCTTACTTCTAGCTCCAAATTTCTTACAACAATGTTACCTGCATTAGACTTCATCCAGTTTGCACAACCCTGATTAAAATATGTCTTCATTGGTCCAAAGGCACTACGGTCTAACGGTTGCAACTTGTGAGAGCAGTGAGGTGGAAATGTGAGCAACACAATGCCATTTTCTCTGCAGTAGTTAACAACTGATAGAGAAAGATGGGATTGATGGTTATCAAGAAGGACCAATTTTCTATTGCTCTGAGTGGCACTGGTGTGCTCGACGAGATGTTCCATGAAGTTTAAGAACTCCGATTGCATCCATCCTGATTTATTGGCAGCTCCAATACTGCCGATTGGACCTCCATTAAGAAATAGTGGATTGTATTTCTTTAGAGGGAATATGAACATTGGTTTTTTTTTTTTTTTATAATTTGCTTACGCTAAAGGGATTTTTTTTTCTGTTGTTACAGTACCCTTATAATGCTAAGAACACAGTGTAAGCTACTTGGTATTAGAAAGAATAGAGAGATAGGAAAGAAGTGTTTGGGTGCAGTTGTAGGGTTTTTCTCCACGGGTGGTGTCTAAGTTACTTAGGGAGATTACGATTTCATGTATTCGTTATAAAGTAATGGACTTGGCCGGGATTCGAACGCACGACCTTCCATTCCGTAAGCGAATACACTACTACTGCACCATTGCCACCCGGTGGGATTGCATTGCCAATATCATTGACAGCAAGGCACATGGTAACTAGAGTGCCACGCTCTGCGGATGAAATGGCTCCGATTTGTTTCTTTCCTTATCTTGCGATGACATTTGTCGGCTTGTGGACAGTGGTTAATCCTGTTTCGTCGATGTTGAATATGTCATGTGGCTCAAATTTGAAGCGGCTCATAACATCAAGCAAATTATTGAAAAATTTGTTGACGTTTGGTTTGTTAAAATTCATAGCCCTTGATAAACTTGTTGCTTCCGGTTTTCGAATGGCAAGAGTTTGGTTGCGTCTCATAAAGGACATAAGCCATTCCTTACCAGCCATTCCATTGGCCTTCCAGGAAGCAGGCATTTGAAGATTATAATGAGTGGCAGCCTGGTATGTCAGTTTTCGAACGCATTGGGTTGTAAGGCCATAATACAAATCAGCACAGTGGTGTATGTAATCATCCAATTTTTCCTATCATTGAAAATTTGATATTGTTTAGAATTAAGTGGCATCATAAATAATATATACCTACTTCGTACTCAACCGAAAATACCCTGTTGTGTGCTATATATCCAACTCTTAGAGAAACAACGTCACCAGGGCAGTTTTGTATAGCTTTTGTTTTGCGGATAAAACGACCAAGAGTCACATGGCAGATGTTATAAGACTTGCAACACCTCGAATGGGTCTACCATGTTTTAAAACGTCTTCTGCTGCATTTACAAATGTTTCTTTTGGAATCATGCCACGAGAGGTTTTTCTGATTCATTGGCGCGGCATTTTGCATGTACTTATTTCTTATATTGCTAAATTTTTGGATTTAAAATCAAAACATCAAAAACTGTCACGTTGAGAAAATTTGAGTGGACGGTTGTAACGTGTTACAACCGTCCACACAAAAAATGTTACAACCGTCCTACCCTTATTTTTTTATATTAAAAATTAAATAAAAAAGAAAATAGTAATCCTATCGAAAAAAGCGAATCTCCAACGACAAACGATAATACGTTTTAAGTTAAATCTTACTTACCTTACGAAATATGACGAAAAACCATTCACCCAAAACAAAACACGTTCGCACTTGAATTTCACTTTTTTGACTGTATTTGACATTTTTCAATACGTTGTGCAAACTACACACGCATGAAATCAAACGATACACTTCGTTATTTTATTTTAAATTTAAGTCTTATATTTAGTATCAATATTAATAATTATAACGATGCCAATGTTAACTAGAACGCAAAACGCCGACAACCTCCAGCCAGAGAGAATAAAAAAAAGGAATTCCAAGAATGGTCGCGGAAATTTAATGCCTCTACGAAAAAGCCGGAAACCGCGAGGGAACAAAGAATGACACCTCGCATTTTCTATTTCGCTGCACTTCGGTGTGCTCGTGGTACGTGTTCGGAATGCAATGATCAGTGGGTGCATTCAGCAATTCGCGTTTATGAATGCGCAAGTTATAACTGCTTCATCACCCTTCCCCAGTGAAAACTTTCTCGCGAAAACAGTATTAATTCGTTGCTTTTTAAGCACTTTCTATTTTTCAAAACTCTCAATAACATAAGCAGGCTTTAATCTGTCAATTGAAACAGAAACGTTTTTATTTTTGATTTTCAAAACGAAAAACTTCCTCGTCCGTCGTACAACGTTGTAAGGTCCTTCATACGGAGACATGAGACCAGTCTTGACCTTGTCTACTCTGACGAAAACTGAATCGCAATCCTGCAAGGTGGATGGTATGAAGATGTCCCTACTGGGTTTCCGCGTATCTGTTGGAATTAAATTTCTCATTGAGGTACGTAATTTGTCAATAAAAGTTTCTTCGGACATGTTCTTATTAGATTCTTTTACAAAAATTTCTCCTGGAAGCTTTAGGCTCTGGCCGTAAACCAGTTCTGCTGGGGAACATTTCAGATCCTCTTTGATTGCGGACCGTATTCCAAGTAAAACTATCGGCACCTCGGTACTCCAATCAGCTGTGTTGCCTCTTGCTTTCAATGAGGCTTTCAATTGTCTGTGGAAACGTTCTACCATCCCATTCGATTGCGGATGGTACGGCGTGGTATGAATCCTGTGAGATCCTAGAACTCTTGAGAGCTCATTGAAAAGCTTGGATTCGAACTGTGTTCCCTGATCTGTTGTCATTCTGAGAGGAACCCCAAACCTGCAGATGTAGTTTTCGATGAATGCCTTCGCGACTGTAAGAGCGGATATGTCTCTTAATGGATACGCCTCCGGCCACCTTGTGAAACGATCCACTACCGTCAAAAGGTACGAGAAACCATTGGATTCTGGAAGGGGTCCTACCAGATCTAAGTGAATGTGCTCGAAACGCTCTGAGGGGAGATCGAACTGACCGATAGCAGACTTCGTGTGTCTGTGCACCTTCGATTTTTGGCACGCCAAACAAGACCTTGCCCAATGAGTGACGTCTTTATTCATTGTTGGCCAAAAATAACGCTGGCACACAAGTTTTCTTGACGTTCGAATGCTCGGGTGCGAGAGGTTATGCAGAGAATCGAAAATTTGTCGACGAGCAGTTTGAGGTACGAAAGGTCTGTTTCTACCCGTTGAGGTTTCGCAAACGATCTCAAAACCCGGGAATTTAAACTTTTGAATGTTAAATTTTGTTGTTTGATCTTTGTGTTTCTCTTCTAGCAAATTTCTCAACTCTTCATCGGATGATTGGAGTCGAGCCATTGCCTTGCAGTCGAACTGAAAACTATCCGCGGAGGAGATTTCGTGTTCGTCCCTTCGAGATAAGGTGTCGGCGACAATGTTGTCTGCCCCTCTTATGTATTGTATGTCGCTCGTGAATTGGGAGATATAGTCAAGATGGCGCGTTTGGCGTGGGCTTCTATCAGCCTTAGATGTGATGGCGTACGTAAGGGGTTTATGGTCGGTAAATACTTTGAATTGCTGCCCTTCAACGAAGTATCTGAAATGTTTGATGGCTAAATAAATCGCTAACAGCTCACGGTCGAAGGCAGAGTATTTAGTTTCGCCTGGTGATAGTTTCTTCGAAAAGAATGAAATCGGTTCCCACGCGTTGTTTGTCTTTTGCTGTAAAACGCCTCCGACGGCAGTGTTTGAGGCGTCTGTGGCTATGGAAAACTCAGCATTGACTCTTGGGTGAGCCAATAGGGTTGCTTGCGATAACTTTAGTTTGGCTTCTTTGAAAGCCTCATTAAGCTCATCGGTCCACTCAAGAGTTTTGCCGGATTTTCGAGATGTACCTGCTTTAGTCAATTGGGAGTGTAGCGGAGAGACGATCTTCGCTAAATTTGGAATGAAACGATGATAATAATTTATCATTCCCAAAAAGCGTTGCATCTGCTTGATGGCAGTAGGCTTTGGGAACTGCATAATAGACTCAATGCGATCCTTTGATGGAAAGATGCCATCAGCATTGATTCTGTGCCCTAAAAAATCTAGCTCGGATGCTCCAAAAATGCATTTGGAAGTGTTTATTGTGATTTGGTACTCTGACAAACGGTTGAATAATGCTCTCAGATGCTGCTTGTGCTCCTCGTCGCTTTTGCTCGATACCAGAATATCATCCACATAGATGAAAGTGAACTCAAGACCTTGGCAGACAGAGTTTATGAAACGTTGAAAAGTTTGTGCGGCGTTCCTTAAGCCAAAAGGCATTCGCCTAAACTCGAACAACCCGAAAGGAGTTGTGATGGCTGTTTTGTGAATGTCTTCCGTGGCGACGGGAATCAAATGATACGCCCTGACAAGGTCGATTTTTGAAAAAAAATTACATCCGTAAATATTCATGGCGAAATTCTGGATGTGGGGGATGGGATAACGATCTGGAACCGTGATCGCGTTTATTCTGCGATAATCCCCGCACGGTCTCCAATCCTGATTGCCTTTCTTCTGAACCATATGGAGTGGTGAGCAAGCGGGTGAAGAGGATGGTTGGCAAATGCCTAACTCTAACATGTGTTCGAATTCGATACGGGCTGCTTTATGTCGCGAAGCGTCCAGCCGTCTTGGGCGAGAGAATGGGAGCGGCCCCTTAGTTAAAATATGGTGAACGATGGGATGCTTAACTGGGGCAAAGTAGTTTGGAGTTTGCGTGAGCTCGGGAAATTCTTTTAGTATAAGTCCGTATTGGTTATCGAGAGTATAGAAAATAGGTGAAGGGGTAACTCCAGTTCTGATGATTCCTTGAGAATGCATTTTGGTTTCAGGGTCTATGATGCGTTTATTGTGCATATCTACTAACAAACCGAATTTCTCTAAAAAGTCAGCGCCTATGATAGGGCGGTTAACAGATGCTAAGATGAAAGTGTGTGTAAAATTTCGACGAAGGCCAATGTTGAGTCTTAAGAGTTTTGTTCCAAAGGTTGGAATTGCTGTACCATTTGCGGCTGAGAGTAGACCTATTGACTTGTGTCCGATGTTCGACTCTTTCATTGGGATTACCGAAACATCCGCACCTGTGTCGACGAGAAAGTTCAAGTTGTTGTTTTTGTCTTTAATGAAAAGGCGGCGATGTGAGAACTGACTGTTTGCCGCCATAACAGTAGTTCGATTTAGTTTGGGGAGCTCGATGACTGAAAACCTGATGAGTGTGGTCGCGAATTCGGAACAAAGTCGCAGGGTGGATCGCATTTTCGGGCCCTAGCTCCAAATTTCCTATGAAACCAGCATCTGCCAGCTCTGTTGTTAGGATTGGCTCTGCTGGGAGTGCGATTGCGAAAACTCCTTGAGCCTGATCTGGACCTGGACCTGTTTTGAAAATGGGGCCGAAGATTGATGGACTGGATCATGGATTCGATTTTTGCTAGACGCTGTTCCAAATTTGAACCCTGTTCCGTGAATTGCTCTCCTCTCTGGGACGAGATGCTGAAAATACCAGCACTCTGAGACGCCTCATAGATTTTGTCGGCCAAGGTACTTAATTCGTCTACGCCTTTTGAACCGACCGAGAGAAGGGCGATGTTGATGGCCTGCGGTAAGCGACGCATCCACAGATTTTTGATGACCTCCTCGTTGAATGAAGTCCCTGCTAACTGCTTCATGGAGCGAAAAACTTCCGAGGGCTTTCGGTCACCTATCTCCGCCTTCTCTAATAGCGCCTCCAATCTCTTTATCTCGGACACGGAATGTCTGTCGATGAGAACGCTTTTCAACACGTTATATTTATCCCTAACCGGGGGCTCAGAAAGAATGTCTATGACGGACTCACAAGTTTCAATAGGCAATGCCGCGACGGTGAGGCAGTATTTCGTTTCCTGACTACTAATTTTAAAAACGTTGAATTGTGCCTCGGCTTGTATGAACCAGGTCTTAGGATTGGCTGCCCAAAAGGATGGTAGCCGAACGCGAATCGAATTAATACTGTTCTCGTCAGAGTGAGCCTGCTCTGAGGAATCCGAATGTAACGGTGCATTACCGTTTGACGAATGTAGTGAATTACCGGAATTTATAGGATGTTCCCTGGAATGCGAAGTTTCACCCGAAGTGTCATTCTTTTCCTCGTTCTCTGACATAATTCTAGATTCTACAACTACAACTAACTACTATGGCTGAAGGTTACCTGCTTACAATTGATTGATTATGTCCCGCGCTGCTGCTGGTTCCAAGGTGTTGACGTCTTCTCGCCGTGGTCCGATGCTACTGTCGATCGCTGGGTGTGTCTCGTGCTCAGATTCGACGTGCGTTGCTGGTTCACTGGTGAGACGGGCGTATGATCGAATTTACGAACCGTCTGAGTGGATGCTTCTGTCGATGAAGGCGTACTTGTGGATGACGCTTGGTGGTGTCGAACAGCACGTCGACTCGGAACTGGTGAACACTCTTCGACGGTGGTGGTGGCGTGTTTTTTTTTTTTTTTTTTTTTTTACGTTGTCGGCGTTTTAGTGCACACAGCTTTTGTATTTTTGTTGCTCTTGGCGTGCGATGTTGGTTGGTTGAGAATGGTATTGGCGGCGTTTTCTTTATATGTCCTTTGTTTTTTTGTTTTTTATGATATGTAGTTTAGTTGGAGGTTTATGCGGCTGCGGCGTTGGATGCCTTTTCTTAGTGTGTCGCGCCACGTGTTAATCCCGTGACGATCACGTCGGGGTCACCACTTTTCAATACGTTGTGCAAACTACACACGCATGAAATCAAACGATACACTTCGTTATTTTATTTTAAATTTAAGTCTTATATTTAGTATCAATATTAATAATTATAACGATGCCAATGTTAACTAGAACGCAAAACGCCGACAACCTCCAGCCAGAGAGAATAAAAAAAAGGAATTCCAAGAATGGTCGCGGAAATTTAATGCCTCTACGAAAAAGCCGGAAACCGCGAGGGAACAAAGAATGACACCTCGCATTTTCTATTTCGCTGCACTTCGGTGTGCTCGTGGTACGTGTTCGGAATGCAATGATCAGTGGGTGCATTCAGCAATTCGCGTTTATGAATGCGCAAGTTATAACTGCTTCAACATATAGGAGTACACTGAAGTGTATCTTTTTTGGGGTGTATTCGGATCATAATTGCAAGGACTTCTGCATTTAAAAATAAACGCATAGAGCTCTACGTTTTCTTAAAACCTCAGTGTTACAACCGTACCACTCTCCCCTACCTATTTAAACAGTGCATGAGTGATTTAGAGTCAATGGTGTGCGAGGTAAGGGCATTTATACCTGCTTGACTATCCGTCATATATGGATATTTGCGCTTTTAATACCAGATATACGAATGTGGCTGGCGCATTCTTGAATGGCGTGGAACTCTGCTTGAAATACGCTGGGACTTTTTCCCATGGGTATTGTTGTATCTTTTTGAGCTTCTCTATGGCGAAAAGTATGAGAACAAATTAACGCCAGCTGAGATGAAGATGCTGTTTTTTTTTTTTTTTTTTTTTTTTTTTTTTTTTTTTTTTTTTTGGAAAAATATCATTTTTCCAGGATTAAAGGACCATTTTTGTTGCTGCAAGGACCTCCCAGCAAAATAACGTTAACACAATTATATCCTGCGGTTTCTAATTACATTTTGGAAAAATATCCCTTTTCCAGGATTAAAGGACCATTTTTGTTGTTGCAAGGACCTCCCAGCAAAATAACGTTCAACACAATTATACCCTGCGGTTTCTAATTACATTTTGGAAAAATATTCCAATCTTAGAGGTGATATCATCAAAATTTAATGAATTTCCGATCTTGAAAATGTCCAAAATAAAGCAGTGCCCAATTGCACTGCTTTTAAACAGGCCGAAATTATTGACACGTATCGTTCCTGCTTGGAATTTAACCTGTTCCAGCGCAACTGTGGGCGTTGTTCGCAGGGCACCCGTGATAGCAACATTGGCTGTTTTTTGTACCGTTGCCAATTTTCCCTGTATATTTTTTTGTTTGTGACTTTCCACCACTCAATGGCCTGATAGGTGAGGATGGGTCTGACTATTATTATATATAAAGCCAGTGCGTCATTGCTGGTTTTAGGGCCCACTTTTTCCCACTACCCCTTTGTACGTAAAGAGTGCATTATAGACTTTATTAATTGCCTTCTGAATATTGAGATTCCAGTTCAATTTCCTATCCAGAATGATGCCCAGGTTTTAAGTATGTCCTGATAGGACCAGTTCAACACCATTTATAAGTGGCATTTTGAAAGTTGGTATTTCTCGTTTTCCGGTGAAGCTAATTCCGTTTTTGCTGTATTAATGTTAAGTCCACAGTCTTTAGTCCATTTGCTTAGAGTTCTTGAGACAGCTTCCATAATCTCACTTTTTGTGTTGAGAAAATTACCCTGAATTATGATGAACGTCATCTGCATATGCTGTTATGCCCATACCCCTAGTTCTAAGTTTGCTCAGATTGTCATCGATAACCAGGACTCATAGTAGCGGGGATATGACCCCCACTCATTTTAAGGGGTCTTCAACCAATATTCAGGCATGTTAAGAACAATGAGTCGAAATTAATATACCCTATCCTTAAGGTGTAAAAACTCCTTAATATTAGAGGGGTACACTTTTTGAAATATTTCCTTTTTAAAGCTATAACCTATAAATTAGAATAGAGGATACCAAAAATGCTACAGCCTAAAATCAATTAATATATCAATGTGAAATTGAACATGGTTATAGGGAAAAGAAAATAGTTAGACACGTATTTTAGGATATTTTGGCCCCAACCAGATATGAAATAATCGTGACAAGCTGATTCACGATCCAATACAAATGCGAAGATTTAAAATTTTACCTTAAGTAAAGTTTGAAACAGCTTACTAATTTTTGATCTTAAGTTTTCAGAAATCTTTTGTGTATACCTTTTAAGGTGATCATTATAAAGAGTGTCCAGAGGAAAATTTAATAAATCAATTTTAAATTGTGTTTGCTCGTTAACTAACAGAGTAACCAACGACCATACCACGTCGAGTTTATCGGTTCTCGTCAGATCACCGTAATTAAACGACGTTGGGCGCGGTTAGTACGTAGATGGGGACCGTTTGAGAACAACCGCGTGTCGTTGGCCAGTCCCATCTACAGAGTTGAGGTAGAAAAATGGACCTAAATTGGTCTAAGTGTGTCGGCTTCTGCCGACAGCCATATAAACCTAACCTAACCTAACTAACAGAGTGAGGTCAGCGAGAGGAATATCGTTGAATGCGCGTGATTTGCGGATTTGCCAGTCGCAATGAGTCACTGGGCCGGAGCGTTTTACCGGTTGAGCAATAAACGTGGACGTATTTCAATACTAATGGAGCAAGTGATGGGCCGAGCACGCAACTTATTTGGGGCCTGTACAATACAACAAGTCTTGTTACTTAAATTTTAGTTTTTCGAATTTCAATTGAATTTCACTTGTTTACCAAGACTTGTTGCATTGTGGTACAGGACCTAGGTCGTGGGTTCAAACGTTTCGACATGAAGGGACAACGGGTAGCCTGTTCAATACAACAAGTCTTGGTACTTCAATTTTAATTGTTCGAATTTAAATTGAATTTCACTTGTTTACCAAGACTTGTTGCATTGTGGTACAGGACCTAGGTCGTGGGTTCAAAAGTTTGGACATGAAGGGACAACGGGTAGCCAAACCCTCCGGGACCATAAACGTCAGCAATAACGCCTGAACATGTGGCTCAAGTTCAATTAGAAATTATGCGCAATCCACACCAATCGATTGTGGCATGTTTTGAAATAACAAAACCAACAGTGCACATTATTTTGAAAAAGAAAGTAAAGAAAATGCAAGTTGCAGTTTTTCAAAGAAAATTACTATCTTTTACAAAAAACCTTAGCGAGAACGATGATGGGAGGTTTTGGAACACCACTAACACTTGGAAACATATTGTTTATTGGCTTAGCACATTTTCATATCGATGGGTACCTATGTTAATAAATCTAGAGTGCTCAGTAGAAATCCCTAAGAATTTGATACATGAAACCGAACACTTCTTCCTTGTTCTAATTTTTGGGCTGTAATGGCTTTTGTAATTCAAATATGTATTAAATCTACAAGCACTAAATTAATCCTAAAGTAGTGTTTTATTTCAAATAGAATTATCGCAAATATAACATTGGCGACGAGAGAAAATATTATAATCGCATGCATAAGTCACAAAATTAGTCGAAAAACATAGGGACGGGCTACAGTCCGCTTGGGCGAACTGTTGGATACCCTATTCTTATTCCTATCCCTCATAAGTGGGCGTGACAAAAGTCTAAGTATGGTTGAATTGTTAAGAACGCTCTACATATTTTGTTATATAACATTTAAAGGATTTTATCAAAAAAAAAACGCTCCCTAGCTCAAACTTGGGTGTTTCAATAAAATTGTTTTATTTAATTGTGGGCGTGTCAGTAGGCGGATTTAAAAAAACATATGAGAATAAAGGGCCCCTAGAGAGTATATATTATAAATTTCAGCTCCCTAGCTCAAACTTTGAACTTTCAAAAAAAAAAAAAAATTAATTGTGGGCGTGTCAGTGGGCGGATTTTGAAAATATTTACACATGAGCATAAAGGGCCCATAGAGAGTATATACTATAAATTTCAGCTCCCTAGCTGAAACTTTGGATTTTCAAAAATTAATATACCCTTAGAATAGGGTATACAAAAATTATTTTATTTATTTGTGGGCGTGTCAGTGGGCGGATTTTGAAAATTTTTTATCCCGAGCAGTTTTAGGAGTCATAGATCATATATAAAAAATTTCAGCTTTCTAGCTCAAAATTCGATTTTTTCCAAATTTTGTTTTTTTTGATTTTGTGGGCGTGTCTGTGGGCGGATTTCAAAAATTCGTAAACTTGATTATTTCGGGACCCTAGAGAGTATATGGTTAAAATTTCAGCTCTCTAGGTCCAGTTTAAAGGCCTAATTTTTGGCTACAGACGGACGGACGGACATGGCTAGATCGACATTACTATCGATGCTGATCATAAATATAGTAACTTTTAGGGGTCTACGGGCAATATTAAGGTATGCTACAAACTATGCGTCAAAATTAATATACCCTTAGAATAGGGTATAATGACAGAACAAAATATGGCCGTAGGCTCTTTTAAGAGAGTTTCACCATTCAAATATGAATTGAATGGTTTATGCTAAGCGATTAACACAATATTTTGCCACAAACAAAATTGCAAACCCGGAGCAGAAAAAAATCGTCTCACAGTGTTATCGGAAGATTCGTCCTTTCTACTAAACAATTATGCTACCCGGAGGAAGCCAATAGCAAGACATTCGAACAATTCGTGGAGATTTTAAATAAACACTTCAAACCTATTACATACATCAATTTACATTGGCAAGGAGAAGTTTTATGCAGCTCAAATGGAAACTGACTAAGGAATCCAGGATTGGGCAACGAGAGTAAAGCAACCGTCCATAACCTGTAATTTGGCAGTTACCTCACTGGTGCTCTCTTGGACAGATTCGTATTAGGAATCAAACATAGGGACGGGCTACAGTCCGCTTGGGTGAACTGTTGGATACCCTATACTTATTCCTATCCCTCATAAGTGGGCGTGACAAAAGTCTAAGTATGGTTGAATTGTTAAGAACGCTCTACATATTTTGTTATATAACATTTAAAGGATTTTATCCAAAAAAACGCTCCCTAGCTCAAACTTGGGTGTTTCAATAAAATTGTTTTATTTAATTGTGGGCGTGTCAGTAGGCGGATTTAAAAAAAATTAACACATGAGCATAAAGGGCCCCTAGATAGTATATATAATAAATTTCAGCTCCCTAGCTCACTTTTGAATTTTCAAAAAAAAAAAAAATAATAATAATTGTGGGCGTGCCAGTGGGCGGATTTTGAAAATATTTACACATGAGCATAAATGGCCCATAGAGAGTATATATATTTCAGCTCCCTAGCTCAAACTTTGGATTTTCAAAAAAATTGTTTTATTTATTTGTGGGCGTGTCAGTGGGCGGATTTTGAAAAAAAATTATCCCGAGCAGTTTTAGGAGTCATAGATCATATATAAAAAATTTCAGCTTTCTAGCTCAAAATTCGATTTTTTCCAACGGACGGACGGACGGACATGGCTAGATCGACATATATCGATGCTGATCATAAATATAGTAACTTTTAGGGGTCTACGGGCAATATTAAGGTATGTTACAAACTATGCGTCAAAATTAATATACCCCTAGAATAGGGTATACAAATAGGCGCATCAAAGAGAAGTTATTTTTACAAGGGAGCGAGCTTACTTTCGCCAGAGCAGTGCAGTTGGCACTCGAGACTGAATGAGCAAGGGAGGCAGATCATGAACAGCAAATACTTTGTAAAACTGAACCGGTTTACAAATTCAAAGCAGTCACCAACAATCATAAACATCGCACTACCCAAAATTCGACTCCTGTTTGTTATCGGTATGGTACTCAGCGACACAAGTCATCCACCTGTAATTACAGGAACTTTAAGTGTAATAAATGAGGAAAAGTTGGCCACTTACAAAAAGTTTGTAAAAGTTCTATTAAGGCAAAGCCGAAAAATAATTTTGTTAAGCAAAACTATATTGATATGGAAGAGAACGAAGAAAAAATGTTTGCCATACATGCAAAAAAATAGCATTGATCCAATTTGTGTAACAGTCAAGGTAAACAAACGAAAAGTCAAGGCTGAGTTATATAGTGATGCGGCAATCACTTGCATAAGTAACGAAGAATATTTAGAAGGGTTTTCTCTCTTTCCGATAAACAAAGTTTCAGTCAATCTGCGGGTCACAACGGTACAGTAGTAGTGTATTTGCTTAGTGATAGGAAGATCCGGTGTTCAAATTTCGACCAAATAAATTGATATATGTAAAACTTGATCTCGGGAGCGGGTCGAAATTCTGCTTTGCAAAATTCTGACTTTCAACACAAAAATTCTGCTTTTTTCTGTTCTGCTTTTCAAAATTCTGCTTTTCAAAATTCTGACAGGCAATATTTTAAACAAATAAATTCTGCTAATTCTGCTTTTTTCCAATTTACGAATTTTAGGCAAACAAATATTTTTCAACTGTTACAACAAATTACAATATATTTCATATAAAGAAAGTACACAGGTGGGTAATTACTTTTTATCGTTTGACCTGCACATCAAATTCGCGCTTTTTAACATTTTCCAATCTTTTTTTTTATTATTTGCAGAATTTTGTAAAGCAGAATTTTGTAAAGCAGAATTTTGAAAAGCAGAATTTTGAAAATAAGAGTTCTGAAAAGCAGAATTTTGAAAGCAGAATTTTGTAAAACAGAATTTTGAAAAAAGAATTTTGACCTCGGCAGAATTTCGACCCCAACCCCTTGATCTCTTTAAGCAACTTGGACAACACCCTTGGAGAAAAACCGTACAACTGCAACAAAACACTTCCCTTCTATCTCTCTATTCTGTCTAAGGTAAGTAGCACCGAAAAGCATGCAATGAAATATGCCATTGCTAGGTGCTGCTTGCTGTCACAAATGCTTGGGGAGTCGGACAGAATCCCAAAAAACGTAATCCCGAAAGCCCAAAATCCCAAAAATCCAAAATCCCGAAAACCTCAAATCACGAAAACCTAAAATCCCGAAAACCCACAATCCCGAAAAGCCACAATCCTGAAAATCCAAAATTCCGAAAGACCAAAATCCCGAAAATGAAACTAAAAGCTTTATTGTAGCAACAAAAAAATTAATCAAATTTATTTATCGAAATAAACAAAATAAAAAACTTTAAATAAATAAAACAAAACAAAAACAGTTCAAGTCTTATTAACAAAAACATATCAAAAACGATCCATGACAAAACAATATCTAATACAAATTCATATTGAACGCAATTCCTGTGAGAAAACTTATTTCAGAACTCTCGTTACGTTCCGCGTAAATATTACGACGTTCACTGGCTAACAAAAATGTAGTCGGTCAGCTATCACACTAGCTATATGAGATCAGCACAACTGAATGCACATTGCGAATTGCAAAACATTACAGCGCAAAAAATTGCTAAACATTATTACGCTAAATGGAATGGACAAACACTTGTCTATTTTACATTCAAAATAAAATAAAGAATACCGAAACGAAAAAATTTGCGTAAATTTTTCATTTTATATAATTTTTCGGGATTTCGTTTTCGGGAATCTTTTTTCGGGATTTTGGATTTTCGGAATATTTAATTTTCGGGATTTTGGATTTTCTGTATTTGGCGTTTTCGGGATTTTGGATTTTCGGGATTTTGGTTTTCGGGATTGTGTCCCCAACCCAAATGCTTGCGCTGTGTTCATAGCACAATAAAGGTACTGTAACAATTACGGAAAACCCCCTTTAGCGTAAGCAAGATTATAAAAAAAAACATAGGGACGGGCTACAGTCCGCTTGGGCGAACTGTTGGATACCCTATTCTTATTCCTATCCATCATAAGTGGGCGTGACAAAAGTCTAAGTATGGTTCAATTGTTAACAACGCTCTACATATTTTGTTATTTTGTTATATAACATTTAAAGGATTTTATCGAAAAAAAACACTCCCTAGCTCAAGCTTGGGTGTTTCAATAAAATTGTTTTATTTAATTGTGGGCGTGTCAGTAGGCGGATTTTGAAAATGAGCATAAAGGGCCCCTAGAGAGTATATATTAAAAATTTCAGCTCCCTAGCTCAAACTTTGGATTTTCAAAAAAGTTTTTTTTTTAAATTGTGGGCGGATTTTGAAAATATTTACACATGAGCATAAAGGGCCTCATGGAGAGGATATATTATAAATTTCAGCACCCTAGCTCAAATTTTGGTTTTTCAATAAAATTGTTTTTGGAAATTTTATCTCCCGAGCAGTTTTAGGAGTCATAGATCATATATACAAAATTTCAGCTTTCTAGCTCAAAATTCGATTTTTTCGATCGACATTACTATCGATGCTGATCATAAATATAGTAACTTTTAGGGGTCTACTGGCAATATTAAGGTATGTTACAAACTATGCATCAAAATTAATATACCCTTAGAATAGGATATACAAAAACAAATTGTAATGGTAGCAAATTTTCACCACCCGGAAAATAGAAATAATGGTTGAATTCCAAAACAAAAGCAAAGCAATTACGTACAGATCTTAATAGAAAGTCCTTGTGCACCATTGTTGGGTCGAGATTTTATGAAGAAATTAAATTTGGAATTCTCGGAATGACAAATGACGTAAACGATTTGATAAAAAAAATGTCCTAAGGTATTTTACGAACGGTTAGGAACCTTTAATAAAAGTAAAATAAAATTAAACATTGTTGAACATATTACTCCACAATACTGCTCCCCTCGACCTCTGTCCTTCAGCCTGAAGGCCAAAGTCGAAGAGGAAATAAATAGACTCGTCGCGCTATGCGTTCTTAAAACTGTGAGTTTTTCAGAGTGGGCTACACCGATTATTCCAGTGATCTAGCCGGATGGCTTAGTGCGATTGTGTGTGGGACTATAAGATCACACTCAATCCCTTTATAAAAATCAAAAGATTTGTTCTTCCCAGAGTGGTAGATTTATTAAAAAAATTTGTCAGGCTGTAAAATGTTTACTCAAATAGATTTAGCGTCTGCTTATCAGCTGATGGAACTTGATGAGCAAAGTCAGGAGTTGGCTCCCATTTCTACTCACAAGGGTTTGTTCAAATACACGAGACTACTTATCGGTATTAGCACATGCCCAACAATTTTTGCAAAAGATATTTGAACAAGTGTTGTTAGGGGTGGAAGGTACATTGCAATTTTTCAAGACGATATTCTTGTTTCGGGCAAAACACGAGTAGACCTTGTTCATAGATCAGAATTAGTTCTCAAAAAACTTCAGTACAGTGGTCTCGCAGTTAAGCAATCTAAATGGAAATTTATAATTAATTGAGAAGGAGAGAGTACCCCCTTGGCACCTTCTATTGATAGAGTAAAGGCAATTTAAAAATTACCTTCACCAAAATCGGTGCAAGAACTTCAATCATTTTTAGGTAAAATAAACTACTATAGGAAATTTGTTCCTTTGATGTCAGAATTACCGACTCCTTTATATGCGCTGCTTAAGAAGGGTGTACAGTGGAATTAGACTTCCGCCGTTCAGTCGGCTTTTGAAAAAGTCAAAGAAGTTTTTGTGAGTCCTCAAGTGAAGTCCTCTAAGTGCAAATCGAATAAATTTACGTTGAATGGCCTCTATTCGATTTGAATTAATGTTGTAGAACGGTGTCTAAACTTGAGAGGCATACTAAACTCATCTCAGCATACCAACAATTTCAGAAAATCGATTGCAGCGTTACGCAGTATTTCTTTCAGGATGTAAGTTTAATATCAAATACGTCAACTCGAATGAAAACTGTGAAAACTATCTTTTACGTCTTCCATTAAAGGGGAATGAGGGGGCCAACAGTGAAATATTTACAGATGAACACTTGAAGTATACGTAACGTGTTGCTCAGAAAATCCTATTGATGCTAGTAAAATTGCCGAAGAATCGTCTAAAGACGAATTTATTGAACAAGTGAAAAGGTTCATCGGACAGGGATGGCCAAACAAGGTAAATAAGGAAATGAAAACCTACTTTGAAAAAAGGTATGAATTTTCGTTAAAAAGCGGGTGTGTAATGTGGGGGTATAGGGTTGTCATTCGTACTTTCCTGCGATTGAAAATTCTACAGCTTTTTCACTCGTCCCATTTTGGCATCGTGAAGGCAAAGTCACTGGCTAGAAGTTATATGTTATGGCTAAGTTTAGGGAAAGATATCGAAGCTGTTATAAAAGCATGTGAAATCTGCTCAACTCAGCTGAGAACCCTCCATGGCAGCCTACGAATGGTCCGTGGGAGCGCCTGCACTTTATCGGATTTTTTCGGGCCTATGCATATTAAAGTGTTTTTAGTCTGTATTGATAGCTTTTCTAAGTGGTTGGAAGTTTTGAGGTGAAAAGGGCAGATACAGCCAACACAATTAAGATGTTAAGGGATGTTTTCAGTAGATTCGGTTTTTTAAAGTTATCGTGACCGACAATGGCTGCGCTTTTGTAGCAGACAGCTTTCAGAGGTTCTGTAGCAAAAATGGCCTTAAGCATATTACGATGTACAAAAACATTAAATAATATTGGGTTAAAGGATGCTTTGCAAAGGTCTTAGGGCGGAACACATATAATGTTAGTCCTGAAAATACAGATATCATTTGGATGCGGCATATAGATAGATAGATATAATTTTTATTCATAGATTAAGGCTTTACAAAATTTAATAAATACGCAGCTTGCTCAGAGATTTGATATATTATATCTTACAACTGTAAATTTTTTAAAGTTTTTGTGAAAATAATTACCAATTAGGATAAAAAGTTTGAAGGAAACTATGATTAAAACCTTCATTTAATATATATATTTTTTTTAAACTTAAAACTAGGGAACTGCCAGGATTGCTGAACTCAATAAATTAAATAAATCAATAAATAGTTACAACAAGAAATAAATAAATAAATAATAAAAACAATAAATAATTAAATAAATATTAACAACAATAAATAAATAAATAAATAATAACAACAATAAATAAATAAATAAATAAATAATAACAACAATAAATAAATAATAACAACAATAAATAATTAAATAATATTTAAGTGCACGTAAAATTGCTGAACTAAATAAATTAAATAAATCAATAAATAATAACAACAATAAATAAATAAATAAATAATAACAACAATAAATAAATAAATAACTAATAACAACAATAAATAAATAAATACATGATAACACCAATAAATAAATAAATAAATAATAACAACAATAAATAATTAAATAATATTTAAGTGCACATAAAACGTAAAAAAAAGCGCTTACTGCCTTATTAAATTGTTTAGCAACATGATACTAGAATTGCTACATCTTAAGCTGAATCTTTGGTTGAGAACTTCAAACTTCTTTGACACTTGTAGTACCCGTGTTTCTTTATGTAGAAGTTGGGTTGAGAAAAGCCAGGGAAGGTTTACCATCATTTTTAATGTTTTGTTTTGTGCAATTTGAAGTTTTTTGATATGTGATTTCGCACACGTTCCCCACACCGGACAAGCATACAGGATAATGGCTTGAAAGATGACTTTATAGATTGTAATCTTGTTGAATTTACTCAGGGGTGATTGCCTACATATAAGAGGGTACAGTATCTTAGTAGCTATACTTATTTTGTTAAGCGTATTTGTTATATGGCCCCGGAAGGTTTATGTCTTGTCTAGATATACCTACACCGAGATATTTGACAGAATCAACCCACGGGACATGACAGTGTTTAATTTGTATTTTGTAGCTGACCAAGAGGAAGATCACAGGACTTTATTTTCCTACTGAAAAAGATGGCCTGGGTTTTATCAGCGTTTAACTTAACTTTTCATGTTTTGAAATAATTAACAATGATGTCTAGGGCATGCTGCAAGTTGTTTTCAATTACATGGCCAACATCGTTTGAGCTATAAATAGCAGTGTCATCTGCAAACATTGCTATTTTACAATTCCAAATTTCTGGAAAGTCCGCGACATAAATGATATATAGCAACGGGCCCAACACTGAACCTTGAGGTACTCCTGAAGTAATAATTCTTGAGCTGGAGTGTATGTTATTTAAATATACTTGGTATGTTCTATTTGACAAAAACCTTTGTGTAACCTTTATGAGATATAATGGGCATCTAAAGTACTTCAGCTTATAAAGAAGAAGGATGCGGCATATAGATCAATTAAGGAGGTACGCTTCAAACGATATAAATCAAAATACCTGATGACACAAATAATGATGCAAAGGAATGTAATTCTACCTCAACGCAAGACAGACCATCTACTTCAACAGAGTCGGGATCGCATTTAACAACCACTCCTGACCGTGATTTTAATGCCCAAAGGAATCATGGTTAGGAAGATTGCGAAATAGAAAATTAATAAACATACAAAGGCACAACGATATGCTAAATTAGGGCGAGGAAAGTTGTAGGGTACGAAATCGTTAGCTTCGTAGAAAGTTAGCATTAGCTTTTTGAATTTTGACACCATGAATTCTACGTTCGACAGATACCTAAGAATTTAACACATGAAACCAAACACTTCTTCTCATTGTTCTCCTGTTTGGCCTGTCATGGATTTTGTAATTTAAATATTAAATCTTAATGAACTAAATTAATCCTGGAGTAGTGTTTCATTTCAAATGGAATTATTCCAAATATAACAACAAACAGAACATGAGATACAAGTGGCGCAAAAACCCTGGGCATGAAAAATTGTTGCATTTTCCAAAAACAAGAGTGTGGTGTGCGGTTACAGCCCGAGGGATTATTGAGCAGAAGATACATCTAATAATACATATCACAATTTTACAAATTCGAATTTGATCCCTCAATAGATACACAGCTTCATTTTACTAAGCTCATCAAATTTTAGGGATGAGTTAGCCCATCTTGATTAGACTGCTTTAACAAGAATATACAAAGATACAAAGTATGTGGTATCCGGTGTTAATGAAAAATTCCTTAAAAATTACTTTGAACAGAGTGCCTACAGCAACGACAAGGGGTGAGCTTAAATGATTATTATAGAAACGAACATGTATACCCAAGCGAATGAGTGTTATAGCTTTGTAACTCATTTGGGAATGGAAAAGCTCTGAATTATATGTTTATGTATTGTATAATTCTCCTTGTAAAATAAGAGTTAAGACCAGGTTAACACCCAAATTGAAATTCATTCAAAAGTCGGTTATCCCCAACTAATTGGGGATAGCTGGCTAATATTTTCCTCACTCATTTTTGGTATAGTTAAATTCTCACCAATTTATGTATTTATCAAATCTCAATTTATGTTTTGTCATTTGGATCATGTTGGCATTCTGGAAAGAAAAATAAATTCATATAGGTATATGATGCAAGTTTGTCTATTCAAAAACGCACACGAAATGGCCTACATGCCATGTACGAGCAACTTCGAATGCTATTTTCCAGTATCTCCAATCAATAGTAGTCGTATTTAATGTTGTATTTGTCGCCTAGCAGTTGCACAATGGAGATACTCATATACAGTTACTCAAATTTCTAAAACCAATTAAAGTCAAAGCCTTTGGTTATTTTCCTCGCAATATAACTTCAACAAAGCTAACGAGAATAATAAAGCTTCAAATTCGAGTTCAAGTACCAAAGTTTCAATCACATTCACTTCATCAAACCTTAAACAACGTTATGAATACAGATCCCTAAACCTGATCTCATCCTACGACCTCCTTTTATTGTATTTAGTTTTCAATATCGATTATAATCTACATGTATGTGTGCCCGAGCTGGTCCCTTCGGAGGGTTTAGTTCCTAAAAAATCCAGCGCAAGTTTAATATCGAATAATAAACAATGAAAAGTTGTGACCCAATTATTGGTTTTATGACTTGATGCTCAGTAATCTCTAGTCGGCTCGAATCTATACCTCACTCATTATAGGGGATGCTTTCTACATAGCGACCAAGGCAACCATCTTAGATTCAAATGGAATTATCAATAAATGCTTTAATTATTGACATGGATGGAGATAAATATGTCCATGTGTAGCTACATATAATATACATACGTGTTGTGTCGGAAGAAGAACGTAAGGAATGGATTACAATCCATTCCTGATGTCAGCTCTTTTAACGCTATCCAACATTATGGATGTTACCAGCTGTACCTAAAATAAATCACATTTCACTATTGTATTCCATGCCAAATTGGGTTATACAGGGTGCGGCAACAAAGCATACTTTTTTCAAAACGCAATAAAACCCATTTCATGAATTGGATTTTTTTTTATTATAATGTAGGTACGTATCTATAGTTTTGTTTTACACAGTTTTGAATATCTTATCAGGTAGGTAACGCCCCCATTGTCCAAACACTGAATAAGTCGATTTGTGCTTGTCATGACCCTTATCAGCATAGCAGCGGGTATGTTAACAATTTTTTCCTGAATGTTGGTCTTCAGGTCTTGTATGGTCCTTAGACGGTTGATAAGAACGAGGGATTTAAAAAAAAGCATGCACAAACAAATCGCTAGGGATCAAATCAAGGGACCGGGCTGGCAGCCCGTTTTTAAGATGAGGGGCAACTGGAAGTTTTCCCTCAAAACAGCGATCGATTCTCTTGAAGTGCGTGCCGTTGCTCCTTGCTGTTGGAACCAAATGTCTTCTTAGTCCAATTCATCAAGTCGTGGACAAAATAATTCCTAAAAGATGTTCACTTACCTTAGGTACGTATCTATAGTTTTGTTTTAGACAGTTTTGAAAATCATATCAGGTAGTTGACGCCCCCATTGTTCAAAAACTGAATAAGTCGATTTCTGGCGTTTGTCATGACCCTGACCAGCATAGCAGCAGTTATGTTGGCAATTTTCGGCTGAATGTTGGCCTTCAGGTCTTGTATGGTCCTTAGACGGTTGACATAAACGAGAGATTTCAAAAAAACACAAAAAAAAATCGCTAAGGGACCACATCGATTGACAGGGCTCGCCGCTTTTTAAGATGAGGGGCTCTGGGAAATTTTCCCTCAAAACAGCCATCGATTCCCTTGAAGTGCGAGCCGTTGCTCCCTCCAGTTGGAACCAAATGTCTCCTAAGTCCAATTCATCAAGTCGTGGAAAAAATAATTTCAGTGAACATTTTCACTACGGGTCTGAATTCACTGTCATTGTGACCTCATTCTCTTCAAAAAACCAGGGTTCAACAATCCCACGAGTAAATTGTGGATCACACTGTGAATTAAGGTGAATGTAAGGGCCGTTGATGCAATTCTCTGGGACTGGTGCCACGCATCCACTCAAGTAAAAATGGATGACTGGACAAAACAATTGCGTTGCGATCACAGATCATCCGTTCAAAAAGTAATTATCGACGGCAAACGCACGCTGCTCACTGTTTCAACGCATGATGGCGACTTACCTTAATTTAGAACTACGCCTCTCGAATGAGACCACTCGCACATCCCCTACAGCCTGAATGGGCGCGCATTTAAAAAAAGGAAGTTATGTTGCAGCACCCTGTAGTTAGTAAAAGCCAATTAAATATGTACTTAGACGTTCATACAGTTCTCTTTTAGATGTTTTGTGGGGTCGTATACGTAATACTTGCCAGCACTTGTTGTAATCTATTTAAATGGAAGATAGTGAATGCATTAATAATTGGATAGCCTTTGAGCTGTTCTTAACATATTACATTTGGCATGTGTGGTTCTGTAAGCCGTACAGGCACCAGATACCAAGCAGTTTAATCAACGAGGAAGGAAATACCAACTGGAAGGGAATTTCATTCGAAAATCGTAATGCAAATGTTTCTGTGCACGGGTACTCCAGAGTGACATTTCAATCTCTGTCGTGCGCTGCAAAATGTCTTTCATTTAAATTGGGCGAATGTTTTTAAAAAGCAGATCCAATATACATATGTACTTTGTATCTATTTCAAAAGGTTTTTTATTACGGCACTTCACCAGTGTCACCCACATGTTGGTTGGTTTGCATCAGAAAAAAAGGAACTAGTCAATAAAACCGATTTCCACTTAAGTCCCCCCATAGCATTTCAATTGCAGGCGCCAAATTAATTCCAAAACAACCAAAGAAGATGACGGCGATAAATTTCAATGGTCAATAAAAAGCTAACTCGGCGTTTATGCTCTCGACAGCAGTATTTTTGCAAATGCAATCTCAAGGCAAACAAAAAGAGAAACGAATAACGCAAAGGCATTATTTTCACATCTTCTGCGCCGGAAAATGGGATATGGATTTAAAGTTAAACACGTCTCATTGTATACAGTAGAGTGCACTTCATCTGCGCGCTTGTTGGTGGAAACGTTGAAGACAAACTTCTTCTTGTCTAGGAGCAGCATTGGTCCTTTCGACAGCTTTTATAGTTCTGAAATTCGGAGGATCCAGAAACTTCAATTATAATGACAAATGACAAGCACGAGTTGTGAATGCAAATGGGTAATCATTATATGGACAAATGCACTGCTGCCATTCATTCGCATCCTTACTCTCGATGTTATTTCCTTATTTGTAGATTCCCTTTCTCGTTTTGCGATTCCTTGCTAGGAGTCGTATTCCAATTGACATGCATTTTTGCATTCATCATGAAGGGCGTGTGTCAACGTGCATGCGGGCGAGTCTAAGTCTCAAGAGCTGCTGTAGGTCCTTGGCTATTTAATGCTCCATCTTTGTCACATTCTTGTACAAAAAACGCATATTTGTGATGCTATTCCAAGACATTTTGCTCACTTACTCCTTACGGGCATTTCTATAATTATTTGCATGTCGAATGAGAATCCATTCCACATAACACCGCCACCCGGCCGTAGGTAACATAAAGGACGAGCACCACCAACACGTCGTATTCAGTTTAATTTTCATTTTTCTCTATTTAATTTTATTCACTCCCGAGAGCAGCCAAGTCTCACATGGCCCCATAAACACACTCACGCAGGCCCTTGTTATTACAGGGATTTCAGGAAAAGAGGATAAAGGCTCACTCACTTCTTATAGTTTCCCCGCTTTGGATCTATTGTTCGCCTAGTGCCGAGTTGACTAACAGGACGAAACAAGTTTATCATAATATAGATAGTACCCCAATGTTCATGAAGTGGTTTTACGTATGAACACACATACTTTTATAAATACCCACTTATATCTTTTTTTTTTATATTTTGCGCTAAAAAAAGTTCCTTTTAATGTTATCAGTGGCTTCTCAGATCCACCAACAATATAAAATATGCACCATGGGAATATTTCTTAGAAAAACCTTGGAGCCATTTGAATTTACAAATTTTCTTCGCTTCTCTTTTCTTGTTAGACGGATCTGCTGTTGCTCCTTTTCACATTGCTAAAAAGTCAAAATTAGATTTATTATGGCGAGGCGAACACAGAGCAAAGAAAAAAAAGAGATGTACTTGTAAAAGTATGGGAAACAATATCTCGCATAATGAAATTTATCAAACTACAAATGGGAACAATTTATGAAGAGACAAACAAAATGCGGGCCAGTGGATTTCTTGTGTGTGTTGTTCTGTCCTCGTATATGACGAACGAAGAAGCACACATGACGTCGCCGACGATAAAGGAATGCAATGAATTTTTGTTTGAATTAATGTTCACACATTGTGTTGAAGGCTAAGTCAAGAATTAACCACAGAAAAAGGACGACGAACCAACAGTGACAGAGACATGATCCCGTATTTTTGTCTTTATTATTTCAGTTTTTGCCGTTTTGGTAGGTAGGTAGGTATAATGCGGTTAAATTTGTGTTTATGTTTTGAATAAATAAAAGCTAAGATCCCGTCATGGAAAGAAGGAATGCGCTTGACACATACCATACAATTGGAATGGAATATGCCAAAAGCCACCGTACGCAAAAAGTTAAATTACAAGTTAGGTAAATGTTGGAAACTTTGAGGATTGATTTCAAGGAAATTCATAGAGATCCATTTCAGACTAGGGCAAAGTAATTATGTTCGACAACATGACAGATGAGTCTACAAAAACAAAAACAAAAAGATTGGGTGATGGCAAATTTGTTTTGGAAAAAACACTCAAGGGAGCGTATTCGTTCAACGTCAATATTTATGTGGAACGAAACATTTAGGACAGTATGTTAAACTAATTTGAAGGAAAGAAGAAAAGCATACAAATTGTCAAAGAACTGAAAACTAAAAAAAAAATGAATCGGTAATGAACGAGCTCGCAATTCATTGCCCTTTGGCTATTTGAAAAAAAGAGCAAACATTTCCTGTCAATTTTCCTCAATTGAACAAAGGCATCTTTGAAAAGTTGTCTGCTTCCATTTCGTTATAAATCTACTTCAAGCAAAATGAATCTTTCTGTGTTTTGTATCGCGTTTTGAGTTGTCTCTGCAAGACTTTCATTAGGTGCAGCTGCTACCATTAAAAGTTTAGTTTGAAATTGCCAGAACGATAATAAATCAGTGTATCTACATCGTAATGCGCCATTCATTTTATGGTCTTTGAATACCTTTAGGAAACCTGGTCTGGTATTGCACTTAGTCGGAAAAGTTTGGAAATCTGCCAGTTTTGAAAATCCTATTTTTTGACGTTCTTACTTTTAACGTTGTTTAACGGGCTAAAAACACGTGAAGAGTCTTTGCCTGATACACTGCAGCCTTCCATCAACAACGCACGCTGATACCAGGTGTCCAGAAGCATTGCTCTGGCATTAGCGATGACTGGGTCCTTAAAATAAAGGCATGGTCTTCCTTGCTTCTCGAATCTAACGGCTGGGAATCGAAGGCCCATCCAATGTAGTCGACGTGTGTTACCTTTTGGACTACTTCTACATCTTTGTACATCTAATAGAGCTCGCGTAAACTGAACCAATACAAATGCAATAATTTAAAATAGTACCTTACGTTAACTTTGCAACACTTCGTTCGAAAACGACTTTAAGTTTAGTATTTTTAATTAAACATTTTCAGTTACACTTTTATTGTACTATATCATAGTAAACGACTGTGCGAACTGCATGTATTTGGTATAAACAAATTTCAACAGCGTTGGGTATACCATCGTGGCCCCATCCCACTCCATCGGTGTTGCAAACACCGTACGATTATTATGTGTGTACTTGTAATAGTTGGGTACGGGCAGCATCAGGCGGATAGCTTTCATGTGGTGTTGATTGTGTTGGTACTAAAGCTAATTGCCGTGCGGGCAACACCTGCAGTAAATTGTTTTGGAAATCCAACGCGCGCCTTCACTTCACTGCTCTCCTTAGTTAGTTAGAGTCAGAGTTTGTGTTTTATTTATGTTTGTCTTTTGTAATGTGTAGAAATTTTGTAGTGGATGTGAGCAACATCCGTGGATTGAGGAATATATTTATTTTCATTATACGTACATGTCACATCTTTTGGCACTAAAAGAAACACAGGTTAGGGCTCCGATTTAGTGGACTTTTGTCTACCTGGTTACATCTGAGTGTCATTATTCTTTCCCCATCGCGGTATCGCCGTTTATATACGTAGTGACGTAGCCTACCAACTTCAGCCTTCATCGTCAATATAAACAATTCAAGTTGGCTTAGCCATTCTGGTCAGCTTGTAAATAAACCGACACGAATACCGGACTATACTTTCGTCAGCCAATTTCTCGTACTCCAACAACATAGTTAAAGAACAAACTCATAAAAGAATCGTATGGCAATCCGAGAAAGCCAATTGGCAAAAAAAAATTTCTTTAAGATTTTTAACTGGTCTCTGTGCTTCCTCGACAGCGACATGGATGGTGCTGCTGATATGGTCACAATCACAATTCACCTGGACATGAAGTCTTTCATCCCTAATAGGATAAAAAGTATCAAACCCAAGGTAAACGCGTAGTGTGACTCGTGCTGCAAGAGGCTATCAGATTAAAAGAGCTAATCTTTCGGTCATATAAGACCAACCCATCTGAGCAAAACCGAAAAAAGTGCAAAAGAGCACTGCAATGCCTCATTAATCGTGTCAAATTCTCTTACGACTAAAATCTGAGGCAAAATATAATACAAAGTACCACGGGTAGTAAAATCTTTTTGTCGTTTGTTAAAAACATCAAGAATTCGGTCTCATCATCAATCCCGACACTCATTTACAATGACATTCTAGCTGTCAGCTCTATAGATAAAGCCAATCTGCTTGCTGTTCACTTTGCAGGCAGCTAAACGCTTCCAGATTGTGCTTTGCCTCCTTCTGTATAAGAGTATTTCAAGATCTTCACAAATCCGCTGGTCCAGATGGTATTTCCCCTTTCGTTCTGAAGAGGTGTTTTTTCTCGGTGGGAAAACCATCGCGCAAGCTTTTCTATTTATCCTTTCCTACAGGGGTCTTCCTGAAAAGATGAGTAACAGCACTTGTTTAGCCCGTCCCCAAAAAAGGGAAATCTTCATCTCCCTCCTCCTACCGACCAATTAACAATAACGTCCCTTCTTTCAAATGTCATGGAAACGCTGAATAACCGCCAGCTCATGAAATATCTTGAATCCTGAAAACTTCTTAATGACCGGCAGTACGGTTTTCGCAGCAACAGGTCCACTGGTGATTTGATGACTTATATAACCGAAAAGTGGAACCGATCTCTTCAACAACGTGGTGAAAGTAAGATCGTTGCACTTGACATTTCAAAGGCATTTGACAGAGTTTGGCATCAAGCTCACTTGTCGAAAATATGTGCATTAGAAATCGATGATACTCTTTTTTAATGGAATATAAATTACCTGCGAACCGTTCAATTCAAGTTGTTTCGGACATTGTTGATATTCCCAAAGGCTCTGTTCTGTCCCCGACTCTCTTTCTCATTTTTATAAATGATCTCAACAATAAGATTTCTAGTTCTTTCAGATTGGGGGAAAATGAGTTTTGAATACAGGTACGAGTAAGGTGGTGCTTTTGTTGTAAGCATTTTATGTAAAAATAAGCAGTTTCTTGCATTTAAATAGCTATCCAGTGAATATCCTAGAATATTTTGGCTATAAATGGAAATGTGGTCGCATCTACAAAGACCGTATATATATCTAGCTGCATCATTAAAGTCCACATTTATCTTGCGACTAGAAATTGAGTATACGCCACAGTATACATTTACAGCGTAGCCTAAGATAGGAACTATTGATATTAGGACGCGCTTCACACAATTTACGTAGACATCCATACACACGACGAACAGAGTTAATGTTATCACAACAAGACAGATTTTTTGGCGACTGATTTGCTAGTAGCGTAAAAAGATTTGCCTGCTTTTCGTACTACACGCTACATAGCTTTGCATTTATGGTACTAGCCTTCGGAGATTATGCATCAACTTTTCAATGAAAAATTATTGGAGAGATTCAGTATGGATGTTGTTCTAACCGCGTTCTGTGTCTATGCTGTCATTGTTGACATATTATCAATGTGTTGAGTATGTAAATATACCAGGTTCCACCTTATGTCTAGGATATGTTGTAGTGTTTTAAGCACGAAAACGCTTAGGCAAATTGAACCGAAGTCCTTCGTGGCCTTTGTTGCTACCTTTTGCAATAAAAATGTCTTCATGACTGGTGGCCTTGAGTTAGCAGGATACAGCTTTTGTAAATAATAATGAGCCATGAAATCACTACCCTGAGGCTTTTGCAGAGCACGATGCCGTTTAAATCCGTCTATTTACAGAGGGTGTTAATTTCCGTTTACTTGGTGATAATCGATTTTATTTCCTCGCATGGTGCGGGCTGCGTGTTCTACGCTATACTGCCGAGTTGCCACGTTGGTTTTCGAGTCCCAAGAAGTTAGTGATTATGAGAAGCTCTACCGATTCCCAGTATACTTTGGCCAAGTTCAGCCCAATTTCTTTCTCGAAGACGGACCGTAGTGTGTTTTGGAGAAGAATCTTACCGAGTCTATCAGAATTTTTAAGGGTTCGAAAGCTAAGCAGCATGTTCTGACCAAGTCTGTGTCTTATTTTTATGTCTTCTTGCAAAACCTGGGGCAATTCTTACATGGTTGCCAGAACTTGTGCCTTAAGCAGATATTGAAAATATCTCAAGTCAACCTCCTTAGGATGGTAAGATCCTCGCTCCACCACGGCGCGGTGGCGGTGGTAAGGTTTACTTCCTTTTAACTGGTCACGAAACTTTAACGCCTACATTCATAACCCTTCGAACCCATTACTTTCATAAATCTATATATTAATCTATATATTAATACGGAGTTGCCTATAACGTGTTTCCAGCCATTTTTGCTATTATACAACTCCGTATTAATATATAGATTAATAAAGAGTTTTTCAACAGGGACGCTACAAAAGTAGAGCGACAGGGACAGCAAACGACGCCGAATTTTTTGCCGCTCTTTTAACATTTCTCTTCAGTAAGGTTTGCCATTTTATAATGGAATGATAAACATTGTTGGCTCAACGAGTCGAAATTATTAAAATTTACTACCGAAATTCGGAGTCAGTGGCCTCAACGTTAAGAGCGCTACGTCCAATTTATGGTTGTCATAATCGTCCTAGCAAATCAACAAATGAGCGTCTAGTGGAAAAATTTGAATCCACAAGCACAGTACAAAATGTTCCCGTGCCAGTGAGACAAAGAAGTGCCCGTAGTGTCGAGAATATTGCTGCCGCTGAGGCTTCATTTGAAGAAAGCCCAAATGTGTCTCTCACACGTCGTTCTCAAGCGTTGGGCATCTCTGTGACGTCGTTGTGGCGAATTTTTTGGCTACCGTTCAATAATGACCGAATATTGGATGATATGGACTTGGACATGTGGTTCCAACAGGACGGCGCCACAAGCCACACAGCGAATGCCACAATCAATTTATTGGAAACCAAGTTTGGAAACCGTGGTATCTCACGAAATGATCCAGTCGCTTGGCCGCCTCGGTCGTGCGATTTGACGCCGTTAGACTATTTCCTGTGGGGCTACGTCAAGTCTATGGTCTATGCCAACAAGCCAGCGACGATTGATGAACTTCGTACAAATATCGAACGTGAAATTGGGTTCAGCGTCTGGACTTCTGCGAGCGTGCCCGTGGTGGCCATGCAAAAGAAATCGAGTTCCATACATAATGGCATCGAACGTACTTTCTCTTATTGAAAAACCCTTCATATAGATTTATGAAAGTAATGGGTTCGAAGGGTTATGGATGTAGGCGTTTGGGTAGCGGACAATACATAGAAGTGCACAATACAAAAATTATCCACATATACGAGGGCGGGTCAATAAGTCCGTGACTTTTTGAATTTCTGACCTCTTTACTGAAACCGCAACACTGCTCCTGTCAACAGAAATCTGTCAGTTGACTCCTGTCAAAATTTAAACTTGCTGCGTCAGTTAGTTTGTGTTTGACAGCTATTTTTATCAGACTACTCACTAATTTGAGGAGAAAATGGAAAAAAGTGAATTTCGTGTGCTTATTAAGCATTATTTATTGCGAAAAAAAACCATTACCGAGACCAAGGCTAAGCTTGAAAAATACTATGGGGACTCTGCACCATCGATTTCAATGGTAAAAAATTGGTTTACTGAATTTCGTTGTGGCCGTACAAGCACTGAAGATGCCGAACGTCCTGGACGCCCAGTTGAGGTCTCTACACCCGAAACAATCGAAAAAATTCACGATATGGTGTTGGCCGACCGAAGATTGAAAGTGCGAGAGATTGTGGAAGCCGTAGGGATCTCGCATGGCTCAGTGGTTTTAATTTTGAATGATCACTTGGGCATGAGAAAGCTTTCCGCAAGATGGGTGCCGCGTTTGCTCACAGTCGACCACAAACGCAATCGTGTAACAACTTCACAGGAAGGTTTGGCGTTGTTTAATCGCAATATGGAGGAGTTTTTGCGCCGTTTTGTAACCGTGGACGAAACATGGATCCATCACAACACACCAGAGACCAAACAACAGTCAAAACAGTGGGTTTCTAAGGGTGAATCGGCGCCAAAGAAGGCCAAGGTGGGTTTGTCAGCCAATAAAGTTATGGCGACTGTTTTTTGGGATGCACGCGGGATAATCCACATTGACTACCTTCAAAAGGGAAGAACAATCAATGGGGAATATTATGCCAACTTATTGGACCGATTCAATGACGATTTGAAAAAAAACCGACCTCATTTGGCCAAGAAAAAAGTTCTTTTCCACCAAGACAATGCAAGGGTGCACACATGTGCAGTTGCCATGGCAAAAACCATGAATTGGGCTATGAATTGCTCCCTCATCCACCCTATTCTCCAGATTTGGCTCCAAGCGACTACTTCTTGTTCCCAAACCTGAAGAAATGGCTTGGTGGAAAAAGATTTGACTCCAATGATGAAGTCATCTCGCAAATAAAGGCCTATTTTGAGGACCTCGACAAATCATTTTTTTTTGGAAGGGATAAAAAAATTGGAGAAGCGTTGGACAAAGTTTATAGAGCTCAAGGGAATAAAAATATTTTTTTATCAAAAAATCTGTGTTTTATTCCAAAAGTCACGGACTTATTGACCCGCCCTCGTATAACACACATTATGAAATACAGCAGGTAAAATGAAGCAAATTGGATGTAATTACAACAACAACAACATTGCTATTGAGGCAATAACCTGCCAATCGGAACGGAAAAATTTTATATCATGTGATGAAGTTACTTGAAAATGCTTGAAAATACTTGAAGTTACTTGAAGTTACCAACAACAACATTGCTGTGCATGTTATGCATTTGATAATGCTTGAACATACTTGAAGTTACTTGGACATGCTTGAAGTTACTTGAAAATGCTTGAAGGTACTTGAAAATGCTTAAAGTTACTTGAAAATGCTTGAAAATACTTGAAAATACTTGAAGTTACTTGAAAATGCTTGAAGTTACTTGAAGTTACCTGAAAATGCTTGGAGCTACTTTAAGTTACTTGAAAATGCTTGAAGTTACTTGAAAATTCCGGAAAAATTGTATATCATGTGAAATCAGAGAATGCAATGTTGAAACATTTTATTTTCCGATTAATATTTATAACAGTCGACTTTGTTTTTTTGTCAACTTATAGAATAAATTGGTCGAATTTCGACCATGGGTCGACCCCTAGTCTTTATTAATGTAAAAAAAACCTAACACAGTTTGAAGAAATACTCCCTCAATTATGTTTAGGGGAGTCGTACAAAATACCCAGAAAACAAAATCTGCAATGGAGAAATTCTATAAAAAAATAATCCACGCAGAAAAAAAAATTGTATGACATCTCCAATTAAACAATTTTTTTTTGCCAAAATCCCCCGGAAATCTCCAAATCTCCAATGTTCATGTGCATTTTCCGTATTATATTGTATTGTATTGTATGTGCAGTGGGGTCATCAGTAGATGACAAGCACTTAGACCTATTGGCTCATTGTACTTCAGCATAGCTGCCCGCTCGCTGGTTATTGGCGATTAGTAAGATACAGTAAGGGAGAACCTGCCTGTAGCCTTGGCAAAGCGAAGAATATTAGCAAGTTCAATGTCCCCCATCTCATAGGTTAGGTTAGGTTAGGTAGACGTGGCTGTCAGCCAAAGCCAACACACTTAGACCAATGATAGGTCCATTGTGGTACCACACAGATCTGGGGATTACCCTCACTGCTCGTTGAACCAGTAGGAGCTTCTTATGAAGCGCGAAAGACTTCTAGCGCCAGTGCTGGCTAAGTCGCTTTCGTCATTGGGAGAGCGCAGGACACGTGCAGAGAAGGTGAAGTACAGTCTCCTCCTCCTCCTCGTCCATGCAGTTTCTGCAGAAGTCATTTGAGCACACACCGAGTCTGGATGCGTGCCTGCCTATTAAGCAGTGACCTGTGATAACACCTATAGTGGAGCTAATATGCAGTCGGTTTAATGAGATAAGACACTTAGAGCGTCGCAGATTCAGCTTTGGCCAGATTCGCTTAGTCGCTAGACAAGTATTGCTACATGTCCACCTAAGGTTTGTTCTCTCGATTGCTGATAGCTTGAGCAAGAGTTTGCATGTAGCCATTGGTATTCCTAAAGAACCTTTATCAGGTAAAAGAGGTAATGTGGTTCCTTTTTTGGCGAGATCATCTGCCCTGCAGTTACCTGGAATGTCCCTATGCCCCGGCACCCAACAGAGGTGAATATTGAACTGCTCTGCCATCTCCGAAAGAGATGATCGGCAGTCTTGGGCTATGATGGAATTTGAAGAGACTGAGTCCAGGGACTTAATCGCGGCCTGACTATCCGAGAAGATACGGATATCCTTTGAGGATATCACATTCCTCTTCAGCCACGTCAGGGCTTCTTTTATCGCCAAAATTTCCGCCTGGAACGAGCTACAGTAATCAGGAAGACGGAAAGAGAGGCTAAGATTTAGCTTTTCTGAGAAGACTCCACCACCTACCCTATCGCTAGTTTTTGACCCATCGGGGTAAAAGTGGATCGATTTATCATTCGCAAATGCATCATCATCCCAGAATGATCTGGAAGGAATGGTGATTTGGGAGTTTTTTCCGAACTGCAAACGGGGTATGGTGTAGTCTATGTTTCTGGGTAGAGACTTAAAGGAGTCTAGAATAATGGAGTGGCCAATATTGTTATTGGTCCACTGCGAGGTAGCTTTTAAGCGGACAGCGGAACATGCCGCTGTTTGCATGCTAAATATATCAAGGGGTCTGATACCCCTGTAGCAGAATGTCCAGAGCAGCAGAGGGGGTAGTACGCAGTGCTCCGCTAATGCACAGACACGCTGAACGCTGGACTTTGCCCAGCTTGTCGCGGTTTATAGCTTTTTCTAGAGCAGTCCACCAAACAACCACCCCGTAAGTAAGAATTGGTCTTACCACCGATGTATATAGCCAGTGCGTAATGCGGGGTTGTATACCCCACTTGTTGCCAATGGCTTTTTTACAAGAGAAAAGTGCTACTGTAGCTTTTTTGACTCTTTCTTGTATATTGGGTTTCCAGCTTAACTTCCTATCGAACATTAGACCCAAAAATTTTGTTTCGTCAGAGAAAGTTAAGCTTGTACCGCTAATAGACGGAGGGTCAATATATGGGATTTTATATTTCCTAGAACAGAGGACAAGCTCGGTTTTGTGTGGGTTAACGCCCAGTCCGCACCGAATAGCCCATCTCGTTAGCTTGTTAAGAGCGTTTTGCAGGAGTTCCTTTATGGTGTTGAGGTGTTTTCCAGAGACGGCAATAGCAACATCATCCGCATAGGCAATCACTCTGCAGCCCTCCCCTTCCAGGTTTATCAGTAGTTTGTTCACTGACTGACAGACCTCCTAACAGATGTTACGCCCAGTTTTGAATTGATAATCCGACTATTTAGCAGTAGATTGATCAATTCACCAAGCGAGCTATCCACATTCAGTTCTGCCAGTGCGTTTGCGATTGCAGATGTGTTAACGTTCTTAAAGGCGCCTTCTATGTCAAGGAAAGCAACCATGGTATACTCCTTGCGATGGAGGGAGTATTCGATTGTGCGTACTAAGGAATGAAGAGCGGTTTCCACCGACTTTTCCTTACAGTACGCATGCTGAGCTGTAGACAGCAATTGCGGGTTTATGTGCATACGGAGGTGGATATCAATCAATCGCTCCAGCGTTTTGAGGAGGAATGAAGATAGACTAATAGGTCTGAGGTCCTTTGGACTGACATGGGAATATTTGCCAGCCTTGGGTATAAAAAACACTTTTACTTCTCTCCAAGCCCGGGGGATATGAACCAGATTTAGACAGCATCTCATCTTCGTTGACGAATTGTTTGCCTATAGTGGTGAGCCTCGTTCTGGCGAAAGCCGGACATTCACAGATGAAGTGAGATACCGTTTCATACGCCTCCAGGCAGCACTCACATAGGCCCGAGCTCCTAATGTGGATGGTTTTGAGGTGCTCGTTAAGAGGACTGAAACCGGTGACGAGACCAATCAAGGATCTCAAGTCTTTCCTGTTTAGTCAAAGCAAAAACTTAGCTCTGCTGATTTTCGGACCGTCCACTAGCTTCTTCGAATACCTGCATGAGACCAGGTCTTGCCAGTATTCGGAATGTTGTTGGCGTAGAGCCGAATCCATTTCACGTTTGTGGATGGATGAGCAGCATCCTATGGATGGTTGTGGGTCAATGAAGGCTGTTGAAGAGCCCTTCCTGGCCAGAGCAGCTGCTCTTTTTTTTACCCTGGATACCTGTGTGCCCAGGAACCCAGGCAAGTGATACCGAGTTACAACTTCCCAGACGGTTAAACTTAACCATGGTTTCCTCAACTATTTTTGAGTTGAGAGAGCCAGCCGAACAGGCTTTGATAGCGGCTTGGCTATCTGAGCAGATGTATAAGGTTTCACCCTTAATCCTTCTCCTTAGCAGGATATTGGCGGCAGTGGCAATCGCAAAGATTTCCGCCTGAAAAGCAGTTGTTTGACTACCCAAGGCTGCAGATAGATTTATCGAACAGTCTCTAGAGTAGACCCCGGCTCCGGAGATACCGTCAATGAGTGAGCCATCCATATAGACAATGACATCACCCGGCCTAAAGCCATTCCACACCTCACTGTTCCATTCCTGCCGTTCAGGAAGGATGACCTGAAAACGGCGCTCAAAGACTTGCTTCATGCACACAGTGTCAAGTGCTCCTCCCCGATGGCCAGGTAGGCTGTCATAGAGAGCTCTGTAGCTAGCACCTCTGGCCCCATCGCCGAGATTGACCTGCCGTCCAAGTACTACACACATACGGTATAGTGATTTTCTGGCCTCACTCTCAGCAAGGAACTGCAAGGGAGGTAAACAGAGCAACACTTCCATAGCAGCAGTGGGAGTTCCTCTCATCGCACCTGTAATGCATAAGCACGCAATGTGCTGTAGCTTCGACAGTTGACGTTTGAGGATGTGAGCTCTAGCCCACCATACAATCGCACCATACATAAGGTATGGCCTAACGATGTACGTGTAAATCCAGTGAAAAGTGGTATACGGATGGTTCTAAAATGGAAGCGGGGGTAGGAGCGGGAATATACGGACCAAACAAACGCTTTACGATACCCATGGGAAAAAGTCCCAGCGTATTTCAAGCAGAGCTCCACGCCATTCAAGAATGCGCTAGCCACATAAATTTATCTGGTATAAAAGGTGCAACCATCCACATATTCACGGATAGTCAAGCAGCTATAAACGCCCTTAGCTCGCATACGATTGACTCCAAATCAGTCATGTACTGCTTCAACACCCTACAGGTACTCGGAACAAGTAACAAGACCAAGCTATGGTGGGTTCCGGGTCATGTCGGGGTGGAAGGTAACGAAAAGGCCGACTAACTGGCCAGAAAAGGTTCGGAAACACCCTTCATAGGTCCCGAACCCTTCTGCCGCACTCCTAGATCAGCAGCAACGGCAGCAATAAAAAGCTGGGAATACAGAAAATGTATCCATCTTTGGGAAAGCATCCCAGGTTTAAGACAGACCAAACAAGCCATTCGGCCTTTCAATAAAAATGCCAGCAAATGCCTAAACCTAAGCAGGCATGATATCAAAAACTTAGTAGGTTACCTTACTGGTCACCATGGTTTAAGATATCATCTACACAAAATGAAAATAGTAGACTCTCCTGAGTGCCGACTCTGTCTTGAAGAGGACGAGTCAGCTGAACACATTTTATGTGAATGTCCGGTCCTAAACGGAATTAGAAAGAAGAGAAGGAAAGTGGAAACTCTACTAGTCTAAACTTTTCTGGCCCACACGGCACAAAAGATCTTTTTTAGGTCGAAGTGCCCCATATTTAATCGCCTCGGCAAGCCAGAATGTTAAAAAAAAAAATAAAAAATAAAAAAAAATCCAGTGAACCAGCCTGGGACTAAGTCCCCAGGTTCTGCTGAACATCCTACGGTACTGCCAGAGAATTTTAGTTGCCTTCGAAATCCTAGCAACCAAATGTTCAGAAAAGTTAAGCTTTGGATCTAACACAATACCCAGATACTTAACCTTGGTTGATAGCTTTAGTTGAGTGCCCTGGAAGTAAGGCCACCTCACTTGAGGTATTGCCCTTCTAATCGTGAACAGCATCATCTCAGTCTTCGCGGGATTGACTGACAGAGCTTGCTCGCGGCACCAACTCCCAACACTATTGAGCGCTGTTTCCATCCGCTCACAAAGAGTTGGTAAAAACCTGCCGCTGACAATAATGCACACATCATCAGCGTACCCAATAACAGGGTGACCTTCCCCATCAAGTCTTCTCAACAAGGAGTCGACCAACAGGTTCTACAATGTAGTGGGAAGTACACCGCCCTGCGCAAAGCCTTTAACAGCGCGCACAGTTCTGATGCAGCCGCCAACAGCAGCTGTAACTTCTCTGCTCCTAAGCATTTCCAGGATCCATTCCACAGTTGTAGAATCGACGCCCTTCAGTGTTAAGGCAGACTCAATTCTGCAAAAGGTGGGATTGTCAAAGGCACCCTCAATATCCATGAAGACAGCAAGAGCATAGTTCTTGCGGTCGAGCGCCCTACGCATTCTGGCAGTCAGATCCGTTAATGCCGTCTCAGTGGACTTGCCTTTTTGATAGGCGTGTTGGGTATCATAAATACCCAGCGAAGCTGGAATGCTCTTAAGCCGAACGTCAATCACTTTTTTAAGGCCCTTTAACAGAAATGATGAAAGGCTAATAGTCCTGAAGCTTCTGGGAAGATCATAGGCGGCCTTTCCCGTTTTGGGAATGAAAACCGCCCTAGCTCTTCTCCAGGCCAAAGGAATATGTCGCAGATCCACGCTAACTCTGTAGATTCTAGTTAGCAATGTGAGCAAAATCTCGATACCCTTTTGCAAGAGTATGGGATAGATGCCACCAGGTCCAGGAGATTTGAAAGGAGAAAAGGACAGGATAATAGCTCTCGCCCTCTCTCTCGTAACAATGCTCGCCGCGACCCGCCACTGCTTAGTGGTAGCTCTGCTTTTGTTTGGCCACACGCAACTATCCACGGCTTTGCAGCCAGGAAAGTGGGTGTCCACTAGCAGTTGAAGTACCTCCTCATTGGAGTTGGTCGGGGTGCCATCAGGCTTCCGAAGGACGTCAAGCCTGGCTCCCGGATCAGCTCAGAGGACTCTCTGCGATCTCGAAACCGCGGTAACATCCTTCAGTTCTCCGCAGAACCTCTGCCAAGATACCTTCTTAGCGCTCTTAATTTGCCTCTTGTACTCCTTCTGCGCATCCGCATGAGAAGACCAATCGGCTACCAGGTTAGACTTCCTGGCCCTGTTAAACAGCCTCCCCACTCTTTTCCTGAGAAGGGATAACTTAGCGTTCCACCATCGGGTTGGTTTCGCACCACCAACCTCCTTCGTCGGTCGCCTTATCCAAGTCGTCGCTACTAAGGATCCTGATAGGCAGGTAACCTATCTGACCCCGCAACTCCGTGGAATAGACGTCCCAGTCAGTGCGTCGCACATTCCTGATTTTGCTTCTGTTCGGTCGATCTGCACTTAACTTAAAAATAATATACCGATGGTCAGATGCAGTTTCTTCCCTTGAAACCCTCCAGCCCGAAACGATGCCATATGCAGCAGCGGTTGCTACTGTCACATCAATAACTTGCCGCCTCAGCCGAGTGACAAAGGTTGGCTCATTACCAGTGTTCAGTATATCGAGCTGGCTGGCAGCAAAGAAGTTTAGTAGGGATTCACCCCTGCTATTTGAGTCAGTACTACCCCAAACGCGATGATGCGCGTTCGCGTCCATACCAACGATCAAATACTTGTTACCTCGTCGGGCATGCTCGACAAGCCCTAGCAGTTCCACCGTTGGAGGTGGGGCCAGTGAGTCGAATGGGAGGTAAACTGAGGCTAAAATAATCTCAGTAACCAACCCTCCTCGCTTAAGACACATTTTAATATCTGTACAGTCTCGAGAACTGAACTCAGGCATAAGACTAGCATCTAAGCCCTTTGCTACAAAGATGCACGTGAGAGTATTAACAATCCCAGGCTTTACAAAAATTGCTCCTGGTACACCCGAGATGCCACTTACCACCCCCTTATACAGATAAGGTTCCTGTATGAGGCACACCTCTGTATGCTGTTTTCCAAGACGACGACACAATGTAGGTGAAGCCGCCTTGGAATGTTGCAAGTTAATTTGAAGGACCTCCAGTGATGAGCTAGCCATAGAGCTAATTACCACTGGAAGTTCCAGCCTTCTCTCCCCTCTTTTCTGGCCTGAAGAACAGGCGACCAGTGAGGAAAAAAGGCCGGTAAGAGCGCTTCCCAAGCATCTTCGCCGAATCGTCATCAACACCAAAAGTATACAGACGGCCATCCTTCATTTTGTTGAAGTGATAGACCCTCCACTTATCGGTGGATAGACCCGGGTTTTGACCCTTGAGAAGATCGATGATTTCCTTAGTCTCCACATCAGTTTCCGGGACAAAGACCTTCATCTTCGTATATCCCACTAGCTCTGACGGGTGAAGACAGACAAGGTCACTCCCGTCAAGCTTAGGAAAAATCCGAGCAAGATCAGCTCTGACCGACGCATTCGTGGCTTCATCACTACAGCAGAGGACAAAGCCTCCATTAGTCTTGATGATGCGCTCAAACGCCGGGCTATTACCTTCCTTGACTCGCCTCCTCACAGCGTCCTTCAAGGCCTTGTCGAGAAAGCAGATGTTTTCCGCAGTATACTTCCTCAGGTGATCACCCGGGAATACAACCGCCAATCGCAAACCAGACAGGGCCGAGTCCGTGTAGCTCTTCTTTGGTAGGGGGGGTCCTGCATCATTGCTAGTGCAAGACCTCTTTGTGCCTTTGGATGCTGTACCAGCTACCTTGGGTGACCCCTTAACCACTCTTGTGTCCGTCACCTTCACAGACTTCTCTGTTTCCGTGACCGTCACTGAGAGATTGGGAGCGGTCAGATCAGAGGCAGTAGGTACGGGGCCAACGGGTTTGGGATCGGCATTTACTGCAACCCTACTCTCCGAGTCCACCATTCCTCCTCGCTTCTTCCTCTTACTACGCTTCCGTTTCTTTCGCTTCCTACAGCCTGATTCGTTGGTGGTTTCAACGCTAACCGATTCGCAGAGCTCATCAGTCGCGGAATCCTCCGAGGAGCAGCCGGAAGGAGCCTTCTCGCATTCCTCAAGAGAGAGCTTCTTCAGCTTTTTCCGGAGGCCCGCCTGCTTCCTGGAAGGGCTGCAGAGGGGAGCATCGCTGGACGTGCTGGACAGGAAATCCCGTGCTCGCTTCGTCAGGTTCTCCGTCCCCGCGCCATTCACAGGAGTAGTAGCAGCGTGATATTTGGGCTGGGAAGGCCACTCAGAGGGACTCAAGGACACATTTGTAGCGTCCGAGCTCCTCTTAGCAGACACCCCACAGAGTTCGATCTTACCAGCAGTCGCATCCTTGTGCCGGCCAGGATCGGCCAGTACGCTGGGTGAATCCGCCAGCTTGAGCTCCGAGCTTGGTCTCATATCAGCGCTTAGCGCCGGAGTAGTATTCATCTCGTCCTGTCTTGTGGCCTGTTGCGTCAGTTTGTTCAGTTCTCGTTGCTTGTTCCGTTTCTTGTTCCGTTTCGTTCGTGATGTCGTGTTTGTCGTGTTTGTCATGTTGCTTGTGTGAGCCGCTGGCGACTTATCGCCCCCAATAGCTGGAGGCGCCAAGCCCGTGCCGGTAGCCGCGGTATCTACCGACATTTGAGCGGATATCCCCACTCGAATTTGTTTCTTTTCTGTTGTGTCGTTCATGTTTTTTGTTGTTGTTGCTTTTTTAGCCTAGTTTTTCATCTAGGGGTCAGGATTTTACTAGGGATAGGATGGAGTTCCCCCCGTTACCCTAAACCCTCCTCCTTTATCCGGGCTTGGGACCGGCATAGAAATCTATGGCGGAGTTCATTTTCCGTAAGTGCCCCAAAGCAATGCAAAATGACCCCAAATTGTTAGCACACCTACTTCAAATCAAACAGTGACCCCAAGCAAGAGGGTTGAAGGGGGGCAGCATTGTATACACATTGCACTTTTTATAGGATCTAAATGTGAGCCGATTAGGAGAATTTAGATAGGGAATTTTAGCCCCGAGCCTTTTTCGTTTGGAAGTTCTCGTGTGGGGATTTTCTTAATTTCTATAGGGGAATATGTCTTTGGTCAAACGTCATCAACCCTTATTTTACGCTGTCACTCAGCTTTCTACTCTATACAGAGCTGAGATACACGCAGATCTCTAACAGATTATTATATGATCAAATACGAAACTATTCGACTGTTTCTGTTCATAGCTCTTCTTGGGAGTGTTGGGCGCATTTCGAAATCGAATCGAATCGAAATTGAGAAAAAAAAATTGATTTATATGTAAATTTACATACATGTCAATGTTCCAATAAACAAACGTCGTTGAAGCTCGACGAGAAAAAAAAACGTGATACATACATAGATATTTATCAACAGCAAAATAGACAAAACAGAATCGCAGATGGCAGAACAACTGCTACAGACCCACAAATATATTATGTACACACATGGATTTGGATTTGTGGATCGTTCCTCCTGGGATTAGAAGTTGGCGGTATCTTAAGGAGCATGTAGTAGGCCTAGGAATCTGAAAATGTGCATGGTGATTCTTCTCATACTCTGGCGATGCACTTAGAAGGATATTTTTCGACAGAGATTGTTTATCTGATGATATTGAAAGGCAGATGAAGAATCAATTTCGATAAGTTGGCATCGAATACTACACAGATGTTGTTTACAATAAATGCTTAGTGCTATTACAAAGCTTAGAATTTGTAAGTGCTTAAAGAATGCAAAGTGATTGTTTGGGATGAGTAAACTGCTCACAAGGGAATAATCGAAGCGCTGAATAGGACTCTACAGTACGTTTGGAGTAATACAAATCTAATGTGTATGATGATGGTACTACTGGATGGGGACTTCCGGCAGACGCTACCTATCGTGGCTCAAGGCCCACGTGCTGATGAGGTTAAAGCATGCCTTAAGTCATCATACCTGCGGTCTAAAGTTCGATATGAGGGTACCTACATTTCAAAGACGATTTGAAGGCAGCCATTTTTCAAACTTACTTTTAGATATTGGAATTTAAAAGGAGAAGAAGGCAAAGTTCATATTCCGGGACAAAGAGGAGATTGAGGAAGCAGATCACTATCCTGTGGAGTTCCTACACAATTTAAATACGCCAGCGATTTCACTTCACAATTTATGTCTAAAAGTTGGAGCACCAATAATGCTACTTCGGAATCTGATAGTTCCTAAGCTCTCTAACGGTACTATGCTCCAGGTGAAGTCCTTACATAGTAACGTAATTGAGGCAAACATCGGTGTAGTAGGGGAGAAACCGTTTTCATGCTTCGCATTCCTATGATTCCGTCTGACCAGCACTTTCAATTCAATTCGCAATGACTGACTATAAACTAAGCTCAGGGGCAGTCTTTAAAAGCTGCCGGCTTCGACTGACTGTTTCACCCATGGTGAGTTTTACGTAGCATGTTCAAGTGTTTGCTTAACCTACAACTTGTTATTACATAGCCAGAGGGTAGAACAACAAATTTACTTTAAAAGAAATTTTTGCAAAGACTTTGAACTTATTTTTTGTGAGAAGAATACTAGTCTACATAAAAAAAAATTCGGAATTATTTAAATTTTCGTTTAGACGGTTATTATGAGTTTTTCGAAAAGACCTCTACGGGACCTAAAAACTTTCGTAGGAAACTACGAGTATTGAACTAGTAATGTAGATATTGAAGCGTTGGAAAAATAAACGAAAATTCCAGATTATTAAAATGACTTTTCTTGACGTCCCTATTCTGAGACATTCGTTTTCACTTGAAATTCTTTTATAATATGTACAAAAGGCATTCGTTGCGTAACGAGTTGCCGATGAGAATAAAAGCCAATTGTTTTTAAATTTTAATAAGGTGTAAATAATAACTTGTTTCTCTTTTAACAACTTTTATTTGACAACATCTCGACTCGAAACTTATCGGTGCAAATTGGATTTAGCAGACAGCCATTATAACGGATAATTCATGATGACTTAAACTTCTTGCGGCCGTACAAAGTCCAAATTGCAAGCAAGTTAAACCCTCTGGATTTGCTTATTTGCCTGGAATTTTGCCACAAAATGATTGAAATGACCGAAGAAAACAATAGCTTGATAAATTGCTTGTTTATGTCTGATGAGGCCCATTTTGATCTAGACGCACTATAAATAAACGAAATTGCCGTATATGGAGTGAATCTAATTCAGAAATACTTCATGAGACGGTACTGTACCCAAAACGAGTCTCTGTGTGGTGTGCAGTTTAATCAAGGTGCATTGGGGGGCCATACCTCTTTGAAGAAAACGGTGTAGCAGTAACTGCCAATGGAGTACGTTATTTAAAGATGTTGAAAAAGTTTTTTTTTACCCAGAACTGAGCAGAATAAGTATCCGTTCCAACAGCATTTGGTTAAAGCAAGATGGAGCAACTGGACACATAGCCAGACCGGTTATGGCGGAGCTCCAACGAAAATTCCCTAACAAATTAATATCCAGTAACTCCACTTTCCGCAGGTCCCCAAGGTTACCTGACCTGACTGCACCAGACTTTAATGAAATATGTACATTGATTAAAAAAAAAGTTATTTGAATTTCTTATCGCAGCACAATTGGTGCGCCACCCTGTACTATCCAAGCAACATATATACGAAAATCTAATAAAGACTCACCTTGTTCATTGTTTCCGAGCTGGTTAGAAGATGATGAATTGCATTAGCGTCGCAGCCTTTTTTTTAGTTAAAACGGAAATACCAGAGCACTCACAATCGGAAACGGTCCATTATATTACCACGTGTAGAGGTTGCAGAAAAGAATATGTCATTCGATTCTCTCCATTCATGGGTGGCGTATGTTGTTGTTCCACATGGGAATTGAACCTGCACCGCACGCTTCACAAGCCAACAAACTAACCTCTACATTGTCACAACCTCCTAGCGTCGCAGCCTTAATTGTTGCTGTGAGCTGCTGTAGGTCCAGTCGCCGCTAATGTACGCTGGGGTATAGAATCAAGAAAGCAGCTTGCTACCGAAGATGGACGTATTTTATTTACAAAGCGACCTGTAAGATTATTCTATCCCAACTCAAGTAGAGGCCGGAACTTCCGCCGGAATATTGGGGCGACGGGTGTTCATTCATGCTCGCTAAGGTGCGAGGTGCTTCACAAAATTCAAAAGAACTATGCTACGATCACAAGCTCATGGATGATGTTGCAGCTAGAAGGAACTACTTATCAACTTCACGAAATTGAAAAAAAAAAAAAATAACCACACGAGCAATTTGGGTTGTGCTTTTTCATCGCTTTTTGATATCCGGTGGGAAGAGCGACGTGAAAGAGTAATTCCTGAGTCCGATAGCGCTTTAACTGCACTGAGACTGGTTTAGATTGTTTTTGAATTAGGATAGATGTTTGATAAGGTTAGTCAGGGCTATAACACTACCTTCATAGGACACTAGGCACCATAATGGGCCCATCGGGAGATATTTACCTAAATGTTCACCCAATTTTTCGTTTCACACTTAAAACCTCAAGGAATTAACTTGAAGATGGATAACTCAAATGAAAGTTACCCACCCGTTAAAAAGTACTAAACATCTACTTCGGAAAGTCTTTAGGTTCCCAAATATTTTTCTCTACCATACCGCTTTCTAAATAGATCATAATTGGATGTTAGGCACTTTTACTTAAACAACAATTTATGGAGGATGTTTCCAGTATGCACACGCGTCAACATATGGCGCCTACATCAAAGCTAGTTTTATTTTTACAGACATCCTTGCAGAGTCAATCGCGTTTGTTTTCTCTTAATTTCAACAATCGTTTGTTCCAATTCTTCTTCTTTTTTTTTTGTTTGAAATGATGAATAGGCCTTATGTCCTCGCTAAGCAACCATACGAACTATTTGTTCAGTGTCACGTTCATGTATCATGTTTTGCTGTCTGTTGGACAGACGTGACGTGATAATATGTCACGTGAGTTTATTGTGTAACCAGAAGATTTTCTAATTTTCTACATCACATCAGGGCTTAATGGTCGCCCCTTTTTTTTGTCCCTTGTCGCGTTGTCAGAACTTTGTTATATACAGATACATAATAAAGTTTTGTAATATCTTCCAAATGCATAAAACGTATTAAATTACCAATTCAATTTGTATTAGTGCGCATGGATGCTGACATGAAAAACCTCTGATACTATTCCCACCCCGGCCAGGATGACCACATTTCAAATATACAATTTTAATATTCAAACAATTCGCCCTCTAACAATGGAAAACACCATAATACTTAAGTACTGCCACTTACTTAACACTTAAGAAAACAGTAATAAGAATAGAAGGTTGCCTTTTTTCTGGGAGGGAGCGATCCTTTTTAGCCAACCCCATCCGAACCCCGCCTAAAACTCAGATTCATTTAGGTTCAAAACCACCCGACACAGTTTACATTTCAATTACAAACGACATAATGGCAGGGCATACGAGAGCAGGGCCTTCTATCTACTCTTACTTATTCCTGGTGTTTGGGCATTCTGTGAAATACTTTATCTAGATTCGGGTTAAATGCGAAAATGTTTATCTGATTAGATATACCTTCGTCGATGAATCCTTAAGCAGAAGCACTGAGTTGACGTGCGGCAGCAGAAAGGTGGACTTACACAACACACTGCTCTCATATGCACAAGTTTAAACTTTCCACAAGAAAAAGAAAAAAACAAAAAACAAATACGAACAACGTAAATTGAAACAGATCCTTGGGATTGAATTGAGGTTTAGATTTCTTCCCTTTTTGTATCCTCATTTTTGTGGGTGCGCTTTTCGTTTTTCTCTTTTTTTCAGAGTTTTCCATCTTTATCAATATGGCGCACACGTTCTTGTATAGGTACTGAGCATTCACCGCATTTGCTTAAGATTTGTATTGGGTATCCAAGTTCGGAGTAAAACGAATACAAAATATCTTACGTGTCAGTGGCCAGGAGTATGGTACCCGATTAAATCGAAGACTGTACCTATGTATTTAACTCCCCTCAATTGATATTCCGCATGGGTGCAGCAATATACCACACAACAGCAATCGCCCCACATTTTATATTGAATTTTTAATGCAAGGATTCCTTATCCGTTATTTTGATTAAACTTTCATATTACACATTATTCTGCTGGTTTGGGTCTCATTTACTTATATGTTTTCCATTCGTCGGATTACATTTTTCTCAATAAGTCTCGAAGTCGACGATGAGTTAAGCGATACAACTTTGAATTCAAATCAAGATGACGAGAGTTGTTTATGCGGAATAGATTGTGAATTTAAAGTTTTCTATCTTAAAAAAAAAACATGTACCAAATTTATATAAATGTTTCCGTTAAAGTTTCATAATTTGTAATGCCTTCTCTATCCATCCTTGTCGTTTTCATTTTCAGTGTTTCCTGTAATTTCCATCGGATGCCGCGAACAGCACACTTCCGCTTTCACCAGCAGGCGAATAGCGTGAATGCAAATTCAATTATGGTATTCGAATGCCGAATGGAAATTATAAATTATTTACCCCGAAATAGGAAAATTGAAATCGAAATGAAAATAAGCAAATGAAATCGAATTGAATATAAGGCTAACAGCAACGGCTGTTGTACCACACCGGAGGAGGGAAACGAAAGGAAACGAAACGAAGATTAAATATCAAATCTAGCTAATTGAGACAGGAGGAGCATCACCATTTACCACGAAAGGGTGCCTACAACCCCCGTCCAGTCATTATTCCATCAGCTGGCAAATAAATTTTAATGGTAAAGGAAATTAAAATAGCGAGGTTGATTTACAAAGTCGACATGCTCAGCTGGGTATGTTTTATGAAGCAATCGATTTGAGAGAAAATTCAATCTTTCGCATGTGGTACAATTTTGTGAATAAACTTGATGTTAGAAACGCGCTGGATTAACCTTTCAAAAGCGAACTGAATAAACGTCCGCCAAAAGTGACAGATTATGAATAAGAAGCCCCCGTCAATTCAATTGCCTACATTTGTTAGTAGTGTCAAGAATCCGCAAAGTCCATCAATGTGTTTTCCGTCTTCGAAAAGTGAAAAGCAACACGATCATCACCCTGGATTATGCGGTTGCCAAAGGGCACCCAAATCACACTGTATATCTGCAACTGGTAAGTTATGTATTTAATTGCTTAACCCATTTAAGCCTATTGGCTAAGAGATATATGTATAGTTAGTTAATTCCTCTTTCATTAGAAAGAAGAAAGATGTCATTCTAAACCATTCTTCAAAAAACCGAAAGTTTTGCTTTTTGACAGCCGAAAGTCATTTGCCGTGGATAATACTCGTAGATATTATGGAAAATCTGCGAAAGCTTTTGCATCACTAGTTTGTTTTTAAAAACACAAAATATCGTTTTGGGTATTTAAAATCCCAACCGGCCTTAAGTATGAACAAAATATTCACGAACATTTAAAAACAAAAATTGTGTATAAAAATGCCAAATTCGTGCTAAGGACTTTTATTAAACAAAAATAAATCACATACGCTACACAATCTTCTACTTATGTAGAATAATTGTCCTTTGTGAGCTTTCGATTATCACGTAGGACGTCATTATGGTAGTCCGAGAAGCACTTAGGGTGATGAGTCGCCTTACATTTTTTGCAGCCAAACTCAGTTTTGTTCCAAATCGGCTGCAACATCTGTGCGCTTGGTCTTTTCGACGGCATAACTAATTGCTCGGCCAGCTGAAAGATGTGTGTTGCTCGTTCATATTTCGCAAACAAGACATGCAACTGCTATGCGTTGACCACAGCTGAATTTTTTTTTTATGATTAGCGTGGGCTAAATGGATTCCTTTTTTTTCTGTAGGGAAACAGTAGGTACCTACCCTTATTAACCACAGCGCAGGCATTTTTATTTGTTGATGTAAGTAGCACCTAGCAAATGATTCATTGCCTGTTTTTAGTTTCTACTTACTGCATGAAAGAATAGAAGGATAGGAAAGAAATTTGGTGCGATAGGTTTTTTTTCTCCATAGGTGGCGCCTAAATTGATTTCGGGAGATCTGTTTTGTTGTGTATATTCAATTTGCATAATTGTATTCGTAAGGAGTGGCCAATACGCAATACCACTTCTTGCATCGTATGCGGTAGTTATTTATTGCGTTTTTGAAAAGGTCAACGCCGCCCATTCGTTGATTGTATCCATGAATGAGATATAGCTGATCATTTTGCGGTTGCTACGATCATAACGTTTGGCACTACACCATGGCTTACCTATGAAATGTAGTAACAAAGCAACGATTAAATTACACGTATGAAATATTAAAGAGTTATCATTCAAACGTACAGCAAGTACGATTGCCACAGACAGTCCCGCATGCGAAGTAGCCAACAACATTCAGACGGCACATCAGTTTATGGCTGGTAAAAAAGTTTGTAACGAAAAAAGGACTGGCTGTATGTGCGAAGGCCACAGCAGAATGGGTTAAACCATCCTCCTGTGCCTACACACCGGGTTCGAATCGTAACCGCCAAAATACAAAGGCTCTAAGAGAGCAGGTGTAATTCTTGACCAGTTTCGCTATGACCTCCCGCTTCATATGCTACCGTTAGGACTTGAGGACCCTTAAGCCCGTCCGGGCTGCGAAGACGAAATCGTGTCCGAAGTACTGCAACACCAGCATTCTTGCTCCAAGCACGGCCTAGCTCGTCGTAATTTATCCATGATGAAAAAGAATCTGGTGTTATGTCCCAAAAAAAAAGATTGTTATATAGGGGAGCCCGTTTCGTCCTTTCAGATATTAAATATTTGTAGAACCGTCAGTATCGGGAGAACGGAAGTTGTAACTTTTCTTCTTAAGCTAGCCCACCCCTGCCTTATTTCTAATCGAGTCGAAATAAGACGACCTTGGCTCCCATGGAGCTCTATATTAATGTACCCGTACACTGTCCTCTCCTACTTAATTACGAACTGATCCATAAAAATGTGAACCTAACACAGTTGCACGTTAGCTACCTAATTTGTTATCTAGCTAACGCCATAACTAGGTAACTAACGTAGTTAAATTAGCTGCGCTAAAAATGCAATCGATTTGGTGGTTAGCCATCATAATGACAACTAATTTTAGCTATTAGCTATTAGTTGCAGGTTGTGTAACTAAGCACGTTAGGTTGCCAAAGTTAGTTGCGGATGACAACTAAAAGTTGGTTAGCTTTTTAGCTGTCTAGGTAATAACTAATGACTAAATCAAAATTTATTGTTTTGCTAAAATGGCGATAATTTATTGGGATTTATTATGCATATTGCGTTTAAAATAAAAATTGATTGAATGTCCCTTTTATTTTACATAAGGTTAGTTTACAAAGAGGTCCTTGGAGCCACAATAAAGGTCCTTTAATCCCGAAAGAGGATATTTTTCCAAAATATCTTTAGAAACGGCACGGTATACATGAGTTCAATGTTATTTGAATAAGGGGTCCTAGAAACAACAAACATTTTGGAAAAATATCCTTTTTTCGACTTTTAAGGACCTTTTTGTTGTTCCAAAGAACTCTTAGTCAAATAACATTGAACGCAGATATACCGTACGGATTCTAATGACATTTTGGAAAAATATCCTGTTTTCGACTATTAAGGACCTTTTTTGTTGTTGCAAGGACCCCTGAGTCAAATAACATTTAACACAGATATACCGTGTGGATTCAAATGATATTTTGGAAAAATATCCTTTTTTGAAATTTTAAGGACCTTTTTTGTTGTTGCAAGGACCTCTTAGTCAAATAACATTGAGCACAGACATACCGTGTGGATTCAAATGATATTTTGGAAAAATATCCTTTTTCCAAGTTTTAAGGACCTTTTTTGTTGTTGCAAGGACCTCTTAGTCAAATAAGACTGAACACAGATATACCGTGTGGGCTCAAATGATATTTTGGAATAATATCCCTTTTTCGAATTTCAAGGACCTTTTTTGTTTATTACAAGGACCTCTTAGTCAAATAACATTGAACACAGATATAAGGCGCGGTTTTCTTGGAGTTTTTGAAAAAAAAAAAAATTCGGGTTTAAGGACCTTATTTGGTGCTCCAAGGACCTCTTGGTAAATAACCTTATGACAACTAAAAGTGGCATTCTTCAATCGGCCATCGGTTACCTCTTACCTTCAACTGATGTACAACAAACTTCAAGCTATACAACCTCAATTATTCAAAACTTATCGAAGACAAATCTACTTCCACACTATTTCCCCGTGTTTCGTAAGGACATAATAATCTCTAAAATTAAACATAATTAAAACTAGAAAATGTATAACGAAATAAAAGAATCGCTCCTGTTCCTGTAAGCCTTTTCGGATTAAATTGTTTGAAAAAAATTATTAGTTGTGTTCAATCGATAGCTAAAAAGCTAAAAATAAAGCTAATTATTGTTAGTTACACTCTGGCAACTAATTTTTCATAACTAAACACGCTTAGTTACACTTCGCAACTAATAACTAATTTAGGTTCAAAATTTGTGGCAACTACAACTAAAATTATGGTTTAGTTATGTACGTGCAAAGAAACTACAGCTAATTTAGTTGTAGCTTTTTAGCTATTAGCTAAGCTAACTTTTGTGCAACTCTTGAACCTAGAACTGTGTCACATCCACCCTAAGAAAAACTCACTCCATGAGACTCATGATGTTCAGAAATCACAATTCAAAAAAAAAAAATAGAACTTCCCGTTGCATTTATAAAATGCTTACCGTTCATAGTAATAGAAGCAAACCAGGGCCGAAATCGAAACTTTAAACAACTAATAAGTTAGAATATTATACAACAATCGAATTCATTTATTCTCTACTAAATTTCTAAATATATATATCGTACCTATGTATCTAATATTTCATGTTATCTTAATCTAAGTCTTAATAATAATAATATTTTGTTAGGGTATATTGCACTGCGACCTATTGGTCTATTGTGTCCCCTTGCTTGTGCCTCGGAGAGGTTCGTGCCCTCTTTCAGAGCCTCTCTAGATACTTCTTTGTGAAGCATGTCGAGGTATTGCTCTGGTTTATCCTTGGCAGGTCACACTCCTTAGAGCGCAGCGTCCAGTCCAGTTTCTTTGATGAATCTGAGAATGAGCTGTGGGTCCATGGTTTGTATGTCCTTGTCTGTTATTTGGTGCCTGCCCAAATATTTCATCCTTTTGTGGACCAGTGCCCCACAGGATTCCAGTATGTGGTCTGGAGTTTCGGCGGTTTCACTGCATAGTCTGCAGAGCCCGTCCTCCGATATGCCCATTTTCCTCAGGTGCTCCTTGAGTCTGCAGTGCCGCGTGAGGAGGCCTGTGAGGATTCTTAGGTTGTTTTTGTTAAGGCCGATACAAGCTTTGAATCTCTTTTGGTTGTAATTTCCTAAGAGTTTCTTTGCTTGCCTCAGACCTTGGAGGTTGAGAAATGCTTTTGCCCTTGTTTCTCTCTCCAGTCTCCTGAACTCTTCGCGTATAGTGTGTTCTCCTATCCCGCAGAATGGTTCAGGTCTTATGAAGGGTTCCTCTGCCCCTTTTCTTGCCAGAGAGTCCGCTGCCTCATTGCCTGCAACATGGCCAGGTACCCAGCAGATGGAAATTCTGTTATTCTTGCCTAGTCTATTCAGTCCACACGAGTTTTGACTTGATAACGTAGGCGTCAAGAGCCTTTATGGCTGCTTGGCTGTCAGACATTATTAATTTAAGTCTTTAGCAAGACAAACATCCATTCGGATGAAACTTAGGAATATCCTTAATACTACTTCGGATTAGCTCTCATTCAGGCAACTTGTTATTCAAACAAACAAACCAAAGTCATAAAATTAAATTATGTATTAAAAAAAGTCATAAAATTTAATTATTATGAAAACAATGAGCACTTTACAATCGGATCGAATCTATCCATGCATTTGACATCCGCAGTTTTTATTTTATTTTTCACTGAATTTAATTTTTACAAAGCAAATGTGTTTGAAATGAGCTGTCACAGTTGAATTTCCTAATCACCAATAGTGGTCGGTAAGGGAGAGTATCTGACGGATCCCACGATAGCAATTTTCTGTTCACGTGAATCGAATAAGTGAAGTGAATCTCAGATCCGACGGATTCCACGATAGGGGTGTAAGTCTCATATTTTTAACCAAAACGCCCACTGTTCAAAAACGTCGGCGTAAAATCTGACGTTTATTATCTGAATGTTGTGTACTATTCAGGTATTCAGTTTCCGTTAAAAAGAGCAAGTTAGAAGTTATACATCTTTGGCGTGATGTTTATGTAAAAACTTATTAAACTCGTATACCAAATAGGGAGTCAAGAAATATATTTAATAAAACTTTAATTCAAAAATTTAACTTGATCACATAAATACTTCGCGATTTCTAAGGATTTTTTGAACAAATATTCTTTTTTCAAACTGGAAGTTCCAATGAAAAATATCCTTTTTTTGGGTTCCAATGAGCTCTTGGTAAAAATAACCTAATGTCAAATTAAAGCGACATTCTCAAATTGGCCATCAGTTTTCACGATAAAAATTCAAATTGTTCCTCCGCCCTGCAACTAACCCATACCTACAATAATTATGGCCGCCTTTGGTAGTTTTTGTGTTTGGGTGTGTGGTCCAAATTGTAGTCGTGCGCTTTGAAAAATATCGTGTTTGACATTAAATTGTAGTGACAACGGGAAAACGTTTTTTGTTGTTGTTAGTTTTACAGTTATGTAGGTAATAATAGTAATTTCTTGATATTAACATTGATATATATTTTTTTACATTAGCTGTTACTTAAGGACTATCTACAATTTTTAAAATTCAGTAACTCTTTTTTTTCTTTAAATATTTATATTATGTTTAGACTTTGTGCTGTTATTCAAACTATTATTTAGTTTAAAACGTTTATACATTAAGCAGTTTTGAGACCTGACTGTTAACAGATTAGGAAGCCTGAAATTATTTCCATTTCTTAGATTATACTTCTGTACTTCTCTCACAATTGAACATATTCAAATAGATACTTTGGCACTAAGTTGTTTTTTTATTTTGTGTACAAAAATTAAAACATCAATGCAGTTATTTGCTTTACGAAAAGCCACTTTAACGCATTTAACATAAACTGGATTGATACGTAACAACTAAACTTCAAAATACATCTCTTTGCCTAATTTTGCAACTTTTGCAATCTTTCTTACATCCTATCATTACATAAAATCAAAATTGTCGAACAATACTCAAAATGTGGTTTTACATTTACATTATATATATTTATTGCACGTGATATTTAGATTTTTCCGTGATTCGCTTTAGGAACCCTATTTTTTTACTACTTTCTTACAGATAAACTCATGTGCAATTTAAAAGATAACTTTTGGTCGAATACAATATCCAAATATTTAATATCTTTGATTTCCGAATAACTTTACCATGTAGAGTCAGATTGCTGTATTGTTGTTTTTCGTACGCTTCAGTTTATTTTGCTTAAGCCATATGTTGATTCGGTCGATGACTTTTTGCATTTTACTCTGCATTTACTCTCACTATTAAGACCAGCAATGAAAAATAATGCATCGTCCGCAAACAATGCCAATTGACAATTTTCCACTGCATATTTCATGTCGCTGATGTAAATGTAAAACGAATAATCATGGAAGAATAAACAAACAGCTGACCACCACAAAACGTTGTCTTTGATATACGTTTTTTGATTTTATGCTCGAATAGGATTTCTCAAATATATACACTAGCTGCACCCCTCCGACTTTGGCCGTGCCCAAGAATTGTCTATAGCAGGTATCCAGCATGCCTTCCTGCAACAAAAACAAATATATGTTTTTTTAGTAACAAACAAAACTGCAAGGCAAACTTGGTGGACCGATTTTGACCAAACTACGCAGAAACACGTCTCAGGCCAATACCAAAGATTGCCTGATTTGAGCTGAATCGGTTTGGTGGTTAAAAGGGAAGCACTTTTTTTCCGCGTGGTTTAGCCCGCTCACGCAACGTTTATGGTGTATGCTAGTTGCCTTACAGGCGCCTTTGTCAGCTTACTTTTTCGAACCAAACAGCAATAAAAAGAAAAAAATCTTGATTGAATCACATTTCATTCACTTTCACACTAATTTATTATTATCATCGAAATTACCTATTCGTGGTAAGAACTTTCCGATGTTCGATTAGCAAAAAAAGACGCAACCGCAGAGAAGGCACAATGACAAAAAAACACTGTCGAGAATTTTGTCTTGCAACGCTATCTTAATCATTGTTATATAATTCTAATCATTCTTCATAGGAAATTCTAATACATACCGATATCGGCAGGGGTTTGCAGGAGGCCAGCCTGCTCCCGATACGCATTGTACTGTTTATGGGATTAGTTGCGAAATCACAAGTAGCTCTCATAAACAGTGTAATGCGTATGGGGCATGCTGGCCCAATGCAACCCCCCCGCTTGGGCTCACTGTTTGATTTGGGGTAAGGGCGAGCCTGGGTGTATTATCAAAAACTTCCGTAAAAAGAATTTCGAGATTTGGGGGCTTATATCATCATGAATTAACCCCCCCACTTTGAAGTATGACATATGTCGCCAAAATCCTATGAAATAAATCCCCAATTTCGGGGGTTTATTTCAAATGAAAAATATTCCCACCGCGATACAAACTTTGGGGGGTTATTTAATTTTTATTTGGTGAGGTTTTAAAGGACACATAAAAATAACAAATCATTTTTATATACATATATAAAAATAATAATATTTGGTTAGGATATATTACACTGCGACCTATTGAAGCGTGTCGAGGTATTGCTCTGATTTATCCTTGGCAGCTCACACTCCTTAGAGCACAGCGTCCAGTCCAGTTTCTTTGATGAATCTGAGAATGAGCTGTGGGTCCATGGTTTGTATGTTCTTGTCTGTTATTTGGTGCCTGCCCAAATAATTCATCCTTTTGTGGGTCAGTGCCCCACAGGATTCCAGTATGTGGTCTGGAGTTTCGGCGGTTTCACGCCAGAATCTGCAGAGCCCGTCCTCCGATATGCCCATTTTCATCAGGTGCTCCTTGAGACTGCAGTGCCCCGTGAGGAGGCCTGTTAGGATTCTTAGGTTGTTTTTGTTAAGGCCGTTACAAACTTTGAATCTCTTTTGGTTGTAATTTCCTAAGAGTTTCTTTGCTTGCCTCAGACCTTGGAGGTTGAGAAAGGTTTTGGCCTTTGTTTCTTCCTCCAGTCTCCTGAACTCTTCGCGTATAGTGTGTTCTCCTATCCCGCAGAATGGTTCAGGTCCTATGAAGGGTTCCTCTGCCCCTTTTCTTGCCAGAGAGTCCGCTGCCTCATTGCCTGTAATGCCAACATGGCCAGGTACCCAGCAGATGGAGATTCTGTTATTCTTGCCTAGTCTATTCAGTCCTTGTAGGCATTCCCACACGAGTTTTGACCTGATAACGTAGGCGTCAAGAGCCTTTATAGCTGCTTGGCTGTCAGACATTATTGCTATGTTGCAATTTCTGTAGTTTTTCTCGAGGTTGATTCGAAATCGAACGCACCTGTCTATGGCACATATTTCTGCCTGGAAGATGCTGGTACATTTGCCCATGTATTCGTAGTGCTTAGTTCCTGGCCCAAACAATCCTGCACCAGTTCCCTCCTCGGTCCTCGAGCCGTCCGTATACCACTTTGTTGAGTGGTTGCTCAGTCCATAAGTTATGGATTCATTGCTCCAGTTCTCCTTATTGCTGAGCTTTATCTGGAAATTCTTCTCGAAGTTGAATTTCCTGATGCTGTGGTCCCTAGGTATGCCAAGAAGTGGGAGCTTTTTGAGCAAGTCACCGTGTTCTTTCGAACCGATGCATTTCCCTCTCCCTATTCCCTCCTTTGCCATCCTAAGGATTGTTTTGTCTGCCTCGTTCATCACCATGATGTGTAGAGGGGTCAGTTCCAATAACACCTCCATGGCTGCGGTTGGGCAGCTACGCATTGCTCCGGTAATGCACAGGCACGCCAGTCTTTGCACTTTGCCGAGTGTCTCTCGCGTTGTGACTAGACTGGTCCGCTTCGCCCATGCTACCGCTCCGTATGTGATCATTGGTCTCACGATTGCAGTGTACATCCATCGCGGGATGTTTGGGCTACATCCCCATGCCTTCCCCGCTAGGCTCCTACATATCATGAGAGCGCGGGTGGCCTTCTTGGATATCTCCTCTGTATGTTTTCGCCAGAGGAGTTTACTATCTAGATGGAGTCCTAGATATTTTACTTCTTTGACTGATATCAGTGTCGTGCCTGATAGGCTGATGTCCTTAAGTCTTTGAAGTTGTCTTTTCCTTGTGAATGGTACTATCGTTGTTTTCGCCGGATTGATGTTAAGTCCGACAGTATGGCACCATTCCTTGGTTACTTTAAGCCCCTTTTGTATGATGTCCCCAAGGGTTTCTTCGAACTTGCCCCTGGCAATCAATATAATGTCATCGGCGTACGCCTGACAGTTGATACCATGGTTGGTTAATTTTTCCAGCAGTTCATCTACAACTAGGCTCCACTTTAAGGGTGATAGTACTCCTCCTTGTGGACATCCTCTTGTTGTGTTTACTCTGATGGTTCCAGATGGTGTTTGAGTCTCTGCTGATCTAGTGCTCACACATCCAGTTGGATACTGTACTGTTAACTCCTTTCCTATCCAGGGATCGTTTAATCGCCTCATGTGAGGTGTTGTCAAATGCTCCCTCTATGTCTAGGAAAGCGCACAGTACTTTTTCTTTTGCTTCCAAGGCACTTCGAATTATCTCTGTCAGCTGATATATGGCGGTCTCTGTTGATCTGCCCGCTCTGTATGCATGCTGGCGATGATGTAAGGGGGATGTGTTCAGAACATCTTCTCTTAAATAATTGTCCACAACCTTTTCTGTCATCTTCAGAAGAAATGACGTAAGGCTGATGGGTCTGTACGATTTTGGCTGTGTGGGGTCTTTTTTCCCCGCTTTTGGTATAAACACAACCCTTGCTCGTCTCCATTGCATTGGTATGTGGCCCAAGGCAATACTGCTCCTTGTTATTTTTAGGAGGTGTGGTATAAGTACCCTTTGCCCTTCTTGAAGAAGGGCGGGTATAATGCCGTCCACTCCGGCAGATTTGAAAGACTGAAAGGAATTTATTGCCCATTTCAGCCGTCCCTCAGAACAGATGGTTGATGTTGTTTCCCAGTCTTCCCTCCGAGGTCTGATTGAAGTGGTATTGATTCCTGGCTCAGTACTAGGCGAGCTGCCAGGAAAGTGAGTTTCTAGTAGCAATAGTGCCCTTTGATCCTCATCTTCCGTGAACTCGCCATCTGGTTTCCTCAGAGACATCGGCACTCCTCCTGACTTCGCAAGAGCTTTGTGTAGCCTTGCCGCAGTAGGAGTGCTGGTGATTGTCTCACAGAATTTCCTGAAGCTATTTCTTTTAGCTTTTCTTATTTCCTTATTATATGTAGTAAGGGCCATTTGGTAGCTTTGCCATTCTCCGCTGCGCTTTGCTTTATTGAAAAGCTTCCGCACCTCGAATCTTAATTTTGACAAGTTATTGCTCCACCATGGCGTCTGTTTCCTGTCCCGTTCTCTACTTAGAGGACAGTTTTCTTCGAACGCTGTGATGATGGCGTTTGTTATGCCTTCCACTGCGCTCTCTAACTCTAGGGGGTGTCCCGGAGCCTTCCTCAGACTAAGGCGCCCCAGATTGCTCTCTAGAGCAGTTCTATAAGTTTCCCAATTGGTTTTCCTTGGGTTTTTTACTGGATTTCTCGTGATACTTGTGCTGTCCAGGTCGAATACTATTATTCGATGGTCAGACTCTCCAGTTACTAATTAATTTACTTACACTTGCGCTACCAAGCGTGAGGTCGAGTACTTCCTCCCTGACACTAGTTACAAAAGTGGGGGTATTTCCCACGTTTATAATATCAAGTGACGAACTCATAATAAATTCTAGTAGGTACTCACCCCTGGTGTTGGTGTCGGTGCTCCCCCATATGATGTTGTGGGCATTTGCATCGCACCCTATAAGGAGCGGCATGCGGAGCTTGTTGCAATGCTCCACCAGTCGCTGCATTTGGGATGATACAACCGGCTCATCCCCTGCACAATACGCCGATGCGATGACAGTGGTGCGGTGACATCCTTCAACATCCAGATGTACCTGAATTGGCACCAGATTTCGTGTCGCGTATTCTGAAAGTAAAATAAATTTTTATTTATTGTTTATTAGAATGCAAGCTCTCGGTTTCTCGGCCCGAGTGTCCCATATTACCTTTGCATCCTTGCTCGCCAATCCTTTGACTTGTCCTTTCAGGATCCATGGCTCCTGGATCAGTACTAGCCCTGGGCTTTGGCAGGACATCCTAGATATAGTCGCCGAGGCGGCTATAGCATGGTGAATGTTTACCTGTGCTAGTTTGATTTTTCTGTTGGCGGGGTTCATCGAGCTATTGCTCGCGCTTGGCAATTGCCCCGTCCTCCTTCAGCAACGAATCTTCCTCCTCCTGGGTGATTTCCTGGAAGAGGTCGATGACCGTGTTGTCCATTTCCCCCTCAGAGATCATGCTCTCCGAGATGGACATAGACTCCTCTGTCTCCTCAGGAGCCTGCTCCGCCGATTGGACAACGGAAGAAGGTGCTTTAGTCTTCGGAGGAGCAGTATGCTCTACCTCGGACTGCGCGCTCTGCGAGTTCAGATTCGATGCTGGCTGGGCTGTTTGCCCAGAGATCTCGTCCGACCTCTTGAGTCCGCACACCTCAACCCTGCCGAATCGGTAGCTCAGGGATCCTTTTTGGGTTTTTATGGCGTCGAAGGATTCTCGGTCAATGCCAAGAGCCAGTACCTGCCCGGTTCCCTCTTTTCGACAATTGAGAACCTTCCACGCCTGGACGTTAAGTCCCACATTCTGTGCTTCAGCAGTGCCAAGGAGGTTTTAGCTTCTTGCTCTGCACTGCGTGGAAGGAAGATCGTTATGGAGTAGGACCGTGGTATATCTGTCCCACTGCATGCCATGAGGCGTGTCCCCTTCCATTTCCCCAGCTTTGGGGCTACTGCCTTTAGCCACTCAGCTATCTGCGGAGTCTCGCAGTCAACTAAGAGCATTCCATGTTTGAAATGTATGCCCTGGAATTTGAGCTTATGCTCCCATCCCAAGGCCATTTCCAACACAATGGCGTCTTCAAGTGCCGTGAGGTCTGGGTTGCTGAGGATCTCCTGCGGATATTTCACCGGGAGAACAGCAACCTGCTCAGCAATCGCACCTGTCTCGTGTCTACCGCTAGCCGGGAAGGTTTTCACCGCCGTAGCATAGCTTCGACCGACCACGGTGGCGCTCGCTTTTGCAGGCTTTCCCGTGGCCCTCTCGGTACCTTCATCCACCTTCTGCTTTTTGGCTTTATTTGTTGGGGGGGTGGGGCGTGGGGGTGATGTTGTTGTTCTCCCTTTCCCCCGTCGCCACTTCTGTACTTTCGGGCTTGACCCGATGCTCCTTAGCCCTCCTTTTGGCTTCCTCAGGCCCGAAGCCTTTATTGAGGTAGCGGAGGTACCATTTAGTGCCAGCATTACTAAGTCCCCTTCGTAGTGGGTCGTCCCTCGCGCCTGGTTTCCCAGGTGGAGGTAAGGCTGGCTTATTCTTCTTCCTTCCGGTGTTGTTGTCGGGGGGTACAGGGGCTGGTACTTGAAATATGCTCGTTCCCACTGCCCTAGTTCCCTCCAGCATTACCTCCCCGGACAGGGAGGGATTTGGGATTTGGGTCCTATCCCCACTGCAAGCACCTGTCGGTGCTACCGGGCTACTTCCCGGGCCTTTTGGCACCCCCGTGGCTTGTCGTGAGGTGACGATGGTTCTTTGACTGGTGCTGGGTTGCACCAGTTTAGAGCCTCCCTCTCGACTCGTTCCGGGTCTATCTTGTGCCAGGCGGTCGTCATGGATGTCCTGCTCCATCCGACCAATGGCTTCGTCTGCGGTCTGTCCCCGCACTCTGTTGAGTTTGTTTTTGTTTCTTTGTCTGTTTTGGTTCATGTCCCACGAGTAGCGCGGGAAAGACGGTCGACCACGCCAGAGCCCCGCATTAGCGTGGTAAGGCCATGGTTACTCTCTGAGGTGGCCCGGTATCAGAGAGGCTCCGCAGAAATACAGCCGGATACCCCTGGCTGCAAACCATCCAATAAGCACGGGTCGCATGACACTCTGGATTAGGGGTGGATGGACGTTAAGTCCTAGTCAGTTCTTGGTTGGCGCTCATCAATCGGCCTGTCTGCCATGGGTGGCCCTTAGACAGCATAGCCCGTTGAATCTTTGCACCGTAAGCCTCCGCACCGGTACCATCGAATGCAATGATGGTACACACGTCAAGGTGACTGACCAATGCGAGAGGTTATATCATACTAACGTCACTCAATTGTTTTGCCTTCCCGGAACCCCTCCACTAACACTTAAACTTTATGGTATGGTATTATAGTTCAAATTGACTTACGTATTATTACATATCTTTTGTATGGGAATATAGAAAAGTTTGTTTTTTGACTTTTTCAGGCAATTTTTTTAAATTTTTCTCTTCTTGATTAAAAAATCAAAGCCTTCTTCACCTTGCCAAAATATAATGGGATATTGCAGTGTATGAATATAGAAAAGTATTGTTTTTAGACTTTTTCAGGCAATTTTTTAAATTTTTCTCTCCGTAAGAACCATCCTCGTACCTTAAGGAATATTATAAAAAAAGAATTAGCGAAATCGGTTCAGCTGCTCTCGAGATTTGCACTTAGCAACACATTCAGCGATTCATTTTTATATTATATATTAATGTACATTGGTTCCGGTTAATAATGCAAAAGAATATCGTCTAAGTGACCTCCTCTTCTAGCTCGGCAGACTGTCAACCTTTTACCAAAATTTTGAATCACTTTTTTCGCAGAAACCAAAAAAAGTTACTGTATGGTGTAGATGGCATTATTGGTCCATTTTTCTTCGAACATGAAAATGGCAATGCATTTACTGTGGATGGAGTCGATAGCAAGCTATGATTACAAATTTTTTGTGGAGTCAATTGAAAAATATTGATGTGCAGAATATGTGGTTTCAATATGATGGTGCAACATGCCATACAGCAACGAACTCAATCGATCTTTTGAAAGAGAAGTATTTCCCGAAGAACAGACGTTTATTGGCCACCAAGATTCATTATTAACCGGAACCAATGTACATTAATTTCCAATAAAAATAAATACAGATTTCACACAATTTATGTCTGTCATTCAAAATTTAAAATGATAGATATCTCAAATTTGAACACCATTTTTAATTAAAAGATACACTCTCTCTACATAATATGCAACTCCTACTATACAGATGCGTGCTAAAATTGCAGGTATACTTTTCTATTGAGTTCGTGTAATTGTGTTTTATTTATGGAAGTAGTTAGAGGAGTAAGAGGCCAGGAGAGACAATTTAAAAGACACAGGAAAATATCATTGCCAAAGAAACAAAAAATGTCAGGAAATTCTTACTATAATGGTCGATGTTATTAAATTCCTCGCGAAACAGAATTTGGTTTTTCTTGGCCACAGAGAAGAAATTACTAGTACAAATAGGGACAACTTTTTAGAACTGGTGCACCTACTCGCAAATTACGTTCCATTGCTTCGGGAACACATTTTACGAATAAAAATGGGTGGAAGAACTATAACTTATATGTCACCACAAATTTAAAACGAGTTCATTAATATTTTAGGTGATAAAGTTTCTTTAACGAATTTTCTGTCAAATCAAAAAGGAAAAATATTATTCCATTATATTCGATAGCACCCCAGATGTATCACACAAAGATGAAATTAAAATTAAAATAAAAAAGATTAAAATTGAAAATCAGAAAGTAGTACTAGTGGAATCTTTTATTTATTTTATCGAAACAAAGAACAAAACAGCTGAAGACATACACCCCTAAGCAGAATTAATACCCTGCTCCAATCACTCTTTGAACTTGGTTTGCTTACATGCTGCTTCTGTTGAATCAAACTCGGTAACTTTCTTCGTTACCTTAGAACGCATATATTAATTTTTTTCCGTGTCCACACACCGTTGGTAAGTTCTGCTTTGTACTTCAGGACAACGCTTTACCTGCAGGCTGCAAGAAACAAGATGGAGTTCAAGAGCTGATGCAGTCCAGAATACCTGGAACCATTGTGTGCGCATCTTTTTATACGCTTTTCAAGTACATAGTTCATTGTTTGATCTTGGGAAATTCCAGCGGTCGTTCCTTATTAACCTTTTAATTTTACGACTTACTGTTGGGAAAATATGTACTTGTTCAAAGGTAGTAACAGTTTCTGGGTATAAAATTTGCAAAACAGGTATAAAGACTGAAAGCCGATTGCAAAATGTATGGCCTCATCCTTGTGATCGCCAGTGCATGTCTAGGTATAATTGGTTGAAACCGTAGGCAAAATATAACTATTGGCGGCATAACTTGGGTCTGCCCCGGGCGGCCCCAACCCTCGCTACGCCACTGATCTACGTAATGATTGCTTAAAAAGGTAATAAAACAACACAATTTTTTGGAATAAATTAATTCTGGTTTTAGTAAAATTATAACAATAGTTTTTAATAATGTATACTACTTCCCGATCGCTGTATCACTTCAAGAAGGCTGCTATGAAGAGATTAATACAGTTCTTCCAAGTAATTTCAGTAATGAAGTGCAATTTCAGACCAGGCTTGTTTTATGACTTCAATTATTTCTTCCAAGTTGGAGTATTGCTTTCCTCCTTCGTAGAACTTTTTTGAAAGCCCCACACGTTTTCCATGTTGTTTAGGTCCGGTGAATTTGGCAGCCAGTAGCTCTACATTCTGACTTTGAATCCAAGTTTTGGTTATTCTTGCGGTATGTATAGGTGCATTGTCCTATTGGAAAATCCATCGTTGTCCACCAAATAATTCGGAAAAATGAGGGAAAGCTGTTTCCAGTATAGATTTGTAGGTGATTGCGGTCATTATTGAGCTTTGAAAATCAAGGCAGTTCCGTAGAAGGTTACTTCTCCCCATACCATTACTCCAGCTCCCTGGCTGCGTCTTCTATCCAAGGTTATATCATCCTTCCCCATCCCCGACTACTTTCTTAATGATCAACCTATACCTATCGTACAGTCTCTTCGTGACCTTGGCATATTGTACGACCGCGAGCTTAATTTCCGTTCGCACATTGACGAGATAATTCGTAAAGCCAATTCATCCCTTGGGTTCATTAAACGGTGGTCAAAGAAATTCTCCGATTCCTACGTGACCACATCTCTCTACATTACTTTTTTCCGCCCCCTCCTCGAATACGCCAGCCAAACGTGGTCACCCTTTCAGCAAGGTTATGTAACCAGAATCGAAAACATACAACGACGTTTTCTTCGATTTGCCCTCCGCGGACTTTCTTGGAACGATCCCCTAATTCTGCCTCCCTATCTAGACCGCCTCAAACTCATTAACTTGAATAGCCTTGAAGACCGCAGGGATGCAGCTGACATTCTCTTCATTCATCGCCACCTTTCAGGCTCTATCGATTGCCCGTCCCTTTACAACTCCATCTCCTTTAATACTAACCCTCGTAATTTAAGACATCCCAGTCGCTTCTATCTACCAACCCAACACACGTTCTATGGCTTCAACGAACCAATTTCCCGTATGCTACGGAAGGTAAATTCAAACATTTCCATTTTTGATTTCAACCGCGGCACTCTCTCCATTAAACCTAGCCTCCTTCTCCATAAAGCCTAACTTTATCTGTAGCTTGTAAGTATTAGTTTTAATAAGTCTAGCTATAAGTCTTAGTTTTGTAGTTTAAAGACATATAGCTTGTATTAAGCTGAATACATGCGGGCCATGCCCCCACCAAATTAAATTAAATTAAATTCCCCAAATCATTGAAATAATAATTATATCCATCAGGTTCATCCAAATGAAACGTTTTTTCATTTGAAAAGACAACGGTAAGCCACTCTGCACTCCACCTGATGTGACTTATTGCAAAATCAAGTCGCTGACTTTGGCGTGCTGCGTTCAATGGTGGTTTCTTTTACATTTGTTTGTGTCTTATATGGTTGGGCTGCTGTATCACGCAATAAACAGTTGATCTACTAGTTTCAACTCCAGTTTCTGAATTGATTTTTTTTTTTTTTATTTTTTTTTTTTTCAATTCAATTCTTTATTTATTTCAATGTAAGACCAGGTAAGACCAGGTCTTTTATAGTACTGACAATGTGTGGATACATAATCTATGGCAAAAACTTAAAAGCAAAAATAAAAATAAAAATATAAAAATATAAAAATAAAAATATAGGAGTAGAGAAGAGTGAGTATAGGAGAGCTAGGTAGAATTGGAGAGATAGATAGAGATAAAGGAAACAGAGAGAGAATAGTAAGTTAGAAGGAAGTAGGTGTATATACAATTATACATATGGAATTATGTTCATTGGCGCTGTTGAGATACATGCTTAAATATTCTATTTTTAAATTGGTTAGAGGAACTTATTTGCTTAATGTCAGTGGGTAGTGCATTCCAAAGCTTAGTGGTCCAGACAAAAAACAGCCGTGAAGTGTGAAGGTATTGGCAGGTTGGGGCAATAAGGTTTAAGGTTCGCTGAGATTGCGCAAATTGCAATTTATCAAATAGATAAGTCGGTGTTTTGGTGCTTATTATCTTTTGCATAAAAATAAGGTTTCTCGCTTTTAGAAATTGGTTTAATGTGCAGCCTAATGCAAGTAAACTGAACTGTGAGATATGATCATATCTGCGAAGACCATATACGTACCGAACTGCATTATTAAAAGCAACCTGAAGTTTGTTTTGTGACAGCGAATCTAGTTTGCAATACGCAACTTCGGCATAACATATGAGGGGAACTATAAGCGTCTTAACTAGCTTTAATCTCGTTTCTTGCGGAGTAAATACCGCCGACAACCATAATTTACGAAGGCCACCATAAATTCGCCCAACAACGTAGTTTATATGGTTTCTGCAGGATAAGTTACGATTTAACTTAAAACCAAGAGTAGTGACATTGTCAACAAATGAGAGCCTGTTTTCAGATAGGGAAATCGGAGGTATTGTGTCTGTATCGAGTCCACTCCTAGAAATCCACATTAACTGCGTTTTGGGTACATTCAATGTAAGTCTATTTGCAAGGAACCAGTCATATATAGCCGAAAGATCCTCGTTAATTCTATAGACTAAATCTTCAATCAGGCCCGGTGGACGTGACAAATAAAACTGGACATCGTCAGCGTATAGATGAATGGAAACACTCCTGCACACTCTTGGTAGATCGTTAACATACATGCAGAAAAGAATAGGGCCCAAAATAGAACCTTGTGGAACGCCAGATTGGAGATTTTTGAAGCCTGATTGTTTCTCTCCAATAACCACTCTCTGCAATCTATTACTCAGGTAATCTTTTATTAGGTTTACAGCTCTCTGGCTAAAGCCGAAATAATTTCTCAGCTTTAAACATAAAATTTGGTGGTCAACTCTATCAAAGGCCTTCGAGAAGTCTAGCAAGCAAAGTATTGTCAGTGCACCTTGGTCAAAATTAAGCCTTATGTCGTCCAGTATATTAACCATAGCCGTAGAGCAGCTATGGTTTGCTCTAAAACCGGACTGAAATGGGTACAATAGACTTCTTCGATCAAGATGCCCGACAATCTGCTCTACCATAACTTTCTCAAAGACCTTTGATAAACACGGCAAGATACTTATCGGACGGAAATCAACCGGTAAGGAGGCACGTGGCTTTTTTGCTACATTAGACATATTAACTGGAATGAAGTTATCGTTGAGAACATCAGGATCTACCGTGCAGTTGAAATTGTTCGTCTTGCCTATCCCAATATGACGCGAATTATTCCACAAGCGCTTTGAACCAAGTTACGGGTCAAGCTTAGAAGAATAGTAATCCTTCTTAGCTCTTCTTGTTGTCCATGTGGCAAAATTGCGAGCCTGACAATATATCTCCCAATTTCTGTCACTACGCAAGCTTTTCCAAATTAGATACTTTTTCCTTCGAGATTTAATTGCATCGGCGACTACTGTTGTAAACCAGGGACATTTCTCATTACGTACGTGAACGTTTTTTAAAGAAACATGTTTATCAAAAAGATCGAGCTTTAGAGATTGCACACAAAGTTAAGCTTTTCGTTGGCGGTGGGTAAATACCTACAATGATCCCAACTTACCATACTGGCCTCAAGGGCTAGTGCAGGAATATTAATTGAATGAAAATCTCTGTATCGAAAGCTCAAGGGGGTAGAAACATGCGATAATTCAATATTGTATGTGCAGAAAATTAAATCGTGGTCTGAAATACCATCTAAGGAAAGCTGATCAACAAGGAGAACATTAGAATTGTCAGACACTATTGAAAGATCGAGTAAAGATGGGCTAGAATTAGGAGCATACCGGGTAGGATAAGAATTTGTATTAAAATCTCCACATAGAATAATATGATCATAGCACGAACTAAGTTGATTAATATCAGAGAAAAATGGTTCATGTGAGTATCTCTTGCTCGGATTGTAAGCACAAGACACAATGCATTTCGTACCACCTTCGGACAATTTCAAAATCAGATATTCAATCCTTCTTTCTTCTGATTTCTTCACAACTTTGCAAGCAATACTCTTTCGACAGTAGATAGCAATACCACCGCCAACCGTGTCAGTGATCCGGTCATTACGAAATAAGTAATAACCATTTATTTCATAACAACGGTCTGGAATATCCATACGAAACCATGACTCAGTTATACAAATAATATCCACAATTGAATCATCAATGACATATCGGATGAAGTCTAATTTCGATGTATTCAAACTGCGCGCATTAAAATAACATATTTTAAATCCTTCACTAGCATTAGACAGAACTGTAAGCATAGCACGAACTGAAATATTGCCGGCACCACTAGAGATATTGGCCATGATTGAATCTGTTTACGTCTGTATTACACTATATTTGTTTGTATGTATGTATATGCAAAAGAAAAAAGCACTTGTCTAAAGGAAGAGGAGAAATAAGAAAAGTATAAAGGGATGGGAAATATGGGAACTATGGAGTAGAAGAGAGAAAGAATGAAAGAGTTTGTATGTACGTGGTATGCACTTTTCATTTTCAAATTGAAAAGAAAGAGTTAAACTTGACTAAAGGAAGAGAAGAAATAAGAAAAGTATAGAGAAGAAATGGGAATTAAGAAATGGTGATTTAGAAAAGAGAAAGACGGATAGAACAATTATACTTAGATTAAAAACTAGTGCAAACAGTTTATTTACAATTTATACTATTAATTATTTGTTAATTCAATTGTTTTTTTTTTTTTTTTCTTTTTTTTTTTTTAAATATATCTACGTAATTACTTGTCATAAAGCACATATTGAGAATTCGCTCAAGATGACCGGAGTGTTGAAGATTCTGGGTAGGGTTGTTCAAGTTAGTGCCGATGTTGATGCGATTTTTATTTCGCTGTCATCTACACTTTAACTTAGGGAAATTCTTGAATGTGAAGCATCTCTCAGTATCGCTCGGCGACCCTAATTTAATGTTGCTCTGATTATTCCTCATTCCCGGTGTTTTCCACAGTAAGCAGGGTCCTGAAGATAGCTGTGAATAGTTGGTCCTCTTCCAATCTGACCGGCTATAAAACGGATAGATTTACATTGCTCCTTGTAAGCTCGAATTTGGCCTATTTCCTCCTTGGTTAATGAATTCCATTTACCCATAGTTGTTGTTCCTATGAATATATTTTAAAGTAAGGTCCCTGCCCTGGTACTCTTAATGCCTCTATATTTTATTTAAAATATGATAACAGGTAGATTTAGTTACTGTTCGTAAACAGGTGCAATGAAAAAAGGACTAATTGAAGGTCATACAATTAGTCCTTTTTGGGAAGAGCATCATAAAAATTGAGGAGTGTATAAATAGAAATCCAATTTGTAGCAACCACTAGGATGTCCATTTATAAATAATGCAACTCCATCCATAATGAAAACAAGTTCCATGCACACATAAATCTAAATCGCAGCGCCGCCATCATATTGCCATAGTTCTTCTATAATTGAATGAAAAAAAGATGTTTTAGTATTAACTGGTTTTTGTAAAGGGGTCCATGTTTATTGTTAATAACTTTTAATGAATGAGAATTTTAAAATTTCAATTTGAAAACTAAAATAAAGATCAATTAACAATATTTATGAAGGTCATTTTGTAAGCGTTATGAGGGCCCTTCAAACTTGATTTAATACTTTCCAAGCGACTATTTAATACATTTTGCAATAATTTTCAAAATTTTGTATCGAATATTTGCAAACGTTGCTCTTGCCTTGCGGGCAAACGGTCGCCTTTGGTAGTTTGGTGTGCATGGGTGTATGGTTAAAGGCATTGTTTGAACGGCGACCATATTTTTATTTTGTTTGCATGGATAGAGATGAGAAAATTCGCAACAAAACGGACGAATGAAATCCAACTCCACCCATAGTGAAAAAAACTCACTCACATTTAATAAAATTCGATCTCCATGCATAAATGAGTGCAAAATTTGAAATTGCCGACTTGGAAAATTATGTTCTAATGATTATTAATTTAGAACAATAAACTTATTGGGAGCACGAACGAATTTAAACTTTCGATTAAATACAAATTTAACTTTTGTAACACTTACGGGGTAGTAACAGGTGATAAGCTAGCGTTTTGGCTTTTGGTTATTTAAATACTCATTTCATAACTCGGTTACGCCAAAACGAAATAGTTTGCATTTTTGCAGGTGAACTTCTATGCGCCCCTAACACGAGCATATTTCAAGAGAATATGAGGTTGGCATTTAAGGAGGCTGTTGTTGTTTTGATAATGGATATCCGTAATATTGGATCAGATCAGACCTGTAAAGGAATGAAATCATTTTTGAAAATAATTATTTTAATGCTCCGAAACACATTTCAATTTAATGAGCATGGTCAGACGGGGCTTTCTTCTGGTTGAAAAATATGTTTTTGTTTCCAGGGAACTCAACCAAAAAAATATTTAACAAATTCTGGATGTTTTCGACGTTTTCCTTTGTGTTCCTATTTTTAGACGAACTCTCTATGTCTCGATGTCTCCTAGAAAATTTAGATTTCGCCATATTGGATCACGAAACGTGTTTAGTATACTTTACGGACTGCCGACCTGTAGAGAGCCTGAGACACCACAGCCTTCCATCTTCTGCGAAACCGGGCACGCTATATTCCTTGTCGTCTGGAAGCTCATTATTTTCTCTTGTTTATTTTATATATAAATTATTGCTGATTTAATATTTAATTTCCTTCTCTATTTCTATCTTTCGCTATTTGTTCCCTTGAGTGATCTTTTCGTTTTTATTGCTATTTTTTAATTTTTTGCGTGTTTCTGCAATGAGAAGTTCTTGTTCCTCTTACAGTGTGGGTACAAAATCGACGCGCACTATGATTAATGTACTCTCGAATTGTCGTGATGGTTTCAAAGTTTGTCATCTAAATGCACGTAGCCTTAATCAGTACAAGCTAGATTATTTGAAGTATTTATTTACGGGTTCTGGTGTTGATGTTATTTGTGTTTGTGAGACATGTTTCAAAAGCGATATATCTGATTCGCACTATAATTTACCAAACTATTCGATTATAAGGAATGATAGAATAACAGATACATGGGGTGGTGGTATATCAATATACTGCAAGTCATCCCTTAAATGTAGAATGGTTAGTAAATCGATTAATTTGGATACGGAGTTTTTAATTGTGGAAGTAGCTGATGGTTGCACCAAATGCCTAGTAGCTTGTGCCTATATTCCCAATAGAAATTGCTCTCCTCATGCTTTTTTCTCAGGACTCTCTGATTTCTCTGCCCTATATGAACATATTCTAGTTTGTGGGGATTTTAATGCGGATTTATTAAAAAACGACTCTCGTGCATTTCAAATGCGTGATTCTGTCTCCTCCCTAGGACTTGAAATAATTAATACTAAGTACCCAACGCGATTCGCTAAAGATTGCTGTCCCAGCCTCCTTGACCTAACAATTGTATCTGAACCTTCGTTGGTTATTCTTTTTGATCAGCTCTCCTTTGACTATGTTTCTGACCATGACCTACTATTTTTTACTTACAATATCAATTTTACTCACTCTGTAGTTCCCTTTTCTTTTAAATTCAAGGATTTTCATTCTATTGATATGCGAGCGTTGCAAGTCGCCGCCTCTTCCGCCCCTTGGAGCAACTGTAGGTTGATTTCTGATCCAGATGATAAAGTGTTTTACTTCCAGGAAGTGGTTACACAGCTTTATAACCAACATGTACCAACTAAAACTGTAAAAATTCGTAATAAAAGCTGTCCATGGCTTACAACTGACGTTATGGATACTATTAAAGCTCACAACAAGCTTTATAGTAAATGGAAACAAAATCCGTCTAGTTCTAATTGGCTTACTTACAAAGCGATGCGAAACCATTCGACAGTTTTAGTAAGAAATGCTAAAAGTATGTATTATGCCTCTAAGCTAAATACGTCTCTACCTTCAAAAAAGCTTTGGAGCAATCTTAGAGAGATTGGTATTTCTAGTGCGAAAAATTGCTCTAATTATGAAATCGATCCTGATCAATTAAATAATTATTTTCTTGGAGGTAGCAGTAATGAAATTAATTTTGATTTTGCCAATCCTAATCAATCCGTACACTCAGTGGGAGGCTTGGAAATAGTTGCAGTGAGTGAAATCGATGTCATAAATTGTATCTCAGAAATAAAATCGAACTCAACTGGTGAGGACGGAATATCTTTGCGTTTTATCAAGATTATTCTACCTTTCATTATATCCCAATTGACCCACATTATAAACCACTGCATTACAACATCAACTTTTCCCAAATCCTGGAAAATTGCTCGAGTTATACCCGTTGCTAAAAAAACTTCTCCTGTCATCGTTGCGGATTTTAGGCCAATCAGCATATTGTCATGCTTGTCAAAGGTCTTAGAGAAATTAATAGCAAAACAGATCCTCCTTCACTTGTCTTATCATAGTTTACTCTATGAAGGGCAATCTGGTTTTCGAGCTAACCACAGTTGTTCCAGTGCTATGGTCAACATATTAGAAGACATAAGGCAACATTTTGACAAAGGATATGTTACGCTCCTTTGCCTGCTTGACTTCTCTAAAGCCTTTGACAAGGTCAACCATGAGATTCTTTGTTGGAAATTAAAGAATATGTTTCGTTTTGGCAACACTGCAGTAAGGCTCTTAAATAGTTTTTTAACTTCAAAGGGTTATTATTTCTAAATCCTCCTCAGCACTACTACCAGTGAAGCAGGGTGTACCACAAGGATCAGTTCTTGGTCCAATTCTGTTTTGCATGTTCGTAGATGACTTGCCATCTGTCTGTCAACACTCTTCGATACATCTTTATGCTGACGACGTTCAACTCTACTTAGCAGGATCAATTGCGGATCTAATTGAGCTTACTAACAAGATAAATGAGGATCTTTCTAGCATTCAGATATGGTCTGAAGCTAATGGTTTACTTCTAAATCCGACTTAATCCCAAGTAATCCCTATATCTAACAAATTACCACCTCTTTGCAGCTTGCCCGAAATACTTCTATCTAGTAGTAAACTTAAAATTGTAAAAACTGTAACAAACCTAGGGTTTGTAATCAATCACAACTTGTCGGGATATGAACATACTAATTATGTAATAAGACGAATTTATGGATGTCTTCGAAAACTGTGGATAACTGCAAGTTTTACTCCCACTGATACTAGACGAAAATTAGTGATAAGCCGAATTTTGCCTTTAATAACATATGCTGAAACTGTTTACTGTAGTATTGATTCCCTATCGCAGCGTAAATTACAAGTGGCATTTAATGATGCAGTACGATATGTTTACGGTCTACGTAGGTATGACCATGTTTCACATTATGCAAATAGCTTGCTCGGGACCTCTCTTAAACACTACATCGACGCTTGTATTTGCTTACATAATATTATAATCAATAAGACTCCTAGTTATTTATATGACAAACTTAATTTTTCGCGTTCGCCCAGAACCGTTTGCCTTATTCCATCCTATTATCGATATTTGAATTCATCCCGCCTATTTTTTATCTACGCAATTAAATTATGGAACTCATTGCCGGTAAATATAAGAGCAATCTCGAATTCAAATCGCTTTAAGAATGCTGCCCTTCTCTATTTCTCCCTTCTACTATAAACTATCATCTTTGTCTTTCCGTATCTTTCTCTCTACTCACTTTATTTTACTTAATAATGTAATTTAGTTTTTAAGTTGCTTCTTTTCTTATTGTAATCATTTAGTTCCTGTATAAATTGATTCTAAGTACTATAAAAGATAAAAATCTTAATGTACCATGTATTTATATATTTTAATAATAATAATTGAATTGAATTGAATTGAATTGAATCTTTTGGGCTAGGAGTCCAAGATCCTCTTCGCTGAAGCATTATTGTCCATTCACTCGATGTGGTCAAGCCAATGTGGTCGACGGTTTTAGTTTTTCGAAGTGCATCCACGCCTTGGTTCAACTCATAGATTTTATTTTTATCACGCTGTTTAAAAATGCGCTGAATAATGCGCATGTAAGATGATTTTGTGTGTAAAATGACACATTGCTTACTGTATGCCAAATCATGCTGCAAGTTGTCTTTTGTTCTATATTATTATTCTTCTTCTTCCTTCCTTTATGACGGTGAGGCTATGATCAGGATTAATGGGATCATAACCCTCCCACTTAACTGCATCCATACTGGTCCGCCTGTGGGGTTCAGCGGTTCGACATCAGAAAATAACGGCAGACCTTCCGATTTTGAATCACTTCGTCACTGAGGCCAATCAAATGCTGGTGTTGTCGAATGGTGTGATCCAGGAGTTTTTAGGACAGCCTCTCTTTCGCCTCTCTTTATTTTTGTATGAGAACGTTGATTGATATTGCCCTTTGCCCTTTCGGTTCGTAGGATCCCTCCCTTGAGCATGATAGTACCAACTGAGCCGGTCGCGCTCCATTTTCTCGGAAATTAATTCTTTGATGTGAAGGCTTCCTCGGATCTTGGAACTTGCTTTTCGAATGACTGAGTTTTCCCACCACTTCATCCACCCTACGCTAACGCGATGCTTAATGTCGTCATCACACCTTGCTTCGCTATTGACCATACATATTAGATACTTGAACTTTTCGTGTTTAGGAATCACTCTGCCATTCATATAAATGTCTGGAATAGGTCCGAGTGGATGATAGAACGGGCAGCACATTTATTCTGTTTTTTTCGGACTAATACGATACTCATTCCTCTCCAAAACTTCCACCCAAACATAAAGTGCCCATTGCAGGGGCGTTTGATACTCGCTTATGATGGCTTTATCGTCAGCAAAGAATAACTGATGCACTTTGGGGTTCTTCAGTTTTCCTTCAAGCAGATAATCAAGGACTGTAATAAATATCATGCGACTTAAGACGGTTCTCTGGTGTACACCGACTTTGATTGCGAAAATAAATCTAACATAAAAAACAAATTAACAATAAGTTGTTAAGAAAAATTAAATCTCTCTTTTTATTTAAACTTTACTCACGATGTTTTCCCATCACGATCCTTATAGTTTTGATTGAATTACCTGCGACAAACCTGCACTGGTATTCAGATAGCCTTATTATTTTCCGCATTCAGCTATCTATTACCCGCTCAAAGATATTCATGGTGTGTGACATCAGCTTGATTGAACGTTAATTGTCACAGTCTCGCGTATCGCCTTTTCCTTTATACAAAGGAAGAAGAGAAGTTTCCCTCCATTAGTTAGCCATTGGATCGCCTCTCATCAGTTTGGAGATGAGAATCATGAGCCATTTGGACCCGATGTCTCCCATCTTTTTCCAGAACCCAGAGGGTATCTCGTGTGGCCCAACTGCTTTTCGCTTGTTGGAGTGTTTAACCTGCTTGCTAACTTCTTCTTCAGTAATGTGGTGTACTTGCTAGGAACTGCTCTCGGAAAATTTATCCGAAGAAATCGTACATTTCGAAGTCCTTTACAATACTGTTGCCACCTGTATAGTATTTTTTCGCCATCGGCAAGAAGCAATCCTTGAACATTGTTGATGAACTTTGGCAAACGGATTTCCTTGGCATTTCTCCTTCTCTGAGCGGCTAATTTGAAAACGGTTGTGCCCCTGTCCAAGCTGGTTTGTCGGAGTTAATAGAAAGCCTGGATCCTATTAGCAGCCGAAGAAGAAATTTCTTCTAACTCCCGACACATGTCCAAAACACACTTTGCTTGAATTTCTCTTCGCGAGCCTCTTGCAAAATCTGTTTACCAATTCGAGGCGAGCTTTTTCATCTCCATTATAAGTCGAGCACTTTGACCAAGCCTTGAATGCCGCTTTCTTGCCACTTATCACTTCTTTAGCTTCATCTGTTTCTTCGCCGTATTGATAGTATCCTTTGAACCGTTGTAGGGAATTCCACATATCCTGAGCTCTGCACTCTGCACCCTCAACTTCTTTGATGATGTGATGGAGATAATTTTGCATATTTGCAATAAATGCTTCGCCTTTCTCTTTGTCCAAATTGTATCATGTGATTTTCGCAGACACTTTTGTTTGCTTGTTCGTTCCCGCCGCCATACAAATTTCTGTCAGGAGAAGGCATTGTTGCTGGGCGATTGCATCTCCTAGTATCACTCTGCAATCTTTAAAACGAGGCTTCATGATACGTACTACCAAATGGTAATCAATGTGGGTTTTATTTCCGGCGCTGCTGTAAGTGGCAGGTGCCGACTTTGTTTGACGAACGTGGTGTATAGAACGATAAGACCGTATGACTTGCACATGCTTATAGTCTTCGTATGACTTCCCTACATGTCCGTTGAAATCTCCGCCAACAAACAAAATATCTTCTTTTGGCAGGTTCTTGATGAGGTTCTAAAAATCTAGCCAGAATGTATTCTCTCTGCTCGCATCCAACTTGGGGTGCATATGCACTGACTATATTCCACACCTCAACATGCATCACCAGTTTGAGAGACATTTAACGATCACTTGACTTTGAAATGGGCAAGACCCTGCCAAGTAGCTCTGCTTCAAGGATGATGTTCCGTCCCGTAAAAGAAAATCTTGAAAGCTTTTCTCCTAATGTCCAAGAAACGCGTCCGATTTCCGGTGTTTCGCCATTTCGTTTCTTGTACGCATAAAATGTTAACTCGCCTTCTTACCAACGTTACAACTTGCGACCATCAGGTTTCACCTAAGCTTAAGCATTACTTTGCTATCCCCCGGAAACCGAATAGCTCTGACGCAAGAGTTTCTGCCGTCCCAAGATTAGTACCATGATAAGTAGTGCCAGGAGGGTGAGTGCGTTTTCCTTTAGCGTACTCTTTAGTTTAAACTAGTTCGATGTTACTGCCTCCGTATAATAAAATGAAGTGGAATCTTTTGTTTTTGGCACTAGAATGTCTTAATTTACAAGGCATAAACCTCGCTTAATAAACATACACAGTTTATAAATCACAGTTTCCGAGCAGTTCCGTAAATGCTTGTATAATTTAACTACACAATAATTTGTTTTCGCGTTCAATAATCACAACAGGTTTTTCCTTTCAAGAAATTACCTTAAGCATACCTATAAGATCAATTTTAAATGGTTAAAAGTCCAATTTTAAGCAACCGGACGGACAATCAACAAGTAAATCTACTTGGTTTCTTTTACTTACCTAATTTAACAAGGGCTTTTGATTTACATGAATCCTGACTTATTCCGTTAAAAGTTAATTAAAATTACGAACATGACGTTGTTGAAACGCTTACCTTGATCTTAAGCAGATTAATTGTTTTCATAATGATTTTAATAATTTACTTGATTAAGCTATGGTTGATTGAGAGCATGTCAGCAACTCCAAAGTTCCGCTTTATTGCAACAAATTTTTATATGTTGGACTTTCTATACGATTACAATTTTGTGAATTTATTAAACCGTCTACATCCAAGTTAAACTACTCTAAAGTCAATTTAAACAGCATATCTAAATATCTAAATTTCATTGAATGGTTAAATGTTTTTAGTAGCCATATTATAAATCAGTCCTTTAACCTTTTTACAGAAATCGTTTAAGTGGCAATCGATATGTTTACGCCGAAAATAAAATCCAATTCTGGCACTTAACCTATTTGGTTCAATAAAAAGATTATAAATCTCAACAATAGAAATAATAAATAAGATTTCCAAGCAGTTTCAGAAAAGCAATAATGACCCTGAGCTTTATAACCAGTATCGTCGGCTCCATGGACAATCAATGTTTTAAATAAGTTCCTGTATAGACGGAATGTTCTATCAGTCGAGACAAATTTAAGGAATGATGCAATGTTTTTGAAATTATGTCAATAATAAAAAGCAAACACTTGGTAGTCCAAAAGGTATGAGTCATGATGACGTTACTTCTTCAGGCCTTTTAAAAATTTGCAATTTTGTTTGCTAGGCATTTCCAATCTGTCTACACTTTCTTCGGACCTCATTTTGTTAGCGATCCTGCACTGCCGAATAATACATTAAATCTGTGCAGATTTGAATTTGCTTCTTCTGAAGTGGAATTAACACTATCCTTATTAAAGTCTTATAATAGCCCTGGTGTTGATGGAATTCCGGCAGTCATTCTTTGTAATTGTTCTTATTCGTTTGTTTTACCTCCCTGTTTATTATTTAATCAATCCTTTGAAAGTGGTGACTTTCTTTAGGTCTGGACAAATTCTTTTGTCGCACCTATATATAAATCTAGTTACAGACACAATATATAAAATTATCGCCAGATCTGTACTATACCCAAGCTCTTCGACATATTTATTTATGTTAAACTTGCACCTATCCTAAAGAATTACATCTCACCTCTTCAGCACGGGTTTGTGTGCTGGTACGAGTATATCAACTTCAACTAATCATAATGATGATGTGCGCGCACTGAAGGGATTTTTTATGTAGTAGCTACACAGCGTGGGCGTTAAGGAATTATAAGATAGGGAGAGATCCCGATGCACATTGGTTTTGAATGTTTATATAATAACGAGTCACTTAAATTTTCTTACCAAGCTAGATATTTGGGAATAATCCTAGACAGCATACTCTGTTGAAAACTGAATGTAAAATACCACATAAGAAAGGCGACGATGGACATATACTCCTGCAAGAAAACCATAGACTCCAGATTGGGTCTGAATGCTATGATAGCCTATTGGATGAACTTGGCTGTTGTCAGACCAATCCTTACTTATGGTCTCGTAACTTGGTGGGCTGCGGTATTAAAGAAATGCCACTTGAGCGCCTTAGAACGAGTCGAAAGGGTTGCTTGCATCTGCATTAGAGGAAGCTTAATGTCCCCTCTTGACGGCACCCTTAGGAACTATGATTAACCTCCTCTACGTTGATATCTTCGGGAGCTGGCAGCTTCTAAGGCAACCCTCAGACTGAGAGAATCGCATATGTGGCAAAGCTCAAACACTGGTCACGCGAACATCTTAACTGCCCATACGATTCCCTATAGTACGGATAATTTAGTCCCGATAATCGACTTCTATCATTTTCTTTCCAAAATTTTGGTTTTGAAATTAGTTTTTTTAAAAACTATTTATGGTAATCACTTGATTTAAAAACTAGATGATAGAACCAACTTTTATCTTTAAAAAAATGTGCAATACTTAATTGTAAGTATTACCGTTATTTTTAAATATTTTTTTTTACATTTTTAGAAAATTGCCCCTCCCGCCCAAATGGGGCGAGATAGACCCCACCTGCTGTAAATAACTATTCTACAAAAATCTGTCGTTAAACTTTGTCGCCTGAGTTGTCATAATCTCCCGCATCATTTGTCTAGCCTCTCCCAAAAAAAAGGAATCTTCTTCTCCCTCCTCCTATCGACCATCAGCTTATGAAATATCTTCAACACTGAAATCTTCTTATTGACCGGCAGTATGTTTTTCGCAGTAACATGTCTACTGGTGATTTGATAACATACAGCATAGCGCACCAATTGTGCTACAATAAGAAATTCAAATAACTTCTTTTTGTAATCAATGTATTTCTTTTTTTTGTATAGAAAATTCAATTTTATTTTATATAACTAATTGTTTGTGAAGATGATAGACCGTAAATGACCTCCATGCTCATCCACGCATATGCGACACCTGATCAGAAAATTATTGCGGCCTGAACGGTGTGCAGTGTGGTCAGGTGACCTTGGGGGCTAGCGGACAGCGGAGTTTCTGGAAATTAAATTGTTTTTGAATTTTCGTTGGAGCTCCGCCATAACCGGTCTGGCTATGTGTCCAGTTGCTCCATCTTGCTGAAACCAAATGCTGTTGAAGCGGATACTTCTTCGAGTTCTGGGTAAAAAAAACTTCTTCAACATCTTTAAATAACGGTCCCTATTGACAATTACTGTTACAACGTTTTCTTCAAAAAAAAGTATGGCCCCACAATGCACCTTGATGAAACTGCGCACAACACAGTGACTCGTTCTGGGTGCGGTACCGTCCCTTGGAGTATTTCTGGAGTAGATTCACTCCATGCAATTTTGCTTATTTTCATTGGCGTTTAGATCAAAATGGGCCTCATCAGACATAAACAAGCATTTTTATTTTAGTTCGTCTCCGGTTGTGTTAGATTAATGAAAGATAAGATATTCAATTTTTTGTGACTTTCGTGAGTCACGAAACTCAAGCCGCCCGATGATGGAGAAAAATCTCCGAAACGCGTCGCGACAACAAAAATTAAACAAATAAAAAGTTGTGAAAATCAAAAAAAGAACAAAATAATAAAGCATATTTCAACAAAAAATTGAATATCTTTTCTTTTATAAACAAGCAATTTATCAAGCTGTTGTCTTTTTCGGTCATTTCAATCATTTTTTGCCAAAATTCCAGCTGAATTGGCAAATCCAGAGGGTTTAAATTGCTTGCAATTTGGACTTTGTACGGAAGCAAGTTTAAGTCATCATGAAGTATACGTTGTAATGACCGTCTGCTAACCCCAATTTGCGCCGATAAGTTTCTAGTCGAAACGCTTGGATTTGCCTAAATTAACGATACTACAGCCGCGATGAACCTGAACATAAGGATCTCGATGGTACGGCCTTCGTGCGCTGCTTCCAGATTTGGCAAACATGTTTACCAGCCTCATAATGGTCCATCTACTCGGGGAAGTGCCGCCAAACTCCCGGGTGAATTCCCATGGTACCGCTGCACCATCCAAATCATCTTTTTAATATCCCAAGCATGCATTTTAATAAGTCTAAATAGTAACATGAAAAAAATAAGTCGATTACTCATACAGAAAAAAAGTTATTACATTTTGTTTTTGTACCACGTGAAAGTAAGAACATTCCGCTGTATATTTCCAAGGAATTTTACAGAGTTTGGCATCAAGCTCTCTTGTCAACATTGCGTGCATTTGGAATCGATGCTGCCTTTCTTCAATGGATTAGAAATTACCTTTCATTTCATTTCACGTTGTTTTCGACGGTTTTAAGTCTGCAACTCACTAAATAAATGCTGGTGTTCCCCAAGGCTCTGCCAAATGTCTAGGCTTCCTTAAGCGGTGGAAAAAAATTGTTCACCGCTTCTGATCTGGCTTCAATTTATAAGGCATTTATTCGCCATAAACTTGAGCCCAAAGCTCATACCTTTTTGGAATCCGAAACAGAACCCGAAATCGCGCGATAAAACTTATAGGCGATTTTGATATGGCGAAATCGATTGACTGCCTTAGTCATCGTCGCAATGTTTCCTGCTTATCCTATTTTACCAATATTTCCACCACAAGTGCTCCAACGAAATAGCCAGCTGCATTCCATCCATTCAACATTTCAACCGCAATACCCGCCATGCCATGCAGGCACATCAGTTCACCCTCAAGCCTTTTTTCGCACGTAAGGTGAAATACAAAGAATTTTTCCTCAGCCGTGCAGCACGAATGTGAAATGCTCTTCCCGGCTCTGTTTGCCCCACCGATTATAATCTGCAAACATTTGAAACCAACGTGCATCGGTTCCTCCCTCGGTTAAGGATAGAATCCTCGTACTCGTACAACGTTTCTTTCCGGATGAACCAAAATAAATTGTTTGCTATAAATTCATTAAACAATAAAATAGGTATGTATGTAATGAGAAAACTGTGCCATCTGGATTGGCCAGCCACGATCCTAAGTGACTGCAGTCAGTAGCTGCAATCTTTGAATTAGAGTTGTTTCTGTTTTTTTTTTCCTCAAATGCTACAAATCAAAATACTTGAGATACATATTTTATGGATAAAACTCGTCAGAAAATGCTTTCTCCTCAATACCAAACTTTCGTTTATTCGAACTCCAAAAACGTCGCTGGGTTTGCAAAGGCTTAACGGAGAGGAGAATATTTAATGAATGCTAAACTATTCCCATTGTGATGTGATAAAAAATCCATCACCTATGTACATTTGAATCATCAAAAAACTTATTTATTTTAGGTGATTTCAATTTAAATATTTTGGAAATTACTGATACGGTTTCTAGCTATTTGGCATTATTGGCATCACATGGCTTAGCTTGTTTCATTAATGAACCAACTAGGGCTGTATCGGGCAAATGCTTAGACCACATCTATGGACGTTCTTGTAATTTGTCTCTGAGGAATTGTAAAAAATGTGTAATAGATTTAATGTTAACTGATTCCATGACAGGCCTTTTAATTGACATAATTACATAAAAGCGCTCGTGTTAATCCAACATATTCAAAAAAGTTAAAGAAAATCAACTTTTATGACCTCAATAATAATATATTATATGAGTTTTGGGATGATGTATATGCATGTAGTGATGCTTCAACTTCCTTTACAATGTTTATGGAATCTCTAATGAAATACATTTCTATTAGTTCCTCTTCTTTGTCTCCGAAAAGTGTGGTTAAACGACTTAAGCCGTGGATCTCTAAGTACTTATTAAACAAAGTTAGATGTAAAAACAAACGCAGAATCCAATGTAATAAGTACCCCAGTAATATGAGCTTAAAAAGAAAATATAAGATGTTATGCGCTGATCTTAAAAAGGAGATTCCAATCTGCCGCGATAATTTTTACCGTTCGCAATTTAACTCTGCGAATGGAAATTTAAAAAAAGAATGGCGGATTGTAAATAGTATCCTTAATAAGTCCGCCTCCACCAAGATACCAACTGTTATTAGAGTCAATGACTGCGATGTATCTGATAAACTTACTATTGCTAACGAATTTTACATCTATTTCACTAATATAGCTAAAAGCTTACAGCCTTCTCCCATGAAATTAATATGTTCAGTATGTTCTTCCAACCTTAGTTTTACCGAACAGATTGAAGTAAACAGTTTTGTGTACCAGCCCATAACTCCTCTCGAGGTTCTAAAAGTGATTGGTACTCCTAACAAATCAAATTCGTGTGATGCTTATAGTTTATCTAATATCATTGTTAAAAATATTGCGTATTCATCTCTGAATGTTCTAGTAGATACTCGTATTTTCAACCGATGTGTTTTTTCTGGTGTCTTCCCCGAAGTACTCAAATGTGCAGATGTTGCATCTCTGCTGAAAAAGGGTTCCGCTGCTGACATTTCTAATTATCGGCCTATTTCACTTTTTCCAGTCTTCAGTAAAATTTTTGAGAAACTGATGAAAAATAGAATAGTGAGTTATCTAAATTGTAATTCGTTTTTTAGTCCAGTTCAATTTGGATTTCAAAAAGGAAAATCAACTGAAGATGCACTTCTACAGTTCTGTTCTCAAATAATGTCTAACCTTGATGGTAAAAAATATACAGCTGGCTTGTTTATTGACATTACCAAAGCCTTCGATATGGTTGACCATAACATCTTGTTGAGGAAATTAGAAAAAGCGAGCTTTCGTTGTTTCATGCTCGACTGGTTTAGGTCTTATCTTGGCAACAGGTCGCAAAGAGTGAAGCTTGATGACATAAGGAGCGAAACTAGGTTCTTTAACTTGGGCGTACCCCAAGGCTCAGTTTTAGGACCTATTTTCTTCTTAATTTACATCAACTCATTATTTTCACTTAATTTTAAAGGTACACATACTGCGTTTGCGGACGATGTTGGTTTTTCCTATGGTTGCAATTGTCCTTTAGATTTAATTTCGGACATAAACTGAAATCTCAACCTATTGAGAAAATGGTTCGTTGAACATAATTTAGTAATAAGCTCCAAAACTAAAATTATGTTTTACAGTTTATCTGCGACTTCAAAGATGGAAGCCAATGTTTATTTTCATGCACCTGAATGCCGAAGATATAAACTGTATAATTGCAATTGTGTATCTAGTTGTTCTTCTTCGTCCTTTTGTAGCAGCATAGATTGTTGTGAAAAGTGTTTTTTAATCGAACAAGTGGATGTTTTTAAATATCTAGGGCTTACTATTGATTCCAGGATGAGTTTATTGAATCATGTGGAAACCTTAAGGCAGTATTTTAGATATACGCTTAGGCATTTCTTCTACTTGCGAAATATGTGTTCAAAAATACTACTAACAACTATATACTATGGAATTTTTCATTCTAAGTTATAATATGGTATTGCGTGTTGGGGAGGTTTATATTTTAATAAAATACAACCTTTACTAATTTTGCAAAAATATGTCTTAAGAATAATATGTCGTAAACCAGCTAGATATCCTAGTTATCCCTTGTTTTGTGACCTGAGAATTCTTCCTGTTCGTCATTTATATTGTTTCAAAGTGTTGAAGTCCTTCTTTATGAAGTCTGGTAATCGTAATTCTCGTCTAATTTCAACTCATAATTTACGTGGAAACTTTTCTAATTTGTTATCTGTACCCATATTTCGTACCACTGCCTATCGTAACTTTTATACTGTTTCATCTTATCGCTTGTTTAACAAACTCCCACTGTCGATCAGGACTATATCAATATCCGGTTTGTTTTTTAAAAATGTAAAACGCTGGCGCTTTAATTTTCATTATGGTAATTTAGAATCTTTAATTACTGATATTCTGGTTTAATTTTTGTTTCTGTCTCTATCGTCATTATTACACCTCTATTCTTATAATTATCATGTCTATAATGCCTAACTTAAGTAACTGTAACTTGCTTTAATTTTGTAACTTCTTTATATTTAATTTTGTATTTGAAAACTGTTTCTGTAGGGTCACCCCACCCACATCATTGTATCTTATACTGTTAAGCCTTTTGAAGTGGCATTCATCACTATTTTCTGATTAATTAATTTGTAAAATACAGAATGTCTCATTTTTCTAATCTACCATCTTTGTTCCTTGTTAGTTTTAAAATTGTATGTACATATTTATAATAGATTTCAAGAAATAAATTATTTTAAACTAAACTAAAAAAAAAAAATTCTCTAAGCTCAAACAAATTGTGGTTCGGCTTTCAATATACTGTAATATATGCAAATCTGTGATGCTGATAACAAATTGCGATACGTTTTACAGATAAATGTCACAAGAAAAGCATGTCGACGTTTACATCATTTACGTAATGTAATCATAGCCGCTACTCTAGGTTAATGTTTAACATTGGTTTTTTTCTTATACGCTCTGCTCGTGCATGATTTGCAGCGGTACAAACTCATGTTCCTTTATATTTTTAAGAGGAGCAATAATAACAATAGTTTCAATTAACCACCAATCTAAGTTATGAAATGTAGCAAACCAAAAATCATAGCCATTGCTGTCATTGCTGTAAGAGAAAATGCTTCCGCTCTTATACAATAAAAAAACATAAATTTTGACACAAGTTTCAAGTCCATACTAACCTCATTAAAATGATAGCAATGCTTTGTCCGTTTTGCTCTTTGTTCAAATGTGTTTGAAAATTAACTTCAATTTAATAAATTTTGTGTGCACAAATGTTCGTATCTTTTACACGCAACCGTATAATTAGTTCCGATTCAATTTTCTTTCCGTTTCTAAATGGGGACAAGTTAACTCCCTTTCTACCATACACACGAAGTAAAAGGAAGATAAACATTAAGTGCCCCATCTAATAACAATTCAATGTCAAAAGAGAGAAAGATACACAATTATTCTGGTTGCTTTGACATAATTAAAACTTTTAATAGTTTTACATAAATTTTTTTTGATTTTGTAGCAATTTGAAAACTCATTGTGAAATCACAAACACAAACGATGAAAATCGATTGGATTGCGCGTAATTGATATGAAAAATTCAATTAATCGAACAATGTGGGGAAAAATAAATGTTTGCATTAAGTTAATATTAATTTTTTGAGCATTAAACTTTTACTACACTCGTGTTTATTATAAATTGATGGAAAATTTATTATTATTATTTTTTGGCATTACCATATTTGATTTACTTTCTGTTTATCAGATTGCTACGTCAGGTAAAGCCTGATTTTCGTTGTCAATGACTGACAGATTATTTTGGCAATAGTCGTCAAGTGACAACGGAACGATTTAATATGGCAGGGTTTTCCGGTTTCACCTTAACAAATAAGAAAACAAACAATGCTCTCTTGTGTGTGGTGTACCTATGTTTATTTATGTCAACAAATTGTTGGTTGAGCTTTACTGATTTTTAATAGGACTCCCATTTCCTGTTGTCATTTCGAGGAATTGAATTTATTTGCCACAAATTTGTATGATTTTAACAGATACGCGGTTGTGATGTGTGAAACTTGAAGGGGATTATGCTTGTTAAAATTTTTAACGAGTTCAATATATGAATTGAATCAAAAATGAATTTGTTTGCCATGATTCCTGGGACGTATGAAATCGATCCCCTTTTAAAAATATTGGGTTTCCCTTTGAATTTGGAATGCTCCAAAGTTGGATATACATAATTTGTTTTATTTAAGTAGGACGATGCTTTTTTAGATTCCTTGAATTATTATGATTGGAAAGAATTTTTTTTACCATAAATAGTCAAGAGCAGGTTCATTAAAAATGTTCTCGCCTACCTCTTATATCGGTTTTAAAAATGGGGGCATTGAGCGTGTTCTATTTAGGGCGATTTGATTTTTTTTAGGAGATACATTTAATCACTAAGCTGTCAATCAAATATCTTGTGGTTCCTTTTGTAACCCCAAAATGAAGTTAATTCATTGTCTTCAATTCTTTGAGAACTACATAGGTAGGTATAATGTCAAAAACAAGAAGGGTTGCCTATGGATGAAATGTGAAATACTGTTTTTTTTTAATTTCGAGGCGAAACATAGCTGCGATAAATAGAGCATTCAGAGAAAAGCTTTTCACCGACTACTCGTAAATCGATTTTAAAACTAAGAAGCCTTAGTTCGGAACATGGCAATGCCAGAATAGAATATCTTGTAAATAAAATAATAATTGAGAAAGCAATAGAAATTACTACGCCCTCTAAGAATTTGAAATATACAAAGCCAACAAAACAGAAGAGGACAGATTATCAAACGACAAATTATTATTTAAAACAAACGCACTATACGACACCGCACTCAAGTACGACACACAATAACGCTAAAAGAATAAAACCATACATAAGACAGAGCAGGATAGCAAAAAGTAACAAACAACAATAGACACCAGCATACATAAAAATAAACTGTCAAACAGAAGCGAGACAACATGACATAAATAAAAAAATAACAAAAGAATAAATAATGAAAGTTTCGTTTCGAAACGCGTAGCGTATAAATCAGAAATAAGTTGTGATAAAATTATAATAAACACATAATAATAAAGAAACAAATTTCTCAAATTATTATTTCTCTTAAGAAATTACTATAGTGTACAGTGTACACTTTCAAGATCCAGAGATTAAGTTCGAATGCGTTCGATTGGTTTGCATTTATTCGTTTGAAATTGATCGTTTTCCCTATATTCTCGTGAATCAAATGACTTGCGATCGACAACAACACACGAGTATGGATATCCAACATGATCAAACTCGTAATCCTAGCTGAACCCCTGCCCTATACTCGTTTCTAAACGGATTTACGACCTCACATCCAGGCAGTGATTTCTTCGAATACTCGCAAACAAGCATACTGTTTGAAAGCATTTACCAATACTCAGGATCAGATAAAGCGTTTGGGAATCGGTCTTCTTCATCCTCTTAAACCGAGGGCTGAGGCTGGGACTGTGAGTCCCAGATATTTTTAATAGTGCTACATAATGCTATACTACATTGCCTCGGCCACGTCTAGTCCACGTCTTGGTACCGCTGTTGCTTCCTTTCTTCGAACCCTTGCCCTATACTCGTTTCTAAACTGATTTATGATCTCACCAGTCGGTAGTGATTTCTTCAAATACTCGCAAACAAGCTTACGCATTTGTAAATACTCAGGATCAGACCAAGCGTTTGGGGATCGGTGTTCTTCATCCCTTCAAACTGTGGGCTGAGGCTGAGGCTGGGAGTCCCAGATCCTTTTAATAGTGCTACATAATGCTACTACATTGACTCGGTCACGTGTATTCCACGTCTTGGTACCGCTTCTGCTTCCTTTCTCAAAGAAAACGTCTGTGCGAACAATCGCCCATAATCAACAAATAAATAATCGCCGAAGCCTGAAAGTATATTGAAATTGCATTAAACTGTCGTGAGGCTGCCATTTTGTTTCGAGGTCACGATCGCTTATACAAGGCGGCGCAAAAGTTGTCACCCGATGTTCTTTGGCTGTAACTTCTTTATGAATGAAAAACTTTGGTTCTGCTTTTGGATTATGTTTATTGATGTCTTAAATTTTGTTCTTTTAATTCGGAAAAATAATATCGGTTAAGAGGCCGCTGTCAGAATTGATGACCATTCGAGTCCGGTATATGGCATTTTCAATTACTCTTGCCAGAACTTCCGTCGATATGTCAACGCATTCTTGACGGATATTCTCTTTGAGGGCATCGAGAGTCTGAGGCTTATTGACATAGACTCGTGAGTCGTGACTTCAAAAAAACCCCACAAAAAAAAAGCCTGGAACGGTTAAATCAGGCGATCTTGCCAGTGCAAATCGCCAAAATAAGGGATTAGGCGACCTGGGAATCCAGTCATCAGAATTTCAGTTGTGGCTCGTGGAGTATGCGCTATTGATCCACCCTATTGGACCCACATGTTCTCCAGTCCCAATCCATCCAATTGAGGAAGGAGAAAGTCGTTGATCACGGCTCTGTCGCGCTCGCAGTCGACAGAAGTCGTTTGGCCCGCGGCATTTTTGAAAAAAATAAGGCAGTAACTTTGAGTTATGCGCGGATTTTCGGTGCCCCATAAGCGATAATTTTACATCAGCTTATTCACATATCCACAGATGGATATGGGCCTCGTCGCTCATGATGATATTGGATGAAAAGTTGTCTCGCTCGTGGTCAAGATTCAGGATGGCTTGAGCTTGGTGGTCAACAGCTAATAGCTGATGCAATGTCTGCACTTTGTAAGGGAACATCTTCCAGTTTTTCACCAAAATTCTCTGTATAGACTGCCGATTAATGCCCAATTGCGTGGCATGTCATTTGGTCGATACTCCGGGGACTTCTGCGACATCTTCAGCTACAGCTGCGATGTTCTCAGCAGGAAGGCTGCTCCGGCGCCGGCCAGACGCGCAAGAAAATCACAGACGAATTATTCCGCGAAAAAATCGAAACAATTATTCCGAGTTTTTTTAGGAGTATAGTAATTCATGTCTTGTTTACGTGTAGTTTGTATCTGTTTACTTTGCAAATGTCAAAGTAGAATTGACATTTGCAAACATTTGCAAAAATCAAAGCATCTTCCGATAGGGTGATGCGCTCCTAGTACATTCAAAACCGTGAATGTTTGCATCTTTTAGATTAAAAGAATATTCCAAATTACATGGTGCTTCAATGAAATGAAATAACAAAGTAGACCACCATTGTAACATGACTTCCTGCCGATGTTAGGTAATATTTAACAACACGATGAAAATAGCATATAGATATTCCTCAAACAAAAATATTTGTATGGTGTCCACATGGCAATGGTGCAGTAGTAGTGTATCGCTTACGGAATGGAAGGTCGTGCGTTCGAATCCCGGCCAAGTTCATTACTAATCTCCCTAAGTAACTTAGACACCACCCGTGGAGAAAAACCCTACAACTGCACCCAAACACTTCTTTCCTATCTCTCTATTCTTTCTAATAGCAAGTAGCACCGAAAAGCAGGCAATGAAATACGATATTGCCAGGTGCTGCTTGCTGTTAAAACACGCTTACACTGTGTTCTTAGCATTATAAGGGTACTGTAACAACAGAAAAAATCTCTTTAGCGTAAGCAAATTATAAAAAAAAAGGATCGGAAGGCACATTTTTCGGTTACAAAAGATGCCTTAGTTTTCGCGCCATGACATCCACCTTACGCACACGCGATGATTAATGCGTCATAACAGTTTGCTTCGCTATTGATCACAGACCTCAGATATTGGAACGTTTACACACTTGGGAATCTTTCTTTCACTCACTTAAATGTCTGAAATAGGTCGGAGTGGCTTCTCCAAACATTTGCCTGTGCGAAGATGAATAAACTTACATTCTTAAACTGATGCCGGATGACCAATTTGAGAAGCTTCAGTGGAGAAAAACTTTAGAGTTACTTGGTCGTAGCGTGTTTTGAACCTTAACCTGAGGCCCTTCGATTAATAGTCCAACACACTACACTGAACCAATGTGCCAGCAATTTCTTTTTTAAGATATAAAAGATTTTAGATTTGTGAAAGACTGATTATTTTATTTGGCTTGATCTAACGACCTAACGTGATGCTCTTTTTTGCTCAAGATTGACGTCCATATGAGAAACTTAAGAGTAAGGTAACTAGACCGCGAGCAGAATAATTTTAATCCTTCATAAATGAAAAATCCCCCCTAGATGATTGAATCATAATATTCTTAGTACCTACATACATTTCGACAGTATCCACCAGTATTTCATTTCATTTTCATTTATTTTAGCATAATAACGTTACACAGTAAGATCCTAAATCTTTTTAAATTGCGTAAGTTCCAAAGGTACATTTTACTATTTGTTACGTTACTACTATTTATTTACAACAATAACAACAGTTAAAATTTAGAAATATTGTTCATAATTCATCATCAAAAAAAAAAAGAAAAGATGTAAAAAACTGAATTTAGAGAAAAAAAAAATTAAGTAAAAACAAAGAAAAATAAAGAGAAAAAGAGAAAAAAAAATTCAAAGAAAAAAGAAAATAACAAATCATCATCATCAAAGTGTTTCTAAGTATTGCTTAAGCTTCGTTTTGAACTGGGTTGTACAGCTTACCATTCTGATAGATCGGGGAAGGGAGTTCCACAGCCGAATCGCATGGGTGAAAAATTGGCGTTCCGATACTAAATAAGTGTAGCGCATAGGTAAGAGGTCACAGCTCCTGACAGATCGCGGGAATCTTAACTTATTATAGATGTAGGAAGGTTGACGCGTTTGCATTATACCATGTAGTAATGTTAATGTTCTTAGCTTGAAGAGGTTTTCAATGGTAAGTCCGTATATTGATTTTGAGAAATTGGATATGTGGTCGAACCTCCTAATCCCATAGATATAGCGCGCGATGCTATTATAAGCAACCTTAAGCTTACGTTTATGCTCGTAATCACAATTTGCAAAAAGCTCACACCCATATAATAAAATCGGAACTAGTAAGGTTTTTGCAAGAATCATTCTCGTTTTAATGGGGGTGATTTTTTGTGTAGCCCAAAGCATACGAAGGCTACCATATAATCTACCAACGGTTAACCTTATGTGGACATTCCAAGTTAACGTTTTATTAAATACTAAGCCAAGGTTTTTTGCAGAATCTACATACTCTATGGGTGTATTGTTGAGACATATTTTGGGGAAATACGATGTATCTACTGGCTTCCTGGATATTACTAGGCATTTCGTCTTTAATGGGTTAAGACAAAGGCCATTTGATCGAGCCCAGCACACAATCCTATGTAGATCCTCATTCACTTCACAAGTCCCATTTTCGACAAGTCCTAATGGAAAACTTTTTCACCAGTACCATTGCAACATTTCGCTTACGTTTGCCTAAAAGTCCTTCAGATACTGCGATCAGTGAGTGTTGTTCCCAAGCCACTAGTTAGGTTAGGTTAGGTTAGGTTTACGTGGCTGTCGGCAGAACCAATTTAGGTCCATTGTGATACCACGTATAATTATCTACCTCAACTCTGTAGATGGGACTGGCCAACGACACGCGGTTGTTCTCCAACGGTCCCTCATCTACGTACTAACCGCGACCAACGTCGTTTAATTACGGTTAAGAACATAAACAAATCATTACACGGTACACTTTTCTTTTTGATATATTGCGAAACATAACAACATACTGCATACTTGTAACGGAAATCTATCTCTGCTACTTACTGACAGTATTGTTCTTATTCGTATGCGGATGCACAACACATTATTTGTTCTCGCTACGCTTCAAAGTAGAAAACAACAAACTGTGTTTGTGTACTTGTAGTTCCGTAGTGTTGGCTCAGTGGTTGATGCGTTGAAATACTGACCGAGGCGAGTTTCGAATACCACACCTAACTGTCTATTCACAACCCCACATCTTCCAAAAGAGTGAAAAACTGTCATAAGAAGCTACTCAAATATGTGTTCAAAATCGGCGTAAAACTATGGCTCCCTTTCATTTGTGCTAATAATGTATACTTCGCATTAATGAAGGCCTGGAGAAACTATGGTTTTAGCTTTTTACAGGGTGTACAGAGGCATACAACTTTTTTTTAAAATATAACACACCAAATTTAATGGAATGACCAAATTTTGGCTTTATTAGCTCACAAATTTCATGGCATTTATTGTACTAATTTCTGGTATATGGCCTCCGCGACTGCGCCTTATGAAAGCCATCCTGTGGCTTCCATTTTGCACCACTTTTTTGAGTATACCAGGTCTTATTTCGCCAATAGTGTCGAATGTTGGCTTCTAAATGATCAATCGTTACTGTTTTATCAGCTTAGACCAGAGATTTGACGTACCCCTACAAAAAGTAGTCCAAGGTGTCAAATCACATGAACGAGGTGTCCAACTCACAGGTAAAAACGACAATTCTGCTTGTTTACAAACCCCTGAAGCCAGAAATGACCCCATCGCTGAAGATGATTTGACGATAAAATCAGGTTCAACTTCCAGTTGATTCTCAGCCAATTCACAGAACACACGATGCAATTAATGATCCGCTGGCTTTAATTCTTGCACCAGCTGGATCTTATATGGATGTAGGCCAAGAGCTTTCCTCAACATTTTCCAAGTTGCGGGTGGCATGGCAACGGTGCAGTCGTAGTGTATTCGCTTACTAATATTGGAAGGTCGTGCGTTCAAATCCCGGCCAAGTTCATTACTTTTAGTCGAATATATGAAAACTAGATCTTGCTAATCAATTTAGACACCACCCGTGGAGAAAAACCTTACAACTGCAACCAAACACTTCTTTCCTATCTCTCTTTTCTTTCTAATAGTTAGTAGCACCGAAAAGCATGCAATGAAATACGATATTGACAGGTGCTTGCTTGCTGTTAAACACAAATGCTTGTGCTGTCTTCTTAGCACTGTAAGGATACTGTAACATTTACAGAAAAACACCTTTAGCGTAAGCAAATTATAAAAAAAAACATAGGGACGGGCTACAGTCCGCTTGGGCGAACTGTTGGATACCCTATTTTTATTCCTATCCCTCATAAGTGGGCGTGACAAAAGTCTAATTATGGTTGAATTGTTAAGAACGCTCTACATATTTTGTTATATAACATTTAAAGGATTTTATCAAAAAAAACGCTCCCTAGCTCAAACTTGGGTGTTTCAATAAAATTGTTTTATTTAATTGTGGGCGTATCAGTAGGCGGACTTAAAAATTAACACATGAGCATAAAGGGCCCCTAGAGAGTATATATTATAAATTTCAGCTCCCTAGCTCAAACTTTGAATTTTCAAAAAAAAAAATTTAATTCTGGGCGTGTCATTGGGCGGATTTTGAAAATAATTACACATGAGATTAAAGGGCCCCTAGAGAGTATATATTATAAATTTCAGCTCCCTAGCTCAAACTTTGGATTTTCAATAAAATTGTTTTATTTATTTGTGGGCGTGTCAGTGGGCGGATTTTGAAAATTTGTTATCCCGAGCAGTTTTAGGAGTCAGAGATCATATATAAAAAATTTCAGCTTTCTAGCTCAAAATTCGATTTTTTCCAAAATTTTGTTTTTTTGAGTTTATGGGCGGATTTCAAAAATTCGTAAACTTGATTATTTCGGGACCTTAGAGAGTATATGGTTAAAATTTCAGCTCTCTAGGTCCACTTTAAAGGCCTAATTTTTGCCGACAGACGGACGGACGGATGGACATGGCTAGATCGACATTACTATCGATGCTGATCATAAATATAGTAACTTTTAGGGGTCTACGGGCAATATTAAGGTATGTTACAAACTATGCGTCAAAATTAATATACCCTTAGAATAGGGTATACAAAAAAATGTGGACGGGCAGAGACCGAGCGTCGGATCGATAAATTCGGGTCCTCTCTCACACTCACGTCTACAGCGACGATGTCTTCTTCTGTACGCACAGTACGTGCTCGATCTGGATAAATATTATCACAAAAAGTAAATGTGGTAATGAATCGATCCATAGTATTGCCTATTAGCTGCTCAGATATTATGCGCACCGTAAACTTGGCGCAGTGCTCTATAAAATTGGTGATAGACGGACTTAATCAACATTTTTTGTGAAGAACACAACCTTCATTTTGACCAACTTTGTCGATAAAACTATCTTTCTGTAAGTGTAGGCCAGTGGCCGAATTTAAAAAAAAGAAAAACAATTCTGAAATCATAAGAAATCTTTCAGAAAGTAACATCCACATCCGTTCACCCGTTTCGGCGTTATTGAGTTATGAACATTGAATAACTCACATTGATTATATTAGTACCTAGCACAACGTTTTTGCAAAATGAAATTTTTCAATCAGGCCAAAAAATAACGACAGAGTCGATCAACTAAAACGTCACTCGTAATAAGCGTGGTTGATTGTCTAGCCAAGTTTCCATTTTATTTTGTGGCTCTTTTTCTACTTTTGTGGAATAATTTTCAATATTTAAGCGGATTTTTTTTAAAAAGTTTTTGGTTTTTCCGAATTTGACTACACAAAAGATTAATTTGGATTTTTTCACCAACAATTCTCGCATAGTATCCGGGATCCACTTATAGAAGTATCACTGTACCTAAAATAATAAATTAAGTCAACGACCAATCTGATGATGTGATTTTCCCAATTGAATCGTTGTTTGCAATTAATAGCAAAACTTTTCGTGTTTCTATATAAATTTTAATATAATTTAATGAACACATTAAGCTCTTTTCATGGGCACCACAAACGGTTGACCTACGCACCTAAATAAATGCTCAGTCACTGTTACAGCAACATTTCATTTGAAGACCAATCTCCGCAAAGACCGCCATTCAAATAAAGTCAAATACCTGGCCGCATAATTAAATAGTCTGCAATGCCCGCAATTTCAAATTGATGGACGTACGAATAGTAATCGCGTCATCCTGTTAACGTGATAAGGAAATTCCTTGTAAAATTAATTTTGTCCACCAAATTTGTTTTTTTTTTAATGACAGCACTCTGTGTCTAACGGAACATTTAATAACAAAATATTTCAATGAAATGAGTCACTACTCGGTACTGAGTGCGAACTAACTAACCAACCATTCTTTATAATGTTATCGCTTTCATTTCCAACTTTGGTTTTTTGTTCGCTTTTTTCTTTACCTTGTCCTCTGGTAATTCTATTAACGTAATTTTATGATTTCTTATTTTTTTATAGGTGTCCTAATATTGGTACTGCTGTACACAGCAATGGGTTCGATCATTTTCGTAACACTCGAGGGTGAAGTCGATGATAGCAACTCATTGGAAACTGCTGTGGCCGCATCCAAACCATATCCCAGGACGGAACTGGCGAATGCCGAAATAAGATCAAGGTGAGTTTTCTGGGTAATAGTAGCACCTAGGAGCTAGTAGCCGTAGCCGGTCGTGCTTGTTGTGTATGCCATTAATTTTGATTTCCTTGGATCCGTCGTCGAAAACAATTTCTGGTCTCTCTATATATGTTTCTATACACGTAAAGCTTGAGTCCTTTGTCAATTCGCTTTCAGTTCAGAATTCCTTGACCAATCACGGTGTTTACTGTTGATTTAAATTTTATTTTCTGCTGCTGTTACTGCTGTGTTTGCAGTGAATGCGTCCGATGTAGAGAGGTTTGTATAGAGTAAGGTGTTCCTGAATTGACGAAGCTTTTGCCTGTCTTTTGAAATGTACGTGCTTCTGTATATGTATAAAACGACAACTGCCAGCATAGAGATAGATAAATACACGCACCTTGCTGTGCACAAAGGATTGCTAGGTAAACGTTTTCGTTTTTTAATGAATTCTTGTCAACTTATTTTTCTCTAACTGAAAAAGATGTATGTAGGTGTACAATATACTTTTTGCCATCATCCGTTTGGTTCTCAAAATGTCAAGAATTTAGATCATTCGTTTCATTTTTTTGTTCGCTTCCATTAAACCTCCTCGTCATCGTTGCGCAGAGATAATTTCAAAATAAAAGCAACAACAAATTGCAAACTCAAACAAAATGGTATTTGTGTATTTTGTTTTTATTTGCCTTGATTCAAATAATACAGCGGTAAAGTGATAAAAGTTAGCTTTCAACGAAAAGATTTGTTCCACCTTTATTGGGTCCTTTTTTCTCTCTTATCTTTGTTGCAGGACGGTCGATCGACTGTGGTCAATTACTGAAGATTTGAACATTTTATACAAGGAGAATTGGACGCGATTGGCTGCTCAAGAAGTGCAACATTTTCAGGTGAGTTAACTTGGGAATTACCTCTCTTATTATAAAAAAAAAAGTGGGTAGCACGGTAGGTTAAAATAGCCAATTCAGCAACGTTGTATGGAAATTGGTTGCTCAAGGATGAAAAATCCGAGTCTGCTGTTTCATTCGTTTACAGTTTGAAAAGCTAATGTTGTTATTTTCTTTTAACGATGCATTTGTAGAGGGTTGTGTTTATATTGCTTGGTTGTTTTGATTGTTCTCCGGGGAGGCTTTGATGGGAGTAAATCAATATTTATTGCAAAACCACACTTGGTTCTGTCAGCATTTTATGTGCCTTTGATGTAAAAAAAAGTCGTCGAAGCGTGTATCATTTGCTAATGTGTGGGTATGTCTGTGGCAATTATGTAACCAGTGTGCGCTGTCTTGGAGGCAGTAATGGGACTGGTGAATCATATAGCAAATAATCAATAGCATGAGGAACTTAAAAGAAATATTTTGTAGCACTAAAATGACAATGGTTTGTGTGTCAAGCACGATGCAGGGTTGGCCGGGTAGTTTACCTAACATTTTCTACATGATTAACTACGCGTAGCTTATACGTTTGTTACATGGTCTCATTTGTTACGTCTGCTTCATGTAGTAGCAGACGTAGCTATTTATTAAAAACTAAAAACAAACTAACTTTGTAGACGGCGGGAAAAGCACCAATTCTTTCATTTTCGAGTTTTACGGGAATAAATCCTCCCTCTACCCAGTAATAATGCAGTTTTCTGCCACCAGACATATTATTTTTAGATAAAACACAAGTATGTATCTCCTACAAAACACACGATTAAATGACAGAATCACAAAAAGACAGAATAAAAGCTGTTCTGGCAGTTGAATTCGAAAGTGTTTGACAGCTGACTGACAGTAAAGTGACGTTTAAAACACAGTGTACTACGTTGACTACGTTAACTACGAGGGCGGGTCAATAAGTCCGTGACTTTTTGAATTTCTGACCTCTTTATTGAAACGGCAACACTGCTCCTGTCAACAGGCATCTGTCAGTTGACTCCTGTCAAAATTTAAACTTGCTGCGTCAGTTAGTTTGTGTTTGACAGCTATTTTTATCAGACTACTCACTAATTTGAGGAGAAAATGGAAAAAAGTGAATTTCGTGTGCTTATTAAGCATTATTTCTTGCGAAAAAAACCATTACCGAGACCAAGGCTAAGCTTGAAAAATACTATGGGGACTCTGCACCATCGATTTCAATGGTAAAAAAGTGGTTTACTGAATTTCGTTGTGGCCGTACAAGCACTGAAGATGCCGAACGTCCTGGACGCCCAGTTGAGGTCTCTACACCCGAAACAATCGAAAAAATTCACGATATGGTGTTGGCCGACCGAAGATTGAAAGTGCGAGAGATTGTGGAAGCCGTAGGGATCTCGCATGGCTCAGTGGTTTCAATTTTGAATGATCACTTGGGCATGAGAAAGCTTTCCGCAAGATGGGTGCCGCGTTTGCTCACAGTCGACCACAAACGCAATCATGTAACAACTTCACAGGAAGGTTTGGCGTTGTTTAATCGCAATATGGAGGAGTTTTTGCGCCGTTTTGTAACCGTGGACGAAACATGGATCCATCACAACACACCAGAGATCAAACAACAGTCAAAACAGTGGGTTTCTAAGGGTGAATCGGCGCCAAAGAAGGCCAAGGTGGGTTTGTCAGCCAATAAAGTTATGGCGACTGTTTTTTGGGATGCACGCGGGATAATCCACATTGACTACCTTCAAAAGGGAAGAACAATCAATGGGGAATATTATGCCAACTTATTGGACCGATTCAATGACGATTTGAAAAAAAACCGACCTCATTTCGCCAAGAAAAAAGTTCTTTTCCACCAAGACAATGCAAGGGTGCACACATGTGCAGTTGCCATGGCAAAAAACCATGAAATGGGCTATGAATTGCTCCCTCATCCACCCTATTCTCCAGATTTGGCTCCAAGCGACTACTTCTTGTTCCCAAACCTGAAGAAATGGCTTGGTGGAAAAAGATTTGACTCCAATGATGAAGTCATCTCGCAAATAAAGGCCTATTTTGAGGACCTCGACAAATCATTTTTTTTGGAAGGGATAACAAAATTGGAGAAGCGTTGGACAAAGTTTATAGAGCTCAAGGGAGACTACGTTGAAAAATAAAATTTTTTTTTTATCAAAAAATCTGTGTTTTATTCAAACGGACTTATTGACCCGCCCTCGTACATTTGTTACGCATCCTACGTAGCAGACGTAACATATGTAGTTTTGCTTGTGTTTGTGACATTCTGCCAACCCTGAGCACGAGGCGTGACTTTCTCAAAATTAAAAGCTTATCGTATTAATGTATTGGTCTATGTTATTTCCCAGCCTCTGATAATTTGTTCGTATGGCTGAGTCCGAGATTATTCCACATTTAGCATATTTTCGGAGGAACTTGGTTTAGGCAGAGTTATTTCCAACTGTTTTGGGACAGGTCAATTAAAAAATTGTTAAGAGGGGAACACCACAAAATGGGGGCATAACTCAGCACGGGATTTTCATAGGTAGGTACACACTTGCGGGACAGCTTTAAGTTTTAAGATGTATTGCTAGGCTCAACTGAATTGTAAAACTGCCTAGAGATATGTAGTTTCTTCCCTTAGTATCTTACGACAATCGCTATTTACTGGAAGACCTTCCTGGGATATTCTTAGCCCGTCGCTGCACGGTGAGTGGGTTCATCAGAATATTCGTTGCTACGTCGAGTATCGAGAAGATTCATTTTCCTTTGCTTTTATCGTAGGGTTGCCAGATTTTCTCAGACGGGATTTTAACATTTCGCCAGGGATAAAATACAAACACATTCATAATATTAATCCTTGGGCTACACCGGCGTTCATGCTCTTCACTGATGACTTCTCATTCTGTACCTGAACAGAGAAATTCTATTAGTTAGGAAATTATAAATTAGTCTCACCCTACTGATTGAAAACCATATTCTATTAGTTTGAAGATCAATCCTTTAATCTAGATGCTGTCAAAGGCCTTCTCGATGTCCAGCAAGCAGGATTCAGTTGTCTTCTTTTTGTTGAGTCCCATCGTGATGTCGCTATGAAGCTTTAGGAAGGGATCTATCATAGAGTGTCTAGTTCTGATTCCAAATTGATACGTCGCGTTTATGCCTCTCTCCGCACACAGGTGATTGATCAATGACTCCAGAATTTCGTTCACAGAATATAAGACAGCTATTGGTCTTTATCCATTACCATTTGTTCTGTCTGTCTTCTTTGGCAGTGGAACAACTTTTACTACTTTCCACAATTTGGAAAAATAGCTGTTATTAATGCAGTTGTTGTAAATGATAGTAAGCACAAGGATATTGGGTGGCGACGGTGTAGAGGTTAGTGTGTTGGCTTGTGACCCGTGCGGTGCAGGTTCAATCCCCATGGGGAACAACAACACACGCCACCCGAGTCTGAGAGCTCTGGGATTTGAATTTCCTTTTAAAAAAAAAAAAAACAAAAAAAAAAAAAAAAAAAAAAAAAACAGAAGGATAGCCATGCTTGGTAACTTTTTAATTAAAAAGTTCGAAATTTGGTCAGTTCCGGATGACTTCTTTGAATTGCCATTATGGATAATGCTACGAACCTCCTCTGTGTTGGTGAAGACTTCGTCACTTATAAGTTCATCTGCTGGATTCTCCGTGTTGAAAGTCGTGATGACATCAGTTGACGTGGTAGCATCGTGAACTTTTGCTTCCAGTGCTTCTAGGATTCGGTGGTCGATCTTTTTCAATTGCTGTGGTGGCTGTTCCCTGTGCGCGTCCAATGGTTTCAGGCATTGACTTCGATTTTCCAACCAGTGACTTAATTTTCTTGAAGGCGTCGGGGCCTGGTTTTATGTCTTCCAGCCTCTGCCTGAATTCATTCTCCCTGAAGTTCTTCACAGCTTGATGAAACATGACGTTGGTGCATTCGAGTTGGGAATACACACTTCTGTACTTGTTGTTGTGGGTGTTCCAAGTTCTGTGGAGAATCCTCTGAATCCTTATCCGCAGCCGTTGTCTGTGCGCATATATCAACTGGATGTGCTGAGGTAGGTGGCCATATCTATCTTTGCTGGTTGGAGTTGTCGTTGACTATGGCTTCAAACTGGATGATGACTCCGTCGATCTCGTTTTTGCAGAGGTTTTCGCCCATTGGTGGCAGCTTCATTCGTTGTCCGACTGCTATTGATTCCAGTTGATCCGGTAGAATCTGATGTGCAGCTCTGGTGCAGGATTTTCCACCATAATTCTTTGGTTCAGGCGAATCCAAAGTTCCACAGCCATTTGATCAGAATCGCTCACAGTCAGTATCATTTCATTGATTGAACTTATATGAGAATTAGGTGCATACTAATAGATCTACAGCAAGCAAAATCCCTATCGGTGGATATTATATTTGGAATCCAAGATTTTATAAGAAACACCTGGACGTGGCACTTATACATGGGCCCTTTATTAAGAAGGACTCGATAAAGAGCATGTATTCTTTACATAAATATTTTAAGATGAATTCAATTCAAAAGATCCTGCAAATGCCTTTCGTATGTTCAATTTAATCGTTCTTCTGTCCTCTTGAAGCTTCCCTTAGATCTCTGCAACCATTCCTTGAGCTAATATTTTTTTCATAAAATAAACAAGCTTTAAGTACTCTTTGTACGTCGATTACCTACATATAAAACAGAGCTGTCCGGATAATGAACCCTATTTTTCAGTGTCCGTGCAGAGGTTTTCTTATTCATTTGCCCTGTCCGAATACTGAAAATCGGCGATAACTCAAGTCAATAGGTGTGTGAAATGCTTTGATTTAGTCCGTCATAACACATTAGCGAGTTTAAATGAGAATTTGACATTTTCTAACTTCTTAGCAGCCGGACAATCTGTATGGAAAGTTTTTAACTTTTATATTACAACTACTTAATGCCCGGCATGCGTTGCAATGCCTCTTAAAATTGTTCTGTAATTTATTTGAAGTAAGTACACCTATACAAAGTAGGCACATTAACATGTACAAAATAAATAAAAAAACATATTGTTGTTAGGCGAACTGCTGCACCGAACTTTCAACATATTAGAACATTATTTATTGATTTTCTTTTTTATTTTCATCTTTGCAAACAGCAAGAGCAGAACTTTTACATTTGTCTTTGAAGTCTTCTTCGTACTCGCGTGCCTCCTATTGTTTGTTGATGGTACATTAGGTGTGTTTTTTTTATTCAAGCATATATTCGCTTATTCACATTTGCATGTTAAATACAACAACAACTTAGCCTATATACGCTTACTTTAGCGGGGATAAATATCGCTGCTAAGTCCTTAAGTGGATATAGATCAGTGCTTTCAAACACTGTTTTCTACGCATTCCGATAACTTTTGTTATCAAATTTCAAAACTTTGACATTTCTCACCTACCCCCAAATTTTACTTTCGTGTGATATTTAATTTTTAACTAGCAAATATTGAACCACTGCCATATTCAAACCACTTGTCCTATAGGGGTCACTTTTGTTATACTTTAAGTTTGAAATGTTCCTGCCCTACACGGGGGTATTTAATTTAATTTTTAATCGAGTAGTGTTTTGGAATTTTCAGCCTCAATATACTCTAGTTTGACTGAAAAAACAGCCGAAAAGTCTAATGATAGCCAGCAAACAGCTGCCAAGTCACAGGCGATCTTTTTTCTCTTTGTATCTTATCCTTTAAGTAAAAAAACGAACCTATAGAACGTTGATGGCAGTAAATCAGAAACTTTCGCGCAAATGCCAACAAATAAATGTACAAAGTTTCAACGCAATCGGGAAGGATGGGGCGACAAAGAAGGCGAACAATTATCAGACACGACTTGCGCGCCATCAATTGTCCGTTGATAGCCTCATGTCAGAAACTTTCACGCAAGTGCTGACAATTTCACTGCGCTTACTGATTTCAATTGTTTACTTATTTTTTTGAGTGTTTTTTTTTTTATTAATTTGTCGTTAACGGAACTGCCGCACTAGACTACCAACATATCAGACTTTTGTTACACCTCTTGCCGAACTGCATGCGTTGATCTTTTTGATCCTCTTTTACTCCCGAGTCACCTATGTTGATGGTAATCTGCACGCTTATGGTACTATGCCAGAAAACTTCACTTCAGTGCCAACAACAACTGTACTCAATCGGATGAACGTACTTCTTACCCACATCGCAGAGAAGACGAACGCACAAACATTGATTTTTAAAATATCAAATCATTTTCGATAAAAATAAATTAATAAATAGTGAATACATTCCTTTCATAGATGGTCGCAAACATTTTTTTGGACAGAACAAGTTCTCTAAGACCTCAGACGTCCGTTAGTTAGAAGTCTTACAACAGCAGACCGATAATATTCTTAAAACTTTGCTTTGTTTGCGCAATACAAAAAATATTGTTATTTGATAGCTGTTTGAGACTATTCCAGCGAAAAGCGCTTTAACAAAGGATAAAGTGTTTGGATACCAGCATTTTCCGGATAAAAGTGCATTTACCCTATGTTATTAGTCATCTTGGTGAAGAATATTCTACAGATTTTGATAATTTTGAAGATTTACTTTCTCTAAAATCGTGCAAATTCTTTTGACGAGCTACATGATGGGGAGTATGATGGCCGATACAATGTAGGGCTAATATAATTATATATAATTATGTATAATTATAGTTCGAACCAAATCACGGTCGGTTCCGCAGAGAGAGGATTTAAGAGAACAAAGATGGTGCATAAGAGATTTCATGATTGAAGGTTATCTCCTCAATTTTACAATGACTGAACTCAACTTTGTTTTTCTTTTAAATTAAAATGCTATTGCATGTATGAGTTTTATTTGTATACGCTATTCTAAGGGTATATTAATTTTGACGTATAGTTTGTAATATACCTTAATATTGCCCGTAGACCCCTAAAAGTTACTATATTTATGATCAGCATCGATAGTAATGTCGATCTAGCCATGTCCGCCCGTCCGTCCGTCCGTCCGTCCGTCCGTCTGTCGGCAAAAATTAGGCCTTTAAACCGGGCCTAGAGAGCTGAAATTTTAACCATATACTCTCTAGGGTCCCGAAATAATCAGTTTACGAATTTTTGAAATCCGCCCACAGACACGCCCACAAACTCAAAAAATGTTCTAAAAAATCGAATTTTGAGTTAGAAAGCTGAATTTTTTTATATATGATCTATGACTCCTAAAACTGCTCGGAAGATACAATTTTCAAAATCCGTCCACTACACGCCCAGAATTAAATAAAACAATTTTATTGAAAAACCAAAATTTGAGCTAGGGAGCTGAAATTTATAATATATACTTTCTAGGGGGCCTATATGCTCATGTGTAAATATTTTTAAAATCCGCCTACTGACACGCCCACAATTTAAAAATAAACTTTTTTTGAAAATCCAAAGTTTGAGCTAGGGAGCTGAAATTTATAATATATACTCTCTAGGGGGCCTTTATGCTCATGTGTAAATATTTTCAAAATCCGCCTACTGACACTCCCACAATTTAAAAAAAACCTTTTTTTGAAAATCCAAAGTTTGAGCTAGGGAACTGAAATTTATAATATATACTCTCTAGGGGCCCTTTATGCTCATATGTTAATTTTTTTTAAATCCGCTTACTGACACGCCCACAATAAAATAAAATAATTTTATTGAAAAACCAAAGTTTGAGCTAGGGAGCGTTTTTTTACAAAAGCTTCGTGTTTTTTTTGATAAAATCCTTTAAATGTCATAAACAAAATATGTAGAGCGTTCTTAATAATTCAACCATACTTGGACTTTTGTCACGCCCACTTATGAGGGATAGGAATAAGAATAGGGTATCCAACAGTTCGCCCAAGCGGACTGTAGCCCGTCCCTATGTTTTTATTTGGGGTTGACGAATTTTGGCGGACTTATAATACAAAAATTAATCTTACAAAATACAATAGGGTTAAATATATAAAGCTACGTCTGACTCGACGTGATTAATAAAGAGTTGAGGGCATTAAATAAGAAAGTTTAAAGTTAGAGCAATTAGAGCGTTGCATTTAAATAATTCCCGATTTTAGATTAAATCCAGGTTATTTCCGACCGAATTAAGCAAATAGATGCCATACCATAGTTTGTTCTATGTGCCGGAGTTAAAAACAAATGTCTAACTCTTAGTACTCTGCTTGGTGCATAGAATGGTAGACTAAAAATAAGTTCGCTACAATTAATTCTGTTAGAGATACTATCTTTCAGGAACACCAAAGACTGCATCTTTTTTCTAACTACGAGAGTATAAAGGTAACAATAAGCAGCTACTTTTATAAGATGGAAACTCAAAGTCCCTATTAAATCTTTTTAGAGTAAGGCGAGTGAAGCGTTTTTGAACCCGTTCTACTCGAGAAGAGTGGACACCATAAAAGGAATCCCAAATTAAACAGCTGTACTCTAATCTGGATCTGATTAAAGAGCAGTAAAGAGTTCTTAGTTCGAATGGATCACAAAAGTCTTTACAATTTCTTCTAATGATAGCTAGAAGGGAAAAAGATTTAGAGACAATATAGTCGATATGCAAATTGAAGGTTAACTTACTATCAAAAATAACCCCAAGACTTCAGATACTCTACTAAAAGCAACGATAAGTTAAATAGCACGGTTTGGCGGAGCATTTTCTCTACCGTATTTTGAACGAAGCTTTCTTTCCACTTCTGCAAAACTTTCACCATATTTAAAATAAGTTTTAACCCTCTACGAAGCCGAATATGGCTTTTCACTCTTTTTCCTTTTTTACTCCTTATTCTCACAAAAAAATCTTTATACAACACAACTCTATTCAATGCATTTCTAAGAACACATAGCGGTAATTTTCGCGCGAGTGCGACAAAAATAAGGAACATATTCCTGCTATAAAGCGTGAACAATTTTCTGATTTAAAAAAATTATAACTTTGGTGTAAGGTGAGCTAAGTGGTCATAAAAAAATATTTGTGATTGTATATTTATTTCTCTTTGCCACAAATAAAATTTTATTAAAAAAAAATATTATCTTGCTCGTTTGAGAGGTAAAACTGCAGAAGCCATATTTGGCTTCGTATGCAGCAAGGGGTTGTAAATCTACACATTTTGTTCACTTGACTTTTGTTGCGGTGAATGTTTTTTCGTTTTTTATCGTTTAGTTTTTAGATGGAAATACAGTATGTTACTTTTTTGCTTAGAAAAATGGAATGTCATCGTTTTTATGGAGGATCATCATTCGTTAATCCCATTTCTGGAGACAAATCGCTAAGCGATGATGAATTGGCTGGAGATTCAGATGTAGAGTTGGAGACAGAATTGCATATCAATGATTGAAGTGTCAACGTTACGGTTGAGGAAACGGAATTGAATTTAGATGATGAGCCTTTTGCAGAGTTGAAATCAAAATCCGTGATAAGCAAGACAAAAAAATAGAACAAGTAACATGGAGAAAGGGATATCTTCCTGATTACGATGAAGAGCTTTTCAAATTTGCAGAATCGGCCGAGCTTCAAGAATATTTAAAAAAAATAGAGACACCATCGGCCTTTATTAAATTTTTTTTTACTGATGATTTGTTGGCCTTCATTATAGAGGGATCTAATAAAAAAGCCCTCCAAGATGATATATATAAGCCAGTTAATATCACAAAGAACGAAATGGAAAAATTCATCGGGATGGTGACATTCATGTCTTGTTGTCAACTTCCATCGTAAAGACATTACTGGAATAAGACGGTATGACAACAAATGATATATGAAACAATGACGTGCAATAGGTAGGAAACTATCAAAATGTCAATGCATTTCAATGATAATCAAAACTTCAAACCATTGGGGACAGAAGAACATGACAAACCCTTCAAAGTAAGACCACTTTTGGAGAAAATAAGGGAACGTTTGCTGTTGATTCCAAAAGAAGAGTTCCTCGCCGTAGACGAACAAATGATTCCGACGAAATGCCGCCATGAACTGAAGCAATTTAACCCAGCTAAGCCACATAAATGGGGCTATAAAAGTCAAGTCCTAAGTGGAATTTCGGGATTTAGTTACGATTTTGATTTATTTGCCGGACACCAAAGAAATAAGTATCCTGACGGTGCGCCAGTGTGGGGGTCAGTGGTAACGTTGTCACAAGGCTTACGTCAATAGTTCATAAAAATGTTAATCACAAGATTTTCTTCGACAACTGGTATAATAGTCCAAATTTGCAGGTTTATTTGTTGAAAAGTGGGCTTTTGTCACTAGGAACTATAAGACTCAACCGAGTGCTAAACTCCATTCGACAACGTCGGTTATTTCCAACAAAAAAAAAACCGCCAAATTTGTCAAAACGACTGTACTTTTCGTTCATTTACTTTTTGCAAAAAATGTAAAGCTTATTTGTGTTACAATGAAAAGAGAAATTGCTTTTCTAAATTTTATTGCACATAAACACACAACTTTTAACCATTATTTTACTTTTTTATGATACAATGAATTGTTATCTTTTGTTTCATTTATTTATTTATTAAATGAATTGTTCTGTTTTGTTTATAAGTAATTTTTTCTTTATATTTAGCTGCTTTTTTACATATTTTATTTACCTAAACTGAAATCAAAAATGTTTTAAAACCGTTAATGCATACGAAGCCATATTTGGCCTGTATTCTTATTATTTAAACAAATAATTTTTTTTTTGGTTTTTTAATAAAAGATGTCTTATTTTTTTTCTCTTCAAATAAGAATTCATGCAGTAGAGGGTTAATAATAAAAACACGTTGCCCAATAGTGTACCGATCCATTTTAGCTAACGGGAATGTATTTACTTCATACCTGAAAAAACTTCGGTGTAATCTAATAGCTGTAAAAAAAAGTGGCGGTCAATTTAAAATAATTCGCCAAATTTGAACTCCCTTTACCTATATATAAAAAAAAATACTTCGCTTTAAGTACCTGGTGTTGAACCACAAACTATCACATGTAGCTTTATATGCTTAACCCCATTGCATTGTGCAAAAATTAATTTTTTTATTATAAGTGCGCCGAAATTTTTGAACCCTAATAAAAGAAACCTTAAACCCAGAATTTTATGTTTTCGAAGTAAAGTTGACCTCTAAAGATCTTTTTTTTTCATCCACCACGAATGCATACCTCATGAACAAAGTCCGTCCCTGGAATGTTATCTCTATTTTACTGTGATGAAAAAAAAAACAAAACCCATGATCAGTCACATCGAAACTGAGTAGTATATCCTTATAATGAGTAGGGACACTCTCGATGTTTTCTTTATCAGTTCTTATCAGCAAGTATGGCTGTGTCATACAGACACTAGAAGTAGATGGATATATTAAGTACTGTGTAAGATTGTGATAAAAGAGGAAGCCTGTTTTTTTTTCAGAAAAGGGCACAGGGTGCTACGTTAAATAAAGACAAACATTAATTGGTCATACATTTTTATTAAAAATTAAATAAGAACTACATGTGTGTTACTTTGAGATATTTTTGGTTGTTGTTGGCTTTTTTGATAATTCTATAAAAATTTTTGATAATGTGATACACTTGAACACGTACATGCAATTTTATAAGAAATTCTTTGTTTTGATTTTTACAGCTTAATTAATCAAATTCACTTTTTAATATATTTTACATTTTCATTTCAAAATTATTACAAAAGTAAAAAGTGGTAAAACTAGAGCTAAATTGTTGCTACAGGGTCTCTATCGCTTCTAAAAACTCTTGAGTCTCTTCAGACACAGTAAACTACCTGCTAAAATCGCATAACAAGAAGAGCGGCTAACATATCCAAATGCGTCAATGCTTTCCTTGTTGACATTTTATTCAGTTGGTTTGCTTGTCCTGCCAAGCTTCCCAATATGTATATTGTTTAAAAATGGATTCATTACCAGCACAGAGTTTTCGTGTTTAGCTTCCTGCTCGCGCTAAAATTTACCGACCGTAGTCTTCGATTTTTCTATCCACTCCACACCAAAGATAAATGCTCGCAAAATTTTGTATGCAGGATATAGATGAAACAAAAATTCTTGTTGTTGACAGATGGCAGTAAATGCCATTTTATTAAAATAAAAAAATGGATTTACAAAACATTGAAGAAGATTAAGTTAGAAATGCAGCAGCTGAAGTCATGTTTGAATTGAATGTTCTTTTCCTTGCATTTTTTTCTGTTTTTCTGTTTCTCCGAGGTATTTATCGATATATTTTCATCAAAGAATCGCTTATTGTTTCAGGATACTATTTCCAAAATGTCAAAAATTAAGCGCCGATTTAATGTGCTGCATGAGAGTTTTCGTTATGTACTAATGTATAACATATAATTTTGTTATACTCGAGTGACAATTTGTGCGGCTGATCTACATAAATGTTATAATTGAACATGGGAGCATGATACTGCTTTGCTAAACTGCCTCGCTAAATTTTATCTTTGTAGACATTTTTGTATGGGAGCTAAAATTTAGCGCGAGCATTTCGTTCCGTGTACCTCAGCCCTTAGTATTGAGCAGAAAAATACAACAGTAAAGCTTTACTTTTTACGTAACGGGCCCCCGACCCGTGGAAAATCTCTGCCTCCAAGCCATCGCGGATTTCAGAGCGTTTGGTGTTTCTGGCAAGGACTCCCCACCGGACGGGAGCCCGTTAAAAAGAAGAAAAAGAAGAAGAGGAGGAGAAGGTAGTCGTGTTTACCCAATACGAACACTGAATGCCTTTGCCTGCATTTCGCCATCACAAAGATCGTTTTTTGGCCCCCCTTTGGAGGCTTCTTTCCTCAAGACATGCTTGGTGATACAATATTTGGAGAACGATTAAAAAGTTAATTTAATAAAACGCCTCTCCCATGCCAAGTGCCTGCCACTTCAACAAAAATATATTAAATTTTACGAAGTAGTTAAACGAAAACAAAAAGCACTATTCCACAGAAGTGTGTACATAGTCTGTATTATTCTGTATTATGTATGGCTCCCTACAAATTAGTCTAAGAGCCCGCAGTAATTTTTTGGTCTGAGAGGTAACCGAATGATATTTGCATATTGTGTAGCCTGAGTAGAGGGTGTATCGAAAATATTAGTCTGGCAGCAAATAGTGGCAGCCAATGCGTGTGACAGCGCGTGGAATATGCGTTTTTTTCACAATAGTAATAATGAGTGTAACCGAATGAAATTTTCAACATACATAGAACATGCCCTCTTGAGCATGAAAATATCAGTCCAAGACTTTTTGCACGCATCCAAGTCCATGCCAGACGCGACCAAAGTCAGGCATCAAACCCATTTTGTAATATTAGACGTAACCGGATGAAATTTTCAACATACATAGCACTTGCCCTCTTGAGCATGAAAATATCAGTCCAAGACGTTTTGCACGCAGCCAAGTCCGTGCCAGACGCGACTAAAGTCAGACATCAAACCCATTTTTTAATATTTGACGTAACCGGATGAAATTTTCAACATACATAGCGCATGCCCTCTTGAGCATGAAAATATCAGTCCAAGACTTTTTGCACGCATCCAAGTCCATGCCAGACGCGACCAAAGTCAGGCATCAAACCCATTTTGTAATATTAGACGTAACCGGATGAAATTTTCAACATACATAGCACTTGCCCTCTTGAGCATGAAAATATCAGTCCAAGACGTTTTGCACGCAGCCAAGTCCGTGCCAGACGCGACGAAAGTTCAGAATCAAACAAATTCTACTTGTTTAATATAATAATATTAAGAGAATCAAACCCATTTTTTAATATTATTATATTAAACAAGTAGAATTTGTTTGATTCTGAACTTTGGTCGCGTCTGCCACGGACTTGGCTGCGTGCAAAACGTCTTGGACTGATATTTTCATGCTCAAGAGGGCAAGTGCTATGTATGTTGAAAATTTCATTAGGTTACGTCAATTATTATAAAATGAGTTTGATTCTGAATTTGGTCGCGTCTGGCACGGACTTGGCTGCGTGCAAAACGTCTTGGACTGATATTTTCATGCTCAAGAGGGCATGTTATGTATGTTGAAAATTTCATTCGGTTACACTCATTATTACTATTGTGGAAAAAACGCATATTCAACGCGCCGTAACACGCATTGGCTGCCAATATTTGCTGCCAGACTAATATTTTCGATACACCCTCTACTCAGGCTACACAATATGCAAATATCATTCGGTTACCTCTCAGACCAAAAAATTACTGCGGGCTCTTGGTCTAAATTATCCTTATAGTACAAGACTTACCACGCGCATAACAAAACCATTTGGGTTACTTTCTTAGTTACGAAGATCACGCCGTGGTACATGATCTCAAAGTCGAAATAACTGCTTGAAATTCATTGCTTCTAAGAAGACTCCTGTTCTTAATACTTTCCCCGTCTTCAAGCCATCTGCGAAGATACGTACGTATACCTTTGGGAACTCTAGTCCTGTTTGTTACGTATACATACTTTGTAGTTCTTGTCGAAGTCACACCTAAGCTTCACATAATCTGCGGGAGGCATAAGTCTTCTAGTGAACTAAATATCTAGGCTTCTCTTTTAGTCGGAGAGCTTTATTGGTTGCCACTTTCGGTTGTGTGTGTAGTTACGTTGATTTTAGTGAACTCGTTATTTATGTTTATCAATTATTTTTGCGTGGACAGCACTAAAGCTAAGCTTCTCCAAACATTCGTTTGTACGAAGTTATATTATTGTCACGACCGAAACGAATTTTCAGTTTTATGCCGATTCCGAAAGGTAAATTTAAGAAACTGCTCCTGACCATTCCAGTTTTGGATGCTTGGCAGACTTTCGTAAGGGGTGTAACTGTAAAAAAAACTCTTGGGATATTCCTAGCTCAGAAGCCCAATGAACCAACCACTCAGCCACTGTGCCCACCCGTTATATGTACTCAGTCAAACAGCTTCCGGATTTCTAAAAGAAAGTTTCTATCTAAGTTGTTGTCTTTATACATTTCGATAGAAAATAGGACAGGAATGGATAACGATTCCTGTATTAAGAGTGTTGCAAACGTCTTCTATATCCGCAATTACAGACTTTCTTCTTCCTAACTCCTTATTTGTAGATCGTTTGATCTGTCTTAAGTTTTCATGAGAAAGGAGGAAAGACTTATGGGCCTGCAGTCCTTGACTGTGAAGTTACTATGTCTCACCACTTTTTGGGTAATGTTCACCCGCATTTTCTTTCATCTTTCTGAATCGCAGTTTTAGGCAGACCATTAATATTGCCTTAAGCCATGTGTTACCGCCCAGTCCCGCTGAGGTGTACAGTTGGAAATATTTAAGATCCCTGCAATCTCTGACAACAGCTAGTTCTTTGGAAGAGAAGAGAGCTACAAACTGACTTGATTTGTTGAATTGCCATAGCTTGAAAAGTAGGTCTTGAAGAGCAGGGGATAAAGAATGCTGAGGACTTTCTCTACCTACAATAATATTTCAGTTTGCCCAAGATGTACCCACACATATATTATTGAATACAAAAAAAAAACATCTACATTGCCGATGCATTAGTCCCACACTTCATCGCTTAAATAATTCTGACAAGTTCCTTTCAACAAAATATAAAAATATCTTGATGACTTTCATTACATTATCTAACTACTCGCCTGTCAAAATGTCAGCAGTAACTGTTTTTTATTTTGTTTTTTTGTTTTAACTTAATTTTTCCACTTTCACAGGACACTCTACTCCGTGCTGTGCGGCAGTCAAAAGTACAACAACCAGGCATTCAACTAATGCTTCACTCTGGACACAAATGGTCATACGCTTCAGCGTTTCTCTACTCACTCACCCTGATAACAACCATCGGTAAGTATTTAATCCAATCACTTTTCTTGTTCGTCCTGAATTTTTGTTTTGTTTGTTTTATTTGTCATAGGTCTACATTGATTTTGTAACTGAAAGAGGGACACATTTTATCAAATTTCGTTTTTTGTGTGTATGTTTTTTTAATCACATAACAACTTCCTGGAATCTGTCCAATCATTTTCTATCTCTCCCATACCTCCTTCCGAGAGTCTTTCATCATCATCAATCCCATTAACAACAAACGCCCGACTCCCAATGGATGAGGAAGAAGTTTGGCCTTTCTTTCTAGATTGGAATGGTTGCAGACGTAGGCAGAGAGTCTAAGGCATAAATCTGTGTGGAAATATAGAACAAATTCTGCTGACTGACATCCTTTTAAGCACAGACCGATGACGATTTTCTAGTTTGTCGTCTTGTCTTGGATGAGAAGTATCAGTTCATTTGATATCTCTAATGATGATGGCCGTCGTTTAAGTGTCCGGGAACATCTTCTTTCTCACTCAACTTTTTTTAATTGAAATTCAAACGACGGAACACAGAGTGAGCTCTATCAGATGCCGGCCGCCGCTCTTCTCTGCATAAAACTGGAATATATATGTGTTAATAGTCCATTGTATGAATTTGTCAATACATATTTCAAAGCCACAATGTCATTTATAGAGGACAATTTCCATGCTTAATTTCCACACCATTGAACGAGTTTTTCTCGTACCGGAATGTAGATTTTCCTCTCGTCTTTCAACTTTGCTATTTTATTCTGCTTTTTCCAGGAACACTTATAACGACGTACGGGAAATGGTCCAGCAGGAAATCCGGAAATGTATGATACGATAAATCTGGAATGTCTCTCTTGTTCTCCATCTTCCCGCCGGTGTTGTAGTCGTTTCGTGTAAGTTTGTCAGTGAAAGAAGCTAAGCCCACAATTGAATGCGATTATTGTTAGCCATTGCTGCTGCCCTTCAAGAATGAAACTCCAAAGTAGCCAACGGCTACCCCTATCTTTACTGAACAGCAACGACAATGGTGGCACCGCCTGGGGAAAATGTGTGCATAAGTAGGTGCTATGTATGATGATTTAATATAATCTAAATTTATGCTTATTGATTGTGAAGTAAATTTCGTTATTTTGTAAGCCTTATTCATGCACACTTCTATGTAAAGCAAAGTACATACCAACACACGCCAGCAGGATGTACACACCGAGAGAAAGATAATCACACTAATAATATGCCAAATGGTGGCGATTTCGTTGGGTAATTTTCTGGGTGTTTGGCCCCTGTGGAATTGGCTTCGGTCGGCTGGCCAGTAAACAGATTATTCCCAAAAATGTTGAGCCAATAATATTGAAACAACACTGCCGATTTTGTAGTTATGCGTAATTACGTTTAATTAAATTGTGAAGTTTTAGATGTGAAAATATTATTTGCGTTCTGCATGCGAACAGCTTTAATGAAATTTCTGTTGAGTGACGATTAATGGTAGATTTTATCTTAGAAATTCATGATAAAAGGTAATTGCTTTATTCTGATTTTCAGGGCGAATTCGGTCAAATAAAACGAATCCATATGAAAACGACCAAATGTATGGGATTAATAGCATATGTTAGCTGGTATAAGGCCCCCGTTTGTCTATGAAGGCAAAAGCACTTAACACGTCCTGGAAAGTGGTGAAAAAATATTCGCTCTCCAAAAAGAAGATAAACATCTCATTAGGCGAGTGCATAAATGTGACATGCCAGTCACGCAGTACTTGTGTATATATAAATGGCCTTGCTTATGAGAGGAGGTTAGCACTTACTTTTCCTCTTAGGTGGTTGCTGGATACAGAGAACATATTTTTTTTATACAAAGATGTTCGTTTGTATTGTTAAAACATGTAACAAATGAACTGAATGTAAAAATCGCATTCTCATAATTCAATATTTGAGCATGGGTAAAATATTAAACATTTCCGTAGGATTAAGGTCATAACAATTAAAGCAAAACTCTGATTTTGTTTGTTGTTTCACTTTGAATGGCTTAAAAAGATCTATGTTTGTACCTACATTTCCTTGTGCTCCATTGTAGTTTTTAAAATATTTCATGTATACTGCAAAAAAGAAAGTTAAAAGTAACACGCACATTTGGATGTGTACATACATCAATTGTACTCCTAAGTACATCGAATACCTTGTATTTTGAGGACAACGGTTGCAGAGTTGTAAGGAACTGCATTAAAAATTAACAGATAAAGCACGTGATACCAGAGTATTTAATTTTATTACCAGGATTATAGCTCGACTAGTACACTGGAACCCAGAACCCATGGGTATGTAGGAGTCGACTCCACCTTAGGATATATAGGTCCTCGTAAATCTTGTGTTCGTGTTGGTTTTTTTCATCAACAACATGAGTTTCTAGGTAGGTAGGTTTCCTTTGCACATACCTATATTCGTGAGCAGTAAAAAAAATTACTTTCTTTACTAATTACTGAAAAACTGCAACCTTCCATTCTCTGCGATCCAGTTGTCCAGACCAAGCGCTCTGGCATCCGCGATGGCTTGGTCCTTAAAACGGAGGTTCGGTATTCCTTACCTGGGAGCTAAGAGTCGAATGACCCCAATATAAGATACCATTACATACTGATCGTCCAGCACTCGGCGCAATAAAGCAGAATATGGTCCCTCGAGTCAGGAATTTTGAACGCTATTTTTGTCAACCAAAGTAGCAGTGGTTTCCAAAGGTAATTCTCCGTCGGATCTCCACTAAGTTGTCGTTCGTTGAGTTAATGTTTACTTCTAGGTTGACAAAACTCATAGCTGCTTCGAAGTAATCGCAATCAACAGCGACGTTTTGTCCAAGGCGGTGGGCAGATGTTTGCTCGTTTGTAGATGGCATGTACTAGGTCTACTCCTCATTAACTTCAAGACCAACTTATCGCCGTAAGAGCGATACATTGGTAGTCTTCACCACAGAAAGAATTTTAGAGCGCCAGCTTTAGAAAGCGAACTTATAAAAAGCATAATTAGATCTATGAGTGGAGCCAAAGAATAGATTTACCTGCGGCTTACAAGAGTAATCAACTAGCGCACATCTTGAAAAATAATCCGGCATTCCGTCGAACCATTTCAGATTTTTTAATGAATAACCCGTGAATTCGCTTTATATTCTCCCTGTAACAATCGTGGCATCATCATTGTTGTGTGCACATTAGGGTGGTCCTTGTTTTTCGACTTTTGAATTATCGCCGGGCACTTTCCCATTTGATTATATACCTCTAAATATGAAATAAGTTTTTTTTTGTTTTTTTTTTTTTGTTAAGATTTAGAGGTCGCTACCAGCTGTCGAAAATTTTACAAAAAGCCCTCGCCTCGACCCCTCTTCTGTACCGATGCGTCGAGATTCATTTAAGTCATTTACGAGAGCGCACGCGTTTTATTTGTAAAAGTCGTAGTAACGCGTTTCAACGTGTTGCAATGGCGTCTACAAGTAGCGGACTCAGTAAAGCTACTAAAAAAGAAAGTAAGGTTTGGCTTATATCGGTCAATTATTATCTGAATTAAGCCAATCAACATTGCCATCCATCGTTGAAGTTTTGATTTTATTTTTTATGTCCTAGCTATAAAAATAAATGAATCTACCAAATACAGATTTTGAGTTTTTTTATACCCTATTCTAGGGGTATATTAATTTTGACGCATAGTTTGTAACATACCTTAATATTGCCCGTAGACCCCTAAAAGTTACTATATTTATGATCAGCATCGATAGTAATGTCGATCTAGCCATGTCCGTCCGTCCGTCGGCAAAAATTAGGCCTTTAAACTGGACCTAGAGAGCTGAAATTTTAACCATATACTCTCTAGGGTCCCGAAATAATCAAGTTTACGAATTTTTGAAATCCGCCCACAGGCACGCCCACAAACTCAAAAAAACAAAATTTTGGAAAAAATCGAATTTTGAGCTAGAAAGTTGAAATTTTTTATATATGATCTATGACTCCTAAAACTGCTCGGGATAAATTTTTTTCAAAATCCGCCCACTGACACGCCCACAAATAAATAAAACAAATTTTTTTGAAAATCCAAAGTTTGAGCTAGGGAGCTGAAATTTATAATATATACTCTCTAGGGGCCCTTTATGCTCATGTGTTAATTTTTTTTAAATCCGCCTACTGACACGCCCACAATTAAATAAAACAATTTTATTGAAACACCCAAGTTTGAGCTAGGGAGCGTTTTTTTTTTGATAAAATCCTTTAAATGTGATATAACAAAATATGTAAAGATTTCTTAACAATTCAACCATACTTAGACTTTTGTCACGCCCACTTATAAGGGATAGGAATAAGAATAGGGTATCCAACGGTGCGCCCAAGCGGACTGTAGCCCGTCCCTATGTTTATACCCTATTCTAGGGGTATATTAATTTTGACGCATAGTTTGTAACATACCTTAATATTGCCCGTAGACCCCTAAAAGTTACTATATTTATGATCAGCATCGATAGTAATTTCGATCTAGCCATGTCCGTCCGTCCGTCCGTCCGTCGGCAAAAATTAGGCCTTTAAACTGGACCTAGAGAGCTGAAATTTTAACCATATACTCTCTAGGGTCCCGAAATAATCAAGTTTACGAATTTTTGAAATCCGCCCACAGACACGCCCACAAACTCAAAAAAACAAAATTTTAGAAAAAATCGAATTTTGAGATAGGAAGCTGAAATTTTTTATATATGATCTATGACTCCTAAAACTGCTCGGGATATAAAATTTTCAAAATCCGCCCACTGCCACGCCCACAAAAAAATAAAACAATTTTATTGAAAAACCAAAATTTGAGCTAGGGAGCTGAAATTTTTAATATATACTCTCTATGGGCCCTTTAATCTCATGTATAAATATTTTCAAAATCCGCCCACTGACACGCCCACAAATAAATAAAACAATTTTTTTGAAAATCCAAAGTTTGAGCTAGGCAGCTGAAATTTATAATATATACTCTCTATGGGCCCTTTATGCTTATGTGTAAATATTTTCAAAATCCGCCCACTGGCACGCCCACAATTATTATTATTTTTTTTTTTTTTTGAAAATTCAAAGTAAGCTAGGGAGCTGAAATTTATAATACTCGTATATACTCTCTAGGGGCGCTTTATGCTCATGTGTTAATTTTTTAAATCCGCCTACTGACACGCCCACAATTAAATAAAACAATTTTATTGAAACACCCAAGTTTGAGCTAGGGAGCGTTTTTTTTTGATAAAATCCTTTAAATGTTATATAACAAAATATGTAAAGATTTCTTAACAATTCAACCATACTTAGACTTTTGTCACGCCCACTTATGAGGGATAGGAATAAGAATAGGGTATCCAACGGTGCGCCCAAGCGGACTGTAGCCCGTCCCTATGTTTTTTTTTAAAATTCGAACCTTGGTAGCGATGTCAAATATCTCGGTGTGTATCTAGACAAGACATTAACCTTCCGGGGCCATACAAATTTCAAGCCATTATCCTGTATGCTTGTCCGGTGTGGGGAACGTGTGCGAAATCACACATCAAAAAACTTCAAATTGCACAAAACAAAACATTAAAAACGATGGCAAACCTTCCCTGGCTTTTCTCAACCCAACTTCTACATAAAGAAACACGGGTACTACAATTGTCAAAGAAGATTAAATTTCTCAACCAAAGATTCAGCTTAAGATGTAGCAATTCTAGTAACATGTTGATAAACAATTTAATGAGGCAGTAAGCGCTTTTTTACGTTTTATGTGCACTTAAATATTATTTAATTATTTATTTTTGTTATTATTTATTTATTTATTTACTGTTGTTATTGTTTACTTATTTATTGTTGTTATTATTTATTTATTGTTGTTATTATTTATTGATTTATTTAATTTATTTAGTTCAGCAATTTTACGTGCACTTAAATATTATTTGATTATTTATTGTTGTTATTATTTATTTATTTATTTATTGTTGTTTGTTATTTATGTTTGTTTATTTATTTATATATTGTTTTTATTATTTATTTATTTATTGTTGTAATTATTTATTGATTTATTTAATTTATTTAGTTCAGCAATCCTGGCAGTTCCCTAGTTTTAAGTTTTAAAAGGATTGGGGTCAAACTTATGGCGAGGTCAAAATTCTTTTTTCAAAATTCTGCTTTCAAAATTCTGCTTAACAAAATTCTAAAATGTTAAAAAGTGCGCGCTTTTAAACATTCTCCAAACCTTTTTTTATTATTTGCAGAATTTTGTAAAACATTCCACCACTCACTTGTTATAGAAGAAGAGATAAAAGTAGTTTTTTTATTGGTTTCAAGATTGTTCTCTTAATAATAATAATAATATTTGGTTAGGGTATATTACACTGCGACCTATTGGTCTATTGTGTCCCCTTGCTTGTGCCTCGGAGAGGTGGTTGCCCTCGTTCAGAGCCCTCTCTAGATACTTCTTTGTGAAGCGTGTCGAGGTATTGCTCTGATTTATCCTTGGCAGGTCACACTCCTTAGAGCACAGCGTCCAGTCCAGTTTCTTTGATGAATCTGAGAATGAGCTGTGGGTCCATGGTTTGTATGTCCTTGTCTGTTATTTGGTGCCTGCCCAAATGTTTCATCCTTTTGTGGTTCAGTGCCCCACAGGATTCCAGTATATGGTCTGGAGTTTCGGCGGTTTCACTGCAGAATCTGCAGAGCCCGTCCTCCGATATGCCCATTTTCCTCAGGTGCTCCTTGAGTCTGCAGTGCCCCGTGAGGAGGCCTGTTAGGATTCTTATGTTGTTTTTGTTAAGGCCGATACAAACTTTGAATCTCTTTTGGTTGTAATTTCCTAAGAGTTTCTTTGCTTGCCTCAGACCTTGGAGGTTGAGAAAGGTTTTGGCCTTTGTTTCTTCCTCCAGCCTCCTGAACTCTTCGCGTATAGTGTGTTCTCCTATCCCGCAGAATGGTTCAGGTCCTATGAAGGGTTCCTCTGCCCCTCTTCTTGCCAGAGAGTCCGCTGCCTCATTGCCCGTAAGGCCAACATGGCCAGGCACCCAGCAGATGGAGATTCTGTTATTCTTGCCTATTCTATTCAGTCCTTGTAGGCATTCCCACACGAGTTTTGACTTGATAACGTAGGCGTCAAGAGCCTTTATAGCTGCTTGGCTGTCAGACATTATTGCTATGTTGCAATTTCTATAGTTTTTTTCGAGGTTGATTCGAACGCACCTGTCTATGGCACATATTTCTGCCTGGAAGATGCTGGTACATTTGCCCATGGATTCTCAGTGCTTAGTTCCCGGCCCAAACACTCCAGCACCAGTTCCCTCCTCAGTCCTCGAGCCGTCCGTATACCACTTTGTTGTGTGGTTGCTCAGTCCATAAGTTATGGATTCGTTGCTCCAGTTCTCCTTATTGCTAAGCTTTATCTGGAAATTCTTCTCGAAGTTGAACTTCCTGATGCTGTCGTCCCTAGGTATGCCAAGAAGTGGGAGTTTTTTGAGTAAGTCACCGTGTTCTTTCGAACCGATGCATTTCCCTCTCCCAATTCCCTCCTTTGCCATCCTAAGGATTGTTTTGTCTGCCTCGTTCATCACCATGATGTGTAGAGGGGTCAGTTCCAATAGCACCTCCATGGCTGCGGTTGGGCAGCTACGCATTGCTCCGGTAATGCACAGGCACGCCAGTCTTTGCACTTTGCCGAGTGTCGCTCGCGTTGTGACTAGACTGGTTCGTTTCGCCCATGCTACCGCTCCGTTCTTTGTTCTTTTGGTTTAGACAAATATTCTGTCAGTATACCTTTGTGAGTGAACGTGTGCTTTGTTTAGTTTCTTAATGCTGTTGTTTCTTTTTTTTTTTTTTGGTAATTTCGATTATGAAATAATTTGTTATTTTTGGCTGTTTTTTTTGTGTGTTCCTGATACCCACCTGTGTACCTTCTTTATAAGAAATATATTGTAGTTTGTTGACAAAGTTGGAAAATATTTGTTTTCTTTAAATTCGTAAATTGGAAAAAAACAGAATTAGCAGAATTTATTTGTTTAAAATATTGCCTGTCAGAATTTTAAAAAACAGAATTTTGAAAAGCAGAATTTTGTAAGACAGAACAGAAAAAAAGCAGAATTTTGAAAAGCAGAATTTTCGTGTTAAAAGTCAGAATTTTGTAAAGCAGAATTTCGACCCGCTCCCGTTTAAAAAATAAATAAAAATATTAAATGAAGGTTTTAATCATAGTTTCCTTCACACTTTTTATCCCAATTGATAATTATATTAATAATTTTTTTTACAGTTGTAAGATATAATATATCAAATATCTGACCAAGCTGCGTATTTGTCAAATTTTGTAAAGCCTTAATCTATGAATAAAAATTATATCTATCTATCAAATTACTTGGTGCTCCGCGAAATTAAATTTTTTTTCTTAGCAATGAGGACCAGTTTTCAGTTTTATAAGTGAGTTTTGAACCCTTTGTGAGTGCAGAGGCTCTGTGGTTAGTGTGTTTCACTACTAATCAAAAGGCCTGCTGCGCAAATCCCGCTGGTGCCAAGTAACATCTAGAGTTTTTTCAACTGCCTCTGCGACCTCTGACCTCTTGCGAATGTCTGACAAACATCCTTCTTCTTCTCCCTTAATGACATTGAGCCTATGATCAGGATTAATGGGATCATAACCCTTCCACTTAACAGCATCCCTGCTGGTCCGGTCCGCATGTGGGGTTCGCCGGTTCGAACTCAGAACCTCAGCCTTCGTCGCTGACCCCAATCAATAGCTAGTGTTGCTGCATTTGTGTGTACCACGAGTTTTGATTGATATTGCCTTTTTGACAGGGTTCGTAGGATCTCTCCTTTGAACATGACAGTACGACCTGAGCCCGTCGCTCTCCATTTTCCTCGAGATAGGTTCTTTGACGTGCAGGCTTCTTCGGATATTATAACTTCTTATTCGATCAATCTTTATTACTGCCATGCGAATCATATTCATCTCAGCTGCCGTTGATTTGCCGTCACACTTTTTGTACGCTGTCCAACATTGTGAACCGTATATGAGCGCCGGGCACACAACTGCGGTATAGGGCCTTCCTTTCAACTTAGGGAGTATTTAGAAGTTAGGTTTTAGGCCATACATGGGCCGTTAATTTCTATTTATTTATTTTTTTTGAACAATTTAAAGAAATTTAAGTTGAGTTCTAACTTAACTCTGCGAACTCTCTCAAGGGCACTGCAGAGGGTTTTGATATCGGTCTTTAAAATCGATACGTATAGTGATCGAGATTAATTGGGGTAAAATAGTTAAAACACGAGCTCCACGTTATAATTTAATTTTGCTATTACCGTAAAGGACAATACTAATTCTCCTCAAAATAATATTTAGGTAGGTCGATATCACGAGCAAAGATGTTACCCCGGCGATGGTTGCTATCAGAAGAGAAAAAAATATTAGCTTAGCAATTCGATCTCTGACACAATCGAAATATTTGCGCAAACGAAAATCCCGTATTCTCTCCACAGCACAGCACAAGTATTAATCATCGCAACTTAGCGTATATACGAAGATGCGGTCCGCTAGCCCTTGTACTAAAGTATGTGATTAGACGAATGGATGTACAATCGTATAAACTAATATAGGACGAAGAGAAACAGAACTTAGCGGAACATCTTTGCTTTTGATAAAACCAATATAGAGGAGCGGTATAGCGCTATAGTTTGCGGTTTGGTTATAATGGAGTTTAAAAGAAAAAAAGAGTTACATATATAATATGCAACTTTAATTTAGGTTAAATTACGTTAAGGTTAAGGTTAATAGCTTAAATATAATAGTTTTAATATATCCAAATTCATTTCTTAACATGTAGAAAGTAATATTAATCTATCTTCAACTTTTTATTTTTTTAAATAATAAATGCGACCCGATAACTTTTTTAATAAATAAATTGAAATATTAATATCTATTCATTCAAAGTTGTACGAAATCTTTCAATTTTTAAAATGTATCTAGATTATGAGAATAGTAAGTGACATTTTTATTCAGTAAATTAAATAGGAATACATGCCACTTCAGATAAAATTAATTTGCGGTGAACAAGTTTATAAAATTCAATGGCTTCCGAATACTTTTAATATAAAAAATAGAGAAAAACAGGTGCGAAAATAAGGACATAATATAGAAGGGAGTTTCTGTGTTACTTCGTAGGTTATAGGAGTCAAAGTTATTGATATTAAATAAGTATAGGAGCCTTACAGGCAATTATGACACCTTAGTACTTATAGTGCTGAACTATTGCAGTTTTGAAGCAATTCATTTTACAGTTAATAAAAGCAGCAAACCAATGTGAGGCCTATTATGATACCACGTGGATCTGAGGAGTTTTTCCATCTACTCGTTAAACCATTCGGAGCTTCTTATGAATCGCGATAAACTTCTAACATCAGTATTAGCCAAGTCATTCATATCATTAAGCGAAAGGGCTCCTAGATAGAGATTTCTTTTATAGGAGAGAGCAGGGCATGTACAAAGAAGGTGAAGTGTAGTCGCCTCCCCCTCTCTTCGCCCATGCAGCGTCTGCAGAAGTCGTTTGAAGACGCCAAGCCTAGATGCGTGCTTGCCTATTGGACAATTTTCTGTGATGAAACCTATTGTAGAGCTAATATGTAGTCGGTTTAGTGAGGTTAGACTTGCAGGTCCAGCTTTGGCCAGATATGCTTAATCGCTTGACATGAAATGCCACTTGTCCACCTTAAGTTTACTCTTAATTGCGAATAGCTTAAACATAAGTTTGCATGTAGCGAGTAGCGACTGGTATACCTAGAGAACCTTTCGCAAGTAAAAGAGGTAATGTGGTTCCTTTTTTGGCGAGATCATCTGCCCTACAGTTTCCTGGAATATCTCTTATCTCCCGCACCCAACAGAGGTGAATGTTAAACTGCTCCGCCATCTCTCTAAAAGAGTCTAGGGCTACGACTATCCGAGAAGATACAGATATCCTTAGTGAATATCACATTTATTTTTAGCCACGACAAGGCTTTTTTAATCGCCATAATTTCCACTTGTAACACGCTTCAAGAATTAGTAGGACTTAAAGAGAGACTAAGATTTTTGCCTTTATAAGAAAATGCCTCCACCTAACGAGTTTTTGATCCATCCAGATTGATCTGGTGGGGATAGTGATTTGAAATTTTTTTTTTACGAAATGTAATTGGGTAAGTCTGTATTTCTTGGTAGATTCCAGAATCCGGACAGCGGAGCAGGCAACAGTTTGGCTGCTAAAAATGTCAAGGGACGTCAGATGATGCAGAATGTCTAGTGCTACGGATGGAGTTGTTCGGAGTGCTCCGCTAATGCACAAACAACATCCCCGTTTGTATGAATTGGTCTCACGATACATATAGCCAGTGAGTGATGCGGGGTTGTAAGCCCAACTTGTTGCCAATGGATTTTTTGCAAGAGAAAAGTGCAACTGTAGCTTTTTTGACTCTTTCTTGTATGTTAACTTTTCATCTTAAAATCCTATCGAAGATTGGACCAAAGATTAGGCTTCGTCGAAAAAAGTAAAGCTTTTACAATGAACAGAGAGTGGGTCAATATGTGGGATTTTGTATTTCCTTGCAAAGAGGGCTTCACACCCAGGCCACAACGATCTGCCCAAAGAGAAAAGGAATAATCAACGGTGTGGTGTGATTGCAATTAGAATGGGATAAATGTTTGTTTTCATTCCTTCCTGCTGGAAAACTGGAATAACTGAAGGGTAGTTACCTAAGACATTAATTTATGAGATCGATGGATGTGAAACGCTATGTGATTCACTAATGGAAGGATTTAACTGGAGAGTAATTCAAGAGTTGGGTAGCTACTCAGAACTAAGATTTGACATTGACCCTTAAGCTTCTTTTAAAAATTATTATAATCTCATACCTGACTCAACTTGTAAATGAGCCGACACGAATACCGGACATAAGCAGTGAAACCGCCAACACACTGGACGTGTTTTTCACCTCTCACCCGAAAAAGGGGTTCGTCAGTCCATTGTGTCATATCAGCGAATTTCTCGTACTCCAACTACATAGTTAAAGAACAAACTTCTGAAAGAACCGTATGGCAGCACGTAAAAAATAAATGGGAAAAACTAAACGTTTTTTTAAGGGTTTTAACTGGTCGCTGTGCTTCCTCAACAACGACGTAGATGCTGCTGCTGATATGATAACGAACATGATTTTACTGGGTATGAAATGCTTTATCCCTAACTGGACGTATCAAATCCAAGGTAAACGCGTGGTGCGACTCGAGCTGCAAAAGCCTAGGCTAAAAGACGTAAGCTTCCATTCATTAAAAGCCAACACATTAGAGGAAAATCGGCAAAAGTTTCATGAGCCAGAAATTACTGCAATGCCCTTATTAATCGTGTCAAATTGTCCAACGACCAAGAGCTGGGGCAAAAAATACTACAAAGCACCTACGTCCCTTCTTTCTAAGGTCATGGAAACGCTGACCAACCGTCAGCTAATGAAATATCTTGAATCCCGAAAACTTCTCAATGACCGGCAGGACGGTTTTCGGGGCAACAGGTCCACCGGGAATTTGATGACATATCTAACCGAAAAGTTGAACCAATCTCTTCACCAAGTAAAATCGCTGCACTTGATATTTCAAAGGCATTTGCCAGAGTTTGGCATCAAGCTCTCTTGTCGAAAATGCATGCATTTTTAATCGTTGATTCTTCTTTAATGGAATATAAATTACCTTTCGAACCATTCAATTCAAGTTGTGTTGTACGGTTTCTAGTCCGCAACTCACAAATAAATTCTGATATTCCCAAAGGCTCTGTTTTGTCAACGACTCTCTTTCATTTTTATACCCTATTCTAGGGGTATATTAATTTTGACGCATAGTTTGTAACATACCTTAATATTGCCCGTAGACCCCTAAAAGTTATTATATTTATGATCAGCATCGATAGTAATGTCGATCTAGCCATGTCTGTCCGTCCGTCCGTCCGTCGGCAAAAATTAGGCCTTTAAACTGGACCTAGAGAGCTGAAATTTTAACCATATACTCTCTAGGGTCCCGAAATAATCAAGTTTACGAATTTTTGAAATCCGCCCACAGACGTCAAAAAAACAAAATTTTGGAAAAAATCGAATTTTGAGCTAGAAAGCTGAAATTTTTTATATATGATCTATGACTCCTAAGACTGCTCGGGATAAAATTTTTTCAAAATCCGATCACTGACACACTTGACACAGCACTTGAATCGCTGAAACCGAAAGACTTTCATCCTCGGTATGTGTGTTAATGACAACCGGAATGACCACATATTCGATGTCACCAAGAACGCCGCGAAATGTCACCCTTCTAATGCAAGCTGCATTCCAGCCCTTGAACATTTCAACCGCAATACCCGCCATGCAAGGAATGCTCATCCGTTCACCCTCAAGCCGTATTTGGACGTACAGTAAAGTTCAAAGAATCTTTCCATACTCCATACGCCGCAAGTTTGCTTATTAACAAACCCGTGAAGTCGAGAATGAGCCTCTCGCCTGACAGTTATATGAGGCAAAAAGATAGCGATCTCGTTTATAATAGCCTAAGAAACCGCAGTAAATTTTGGACGTGAAAGCTTAAAAAATAAATAATTATTAGTCATAAACGGCCCATACCTAGCGTCTCCAACCATTTGTGTATCTGGAGTAGGAGTTATATATTTGGTCACAAATTTGAGCAAAATTGATAAGATAGATGCTTACAATTGATATTCAAGACTTTTGCAACAGGTGAGCAGTGTAAAAAAAACTTAAGGTATAACGGGGCCTGAAACACCTCGCGTAGTAGTCCAGTAATTGTCTTAATAATTGCATATAATATTTGTACAAAAAGATTCCAGGTTGGAACCAATTGACAGTTGACATGTATTGACCTCGTTACAACTGGCAAAATAATAATGAAAGTTATTTTTGTTAAATAAGAAATATTCTGTGTTGCGTGTATTCACTAAATCCCCGTGCTTAGCTATGAAAATAATTTTCTTATTGGGAAAAGGGAAAACTTTTGATGTTCTTTGAGATTTGTTTGATAGCAGTCAGCCATGGTTTTACTCACATTTTTTGTTGTTCTTCGCCTAATCTACCGTCACATATTTTTGGATAATTAGTACTTTTTCTCACAGTGTGATATCCGTAAGGTGGTTTCTTTTTCAAACATTGTGTGTCCAAACTTTCTAGAATGTTTTCACCATTAGTTACATAGGACCATGCACTTGTCGAAATTCGAAAAAAATAGGCAAACCTAAAACTCCTAGAGCACTTAAATGTCACAATACCAGCATTGGATTGGCCTCATTGAAGAACGATTTAAAACTAGAAAGGGTGCAAATATTTGATGAGGTCGAAACAGTGAACCCACACTCTACAGACGGACCAGTAGGGATGCAGTAAAGTGGGAGGATTTTAATCCCCTTAATCCTGATCATAGTTTCCCCGTTAAGGAAAAAGAAGGCTCTTCTAACTTGTCTGCCCAAGTGTTTCTAAGATAAAAATGGTCTTAAAAAGTAATGGGGTCTCATATACAAAAAGCTCTTCTTAGTGCACTTCTACGTACAGTAAACCATGCAAAGTACTAGCTTCCATGGCAAGTAAGTCTACATTCATACATAGTTCTTGAAATACAGCTATAACTGTGAGTTATGAGTAATGACTGAGTAGTATAACGTACATGGTGTCCCAGTTAAGTTCTGTTACCTAAACTTCCGCTTAATAAAACCTTGAATGGAAAGGGTTCCTTTAGGTGATAAAGCATGAAGGAGTAGCATACACTCCGCACCACTTGATAGCCGACAGTTAAATTTTTTTTAAAGGTTACTATATTTTTTTTATTCAGTAATCTGGGAAAACCTTTTGCGAAAGGTAAAAACGATATTTATAGCGTTTCACGGTTAGGTTGAAATTTGTTCCCCATTAGTTCCTAAAATGTACCTTTTTTGTTTTCATATCACTTGTTTAAAGACACATGCAAAACCTGTCTGTTTTAAAATATTGAAAAGGTTATAAAACACTTAAGATTTTTTAAAACATACCCGATCGAAGATTCGTAGTCAGAAGTATCGAAATACTTGTTCAAATCACAAAACATATCGGATTAAAAATCATCTGTATTGATGCTGTAAATAAATGAACTGGTATCCATGTAATTGAGAAGTCATCTTGTATCAAATTTTAGTTTCATGTACTTAAAATAGAAGTCATACACTGACCATTTGGATAGTTCCAAGACAACTAATCCCAAATTAAGAGGCTTATTTTGGGGGTGGTGACGGTGTAGAGGTTATAGTGTGTTGGCTTGTGACCCGTGCGGTGCAGGTTCAATCCCCATGGGGAACAACAACATACGCCACCCATTCACATGCCTCTACACCAAAAAGGAGGATTTCTGCCTGGTAGTACAATGGACCGTTACCGAGTCTGAGTGCTCTGGGATTTGGATATCCTTTTTTTAATAAAAAAAAAGAGGCTTATTTTAAAAAGCTTTGGCACGATTTTTTTTGAAATGCTCACAAATTTTCAGAAAATTTGGAACTGGTGTAAAAATTGGGTTTTGCTAACAAAGGATTAATACCTTTCTTTTTGCCGTTATTTTCCCAATGAGTTAGAATTTTAATGTCAGTTCCTTTGTCAATGTTTTCCATTGTCTTGCCATATATCCTACTAGCTGTTGCCCGCGAAATGCCACGGAACAGGAATAATAAAGGAACGCTGGGTAGGTTAGGTTAGGTTTATGTGGCACACTTAGACCAATTTAGGTCCATTGTGATGCCACGTAGGTATGTATTATCTACCTCAACTCTGTAGACTGGGACTGGCCAACGACACGCGGTTGTTCTCAAACGGTCCCCCATCTACGTACTAATCGCGCCCAACGTCGTTTAATTGCGGTGATCTGACGAGAACCGATTAACTCGACGTGGTATGGTCGTTGGTTAAAAGTACTGAGGATCTTATAAAATGTGGGTATGTACTCGTAAAAATAAATTATGTAGGTATTTATATAATTAGTAGTATTTTTAAAGTAGGTATTTTGAAGTACTTCTATGTAAATGATATTTTTAGTTTTATTTTCTTGTGGTAGAAGAACATACTGTTTTTCTCCGCAACCTGATCTTGATAATGCGACATATAGTTGTCCAGGTGAAAGCAGTTTTAACGTAAATCGATTCCTACGTGTTTAAATGCTTGCGCCTGTGCTTTATTAATTATTACGGCAAACGATACCTTAACGGGAAATTGAATCCTTTCAAAATTAAATGGTAATTCATTGGGAATCATTGAGTTGCGAGGTATTAGCACTGTTTGACCAACTGCTGAGCTAGTCAAAACTATTGCAACTATCACGTTATCGCGCAGAAATTTAACTTGTAGTCTGATATTATATTTATTTTTTATTTTAAGTTAAATTATTGGGGCACCTATTTTTAGCTTGAGGGAACATGGGGGAAGGCCACTCGGGTTTAAAGAATTAAGAAACTCCTGTCGGTAATGAACCGCATCTTCTTTATCCATTACATTATCAATAGATGTGTAGTTAACGGTATCTTTTGAAAGTCTAGTTAAAATTAGGTCGTTAATTTCGTCAACACTACTGTTTCTCGCCACCAATATTGCCCTTTGATACATCTATTCATAATCTTTTTTCTCTACTTTGACTATATCCGGGTAGATTTTCAATATTAAGTCTTCAATGCTGGTTACTTTTTCACCTAAATCGCAATCAATTTCAATTTTGTTTTTGAAATGAGGTACTTTCCGGTCTCCTATTAAAAGATACTTTGAAGGAAAATGTGTACTGCCTCCACCCAAATGTGCTCTCATATTAGTAGATAAGTTTAGGGTATGAACAAACTTCCATAGTGGGGAAGTTTTGAAGCAAGACTTCACAATATTTGCTCTAGTTCCCCTAACTATCACCGGTAACGTTTGTCGAAAATCTCTAGTGATTCTACCCATGATTTTATTACAAATATCTCTAAGAGTCCTATCTAGAGCCTCTACATGAGCTCCATGAATCATGGTGCATCCATCCCATATTTTTAAAGTGACATCTTGCAAAACTTTTCCCAAAGGGCCATTTTTACTATCTTTCTGCAAAGAAACAGTTAGAGGCAGTTTGAAAGTTGAATGAGCTGTGAGTCCACCTGCTAATAGAGTCGCAGCGATACCCGACGACGCTACCGTCAAAGCTAGTTTTGCCTGTGACCTAACTTTTGCTAATATCAAATTAGCAATGAAAGTCTTGCCGGTTCCACCTGGAGCATTCAAAAAACAACACTGTTCAAAATACAATTGTACGCCGTAACCTGGTCATTTTCTAATTTGGGTTCATTTTCAGTAATATATTCACTTAATTTATTTAAATCATACCGCTTCCGCAAAGCTTCTTCTAATGGATCCAAATTATTATTTGAATTATTAAATTTTACTTAACCTAGCCGTATAATTAAGAAAAAAAAACTTAAAGTGAATAATTATTGTTCGCGATTATTAATTTTATTTAGGATGTAGCGAGAAATTAGTGATTGTGAAAAAGAAATTGCTGAGAAAGTCAACTATCAAGTTCAACGTCAACAGGAAAAAGCAATCTTTATTAATCATAAAGTAGAAAGAGAGAGACATATCACCAAACTTGGTGTTGCCGAAAGGGCACATCTGTTTTTCTTATTTCTTTAATTAACAAGTTTAGACAAATAGGAGTTGGCAGATGAATAATTAGAAAACACATATATTTATATTAAGGTTCATTAACAATTATGTAGGTACCTACTAATTTTACACCATCGATAGTAATGTCGATCTAGCCATGTCCGTCCGTCGGCAAAAATTAGGCCTTTAAACTGGACCTAGAGAGCTGAAATTTTAACCATATAGCTACTCTCTAGCGGCCCGAAATAATCAAGTTTAAGAATTTTTGAAATCCGCCCACGGACACGACTACAAACTCAAAAAAAACTAATTTATCGAAAAAATCGAATTTTCTGCTAGAAAGCTGAAATTTTTTATATATGATCTTTGACTCCTAAAACTGATCGGGAGATAAAATTTCTAAAATCCGCCCACTGACACGCCCACAATTAAATAAAACAATTTTATTGAAAAACCAAAGTTTGAGCTAGGGAGCTGAAATGTATAATATATACTCTCTAGGGGCCTTTTATGCTCATCGGAAAATATTTTCAAAATCTGCCCTCTGACACGCCCACAATTTAAAAAAACCTTTTTTTGAAAATCCAAAGCTTGAGCTAGGGAGCTGAAATTAATAATATAGACTCTCTAGGTGCCCCTTATACTTATTACTTATGTTTAAATATTTTTTAAATCCGCCTACTGATACGCCCACAATTAAATAAAACAATTTTATTGAAAAACCAGACTAGGGAGCTTTTTTTACAAAAGCTTCGTTTTTTTTCGAATAAATCCTTTAAATGTTATATAACAAAATATATAGAGCGTTCTTAACAATTCAACAATACTTAGACTTTTGTCACGCCCACTTATGAGGGATAGGAATAAGAATAGGGTATCCAATATAGGTTTTTGCATCATTTTAAATTGATGCTTCGTTCCTATTGGTAAATGATATATGTACTATCCAACACGAACATAATTTTTCAATTCAAACCAGTAGTTCCTGAGGTTAGCGCGTTTAACCAAAAGAACAAACAAACTTTTCAGCTTTATAATATAAAATTAAAAAAAAATAAACTATTGTTCTTTAGTTTGAAAATAATTCTTTTCAAAATGATTTCTAGCTCATGCGATGTTTAGTATTCAATTGTATGTATTTTTGGAGCTATGCAGATTGTTTGAATTGTACAATTCGATGTATTTTTTTTAATCTTAAACCGTTGGTCATTGCTTGTTTAAGATTCTCCATATGAATAACATAATTCTTTTAAGCATAGAAAGTGCCTCCTAAATTGTTGGAACGTGTACTCGGCGTAATTATATTCTTGGGCCAGAATGGCAAATCATTATGAAAACCATACAAGTTGCTTGGATTATCTAAATCTACTTCTAAAAAAATAACCGATATCATTATTATTTTCAAAAGACAATAATATGAACTCTTCTGTGAATTGGTCAATGCCAGTAACCCATTGGAATATTCTGCAAGGATGATTTTCATTCATTGCAGAACCATAGAAATTGTTAACATCTACGAGTAAATATGTACATCAAAAAAGTTGAAAGTAGAAATTTGTTGTTTGCTTTGGAGAATCTATAAGAATATTGCCCTAAGCCTCATCTGACACCTTTTTGGAAGAACTTGAACATTTCGAAGTTGGTGAGCAGTTCGAGGTCAATGTTTGTTACTTTAAGAATTGGAACCAAGATAATATCCAATGGATCCAATTTGTATATTCGTTGGCAAATTTGTCTAAATTTTTCAAAGATGTCAGCCAGCAAAACTACATTGCTATGCAAATAGATCCATGTATTTCCTCATTGTATTGCATTTGAAATGCGACTAAATTTTTTGAGCAACATCATATGACAACATTATTCACGGGTTAATTTTTGGAAGAATCCGCTCTTTTCCGGTAAAGATTGCACATTCAATCGATCCCATGAATTGAGATAGTTATAGCGAAAAACTCCTTTTCTCTTCATTAAATTAAATTCTTGATCACATTTGAAGAATGTCAATTTAAAGTCCGTCGTTGCCAAATTTCGTGTCAAAGAATCATTACTCTCATTCCAAAAGCGATATGAATCAACAAATGTTAATTCCAAACATTTATTAGTCTTTTCATTGACTAAAATTTTCTTCGAAATGGATATTTAGTTTTCTTTGTTTAATGCAATTACGTTTATGTCATTCTCAATTTCATTTAGGGCCGTGAAAAATGTTACCGCACATACAGCTATCTTTATTGTCCCGGCTCCATTGCTATTGTGGTGTAAGAACTTTCATGGGCTGCCCATCTTTGAAGTATATACATCGACATATTTGTTTGCCATCTTCGGATAAGGTAGTATAATTTTTTTTGTCTACAATCTTATCTTATAAAAATACATAATTATTTTAAATAGTTTTTCAAATTAAAGAATAAATAATTTGTTTGATTTCATACCTGTAAAGTTTCGCATCACATTTTTACTCTGGTCAAAGTAGCAGTTGATGTAGTATGCATACGCACACCGAACATGTTGATGTAGTACTGCTATTGAGAATTTTGAGGGGTCTGGAACCGGCTACAGAATACTCTCAAAGTCAGCATATAAAGGGTGGTTAAATTGTAAGGGCCGATATTGAATGTGAACCACACCTAAACGTCAAGTTTTTTTCTGCATTTTATTTGACATTTCTCAATTTCAGACTAACTCAATTTGAACCATAGAAAGATACACAATCAAGCAACGCGTTAAAGTTATTCAGGCTTATTATGAAAATGGGCGTTCAAATCAAAATGCATATCGTGCACTTCGGGATTTTTTCGGTCAATTTAATCGTCCAAATGTGCGTACAATCGGAAAAATCGTGCAAAAATTTGAGCAAACCGGGTCTGTAGGAGATCTGAAAACGGTGCCGTGACATAACCCCAAGCGTCATAAGCCCAAATTTCGAAATTTGGCCTTATGTCGCATTGTGAAAGTGAAATAAGGCGAAATTTTAGCATTTGGTATTATGACACATTGAAAAAGCGTCATAAGGCCAATTTGGCTTTATGAAACTTTCGCTTGGTGCTGTTTTCAACAATTTGCCCTCGCACCTATCCCAAATCAAACAGTGACCCCAAGCAGGGGGGTTGCAGTTGAGCAGCATGCCCCCCCCATATGCATTGCACTGTTTATGGGATTAGTTACGAAATCGCTAGTAGATTCCATACACAGTGTAATCCATATTGGGGGCATGCTGCCCCCCTGCAACTCCCCTGTTTGGGGTCACTGCTTGATTTGGAGTAGGTGCGAGGTACGGTTTCGATCATTTGGCTTTATGGCACTTTCCGGATTTGGCCTTATAACGCTTTGTGAAAGTGACATAATACCAAATGCTAGAATTTGGCCTTATGTCACTTTCAAAAGGCGACATAAGGCCAAATTTCGAGATGTGGGCTTATGACGCTTGGGGTTATGTCACGGCACCGCGAAAACACCACTGCATGCTCGTACAGCTCGTACAGCAGAAAATATTGCTGCTGTTCGCGATAGTGTGGCTGACGAGCCGTCCACCTCAACTCGTCGTCGTGCCCAACAATTGCACCTCTCACGCTCGTCGTTGATGAACATTATGCATAAAGACTTGCATTTGCGCGCTTACAAGGTGCAATTGGCTGAAGAACTAAAGCCTCTTGACCATTTCAAGCGTCGTCAATAGTCAGAATGGTGGCAAGAAATGGCAACAATGGATCATTTGGAGAATCTATAAGAATATTGCCCTAAGCCTCATCTGACACCTTTTTGGAAGAACTTGAACATTTCGAAGTTGGTGAGCAGTTCGAGGTCAATGTTTGTTACTTTAAGAATTGGAACCAAGATAATATCCAATGGATCCAATTTGTATATTCGTTGGCAAATTTGTCTAAATTTTTCAAAGATGTCAGCCAGCAAAACTACATTGCTATGCAAATAGATCCATGTATTTCCTCATTGTATTGCATTTGAAATGCGACTAAATTTTTTGAGCAACATCATATGACAACATTATTCACGGGTTAATTTTTGGAAGAATCCGCTCTTTTCCGGTAAAGATTGCACATTCAATCGATCCCATGAATTGAGATAGTTATAGCGAAAAACTCCTTTTCTCTTCATTAAATTAAATTCTTGATCACATTTGAAGAATGTCAATTTAAAGTCCGTCGTTGCCAAATTTCGTGTCAAAGAATCATTACTCTCATTCCAAAAGCGATATGAATCAACAAATGTTAATTCCAAACATTTATTAGTCTTTTCATTGACTAAAATGTTCTTCGAAATGGATATTTAGTTTTCTTTGTTTAATGCAATTACGTTTATGTCATTCTCAATTTCATTTAGGGCCGTGAAAAATGTTACCGCACATACAGCTATCTTTATTGTCCCGGCTCCATTGCTATTGTGGTGTAAGAACTTTCATGGGCTGCCCATCTTTGAAGTATATACATCGACATATTTGTTTGCCATCTTCGGATAAGGTAGTATAATTTTTTTTGTCTACAATCTTATCTTATAAAAATACATAATTATTTTAAATAGTTTTTCAAATTAAAGAATAAATAATTTGTTTGATTTCATACCTGTAAAGTTTCGCATCACATTTTTACTCTGGTCAAAGTAGCAGTTGATGTAGTATGCATACGCACACCGAACATGTTGATGTAGTACTGCTATTGAGAATTTTGAGGGGTCTGGAACCGGCTACAGAATACTCTCAAAGTCAGCATATAAAGGGTGGTTAAATTGTAAGGGCCGATATTGAATGTGAACCACACCTAAACGTCAAGTTTTTTTCTGCATTTTATTTGACATTTCTCAATTTCAGACTAACTCAATTTGAACCATAGAAAGATACACAATCAAGCAACGCGTTAAAGTTATTCAGGCTTATTATGAAAATGGGCGTTCAAATCAAAATGCATATCGTGCACTTCGGGATTTTTTCGGTCAATTTAATCGTCCAAATGTGCGTACAATCGGAAAAATCGTGCAAAAATTTGAGCAAACCGGGTCTGTAGGAGATCTGAAAACGGTGCCGTGACATAACCCCAAGCGTCATAAGCCCAAATTTCGAAATTTGGCCTTATGTCGCATTGTGAAAGTGAAATAAGGCGAAATTTTAGCATTTGGTATTATGACACATTGAAAAAGCGTCATAAGGCCAATTTGGCTTTATGAAACTTTCGCTTGGTGCTGTTTTCAACAATTTGCCCTCGCACCTATCCCAAATCAAACAGTGACCCCAAGCAGGGGGGTTGCAGTTGAGCAGCATGCCCCCCCCATATGCATTGCACTGTTTATGGGATTAGTTACGAAATCGCTAGTAGATTCCATACACAGTGTAATCCATATTGGGGGCATGCTGCCCCCCTGCAACTCCCCTGTTTGGGGTCACTGCTTGATTTGGAGTAGGTGCGAGGTACGGTTTCGATCATTTGGCTTTATGGCACTTTCCGGATTTGGCCTTATAACGCTTTGTGAAAGTGACATAATACCAAATGCTAGAATTTGGCCTTATGTCACTTTCAAAAGGCGACATAAGGCCAAATTTCGAGATGTGGGCTTATGACGCTTGGGGTTATGTCACGGCACCGCGAAAACACCACTGCATGCTCGTACAGCTCGTACAGCAGAAAATATTGCTGCTGTTCGCGATAGTGTGGCTGACGAGCCGTCCACCTCAACTCGTCGTCGTGCCCAACAATTGCACCTCTCACGCTCGTCGTTGATGAACATTATGCATAAAGACTTGCATTTGCGCGCTTACAAGGTGCAATTGGCTGAAGAACTAAAGCCTCTTGACCATTTCAAGCGTCGTCAATAGTCAGAATGGTGGCAAGAAATGGCAACAATGGATCATCAATTTTCGAAGAAAATCATCTTCAGTGATGAGGCACATTTTCACCTCAGTGGATTCGTCAATAAGCAGAATTGCCGAATTTGGGCGAATGATAATCCAAGAGTGATTGTCGAAAAACCAATGCACCCACAAAGAGTGACTGTTTGGTGCGGTTTATGGGCTGGCGGCATCATCGGGCCGTATTTTTTCCAAAATGAGGCCGGTCTTTGAATGGTGTTCGCTATCGTGAGATGATAACGAACTTTTTATGGCCCGACGTGGAAGATATGGATGTGGACGATATGTGGTTTCAAAAGAACGGTGCCACTTGCCACACAGCTAACGAAACAATGGCTCTTTTGCGCGACAAATTCAATGGCCGTGTTATCTCACGTGGTGGCGATGTCAATTGGCCGCCAAGATCATGTGATTTGACACCGTTTGACTTCTTTCTTTGGGTTTATTTGTAAGAAAAGGTGTACGTCGATAAGGCAGCAACAATTCAAGAGCTAAAGGATGAGATAATTCGGCACATTAACGGCATAGAACCTCAATTATGCCTCAGCGTCATCGAAAATTTGGACCATCGGATGGAGGTGTGCCGCCGAGGTCGCGTTGGCCGATATTTAACCATACCAATATTATCATAATAAAAACAAATGACAATAATTTCCTAAATAATTTGTGTTTTATTCAAAATCAACATCGGCCCTTAAAATTTAACCACCTTTTATAACGAATGGTAAACTGACATATTTTTCAACATTAACAAATTTAAAATTTGTCATGGTTCTTGAGCATTTTCGTTACAGCACTACTGCATTCATGTTTATGGTTCTATAAACGTTCTTCATTGTAGTAGTGTTGTAGGCAGCTTTTGCAAAAGAATAATTTGCTCTCCACTCATCAATTTTTTTTATCGCGAACAAGTCTACTTAAAGTTTTTATCCAAACATAGTGTGTTTGGTCATTGTCTTCACAATATAACAATTTGATACTCAATACTTTTATCTCCATCACTTGAGTAACCAAAATCATTTATGCTTATTTGATTCTGCGCTTTAAATATACGAATTTGATTCATTGCCAAAGGAACCAACTAGATCTTTAAAATTTAATTCAGTGCTGTTGTTGCCTAGCGAAATACAATTACTCATCTATCGGGAATGTTATGCATATATCCGTATCTTCCAGATTTAAAACGTTTGGTTTCATTGCTGAGATGATAACCCATTTAAAGCAATTTATACGACTAGAACGATTTTGAACATTTATAACAGCCTTCTTGTTATTTATGTAGCAAACTTGATGATTGCTGCCGCTTTTAAACATTGGTATTTGTTGACCCTGAGTTCAACTGCTTTAGTTTTGAAGAGGGCCCATCGGCTGTCACGCTCTTGAAACTCTTCTACATTCTTCTTTATTTTTTCTTTCATTGCCAACAGGAGTTCATCAATATCATCGGTCATTAGAGCGCATTGCATTTGTGTGCTCATCGATTTAATCTCAAAAGTCAAGTCTTCTTTGTTAATCTTTTATTTAAGTTAATCAATTATTTTCTCATCGAAATAAATAATATAATAACCTTGTTTGCTATACGCTCTTTAAAAGTACACATTTTTATACCCTATTCTAAGGGTATATTAATTTTGACGCATAGTTTGTAACATACCTTAATATTTCCCGTAGACCCCTAAAAGTTACTATATTTATGATCAGCATCGATAGTAATGTCGATCTAGCCATGTCCGTCCGTCCGTCCGTCCGTCCGTTCGTCTGTCGGCAAAAATTAGGCCTTTAAACTGGACCTAGAGAGCTGAAATTTTAACCATATACTCTCTAGGGTCCCGAAATAATCAAGTTTACGAATTTTTGAAATCCGCCCACAGACACGCCCACAAACTCAAAAAAACAAAATTTTGGAAAAAATCTAATTTTGAGCTAGAAAGCTGAAGTTTTCTATATAGGATCTATGACTCCTAAAACTGCTCGGGATAAAAAAAATTCAAAATCCGCCCACTGACACGCCCACAAATAAATAAAACATTTTTTTGGAAAATTCAAAGTTTGAACTAGGGAGCTGCAATTTATAATATATACTCTCTAGGGGGATTTTTAAATCCGCCTACTGACACGCCCACAATTAAATAAAACAATTTTATTGAAACACCCAAGTTTGAGCTAGGGAGCGTTTTTTTTTGATAAATCCTTTAAATGATATATAACAAAATATGTAGAGCGTTCTTATCAATTCAACCATACTTAGACTTTTGTCGCGCCCACTTATGAGGGATCGGAATAAGAATAGGGTATCCAACAGTTCGCCCAAGCGGACTGTAGCCCGTCCCTATGTTTTTAAATGGTCTTTTAGTTTGTCTGGTATTGTTAATGATTTACCACAAATCATACAATGATTCATAGTCTTAGTAACCATATGGGTAAACACCTTTTCGCAGAGAATGCACTTAATTTTTTAACCTTATACAACAAAATATAAAATAAGACTGATGATGATTTGGGCGCAGCGGCTGAATGACTACGGTCGGACTACTAATCGAAAGGTCCATGGTTCAATTCCCGCCGGGGCCCAGTTTTTTTCCACTGGCCCACCTCTTGCGAACGTATGACAAACATCCAGAGTGTCAATTGTCATGAGAAGCTAGGTTTTAGGCCCTGTATGGCCCACACTATGAAAGGTAAAGTAAGACTGATGATGATTGTTCATGGAACATTTCTATTAATACTATTTCAATAGCCCTCCCTTCATAAGAAATACTCTGAACTTTTATAAGAACTTGCAACTGAAGTTATAACTACAAGAACTTATATAGGCATCGATAGAGTGAACCCAACATATAAATAGAAGCGTGTGTGCAGCACGCTTCTATTTATATGTTGGGTTCACTCTAGACATATCGTCATCATTTCTGTAATAAATGTTTTGACGCGATCGAATGTGTTCAGTATGTTGACCTGCCCTGGATGCAGATTACAGATTGCGATCACTTACTAATCAGCCTAAAATCATTGATCTTTGCCAGTTGCCGATCTGCATGCTATCAGATACATCCTGTGACAGCTGTAGTAAGTGTCGTAATTGTATCGTTTCTGCATACCCGATCCCCACCTGTATCGTGGTAATATCTGCATTTATACAGAACAACGATAGACTCAAGTTTTCAAAGAGTACAAGGAGTATATGGGTGCAGTGTACGTAGGGTACAGGCTCTTGATTTGTAGTCCGTTAAAGATCAGAGTCTATCCGAGGCTGGTGCACCTTTAGCAATTATTTTGTTATAACTTCTTAGGAAGGTTACACCTACGGCACAAACCGCAATCTGGAGGGCTAATTCCAAAATTTCTCATTAGCATGGTGTCAGCCATTCAATCTTGAAATATATGTTCGCTGCCGTCGACCCATAAAGCACTTAACACCCAGACCTAGTCTTGAAAATTCTTAATGGCTTCAGGCCCAATTTTGTCGACGTAGCTCATTTAAATTATCATTTAATTATCTGACGACACTGTTGATCTTAACACGCGAATTCATCCGCATCCTACAAAGAGAGATTCATGTAAGACTCCTGAGAATTATCATTACGGTGTTAATTTTGTTCCTGTTCATCAGTTGCGCTTCTAAATAAAGCAATTGATGTCTGAGCTGACATAACCAGTACCTGACTCACTTGATTTATGGGTGGAAGTTTTGGAAGAGAATGGGTATCGTAGTAGTCCGACAAAAAAAAATACTTGTGATGCTCGTTCTCTGATCCATCTCAAAGAAAATGGAACATTACCAGTTCAGTTGCTACTGTAATGTTCAAACGAGAGATCACGCGAACCGCGTCAAAAGGAATCAATGTTCCTATGCAATCGCAAAGGGAGGCAGGCCATAAATCTCCTGGATCGCACAAGTGTTAATTGATTAATGAATTGATTCAAAATTGGGATGTCTGCCAATACTTTTTGAGTTCAATCCGGCGAACCCCATAGGTGAACCCGTATGGATTCAGTGAAATGAGAGGGTTATGATCCCTTTAGGCCAGATCATGGCCTCGTCGTTAAAGACAAGATAAAGTGGTCATAGTCCAAAATTAGAATTCTATCTCCTGCGAATGAAACGCAGTGTTTGTTTGTCCTGCAAGGTCTAATGCAAAAAGGCTATTGAAAAGCGAAGATTTGATTTGGGTTTTAAAATACTTTCTTGTTGTGGTAATTGTTTAAATTTCAAAATCCGGCCATTTTGACTAAGCTCATTGATTACACCGGTTCACGGGGATAAATAAAATGCGCTTTTACAAAATCAATAGAATTCTGTTTATTTCCAAATATTTTCTTTTAAACATTGTCTCATTTTTTTAATGTTTTTTTCTTCATCTTCTTTAGGTTACGGTGGTGTATCACCTCGCACACAATGGGGCCGCATTGCTGCCCTGATCTATGCTTTATTTGGAATACCTATTGTATTGCTGTATCTTTCAGCTATGGGTGAAGGACTATCTTCAGCAATGCGTTGCCTCTTCCGGAAGGCTCGTTCGAAAAACAACGGTGGTGGCGCTGGAACTAAAGCACCACCATCGGAAGCCTCTGCCACCACAACAACCAACCACTTCACTCATCATACAGCAGGTAAAATTCATCACTACACAATGCCATCATATCAGCTAGCCAACTCGCCCAGTGTGCCAATTTCCATATGCATTATGGTGCTCATCTGTTACGTAACCCTCGGTGCGGTTCTATTTCATAAAATACAAAATTGGAGCGTCCTCGAGTCACTTTACTTTTGTTTCACATCCCTTGGGACTATCGGTTTCGGTGACCTCGCTCCAACGGGCAATCTAAGTCTTTATTTAGCCTCCGGCTATATTCTAATCGGAATGGCTGTTGTTGCTATGTGCTTCAGTCTTATACAGACAGAAATAATTCTCTGGTTGCGCAAATTCAGCGTTCAAGACCATGTCCTGCCCGCTTCCGATGATGTAGCTCTGGTTTCAGTGTCGGTAACGCCAAAGTCCTGACAGCGTCAAACTGAATTCATGCCAAATAATCATCAAAATCCGCTGTTTGCCCAGCATACTCTCACCCATTATAGTTCGTTGCCGCGACGATCATCTGCTTTTCAACGCAACACTCCCGTACGTCGTTCTACCGGGATACCAGAAAACCATATGGAATACTTTGTGCCACGTAGCATAAGTGAGTTCAATCTTTCAGGCGTTGGAGATCTAGCTCTGCCACCGCCACGACGCTCGCCCATTCAAACGAGCAACAACAGCAACAATATGCAGGCTCCGACGATTATATGCGCCCCACCTCCACCACCACCACCACAAATGCTTATGAAACCTCGAGAAAAAATGGTTACCTTCGAAGATGAGTCCAACGGCAAGGGAACTATTTGCCCGCACGGAGTACCAACAACACCGCGAAAGGTCAGCGGAGATGTATTCATGTGACGCGAACAGCTGTGACCATCCGATATCGGTAACGATGATGAGTTAGTCGAATATCGGGTGGTTGAAGGCAAGGAAACTTGTATTCTAGAAGACAACAATGATCTTAAAAAGAGCTCATCGCCGGGCGATGTTATATGTGTATAAAGTAGGATATCGTAATCTAGGTGTTAGTGTAAGTATGCATTTCGTTAAGGACTACGAGAGAAGTTCAAGTGAATGGTTGCGTATTTGTGTTCCCCTTTTACCAATCATACTTATTTTAACAAACTAATGTACATACATACAAAGATACATTTCCCAAAATCAATATTAGCTAAGACTTCCTACCGCAATCGTCGTTGAACATTTCTGCAGTTCTCAACCGCAACTAAGTGTGCAAACAAATCTTGCCATAAAGTTTGCAAAAGTGTATGCCAAAAAATAGAACTAATGTAAGAAAAAACTAATTTAAAAGTTTTAATGTATGGTGAATTCCAAATGGCGGTAATATCTTTTTGATACTGAAAATAACAAATCAAACATAACTTAAGTAGCGTTTTTCAGTCAGTGTAAAATACGAAATCGCATATACATATTTATTATTGCATTATTTTCAATTTTTTAAACAGAACCAAAAGTTTCTATATCAAAAAGCCTTACTCTGTAAATAAAAGAAAATCATCAGTTTCTGCTTAAGTTTTTCTTTTCTTTTTTCACTTAAAGTAAATCATTTTTGTTTTTATTTAAAAAAATAATGTAAGAAAAATTATTCATCGATTTTGTTTTTGCCTCCACATGAAGGTGAAAAGCTAATTAAACTATTGACATATACATATAGGTAATGCATGTATCTATTAAAAACAACATTTGCCACTTATATAAATGAAATTTTCAGAAGAAAAATGTAACTTTACTTTTATTGAATGCATAATAAAAAAACGATAAAACAATTTATTCAATTAACCGATACAACAAAACAAAGAACAAGAATATTTTTTCGTAAAAAAAAAATAATTTTATGTAATTTACATATACTAGTATATACATACATATAAATATGTCCTAAATAATGAAATTACCCAAAGGATGACGTGATGACTTTGGAAAGTACATAATTTGAAAAATAAAAGCAAAGAAAAAAAGAATAGAAATGTGACAAAAAAAAAAAAACAGAATGTTTTCAAAATTTATATTTAAAAGTAAAACAATATTCTAGGAAACTTGTTGTCTAACAATATTTGGTAAAATACGAAGAAAAAAAAATAAAACAAAAAAAGATGACTTTTAAACAGATCAATAAAGAAAACAGCATCCAAATGTAATACAATTTTCCTTTTTTTCCCAATGGGTGAATTGTGACAGGGAAGTGTACCGGGATAGTCTTAAAACAAACCAACACTTTTTAGGTTATTTGAAATTCCTCTCAAGCTTCAAAGAAAGGAAAAAAATATCACAATCATTTACAGCACTGAAATGCAATTTTCTATCTCAATTTGGAATATCTGGTTTATTGACGTACTGCAGAATAAATAGAAGCTGGAATGGAATAGATTGAACCAAACGAAAACATTTCCTCAAACAGAACTCTTTGCTACGATTGACTTTTAACCTCTGCCAGAAAACTCTTCGAGTTTGCTTTGATTAATTTTTAAACATTTAGCTTTTTCAATATACGAGTATCTTGTGTTAGAAATAACAATAGCACTAATACCATAAAAAAACGAACGAGTTCGGGAGCTGTATTAACTGTTGTGTTTGAATTCGTTCGGTAATCAGCAGAACATTTGATATTTTCAAAGGAATTTATTTATTTGTATTTATTTTATTTCAGCAAAGATAATAAGACTATTGCAAATTTACAGAGATGTGGATGTTACTACCATACTAGAGACGATATCTAGCTCTATAAAAACAATTTGAAAAACCACCGAATAAAAACCATTTTAGCTGGAAATATGAAATTCAGCAGGTGGGTTCTATATGCCCAAGACGTTAGGTAAAACAGGATTTTAAAACATTCGTCCTTTATGTGGTGGGAAAGGGTGGTGTTTTGACTTCACTTCCTTCAACTTGTCATTCTAGTAACAAAACTCATTATTCAATACCAAAACGGTCAAAGTTGTTTTTAGGCAATGCTTTTCCGAGTGTTTTCAGCTATCTCTCAGCTTCTGCTCAGTCTAGAAGCTACCATAAATCGAAACGGATTTTTTCTATCAAATGCGAAAATATTCAAGAACGATTGTTTCCAATCGTAGCTTGGGGGTGGTGTTGGGCGAAAAAAACGAAAAATGTATCTGGAGAATTCTGGTGTACTGTCGTATGTATATAGATATGAATATACAACAAACAGTGTTTGGTGAAGTGGAACAAAGTCATATAAGAACAAATATGTGCTGTGTTCATGCATGGGGTAAACGTGGCGTCCATATAACCCGATTGCTACACAAGGCCGTAGCCAGTGGGGGGGATCACAGGGGTTTGACCACCCCCCCCCCGGAAATTTTTCCTACACGGCAATTTTTATATGAGTGGTGTAAATTTATTATACATCATCAAAAAGACAATCTTTTAAGCTTTCTTATGATCCCTCATACTTGCCAATCAGACATGTACTTTAGAATATATATTTTCCACACCTACCTCCGAACTACCCCTATCCTGGGTACAGCAGAAACATAGAACATAGCTGCCGACCAAACAGAAAATTTTGTAAAATTCATTTTATTTGACTCAATACTAAACTTGTGGCATACTCACAATAATGCCTAATACATCAAATTAAAGGTAAACATTTTCTCTAGCATAATAAATACAAATCATCAAAATCTGACAGATCAAACTAAAGGAACACAGGCTATGATTAAACAAAAAAACAGCAATGTGTGAAACACGCTAGGTGGAAGACCATGATGGGTTGATGAGGTTTAAGGAAATTTTTAAAGCGATAATTGATGCTTTGGAAGAGTTGTGTAGTGATAAGGACTCTGATACGTCATCGAAGGCGAGTTGGTTTTTAAGATCTATTTCAGCTAGTGATTTTGCAGTAAGTTTGTATTGTTTGAGTGTTTTGTTTACATATACATACATACATTGCAACTTTGTAAGATCTTACAATCCCCTTCATGCGACTTAGTGTCTGGATTGGAACATGTGGATTTAATAACAAACACATTTCAAGGAATACGCGAAAATATCATTCCGGATTTCAAAACAATTTTTGAGACTGCACAAAACTTAGTAAATGTTGAGAATGAAAAACTTAAAATTCCACGAATTGTGTCAAGGCAGCAGCACAGAAAAAACATGAGCACAACAGATCCTGATTATTTTTTTTAATTTTTTTTTTTTTTGAAATGAAGGAAATCCAAATCCCAGAGCACTCAGACTCTGGTAACGGTTGTTGTTCTTCCCCATGGGGATTGAACCTGCACCGCACCGGTCACAAGCCAACACACTAACCTCTACACCGTCGCCACCCTCTCTTTTAGGATAATTCCTCTTTTACATAGATGACTTTTTAAGTCAGCTTAAAATGAGATTTGAAAACCATAAGTCCATACTTTCCTCTTTGTGCATTTTGATTCCATCGATCCTTGGCAAAATTATAACGAAGAAAACTTCAAATTTTATAAACCTTTTTTGGATTGGGAAACTTTAAAAGCTGAAAACAAAATGCCATACACAAAAAGATACAGAGCGTTCAAAGAGAGCTCTTGGTGAATATGGATCTGTTTCCTAACATCCACAAGCTTCTTAAAATTTTGGCGACACTACCGGTTTCAACATATACACCGGAAAGAACATTTTCGACAATGAAATGTCTAAAAACTTATCTAAGAAATTCTACCGGTGAAGAAAGATTAACAGGATTGGCGTTAATGTCAATTCATCGACAAATTGAGATTGACACTGAAGAAGTTTTAGATATATTTGCAGCGCAGAAGGCCAGAAGATTAAATTTTATTTTATGAAAATGATTCCTACCTACATGTTATGTAATACTTTTTGTAATGATAAAATCTTAAAGAATGATGATATGTACCAAATATATAATAACTTAAAATTATTTAAAAAAATATTGAAAAAAAATCTTTTAGTTTTTCAAATTTGTTTGAGAGTTTTCTTGGAAAAACTAAGTAAGCAATAGTATTTTATTAGCAATAGTCTAGGAAAAAAAATATTGAAAATCGTTAAAGCAGTTTTTTTAAACCATTTTTTTTTAATTTTTGAAAAATATTTTGGAATTTTTGGAGTATTTCAATACAAGGAAATCTGTAGTTTCCATCTTAAAAAAAATCTGTAAAAATTCAAGGTACCTACCCGTTTCCAGCATATTCAAAAAAAAAAAAAAAGTTATGTATGAATTTGATCATAAAAGCCTTCCTAAATTTTAAATTTAATTGAAATAATAAATTAATTTTGTTGTTAGCGAGAAATTCTGATGTTAAAAAATCGGTTCTATAGGAGGTACCGTTTTAAGATAAATTTCTCAAAATCCATTCTTACCAAAAGACTATTTTATCTAAATCGTTAAGGCCGTTTAATTGTTATCTCAATTTTTTTTTGCACCAATCCAAAAAGTGCCTTATAGAAGGTGGCGCAAAAATAACCTTCCGATGTTTTTTGGCTGTAAATTAAAAAAAAATTAAAAACTTTGATTCTTCTTGTGGATTATTTTTATTTGGTCTTTTAATTTTTTTTACATCAAGTCGAGAATATGATGTCATGTAAATGTCCGCCGCCACAGTTGATTGTCATTTGAGCCCTTTTTATGGCATTTTCCATCACTTTGGCCAAAACTTCCGGCGATAGGTCCTCACATTGTTCATGGATATTGTCTTTAAGAGCTGCAAGAGTCTGAGGCTTGTTGACATAAACCCACGCCTTCAAAAAGCCCCACAAAAAGAAGTCTGGAGCGGTCAAATCAGACGATCTTGCTGGCCAGTGCAAATCGCCAAAACGGGAGATTAGGCGCCCGGGAAATGCATCCTTCAGCATATCGGTTGTGGCACGTGCAGTGTGTGCCGTTGCACCGTCCTGTTGGAACCACATGTTTTCCAACCCCAATTCATCAAGTTGCGGCAAAAAGAACTCGTTGATCATTGCTCTGTAGCGCTCACCATTCACAGTAACCGTTTGGCCCGCGACGTCTTCGAAGAAAAAAGGTCCGATGACTCCTCCAGCGAAAACAGCACACCATACAGTGACTTTGAGCGGGTGTAATGGCTCTTCGTGGGTTACACGCGGATTTTCAGTGCCCCAGAAGCGTAAATTTTGCTTATTTACGTACCCGCTAAGATGGAAATGGGCCTCATCACTCATGATTATTTTTGATGAAAAATCATCTTCCTCTTGGTGGTGATTAAGGATGGCTTGAGCGTATGTTAGACGCGATTGGCGGTCAGCAGCTAACAGCTGATGCACCGTCTGGACTTTGTACGGAAACATCTTCAAATCTTGTACCAAAATTCGCTGTAAAGACCGTCGACTGATACCCATTTGCGTGGCACGTCGTCTGGTCGATGTCGACGGCGCTTCCATAACATCTTCGGCTACAGCAGCAATATTCTCTGCAGAACGGCTACTCCGAGGTCTGCAACGCCTGGCAGCATCTCGTGTTGTGCCAGTCTCTTCGAGGCGAGCGGCTAAACGTCGCAGTGTTTCACCAGTAGGCGTTGGACGGGTAGGAAATCTGCGACAAAATTCACGTTGAGCCAAAGTCACCGACCGATTATTGCTCAAATAAATAGTCACCAATATTCCGCATTCTGGAGCAGTGTAGCGTAACATTGTTTATTAACGTGTATTTCGCATGTGTTTACTACACAAATGTCAAAACAGAACTGACATTAGGGGCCAATCGCAAAATTTATAGCATTTTCTGATAGGAGGATTACTTTTGCGCCACCTTGTACATACTCGTACATAGACTAGTACCATAATCCCAATTAAAAATCGTGTTTGTTCGATTTTCGGCTAAAATGGGCTGTATTAATTTTATTTATTACATCAACCATTCAGAAAGGTACACACTGATTGGTGTATGGAATAAATATAACCCCCCGAAATAATTGTCTGGCTACGGCCTTGTTGCTACAGTCTTCCCTTTCAACCAGACAACATTATCTACCAAATAAACCTGAAACCGTACCAAAAATGAACTTGATATTCAAAGTGAAATGAGGGAAAAGATTAGCGAATTTGTATGGCGGGAGATAAGCTTTGCGCGAATGTTTAGTAAAATGTTAATAATAAGGCGAATTTTAACAAAAAATCCAGAATTAAGAAGGAGTATCCAAACACTATTTTTGAATATTGAGAATCGCGTTGTTGTGACAAAAAAATATATTTTTGTTTGCAAATAAATTAAGTTGAACAACTGGATTACTGTTGAATACACTATTCCTATTCCTATCCCACATTAAGTGGGCGTGACAAAAATCTAAGTAAAGAATTTTATTGGAAAAATAAAGTTTTTGTAAAAAAAACGCTTATTAAAAGTGGGCATGCCAGAAAACTTTAAATAAAGGAATTTTTCAAAACGACTTTAACTACCTACCTAATTTGCAAATGATTTCTTCAATTTGCAGCTCGGATTTGGCTTACAAATTGCAGGTCAATTCCGCTTCGCAAAAGCAAAAGGTTGGAGAAGCGAGGTTTTAGCCCTTATATTGATCATTAATGTGTAATATTTATTTATTTTTTTAGAGAGTATTTAAAATTTCAGCCTTCTAGCTCCAGTTTAAAGGTCGAATTTTTGCCGTCGGACGGACATGGCTAGATCGAAATTACTATCGACTCTTAACGAATGTAGGAACTTTTGGGGGTCCACCGGCAATATTAAGTTACAAAGTTTGAGATGTCTGTAAATTGCCGCATCAAGAGCTGCACAAGCCTTTTTGGTCAACATGTTCACTGTTTTTATTTTTTTTTTTGCTTAAACATAATTTCTCAGTTGTTCTCTCCTTAATTTGGTAGTCTTTACTCCTCAATAGCTTTTGTTTTCACTCATACACATATACACTAATTACCAATCACAACAATTTTTCCATATTTGTGCACATTACTAAAATTGTTTCCCTCAATATGGTTTTTCGTTTAAGAAAAACAGACGGCACTTCAGAAAGAGATAGCTTCGCGAAGTGTTCTATCGCATATAAACTGCACACGCACACGTAAGTCATCGAATATATTTATTCTGTGTATCCATATTTCTTTCTCAATCCGCAAAGACAAAGTGCCTAGCCTTTATACACTCTGCCGAAATACAGCCGAAATACACTCTGTTCCACCTGTTTACGAAAAGTAACCAAATCCACCTGATAGACGCTTAAAAAGTAATAAAACAACACAATTTTTTTTGGAACACGTTTTCCATTATGTTCAGGTCCAATAAATATGGCGGTAGGCATGTTTGGTTATTTTTGCGGTGTTATCGGTGCATTGTCCTGTTGGAAAATACGTCGTTGTCCACCAAACAATTCGAAAAAATGATGGAAAGCTCTTTCCAGTATAGATATGTAGGTGATTGCGGTCATTCTTGAGCTTTGAATATCAAGGTTTGCAGTTCCGGAAAAGCTTGGTTTCTTTTTCATTTTTTTTGTGTGGATAATATGGTTGGACTGCTGTATCACGCGATAAACAGTTGATCTACTACCTTCAACTCCTGTTTCTGCCTTGATTTTACTCAGGGAAAGTCTTGAATGTGAAGCATCTCTCAGTATCGCCCGGCGATCCTGATTTGTTGTTGCTCTGATTATTCCTCATTTTCGGTGTTTTCCATAGTAATCAGGGTCCTGAATATAGCTGTGAACAACAGTTGGTCCGTTTCCAATCTTACAGGCTATAAAACGGATAGATTTGCCTTGTTCCTTTTAAGCTCGAATTTGCCATATTTCCCCCTTGCGTAATGAATTTCTTTTAACCATTTTTTTTTTCTTTTTTGTCGGGGTGCGAGACTTTCTACACTGGAGCACTCAATACTGGTCCATTGTACTACCAGGCAGACACACAAGATTTTACTGTGAGAATTTACTCGTTTTCCTAAGAAAAACGATAAGGCGTTCGAGTCCCGGCCAAGTTCATTACTTTATATCGAATACATGAAGCCTTCATCTCCCTAAGCAACTAAGACACCACCCGTGGAGAAAAACCCTACCACTGTACCAAATCCCTTCTATTCTATCTCTCTGTTCTTTCTAGATATGTACTGTGTTTGACTCCTAATTTTCAACAGTCGCTTCCTTATGAGAAAAATAACAAGCTTTTTCCGGACTTATTTATTATGTTTTTGACAGCTGTACTGATTTCTCTCTCAATGGGTTGTGCTTGTGTTCAGCTTCAGCAGGTCAGACCAGTGTTAAAACATTATGAGATTTCTCACTTTTTGTGGGAATTTGTCCAGAAAACCTTCCGTGTGAACAATAAATACATATGTTTATTACAACACTGATGTAGCTCCATATTTTTTATTTATAGATTTTTTTGCTTATTTATTACAACAGTGATGTAACTCCATATTTCTTATATATGGATTTTTTTGCTTCACGGTATCACATTCTCTAATACCTTTTAATAAAATAGTGAATCAACTCCAAATGTGCGATATGATTTTGCATAATTATGGATTTTTTGGCTTTGTACTGAACTTAAATGTATAATTCTTCATTAAAGAAGTGAAGTTAGTTACAAGTCAGTTCAATAGTAAAGTAAATCCAGATATTATTCAAAAACATGAAAAGAGCGACAGCGCCTGCCAAACAACCCAAAAACAATAAAACCAAATGACGATAAGTAAAGGTCACACAAGTAATTCAAATAAGGTATAGTTAAATCCTGTGATTTTTTTTGTCGGGGTGTGTGAGACTTTCTGCACTGGAGCACTCAGACTCAATACCGGTCCATTGTACTACCAGGCAGACACACCAGACACATTTTACTGTGGGAATTTACTCGTTTTTCTAACAAAAACGAGAAGGCGCTTCAATGATAAGGAGCTTAGGTTTACAGCACTCACTATGTCCGCACCAAATACCTGCCACATGATACGAGCAAAAGCAGGACAAACACAGAGGAAATGTTCCGCAGAGTCGTCGCTTTCTCCACAGGCTTCGCAGTTGGTGGTATCGCTTAAGGTGCTTGGCAAAAACGTAGTGTCCCGTAAGAACGCCAGTGGTCTGTCTGCAGTCTTTTCTGTTGAGAGACAACAATTAGCTTAGTCTGTCTGCACCCTGGAGAGTCATGCCAGCGGCGATTGTGTTCATAGGAAACCCAACCGTCAATGGAAGCCCTGACCGGGGACGCAGGCAGACAGATAACTGGTTCAGGTCCTGAGAAGTTCATCGGAGATCTCATTTCCCGTGATCCCGTTATGAGCCGGGACTCAGACAAGTTTAAATGAATTCAGCCTTCCGACCGAATTCAGAGATATCTTGCATTCACGTACTATTTTGGAGGTAGTTAAGGGTTTGAGTAAGGCCTTAAGCGCGGCCTGACTGTCGCTAAAGACGCAGATACTTCGCCCCCTCCACCTGTTCCTCGTAACAAAGTCCATGGCCATTAGGATAGCATACGTCTCTGTTTGGAAGACTGACGCATATTTGCCTAACGGAAAAAGAAGTCTAACGTTTTCGCTCTCCACGAAGACACCAGCACCAGATCCTTGATCGGTTTTGGAGCCATCCGTGAAGATTCGACTGCATTCCCTTCCAGGTTCAGAGTCCGGTCAGAGCTAGTACTGAACGCGAGGAAAGTCGACCTCGTAGTTGCGATTTAGCCGAAGTTCAGGTGTCATCGCATCAGGCGGCATATCCATAAGACAGGAGTCGAAGGACAACCGTTGCGCAAGTTCATCAAAACTCCAGTGCGAGTTATACCAAAAGCCACCTCTTCTTAGACGTGAGATAGCTTTGATTGTACAGCCCATGATGTAATCATCAAGGGGCGAGAGGTTCAATAGTATATCTAGGCCGGAGCCAGGCGTACTGGGGAAGGCCCCCGTGCAGCCGAGACATACCTGCCTTTGGAGTTTGGCAAAAGCAGCAGTAACGTATTTACGTGAAAGCTTATTCCACCAAACAACCGATGCGTATGCTATAAATGGTCTTATCATAGTCGTATAAATCCATAGGACTCTTTTCGGTGATAATCCCCATGTCTTGCCGAAAATGCCTTTGCACTGCCAGAAAACAGACAGCGCCTTGGCAGTCTTCATCTCAACATGTTTGGAACAAAGAAGTTTGCTATCCAGGATGAGTCCCAGATACTTGCTTCATTGGAAAGTTGGATTGTGACGCCTTTTAGCACTGAGAACAACCTCAGTTTTACGAGGATTGACCGAGAGCCCATTCCTAGTGCACCATTCGTCGATCACGTCAAGGGCCGCCTGCGCCTTGGCGCATACAGTCGCTAGACATGATCCAACATAAAGCACGGTAACATCATCCGCATACGCTTGAGCGTATATATTAGAACTGTTGAGTGCGTTCAACAGAGAGTAGACCAGCATACACCACAGCAGTGAAGACAGAATGCCGCCTTGCGGGCAGCCTCTGTTTACCCCCGCCATAACATAGCGGCCACAATCCGCATCCGCAACCAACGTTCTATTCATTAGCATTGCTTTAACCCACAACACCAATGGTTCGTCTACGCCGTGTTGTCTGGCGGAGCTGCACATGCTATCAAAAGTCGCATTGTCAAAAGCACCGTCAATATCGATGAAAATGCCCATCGCGTATTCTTTTCTGTCAAGCGCGCCCTCAATTCTACCAACTAGATTTTGGAGCGCAGTCTCGCAGGGTTTTCCGCGTTGATAGGCATGTTGCATCTGAGATAGTGTATGCAATCGCAAAGCAATTTTGCGCACGTGAAGCTCGACCAGCCTTTCCATGCTTTTCAGCAAGAAGGAAGTCAGACTGATTGGTCTGAAGCTCTTGGCGAGCGAGTAGTCACTTCTGCCAATTTTTGGTATAAATGCCACTCTAACTGTACGTAGCAACTGGATTGTACCTGTGCTTACTATCGTTAAAATGTACGGTCTCTATAAAGTCAAATGTGCGAATGAAAGGACTGAACCAAAGAAATCAAAGAACTATATAAAAATGTTCAGCACTAAGTTTAATCTTCAAATATGATGATAAGACACTTGCAAGGTGATTTGAATTTTAAAAAAAAATGGAGCCATTAATTAAGATCAAGAGTGAATTGGAAACAAAAAGACAAGTTCTTCAGCGAAAAGTAGAATTACAACGACAAAGTCCTCAAAATGATTAAAAAAAATTGATGAAGCATACGTACTTACTTTTGATCTGTAAAAAGCCTTTGACTTTACAAAATTAACTATCTCATAGGATACTACAAAAGAAATCTTTATTTATACAACTTGGGTATACATTGCTTCAATAACAATACAGGATACATGGATGTCTGGGATAAAGTTGAAGTTGGCAGAGGATTTCAAGATATTGCACCTTGTCTTCTTAGAAACTTAAAAACCCATGCGACATTACAAAAACAACCTCTCACTTTTAAAGCTTGTACAAGAGCCTGATAACAGTATTAAGACTATAGACCAGAAGTTCTTTATATCAGGACATTGTTACCTTCCCAACGATGGAGAATTCGATATAATAGAAAACGCCATTCGTTGCCATGGTCAAATTTATAGCCCAGACCAATGGATCCACATCGAAAGACAGTATGGTTGAAATGTTAAGAACGCTCTACATATTTTGTTATATAACATTTAAAGGATTTTATCGAAAAAACGAAGCTTTTTTAAAAAAAAACGCTCCCTAGCTCAAACTTTGGTTTTCCAATAAAATTGTTTTATTTAGTTGTGAGAGTGTATATTATAAATTTCAGCCCCCTAGCTCAAACTTTGGATTTGCAAAAAAAAGTTTATTTTAAATTGTGGGCGTGGCTGTGGGCGGATTTTGAAAATATTTACACATGAGCATAAAAGGCCCATAGATACTTTATATTATAAATTTCAGCTTCCTAGCTCAAACTTTGACTTTGTCAGTGGGCGGATTTTAAAAATTCTCTCCCGATCAGTTTTAGGAGCCATAGATCATATATAAAAAATTTCAGCTTTCTAGCTCAAAAATTTGTTTTTTTGCCCGCCAGCATAGCAACGGTCCGAAGGATAATACGAAAAAGTGGTACTATACAGATAAGAAAACTTAAAAAGAAACATGTTTTGAGGCAAGTACACAAGAAGCATCGAATAAATTTTGTAAGAGAACATATCGCTTGGAGCAGTAAATGGAAACGCGTTGTCTTTTCGGATGAAAAAAAGTTTAACCTTGACGGCCCCGATGGGTACAATATTTATTTCCATGATCTAAGAAAGGAGGAGCTTTATTTGGTAAGATATCACAGACGTACAACAGGTGTAATGGTGTGGGGAGCACAACAATGAACGGAAACAACTACAAATGTTTACTGGAACGGTCATTTTTAAAAGTGAAAAACATCTTGTCTTGGATATTGCAACAAGACCTATCCACACTTCCAGGGTTGTTTGAAGTTGGATTCAATCAGAAGACGTGGAACTTTTGCCATGGCCGCCCTATTCACCGGACTTAAACATATTCGAAAATGTTTGGGCATGGCTATCTCGTAAAGTGTATGAAGGCGACAGACAATTTGAAGACAATGACACTTCAATCGAAGCTATTCGTGATGCCAGGGCCCAAATATCTCTTAATTACTTAAAAAAAAAACTATGATTCTATTCCAATCCGTCTTTTAGAGGTCATATCGAAAAAGGGCTGCCGTACTCATTATTAATGTAGAAAACCATAGTAAAAAAATGTTTTAAAACCATAAAATGTAAACTTTTGTTTAATTTTTTCCTTTCTCTCGAAGATTTTGCGTGTGGCCTCATCATAGTGGCGCATCTTTTTATACGCTTTTCAAGTAGTTCCATGTTTGATCTTGGGAAATTTCAGCGGTCGTTACTTATTTATCCTTTAATTTTATTACCTACTGTTGGGAAAATATGTACCTGATGACAGATAGTAAAAGTTTCTGGGTATACAATTTCCAACAGGTATAAAGACTGAAAATCGATTGCAAAATGTATGCCCTCATCCTTGTGATCGCCAGTGTATGTATTTAATAAGTCGTTAGCTATTCAGTGTAGTGGTAAGAAGGCATAAAAAAACTATGAAACTACACACACTTCCTTAAAATTGTTTTTTTTTTAAATAACCTATTGCGCACACTTACTTGAAAAGAGCTTACTTTTGGAAAATCTTTTTCCATTCCTTTACTAATTGATTCCTTGTTTTTGATTATTTATTCTATTGTTTTCTTCTCGCTGTTGTTTTCGTTTTCTACGTTTTTTGAGTTGAATTGTTGGACCTCCTAAATTTATAATTTTTTTAATTTTATTTATATACTAGCTGACCCGGCAAACGTTGTTTTGCCATATAAATTATTTCTAGTGAATATTTTCGTAGGTAAATGAAAAATAACTAACTTATTGTAAGTGTGTTGGGATGTGGTCTATGACTTAAAGAGGAATTGAGCGCTGTGGACGTTTTGTCCCTTTCAGAACATTAGCGGATATTGGAGAACGGTGTGTATCAGCAATTAACTCAAGATTATTATTTCTTCTTCAAATCACGATTTGTCGCGTCGCTGTACGGTCGCCAACCATGATTCCAGCAAAGTCGTCAACAACAGGTGCATGAAATCCACGCATATGCTCTACAGCTGGTGTTTTATCAGGATTGATGACAATAGCGGGATTGTCAGTTTGTAATTTGTAAATATTTTTTTTGGAAGCAAATAAGTTGAAAAGTTTTCTAAACAAACATATTAGATATCTAAATACAATTGAACAGCGTTTTTCAACATATCAACTGTTTGTATACCCTATTCTAAGGGTATATTAATTTTGACGAGAAGTTTGAACTATAGAATAATATTGCCCGTAGACCCGTAAAAGTTACTATATTTATGATCAGCATCGATAGTAATGTCGATCATGTCCGTTCGTCTGTCGGCAAAAATTGGGCCTTTAACCATATATACTCTCCAGGTCCCCGAAATAATCAAGTTTAAGAATTTTTGAAATCCGCCCACAGACACGCCCAAAAAATCAAATTTATCGAAAGAATCGAATTTTTAGCTAGAAAGCTAAAATTTGTTATGATCTTTGAGTTATAAAACTGCTCGGGAGATAAAATTTCTAAAATCAGCCCACTGACACGCCCACAATTAAATAAAACAATTTCATTGGAAAGTCAAAGTTTGAGCTAGAAAACTGAAATTTATGATATAGTCTCTCTAGGTGTCTGCTGGGAAATAGGATATCCAAAAGTTCTGCAAGCGGACTGTAGCCCGTCCCTATGTTAATTGTTTGTTTTGCTTTAACATGCTTTCTCACGTTTTTTCTCTATTATTTGTTATTTCTTACCCTTCAATAGCTTCTGCTTGCACTTTCATATTCAGTTCATTAACAATCACAATGATTATTCCATATACGATTAGTGCAAATTTCTACAATTTTATCATTCAATTTGTGTCTGTTGTTTAACCCATTTTCGGCCGCTGTTTGCACTTGCGAACAGTAAAATAGTTTTTTTTTTAATGTTGTTTTTTATGCTTTTTAAGTTTTAAATACAAAATGTAAGTATGCAATAATTTTACATGTTATCTTAACTTTAGAAACCCAAATTTTAAATGGAGGTCTTAAGCCCCTTCTTTAAGTATGATGGGGTGTAATTAAACCCCCTTTTTAAGAGGTTTTTTTAAAAAGAAAATATTATTATAAAAATAATAAAAAAAAAAGAAAATAATGATAACGTTTTTGTGCAAACATTTCAAGTGATTTTATAAACCACAAGCCACTTTGTATACATAGCCAACGTTTTATGCAGAAAAGGGTAAAGTTCGCTGTTCGCAAGCGCGAACACTGGCTGCTATTTGACATTTTTCCTCGTAGTATATTTGTATAGACGAGGAAAGTTGTCTCTCTTTATTGCTTCGAGGAATAAGTTAAGATTAAATCCTGTTTTATTTTGTTGAAATCGCCGACTCCTTTTTCTTAAACATTTTATTTGGTAGGATAATTCTTTTAATTTAACAATACTGTTTTAGAATCTACTGACAAGCTGTTGTTTCTAATGACAAGATGTATGTGCTAACAGATGTTTCTAATGACAAGATGTTTTTAATGACATGATGTATCTGCTGACCAGATGTTTCTAATGATGGCGTCGTGAAATCCATTAAAAACATCTGCTGTGCAGATGTAGACCGAAAGACACTGTCCATCCCTTTCCTTTTACGCTGTCTCTTTGTTCTCGATGTCGGCGGCTTTGCTAGTCGCTAGCACTCTTTGTTAGTATAGGCATTCCCTCTGATAAATAAAAAGGGAAAGGGTGGTATGAACGTTTAGCACTTCTGCTAGTTATGTTCAAGAGTGAGGACCTTTTGGTAAAACTGTAAAAAATTATAAAACAAGTAAAGTGTGTGCGTTTCATACTAAGAATTTAGAAAAACTTGTAAAATGGCACGAAAAGCCTTAACAGTTAGTGAAATCATAGATATGATTGATGATGACGACTCAGTGGAAACTATTTGTGTTGTACCACCAGACAATGTTGATGATGTGACAGATGAAGAATTTATTGATGAAGATGATATTCCAATGAATGACAATGTAAGTCTATTGGAAAACAAATGCATTACCCATGGTATTTTAAATCATGTTTCTTTACTATTTATAATATTTAGCAAACTGCTTTGCAAGAATTAGCTGGTACATTTGAAATAACATTACGAAATGAAAATGATACAGCTGAAGTTATACCATATGAGGCAAGTGATGAACAACCATCTTCATCAACAGCACCTCCACCAAAACGAGCTAAAAAAAACCTTCAAGACGCTAAATGCTTTTGGTGAACCGAAATGGTCGAAGAGAACGAATCGCAAACAGTTACCGCCAGTTACCGATACTTTAGCCGCTGTTCAACAGACGTTATTTGATGAAATTAAAAATTTGTCGCCGATGGAATTGTTTGAAAAATTTTTTGACAGTGAAATGTTTGAATTAATCATCAAAGAGTCAAACCAGTATGCACAACAGAAATCGATTAACACTCTGTTAGATGCAATTAGTTTGAGACGGTTCTTAGGTATTCTGATTTTATCAGGATATAACACATTGCCATCAATTGATGATTACTGGTCTAATGATCCTTGTCTTGGTAATGCAATCGTTAAACAGAGCATGTCACGCAAAACGTTTAAGGACATAAAACGTAGCATACATTTTAACAACAATATAAATCTAGACAAAAACGATAAGATGAGCAAGGTGAGATTTTTAATTTTCAATAAATTGCATATTTTTTCATTCATATTTTTCATAGGTGCGACCATTGTTTGAAATAGCTAACAAAAAGTTCATCCAGTTTGGTGTTTGGAGCGAGAATTTGTCGATCGACGAGCAAATGGTTCCCTATTTTGGGCGCCACTCATGCAAAATGTACATACGAGGCAAACCAATTCGTTTTGGTTATAAAATATGGTGCCTCTGCTCTGCATCCGGTTATTTGTTTAGCTGCATACCATATTCTGGTGCCAGTGATAATTATGACCGTCAAATTGGTTTGGGCGCTGACGTTGTTATGAGGTTACTGGAAAAAGTTGAACACCCAAATCAACACAAGGTTTACTTTGACAATTTTTTTACTTCTTACTATTTGATGTGTCTGTTAAGTGAAAAACATTTCTCCGCAACTGGAACTGTTCGTAACAATCGAATCGCAAAAGCACCTTTAAAAACAGGCAAACAATTACAGCGTGGTGAGACTGACTATCAGTTTGATAAAACAAACAGTTTGTTGGTCTGTCGGTGGGCTGACAACAAAGAAGTGACTATTTGCACTAACTTCGACCAAATAGAGCCAATGTGCACAGTTAAACGATGGAAAAAGGAGACAAAGATGTACACAAATTATCAGCAACCATTAGTTTTTACCAACTATAACAATGGCATGGGCGGTGTCGACTTGCATGACAATGCAGTTCAAAACTATCGCATAAACATACGGTCAAAGAAATGGTATTGGCCATTATTTTTATCCATCTTAAGTTCTTCTGTAGTCAACGCATGGAAGTTGCATTGTTTCGTTGCAAAATTTAAAAATGAAAAACAAATGTCACAAAAAAATATGCGTGTCACAATAAGCGGACAACTTTTGCTGACATCAGAAGAAACATCATCACAAGGATCATCTTCAGAAGAGTATCAGCCTTGCAATATGCCACGAGTTAAGGGTGAACATATTCCTGTTATACAACCACAGGGAAAACCTCGACGTTGCCAGTTAAAAGGCTGTGGTAAGCCAATAAAATGGATGTGTCAAAAATGCAATGTCCATTTGCATCCAAGTTGCTTTAAAAAATATCACGAAAAATGATTCTTGTACTATGTTTTTATTTCTTTTATAATACCTACATTCTTAATTTAAATTTTCTTAATAAAATTGACTGTTTACTAATATATTAAATCACTATTTTTTTAACTTAAAACATCCATTTTCATTCATAATTTGAGTTTTTATGGAAAACAAAAAAACGTCAAATAGCAGCCAGTGTTCGCGCTTGCGAACACCAGTTTCTGAGATTCGCAGACTAGCTAGCTGAAATTGGACAACGGATTCGTTTTTTCCAGTGCCATATTACCCTAGACTATAAATTTCACATAAAAAGAATAAGTTTGAAATTTCGTGGCCGAAAATGGGTTAAGACAGGATTCCGCACTTCAGAAAGAGATAGCTTGATGAAAATGTCTATAGAGCATCCAGCTCGCCGACGATGCGTCTGGCATATGGTGAATTGAGGTAATTGTAGCCGCAACGTGCGCTTTCAGAGTCCCCACCGCCTATAAAGTAAATTTGTAAAAATTTATGTGGTTCATTCCGCATTGGCAGCAATTAGCCCACTTTGTGATAACCTTGGCCTTTGATTTTGAATGTTGAATGGAATTGTTGACCATTTGCAGCATTATTTTTCACTATTTCTGTTGCTCCAAACGATGTCATTTGGAAACATGAATTAAATGTTCGAATTGACTTCAGGAACAGGTTAGAATCTGTATCCATACCGATAAATAAGCCGCTCAATCCAATTGTCTTTGTTGATTTCGTTCAGCTCATGCCTCTTGTGATTGTGATTCACGAAATTGTGCCATGCTCATACGCACATCTGCATTATCTTGTTGGACTCGTTCGTCTGATCTTTGGGCTCTTCTATTTCGCATGTCTGTCGTTCTATTCGTTCGACAGCCCAAATTGGTCCCTTTGCGTCTTGCTGGCATTGTTTACTACACACATAAATAGATTAAATAGAAGTACTTAATGATGGAAAACAGTATACTGTTCTTTTTTTGGTTGTTGCCAAAATAAATAAATACAAAATGAAAAAAAAAAAATTGAAAAAAATCGAAAAAAAAACCTGTCGCTTTGTGGTCAAAATAAGACATTTTGAAATTTTGATTTTTTTTTCTTTTAAAACCCGTACTGAGAAAATAACTTTCCAACAAAGTATAAATCATCAAAATCGGTTCGGCCAATCTCGAGTTATGGATTACATCGCTTCGGACACTTTCTTTTATATATATAGATTGATAAATTTATTTTCAATTTGTATTAAGTAATAAAATAAATTTTTTAAACTATTCGATTGTATTCACACTCGTGCAGTGCTTTGACTAAATAATAACCCTGAATTGACATTAAATGTCCAACCGGTGGCTGTACGAACACTTATCGCTAACATTTGTCTATTTTATAGATACTATCATGTGACATTTTCGGAGGAATTGAAAGAAATATTTCATAGAAAAGCATCATTTGATCAAGTTATTTCTGCACTATTTTCAAGAAAGGAATTAATTTTTTCTAAAGACCAGGGGTCCAGCATATGGTGTTCCTTGTCTTCTTCCATCTTCCATGTACCTGCATACAAATATATTAATCGTTCATGTAAAATAAGTAAAACTCAACAAAGTAGCTGTGTCCACGATCGGACAGTCAAGCTGCGATAAAATCCTTAGAATCAGTTTCTTTGTATTCCATATCAGCCCATATCAGCAGAACAGTTTAACATTTACCTGTGTCGGTAACGGACACATAGAGATATTCTAGGGAATTGTTTGGCTGATGAACTTGCCAAACTTGGAACCACACTGCCACATCTACCTAATAAAGCTTCCTTAGGCATTCCAATTGCTATATGCAAGCTCATGGTTAAGCTGGGTACCATCGAGAAACTTACCTTAGGTGGACACATGTCAGCGACAAAACAGATTTGGCCACCGCTCGATCTGAAACACGCCAAATGTTTGATCTCTCTAAATAGACAACGCGTTGGTGCTCCAATTTGTGCCATTACTGGGCACTGTCTTATAGGCAAGCATGCAACAAGAAAACAAGTCTACCCAAAGGATTTCTACAAAGAGGTGTAGGTGACTATTATTTACCTTCTCAACATGCCCTGATCTCTTACATAATAGCTCTACACACGAACAATGTTACTTAAATTCTTTTCAGTCCATTCATAACTGCCAATAAGGATAATGACAGCTTTGACAAGTAACATTAATGCACCCTACATGCGATCATTGTATCCATGTTACTTGACGTGAACATCGAAGAGCATTCAAACGATCAATATTACTTGAAGGATGACTCATTCAAGTAACATTGAGAAGTAACACTGATCGTGGGTAGGGCTCTATAGGCGAAAACTCTATATGGGATACTCTTTTATAATGATCTTAATCTTCTTCTCTCTTAATGAAGATGAGGCTATGATCAGGATAAAAGGGATAATAACCCTCCCACTTAACTGCATCCCTAACGGTCCGGTTTGACCTCAGAAAATAAAGGCAGGCCTCCCGATTTTGAATCACTTCGTCGCTGAAGCCAATCTAATTCTGGTGTTGCTGCATTTGTGTGATCCAGGATTTTAGGCCTGCCTCTCTTTCGCGTTGGTATTGGAACGTATATTGATATTGCCTTTTTGACAGGGTTCACAGAAACCTTTGAACATGTACCAACTGAGCTGGTCGCGTTCCTTTTTCTTTGAGATAGGTTCTTTGGCGTGAAGGCCTCCTCGTATCTTGGAAATTCTTATTCGATCAATCTTCGTTACTCCTGCTGTGAGGCGAAGCTTCTTCATCTCAACTACTATTAATCTGCCCTCATACTTTTTTGTACGCTGTCCAACATTGTCAACCGTATGTGAGCGCCGCCTGCGCCGGGCGCAAAACTGGGGTAGAAATCCTTCCTTTCAGGTTAGGGGGCATTTTTTGGTCATAGAATATGGCTGAGTTTTCCCGCCACTTCATCCACCCAACGCTTACGTGATTCTTAATGTCGTCATCACAGCTTGCTTCGCTATTGATCAAAGATTCCACATATTTGAACTTTTCGCATTTGGGAATAACTCCTCCATTCATATAAATGTCTGGAATACGTTGGAGTGGATTAGAGAACGGGCACCACAAGTATTCTGTTTTCTTTGGACTTACACGATACCAATTCCCCTCCTAAACGCACACCCATCAATCAAGCGCTCGTTGCAGGCACGTTTGATTCTCGCTTATGATGGCTCCATCGCAAAGAATAACCGAATGACACTTCCCCGGTGTGCGCCGACTTTGATTAGAACTAATCGGTGACGCCAGCGGGGCATTTAACTCTTGTCTTAACGCCACCCATAACAGATCCCTTGGTTGTCTATCAAGGGCCTTTTGAAAATCAACCAATACCATAAGCAAATCCTTAGTGAATCACGATGTTTTTCAATCAAGATCCTTATACTTTGAATTATATGTGTGGTTGAAACCGGCACTGGGTCTTCAGATAGCCGTATTATTTTCTGTATTCGGCTATCTTATACACGCTCAACGATCTTCATGGTGTGGGAAATCAGATTTATTGAACGGTAATTGTCACAGTCTCGCGTATCGCCTTTTCCGTTGTACAAAAGAAGAAGACAACTTTCGCTTCGCTGGTTATGCATTGCCTCTCATCAGTTTGGAGATGAGTATCATGAGCCATTTGAACCCCATGTCTCCCATCTTTTTCCAGAACTCAGAGGGTATCTCTTCCGGCACAACTGCTTTTGGTTTTTTGGCGTCTTTGATCGCCTTCCTCACTTCTTCGACGGTAATGTTGGATACTTCTTTTTTGTTAGGAACGGCTCTCGGAAAATTGTTTATTTAGAAGTTCTTCACAATACTACTGTCACCTGTGTAGTATTTTTTCATTATCCACAAGAAGCAGCCCTTGAGCATTGTTGATGAACTTTGGCGAAAGCATTTTCTGGGCATTCCTCCGTCTCTGAGCGGCTATTTTGAAAATGATTGTGCCCCTGTTCCAGCAGGTTTGTCGGAGTTTGTGGCCGAAGAAGAAATTTCTTTTAACTCCCGATACAGGCCCTCCACACACTTTGCCAGAATTTGAGAGCACCTTATCTTCGCGAATAATGATCTTAATGATCTATATACAGTAAAAGCCCTTTAATTCGGAATTCTTTAATTCGGAAAACTCGGTTATTCGGAAAAAAAATTCCGAATAAATGAGAGTCGGTTTTAAATTTGTTTTTGTAAAAGATAAGTTAAATTAGCAAAAATAAAATAACGCAATGATTGAACACGTATAGGTACCAAATAGATCTAAAATATGTAGAAGTCGGAACCAATCATCGAAATGTCTCTTGGGGGAGTCGCGGCAATTCACATTTAGATGTTGTTTGGAAAATCACCCAGTGCAGTTTAAGTAGGCGATAAATGTAAATCGTAGCACAAAAATTAAGCACAAAGTTGAAACATATTTCTGCAAATTTAATTATAACTCAGGTGAAAATGTCAGTTAAGAGAGATTTAATAAAATTAACAGTGCCGTTTACACTTGGTATTGTTCGCAGCGATCCAGTGGTGTTCCTCTTCGTGAAGTTCAAACTGCGCCATACGTTTTCCACAGACCCTTGGAGAATTCGATTTCAAAGCTAGCGATGGTTGGTTATCACGATTTAGAAACAGAGATGGTATTTTAAATAGAAAAGTGGTAGCGATTCTCCCGAAGTGCTGATACTGAAAATGCTGAATTATTTAAAAGTGATTTTAAAATATTTGTTCAGGAGCAAAATCTTTCTGATTTCCAAATATAAAACACAGATGAGACAGGAATTTTTTGGAAAACAGTACCAGATACAGGCTGGTAAATCGGACAAAAACGTTTCTGGTCATAAGCAGCCAAAAGATCGTTTATCGATTTTGTGTTGTGCAAATGCGAATGGTTCTCACAGAAAAACACTTGCAGTTGTAGGAAAATCGAAGAAACCAAGAGTACTGAAGGATATCTTGGACAAGTTGCCGGTACATTATAACAACTCAAAGTTCTATCAACATATTTTTAATGAATGGTTCTCAAAAAAATGTAACAGTGAAGTAAGGTGGTACCAGGAAAATGTCTTAAAAATACCAAAAGATCAGGTAAAGGCAATATTGCTAGTAGACAATGCTCCTGCTCATCCCACCGATCTATAGAGTGCCGATGGAAGCATAAAATGCAAATTTCTTTCACCAATAACAACCTAGATACAGCAACCAATGGACCAGGGTATAATCATGGCTCTTAAACGATTATCGACGTCGATTATCTTCCAGATTGTTTGGTTTTTTTTTTTTTTAACGAGTGTGGAAATGTTGGAGTGCAAACTTTAAGAAATTTAAAAAAAACTATAACTTGCGAAAAGCGATTTAAAATTTGTCTCATTCCCCAGCTGAGATAAAGACAACAACTTTAAAAAATTGTTGGAAAAAATTACTCATCCAAGATGAAATGACAGTGAAGGCGACATCAATTTGGCAGCCTTGGCAAACATTATTTGTCAGGCACGTTAGACAGAAAACTTTACAGAAGAAGACCTGGAAAACTGGGCTTATATTGATCAAAGTAACTCGGGCCATTTAGTTTTGAATAAGGAGTTATTATCATCATTATTATTTTATCAAAATTCAACGGAAATTTCTTCTGAGTCTGAAGATGACGTAGAAACAGAAACATGCAAGATAACTCGAAGGGAAGGGCTACAATGTTTGGACAAACCAATTAGTTATTTGGAAACAAGATTCACTGAACCGGCAATTCAAGGTTACTACACTTCCGTTGAAAACTTAAGAACTAATCTTTTACGCGAGCAAACAACTAACATAAAAAAGTCATATTGTTGTACTAAATATGATTTTGTTTATGTTTTTCATTTCTTTCATTTTTTGATACGTTTAGACATATATTTTTAGTTACAAAAATGAATTATAATAAATTTGATGTATTATTTGCAATCTTTTGTGTTTTTAAAATAATTTTTCGTTTTAAGTTCTTGCATTTTTTCATCAATAGGAACGCGTTTTAGTGCATAAGAAAAACTTTCACATTAATTCGCAAAATTCGTTTATTCGGACTGACCTTCCAACCAACCCTGAACTGGTTCAACGAGTAGGATGGAGATAGATGCATGTGGTACCAGTATCACAATGAGCCTTTTATTGGTCTAAATGTATCGGTCTCTGCTGACTGCCACTTCAACCTTATCTTACGTCACCCAAGTGCCTAAGTGATAAAAAGCAACTACTGCCAACATTCCAGTGTTTAGGCTCATCGTTGTTGAATTCGTTAGTTTTTCTAGATGCATTTGCAACTTTGATGCAACCTCTTAGAGCTTGAACTTAGGGATATGCTGACATAGATACTTCATAATTTGCGCTCTATTTATTCTAAATTTCAATTAAATCCACTAAAAGGGACTATTGGGGTAAAATTTAAATCCGGCGCACGAGTTTCGCTTCTTTTATCTATCATCATATGTTCAATTTCACATGGATTAGTTAAGCGATTTGTGAGTTTTAAAATAAATATATTGTTTTGTAAAACTTTCCAAGCACCTGCCTCAATTTTTCGTTCTTCCAAATTGAGAAGTTTCAAATCGATATGCCAAACCATTGCGTTCGTAAGGTATTGTACTCTGCTAAATAATGAAACAACATCCAACTTGTGCGCAAGCTAGTAACTCGCCTCCTCATGATTTAACGCTTAGCGGTTTGGGTAGTGCTCTGCCAAGTCAGTCAGGACATACTTCAATGTATAATGGGTGTTATGTACTTGTTTGAAATTATATCAGAGCATTCTTACAGAAAAAAAATTGGAAATGTTGTACAAAATCGCCGCACCCCACCCAGGGTTGGTAGGAATGGTAGAGGAGGGTCCTTTATTCAGGCATATTCGTGGGTAAAGGTAAGTTAAAATAGGGAAACCCCCCGGGAGTTGCAAGGAAATGGAAGAGGAAGGTGCTTAATTCACCAACCACCTCAGACATCGCTGCGGTGATGCCGCGAAAACTGTGTGTTTAGGGGTGAGAACAGTAATACATTTTTTTCAAAGCTATTAAGACTAAATCCTCCGTATCTTGGTGGATATTGGGAATATCTAGCTCAATTTATATTTGAAAATATATTCGAGAATCATTGCAAACATTAGTCAGAGTGACCTACTTACTTGTTTTTCTGGGGGTCAAAAATAATTCCATGATTTATTTAGGAAATATTATCTTGACCAAAAATGTTAACAGTAAAATCAGGCCAAGGCCTGCACTTGGAATGCAGACTTAATTCACTAACTCGATTCAAATTTACAAAATGAGAAGCATCTACCGCAATTCAAATATTAATGTATTTAACCCAGTCCACATATTGGATTTGACTCCTTGCAATGCTCGTTTTAAGGTTATGCTAATCTAATCAACAGCTACAATTATTCTTGTTTTACTGCGTTACTCGCAGGCGCAACAGGCACACTTCTGTTTACACATATTTTTCTCAGAAATCAACCTTTCAACGGCCATGGTATACCCAAACCTTATACGACATTCCAAAATGCCTAAAATCCGATGTTATAGACTTTTTATATTTTAATGAGGTAAGGGCATTTGGGTAACACTCCCATCAAACTAATTTATAGCTTTCATAATTAGAAGAATGAGGTACCCCGATTACCGTACTTTTGACAATCACCAAGCAAAATTAAATTCAAAAACAACCTACCTACCAGCGGATATATTGTTATAATTTTATTCTCTGAATAGCACTTGCCACTTGCTAGCCACATCAACATCCGCAGCAATATTATTTTAGGAATAAAGATAAAATAATCTACGACGGAAAAAGGGAAAGGAATTTTTCCCAGGGCCATTTATGGAAAATATAATGGTATATTTAAGGACAGCAGAAATCACCGCCCACTTAAACTGCTGCGGCTGCAAAAAAGAAACAGTGAATACATTATCTAAACTACATACACATAGATATACATAGATGTATTTTATTATTATTATTTATTAAAACATAAATAAATTTACACTTTAATGTTTTTTGAACAGCGCTAGCTACCAAGGCTTTCAACTGAAGCATACATAGATGTATGTTGGTGCCTTTACTTAATTTTTTGTGTGTTAAAATTCAAAGAAAAAAAACTAAATCCAGCTCATCCCTCAGCACACCTGGGACATTCGTGTTTCTGTTTTATGGCATGTACAAAATCGGTATGTAATCCTTCACCCCGCCATCGCAGCAAATCCACATAAACATTCAGTCATGCCTTACATTCCCTAGATACAGACGTGGGTGTATAGGCAAAACAATAAATTCTCTTTTTATTAAACCTTATAGGTAGGTAAGTCGTGCTTTTTGTTTACTAAATTTATGTTACTCTAAAGAAAACAGTAAAAAAAATTTCCCGAAACACCAGATGTAATCAAGTTTTCAATGTCATTGCGAACTTCCTATTTATGGCATTAAAATTCATATAATTTAAGCCGGTTCTCTTCCCTAAATGGTGGCAGTTGCACAACCACAACTCTCTGGAATCTGGCCCACACATTATTTTACCGTCATAACCTGTGCTATAAAATTGCAACCAACCTAAGAACATGCATAAAACTCAAGCTTATGGTCCCGTTTTTAAGTGAGACTTTCCCTCTTGCATTTTAGTACTAGAGAAACCCATAAAAACATAAACATTATCCTCTACTAAATTCTAAAATCAAAAAATAAAACCAAACCGAAAAGAAATGTGATTAAAAACATTTCATAGGATTATAAATTTTACGAATTGAAATGCCCTCTACTAACACTCATGGAAACAACGCCCTATTTACGGCGCAAAGAGACAAAGTGGGGACTCTTGACAGTTTCGAAGAAAGGAACAAAAAAAGTACGCAATTATGTTTCCTCATAAAAATATTAAATGCGCTAATTACTTTTTTTTCCTTCTGTGAACGCCACAGGAATATGACAAATAAAAAAGCAGTAAGTAATCTTCCACCCCTAAGTCAGGCACAGCATTGTCATCTTTAAAAGAATTTGGCCAGCCCCCCCTTGATGTAATCCTCTTTTTGTTTCGAGCAATATTTTCTCAAGTTAATTTCAGGGATAAGAATAATGCGCAACCATTGACGATGACGACGAGGACGACGACGTAGAAATGTCTACATACTCTTATATTTCTCGAAGCAATGTTATTGCTATGCTAAGGATTGTTATTCGGCATCGGTACTGAAGTTAGGGTCGCCGGCGAATAGGCTTACTTGTGTTCTGGGCTGGACTTTTCGACGAAAATGATATTACTTCTACTACGATTATCCATCGGATAGTGTCTATTTATACCAATTGAAAACGAATAAGAAAACCCGTGTCTAAATGAAAATCGAAGGATACACTTAAGTGTTTTTTTTTTTTTTGTTGTGAGTGATAGATGGGTGATGTGCCCGTGCATGCGAAAACTTAGCTCCAACATGCATAATTCATAATACAAAGGGAAAATAAATATCTCAGAAAACAAAAATACATAAATAATTCATGGACTTTTTATTTATTAAATGATTCCTGCAGACAAGAACCGGCAGTTTAAGATAAAGCAGATACAAGAAGCTCAGAGCTAGGAGCTGCTGCAAATACATATAGATACTTATATCAAAATATCTGGATATCAAAACTAGTCGCAATGGGTCGATCCCTGGCAAGATGTTGTTCTAAGAAGTTATTTGTGTGCAAATGATAGCCGCTTGCATGTTTCAGAGGCACGTGTTATTGAGAAAGATATTAGATGTGTTAATGAGATGCAGAAAATTCATCAATGCAACAGTTCCTTAACTTTATTCGTCCCTGGAGAGTTGGTTCATCATAGCTGATATTTCGACAAAGTATCGTGAATCAATCAGAAAAATGATTGCTTGTCATGAAATCATAAATATTTCATATCCTGATCGGACTTCGGATGATAAGGGAATCTATTTTTACACTGCAGATGGGATTGGGATAAACAAAAAGAAAACAAACTCAAACATAATATTGGTTGATGCAGGGATGGATCTACTTTTAGGTCTACAGCTTCTTGGGGCACATATGAATTTATTGCCTCTGGCATACAAATTTTTTATGACCAGAAAGTGGGTAGTTACATTCCTTATCATGAGCAAAGATGAAAGATGAAAGTTATATCAAATAAAATATCTCGTTCAACATTTATATTTTATTTTTGGGAGCGAATTGGGTAACAATGTTTGACCTATATTTATTTCAAACACTACAAATTGCCGTTACTACCATGAAAACACGTGAAATAATTGGTAATTTCGCCATAGCTTATAGACAACGAGCGGTGGAGATGTGCTCCGTTTCAGTAGAGCCGATTTAGTAGCCGTCTTGCATTTTAAACTTGCTCTTGTAATTTCATATACTTGAGTAAAAAAAAAACTGACAATCAGGGAATGAATATAAATATATTCAAAAAAATGAGTAGTAGGTATGAGCATGACTATAGAGAAATCAAAAAAGTATGTCGCAAGTCCGTCTGTGAGCGGCCCTAAGGGATGGACGAATTTGCATCAAACTTCTTATATATGGTTCTTAAGCTGATGTAATTTTTTTCAATCATTTTAAATTACTACAAGCAGTAGTATAGGTACCGGTACTGGAAAAATTGGGGATTTTCCAAAGTGTTCACTTTTCTCGAAAACGGCTGCAATGATTTTAATTTAATCGATATCTACTTATATTATAAACCTGAAAAGTTTGTTTGTTTGTTTGGTTGAACGCGCTAATCTCAGGACTACGGGTTTGAATTGAAAAATTCTTTTTGTGTTGGATAGTTCATTTAGCGAGGAAGGCCTTAGGCTTTATAACATCTCGCTGTGACCATTTTTCCTTTTTGAGAGCTTGGTTGCGTGCGCTGCGTAAACGGTTCAAGATACGCAAAAATCATGTACGATGGAATTGTTCCTATTTAAAAGTCCGCGACAGCATATGTCTATCTTTTAAGATTGACTCACTATAACCTTTTTTTATGGTAATCAAATTTGTTTGAAATAAATGCATTATTTGCGAAGGAGTTTTATTAACATAATGTTTATCCTTATCCAAATAAATATGTATTTAATTGTGAACAAAATTGTCCTTGACATGACTTGATTTCAATTAAAATCATAGGAGATATCATAATTTTAAAATAACTCCGCAATAATATTATATGGGGCTATTATATTGCTCTCCGGAGATTTTCGTCAAACGCTTCCCGTCATCCATTGCGAAACGACCCATCGGCTGCTGAATTCTCGCGACAACTGCTGGCACTTGGCAATGGCCAAATTCCTGTTGATGTTTCGACTGGATTGATATTGTTCCCGGCAAATTTTTGCGAGTTCACATCATCGAAGGAGGAACTCATCACAAAAGCGTTCCCCGGCATTGCACACAATTATAAAAATCTCGATTGGATTAGTGAACGGGCAATACTAGCAGCGAATAATAAGGACGTCGATAGCTTGAATTTCAGTATTCAAATCCGTTGACAGCGTAACCGTCGAGGTTGGAACGACCAACTACCCGACGGAATTTTTGAACTCGCTTGACGTGCCAAGATCTCCGACGGATAATTTACAGATGAAGGTGGGATCGATCATAATCATGTTTCGGAATCTGAATCATCCGAAATTGTGAAACGGTACGCGGTTGTCCGTCAAGAAACTGATAAGCAAACAATGTGATTCAAGTGACGAAAAACTTCACAGCACATATGCACCTGTGACACAGCTGTAAGTTGTAGTTAAGAAATTTGTATTGAAAATCCTGAAATTGAAAAATATTCACTTCCGCCAATTGAAATTGATGCCAAGCATATTCTAAAATTATGAAAAACAATTCAACATTAACAGATTTGCTAAATTCAATTACCCTTTTAATGAAGTTTGAAAAATAATAATAATAAAATCACGAATAAAATATTCGGCGGGATGTGTCAGTGGTCGGCGGGATGTCAAACTTTAACTTTTCCTGAAAAATTCATCGCAAAAATTCATCAGAAACGAAGAAAATGGATTTTGGAAGCACTGTTTATCCCCGCTAAAGTACTTAGCGGCGATAGCTATCCCAGCTAAAGTTAGCGTATATAGGATAAGTTGTTGTTGTATTTTACATGCAAATTTCAAATTATCCCTATATCCGCGTGCAAAGAAACACGGCTGATTTTTCGTTGTTTGTTTTTGCGCCGGAAAACAAATCGAAAAACACTGTTTATCATATCGCTCTCTACTGATTTCAATTCCACAAAAATAAATCACATTGAAATTTAAGCTGTCTGTGTTTTATTATCACTCTGGAGTTTATCGATAGCTATCCTCGCTAAAGTTAGCGCATATAGGATAAGTTTTTGTATTTTACATGCAAATTTCAAATTATTCCTATATCCGCGAGCAAAGAAACACAAACAAAGAAATATAATAATAAATTTTTGATGTACTTTCTCAATAAAAATCGGTTATCGTTTGAGGATCTGACAAGAACTAGGGGGCCCCTATCACTCACGGGGTCCTGTTCACGTGAACAGAGTGCCCAGTACGAATGAGGGGCCTGAATATACGGCTGTCCGACGGTGCATTTTTCAGCGCAAACGGCATAGATAAATATTCAAATTGGCCCATGGGAGTTACAGACGAAGTAGGTATACATTTGAGGGATTCCTCATGCATACGAACGTCTTAATCAGTGCGTTTCTGAAATTTTCCGGATAAGAAATAGAAAGGACAGAATTTTCGAATGTTGTATCCGGAATATCCAGAATGGAATGAATAAAGAAACAAAAATGGACTGACGAATGACAGCCATATGTCTCATGACCAGCGCTGCCACTTAGTTCAAGAACAAGTACAAAATTTAGTACTTACAATTAATATATGTTTACTATTTATTGAACTTACATAAGAGGAAATACTTAATGCAGCATTAAAATAAAAACATAAATAGAGTAATACAATAATATAAGAAACATTATGAGAATATAATTTCAGTTCACAAAAACAATATTAATAACGATATCTTACATAGTAATAAAAATTAATTTAAACTTTTTCTAAGCGGAAATCTTTCAACTTACTTATGGTTGTCAAAAATCAATTATTGATAAACGACAAAATTTACTAATCGAACGACAGTATGGTAATATGAATGTCAATTTACAAAAATTATACATCTATTGTGAATTCTGACAAGGAAAATGCGATAGAGCACTTCGTGAAGCTATCTCGTTGGTGCAGGGACATAAGTCCCAACTTATGTCTCACTTAAGTGGGAAGATTGGCATTCCTACTTTGTTTCAAAAAAAAATATGTTTTTGCCAAAAGTTAATTTTTAATTCTCGTAAACAATTCTATGATATTTTGTACGTTTTACTATTCTAAAATAGTGATTAGATACTCATTCTTATTTCTGGAGCGCAAAACTCGTCTCCCACCATAGAAATTCACCAATTTGTTTATTCAATTAATCAGCTGATTTGTTTTGTTTTCATTTGACACTGAGGTTGTCGCGAAGTACTGAGTTGTCATCTGACGTTTATGTTACTCAAATCTGTTATCTCTGGTTCGTTCGTTTTACTTAAGTTGAAATTTAATTTTAATTTTGTTGTTAATGAGTTAAAGAAACGCAAGTAGTTTATGAACTTCTTTTGTTGTTTTGTTTAAGCTTAGCATTTTGTGACTGCTTTTTATTCATAAGATTGATGGAAGTGAAATTCCAGTGATTGTATTTATTCAATAGAGATCCAGCTGTGCTTGTCAAATTTCTTCTTTTTTCTGTCAAATGTCAGAAAACCATGTGGAGGGTAAATAAACAAAATCATTGGCAGTAATAGGAGGGAGAATCATAAGAATCAGTAAAGTAAGTTTTTTATAAATAATCAATAGTTTCTCAATATATTTTCAGGAAAATGGATTCATTTAAATATGAAAAGAAATTGGAAGCAGTAAATAGAAAGAACTGTACCTACTGCAAAGTTACCTTTATTTGCAAACTTTGAGGTGATGGCGAAGAAGGAGCTGTGTCTTCGTGGGAGTAAAGTGTTAAAGGAAGTCTTTTGAAGATAAAGGTAATCCAAATACCAAAATAAAGAGAAAATTCTCATAATTTTTCAAACGGCTGGCCAATGAACTTGACAAAGACCTATATGGACCCGATAATCATCTCGTAGATTGACACGAAACGTATTTTACTGAAGAAACTGATGCCGTCCAAGAGAAACAACCTGATGATATAAACGTTCATAGTAGAATTCGCTTTCTATTTGACTATCTGCCATTGCATTTCAATTTGGACCTAAGTTTGGCGCGTTTGTAGGGAGTGCATACTCAGCCTCGTCCAGCAATCATATCAGGCCATTGGCAATTTATTAAGACATATAAATTACAAATGTTTATATAACAACTTAGACTTTTGTCACGCCCACTTATGAGGGATAGGAATAAGAATAGGGTATCCAACAGTTCGCCCAAGCGGACTGTAGCCCGTCCCTATGTTCTTATTTAAAGTTGTGTGTCTAAAATACTTAATTTCGATTTAAACATTCTGTTTTGAAAGTGTATTTTTGTCTTTCGAAATGTCGTGAGTATAATTGTTTTTTGTGAAAATTAAATAATATGTATAGGGATTCGGACTTTGTTGACAGATGCCAAATCGAATGTGGACAAATAAAGTGGAGGGTAAATAAACAAAATAATTATCAGTCATGGTGGGAAAATAATAGGAATCAACAAACAAAAGGAAGTTGTTTATTAATAATCAATAGTTTCTCAATATATATTCAGGAAAATGGATTCATATAAATATGCAAAGAAGTCGGAAGCAGTAAATAGAAAGAACTGTACAGCAAAGTTATCTTTATTTGCAAACTTTCGGGTGATGGCGAAGAAGGAGCTGTGTCTTCGTGGGAGTAAAGTGTTAAAGGCAGTCTTTTGAAGATAACGGTATTCCAAATACCAAAATAAAGAGAAAATTCTCATCATTTTTCAAACGATACGTACCGGAAAACGACTTGTCCCTATTTAAGTCTTCACAGCTGCGTTTCTTAACGAAGTACCCAATAAAGTAATATAAGACTTTCGCTCAGAAAAAGCTTAATATATTTTTTTATAACAAACATATTGTTATTATTTTTATGAATAACATTATATTTTCGTGTTGTTATTATGTTAAATCGAAGGAAAAAAGTAAAACATTAAATATGTTGTCCGTTCGAGTAAGGATTTAGTACGAAGTAAAAAAACATGCACCTATGTATGTAGTATGGTACTTTATGTACCTAGCATAAGTGGCAGCGCTGATCATGAAATCGTCTTGTCACAAACATCTACCTATGGAGCATTTCATGCCCACATGAGACCATTTTAATGTATTTGATTCTGGAAATCGTTAAAGGAAATTAAAAATATGTAATAAAAAAAGAATTAACTTGAAACAACACACATAAAAATATAAAAAAGACAATAAATATGCAATAAATGCTCACCCATTTTATTTTTTGCTGTTGCTTCCATTTTTTTTGATCAAGTGCATCTGTCAAACGAGAGAATATTCCTTTTATTGAACCTTTCACTAGGAATAAAAAGAATGCCTTCCATTTATTCCAGAATGAATAAGGAAACAACGAAATGGATTATCCGGAATATTCCATTGAATAAAAAAACGTAAATGGCTCACTCGGAATTTTCCGAATATTCCGAATGAATAAAGAAACACACTGAATATATATTTTTGAGGTCCAATTGCGTAAACACCTTTTTGCCTATAACCCCGTCTAATATATGCTCTATCACTGGATGTGTAGTTTACTTTCAGAGTTAAATTATTTAGTGTTCGGCTGTTTTAGTTTACAAAGTGGAAAGGAATATTCGGATCTACTTCTTCTGATAACACCCTATCTGACTAAATTATATAGAATGGCTTGAACCTGTTCTTTTTCATAAAAGAACCTCCGTGGCCAACAGTGTAAAGGCTTATCATTGTTTAATATTAACTCCATTTCGTATATTGTATCTGGAATTCAAAAATAACCTTCCGATGTTTTTTGACTGTAATTTAAAAAAAAAATGAAAAACTTTGATTCTTCTTGTGGATTATTTTTACTTGGTCTTTTAATTTTTTTTACATCAAGTCGAGAATATGATGTCATGTAAATGGCCGCCGCCACAGTTGATTGTCATTTGAGCCCTTTTAATGGAATTTTCCATCACATTGGCCAAAACTTCCGGCGATAGGTCCTCACATTGTTGACGGATATTGTCTTTAAGAGCTGCAAGAGTCTGAGGCTTGTTGACATAAACCCGCGACTTCAAAAAGCCCCACAAAAAGAAGTCTGGAGCGGTCAAATCAGGCGATCTTGCTGGCCAGTGCAAATCGCCAAAACGGGAGATTAGGCGCCCGGGAAATGCATCCTTGAGCATATCGGTTGTGGCACGTGTAGTGTGTGCCGTTGCACCGTCCTGTTGGAACCACATGTTTTCCAATCCCAATTCATCAAGTTGCCCCAAAAAGAACTCGTTGATCATTGCTCTGTAGCGCTCACCATTCACAGTAACCGTTTGGTCCGCGACGTCTTCGAAGAAAAAAGGTCCGATGACTCCTCCAGCGAAAACAGCACACCATGCAGTGACTTTGAGCGGGTGTAATGGCTCTTCGTGGGTTACACGCGGATTTTCAGTGCCCCAGAAGCGTAAATTTTGCTTATTTACGTACCCGCTAAGATGGAAATGGGCCTCATCACTCATGATTATTTTTGATGAAAAATCATCTTCCTCTTGGTGGTGATTAAGGATGGCTTGAGCGTATGTTATACGCGATTGGCGGTCAGCAGCTAACAGCTGATGCACCGTCTGGACTTTGTACGGAAACATCTTCAAATCTTGTACCAAAATTCGCTGTAAAGACCGTCGACTGATACCCATTTGCGTGGCACGTCGTCTGGTCGATGTCGACGGCGCTTCCATGACATCTTCGGCTACAGCAGCAATATTCTCTGCAGAACGGCTACTCCGGGGTCTGCCACGCCTGGCAGCATCTCGTGTTGTGCCAGTCTCTTCGAGGCGAGCGGCTAAACGTCGCAGTCTTTCACCAGTAGGCGTTGGACGGGTAGGAAATCTGCGACGAAATTCACGTTGTGCCAAAGTCACCGACCGATTATTGCTCAAATAAATAGTCAGCAATATTCCGCGTTCTGGAGCAGTGTAGCGTAACATTGTTTATTAACGTGTATTTCGCATGTGTTTACTACACAAATGTCAAAACAGAACTGACATTAGGGGCCAATCGCAAAATTTATAGCATTTTCTGATAGGAGGATTACTTTTGCGCCACCTTGTATAAAGAATTCGTATTTTCATTAACTGTAACATTTTTTGTTCTTCAACTTCAATTCTTATCTTTAGTAAATACTTTATCTATATTTTCATTAAGCATAGGTATCATTTTCTAGCCTCTTTCAAAAAGTGTTTATCCAGTATTTATCCACTATCGCTGAATACTTAACAGTACCATTTGGTACAACCAACAAATTCAAATTATTGTTTCTTCCATGAAAAAAAATATAACACTCAATTTCGCCAATTATGCCTGAAAGGCTTTTAATAATGCCAACAAAGTTAAATTTTTTTTATGGATTTAGGTAACGTAAATTGTTGTCGTACGAAACTCACTGGGCTGCCCCTTTACCAGTGACGATCAACACTTCTAAGGTATTACTCACATATTCATTTTCTTCGTAATCGTTGACATAATGTTCCTGACGGCTGCTAGGTTGTACATTTTTGCCCAGACATGGCATGCTCCTGGTTCCCGCTTCGGCTTACAACAGTCATTTGTCATGTGCCCAATAGAATTACAATTTGAAGCATCTTATCCGTTTTTGTGAACCTCCGGCGACTGCTGTCTCTGATGCTCATGGAACTGTTATCTTCTGCCTTGCTATCTGGATCTTGCTGAACGCCTCTAAAAGTTGGTGTTTGGTGCGAAAACATTGCACCTCGCTTGAGAGCGCAATTTCGGGTTGGGTATCCCATTAATGAGACACTCAAGTAGCTCGTAATCTCCCATAAAGATGGTTTGAATTGTTTCGCTAGCTGATCCTAAACATCTCTTTTGTCTACAGCTGTTGTATCGGTAGGGGTAACAAATCTGATTTTGAATTGAACCATTTGAGAGCCTTTCATCTTAATCGAAAGGATATGAGCACTCAGATATTTTGCTCAACCAACTCGTGTACTGATATTAAATTTTAGAGCTGTGCCTCCCAAAGTACACAACAATCCTCTTCATCAAAAAATTTAGCCAACAAATCTTTATGGTTTGTAATATATACGTAATATTTGCTTTTACCCCACTGTCATTATTTCTGTCGTTTGTTTCTCGCTCTTTATTATTTTTGTAAAACCACTCGATTTCTTTCTACAGTAGATAGCTTTGTCATTTTCTCCTCTTGGTGTGTCAATTTCATTTTTCATTTCTTCTATCTCCTTTGCCATTAGCTTCCACTCGTTTATGCTTAGTTCACTCGTTTTATTTATTTCACCCACTCTACTTAATTCAATCGTTTTATTTAGTACCAGTGTGACCATTAGCTTCTCTCAGAAATATTCCACTTACACCGGAAAGTGGAATATGTAAGTATTTTAATATTCCACTCGGTAATACAAATTTAGTTAATAAAATGAATTTAATGAAACCATTATCAAAATCAAATGAACTTTCATTTCAAACAAAACGTGAGACAAGGTAAAAAATGTATCTCCTCTTAAAAAGTAACAAAATAAATAAAAAACTGTAATAGCAACAAAGAATATCAGTTAATAAATCTCCTTAAAAAAATGTTAAAAGTTAAAAGTTTTGAAGATCAAAATTCATTTGTTCATCTTCTTTCTGAATATAACAAGATGTTATTTGGCTGTAATTTTTTTTATGAATGAAAAACGTCGGTTCTGCTTTTGGATTATGATTTGATTATTGATATTGTTTTTTTTAATAAGTTAAAAAAAATGTTCTATCTGTTTATTTCACAGATGTCAAAGTAGAATTGACAATTCCGATAAATGACTTTTGCGCCCGTAGTTCAAATGAACTTTCGAACAGTCTAATGTCGTTTTCCATTATTGTAAAACGATCCAACAGGTGACTGATTTACCATCATTTACGCAAGTATTTTTAGGGGTGTGCATGAAACGTTCGTCGTAAAAATACATGTTTACGGTGATGGTTAACTTCGACGTTGCATGAATACCCTTAATGAAATGACAAGACGTCACATCACAAGTGGAAAATTAGTGCATGAAACTAAGAAAAACTAGGTACGCACAGATGAGTGTTAAATTCACAATTATTCACAGCTTTTACAAAACGAACACCTGCGTAGAAAAAAAGGCTGATTCAAAAAACCTCCTCATATATTATATTCCACTTATGGTCATACTACTTAGTACCCTTCTTTAGTTCTCGTTTTTTTCCACTCGATGTCGTTGCAGCCGTCGTGTTTTCTCCTTCTTCGTTCTTCTTGTCGTGTTCATGTCGCGCATTGTAACGCTCGTCTTCAGTGTGTGTGTCACTCTCATCGTCGTCGTCTTGAAGTTCTGCAATACTCACTTCGTCATTCCAAGCGGAGCTACCTGATATCCGTGAAACCTGTCGCCAGATCAAGCTTCACTGAAACATAACAGCGAGGCAAAAGATCGCTATACAGCCAGGCTGCCATTAAAGCGATCGCTTCAGTCACTATATCCTCTAAGTTAGTACTAGAATACCGTAATGAGCTTTCCCTGCTTGATAATTTCAAGGATATCCTTACGAACATGCCGACGAACTGGCCAGGTAAGGCTCAGCGCTCCACTGCTCATTCGCGGAACTAGTCCACATTCCGCTCGGAGCAGTTAAGGCAGTTACCGCAGAATACCTCAAGAAAGCCAACCTCAGATAGAGCAGGCTGACTACATGCGGCATATCCAGGAAAATGTGGCCAAACTACAACAACGCAAAAACAACCGACCTTCTATGTAGAACCCGAAAAGATATTGCAAGAACAACATCGATCATCACGGGACACAAAAGAAACCCTAATTCACTTTTTATGTGCCTGTCCGGATTTAGCTAGGAACAGACTACGAACATTGGGAAGCCCTTTTTTCAATACACTTGAGGATGCCTCCGAGAAAAGTATAGGATTTAGTCTCCTCCACCAAACGATAATACCCAGGTTTATGTGAGTTTGTGGTAACAAAACGGCACTCGGTGCTAATTGGGTTTGTATTTTCTTTATCAAACCGCCACACCTACCTACCTACCTCCTCGTCACATCATCGTCGTCATCGTTGGCAGCTTCTCCTTCTTCTAGGGTTGTTGTTGTTTTTGTAAACTCACCACATTCTTTTTCAGATAAGGCGCAGTAACAACTCACTTTTATTCCTCGTCAATTTCCTGTTGCGTTTCCAAGCTTTAAGTGCACTGCGCCATTGAAGCCACAAGTTTCAGCTCATCTTGAAAATGGGGCTATGATTGTTGTATCGATTTTTTTCTTAACATGCTAGCATTTTGTAAGCGCCTGTAAGTATATGCGATTCAATTGTTTTTCTTTCTATTTTATTTCTTCAATTATATTCCGCATTGTTGAACAGAATGGGAGTGAGAGAGTGAGTGAAAGATTTGCCACTTTTTTTGGTTGGCGAACCGTGAAACTGCGCTCAAGCCGTCCACTTCATGTGATAGCAATTGTAAAAGATTCATTCAAGACAACTCAATAAGGAAATTGACGGAAGCAGCCCAACTGACGGCAAGGGTGTTATCACACAAAAAACCATTTCAAAATTTTAATATTCTCGACCAAAAGTATACTCTTTGAATTGTCTTTCATGTAAAAATCATTAAAATCCCATATGTTCCATCATTTTTATAATAGGTAACCTGGTCCTAAAAATCATTCAATGAAATTCTCATACTCTACGTTACCAATCAAAATTCGCTTACTGGTTTAATGAAGTTTGCTTAAAAGAAATGTACATCATAGTAGCCGAAACATCATCATGGCCATGTCACTAACTCATGCAATTCGTCACCTGAAATAATTATTTCCACCATCGAAGCTTCAAGTTGTTTTCTTTCTCCGCCTGACGAATGATATACATAGTTCGAGAAATTCTCAGATTTCTCAAATAACAATACACAAGGAGAGTAACGTTTGCCGAAAGTTTGTCAGCATTTTTTTAAGGAAAAATCGCTTTGCATAAGAAATGGACTGGAATGTTGGGTGACTCAGGTTCTTCTAGAGCAAGATTGGGGGAACCTGTTGGGGTATCTGACGGCTTTCCTGACTTCATCCAGCGAGTGGCTGTATGAACGATTATATTACGAAGCAGAGGACTCTGGGGGGGGGGGGGGGGGGGGTTGCTCCAGGTAATTTTTGTACATCCTCTGTTGATGTAGTTGATATACAAAGCGTATGCATTATGATTTTTAGCATACCGTTTGAATATATATAGGAAACACTTTACGTATCGACGCTAACACATTTCAAACAGCGGTAGCGGAAACCAACAATTTGGTACTGCTTGCAATTACTGCCTTGATGTTTAGTGGGTTCTGAAGCTATCTGCGCAAAAATGAAAATCAAACCAAGCTTTGAGGTTTGTACTGGAGTCAACCAAGAATAGGTTATCCTTAAGCTTATGGTACTATCTTGATTGCTATCTTGAGAATTTTTAGATATTCCTGCTTGCTCCTGCTCCTTCCTGGTCACTCCAGTGGTCTGCGCTGTTCGGAGGGACTATATAACTAGTGGTAGTTATTGGCCTCCTCCTGGCAGGATCGCCATGCAATGTTGGGTGACTCAGGTTCTTCTAGAGCAAGATTGGGGGAACCTGTTGGGGTATCAGACGGATTTCCTGACTTCGTCCAGCGAGTGGCTGTATGAACGATTATATTACCTACGAAGCAGAGGACTGCTCCTTGTAGGCGTCAGTTTTCCAAAAGCAGAATTCCCCAAGGTATTTCAGCGAGTTGCTAAATACGAGTAAAATACTATTGGTTCTCGGACTTCAGAAAGTTGAAAGACACTTTATTCAAAATTCTTGGGGCTTATATACTAATTTTTACACATGCTGTCGCAGCAAAAAGTATTCGCTTCGTATCTCGAACCCCAAAATTCATTGATCGATAATTGCCCATTCGGCATTTCCCGCGTGTGGATGACCGCCATCATTCCACATTTACTTTGTGTTACTATATGGATTGCCCATGCGGCTGTATGCTTTGCTGTGTGCTGTTGTTCAGCATAGGCACGTCGATCCATTCAAAGTATTCGATTATTCGAGTACATACTTGAAGTGAGCAATTAAATGATTTCAAATGTTTTGAGACATTGTTGGATAATCGCTAGTGCGATCATTTTACAAAATATGTTATGGGATGATTTAATTACTTCATACTTTGTTTGATAAGTGGCCGCTAGTGCGATCCCTTCACACCACCCTTCCTGGGGGAAAAGGAGAAATCATGATGTCTCGTGATTTCTTCTTTTCCGCGCCACTTTTACAAGATAGGGAATTATAAAGCATCAACCTTATGATATATATAAAATTTTTTTTTTCAATGTTAGAGACATCATTTTTTGTACTTAACAAGCAATTTTTTTTTTAAATATAGGTACATATTTTCATTCTTTTATTTATTTTTTTTATTATTATTATATTTTTTTTTTGTAATGATACGTATTATTATTACTGTTCTTAGATGTTATTAATCGGTGCAGGGAAATAATTCCACGGGAACTAAGTCCACTGAGGGACTTAGTTCCCATTAAGTGGGAAATAAAACCACTTTCGCGAAGTGGACTTAGTTCCCATGTAAGGTGGGAAATAAATTCCCAAAACTCTGAGTGGTTTTAGTTCCCTTTTAATGTGAAGTAAATTGTCACTGTCGACTAAGAACAAAATAACATTAAAGAGTTAAGTAGGTACTTTGCAATTTTTATTAACAAAATAGAAATTAACTTCTAACTTAGACAGAGTAATATAGGTACCGTGACCTCGCACCTACTCCAAATCAAACAGTGACCCCAAGCAGGGGGGTTGCAGGGGCGCAGCATGTCCCCCCATATGCATTGCACTGTTTATGAGATTAGTTACGAAATCGCAAGTAGATTCCATAAATAGTGTAATGCATATGGGGGGCATGGTGCCCCCCTTTACAGTTTTTTGTTTAATTCTAAATGTTGGATGTTAGTTGCCTCTTCTTATATTTGAATGTGGACTAAGTTCCCATAAAAAAATGGACCTAGTTCCCACTTAACATGGGAACTAAGTCCACTTCGCGAAAGTGGCTTTATTTCCCACTAAGTGGGAACTAAGTCCCTCAGTGGACTTAGTTCCCGTGGACTTATTTCCCTGCACCTTATTAATCTTATAGGTTCTATACATTATTACATGTTTTTATTCTATATCTTATTATTATTTTGACATGTTATTAATCTTATTATGATATATATATTACATATTCTTATACTACATCTCATTATTAATTTGACATCTTATTAATTTTATATGGTATAAATCTTATTACATATTCTTATTCTACATCTTATTATTAATCTTATAGTACACCGGTGTTCCTTATATATATTATTTTAAATTTTTTATTTTGATAGATGTTTATTTTACATGTACAAGGTGGCGCAAAAGTTGTCAGGTGGCGCAAAAGTTGTCACTCGATGTTCTTTCTCTGTAATTTTTTTTATGAATGAAAAACTTTGGTTCTGCTTTTGGATTATGTTAATTGGTGTCTTAAGTTTTTTCTGTATCAGTTAACTTAACAAATATCAAAGTAGAATTTACATTTGCCGCCATTTGCAAAAATTATGCTTCTTCCGATAGGAAGATGACTTTTGCGCCACCTTGTACAAACAAGGGGACTCGTCCTCCTCCCTTTAAAAATTTTCTTTATTTTTCAAAAATTAAAAGTATGATATATAAATTGCTTCAATACGTATTCGTAAAATTTCTATAACCGATTTTTATGGACTTTTGTCCTCTTTCCTTCGTACTTTATTTCGCAATTTACTCCCTGTTCTGATACTACTTCGTATGGTCCTATGTAAATTGGATCTAGCTTCTTCCTATTTTCGTTCCTTAACTTTCCTATCGTAATCATCTTTTCTAGCATTTTTCTTTTCTATGAGTATGCCTCTAGCATCCCTATGAGCAATTTGTAGTCTTTACCTTAATTCCATTACATAGTGTTCATAGTTGTATCTTAGTTCCACTTGTTTTGTCAGATTCGAAAGTAACGTACATTGTCGTCCGAATACCAATTCGAATGGGGTATACCCTGTTTCTGCATGTACTGCAGTGTTATAGCAGAACACATAGTATGGTAACCAAGTACACCAGTCAGTATGTTTTTCGGATACATAGCCTCTTAGGTATGCTCCGAGAACTTTATGGGAGTTTTCTAATGCTCCTATACTCTCATGATGATATGCCGTGGACTGGATCTGTTCTATTCTCAGTAGTTTGCACATATCTTTAAAGATTTTGTTGATAAACTCCGTTCCTTGGTGGATGCTATGGTTTTAGGAACTACAAATTTAAGGATAAAGCATTCTACTAGCCCTTTGGCTACTGTGCTAGCTTCTTTGTTTACTATCGGAATAGCTTCAGTGAATTTGGTGAGTTCGTCCTGTAAAGTTAAAATATATTTGTAGCCGTTTACCGATTCATCTAAAGGACCTACTAAGTCTAGAAATATCTTATTGAAATTGATTCTGCCGTTGTTGTTATCTCCATGGGCTGCCTTTTAGGCGAAATATATTTTTCTTTTTTCTGGCAACTTGGGCAATGCTTCACAAACGTCGTCACGTCGTTCTGCATTCCTGTCCAGAAATATTTTCTTTTAATGTTCTTAAGCATGCGGTTTATTCCTGCATGTCCACTTGTGTGTAATAGGTGATAGTCATTGAGCAATATTTTCTTCTTCTGAGGATCGGTAATTTCAATACAATTATTTATGAGGTGCACCTTTAAATTAATTTCTTTAAATAAATCTCCTAAGATCTTTTGTAACTCGTGAATTTTATATTCTCGACGGCCGTCTGCGAGTTTTTTAATCTCTTGTTTTGTAATATATAATTTATTAATGGCTAGAGGTCCGCAAATGCTTTGCACGTCCCTCGACAACAATTTGACAAATGATGCCGAACGGGCTGTAGTGCCATCCTTGGAGGTATCCAGCAGTACGCAAGGTTCCTGCACGTCCCTCAACAACATTTTGCCAAATGATGCTGATCGGGCTATAGTGCTTTCCTTGGACCTTCTTAGGAGTATACAATTTTTCTCTGGGATGTATGCCAAAACTTTGTTTGGGCCCAGGATTATATTAGTACTATTTACTGGATACTCATCGTCCTCGAAACTATTTATTATTTTTAACTCAATTAATTTATGCCCGTGTTCTGGAGGTTTGATCAGTTCCGTGATAATTTGATTGTTCTTTTTAGTTTAGTTTAGTTTAGTTTATTTTCATCAATCAGATAACAATATTTTAGACTAGATACTGAATTCATAGTTGTTGGGAGGAAATATACCTACAATATAAATAAATAAATATTACTATAATTAACATTATTACTATAACTAACATTATTTATTTATAATTTTACAATTAACACAAATTAATAAAAGAAAGATTAATTGTTTTTTATATTTTTTAGGAAGTTACAATTTCAATATTATTTGACACATGTTTTTTAAATGCATCTCTCGATTAAAATCAATCCTATTGCAAATTAAATTCACTTCTCTAATGCAACGCGTAATGGGTTCATTACGGTCATAGTTTGTACGATGCAACTGCTCATAATAGGTGGCGCAAAAGTAATCCTCCTATCAGAAAATGCTATAAATTTTGCGATTGGCCCCTAATGTCAGTTCTGTTTTGACATTTGTGTAGTAAACACATGCGAAATACACGTTAATAAACAATGTTACGCTACACTGCTCCAGAACGCGGAATATTGGTGACTATTTATTTAAGCAATAATCGGTCGGTGACTTTGGCACAACGTGAATTTCGTCGCAGATTTCCTACCCGTCCAACGCCTACTGGTGAAACACTGCGACGTTTAGCCGCTCGCCTCGAAGAGACTGGCACAACACGAGATGCTGCCAGGCGTGGCAGACCCCGGAGTAGCCGTTCTGCAGAGAATATTGCTGCTGTAGCCGAAGATGTCATGGAAGCGCCGTCGACATCGACCAGACGACGTGCCACGCAAATGGGTATCAGTCGACGGTCTTTACAGCGAATTTTGGTACAAGATTTGAAGATGTTTCCGTACAAAGTCCAGACGGTGCATCAGCTGTTAGCTGCTGACCGCAAATCGCGTTTAACATACGCTCAAGCCATCCTTAATCACCACCAAGAGGAAGATGATTTTTCATCAAAAATAATCATGAGTGATGAGGCCCATTTCCATCTTAGCGGGTACGTAAATAAGCAAAATTTACGCTTCTGGGGCACTGAAAATCCGCGTGTAACCCACGAAGAGCCATTACACCCGCTCAAAGTCACTGTATGGTGTGCTGTTTTCGCTGGAGGGGTCATCGGACCTTTTTTCTTCGAAGACGTCGCGGGCCAAACGGTTACTGTGAATGGTGAGCGCTACAGAGCAATGATCAACGAGTTCTTTTTGGGGCAACTTGATGAATTGGGATTGGAAAACATGTGGTTCCAACAGGACGGTGCAACGGCACACACTACACGTGCCACAACCGATATGATCAAGGATGCATTTCCCGGGCGCCTAATCTCCCGTTTTGGCGATTTGCACTGGCCAGCAAGATCGCCTGATTTGACCGCTCCACACTTCTTTTTGTGGGGCTTTTTGAAGTCGCGGGTTTATGTCAACAAGCCTCAGACTCTTGCAGCTCTTAAAGACAATATCCGTCAACAATGTGAGGACCTATCGCCGGAAGTTTTGGCCAATGTGATGGAAAATTCCATTAAAAGGGCTCAAATGACAATCAACTGTGGCGGCGGCCATTTACATGACATCATATTCTCGACTTGATGTAAACAAAATTAAAAGACCAAATAAAAATAATCCACAAGAAGAATCAAAGTTTTTCATTTTTTTTTTAAATTACAGCCAAAAAACTTCGGAAGGCTATTTTTGCGCCACCTTGTATATATGAAACCGGTAGCGTGTAGTTCTAGAGGGTGCATTTACGCAGTTACATAGCGTTAGTAAAGGAGGACAATTGATATGACATGTTACGATGTCTCTTATAAACATAACAGAAAAATAAACACGACGATCATAAAGAGATTGCATACCAAACAATAAACATCTGCTATAATAAGAAGGCCTTGCAATCCTCCAATTAAGCTTGTAAAATGCATATCTTGTGAAATGTTTCTGAACTTTTTCAATTCTATCTATTGAGTTTTTATAATAAGGATTCCAAACATTGCTACAGCATTCAAGAACTGACCTTACTAGAGAATTGTACAGAGATTTTAAAGTATATGAATCTGAGAATTCTTTTGTATGCCTTTTCAAGAAACCAAGCATTTGATTAGCTTTGTTTATAATAAAATCGTAATGTGGTAAAAAGGAAAGATTGGTATCTAAGATTACTCCTAGGTCTTTCTTTCTTGTTACACGCTCTAAATAAGTATGGTTGATAATATAATCAAACACTATGGGATTCAAATTTCGGAAACACGACAAAACCTGACATTTACAAAACATTTAACAGAAGGTGATTTTGCTTGCACCAAATGTCAAGCTTCGACAGATCTTCCAATAGAAGAAAACAGTCAGTTTGACAAGAGATCTTACGGTAAAGTTTGAGGTCGTCCGCAAAAAGGAGGCAGTTTGAATTTTGAAAAATATCAGGTATATCGTTTACAAATAGCAAGAATAATAATGGACCCAAATGGCTTCCTTGTGGAACACCAGATGGGACCGAAATATGTTTTGAGAGCGAGCAATTAACTTTTACTATTTGAACTCTACAATCCAAATATGATTCAAGCCATTTTAATAAGGAAGAGTGGATACCTAGAGAATTTAGTTTATTAAGTAAAATTTGATGATTGACTCTGTCAAATGCCTTAGCAAAATCTGTAAAGATAACATCGGGTTGGAAGCCTTTTTCCATATTTGTAATAATATTATTGCTTATTAATGCTAAGTTTGTTGCCGTTGATTTTCCTGCTACAAACCCATGTTGAGAAACTGAAATATGATTCTGAAATAACAGAGTTAACCTATTGCAAACTAGTTTTTCAAATACTTTTGGAATACAGGAAATTTTGCAAATGGGTCTATAATTGGTTATATCCTGTTTTGAGCCCGATTTAAAAATTGGCGATAAAAAAGAAACCTTCCAGCAATCCAAGAATTTTCCTTCAGCTAGTGAGAGATTAAAAATCCATGAAAGTGGTTGAGATATAGCAATACCACAATTCCTTAACAAAATAGCTGGAATCCCATCAGGCCCTTCACTTTATTAACATCCAATTTAGATAAAAACTCTTCGATTTCAAATGAACTTAGAACAAAAGAACCTATATTGGCAACTCTACTCGTATAAGGTAGCTTTTGGATAGGCGGAGTGTCTGAAGAGTAAACCGATTGAAAATAGTCAGCGAATAAATTACAAATTCTGGGTACATCACTAGTAATTGTATCTTGATACTTCATAGTACTAGGTAATCCACTTGATTTACGCCTTGAGCTTATAAAACTCCAAAAACGCTTGGTATTTAGTTTGAGGTCTCTTTCGATAGAAAGCAGATAATTTCGATATAAGAATTTATTGAGAAGATCAAATTCTCGTTGACGATTTAAATATTTTATACGCAGTTCAGAATTATTTGAATCAGATTTATACAATTTGTATGCCTTGTTTTTTCTATTTTTGAGATTGGTCAACCTCTTATTATACCAGGCAGGACAAGAACTATTTTTAGAACGCTTTTTAGGCACATATCTATCAATTGCCCGCATCAAAACGCTTACAAAAGATAAATAAACGCTATCTAATTCTGAAGAACAAAAAACGTTATCCCAAGAAAAAGACAAAAGATAATCAACCAAACCGTCATAGTTAGCTTTTCGAAAATCATATAAAATATTATTATCATTAGTTTCTTTCTTTAAATAATGATAGAAATTAATATTTCCATCAATAGCAATGTGATGAATTGAATTTGCAATAACTTGGAAATTACACTTATCGAGACAAATATGAAACTCACTGTCGTCAAAAATCAAATCAAGCATTCGATTAAGACTGTTATATTGAGAATTAATTTGGATTAAATTATGTTGACCAAAAAAATCAATAAAAACGCATTCTATTTCAGTTAAAACGTTAAAGGGAATGAAACACTTGTCTTCGGAGTCAAAAGTCCATTCTATATCACTAAGGTTAAAATCACCTGCAAATAGTATATGCTGTGATTTAAGATTTTTTAAAATTGATTTTGAATTATTTAAATGAACATTATAATAATCTAAATTGCTTTTTGGAGGAATATAGCTTACAAAAACAAATAATTCAGATTCTCCAGTTTTAATGCAAACAATGAGTTGATCAATATCCAGATCTGAACTAGTGGAGTTTGATTCCAATTCAACTAGCCTCTATTAATTGAAAAATATGAAATGAATATGAAATCATAAGTTAAAGAGGAAAAAGAAAGAAATATATGATCTAGTCTAATTCTGAGCCCACCAACATTTTGGTAATAATAAGATAAACTGTCAATACTTTTACATAGTGTTCTTTGAGGAAAAGATGAATCAGCATTAACAGGAACAATATTTACAGAACCCAAACCGGCAGCAGCAGGGGTAGGGTAATTTAAAAATTGTACTGTGTTTAAAGATGAATCAGCTACAATGTCTTGAGTTGCGATTAAGTTAAATCGGACGTTTGACGAGAAATTTCGTTTTTTGGCCCGTTTATAAATTGTTTTACTTTTACAGACCTAGGCCATATAGCTGCATCACTCAATAATTGATTATAACAGTCTGCAGGGACCCTTAATTTGAAGTTAACAAATTTTAAATCAGATGGTGAGATAACTTTTTTAATTAGCTTATAGCACTTAAACAAATTTGCAGGAATTTTAGAGTTTTTGGAGACATGGTTAACTAAATCCTCCGGAAGGGTATCTGAATGAAACTTTGAAACATGCAGCCACTTCGTAGGAATAAAAGCATTAAGAGAACTTGCGCCAGTTCCAATCAGCTGTTTTTGTTGTTGATTTTGTTCATATTTTTTTCGATGGGTCGAATTCCAATTAGAATTTTTGTTTACAAATTCAACTGGTTTGTTTACTCCTTTATTATGGTTGGAGATAGACCCATCAGCAGGAAAGAGCAAGGCGGAATCGATGTTAACAATTTCTCTTTCATACTCGTACCTTTTTAAAACATCACCAGTGGCAAAAGATGAAACTTCTCCTTTCTCCTCGACGACTATAGCAACGGCAGTGGAAGCAACAGCAGCAGCGTTGTTTTTATCCCCATCACCAACGTCATCAGTTATATTCTTCAGTGGCCTGTTTCTTTTTCTTCCCTTCCGTATCTTGTACAGGGTTTTCGTTTATCGCATCCCTTGTCTTCGATTGTGACCTTGTAATTACGCAGATCTGGAGTTGCTTAAGTTGGGTGGAATCCCAGTTTATGCGACTTAAGGCATCAGCTGTGCAGTTATCCCTTCCGGGTGTGTACTCAATGCTAAAGTTGTATTCTTCAAGTAGTAGTCGGAATTTGGTTAGTCTACTTGAGGGTTCTTTAAGGAAAAAAGATATAAATACTAGTGTTCTATGGTCTGTTAGAATTTTAAATTTTCTGCCAAAAAGTTAAGGTCGATAGTGTTTTATCGCCCACACTATAGCAAGCAACTCTTTTTCAATAGTGCTATAATTTTCTCGGCATTATTTAGAGTTTTGCTGGCATAAGCAATGGGCTTGTCATCGAAATTTGAAAGTACTGCCCCAAGGCAAACCCTGAGGCGTCTGTCCGTAAAATGAATTCCTTCTCAAAATTCGGAAATTGTAAAATTTGGGGACTTGTGAGGATTGCTTTTAAAAGTTGAAATGATTTCTCACAGTTCTGGTTAAAATTGAACTCTACATTTTTCCTAAGTAATCTATTGAGAGGAATAGCTATTGTAGCGAAGTTAGGTATAAATTTTCGATAGTAGTTTGCAAAAGCTACGAATCTTCTAACTTCGTCAGCATTGGTAGGCCTGGGGTAATTATTCATAACAGCTGATTTTGTTGGATCGGGGTGAATTCGTTGGTCGGAAATAATGTGTCCTAGATAGAGAACGCACATTTCCCTAGGTGAATTTTTAAATTCACCTCCCTAAGTCTCTTAAAAACATCGATTAAATTTTTGTTGTGATCTTTGAGATTTTTGCCAAATACTATATGTAAGGTCATCTAGGTAGACGAAACAACGTGAGTAGGTTAGCCCGGACATAGCGATAGACATCATTCTCGAAAATGTACTAGGCGAGATTTTTAAACCCATTGGCAGGCGTTTGAGTTGATAATGCCCATTTTCGGTTGAGAATGCAGTACACGGTCTACTGTCTTCGGCTAATTCCATTTGGTAATACTCCTGACTGAGATCTATACAAGAAAAGTATGTTGCTCCTCCTACCATATCAAAAATATCAGTAATATTCGGTAGGGGGAATTTATCATCTTCAATTACTTCATTTACCTTTCGGTAATCAATTACCAATCTAAATTTTTGTAGTCCTGTTACTGGATCCTTTTTCTTAGGTACAACAAGTATGGGTGAATTCCATGCGGAAATTGAGGGTTCAATGATATCGTCCGTTATCATTTTCTCTACCTCGTACTGTATGTCTTGTTTTTGGGAATGTGGCAATCTATATGGTTTGGTATATTTTCTTTAAGCGATATGTGTGCTTGCCCTATATGTGTGTACGATAACTTGTCGTTGCTAAGGTGGAAAATATCTTGAAATTTGGAGCATATGGACTCGAGTTCAGTTTTCTCCTCTTTGTTTAGGGTATCGAAATTTATTTCGGCTAGTAAATTTTTCAGACGTGAAGTCGAGGATTTTTCGGAGTGTTCCGATTTTAGAATGTAATATTCTGAAAATGGCTGGGAGTCTGGCTCGATCGATGTTAGTTTTACATCGGACTCACGAGTGTTCAAAATGGTTATGGGAATTTTTCCGTTTAGGACCTTAGAAATTGAGCTTGCCATGAATACTCGTTCGCCTGAATGTTTGCTATCTACCCAATAGGTAGCTTCAGACCTTTGTGTAATTAGAATCGAGTGTAACTCGTCTGAGTTGAATATAGGGAACGAAACTGAGTTTTTATTGGTTGTGAGCTTTAATATAAAGTATTCTAAATCTATTGTTGCGAAAAAATGTCTGAGTAAGTTTGCTCCGATGATACCGTCTACCGGTACTGGAAAAGAATCAGGTACCACATGAAAGGTGTACGGGACGTTGTGTTGTCCTAATAGATGTTTGTTGTTACATGTTCCTACCGTTGTTTTTCGCCGTCTTTTGGCGCGTGTTAATTGGGGTGTCTAATACGTGTTGTTTAATAGTGCAAATGGATGCTCCTGTATCTATTAAGAACTTCACATTTATCCTATTGTTAACTTTAATCTGTACATACAGGCCGTACATATAGGTGTGGTTTCGGAAGTTTCCGTATCTGTTATTGGGCTCGTTATATTGGGGTCTTCGAGGCAATCTGCGCTCATCCTGCACGTAGCGGACAGTCTCTGATGCTGGAGTTGTTCCGGGATTCAGCTCTAGCAGGTGTTCGATAGCGTCTTGCATTTTAGAACGCCGGGCGCTATCGAGAACTAGTTTAAATCGTTCATTCACACCCTTTTTCAAGAAGGCTAAGCCTCTTCGTTCATTAGCGGAGGTTAGAGCGTCCCGAGACGTTTCGCCTTGCGAGGAGACTTCGAGTTCCGTCATTTTAGCTACGAGACATTCTATTTCCTAAACAAACTCGCGCGTTGGTCGGTTACCCTGGCGTGTTCTGTCAAGTTTTGTTTGTATGGTCTCGACGGTGTCTCTTGAACCACATTTGGTTGTCAAGCTAGTTTATAACTCGGCTAAATTACGAGGTTTGGTGGTTCCTAGCTCTGCTAACGCTTTACCCTGGATTTTACACTTGAGTAAAAACGTGATAAGAGTGGGTTTCTAAGCTTCGGTAACGGTGTCATGGTAAAATTCAATATTATTTAGAAAATCCCTAATATTTTCGGTTCTTGTTTCGTTGTTGTCACAGGACACTGGCAAATTCTGCGCAGTATTAAAATCGAACTCACTCATTTTGGTGCTAATGGGCGCAGTATTGGGAGTCACTACAGGAGCGCTTTCAGCGTGAGGTTCGTTTTTAGCCTCTTCTTCCTCTGATGATGACTGTATATCTTCAATACTTGCGCTCACTATGCTTTCCGAAAGGTTCTTATACTCCCTAGCTTCGGCCACCAATCTCTTCAGGTATGCGCCTTCTAGTTCTGTTAATAGATAGAGCGCCTCTATTTCCAGCAATTTCTTCCTCGCGTTCCGCTGCTTCCGCTTGCGATTAGGAGACTTGACAAGACTGATATAGCACGTTTTCAGATTTGCTTGTGCTGATTCCAGCAGTTAGAAACTCATGGGGGTCCTAGGCTAAGTGAGGGAACCAACCAAAAATGAAACTTTGACCCAATTTACACAGGGTGAATTACCAGAGAGTAACATTTGCTTTTCTTTGTTGTGCGTGTTTTTTTTTTTAATTTTTTATTTTTCGTATCTATACCTATGGCTTTGGCTTCATGTATAAAACTTTTGGGTTTTTCCCTTCTTGACTTAACTAAACTTAATTGTTTTTATATATGTTTTTCTTTTTTTTTAACTTAGTTTAATAGATAAAAAAAATGTTTGCTCTTTTAATTTTCTTTAAGAAGTTTCTTTTTTTTTCTAAAGTTAATTATTATAATCTATTTATTTTTTTTCTTATTAACTTCAGACTCTGGGCGGGCGTTGCTCCAGGTAATTTTTTGTACATCCTCTGTTGATGTAGTTGATATACAAAGCGTATGCATTATGATTTTTAGCATACCGTTTGAATATATATAGGAAACACTTTACGTATCGACGCTAACACATTTCAAACAGCGGTAGCGGAAACCAACAATTTGGTACTGCTTGCAATTACTGCCTTGATGTTTAGTGGGTTCTGAAGCTATCTGCGCAAAAATGAAAATCAAACCAAGCTTTGAGGTTTGTACTGGAGTCAACCAAGAATAGGTTATCCTTAAGCTTATGGTACTATCTTGATTGCTATCTTGAGAATTTTTAGATATTCCTGCTTGCTCCTGCTCCTTCCTGGTCACTCCAGTGGTCTGCGCTGTTCGCAGGGACTATATAACTAGTGGTAGTTATTGGCCTCCTCCTGGCAGGATCGCCATGCAATGTTGGGTGACTCAGGTTCTTCTAGAGCAAGATTGGGGGAACCTGTTGGGGTATCAGACGGATTTCCTGACTTCGTCCAGCCAGTGGCTGTATGAACGATTATATTACCTACGAAGCAGAGGACTGCTCCTGGTAGGCGTCAGTTTTCCAAAAGCAGAATTCCCCAAGGTATTTCAGCGAGTTGCTAAATGAAATACTATTGGTTCTCTGACTTCAGAAAGTTGAAAGACACTTTATTTAAAATTCTTGGGGCTTATATACTAATTTTTACACATACTGTCGCAGCAAAGAGTATTCGCTTAGTATCTCGAACCCCACCGCCGTCATTCCACACAGTATTCGATTACAAGGTTTCGCTAGTAATAATTGTTCATGCAGCTGTATACTTTGTCGCGTGCCATTGCTCAGCATAAGCAAGAAGTTTCACACAAAGTGTTTGTTTACTTTGTGTTACTATATGGATTGCCCATGCGGCTGTATGCTTTGCTGTGTGCTGTTGTTCAGCATAGGCACGTCGATCCATTCAATGTATTCGATTATTCGAGTACATACATTTGTATGTTTGATCGTTGAACTCGTAATCGGCAAGAGATACATTTAGGTTTATTTGTTAGGGTTCGAGTTACGAAGTGAGCAATTAAATGATTTCAAATGTTTTGAGACATTGTTGGATAAGTAATCGTTAGTGCGATCACTTTACAAATGGAATGATTTAATTGCTTCATACTTTGTTTGATAAGTGGCCGCTTGTGCGATCCCTTCACAGGACCTATAAACAGTGCATGCAGAGGACGAAACAAATCATGATTTTTCTATGCTGCCGACAATCGGGGTGGACATGCTCCGAATAACAAGCATTTGGAGACAACTATGGCACTTAAGCCATATTGTACAGGTCCTACTGTTCGAAAAATATATAAAAACGATATTTCTGTGAAAAATAGAATATCATATTTTCTGTAAGTCAAAGAAAGACCAATGCTCCATTTGCACCAAATTTGCACAAGCTGAAGACAAGGAAAGCTACAGAGCCATGAACGATGCTCATATCCAAAGAAAGGACGAATGCAATTCCGATAAAGGGAAAGATAGTGCACTTGCCCAAACCGATCCTACTTTTGTAACTGTTCGCTCTTATTCCCAACGATTTCCTGAATAAGAATTCCGCCTCGAATTATATTCGCCTTGATGAAGAGATTAATTAAAGGAAAAAACGCCTCGTGTGTATGACTTAATCGTGAATAATTTGTTTTTTTTCAGGAAATTCCTTCCATCTTTATATATAGACATTCAATTCAAACATAGATGGCGGGAACATGCCGCCCACCTTGAAATAATAGTAATAATTTCAACTTCAAATAGTTAATTCATAAATGCATGTATACTATCAATTAATTTTAACATTAAGTCTAAAATCCAGTTTAAATCTAAGTTTATCTATAACTATTTTAATAATTCATTCAAGTATTAACATTTAGTTTATATTTGAGAATAAGTTCAAATCATGCACTTTTTTTAAGTTAAGGTTATTTATAAGTTCAACTTCATAACCTTACAAGCATTCAAAATTTCATTTCCAAAATTTAATTTAAGTTAAGCAAACACAATTTTGAGATGGGGCGCTCTAAAAGCCCATTTTTTGTTATGAGCGTGGCAACCCTTGCCAATCCGTCAGTTCTGTAGTGTACCTACTTCACACGACCAATTGACCATTTACCAGGCGGTTGATTTTCATCCAGAATTAGGACTAGATTATTTGGATTGAGATTGTCCGTTTCCTTTCACTATTTACTGCGCTGTTGAAGAGAGGAAACGTACTCTAACTGCCAACGTTTCCAAAACGCCTGTTGCAGGCGGGTTATAATCTGAAATCTTGAAGACGGTTAATGTTTGTTGAACGATAGTCTGGCTCATTTATAAAATACGACGTATTCCCTACTAAGAAATGTTCAGGAGTCAATGGTTCAAAGTCTTCAACTTCATCAGACATGGCTACCAAAGGTCTTGAATTACGACATGACTCTATTTGACACAAGAGCGTTTGAAGTTCTTCGAATGATAAAAGAATAGACCCGACGACTCTTCGCAAATGGAATTTCGTCGATTTCACGGCAGCTTCCCATAGACTACCGAAATTTGGTGCTGACGGTGGGATGAAGTGCCAGTTTATTGTCTCCTTGCTCGCCTCCTTCTGCAATCGCGCCTGCACCTCCCTCGACCTTATGAACGTATTTAGCTCATCCAGTAGATTTCTCGCACCAACTAAGTTGGTACCATTATCGCAATATAGGTTGGAGCACCCTTCACTCCTACCGATGAAGCGTTTTAAGGCCAACATAAACGCCTCAGTTGATAAACTGGATACTAGTTCCAAGTGAATAGCCTTGGTGCATAAACAAATGAATGTAATGTAAACCTTTTGTCCTCTGCATCCTCTCTTTCTCCAAGGTGTTGCTAATACTGGTCCCGCATAGTCCACCCCAGCATTCAAAAATGCCTTTTCTCCGCTCAGTCTTGCTGCTGGAAAACCTTTGCTGCATTGGCCTTGCGCTGAATCTTTGACAAACAACACAGCGATGTACGAGGGCGGGTCAATAAGTCCGTGACTTTTGGAATAAAACACAGATTTTTTGATAAAAAAAAAAAATTATTTTTAACGTAGTCTCCCTTGAGCTCTATACACTTTGTCCAACGCTTCTCCAATTTTTTTATCCCTTCCAAAAAAAATGATTTGTCGAAGTCCTCAAAATAGGCCTTTGTTTGCGAGATGACTTCATCATTGGAGTCAAATCTTTTTCCACCAAGCCATTTCTTCAGGTTTGGGAACAAGAAGTAGTCGCTCGGAGCCAAATCTGGAGAATAGGGTGGATGAGGGAGCAATTCATAGCCCAATTCATGGTTTTTTGCCATGGCAACTGCACATGTGTGCACCCTTGCATTGTCTTGGTGGAAAAGAACTTTTTCTTGGCCAAATGAGGTCGGTTTTTTTTTCAAATCGTCATTGAATCGGTGCAATAAGTTGGCATAATATTCCCCATTGATTGTTCTTCCCTTTTGAAGGTAGTCAATGTGGATTATCCCGCGTGCATCCCAAAAAACAGTCGCCATAACTTTATTGGCTGACAAACCCACCTTGGCCTTCTTTGGCGCCGATTCACCCTTAGAAACCCACTGTTTTGACTGTTGTTTGGTCTCTGGTGTGTTGTGATGGATCCATGTTTCGTCCACGGTTACAAAACGGCGCAAAAACTCCTCCATATTGCGATTAAACAACGCCAAACCTTCCTGTGAAGTTGTTACACGATTGCGTTTGTGGTCGACTGTGAGCAAACGCGGCACCCATCTTGCGGAAAGCTTTCTCATGCCCAAGTGATCATTCAAAATTGAAACCACTGAGCCATGCGAGATCCCTACGGCTTCCACAACCTCTCGCACTTTCAATCTTCGGTCGGCCAACACCATATCGTGAATTTTTTCGATTGTTTCGGGTGTAGAGACCTCAACTGGGCGTCCAGGACGTTCGGCACCTTCAGTGCTTGTACGGCCACAACGAAATTCAGTAAACCACTTTTTTACCATTGAAATCGATGGTGCAGAGTCCCCATAGTATTTTTCAAGCTTAGCCTTGGTCTCGGTAATGGTTTTTTTCGCAAGAAATAATGCTTAATAAGCACACGAAATTCACTTTTTTCCATTTTCTCCTCAAATTAGTGAGTAGTCTGATAAAAATAGCTGTCAAACACAAACTAACTGACGCAGCAAGTTTAAATTTTGACAGGAGTCAACTGACAGATGCCTGTTGACAGGAGCAGTGTTGCTGTTTCAGTAAAGAGGTCAGAAATTGTCACGGACTTATTGACCCGCCCTCGTATTATATTTCTCAACGCATTCCTTGCCCCAATAATCCAAAAGTCCCTTCTCAGTAGAGCGAGAAGTAGTTGAGGTCCAGCATGCAAATACTTCTGATGAGTGTACGAAACTAACAACTTGGTGAAAAGTGATGAACTCGGAAGAATTAATGGGCGTTTTCGATTATATCCAAAGGGAGCAGCAGCAATCCGCCCACCAACACGTAGTAATCCATCGGAGTCCAAAATAGGATTCAATTTTAGCAACTGATTTGTCCTTAGCGGTAAAGTTTCTTGAAGACAGGCTATATCTTCCGAAAAGGTGTTATATTGTTCAACCTTAACCAATGCATTCGTGACCCTACTTAACTTCTCAGTCATAAGCCATTCCGTTATTCGTTTAGACTTGCCTGTCCGACAGTTGGAGCTAAAACGTAACAATAACGCAGCAATTCTTACGAGTCTTGAATAGTTAGAGTATTTCTCCAGGATATAGGTTGTATCGTCAACATCGTACGAAATCGCTGAAAGTACTGTTTTGCGTTCCTCCAAGTTTTGTTTATCGCCATTATAGTTTGGAAGAACGCCGGACGTAGATGGGTCAAAAAGCACAATGCCCGGCCCGCTCCACCACAACGGATGATTTACGAGTTCATTTGCTCTCACCCCTCTCGATGCGCAGTCGGCAGGGTTGGTATATCCTTTCACGTGCCGCCATTGAGTGGGTGGAATTGCGCTAGTGACTGCTGAGATACGATTAGCAATGAACGTTGCAAACCTTCTTGGGTGCCCGTTTAGCCAATGAAGAACTATAGTAGAGTCCGTCCACCCATATACCGGAATATCCGCGTAACCCTTACTCTTCTGTATCTTAATTACTAGTTTGGACAGCAGACTTGCTGCACAAAGCTCAAGGCGAGGTAAGGTCAGGACAGGACTGGATTGAGAGGGGCTACCTTTGTCTTTGCTGCAACAAAACTGGTAACCACCACCCCGGATTCAAGAGAACTTCGCAAATAAACGACCGCAGCATATGCTGCCTGTGACGCGTAGCAAAATCCATGCATTTCTAATGTTGACCTGTTATGTGGTCTGAAATCTTGGAAGCAAGAGAGCCTCCAAACCCTTAATATCATCTCGTAAATCCTGCCATCTTTGGATCAGCTTCAATGAAATCTGATCATCCCATTCAATCCTATCCTGCCATAAAGTTTGCAATAAAATTTTGTAGTTGATTAAAACGGGTGCCGAAAATCCCAGAGGATCGAAGATCCGTGCAGCTTCTGACATAAGATTTCTTTTGGTGTAACATGAAATCTCCCTTAAATTGACCTTAAAGCTGAAACAATCTGTTACAGGATGCCATCGTAAACCCAAGGTTTTCACTGGTTGATTTTCCTCTACAGACCATTTTCAGTCGATTTCTCTCCTCTCCAGTGGATTTTTTTCCAGAAGATCCTTTGAGTTTGACGCCCATTTCCTTATGTGAAATCCCGCACCTTGTAGAAGTTTGCACAATTGACCAACAACAACTCGAGCGGATTCCTCACTGGTGCAGCTTGCGATGAAATCATCTATGTAGAAAAAGTCGGTTATCATTGAAGCTGCCTCGGGAAACTCCTTCTTCCCATCTTCAGGCAGCTGAATCAGACACCTCGTGGCTAAAAACGATGCTGGTGCCGTACCATATGTGACCGTTGTCAACTCGAATGGTCTTATCGGCTGCTCCACTGAATCTCTCCAGAGAACTCTCTGAAACTTCCTATCGTCCGGATGGAACAAAATTTGCCTATACATTTTGGCTATATCGGCGCTTAGGACAATGGGATTCAGTTTGAATTGGATCAGAATGGTCATCAAATCGTTTTGAAGCACTGGTCCCGTAAGCAACTGGGAGTTCAAGGAGGGCCAACCAGGTGGAATACATATTGCATCAAACATAACCCTTAAACGCGTCGTGGTACTGTCCAGCTTAATCACCGAATGGTGCGGTATATAGTATCCGATATCTTGTCCTTGGTCTATATTTATCTGTACCATGTGACCTAGCGCCTCGTATTCCTTAATGAACGCTGTATACTGCAACCTAAGATCCTTATCTCTTTCTAGTCGCCTCTCCATCGATATCAGCCTCTTTTCTGCCATTCCCCTAGAATCGCCTTGCACCTCTGCCAAGCCCTTGAATGGAAGTCTTACCACGAATCTTCCGTCGGAGTCCCTCCTATAGTGAGTTTTAAAATGAGTCTCACAAGGATGGTCATCGAATAGGTAACGTGATGTTAGCTTAGGTTCTTCTATTTCCCAATAACGCTGCATTAGATTTTCCATATTATCACCAACGGGAAACGTGCTTAACTGGCCGCTGCTTGATTCCTTCACTCCACTGGCCAAAAGCCACCCAAACTCAGTATTCTGAGCAACCAACTGACTACTGTTGTCGTAGATTTTATCTCCAGTTAAAACTTTAAAAAGAATTCCAGCCTTCAACAAAATATCTATTGGTCCTGGTTCGCCAAAGATAGGATCAGCTAATTGAATGTCCCCCAATCGAGATGACTTGTAGTAGTCCACCCTACCCTGTGGTATAAGACTGCTGATACAGTTCAAAACAACAGCTTGTGAAGACAAACAAAAATCGGATATCCTTGATTTAATATTCAATATAACCTGCCTTCTAGCCTTGGCTTCACAATCGCCTATTGCATTATAGGCCATTGAGCATTTTTGTCTAGGCAATCCCAAATATTGCACACATGCTTCTGTTATAAGCGTTACCTGGGACCCTGAATCCAAAAGTACCCTACATGGCTTAAATTCTCCATATTTATTTTGCACTAATACAACTGCAGTAGGTAGCAGATTATGGCCCTTGATACCCTTTGATTCCTTATCACTTCTCACTGAAAGAACTGCCTTTGAACTTTCCGGTGATAACTGATCTCGCATTTGGCCTTCAGGTGAGCTGCCGTTGGCTGAACCACCTGGACTTCTTGAGCTGGACTTGGCCTCCGTATGAATTGACGTGTGATGTCGCGCCTTACACTTCCTACAAGTTCCTGAGTTGCAAGCCTTGACTGAATACCCAGTGTTAAGACAATTATAGCACAATCCCATTTGAGCTATGAAACTTCTTTTTCCATTGAGATCAAGGTTACTAAATTTAGGACACGATGATATAAAATGCCCCCAGCGCACATAGAACAGGTTAATGAAACTGCTGCCAATACCGACTGACGATTGTTTTTAGTTGCCAATGTTGTATGACCCCTTTTGTTTGGAAATGCTTCAAGTTCAAACTGCCTATTTGTTAAAAACTCCAAAATATCCTTGAGCACTGGTTTATTATTAGTCGCCGTAGACCGAGCCAACAACTTCCTTGATTCTGAGTCTAATTTAGAAGAAACCACGTAAATAATCCACGCACTCCAATGTTCTACAGGTAATCCTAAGGATTTTAATGCAGAAATGGATTCATTAGTTGTATTATGAAGCCGACGAATGTCTGCTGAACCAGGGTTAGGGCCAATGTCGCATTGCTCCATAATAGTTTTTATGTGTATATTGATGATCACCTTCTCCTTACCGTACATGGCGCAAAGATCCCTCCAGGCCTGATCGTAATTAGCATCGCAAATATTAGTATGCTTAAGGACAGAAGCAGCATCATCCTTCAAAGAAAGTTTTAAATACTGTAGCTTTTGAGCCGCCGATAAATTAGGTGATTCGTGAACGAGTGTTTTGAACAAATCCTTGTAAGTTGGCAATTCCCTAAAGTCACCATTAAATGCCGGAAGTGGGCAAGCGGGTAGCTTAGATAAGCCCTGACCTAAAGCTGACCGATTTAAACGATTTAAACGACCGTCAGACATAGATGCAAGCACTGCCGCAATAGCATTTTGACTCGCAGTTAGCTGCCTAAGAGTTTCGTCATGTTCATTGGTGCCACGAGATGAGTGAGCTTCTCCTGACGATTGAGCGCTACCTTCTAAATTTGACTACAAATGGGTTCAAAACTCCTCACTCGAAGAACAAAATACATGCTCTATCGAACCTTAATCCTGTCAGTTCTGCTAGGGAAGCTAATATTGGGTTCTTTTGAAAGAAAAATACTCCGTCGGATATTTGGTCTTGTCTGCGAGGAGGGGAAGATCCAACCACGAACTCTATGGGCTGTACCAAGCTGTACTCAAAAAGCTAAATCACGTTGACTACATTGGCTCGGCCACATTGAGCGAATTTACAACAATGCTCCAGCCATGAGGATTATCGACTCCCAGTTCCCTTGATCGAGAAGGCAAGGAAGGCCGAACCTCCGTTTTAAGGACCAAGCCATGGTGGATGCCAGACTGCTTGGTCTGGAGAACTGGAAGCAGCGTGCCTGAAATCGCAGAGGATTGAAACTCACTTATATCAATTTTCAGATTTTTTTTGTTCAGCCAAAAATCATAAAATACATTAATATTTCTAGCTGGAAAGACTTGAGTACAGTTGTTCACACATTTCCCACACTTTATTTAGTTAGAACCCAAACAAAAACTTCAAAATCAAAGCGGCAGTAACGAGAATGAAAAATTATAATTTTCAACATCGTTTATCTCGGAATTTTGATTTTGCTAGTTAATGAGTTTTGGTCGAACATGGGCGGACTCCAAGACACAAATGGGATGGTAAAGAAAAAAAATTTAGCTTCAAAGGAACAATAAAATGGGAACTTGTAAAAAACTATTCGCCACATGTAACAACGACTAAGGTTAAACTTGTTGCCGAAAAACGGCCTTGTCGAACAAAATGAAAAAAGGAGCTTTCCAACGATTCTGGAATATGAGTCGAAGAGATATACAGAGTTCGAAGGCCTTTTAACCTGCGAAGCGGGCCACCCACAAGAAAATGTAAACACAAACATTTTTCTATTTTAGGGCATTGGTAAAAGACTGCCAAACAATCAATTCACCCATCCACCAAAATATATTAAACAAAGCATTCGAGTGGTTTTAATATCCTATCTACATAGAAGAAAACTCTTAGATGTTGCATCCTTTTGGGAATCGTATATTTTCTATTACATCTTCATTGTGCGTCAACTTTTGATAGGTTTTAGCTAATATTTGGCCAGTCCCATCTACAGAGTTGAGGTAGATAATATACGTGGTATCACAATGAACCTAAATTGGTCTAAGAGTGTCGGCTTCTACCGACACCCACATACACCTAACCTAACCTAACCTAGCCAATATTTCAGCCAACTTTCCCTCCTCTGCATTACCCTCCTCATCTCTCGCATTACCAGACACAGCGATGTTATTCGAAAAGTAAATAAAAAACAGCTCTTAGTACATTGTTGTGATCCGCACAACCCACCCTACTCATTACCTTCTCATAGAAATCCATACACCAAATACACTACCAGAGCGCACGGCTATTAATGGGTCATTCGCTTTGATTTCCATTTACCCAACCGCCCAAGCGCAATGAGTCAAGTGCCTATCTATCCAAAACGATACACACTTAACCCAACTCCGATTGCCCAGCGGCACGCCAACATATGGCAAAACTGCAATGGTTGCATATCGGAGGTTTACTACGCTGTGCTATTGGGGACATAATAACAATTAATGACTGGATGACACTTGACACCAGCGTAAGGCAAATGACACCCAAGATGTCATTTGGGTATTTTTAATTAGGAACGGAAAACAATTAGACAATACCTGAAAATATCGCATATACACATATGGAAATTTTTAAGGAAACTATGGTGCGTACAGGGGGAAGATAGGAGACGGGTCATGAAAATAAACTGTATAAAACGCAAAGGTTGCCAGCAGGAAAGGCAGATCTAATTAAATAACGAAGCCAAAAGGTTGCATGCAGCCAGCTAAGGACAGCGGACCTTTGTCTTATTCCAATCAATCCAATAAACAAAAAAAACTTAGAGTCGCAGCCCAGGTATAGACAACGGGCTCTGCAGTAAAATAATACATATATGTAATTGTTTTTCATTTATTTTGGCTCTCCGCTCAGTACACTTCCCTCAAAATTCGAGGAAGCACGGGCTGAAGCGTAACAAAATGCAGATCAGGCAAAATTAACCGCCCACCCAGTTGTTGTACGATTTAAGTAGATATTGTTTCATGATTAGAACATTTTTCGTAGGGTTTATTGTGATGGTAATAAAAACAACCCTTTGAAATTTAGGAACATAAATTTATCCAACTTTATTATTAAAGGGTCTTTCATTAAGCACTTGACAACTTCTTTTTTAAATAAAATGTTAACAACTTGAGATATCTCAAAAAAAAATAATTATTGGCCAGAATTACATACCATCAAAACATTTATGAATGAATTTCGACTTCACTCATATGTCCACCACGGGAACGTACGCAGCGGTCGATACGTTGAACCCAATTTTGGAACGATATGAAAACGGCCGCTATTTCTCGTTTAATATTGCCTCTGCTCTGAGCTCCTCTAACGTGTCGCCGGCTTGTTGGCATAGAATGATGATTTGATGCAGCCACATAAAAAAAGTTCAGAGGCGTTAAATCAGACGATCTCGGCGGCACGTTCACCGAACTGAGACTTCAATAACTCGATTGTTGCACCAGTATGGCTTGTGGTGCCGTCTTGTTGGAACTACATATCACTGATGTCCAATTTCGGTACTAAATTTCAATTATTTGTAAACGTTCTTCCTTCGTGTAGTTCAAATGTTGATTTTACTGAATATTTTGACATTGACAGTTTGTTAATCGGTTTAAAAGTGCGTTCACACTGAAAGTTTGAAGTTGTCAAGTCACTAATGAAAGACCATTTATAAATGTTTTTTTTTCAATTTTGATAAAATTAACATTTTTTTCTGTCGTTTATTTAATCAAGACGTTCCCATATGTGCTCTATAGGATTCAGATCCGGGCTGCGCGCTGGCCATCGTAAAGTTTGAATACTGAGCGACGATCAAGATATTCTGTGACCGATCTGGCGACATGACCACATAAGGATAAAATTGTCTACAATAAATGTCGCAAGAATTATGACGTGGTTTTGGAGAACTTCCTCCACGGATCTCTGAGCATTCCCACGTCCTCTAACGAAGACCATGAGCTCGGTACGAGCCTCGTAACTGATGCCTATCCATACCATTTTCGAGCCTCCCTGTTATCCCACAGTTGCGGCTATGGCACATGAAGCAAACCTCTCATTTCGTCGTCTGTATACGAACATACGACCATCTGGTCCTTTTAAGGCTATCTAAGTATCTGTGCACAGTACTTATCATGAAACAATATCTACTAAAATCATAAAATAACTGGGTAGGCGGTTAATTGTGCCTGTGAGTGGATAAATAAATATTCACTTCACTCTCTAAAGCCGTTAATATAGTGATGACAAAAAAAAAATAAAAAAATGCTCAAGTGTTAGTTTAATTCAATTAAAGTTTACTACTGTCATCGTTTTATTTTACTTTTTTATACGCATTGAAAGCTGTCCAGAAACTTTATAAGCAAACGAATAAAACGAAAAACATCCGTTATACATTAATTGCAATTAAATTTGAACATGAGATTTTTTTTGTTTATTTAAACCCCACTTTTAAGTGAGCGTAGTAGTGAGTAGAGAGTTGTGTTAATAGTGAAATGCTGTATTTCCATGGCTCGTTTGAATGTACATACAATGGGCTGTTCCGTTTTTTTTTTAATCTACTCTTTTAATGTTTAAGCAAATTGTGTTCATGTGCGCAATGTGCTTGTACCATATCGTCGACTAAGGATGCAAATCCTGTAAATGCATTTTTGTAAACTGTGCAGGACAGTAATTTCTAATGTTCAATTCACTACCATTGTATACATTTTAAATTTCTAATATTGTTTTTTATACCATTTGATTAATTGTTTGCGTTCTTTAGACCTATAATAACAAAACTTAGAAAAACTGACTACTTATCATTCTTTTGGTACTTAGGGCGTTTTCTTCTTCAAAAACAAAAGTTATGAAGGATTTAGGAGGTTTTCTTTCAAATAAAAGTTTCTTAATTTAATTGTTTTTTTTAGTTTATTTTTTTAGGAAATGATTTCAAATTATTTTAAAGCTATTATTTATCTACATAAAATTAAGTCATATTAAGTAATTAAGTTCAGAAAACAAGAAAAAAAAGTCAACAAAAACATAAATTAGATGAAGTAAGAATTTGTAGTTAAATACATTTTTAAACGAAGAATAATTTCAGATGGAAAAATAAAGCAGCAGTAAATAAAAGTAATTGGTAATAATTGTTTGAATAATTAGCTTTTATTTAAAACACTGGAAGAAAGAAGGTAAAATTTATTTTTTCATGTCAAGTAAGAAAACATAAAACTATAAACCTTTAATGTGGTAGAGTGTCATAAAAAGAATGGTCATCCTGCTTGAGAGATTTCTTTAGGTCTTGAAGATGATAAATTTATCTTCGGATATCTTAGGACGAGTTTAAAATAATTTTGGATTGTTGTCAAGTTGAATCGGATTAAAAGGTTTAATTCATTGAGGCAGTATTTTCCAAGGATCAGACAAATTTAATTTGTGTTCAATAAAGACTTCTTCGTTGTATTCTAAAGCGTGGATTTAATTCACAGCCACTTTTCTTTCCTGTCCTGGATGGTACAAATTTAAGTGAAGAGTACTTTTTAAAACATTTAGAATTCAAATAATTCACGGTATAGGGAAAGGCATTGGAGCGAGCCTTTTCGCTAACGTCAACGTAATCTGCTGGAACGTTAATGTTTCGGTTTCGAGGTTTTTTCTTCTATTGTCGAGTGCATGGAATCACCTTCCATCTGGGTGTGTCCTTTCACCAGTATTTTTTGAAAAAGTTGAATTTTGTGTAACACAGTTAGGTTAAGCAGTGCACTTGCTAGGATGCTGTTTTGAGAAGCACATCAACCAACAACGTTGGTTGGTATAATTCTCTGAACAAGAAAATTGTACAATAGATGAAAACTCATTAACGCTTACTCCACCTTCAGCTTCGTGCCATAAAAAACAAAAACTTTGACGTAATACCAAGTCATAAATGGTGATGTTGTGATTTGTAAACTATACATTTTTGGTGGTAGTACAAAGAAGATACATTTGATTTGGTTAAAATAAGACCGACTGTAAATCTACAGTGAACACTTTTTTGTTGGGGTCAGATTTATCTTTATTTTTTTTTTTCATCTCGAGCTGTATGTTCCAAATAGATAGATTCTTGAATATTTCCGTTATATATTCCACACAAACCTCACATTCGTCTTTTTTGGGGCAGAAAAAACTCAAATTCATTTCATAGAATACTTTATTAAAAACTGTAACGGAAAGGGGGTCTTTACTACTTTTTGGGCACCAAACTTTGGAATATTCCTCATATTACTGAGATTTTGTCTGCCACACAGGTTCGAAGTATAGTTTTTATTAATTTGATCTACAGTAGTGAGATTCCAAAAAATTCTTTGAGGCATTTACTTTTCAGATTAATTTTTATTTGACGGTTATTTGGACTGGTAGTTACTGCAGTTAACGTTGAATCTGCAGTTAACGTGAATTACTTTGAGTTTCCAAATTTTTTTTTCATTTGGTTACTGCCCATTCACCAACGTTTAAAGTGTTCAAGTACATCACCTTTCAAACACATTTCCTTTCATTTTTATATTGTAGAAAAAAATAAATTGCATTATTTCGCTTTCTTGATTCTTGGACATCTACTCGCCTTCTTTTTATTGGTTCTATTTTAGTTGTATACTCAACGTAAATATTTTTTTCATTCCAATATTTTTTCCAAAACTCGTTAAAAATATTGTTTCTTTTCCCATCACTAAACTCTTTGCATTTTAACGAAAATGTGTTCTTTTCTTTACAGGTGCATCTTTTCATAATACTTTTGGGTTTTTTTAACCTTGTATTCCCATTACGAGCCTGATTTTCTTCTCCGTTAGTAAGACTGTCCTTTTTCGCTTGCAATCTTTTGTTTAATACCATATCATTCTTTTTTATCCATTTTATTTTTGTTTGGTTCCTCTTTGGTGGAAGCATCGGAACTTTCGTTATTTTCAGTTTCTTCGGTTACAGGATCAACCTGAAGAAAGTTTTCTGACTTATCGATAATTTCCGTAGCATCATCGTTTTGTAAAGGAACGGTTGAGATGGGTTCAACTTCGACCATACTATCAAGTTCATCATGAATGCTTAAGATTGAATTACTCTCAAAATTATTTTCTTACACTATCAGCTCTTTGTCGTGGAGTGCTTAAAGCAAGCAACTATCACGAGCAGAAATTTGACGGCACTAAATGTGCTCTCACTGGCTCATCATTTAGTGCAGGTGTTAGTAAGGACATACGCAAAGTAAATCAATTAGAAAGACAATAATTATGTACCTATAAAATACTAACACATGCACAAATCATGCAAATAATTTAAGACATTAAGGAATTATTACGCAAAATATTTTTAAGCTTAATTTTACTAACATGCAAGTCAATATCATGATAATTTAGATTATTGATATAAACAATTAATCAACACTACGTAAATTATGGGCACCACCACGAAAATTAAAGTCAATAGACGACAGCAAGTCAGGTGCATCTATGTGGCCGGATATAAGCTGCTGTAAAAAAATGATATCGCTATTAAGTCTTCGTTGAGAAAGGGGTAACATTTGAAGAAGCTTGATACGTTGAGTGTAAGGAGGAAGGTTAAATGAATCATCCCATGGAAGTCCTCCAAGTACCAATCTTGCTGACTAGGGATCAATTTATATATTTTCATATCATCAGCATAGATCAGGATATTACTGCGATTTATACATGCCTTAACATCATTAATCTATAGTATAAATAGAATTGGTCCGAGGTGACTTCCTTGGAGAACTCCAGACTGAGCTGTGAAAGATAAAGTTAGCGATCGTCAAAATTTGACTTGATAAACCCTTGATCTATGGTATGAATTAACCCATTTTATGAAACATATGGTCGAAAGCCTTAGAGAAGTCAGTGTATATGCAATCCATATCGTCTTTATTCTCTTAGGCATTAGAACAATCATGTAAAAAACTTAACAGATTAGTGACAGTGGATTTGTTTTTTTACAAATCCATGCTGGTCATTACAAATTACATTGCGACAAAGAAATATTAACTTTCCACAAACAATTTGTTCAAATAGCTTAGGGATACTTGAAAGCTTTGAAATAGACCTATAATTAGTGATATCACCACGTTCGCCTTTTTTAAATACAGATGTGATAGAAGCACTTTAGGGAATTTACAAGTACTACTGGACAATTCAAACAGATACTTAAGATATGGAGCAATTCCATGACTACATTTTTTACGAACAATCGGTGCAATACCATCAGCACCTGATGAATAGTCGTTCTTCAGAGAAGAAATACATTTTAAAATTGTTTCCAAATCGGATGAGAAACTACTAAAACTAATTTGGGAACAGTTACTTAGATAAGTAAAATATTGATCCTCTATGTGAGGAGGGGTCTCCCTAAACGACTTACTGAAATGATCTGCAACCATATTGCCTGCATCTAGCGGTTCAGCAGTTGTAGAACTATTGTAAGTAAGCTTCGATGGATAACCATCGGTTTTTTTCTTAGAATTGACAAATATCCAAAAAAGTTTTGGGTCCAATTTTAAAGGGAATTTCATTTTACTTATATAGTCAATATATAAGTTGCAGGATAGAGATTTGAATTCATTAAATAATGTGAAATAGAGTTCAAGATCTGTATGGCAGAGACTTTTCAAATAGTTCTTACAAGCCCTATTACGTCTGTTTCGTATCGAGTTGAGCTCTTTAATGTACCAGAGGTGGGACGTTTTCAGACTCCCAGAGGATTTCACAGGAATCAGTTTTTCCATGCAGTTATCCATTAAAGAATAAAAAGAACCTACAGCATCTTCAATAAGATTAACACAGTAAGATGAAAATCAAAGCTGTTGATTTCATCAGAAAGCCTTTGAAAATTTTCTTTCCGAAAGTCAAAAGATTACGAACGATCATACGAGTTACTATTTTCGAACAAATGTGGGCCAAGTTCAATCAATACATCCAAAGGTGGATGATTATTATCTATGTTAGTTATACTGAAGTGGAATTCCAGAACCACAGTACTAACAGAGTCAGAAGAGAAAACAAGATCGAGAGTTTGATTTTTTTATACAGCTTGTTTGCTGTAAGTCAAAAGACAAGATGTTTTCTAGTAAAGCAAGCTCTTCATCAGAAGGTACCCAACCAATATGTGGCAGATTGAAGCCGCCTATAAGTAAAACAGTGCTGTCACAACAAGATTTGTCAAAAATATGGTCTAGTGCCATAGAAAGTTCCGAGTACAAAGAACATAGACGATACGATGGAATGTAGGCATATAAATGTTTATTCTTAAGTGTAATTTTTACACAGATAATTTTGACGTTTAGTGAAAATTTAAAGTCAATCTTACGTGACTCAAGGTTGGAACGAACAGCAATCAGGACAGCTCCTCCAAGCTCTTTCACGTCATATTGATGACGATCGTTTCTGAATACGAAGAAATCATGATTGAAAACACGTCTAGCTATGACACTCACACTGACATTTAATTTATTACGGTCAAAATTATTTCGTAAGAATCTTCTGGCATATCGATGACATAACTCTCTGCTTCATAAATTCTGTTTTGATCTTCAATGATATTATTTGGAAGTTCTTCTGATAATAGAATTGATTTCTGTAAGGCAAGCTTAAGCATTTTTAATCCACGTGACACGATTATTCTTTACAAAAAAGTTGAAAGAAAGTAGGGAATACAAAAAATAACGAAACTTCATGAATTCCGGTTCCTTCGAGTTTGGTCTTTTTATTCCTTGTGCTCTTTTTCGATCTACAGATTTCTTTAGTCTGTCACTATACGAGTTGGTGATAAACAATGTGAACCGCAACGAAATTAATTTTCTTTCATCTCCCATTGCTTATAGCCAAATTTACGTCGATATGATAGTTACAGAGTAAAAACACGGGACTGAATCCATTAAAAAATCACAACCAATTAAAAATATCTATACTACAGAAAATAAGAAAAACACGTATATCGATTTTTGATATACAATTGCTTAAGAAAGAAAACCAATTATATACACTTGCTCATGAAAAACATCTTTTACTCTAAGAATATTATCTTTATTAATATCACTTTTTCTTCTAAAGCTGTGGATTGACGCAGTTTTCACGCTTTAAACCAGCCTACATGGATTTTTTTCTTTTTTTGACTTTTATTAAAACAGTTATGCACTTTTCTTGAATCTTGAATACATTTCGATGCCTACTTCATATATTTTCACAAACCTAATTTTTTAGCAAAAAGCGGATTTACGAGGTTTGCATCTTAAGCCGACGATATCAAACTTTATAACGATTCATTATTTGTTAATTTTATAGAACCAAGGATATGTACGTACACAACAATATAGGTGTGTAGGTGTACGTACATATCCTTGGTTCTATAAAATTAACAAATAATGAATCGTTATAAAGTTTGATATCGTCGGCTTAAGATGCAAACCTCGTAAATCCGCTTTTTGCTAAAAAATTAGGTTTGTGAAAATATATGAAGTAGGCATCGAAATGTATTCAAGATTCAAGAAAAGTGCATAACTGTTTTAATAAAAGTCAAAAAAAGAAAAAAATCCATGTAGGCTGGTTTAAAGCGTGAAAACTGCGTCAATCCACAGCTTTAGAAGAAAAAGTGATATTAATAAAGATAATATTCTTAGAGTAAAAGATGTTTTTCATGAGCAAGTGTATATAATTGGTTTTCTTTCTTAAGCAATTGTATATCAAAAATCGATATACGTGTTTTTCTTATTTTCTGTAGTATAGATATTTTTAATTGGTTGTGATTTTTTAATGGATTCAGTCCCGTGTTTTTACTCTGTAACTATCATATCGACGTAAATTTGGCTATAAGCAATGGGAGATGAAAGAAAATTAATTTCGTTGCGGTTCACATTGTTTATCACCAACTCGTATAGTGACAGACTAAAGAAATCTGTAGATCGAAAAAGAGCACAAGGAATAAAAAGACCAAACTCGAAGGAACCGGAATTCATGAAGTTTCGTTATTTTTTGTATTCCCTACTTTCTTTCAACTTTTTTGTAAAGAATAATCGTGTCACGTGGATTAAAAATGCTTAAGCTTGCCTTACAGAAATCAATTCTATTATCAGAAGAACTTCCAAATAATATCATTGAAGATCAAAACAGAATTTATGAAGCAGAGAGTTATGTCATCGATATGCCAGAAGATTCTTACGAAATAATTTTGACCGTAATAAATTAAATGTCAGTGTGAGTGTCATAGCTAGACGTGTTTTCAATCATGATTTCTTCGTATTCAGAAACGATCGTCATCAATATGACGTGAAAGAGCTTGGAGGAGCTGTCCTGATTGCTGTTCGTTCCAACCTTGAGTCACGTAAGATTGACTTTAAATTTTCACTAAACGTCAAAATTATCTGTGTAAAAATTACACTTAAGAATAAACATTTATATGCCTACATTCCATCGTATCGTCTATGTTCTTTGTACTCGGAACTTTCTATGGCACTAGACCATATTTTTGACAAATCTTGTTGTGACAGCACTGTTTTACTTATAGGCGGCTTCAATCTGCCACATATTGGTTGGGTACCTTCTGATGAAGAGCTTGCTTTACTAGAAAACATCTTGTCTTTTGACTTACAGCAAACAAGCTGTATAAAAAAATCAAACTCTCGATCTTGTTTTCTCTTCTGACTCTGTTAGTACTGTGGTTCTGGAATTCCACTTCAGTATAACTAACATAGATAATAATCATCCACCTTTGGATGTATTGATTGAACTTGGCCCACATTTGTTCGAAAATAGTAACTCGTATGATCGTTCGTAATCTTTTGACTTTCGGAAAGAAAATTTTCAAAGGCTTTCTGATGAAATCAACAGCTTTGATTTTCATCTTACTGTGTTAATCTTATTGAAGATGCTGTAGGTTCTTTTTATTCTTTAATGGATAACTGCATGGAAAAACTGATTCCTGTGAAATCCTCTGGGAGTCTGAAAACGTCCCACCTCTGGTACATTAAAGAGCTCAAATCGATACGAAACAGACGTAATAGGGCTTGTAAGAACTATTTGAAAAGTCTCTGCCATACAGATCTTGAACTCTATTTCACATTATTTAATGAATTCAAATCTCTATCCTGCAACTTATATATTGACTATATAAGTAAAATGAAATTCCCTTTAAAATTGGACCCAAAACTTTTTTGGATATTTGTCAATTCTAAGAAAAAAACCGATGGTTATCCATCGAAGCTTACTTACAATAGTTCTACAACTGCTGAATCGCTAGATGCAGGCAATATGGTTGCAGATCATTTCAGTAAGTCGTTTAGGGAGACCCCTCCTCACATAGAGGATCAATATTTTACTTATCTAAGTAGCTGTTCCCAAATTAGTTTTAGTAGTTTATCATCCGATTTGGAAACAATTTTAAAATGTATTTCTTCTCTGAAGAACGACTATTCATCAGGTGCTGATGGTATTGCACCGATTGTTCGTAAAAAATGTAGTCATGGAATTGCTCCATATCTTAAGTATCTGTTTGAATTGTCCAGTAGTACTGGTAAATTCCCTAAAGTGCTTCTATCACATCTGTATTTAAAAAAGGCGAACGTGGTGATATCACTAATTATAGGCCTATTTCAAAGCTTTCAAGTATCCCTAAGCTATTTGAACAAATTGTTTGTGGAAAGTTAATATTTCTTTGTCGCAATGTAATTTGTAATGACCAGCATGGATTTGTAAAAAAACAAATCCACTGTAGCTAATGTACGTACACCTACACACCTATATTGTTGTGTACGTACATATCCTTGATGTTTTTTTTTTGTTTTGCCAGTTGTACAAAATTATTTGCTCACGTTTGGGTTCACGTTTTGGCTATTTAAAAATGATTAGTTTCTTAAATTAGCAGAAGTGATTTTGTTTTCTCATTTGAATAGTGCAACACGCATTGGAGTTGATATTGTAGGTATTTGTCATTCAAGATAAGAGGTCACGTATCGAGTGGCATTCACAATTGTCATAAATGATAATAAATCCAATGCATAATGTACTTAAGGCAAAGTTCAAAATCATTGAATAGTAAATAAGCGTTGTACGATTAATTACCTTGAATTTATTGTTTACATGTGAGAGCAGTCTGATGTTGAGTGTATGTACAGTAGATATTATGCTCGTAGCTGTAATACTTGTTAAGGGTCATAAATCGATTAAATCAGATAGTAGGTAGGTACTGATTAATTAATTGGGAATTTATATACTTCATGCCAGAGGTGGTTTGTACAAACGGCAGCAGGATGTCGGCCACAGAGCTAGTCGCAAGCTTCTGGAAAGTCAAAGGAGGTGGATAGTGAACGGTCACAGGAAGTTGCGAATAACTAATAAACAGTACCCGATGGAGCAAGAGGACGTAGCTAGTAAACTTTCTGCCACAAGACGAGCGGGCACTTTTCTCTATATGAGGTAGATTCCTAAGACAACACTAATATGATCCAATCAAATTCAATAAATATTTCTGATTTAATGCAGACAATTCGTTTCTATTATATACTTAAAATATAGATATACATACAATTCAATATTCACGTAAGTAATAACTAATAACTAAGTAAATGAGTTAGTTATTTGAAGATCTGTGAGCTAATGAATGCTCTTATAACAGTCGTACATACGAGAACATATCAAAAGGGAGCCTTTCAACGATCTTTTTTTAATTTTTCAGCTTGTCACCCAAGAGTGCCTAGTATATGAGTGGAAGAGATGTACAGAGTACAGAGCCATTCGCAAGAAAATGTTAAAACAAACATTTTACTATTTAAACATTGGTAAAAAACAGTCAAACAGTAAATTCACCCATCTATCAAAATATATTAAACGGTAGTTCAACAGATGGTTTATTTCAAATGCAAAGCATTCGAGTGGTTTTGATGTCATATCCTACATCGAGGAAGACTCAAAGATTTTGCATCCTTAAGGCAATTCTATATCTATTACATCTTCACTGTGCGTCACCCTTTGAAAAATGTTAGCCAAAAAATCAGCCAACTTTCCCTCCCCTCTTCATCTCTCGCATCAGCAATTATCAAGCATCTAATACTGACAATATATTTTGAGGCTCCGACTACATCAGTTAACCCACTCTTAAATTGGATTGAATCGGGATTGTTTCAGACGAGGCTGATCGGATCTTCTTGGTACATCTACTTTAGTTCTTGGCTCTTGCTGAGTCACCTCTCCAGAAGGACTGTGTTCCGGTGAATTTGGTTTTATGTCCTTGGCAATAAAAAGTGGGCTTGTTTCCGGATAAATCTGAATGTCGGATTTATCTGGGCTATGTTGTTGTATATTTGATTTTCCTTCGGCATTTATGGCAATGTTGTTTGGCATTAGTTGCCGTAAGGCCGTCGCAAGATTAGCTGGCATGTTATTTACTTTAGGATCTACTACGTGTTTTGCTAATCAATTTTTTTTTTTTTTTATGTCGGCGTCACATACCACTATTGGTTTCTACCAAATACATTCGTCTGCCTAGTACAGCTGGTACCCACTACTCTTTCGGTAAGTATTGTCGAACACATACCTGTTGGTTGACAGCTTATTTATGAGTAATATGATTCTGACCATTTTGTGTGTTTGGATTTTCGAGAACAATCGTTGATAATTGTTCAATGCTGTCGTAAGTGAAGCTTCTCTGCGGGAGATCTTCAATTTTCACGAGGAGTTGTGCGATAAGTTGGCAAAACAATTATAAATAGATAGACATATATTTATTTCGTATTATTTTTAATATTGGTATTGTTGACGCACATTTTACAATACAGGGAATTGATAATTTTATCTTGCCAGTGAAATATTATTTACAAGGTTACAAATTAATTAAACAAAACAAAATATAGGTATATTTAAAAGGAAAATACGATAAAAACCTTCTTTTAAAAGAAAAAAAAGAAAAATCATAATAATAATAAATAAATAAATAAATTAGTAAACAATAAATAAATTAGTATATAAATAAATTAGTAAATAAACTAGCGGTTATATAATATGAGCATAATATATATATGTATGTATGTATGTATATATTATCATATTCATATCTAAATATATATGACTAGAATAGATAACGACAGAGACAATGTTTGATTGATTGATTGATTTGACTACGCACTATCTCTACAAAAAGTAGGATACTTTTCACCTGCCCTTGTCGGGAACTAGGCTCTGATGTTTGTTAGTAATAAATATATATGACTAGAATCGGATATATATAAGAAACAAAAAGTTTGTTAGTAATAACATATATGCCAGCATATTGGGAAATAATTAAATAAATAGATATACAACAAAGAAATAACAATTAATATATAAATAGATAAATAAAATGTGAGAATAAATAAATAAATACATAAATACATAAATAAATAAATAATTAAATGAAAGTAACAAAATGAATTCATTGAGCTAAGCTCCAAGGGCACTGACATATAACATTATGATAGGTGTATAACATCAATAAAAAAAAAGAAATAAAGACATTAATTGGTACATAATTCATTCATTCATAATTCATTAAGTGGATTGTCAGCAAGACTACATCGATCGTCAAACTTGGATTTAATTTTTTGTATTTTTTGGGGGATCAATTCAACATTCGTTCTATAGTGTAGGTCTAAGGTAGAAAAATGCAAGGGTAAATTAAGCATCAGTTTTAAAATTTCATTGTGGCATATTTGAAGTTTGCATTTATTCGTTATTGGGTGGTTGGAAGGAAGCAATGCTTTCTTTTTCTTGAGTAACAATTCTGCAATATTTCCATCGCGTTTTTTAGATTGCTCTCAATATTGAGAGCGAATTCGTGGGATGAATATATTGCAGTATCATCAGTAAAAATGGCTGTACCACAATTGGGTAATTTGGGGGAAATCAGATGTATTAATATTATACAAAATGGAACCGAGAACAGAGCCTTGGGGGACACCTGAATCAAATGTTATCAAATTTGAGACACCACTATTGACATGAACTTTAAAACGACGACCAGACAAGAAACTGTGAACTATTTTACAAATATAGGACGGGAAGTTGAAATTAATCATCTTGAAAACAAGACCGTTGTGCCAAACAGTATCGAATGCCCTTTCGATGTCTAACAGAACCATTCCAGTAGATTTTCCTATGGAGCGATTTATTTTGACGTGGTTGCAAATTCTCAGTACTTGTTGCGAAATATTGTGATACTGTCTGAAACCAAATTGCTCGTTAGGATATATGTTGTTATCACAGATATGTGTGATGATTTGTTCCTTAAGAACTTTTTCAAATATTTGGCTGAGGCTACTTAGCAAACTTATCGGCCTGTAACTTCCGGGGGCTTTCGGGCTTACCAGACTTTATAACAGGGATAATTTTTGCTGTTTTCCAAGCGTCAGGGAAATAATCCGTTTTCAAACAAGCATTTATGAGGAATGCTTAATATCTAATTCCAGATTTAGGCAAATGCTTGATGTATATATTTCGAATACAATCGATACCGTCAGATTTCTTTATTTTTAAGCTTTTGGCTATATATTGAATATCTTCTTCAGAGACATATCTTGTTGCAGCTGTTAGGCTGGCATTATTTGCGTAATATTCTTGAACTCTGGTGTTTACGCAGGATTCTGTTTCTGAATCACCTAAAATTCTCGAAATACTATGGTTTTTTGCAAAATTTAAAGCTTGTGGATTTGTCTTGTCTACATCCGAAAAATATGTGTTTAACGAATCTTTAAGAAATGGCAACTGTCTTTTTTATACCCTATTCTAAGGGTATATTAATTTTGACACATAGTTTGTAACATACCTTAATATTGCCCGTAGACCCCTAAAAGTTACTATATTTATGATCAGCATCGATAGTAATGTCGATCTAGAAATGTCCGTCCGTCCGTCCGTCGGCAAAAATTAGGCCTTTAAACTGGGCCTAGAGAGCTGAAATTTTAACCATATACTCTCTAGGGTCCCGAAATAATCAAGTTTACGAATTTTTGAAATCCGCCCACAGACACGCCCACAAACTTAAAAAAAAAAAAACATAATCTTGGAAAAAATCGAATTTTGAGCTAGAAAGCTGAAATTTTGTATATATGATCTATGACTCCTGAAACTGCTCGGGATATAAAATTTTCAAAATCCGCCCACTGACCCGCCCACAATTAAATAAAACAATTTTATTGAAAAACCAAAATTTGAGCTAGGGAGCTGAAATTTATAATATATACTCTCTAGGGGCCCTTTAAGCTCATGTGTTAATATTTTCAAAATCCGCCTACTGACACGCCCACAATTTAAAAAAAACTTTTTTTGAAAATCCAAAGTTTGAGCTAGGGAGCTGAAATTTATAATATATGCTCTTTGGGGGGGCCTTTATGCTCATGTGTAAATATTTTCAAAATCCGCCTACTGACACGCCCACAATTTACAAAAAACCTTTTTTGAAAATCCAAAGTTTGAGCTAGGGAGCTGAGATTTATAACATATTCTCTAGGGGCCCTTTATGCTCATGTGTTAATTTTTTTTATTTTAAATCCGCTTACTGACACGCCCACAATTAAATAAATTAATTTTATTGAAAAACCAAAGTTTGAGCGGGTTTGTGGGCGGATTTCAAAAAATCATAAACTTGATTATTTCGGGACCCTAGAGAATATATAGTTAAAATTTCAGCTCTCTAGGAACAGTTTAAAGGCCTCATACCCCAACAATATACCACAAAAAATGTTTGAATGCTCTGAAATATGAAGTACACTCCGCTTCAACTGAATAAGCACAAACATTTGCTAAGCTACGTTGTCCATTTTTTCAAAACCTTGTGCCGTAATATATCATTTGATGATGCAAACTGTTTGAGTATGATGTTGACAAAATAAATCGGAAAGAATATTTCAAAAAGTACCGCTATTTTTTTCCTGGTTCCCTTGCAAAGCATTCAATATGGAAAAATGCAGTTTTATTTTGTGTCAACTGAATAGACACAAAGTCATTATTTTCGCTGGTTATGAGTTTTCTGTGGAGATTGATACATTAGATCAACAGTTGAAGTACTTTTAGTGAATTTTGTTTGATTAATTGTATTTCAAAGAAAAATGGGTAGATCAAAATCTCTAAATAGTGTTGAAAGAGCTCAAATCGATTTACTAAAAGACCAAGGACCAACCGGGCCTTCTATCGCTGACAAAATTGGACGAAGTTCTAGTGTGGTCTATTCTTATTTAAGGAGCAAAGATTCGCACGGAAAAAACATGAAAGGAGGCCAAAAAACGGCAACAACAGCGGTTGATCGAAGAGCAATTTTAAGATGTGCTTCCAATTCCTGCGACTCTGCGGCAAAAATAAAGCAGAAAGCCGGTGTTACTGCAAGCGTTTCAACAGTGCGAAGGGTTATCAATAGTACCAAACATCTGAAATGGTTAAAAATTCAAAAGAAACCACCATTGAAGCGTTGAAAAATAAAAATTAATTGTGGGCGTGTCAGTGGGCGGATTTTAAAAATATTTACACATGAGCATAAAGGGCCCATAGAGAGTATATATTATAAATTTCAGCTCCCTAGCTCAAATTTTGGTTTTTCAATAAATTTGTTTTATTTATTTGTGGGCGTGTCAGTTTGCGGATTTTGAAATTTTTTTATCCCGAGCAGTTTTAGGAATCATAGATCATATATACAAAATTTCAGCTTTCTAGCTCAAAATTCGATTTTTTCCAAAATTTGGTTTTTTTGAGTTTGTGGGCATGTCTGTGGGCGGATTTCAAAAAATCGTAAACTTGATTATTTCGGGACCCTAGAGAGTATATGGTTAAAATTTCAGCTCTCTAGGTCCAGTTTAAAGGCATAATTTTTGGCGACAGACGGACGGACATGGCTAGGTCGACATTACTATCGATGCTGATCGTAAATATAGTAACTTTTAGGAGTCTACGGGCAATATTAAGGTATGTTACAAACTATGCGTCAAAATTAATATACCCTTAGAATAGGGTATAAAAACAACAAAAATGAATAAAATATCATCGATGACAAAACAATTAAAAGTGCTTCATTACAGTTGATTACGTCACCCAATATTTTCAGGAGAGCTGACTTGAAGGTCAGCACCATTCTTTCCGATGCTCTATTCTACTCGGGATAGAATGGTGCTGATGTCCAGTGCTGAAAGGAGTTCTTTCGCCGAAACGCTTAAAACTCGGTTGACATGAACTGTGACCATTATCCGATACCAGAACTTTCGGCAACCAAATAGACCATAAGGCACTTAAAGTTTGATGCGATGTAGTGGATGAAATCCTTATGACGAACGGAAGTTTAGAATTTGAGGCCACCGCGCATATGTTTCTAAATAGGTCCAACGATGGCAATATGAACTCCTTTCCCATACCTCAGCTGAAGCCCGCCAGCTGGTGTATTCCTTGGGTGCTTGACTACCATTAACCTGGATTGCATGACATTGTCCAACCGATCTGTGAATGACACAATCGATGTTAGGCGACCAATAGTACCTGCGGGACATCTGTTTCATGCGTGATATCCCCCAATGACTTTGATGCAGGAGGACTAACACCTTGTGCTGCAACTGTGGAGAAACCACAGCTCAGGGGCTTCTGCTGTGTGAAGAGAAGAACACAAGCATTGATTGTACAAGAAGACCTTCTACAAAAGTAACGCAACAAATGTTCATCAGCTGATGGCAATTTTATAGGCCACCCAGTTTGCACCTATACCATGACATTGCGCATGATTAGATCCCTCTGGGAAGCCTAAGCTTCCACTAATTGAGATGATGTTTCATCTATTTGACACGCTTCTTCTGATTGATCGAACACCTCATCAGGACCTATCGCCAACTGCGATAGACAATCAGTATTCCCATGTTGCTTTGTTGATCGATGTCGTATGGTATACATATGTAAAGGGTCTTTCATTAAGGACCTGACAACTTCTCTTTTAAATAAAACGCAAACTACTTGAGATATCTCAAAAAAATTTGTATTTTCTTGAACTACTATCAAAACATTTATGAATCGAATTCGACTTCGTTCATATGTCCACCACGGGAACGTATGCAGCGGTCGATACGTTGAACCCAATTTTCGATGAATCGGCCGCACATTTCGACCGATACGGCCGCTATTTCTCGTTCAATATTGGCTCTGAGCTCCTCTAACGTCGCCGGTTTATTGGCATAGACCAATGATTTAATGTAGCCTAATAAAAAAAAGTCTAGAGGCGTTAAATTACACGATCTCGGCGGCCAATAGACAGGTCCGTTTCTCGAGATAACACGTTCACCGAACTGAGACTTCAATAACTTGATTGTTACACCCGCTGTGTGGCTTGTGACACCACCTTGTTGGAACCACATATCACTGATGTCCAATTCATGCAATTGCTAAAAGAACTAACGTTCCAACATGTCTTTGTAGCGAATACCATTTACCGTAACATGACCGTAATTTTCATCGACGAAAAAAAACGGCCCAATGACACCACCGGCATGAAAACCGCACCAAACAGTGACTTTTTGTGAATGAAGTGCTGTTTCATGAAACACATAAGGGTTTTCACCTGTCCTTTTCGCCTTTTAACCAAAACTGCGCTTCATGCTTCATCGCTGAAGATGATTTTGCGATGAAATTCTTCATTTTCTTCCATCATATCCAGAGCCCAATTCGAGAACGTACGTCGCTACATATTATAAAGTGACTTTAGTTCTTGAGTCACCTTGCTCTTGTAAGGGTGTAGGCCAAGATCCTTACGCAAAACTCGTCATAATGGTCTGGGAGAGGACCAATTCTTGAGAACGCCGTGAAATTGACTGATTTGGCTGGTTTGCGACGGACGCCTCTACGGCAGCAATATTCTCCACACTTCGGGCAAAACGTAGTTTCACCGACATGGCAACATCAAGCAGCGAATATTCTGACTGAAATTTGTTCACTACATTATGAATGGCTTGTCTACTGAGATGAGAATTACGGCCGAAATTTAACGTGAATGCTCTTAAAGTTGCGACCACCGACTATGAATTTCGGTAGCAAATTTCAATTATTTGTAAACGTTGTTCCTTCGAGTACTTCAGCATCAGTGTTGATTTTACTGAATATTTTGACATTGACAGTTCGGTAATCGGTTTAAGGGCGCGTTCACACTGAAAGTTTGAAGTTGTCAAGTCGCTAAGGAAAGACCCTGTATAACCCACCAGCGTGATTGCCCAGCGTTGAAGTCGTTGTGTCATCATGTGCGACAGTTTTTGCTGAGACTGAAAATGGTAGCAAGCGGTTGATGGTCAGTTATCAGCTCGAACTGTCTTCCATACAACTACTGATGACATTTCTTTGACACCAAATACAATCGAAAGAGTTTCTTTCAGCATTTGGCTTCCCCTTTGCGCTTCGTCTAGGGTCTTTAATACAAATGCAATTGGTGTCTCTGTGTTCGGGAAGACATGAGAGATAACAGCAAAAATGCCGTGAGTTGAGGCTTCCGTGGCCATGGTTATTGCAGATTCCTTATTAAAATGCATTAATTGGGAAACATTAAAAAAAATTTAATTAAATTGGTCGAATGCAAAGTTCCTACTCTGTTCCCCATACAAAAACGTCAGGTCGAGAACATAACTTGTCGAGTGGACGGCTATTAATATATGAAGATGTTCCGCATTTGTTCGCCCCATTCCATTATTTTATTGACATACGCCCCACGAAATTCAATTTCAGTCGTCAGTTGATCCAAATATTGTGGAAAATTCCAGTGGAACTGCTAGTTCCAAACGCTACACGTTGATATTCCAAAAGACCTTTTTCAGTGCTGCATAGATTTCTGGACTCCTCGTTCGGCGGAATTTGGAGATGGGTGTCAGTGAAATCAGGTTTTGTACAAAAAAATTGGCCACCTTGTACTTTGCGGAACAGCTCTTGGGCGCGGGCAGGGGATGAACCATGAGTTGATGATTAATTGTAATTCAAAAATCCCCACATATACGCAGTCTGCCGCACGACTTTTCAACCGGGACTTGAAGTGCTGCCCATTGGCTTGAGTCCACACATTTTTAAGACTCCTAAACCCATTTAAAGCTCAAGCTCCTTGCGAAATTTTTCCTTAAGCATAAGGCACTGAAATTTCCCATCGAGAAGTCCTTATAAACCAACTAGGCTCTAAGTTGCAAATATATAGGTTGGAAGAATGCCCTTAACAATTCTGGGTATCGTGTTTTCCTAGTTTTAGTGTAATTCTATTGTTGAAGTGCTGTCGACGGCATTATCCGTTATGTACCAATACAATTTTGCTTGAAAAATAAATAATGTACATGTATATTTCGATTCTTGTCTCGACTCCTGTCATCGATGCGACATAGCATTCTTAATATTTTAGCAGGTATGTACAATGTACCTATGTATTTCAACAAAATTGTGTTCATGCAAAAGTTCCCGATTAAATACAAATATTTCTCTTGAAAACTTTCGAGTTGAATTTGTAAAAGCAGTCATCGCCTACGTATCCTCTACCATCCGTAAGGGTGGCTAAAAAGGGAAAATGGAGATTCAAACGAAATTTTTAAACCACCATGCACCACCCGAATCCAACCCATCGCTCGCCCCCCAACATATACACACAGATATGTCATTGAGTGTGCGAATAAACAAGATCATAAATTACCACATTTTGCGTCCGCCGATGGTGGCACCAACGGCTGCGTTGGCCTTATCCTGTAGAAACACTGCCATTGAGTAGTAAATATACAGTAGGAAAATGCAATGCCAAGCAGCAAGGACATACATTTAAATACAGCCACCCCAACAAGTATAGACTGTAGAAGTATAGAGTGCCGGATGAAGCTTCGGTTTATGTGAAACTAACACCTTCCACAACATTTGACTTGGTTTTTTTTTTCTTTTTTTTTTAATTACTTTTCCTGTACCACCCATGAGTCATCCTACTTGAAAAGGTGTTTGGTTTCTTTTCCATTTCTTTGCATCTTGGATTTGCTGGTCAGAAATTCATAGAATATTTATTCACTTTTTAGAAAATATGTGTAAGGCATTTTATTTGAAATGAAAGTGGGTCGTATTCCATTAATACAAAACAGTTGACGAGTTTAATATAAGCTCTAAGCTCGGTCAATCATCTTAGGATGATAAAAGAGGGCAAGCCGAAGCGGATTTACATAAAGGCTATTAAGGCTTTTGGGACATTTGAAATTATGTGGGATGACACAACCGTGATGCAGCAAGCATGCTGAACATTTTGAACTAAACTTTTTATTTTATAGCTATCGGGAATAGAGCTCAAAAAATAAATATAAATAAAAAAGGTGAGTTAATAAATCATATAAAAATGGAACAGGGAATATTTCTTTTAGGCTGATTTACGACATTTTGACATAGAAGGGTAGGTGCATGTATTTTTCATAACGCTTTGTGACATATTTTGATACCGCAGAACATTTTAAATCGTTAAAGTCTGACAAAAAATAGTTCAGAAGTTCACAAAACTGACATTTTTTCCGTCCAAATGAAACACAGCATCGCGTAGGTACTTTTATAAGAAGAAATATGTACTATCAAATCTTCAAAATCGCAAGAGAATTTTTCCATTTTTTTAAATTTTTTCCCTGAAGCAAAACTGAAAACATCCAAATTTGAAGTGTTGCGAAGGAAACATTACATTTTAATAATCCTTTTAATTTTTCCATGTAGGTGTAACTGAACATTTCGAAAAGTTGCCCGTGCATGGACGAGCTAAGAATAAAACTGCAGCTCCCACAAAAAAACAGCGGTTTTTATAAAAGGCGACTAAGGGGACTATGGGTAAACGTAGTATTTATACCTAAACCGGGAAACAAGCCGAGAGAATTACTTAAATCATATCGTCCGATAAGCCTGACATCGTTTTTTCTGAAAACAATGGAAAGGTTTATTGACATTCACATTAGAGAATGCATATCAAAAAGCATGCCTCTGCACCCTCACCAATATGCGTACCAAAAGGGCAAATCCACGGAAGGCGCTCTGTTAAGACTAACTACAGAGATAAAAAACGCCTACCGTTGCAAAGAGATCGCACTTTGTGCCTTTCTGGACATAGAGGGTGCTTTCGACAACACTGGATATGAATCCATATCAAATGCTTTGTACCATAGAAACATAGATAAACCAAATATTACATGGATCAAAGCGATGCTGGAAAGTCGCAAAATAACTTCCTCGTCAGGAACGACCTCAGTATCAGTAACAGCCGTAAGGGGCTGCCCACAAGGGGGAGTACTCTCACCCCTTCTGTGGTCATTGGTCATAGATGACCTGCTACACAAGATGAGCAATTTGGGCTACACCACAATTGGGTACGCCGATGATATTGTCATCATAGTTAGGGGCAAAGACTCAATAGGAGTCACATCAAAAATGAAAAATGCTCTAAAGACAGCCATAGACTGGTGCATTAAGGAAAATCTTTCCATAAATCCCAGTAAAGCCGTCATCGTTCCTTTCACTTAAAGGAGGAAATTAGACCTAGGCCTAATCACAATAAACGACACGGTCGTAGAGTATTCCGACGAAGTCAAGTATCTTGGAGTAATCCTGGACAAGAGACTTAACTGGAACTCTCACATAAACAACAAAATCAGTAAAGCTAATAGAGCTTTATGGGCCTGTCGTCGCACATATGGTAGAACCTGGGGAATCTCTCCAAAGATCGTCCACTGGATCTACACAGTGATGATAAGACCCATCATAACATACGCCTCCATAGTATGGTGGACAAAATCCACACAAAAGGTCGCAATAGAGAAGCTCAAAAAGGTACAACGGTTTGCTTGCCTTGGTATCTCCGGAGCCATGCGTACCTGTCCAACAGCTGCCATAGAGGCAATAACAGGAATTATACCCCTCCACATATACGTCCAAAAAGTGGCGATCCGCAGTGCAATAAGTCTAATACAGCTAAACGAGAAAAGTCTTAATGATCATCCGGAACTTAAGACCCTTCTCGATGAACTGCCAGAACTTAACATGAACTGCGCGGTCACAGACCGCATTCAAAAAACACTATGCTTCAACAAACGGTTCTCCACAGAGATACCCAAGAGAGAAGCATGGGTTAGCAATAACCCACCAAACAGCCATAACGGCATAAAGTGGTATACGGATGGTTCTAAAATGGAAACGGGGGTAGGAGCGGGAATATACGGACCACACAAACGCTTTACGATACCCATGGGAAAAAGTCCCAGTGTATTTCAAGCGGAGCTCCACGACATTCAAGAATGCGCCAGCCACATTATCTTATCTGTCATAAAAGGTGCAATCATCCATATTTTCACGGATAGTCAAGCAGCTATAAACGCCCTTAGCTCGTATACCATCGACTCCAAATCAGTCATGTACTGCTTCAATACCCTACAAATACTCGGAACAAGAAACAAGACCAAATTATAGTGAGTTCCGGGTCATGTCGGGGTAGAAGGTAACGAAAATGCCGACGAACTGGCCAGAAAAGGTTCAGAAACACCTTTCATAGGTCCCGAACCTCTCTGCTGCACTCCTAGATCAGCAGCAACGGCAGCAATTAAAAGCTGGGAACATAGAAAATGTACCTATCTTTGGGATAACATCCCAGGTCTAAGACAGGCCAAACGAGCCATTCGGCCCTTCAATCATTATGCCAGCAAATGTCTAAACCTAAGCAGGCATGATATCAAAAACCTAGTAGGTTACCTTACGGTTTAAGATATCATCTACACAAAATAAGAATAGCAGATTCTCCTGAGTGCCGACTCTGTCTTGAAGAGGACGAGTGAGCTGAACATATTTTATGTGAATGCCCAGCCCTTAATGGAATTAGAAAGAAGATCTTTCTCATGGAACAATTGAGCCCCGAGGACATAAAGAATTCTTCTACTGGTAAAATTGTCCGCTTTACACGGAAAGTGGAAATTTTACTAGTTTAAAATTTGTCTGGCCCATACGGTACAAAAGATCTTTTAAGTCGAAGTACCCCCCCCCCCCCCCCCCCTTTTATAAATCGCCTTGGCGAGCCAGAATTTAATAAAAAAAAAAAAAAAAAAAAAAGGGGGGCAGCGACACATATAACATATAGCATTTTGAAACTGTCCCTATTGCTCCAACTGGTGGGTTGACCGCTTTGCACTGAAACTTTCCTTTGTGAATGACAGTATCAACTGAGCCAGTTGCTCTGCATTTCTCTGTGATGGGTTATTTGTTATGAAAGCTTCCTCGCATCTTTGAACTGCGCTTTCGATCTAGCTTGGTTATTCCTGCTGTCACCCGAAGCTTCTTCATCTCAGCTGTCATTAATTTGCCATATCCTTTTTGTACGTTGTCTCACATTGTGAACCGTATGTCAACGTCGGCATTCGTCTTCCATTCATGCAGCATCGACTATTAAACGTTTAAAACTAAATTCTTAAACATGTCTGCCTTATTTTGTTGCTTTTTAAATGCCTAAAAGACAGATTTGGCTCAGGTCCCTAAACAAGTAATAGAAAAAGTGTGAAGTATTTTATGACTTCATTCATAACGCTAAGAGCAGACGGTATGCGAAAGTCGCATATGTATGCGAGTGCTGACGTCACGAAATAACTAGCAAATGTGCCGCAAATTCCATACGTACGGCAGTGCTCGCAAACTCGCATATAGGCGCGTTCACACGATATGCAACTTTTGTCCCAAAAATCGCAAATGCATCCCATTTGCGCATATGATATGTCCGCAAATGGGATCGCAAATGTTGAGGCCTATATGCGAGGTGTTCACACGATATGCGACAGAATTTGCACATAACATATTTTCAATCATATGCAGGTCTCAAACATTTTAAAGTAGTAAATTAAGTTTAAAATGTCGAAAAGAAAGTGGGCTGCTATTGCTGTTTTGGCATTAGATATGCTGGAAAATTACGACGAAGAAGCTAGTTCGAAAAAAGTGAAACATGTGCGTCGTGTGTGGACAAAGGATTGGCTGCGACTTCGCAAGACGGAAGGCTTTTGCGCGAAATTGTTGCTGGAATTACGTGGCAATGAACCAGATTTATATCGCGGTTTCGTTCGCACGTCGGCCGATCAATTTGATCATTTCCTTGGTTTGGTAAAGCCGCTGATCGAAAAAGCAGACACGAACATGCGATTAAGCATACCTGCGTCAGATCGGCTTCTGCTGATGCTGCGTTTATTGGCCACTGGTGACAGTTTTAACACCGGCAACATCATCCGCGTACGCCTGAGCGTATTTATTAGAGCTGTTGACTGCGTTTAATAGAGAGTCGACCAGCATACACCACAGCAGTGGGGACAGAACGCCGCCTTGCGGGCAGCCTCTGTTTGCCCCCGCCATAACATAACGGCCACAATCCGCATCCGCAACCAACATTATATTAATTAGTATTGCTTTAATCCACAACAACAATGGTTTTTCTACGCTGTGTTGTCTGGCAGAGCTGCACATACTATCAAAAGTCGCATTGTCAAAAGCACCCTCAATATCGATGAAAATGCCTATCGCGTATTCTTTTCTGTCAAGCGCGCCCTCCAACTAGATTTTGGAGCGCAGTCTCGCAAGATTTTAAGCGTTGATAGGCAGGTTGCATCTGAGATAGTGAGTGCAATCGCAAAGCAGTTTTGCGCACGTAAAGCTCGACCAGGCTTTCCATGCTTTTCAGCCAGAAGGAAGTCAGACTGTTTGGTCTGAAGCTCTTGGCGAGCGAGTAGTAACAGTCACTTCTGTCATTTTTTAATATAAATGCCACTCTAACTGTACGCCAGGGTGTTGGAATGTATGCCAGTGCTAGGACAGCGGTGAAGATTTTCTTCATAGTCGGTAGCAACTATTTTGTACATTGTTGCAGCATGGCTGGGTATATTCCGTCCGTACCATGTGACTTGAAACCGTCAGAAGACGCAAAAGCGTATTTAATGGCCTCATCCGTTACCACGGCTTTCGCAACATACCAGTTACGCCTAGTTGTTTGTCGTGGCTCACTTACAGTCTCGGTATAGTAGGGGCTGGTTGCAATTGTAATCTGGTTACCCGGAAAGTGAGACTCCAGCAGATGACTGGGAGTTTCCGCTTTCGTCTCAGTGAAGGTGCCATGAAGTTTTCTAAGTGATTCCAGTTTGGCTGGTTTGCCCTTTTTCAGAACTTTAACCACACTACTAGTTTCACACAGTGTTTCAATCTTTTCGCAGAAATTCCTATAAGAAGCACTTTTCGATACCCGAATTAGCCTCTTATATTCCATCTGCTTCGATCAATAGAGATTCCAGTCTGCCTTCAAATCAGTCTTGAGTGACCTACTCGTATTTAGAAGCTTTCTAGCCTCTCATCGGATTCTTTGCAGTTCCGAGTTCCACCAGGGAACCGGCGTTCTGCCAGCGGTTTTGCTTACTGGGCACATCAATTCAAAACAGCTAGTAATGGCACTATTCAGGTCTTGAACAGCTTCCTCTAACTTTTGTCTCGTCCAGAGTTTGGTTGGAGTTTTGAGAGTTTTTCCCATTTCCTCCCTGAAGCGTATCCAGTTGGTTTTTCTCGGATTTCTCCTCTCTTCGCAAATTGTCACAAATTATATGCGAGCGTGTTCTCACGATATGCGGAAAAGTTGCAAACCGATTTGCGAGCTGGGTATCGCATATCGTCCGCATATGGTTTGCGAGCATTTGTGGACTGTCCCAAAAAGGCGTTCAGACGATATGCCAGCAAGAATCGCATATTATGACGCAAAAATTACGTCAGACTCGCATGTATATGCGACTTTCGCATACCATCTGCTCGTAGCTTAAGTATCATCTTCTTTTTAATTAATGCCGGCGAGGCTATGATCAGGATAAAAGGGATGAGGGTGGTTCGCCGGTTTTACGAAGCCGGTGATCGGCCATCACCTCAACCCATGGATTTGCATTCCCACCTGTGGGAGAGTTTCAAGATGTTAAACGTGTCGCTGGGCCCACATGAATGGTCAATTTTCCTGAATGGGATTTTTTAGTAGCCTTTGACAACAGACGCTTTTTTGGGTCGCTGCGATGATATTCTTTGCCCGACCCTACATAGACAGACTTAATCAATACCATAAAACTAAAAATATCTTTATATCCTTTTCACCTTCCGTCAAATGTTGTTAAGTTACAAGTAAATGGCTTTGACGGGAATCGTACCCGGCTTTAAGAAAGTGGCACCGCTACCTAAACCCTTAGTGGAACAACAAAGATGAGGGCTAAACATTAAACAAGATTTTTTGATTTTGAATACAGTCTTGAGACATTCTCTGGGGGTGCAGTGGCGCAGAGGTTAGTGTGATAGCCTACTAATAAGGTCTCAGGCTGAAATCTCAACGGGCCAAGTAACATGTAAAAGTTTTTTCCACTGCCCGACCTCTTGCGAACGTCTGACAAACACCCAAGTTTATCAATTGTCATGAGAAGCTTCTCAAATTTGCTGTTCGGATTCGGCTTCAATTGTAGTCCCTCCCACTTCGCCCAAACAAATGGTTGGAGAAGCTAGGTAATAGCCCCTGTATGGGCCGTTAATGAATTAGTTTAGTTGTCTGATAAGCGCCTATGTCATCTTACTTTTTCGAATCAGAATCTAAACCTATTCAACTTCGCTGCTTTTCTTAAGGTTAATGCTAGGTGTCTAGCAGGCACTTCAGTCAGCTACGAGTATGTTTACAACAAAGGCGCTATAATTTTTCTTTCGGCACTCTACAGCTAAGCTAACGCCCACCTCACGCGATATCCCGGCGCGGCGCGTCGCGTTCTGACGTTTCTGGCGTATTTTTAAAAACAATTTTCTGCTATTTTTATAATACTGTGTAGTTTGCGACCGCTCCAACCATTTGCCACCACTGTAGCATTGCTAATGCTGACTGTTGTTGCCAATGAGTTGCTGCGATTCTCCTTTTTATTGCGTATATACTCGTATATAACAATATTTTCTAATTCTATTTTTATTTTTCTATTTTTCGTGTGTACTTTTTCATATATTTGCATTTCCTTCCAAAACCTTTTTTTTAATAACCCTATCAATAATCACAAAGGATACTATGATGCCGATAGCAAGAACGAGGGCAAAGGAGATATTTGCTGGTATTTATCGACAGTTTCGGCCCGATTGTTGCCTCGTCAGTGCCAGCAGAAAGATTATATTCCAAAGCCGGTGCTAGAGATCGCTCGAAGTCAAAAGTATTAAATGAATTACTTTTCTTACACGCAGAAAAATTGAACTTGCCCGATTGCGATTTGTGCTCTCTTAAAAAAATGAGTTAAGATAAACTAAGTCTCTGTAGAAAATAAATGAGTTTTTTTTTTTGTTAAAAACCACCGTGTTAAAAAGGTTAAATACATAGAGTTACAAATAGCACACGAAATTGTTGTTTTTAATTAAGTTGCTTGGGTAATATTGACCAAACAGCCTCGTTTTGATGTTTGGTTAAATTCAAATGAGTCTCTTGTTGAAGAAAAACGTACTGACTTTGGGATTTAACATACCGATTGGTTATTAATAAACATTCTACACATGCAAATTTAACCAAACGCATGTTTGCTAAAATCTAACAATCTCTCTGTTAAAAACAATCAATTTGTGTTGCTTTAATATAACCAATGACTGGTTTGTTTTAACAGGGTTGGCGATTTAAGGCCAACCGACCGACTAAGTGAGTTAGCTTTATTTAACTTTAAGTTGGTTAAATTCAAACTTGAAGGTTGGGTAATTTCAACCAATTGAGATTGTTAAATTTAACTAAGTATGTTGGTTAATTCGAAGCCTAAAGTTGGTTACCAATAAGATTGGCTAATAACAACAGAGTAAGTTGGCTTATTTGAACCAAGTGAGCTGGCTAGTAACAACAGACTAAGTTCATTCAATTTTACCAACTGGGTCGGGTAATAACAACAAAGTAAGTTTGTTATATACTACAGAGTTAGTTTGCTATTTACAATCGAGCAAATTTCGGAGGGGAAATTCATAAATCGATTATTTTCAACCGAGTTTTCTTAAACAAATTGACTCATTGTTAACATAGTAACTTTGTAGGTATACTAACAGTATTATTTAGTTGTTATTAACCGAAAGTTGGTTGATTTTAAATAACTGATTTTTCTGCGTGTAGCCAATTGCCCTAAAGATGAAATACTAATACAAAATTTTATCTGATTGATTGATTTTCTTGAATAAATAAAAACTATTTTATTATTAGTTTTTTTATTTCATTTTTTTATCCAAAGAAAATTATTCGATATTGAGAAGTATTGATACTTCCAGTTCGATGCCTTTTAGGAATCGATGTTCGCTGGCTCGATACCAAACAATACTCGGTATCGATCCCTGGGGCCGATAATTCTAACCCCAGCCACGTATATATGGGTGTTTTTTATAGAGGTATAAAACTTCTGATAGGGATAACTGTCAAACTAGCTGTCATAATAATAAAGTGTGTTTGACTTTTTTTCAGTATACTTTGGCAAATCACCATAAAAAGATTTACACCAGAACAACGTTTACTAATCGTTGATATTTATTTCTAAAATTCGCCCTCTGTTCGCAAAACTTATAGAGCACTTCGTCAAGCTTACGCAGCTATTACGCAATACTATGGATCGATTCGTGACCACATTTACTCTTTGAGATAATATTCATCCAAATCGAGCCAGTGCCAGCCATCGTCGCTGTAGACGTGAGTGTGAGAGAAAACCTGAATTTATCGATCCGAAGCCGTTCTCAGAAACTCGGTCTGCCCATCCACTACTTGGAAAATTTTGAAGAAAGATCTTGGCCTACATCCATATAAGATCTAACTGGTGCAAGATTTAAAGCCAGCGTGTGTTCTGTGAATGGACTGAGAATCAACTGGAAGTTGATACAGATTTTTATCGTCAAATCATCTTCAGCGATGGGGCTCATTTCTGGCTTCACGGGTTTTTAAACAAGCGAATTGTCGTTTTTGGAGTGAGCACAATCCTCATGAGACTCTTGAGACTCCACTACATCCCGAAAAAATCACTGTATGGTGTAGTTTACATACGGAAGGCGTCATCGGCCCATTTGTCCTTAAATCCGAAACCGGTGACAACATTACCGTGGAAAGCGAACGCTAAAGGCAAATGATTCGTGATTTTTTTTTATTCCTCATGTCATTGGAAATCACTTGGAGGAGAAATAGTTCCAAGAAGATGGCGCAACATGTTATACAGCACGTGCAACCATGACTTTGTTGAGCCAAACGTTTGGTGACCGAATCATCTTAAGAAATGGACCTGTGAGTTGGCCACCGTTCGTGTGATTCGACACCTTTGGACTACTTTTTGTGGGGATACGTCAAATCCTTGGTCTATGCTGATAAACCAGCAACGATTGATCACTTAAAAGCCAACATACGACGCACTATTTACAAAATAAGACCTCGAAAAAGTGGTGCAAAATTGGACCTACAGGATGGCGTTCATAAGGCGCAGTCGTGGAGGCCATATGCTTGGAACATTAAATGCCATGCAATTTGTAAGCTAATAAAGCTAGAATTCGGTCATTCCATTAAATTTGTTGTGTTTTATTTTTAAAAAAATGTTTTATGCCTCTATAAAAAACACGCTGACCAACATAACAACGCATGTTTGTTGGTCTTTTGATATATAAACTGCCATCGGCATCGCTATACGCAAAAATCGAGTATGTATATCCTATTCTATTCCATCAGTAGACACGCATTTTTCTGTATTCCGTTCAAAAACTATGGGTACTACCTAGGGCACAATGCAGTATGAATTTTTTTTTATAATTTTGATTATGCTAAAGGGGTTTTGTTTTTCTGTATATAAACAGTACCCTTATAGTGTTGGAACACAGTGCAGGGATTTTTAGGGTTCCGTAGTCAAATGGCAAAAAGCGGAACGTAACTTCTAAAATAAGAGAATGATAAAACTAAAAAAAATATATGATATACATTACCATGCAAACTTCCACCGAAAATTGGTTTGAACGAGATCTAGTAAGTAGTTTTTTTTTTAATACGTCATAAATCGTAAACCGCAATTTACCTTTCATTCAATCAACTCAAATATAAAAAAAAAAAATAATTTCATAAACATAAACCTTATGCGTAAACCGTGAACCATTATTTTCTAATAATAAATCTGTAATAGGTGCGTAAGTAAATAATAATAATAATTCGCGCGGAACCCTTCATGGGCGAGTCCGACTCGCACTTGGCCGCTTTTTTGTTTAACAATAAGCAGCACCTGAAATGAAGTATTCCATTGCATGATTTTAGGTGCTATTTATTGTTCGAAAGAATAGGAGGATAGGAAAGTCATTTGGTGCTTTTGTAGGGTTTTTTATCCACAAGTGGCGCCTAAATTGCTTAGGGAGATCCGTTTTTTTGTGAGTATTCAATTAAAAATCATGGCCCCGGCCGGGAATCGAACGCACTACCTGCCAATCAGTTAGTGAATATACTACAATCGCACCACTGCCAGTGTGTAATATGTGCCCAATATGGGAGGACAGTTCTCTCTCATCTTCTGAATGTTTCCACACATGCACGTGCTTCATCTCAATTTGTGAATGCCTGAACTATAATGTGGGAATATGTGAAAGTTATGCACTCTTTATACGCCAAATTCGGTGAGCTAATTAGTTAAAGAACTATAAGTTCACAGATGTGTTAGTGCTAACTCGCAGCTATTTGGTGCTAATTAATATGGGGGTAAAGGGTTCAGCCCATAGGATTCATCGCATCCGTTGTTTCGACGCCTCCGTCAGTATTAAGGCGATTAACGGAAGAACCGTCCCATAGGATCCGTCGCCAACTTTGTCAGCCAGAAATACATTGACGGCAATTAATATACCTTTTGCCTTACCTATATTTACCGAAATATCACTGAATGATCCAACTGCCTGAGATACCAATACAGTATATACAATTATTGTTCATTTCTCACTTAACTGTCTAGCCGAATGTCAAAAGCCAAGGGTGAACTGTTGTGCATTCATGGAATGACGGGTATTGCGGTTGAAATGTTCTAAGGGTGAAATGCAGCTGGCTATTTCGACCACTTGTTGTGGAAATATCAGTAAAACAGTGATAGGCAGGCGACATTGCGACGATGACTAAGGCAGTTAAGCGATTTCGCCTATAAGTTTGATCGTGGGTTTTTGAATTCTATCTTTTAGCTCCAAACATTTTATTGGTGCACGTTCGTGCATGGACGATATGGGTGTTGTAATCAACTTTAGGGCGAATAAATTCCCTATAAATTTTAGCCAGATCAGAGGGGATCAACATTTTCTAACATCGCTCGAGGAAGCGTAGACAGCGCTCTTGGAGACATCGAATATGTGGTCATTCCAACAAAGGTTGTCATTAACACACATACCGAGAATAGAGTCTTTCAGTTTTAGCGATGCAAGTGTCATTCATGAATAATGATAGACAGTTGAGGTTCGATTAGGAAAAGCAATACACCGAATTTTGTTGGCTCGTTGAAGGCGGATAGGTCAACATCTCCTCCCAGGACGGTGCGTTACTCTAGGTAACATTTCTTAGTTTATAAGTTAGCTTGAGTTAGCTAGGGCCTTTCTGTGAGAGGCCGGGCTCGCCAACTTGTGGTGGTGCCTCTGATTGACGGTAAAAGACTTCAGTTGGCAGCACGCGCGCACGTTGACGTTGCTCGGACAGCAGTCGGGATTTCGACCACTTGTTGCTTAAGGCAAAGTGTGCTCACAATCCCAATTTTTGTCAGAATACGTTAAGTAGTCTAAGTAATCTAAAGGTCTCAGTTTCAAATCAAGCCGGGCCAAGTAACATCTAAAAGTTTTCTTCCACTGCCCCACTTCTTGCGTCTGACAAACATCCAATGCTATTAATTCTCACGAGAAGCTTCTCAAATTTGACGTTCGCATTCGGCTTAAAATGTGTAAGATCACTGCGTAAAAAAATTTAGGCCAAAAAGCAATAATAAATAAAAGGTTACAGTTAAGTTTAGAGCGTCCGCATAAGGACCAATAATTTAGAAAAAGTATCCTGTTAGTTTTAAGTTAGATTTCATCATTTTTGTGTAGAACGTAAGTTGATGTAAGTTAACACGGAAATCATGCTTCTCATTTTTCTCGTTTTATTTTTTGTAGTAAAAATAAACCGTGTAAATGCTTAACAATCACGGTTCCCATGCTTCGCATTTAAGTTTATATAATCCATGTAAATCACTGTTCCCATGTATCGCATTTCAGTTTTGTAGATATCTGTTTAAATTGTATAAACGCTTAATAATCACTATTCACATAAGTTTCTCATATCAGGATGTAGCTATCCATATTATCTATGAATTAAGATCCACACTTAAAAAATGTAAAATAAGTATTCTCATGTTCAGGTTATTTTGTGGTGCGAGAAATAAAGTCAGTCTTCTGTTAGACGTCAAGTAATTACGTGTTTTATTTTGGACATAGTCCATATCAAGTAATACAAAAATAATTTGTATAAGTATAATGAATGATAATAAATTAACAGAAACAGACAGTTGAGGTTTCTCGTTAATGACAAAAGACAGCATTGTATTTTGGAAGCATTAAAGTCCACCCTATTTGTTGAACCCCACTGAACTAAGCTGTCAAGATCGGAATTAAATAAGTTCAACATACGTTGGTGTTCCAGATCCACACCCGAAAATGAGGGTCGTGAACCAGAAATCAAATATGAAAAGCTGTCATCAGCCAATTAATGAATTGGATTAGAAGTTACAGACAGGAGATCATTTAAAATTATGAGATAGAGGGTCAGCGACAAAACGGAGCCCTGGGGTACACCAGCATTTATGTGGTAAGTTGCAGGCTTGAATCCGTCCAAAACAACTTGGATTGAATGGTCCGAAAGGTAATTTCTAATTCATTGAAGAAGAGTATTATCGATTCCAAACGCACGCATTTTCGAAAAGAGGGCTTGATGCCAAACTCTGTGAAATGCCTTGAAATATGAAGCGCAACAATCTTACTTTCATCACCTTGGTGAAGAGATTGGTTCCAATTTTCGGTTAGATATGTCATCAAATTACCAGTGGACCTGTTGCTGAGAAAACCGTACCGCCGGTCATAAAGAAGTTTTCGGGATTCAAGATATTTCATTAGCGGACGGCATACAAGGGTTTCCATGACCTTGGAAAGAAGGGACGTAGGTGCAATTGGTCAGTAGGAGATCGATGCTGTTTTCCATCTTCTCGGAAAGTGCTCTGAAGAATAGGAACGATAGAAATGCTTTCTGAGTGGTTAAGCCAGCGTAGAAAAACACCTCTTCAGATCGATAAAGGAAATACCATCTGGACTCGCGGATTTGTGTATGTCAAGATCTCGAAGTATTTTAGCCACTGGACGAGTGCGAAAATGGATTGGTCTCATGGAGTATTCTACGCGCTCAAGGCCGGGGGAAAAATCACAATCTAGGAGTACTAAACTAGCTGCAAAATGAGCAGCAAGCAGATTGGCTTCATCCAAAGAGCTGACGGCTGGAATGTCGTTGTAAATCAGTGTCGGGATAGATGACGAGGCCAAATTGTTGATGTTTTTAACAAACGCCTAAAAGTTTCTACCACCCCTTGGGACTTTGAAGTATTTTTTGCCTCAGCTTTTGGTCGTTGGAGAATTTGGCACGATTAATGTGGTCATTGCAGTCATTTCTGGCTCGTTTAAACTTGTTTCGGTTTTCCTCAGACGGGTTGGCTTTATATGACCGAAAGCTTACCTCTTTAAACCTGATCGCCTCTTTGCAGCTTTATTCACACCATGCATTTACCTTGAGTTTGACACTATTTTCCCTGTTAGGGAAAAGGTTTCACCTTAATAGCTTATTCGTGTATTCTATATTGCTGTCCGTTGGAGACGACGCATCGACGGATCAACGGATAGTATGGCGTGGGCCCTTAACTATATAAACCGCACTCATAAGCTGAACCATTTGTATCCCGTTTTTCATAATAATTGATAAAATAACATTATTTCCTCGTTGCGCTGCGCATCGAAATGTGATTATTTAAAAAAAATCCTATTTTTATCGATCTCCTTAACTTAATAACATCTACCTCACCAGAACACCAGAACATCGCATACAAGCTCTTTTGGGGGGAAGGGTCCACACATTTTGTACGTACGAGTAATTTAATTTCATCATGTTCGCCTTTGTAATATTTGCCTCAAGTCATACGAAATACACCTTTGCCATATATACGTATGAACCTTACCTACAGGTACACACTACATAATGTATATCGAGAATAAACAGTCCATGAACTCGACACTGTTAATGTATAACTTAGTCATTGAGCATCAACTTGCCAACAGATGGCGTATGTGGGATTTAAGGCTTACTACACTTAGCAATTATCGATTATTTCTGTGAAAGCACTATGGAATCATTTTGTATTCAATTAATTTTTAATTTGTTTTTGGAGGAAATGACACTGACCTAGTAAATATCTCACTATCGATATGAGAAGGCAGTGATAGTATAGCCGTCTCGTGCAATCAAACAGCCAATTAAAAACCCTTGAACAAATAAAAATCGACCCACTTGTGGCAAATGTAACAATTAGTTCGTTTCTTGTACATCGGCTTAATAGGCATCAGCTACAGACTGTGGTACCTGGTGCAAGGTTTCCCACCCATCCATATGCCAGCTGAGAGGAGATGCAAATAGCGAGAAAAATTCTCTACCAGTTCAATATTGATGAGGCTATCGACATCGGTACCATCAGCTCCAACAGCCGATACAAAATAGCAGCGTCAGGAGCAGTTGAAACCTATACCGCATGCAATGTGCATGGATTTTGTCGACGACGAAACCGCGTGGAGCCATTCAATTTTAATCCAATTCCATTCGAATGGATTCCATCCAGAAAAAGCAATCACCATTATGGCCTATATACCAGGAGTAGAGAGCAGCAAACTATCTTCATTATTCTATCACTTGGCACAAATCGATATCGATGGACACGGATGAGGGCGGCATTGGCTGTGGCGTTGTATGGAGTGTGGTGCATACAAATGCGTTCAGTCGGTCACCGTTTCAAATAACAATGCCCCCTTAACTCACCAAACAGTGAAAATAGCAATAGCACACATCTGCCATCCGTAAATTTCAATTTGATGATGTTCGATGTTGCATGCAATGGTGGCAACAACATTGCACTCCATCACCCAAATTCGAACCATCGACTCCGGCAAAAGCAAACATTAAAAAAAATCTGTGCAACGAAGACCAAGTCCAAGGTATTGCAAATCTGTAGTCTACAACGCATCTACGGGCTTTGCACAAGCAAATATACTACATAGAGAGGAACTATCCTCGGAAAGTGAGATAATAAATCTAGAGTTGATGGCGTGGGTTAATTCGTTCAATCCGTTAGTGTAGGTTATGCCGTGCGTCGTGAGAGGAAAAAACACATTAACGGATGAAAAATTGCTTGGAAAAGTCGGACAGAATATGCTTTCATATATAAAACAGGACCGATGAAAAGCAGGATCACAGGTACTTAGATGAGTCCGAACTGTATTTCAGGGATTATTGTTGAAAGAATTGTGAATTGAGCATGAATGGGGCAGAGAAAAAAATCAATCCGCGTTTGTAAGATTTGGGTCAAAATTCCTAATTCGCATCGTGTTGGAATTCAAGCAATTCATGTTTCCAACAGAACTGATAATAAGCCTTAGCGTGCATATGCGATTTCACACGCAGAACTATTTAATTGCAAAAAGGAGAACACCATCCTATCAATGTGAGCTCAAGCTATATAACTCCACAAGGATACCTATTCATCACAACTAGGGACACTCTGTATTAGGCCTTAATAACCCAAATTCTGCTCTATGGATCTGAAGCTTGGGCTCTTGCATTGGATATTTGATATGGTAAGACATCCTTTGAGTCCTGCACTTCAATCGAGAGGAACAACGAAGCAGGGTGGTGCGCAAATGTAATGGAAGTGCGCAACTATAGGTAGTCATAGATACCGAGGGCGATAGCAAGAAAAGTTTATTAGTCGAGGGCCAGGTCCACCACTCACTCTTGTACCACTTTGTTTGTATATAAATACCCCTACCCTGTGTCAGCCATGCCACTGCGACCTGAAACATCTATTGTATCTAAAGGGTTTATTATTCCAAGAGGCTTACCACACCCCTTATGAGGGTATTTCTCTGTGGAAGATACGTCTTCTTAACCAATGTAGGGCCGGGCATCCACAAATGGTGTGTTTAGATTCATCCTTATAGGAATAGCGCCTGATTAATCGCTTGGATTGTCTAAGTCCCGGATCATTTACCCAATGGGCTTGACGAAGTTTCTGTTCCCGATTGTTAATCAGTCCTAGAGCGGTAGTCTGGTTGACTTTGCAATAAGGTTCTGGTTCTATGAACGCGAATTCTGAGCCAGCCTTAGCCTTAGTAAGTTTTTACGCTGGAGGTTTTTCTCGCATTTTCCTTCAATTTACCTTTATATATAAAAACGTTGGTGCGTTTGTATGTCTGATCAACTCGGCTGAACCACTGAAGCTATACACCTCATATTCACACCATATGTTCGTGTGGCGCTCCGGATTGCTTTTTTAGGGTTCCGTAGCCAAATGGCAAAAAACGGAACCCTTATAGATTTGTCATGTCTGTCTGTCTGTCTGTCTGTCTGTCTGTCTGCCTGTCTGTCCGTCCGGGAATGTCACAGCCACTTTTCTCCGAAACTAAAAGAGCTATACTCTTGAAACTTGGTAAGTAGATGTATTCTGTGAACCGCATTAAGATTTTCACACAAAAATAGAAAAAAAATAAATAAATTTAGAACTGAAACTCAAATTATTTTTTTTCATCAAACCCATACGTGTGAGGTATCTATTGATAGGTCTTCAAAAATTATATTGAGGTTTCTAGTATCATTTTTTTCTAAACTGAATAGTTTGCGCGAGAGACACTTCCAAAGTGATAAAATGTGTAACCTCTAACTTCTAAAATAAAGGAATGATAAAACTAAAAAAAATATGTGATGTATGTGTGTAATGTTGTTAATATATTTGGATAGTATGTCTATTTGTCTATGTGTACCATCGAATATTACGAACGTGTCATCGACGTATCTGGAGTAGGAAATTATATTGTCTTTTTGTGGATTTTTATTTGATAAAATGTGTTTGTTTTCATAGTGGTTTAAGTAAATTTCTGCAATTAGTCCGCTGAGGGGAGATCCCATGGCTAGTCCTTCTGTTTGTCTGTAGTATTTGTTGTTGAATGTGAAATAGTTTTGTTTGAGTATGATTTCTACTATGTATATTAGTTCATGCAAAATTCCACCGAAAATTAGTTTGAACGAGATCTAGTAAGTAGTTTTTATTTAATACGTCATAAATCGTAAACCGCAATTTACCTTTCATTCAATCAACTCAAGTATAAAAACAAAAAAAAACATTTTATCGACCGATTTGGCTCAATTTTACACCATATAACCTCTGAATAAAAATAATTTTGAACCAGCGAGGTTGGGCTGGGGTAGAGATATTTAAGAAATGTAGTTTTTCCTTTATATAATTTTTATATCAACAATATTAAATATAAATATAATAAAATTGTTTGATACAGGAACAAAATACTTCCGATAGGGGGTTGGGAAGACATTTAACTATACATTTACAAATATTTGACATTTCATCTTTATATATAAAAATCCATTGAAAAAAATTGAAAAATTGTTTTGTTCCTCTCAATACTGGAAGACAAAGGAAAATCAACTTCCACTTATGGTGGAAATACCGATAAAATAACGAAGACAGGAGACATTGCGACGATGACTAAGAGAGTCAATCGATCTCGCGATGTCTCGGTCGCCAATGAGTTTTATCAAATGTCAAGTAGCTCCAAATAAGTTATTGATGCCCCAGACCAGATATGAGCGTTGTACTCGAGTTTCGGGCCGAATAAACGCCTTATAAATTGTAGACATTTCGCAGCGTTCTTGGCGACATCGAATATGTGATCATTCCAACGAAGGTTGTCATTGACACAAATACCGAGAATGGAAAGTCTTTCGGTTTCAGCGAGGCAAGTGCCATTCATGGATAATTGCAGTGTGTGTGGGGTTTTGCTTTAATGACAGGAGACAGCATTGTGTTTTGGAAGCATTAAATTCCACTCTATTGGTTGTACCCCACTGAGTTATGCTGTTAAGGTCGGAATTTAATGAGCTTAACATATGTTGCCGTTCCAGTTCCGCACCCGAAGAAGTGGGGCGTGACCCAAGAAACGAGTATGAAAAGCTGAGGGTACTGTCATGAGCAAAGAAATGGATTGGATTATAAGTAACAGGCAGGAGATCATTTATAAAAATGAGAAAGAGAGTCGGGGACAGAACGGAGCCTTGGGGAACGCCAGCATTTATTTGGTAAGTTGCAGACTTGAAACCGTCCAAGACATCTCGAATTGAACGGTCCGAAAGGTAAAATCAAATCCATTAAAGAAGATTATTATCGATTCCAAATGCACGCATTTTCGACAAGTGAGTTTGATGCCAAACTCTGTCAAATGCCTTTGAAATATCAAGCGCAACGATCTTACTTTCACCACCTTGGTGAAGGCATTGGTTCCACTTTTCGGTTAGATATATCATCAAATCACCGGTGGACCTGTTGCCCCGAAAACCGTACTGCCGGTCATTGAGAAGTTTTCGAAATTCAAGATATTTCATTAGCTGACGGTTGATCAGCGTTTCCATGGCAATTGGTCGGTAGGAGGGGAGAGAGGAAGACTCGCCTTTTTTGGTACAGGCTGGACAAATGCTGTTTTCCATCTTTCCGGGAACAGCCCTGAAGAATAGGACAGATAGAAAAGCTTACGCAGTGATTTTGCCAGCGTAGAAGAAAACCTCTTCAGAACGATGGGAGAAATACCATCTGGACCAGAGGATTTGTGTATGTCAAGATCTCGAAGTACTCTAGCCACTGTACGAGTGTGAAAGTGGATTGGTCCTATGGAGTATTCCACGCGCTCGAGTACAGGGAGAGATAAAGCACAATCTGGGAGCGTTGAGCTAGCTGCAAAGTGAGCAGCAGATTGGCTTTATCCAAAGAGCTGACGGCTGGAATGTCGCTGTAAATAAGTGTCGGGATAGATGACGAGGCCGAATTCTTGATGTTTTTGACAAACGACCAAAAGTTTTTACTACCCGTGAGACTTTGTAGTATTTTTTGCCTCAGCTTTTGGTCGTGAGAGAATTTTACAGGATTAATGTGGTCATTGGAGTCATTTCTGGCACGTTTGAATTTTTTCCGGTTTTCCTCAGATGGGTTGGCCTTATAAGACTGAAAGCTTACGTATTTTAACCTGATTACTCATCGTCTTTTCTCAGCGGTTGCATCTTTTTCAAAGAATCGAACATCGGAAAGTAGTTTTTTTTTCACCGCGAATTTGTGGTTTCGATAAAAATTTGTGTGCAAGTGAATGAAAAGTGGTCTGCGTACGGGCGCCTAAAACTCGAGAACCGCTGGACCGATTCCCCGATTGGATAACATGTTAGTTTAGTCTGGAGGAATGTTTCTCTTAATTTCAATCTCAAAAGGTGTAGTTTTGGTTCAAATTCATAAAATAAATTTCTCACTCAGACTCGATAACGATCCATAACCAGGCACATATCCTCTTTTTGGCGATGAGGTTGGAGGAAACACAAGGTGTCTTTCATTTCTCTCCATTAATGGGTTTCGTATTTTATTGTTCCCCATGGCGATTGAACCTGCACCGCACGTGTCACAAGCAAACACACTAGCCTCGGCACCGTCGCCCCCATTTATAGCCAAATTCTCATTGCATATGTTGTGTACACGGTTCATTTTTCTGTTTGAAAACCTGTTTTTATTGTCGAGAGGGGTAGTTTAGTTGAAGCCAACGGGGGAGCAATATACCAAAATCGTTTGATAATTTTGGTGTAACTTTTGACGTTTTCCTTTGTGTTCCTCCTATCGTTTTTTGAAGTAAAACTTCTTTACGCACGCTTGACTTGGGGGTAAGCTGGTGAATGCGACACGGAAGTGTAGACCAATGTAGACTTCCGGCGAGACGGAAGTGTAGACCATGTAGACTTCTGGCGCAGTGTAGACCTTACGGTGTAACGGAAGTGTAGACAAACGTAGACTTCAGTGATGGGACTTTGTATTACTAATCAGTGATGGGACTTTGTGAAAAAATGTCCGAAGTCGATTTGTTATTTCGTTATATGTACATACATTTTCCAATTTTAATTATGTTCAATTTTAGAGAATATTATGTCCTTACGAAACATCGGGAAGTTGTGTGGAAGTAGATTTGTTTTGAATAATTGAAAGGTCCTTGCAATAACAAAAAATGTCCTTAAAAGTCGAAAAGGGATATTTTTCCAAAATGCCGTTAGAATCCACACGGTATATCTGTGTTCAATGTTATTTGACTAAGATGTCCTTGCAACAACAAAAAAGGTCCTTAAAAGTCGAAGAAAGGATATTTTTCCAAAATGCCGTTAGAATCCACACGGTATATCTGTGTTCCATGTTATTTGACTAAGAGGTCCTTGCAACAAACAACAAAAAAGGTCCTTAAAAGTCGAAGAAAGGATATTTTTCCAAAATGCCGTTAGAATCCACACGGTATATCTGTGTTCGATGTTATTTGACTAAGAGGTCCTTTAAAAAAAAAAAAAAAAAAAAAAAAAAAAAAAAAAGAGGTCCTTGCAACAACAAAAAGGTCCTTAAAAGTCGAAAAAAGAATATTTTACAAAAATGTTTGTTGTTTTTAGCACCCCTCATTCAAATAACATTGAACTCATACCGTGCCGTTTCTAAAGACATTTTTGGAAAATATCCTTTTTCGGGTTTAATTATTGTGGTCCCAAGGACCTCTTTGTAAAATAACCTGATGTAAAATAAAAGGGACATTCAATCAATTTTTATTTTAAACGCAATATGCATAATAAATCCCAATAAATTATCACCATTATAGCAAAATATAAAAATTTGATTTAGTTATTAGTTATTACCTAGGCAGCTAAAAAGCTACAGCTAAAAACTAACCAACTTTTAGTTGTCATCCGCAACTAACTTTGGCAACCTATCGAGCTTAGTTACACAACCTGCAAGATAACAAATTAGGTAGCTAACACGCAACTGTGCCTACATGTTTACACATCAACTATACCGTGAGTGCAGCGTGGCTCACACCTTTTTTTTAATTTCTAATAATTCTTTGTTATGATTTTTACAGCAAAAGTAAACAAATTCATTGTATAATATTATACATTTTCATTTCAACATTATTACAAAAATTCAATTTGGGAAAAACCAGAAATTATTGAAGTAAAACTTCTTTACGCACGCTTGACTTGGGGAGTAAGCTGGTGAATGCGACACGGAAGTGTAGACCAATGTAGACTTCCGGCGCAAACGTAGACTTCCGGCAATACCGAAGTATAGACAAACGAAGTGTAGACAAAAGGGAGCTGAAATTTATAATATAGACTCTCCAGGCGCCCTTGATGCTCATGTGTAAATATTTTCAAAATTCGCCCACTGACACGCCCACAATTTAAATTAAATGGAGCGAAAGAAGTTTTACTTCAGTCGTGTGGTCTTAAGCACACTCATTTTTTTCCGATAGACCTTTTCACTAGGCTATCTCTTTTTGAAGTGCCGAGTCCCTTTCTTAAACGTCAAATGTAAAATGAATGATAAAATTGCAGAAATTTGCACAAATCGTAATAATAATAAAATGTATATTTAAATGAAAACCGAAGCTATTGGAGAGTAAAAAGTACCAAATTATAGAGAAAAAACGTGAGAAAGTATGTTAAAGCAAAAAAAGCAATAAAAACAGTGAACATGTTCGCTAAAAATTGAAAAATGTGTGTGAATAATCTAAGTTTAGAAAACTTTTCAACTTATTTGCTCCCAAACAAAAATATTTGTTTGCCACAACGCGATTGTCACGGTTTCACTTTTATTTTTTGTACAGAATCCTAATAAATTGTTAACTTTTTAGTATTCCAAAATATTGTTTGGATACTCCTTCTTAGTTCTGGAAATTTGTTTTTATTATAATCAGTTTTAATTAAACTTATTACGAGATATTCGCAACAAAAACATTTTTTTGGACAACTACGCGATTCTCACTTTTTCAGTTTTATTTTTTGTACACAATCATAGTATGATGTTAACTTTTTAATATTTCAAAACGTGGTTTGGGTATTCTTTCTTAGTTCCGGAACTTTTTTTTTGTTAAAATTGGTTTTGTTATAAACTTTTTAGGAAATATTCGCGAAGAACGTACTCGTATTTCCCGCCATGCAAATTCGACATTGTTTTCCTTCATTTCATTCAGCTGTTTGTCTTTTTTTTTGTTTTTTTTGTGTTCATTTGACACTGACGTTGTCGTGACAAGGTCTATCTATCATTTTTTGTTGAGAACACAGTTACAGTTGACGTTATGCGCACCCATTTAAGACGAAGTCTCAGTCTACGTACAAGTAATGACTGATTCGTTTTCATTTTATACCGCTTGCCACAAAAATCACCATCTGCATTAATTGTTTAATTTGCAGCCATTTTGAAATTTCAGTTTCAATCATTCCTGGGGCCTGTAACACAAAGCAACAAAGGTACAAATCTACAGTCACTTGTAGTATTATAAAGGGTAGTCAAATTTGACGTATCATTTTAAATTGATCGCCACTTTTTTTACAGCTATAACACAGAAGTTTTTTCAGATATGAAAAAAATACATCCCCCATAGCTAAAATGGATGGGTACACTATTGAGCATCGTGACGTTTTAATTATTAAAACGTTTTTCAAATACAGTCGAGACTCGATTATCCGAGATTCGATTAACCGGGGTACTCTATTAACCGGGATTTTTCTTGAAAAAATAATTTTATATTTATAATTCGTTTAACCGGCATTCACTCTAGTATCCGTAATAGAACAAAAAATAATTCACTCAAAAAATATTACAATACATTTTTTTTAATACATATGTACATACATACCTACATACATAATATAATAACATTTCCACTTTGTATCTTTGAATTTTGAAAGTTTTGAATTGTTTTTTTAGACACATATATCCGGCAGGTATTACATCTGCTATCCGTGACCGTCGCCGACGTAGACACAACGTTAAAACTAACGGAATGTTTTTATCTTCTGAGTTGGTTTGTGCATGCACAACCGCCACCGATGTAGACACAAGGATAAAACTAACGGAATGTTTGTATCTTCTGAGTTGGTTTGTGCATGCACCAACATGAAGTAAACGGAATTTTTCATTTGTCGGGTTGCATTTTGCATTGCTGTGTGATTGATTTTGACCAGTTTATTGTGAAAATTTGTAAGTTACGCAGTGTTTTGTTTAAGTGAATAATGGCATCTTCATCGACTAGTGCAATTAAGCGATCACGTAAAGTGTTATCGATAAAACAAAAGGTGGACTTAATAAATGATCATTCCAAAAACTTTGTTCCAGTTAAAATGTTAGCACAAAAATATGAAATCGGTACACAAACAGCTTATGATCTTTTAAAAAATAAAGAAAAGATTCTTAAATATTTTGCGGAGAGTTACTCGGTCAAAGGTGTAGAGAAACGAAAAACCCTTAAGCAAGCAGAAAATCCAAAAGTCGACACAGCAACATACGAATGGTTTCGCCAGCAACGGTTTAGGGGAGTTCCGGTATCAGGTCAAATGATCGTGGAAAAAGCTAGATTTTTTCACGCCAACCTACACATAGCTACGGATTGTGTTTATTCTCAGGGTTGGCTAGGAAAATTCAAAAACCGACATGGGATTCATGGAATTAAAACAACAGGAGAAAAAGAATCTGCGGATTATGAAGGTGCCACGCTGTTTGTTGAAGAACTGGCCGAACTCATTGAAAAAGAAAATCTAACAAATGATCAAATTTATAATGCCGATGAAACCAGCCTGTTTTGGAGGTGTTTGCCTCAAAACACTCTAGCAAGAAGTGACGAGCGTTCGGTTGGGGGGTACAAGGAATCGAAAGAACGGCTTACGGTTCTAGTATGCTCCAATGCTGCAGGGACACATAAATGTAGATTGATGGTGATAGGCAAGAGTGCTCGTCCAAGAGCCTTAAAAAATGTTGGAGAGTTGCCAGTAATTTATAAAGCCAACAAGAGGGCTTGGGTTACTCAACAACTGTTTCTAGAATGGTTCAACAAACACTTTGTTCCGGAAGTAAAAGAGCACTTGGAAGGAAACAATCTTCCTAAAACTTTCAAAGTTTTGTTGCTTTTGGATAACTGCCCAGCCCACCCAGATGTGGATGATTTTAAGGCTCCTAATGTCATGGTGAGGTACCTTCCGCCAAATTGCACATCGCTGATTCAGCCAATGGATCAGGGTGTAATACGAAGTCTTAAGTGCCATTACCGGAAAGAAATAATTCGCAAACTAGTGAGCTTTGAAAATAGGAATGATTTTCTCAAATCACTTAACATCAAGACTGCTTTATGGGCTATTTCTAAATCCTGGAACTTTGTTACGACTGATGTTCTGAAAAATGTTTGGCACAATTTACTTTGCCCAGATAAGGAAGAAGAAGGTAACCTTAGAAGTTCAGATGTTTTATGTTGTACTTCACCACAATTTTTTGTAATTTTTATAGATCAAGATGACAGTAATGATGTCCTTGCAATTATGGACTATGCAGAGCATTTTGAAGAAAACGAAATAAGAAATTGGGTGGACTCGGATGCAAATGCTCCAACATTTGCTGTTTTAACAGAGGAAGAAATTATTGAAATGATCAATAATCCGCTTAAAAATGATGAGGATGTTTCTCATTCTAGTGAATCGGAAGATTTTGAAATTCAAAAAATTCCAATTGGTGAGGCAATAAATGCGAGTGCTACACTTTTGAATTTTTTAGAAGACTCACAATGCCCTGGAATAACGCAATAGGACATAATGCAAATTCATCGCATTAACGAACATTTAATAAAGGAAAATAAAAGAATAAAGTCACTTAGACAGACAAAGATGAAAGAATATTTTTAATTGACATTTCGCGTATCTGTTTGATGTTCCTCTCAAATGTTTGAATTCCTTATTTACTAGTTCTTTGTCATACGTTGTATGTATGTATGTATGTAGTTTCTTTTATCGTTAAATTGATTTATTTAAAATGAATTGTTGTGTTTATTAATGAATTTAATATTTGTTTTTGTTTTTATAAGGTAAAGAAATAAAGTGTCATCAAATTTAGAGTTTTTTTTATAAATTTAGAAAAAAATCTATTAACCGGGATTTTCGATTATCCGTTATGGGCTCGGTCCCAGCCATTCCGGTTAATCGAGTCTCGACTGTATGGTGAAAGTTTTGCAGAAGTTGAAAGAAAATTTCGTTCAAAATAGGTAGACAAAATGTTCCGTCAAACCGTGCTTTTAAACGTATCGTTCATAAATTTGAAGAAACTGATTCGGTTCAAGATCAGAGAAGTAAATCGTAGTGCTCGTTCGAGTGGAAATATTGCAGCTGTTAGGAGACGTGTTGCTGAAGAGCCAAGGACGTCAATTCGTCATCGTTCACACCAATTAAACCTCAAAATAACAACTTTGTTTAACATTTTGCACAAACATCTGCATGTAAAGGCTTACAAAATACAGTTAACACAAAAATTAAAGCTTACTGACCACGCAGTGCCATAGAGAAGCAACAACAAAATGACAATTTTTTCAAGCAAATTATCTTCACCGATGAGGCTCTGGGCTGAAGAAAATCGTAGAGGATTGTTTGAAATACCAATGAAACCAAAAAAAGTTTCTCTATGGTGTGGATTTTGGTGTGGTGGCGTAATTGGTCCATTTTTCTTCGAAGACGAAAATGGCAATGCTGTTACTGTGGATGGAGCTCGATATCAAGCGATGATTAGAAGCTTTTTACGGAGTCAATTGGAAGATATTGATGTGCAGAATATGTGGCTTCAACAGGATGGTACAACACAGCAACGAACTCAATCGATCTTTTGAAAGAGAAGTTTAACAATCGCATAATTTCCTGAAAAACAGACGTGAATTGGCCCCCAAGATCATGCGATTTAACACCACACCACAGGTTTCTTGAAGAGTAAAGTTTATTCCGATAATCCTCAAACTGTTCAACACCTTAAAGACAACATCTTCGAGCAAATATCACTTATTGAACCATAATTATGCGAAAAAGTGATTCAAAATGTTGGTAAAAGGTTGACAGTCTGCCGAGCTAGCAGAAGAGGTCACTTGGGCGACATTCCTTTTTCATTATTAACCGGAACCAATGTACATTAATTTCAAATAAAAATAAATACAGATTTCACAAAATTTAAAATGATACCTCAAATTTGAACACCCTTTATAAGTCTGATTGTGTATTATTTCTGTAACACAAGAAAAATCTTTACACTTGTTTCAAATAAAAATTTTTCTCGACATTTTGGCTCAAGTGTACATTTGAAAAGCGACAAGCAGCGCGATTGATTCAATGGAGTTTCAATAAAATGATGAAATTTTGATGAATGTTTTAAGGAATGACAAATTAAGGCCTTTTTAAAAATAATAAAATTATTTTCTAATCAATGTCAAATTATTACAAGCAGCCATAGATTTCCTAAAATATTGATCGCAAATATATATATTAAAATTGACGATATACCCCCTTTTTTTGGGTAACAAAACAGACACAATCACGATGAACAAATTTATTGAAATAAATGTAATGATTCTTTAAAAATATAGTACCTATCGTTACGCCAATTAAAACTTCTGCATCAATACTAGTCTACAAGAGGGATTTACTTATTTTCTACACTTGTAGCTCTGAGTTACAGCAAGGGGATAATAACTCAATTTTCCACTTGTAGATAGATAGAGATAGATAGATAGATTCTTTATTTTTTCATCATAAAGTTTACAAATTGGTATACTTAAGAATAAGGACATGGCAATACTGCCGTCTGCCTGAGATGACATTTCATAATATGATTTAAAAATAAAAGAAATAATAAAAAGCAAAAATTTTAAAATATAAAGAAAAGGAAAAAAGAAAAAAAAAAGAAAAAATGTTTAACAAAAGATATGAAGAAATATTATTATATAAAACAATGCTATCAATTTTAACGTGATTTGAAACACAAAATATTATACAATTTGGTTAATTTGATTAGCTGTTTATACAAAATTTTATCAATTTTAACATGATTTGAAACCCAAGATAATACACAATTTGGTTAGAAATAGCTGTTTATACAATATTATCAATTTTAACGTGATTTGAAACACAAAAGAGATATTATCAAATTTAGTATGATCAGCAACAAAACAATAAATAGTTAGGTATAAAATTTGGTCAAAACTGCAATAAGTGGGTAATCGACTAAGTTTAATATGTGAAACTGTTACGGTAAGAAAGAGCATGTTGGCAATATTTAAAGAGGCTGAGCCAGCCCATTGCTCCATTTAAAATTTCAAAAAGTTTGTCCAAAGATATAAAACTTTCCCGAAAATGCAACCGGCGAATTTCTTGTAGAATAGGACAAGCAGCAACGAAATGGTATATATCTTCATTCACTCTTCCGTTACATAGATCACATAGCTGGGGCAAGTCTGATCGATGAGGTATAAAGTTCAAATTTAAAATTTCAACTCTTGCTCTAAAAATAATACTTATAACCGAGGCTGAAAATTCATTACTAAAGTAAGAGACTTCCGAAAGGGTGGCGACGGTGTAGAGGTTAGTGTGTTGGCTTGTGACCCGTGCGGTGCAGGTTCAATCCCCATGGGGAACAACAACATACGCCACCCAATCACAAGCCTCTACACCAAAAGGAGGATTTCTGCCTGGTAGTACAATGGAACGTTACCGAGTCTGAGTGCTCTGGGATTTGGATTTCCTTTTTTTTCAAAAAAAAAAAAAAAAAGAAAGAAAAAAAAGAAGAGACTTCCGAGGGCAGTTCATGGTTTAAATGACTATAAATAGCTCTTGAAGTAGATGAAGATGCTCTGGAAAGGTTATCCAGAAACATTTTGTGATCCACCTTAGCAATCACATCAGAAAACTGAGCCTGCCAATCGGTCACATTAGTTTCTGTTAAGTTTAAACTTGTTTCGTAAGATAAAGCTAGTTCGTTCCAGTTTTTAAACGGGGAAGCATTCACTCGAAGTAATTTTCTTAAGATGATTTTGTGAAGACAAGTTTCACTTCTTTTCATCACTCTAGTAATGAAGTTCGCATTTGCCTTCAAATTTTGTTTATATATAGGGACTATTTCTGACTCTACATATATGGCGTAGTTGGGTGTTGAGTTAGGCAAACGAAATATCCTCTTAAAAAAGTTCCTTTGTACAGTTTCAAAAGCTTCGAAGTGTGTGTATCCGACGAGTTGGAAGCCATATGCCATGCATGCATTTACTGTCGCGTTGAAAACTTTGTACTTGGACGTTAAATCAACATTTTGGTTCGAAAAAAACTTTGGCCACATTATATTAAGAGCCAATTTAGCTTCGTTGCTTTTTTCTTTGGAGTGCTTTAGATAGCTTAAATTGTAGGTCAAGAGGACACCCAAATATTTAAACTCTTGTAAAACCTCAATGTGTGTATTGTTTAGATACCATTTTTCTTCCGCTCGCCTTCTTGATTGTCTCTTTTCAAATATAACAATCTTAGTTTTTTGGGTATTAATTTGCAAGCCCCAAGACTCGCAAAATGAACTTAGACGGTTTATTTGCAATTGAAGCGTAAAAGGATTATCAGCAAGCATAACTAGATCGTCCGCGTACAACAGGACTTTGATTATAATGTTAGCAAAATTAACTCCACCCGGAAGAAGCTCGCAGACATCATCTATGAACAGGGCAAATAATAATGGGCTGAGGATACAACCCTGAGGAACATCTGTAATTGTATCAAATCGATTTGAAAATGTGAAACCGTCCCATACCCTTGCATTTGTTGACGAAATAAGACTTGCATACACTTCGAGAAACTTTCTTGACAAACCAATGCAAGAAAGTTTGTATATTAAAGCTTGTCTATTGACTTTATCGAATGCAGCTTTAAAATCAACAAAGCAAGTGTATAGTTTCTTTTTTCTATCTATAAATTGTTGAGCAATGCTTGAAATGGCCAAGATATGATCCATGGTTGAAAAACCTGGGCGGAAACCGGCTTGAAAGATGCTCAAAAGACTGTTATCCTCAATCCATTTTGAGAGCCTTTCATATAGGATTGCAGTGAAAGTTTTTCTTATTGAATTTAAAATTGAAATACCTCTATAATTTTCCGCAGCGTTAGCATCACCTTTTTTAAAAATGGCAAAAATTACAGATTCGTTGAAAATGTTAGGGACACATCCATCATTGTACACTTTGTTATAGAAAGACACGAGGTAGTTTTTAAAATCAATAGTGCTGTTTTTATAAAACTCTACTGGTATGCCGTCTAGGCCAGGAGCCTTGCTGTTTTTCAATCTTTGGAGCGTTACTTCCAATTCGGGCAATGAGAATTCTAAATCCAGCTCGTTGACTCTAGTATCAGGTAGCGCGTAATCAAAGGTATGAAGGTCTTCATCAGCTGAGAGTAGAGTTTTAAAATGAGCTGCTAACGTCTCAGCTTCTAAAGAGAACTTCATACCCTGATTGCGCCCACCAAGATTGCGCACTGTCTCCCAAAATATCTTTGAGTTTGTGCAGTTTTCTAATTTCTTAGCCACGTTTTTTAAATAGGTGATTTTCTTAACTGAGCACATTTTTTTAAAATCATTATTAACGCGAAGATAGATGTTTTTGAAAAATTGAGAATTGGTCGTTCTAAACAGTTTTAAGTAAACGAACGAAAGTTTACGGAGATTTCTGCAATCCTTATCAAACCATAAATTTTTAGCTACAAAAGTGTGTGTACTCTTCAACGCAAAAGGGGCTGCGGTCTTTATAACCCGTTCTATACTTTCACATACCACTTCAGACGAGACTGCGGATTGTTGGGGCAGAGATAGTAAGTGCCGAGAAAGGAGGCTTCTATAGAGGGTTGCATTGTTCTCCGACCACTTCAGCTTATTAAAACTAGAAGGTGTAGCTTGCTGGTTTAACTCCTTTAGCTGAATTTTAATTACAATTGGAAAATGAGCCGAGTAGTTGACTAGTGCAACTTCAAAGTCATCGATAATGTTCAGCCAGTCCCCTGAAATCGCAGCAAAGTCAATCACGGATTGTCCCTGCCCGCTAACAAAAGTGAATTCGCCACATGCATCACTAATAGAAGACCCATTCAAAACAAATAGACCGAAAACTTCAAAAAATTCTGTTAAACTCCCCCGTTGCGGTTATAAATTTTATCCTTAGAACATCTACTCTCGGCCAGTGCAACTCGTGCTCGTAAAATATTGGCGGAAGAATTTTGATATTCACCAATCCTAGCATTTAAATCACCGACGATTAACACATGGTCAAGAGAAGTGTTATTCATAAATTCCACTAGTTCATCGAAGTCGTTAAGCCAATGATTGCAATTTAAATAAATAGGAATAATATAATAGTTTAGGTTGTTGCTAACCATATGAAAAATAATTTTAGATTCAATAATTTTAAAATTAATAAGATTACCCCATAAAGATTTTTTAATCCCATATAGAATACCCCCACTGGCTCTTCCATGCAAATTAGATCTTATCGCGGGTGTAAACATTACTTTAAAGTCTTTGAAATATTTTAGAAATTCATTTTGATTCTTTTCTTCAATAAAAGTTTCTATAAGAATTATAACATCAAATTGGTGTAAATATTTAAAAAAATCCGAATGTAAAAGCTTACTTTTGAGACCAGTTATATTATACGAGCATATATTTAATTTTTGAAAAATAGTTGTGTTATGGCAGACGACAGAATTTACCTATTGTGTTTTATCCCTAACATGGTGTGAACTCTGATTTCCAAATGACACTCACTGCGGTTGGAGGCCAAAAGCGGAAGAAGAGCTTGGAACCACGGCCAACCTCGCTCACTCGCTGCAGTCAAAGTACTCGTAACAACTGTCACCAAATAGTTCACTAATGAGTGCCATGTCCGCTGCTGATTTGACAACTAAACCTCGTGAAATTTAATAAACAAAAAGTTGATTGTTGATTTGCAATTTGTTGTCTCCTTCAACGAAAATTCTGGCGTTTGGATTTATCTGCCGCAGTTTGTTTTTTATTTCTATTAGTGTTTTTCTTTTTTTTCTTGATAAAAGTGATTGCTCGCGAAATATACTTATTCCGGAGCCTTTGAGCGTGTGCGCGGAGGTAATAAGTTTATCGGTGATCGACGCTGTTGGAAGTTCGATGATGACAGTTGCTCTTTCAGTGTTGTTGTTGCGTATTTGTCTGGAGCTCTTAAATTGGATTTCTTCGTCTTCATTTAACTTCAGAAGCCCCTTGCAAGTCTGTTTAGCTAATTGGATTGCATTGGTTTCTGTGTCTAAAGGAAGGTGTACCACAATAGACTTATCGTTTGCTTTCCGTGAGAAAATTTCCAATTGGGTTTCAAGCAAATCGCATCTTTCTGTCATTAAAGTGAGTTTTCTGCTGAGTTGGGTGTTAAGTGTCTTCAAAGAAAGTATCTCGTTCGAGAGCACCAACAAGTCATTTTTTGTGACTAGATCTTTAAGCTTTTCTTCGAGACTCTCATTTAAGATAGTTTTTAGATCAGCAACTGATAAATCGCCTATTCCCATATTTGCTGCTTTTAGATGAGAAATCTTTTTGTTGGTAGTGTTTTGTTCAGGAGAAATTTCAAATAGGTATCGCTTGCGGTTCATCGGCAAATCGTTGTACCGCAATTTGATTTCGATGCAACACGGAGAAAACTTTTTTTTTTATTTTTTGTTTTCCTTTTTGAGCTTATTTACTTGAGTATATTTAACTAGCAATTTGCGGTGTTAGTTCAAAGTGATTAAATGAGTGTTTTTACGTGGTTTTTCTTAGGAAGTTACTTGGATTTATAATTTAATTTGAAAAAAAATACGGAGCTTCGAAAATTTTTGCAATTCCACTTTGACAGTTGAAACGTCCACTTGTAGCATTAGCCCATTACACTTCTAGAGCTGCCAGTCGACTTGTAGTTTTGTGTTACAGAAATGTGATACACTTGTATGAATTCACTTGTATTACAAGAACTTGTAGCATTGTGTTACAGGCCTCTGGTATAAGATGTATAAATGTACACGAAGATTTTGTTCTCACCATATTGAATAACGAAGCGTGTACGTACAGAGAAAACAAAAATACTCGGAGTAGATTCCTTCCAACAGACACTTAAACTCACTCTTAGTGAAAAATATAAATAAATAATAGGCATTAACGGTTCATACATGGCCCATATTGGATTCCCCAGCCATTTGCATATGCAAATTGGAAGTGACCTATAATTTAAAGACGACCCCGAACGGAAAATCAGTGCAGTGAAGTGGAAGGTTTATGATTAGCCCAGATCATAACTTCGTCGTAAAAGAAGATTGATATTCCTTAATTTCATACGGCGGCATTTTTCGGAGATAACGCTGGTGCACACATCCGAAACATCATAAAAAAAATTCGCGTTCGTTCTATAATGCAAGTTTCATACATATTTATTTGAGTTTTGCAATTCTTACGCGTGGTTCCAGTTCTTCTTGAATTTGTTTCCGTGCACGCGGATGACGAGACAGATACAAGGGTACCTATGTATCTATATAGGTACAGTTGCGCTGTCATTATAAACACCATGATTTGTGTGCGAAAGAATAGCAAATATGATGTTAATGTAACAATTAGAAAGTTGTAGAAAATAAAAAACATAATGTTCTTATTGCAAGAACTACCGTATACTTTGATATTAATTTTTAATTTAATCGTTGAGGATGTGCGAACATCTTAATACCGGCACTAACAGATTTTTTTTTTACTTAAAATAAACGTCAATACCGGTAAACATAAATGCCATTTAATTCCAGCCTGTTCAACTATTTACATGGACATAAAACCACATTTATACTTACATCATTAATGGGCAGATCTTTTCCGTCAGACAACTTTTACAACTACGTTTGGAATGCCAGTTGATTCCTCCCAAATATCCCTTTTACTTGCGAACCCAATGTCACATTTTTGGCCTCTCAAGTCAAAGGACAAAGTTTAAGTACTCACTTTTGAGTACCAAAAAATATTAAATTTGACATGAAAAAAAACGCAAATGTTAACCCTGTATCCCTTTTTTTATGCCAACTTAAACAAACCGTTGAAAGAGCAATTCCATCAATTAAGGATGATTAATACCATTTTTATTCATCTCCATACCTATTAGATTTACTTATGAAAATTGTTTGCTCCTTTTCTGCTTACCGTCCTTTATTCCCACGCTTTAAACTGCTTCCAATTCTTAGCACATAGGAAGGAAGAAGATACACTCTTCCCGCACCAACATAGAAAACAACAAGCAGAAATAATATAGAGAAAAAAACTTTTTAATTAAAATTAACATCAATTACATTAATTTCACTAAAAACAATGTAAGAAAATGAAATTCATCTCCCAAACAAAAATAAAATTATCAAGCAATTAGGATTATAGGTATAGTCGAGAACAAAGGCAGGGCCATAAGGAAACAATATCCCTGCAGATTTGTGATTAAACTCAAGTTCTACTCACTCAGTTTCCCTCGAAAGGACTTGTGCCCTAGGTAAGATGCTAGCGATGAGAGTAATCCTCCAGAAAATTTATTTCGACTGGTAAGCTCCTGATTCATACACCTTATGCCCATGCGACACATGCTCCATGCATTCTGGTGCCTGTCGTGGCGTGAGAGTATAATACATTTTTTTCCTTCGTTCGTTCTCTCTCTTTTTTCGTTTTGAACGGCCCCGTGTCGGTATGGCCACCATCAGTATTTCAGCTCTGCCATGTCGATACGTTTGGTTGTTTTTTTATTTTGTATTTTTTTGCACACCACACCATTGATATCATCTATCTATGATACAAAAGGAATTTTTGATGAAAATAGCAAGAATTCAGAGGCAACAAAAACGAGGGTGTAGTCACGCAATTGTGAAATAATTTCAGTCATTTCAACTAAATTAAGCGGTATTTTATTTGATTTGGGAATAAATGGCGCCTCGACGATCCAAGCAAAATAAATCAAATTGTACAACACATATATTCATAAAGAGGCAGGACCTTTTTCTACTTCAATAGTTTCAAAGCTTATGCAAGTGCAGTCATGAGGTTTTTTTTAAGCAGGCATTCTAGGCAGCGTTACCGCTACTAAAATTTCAAAAGGTCACAGAAAAGTCGCTACTTTAATAAAATTTAAGAATTTTTCTGTGAACAACTTGTACCTACTACAAAATAAATACTATAAGGAATAAGGCCAGTACACCCCCGTGTAGAGACGGACAGCGATAAGGACGGAGATAAACAGCGCTTGTCGTGAAAGGCAACTAAGCGACATATATAATATCATATGTTCGCTAGTGTGCATGCAAATCCGTGGGTTGACACCATTGGAGATCACCGGTGTCGTTAAAGCAAGATCAAACAATAAAAAAGTGGTCGGGGTGAGACCCGGAAAGTCCACACGACTAGCTTCCCAGTGGGTAAATTTTGAAATGTAGTTAACTATAAGATATGGTTAAGAATTATTTAATATTAAAAAAAAAGCGGCCAAGTGCAAGTCGGACTCGCCCATGAAGGGTTCCGCGCGAATTATAATTATTATTTACTTGGGCACCTATTACAGATTTATTATTAGAAAATAATGGTTCACGGCTTACGCATAAGGTTAATGTTTATGAAATTAAATGTTTTTTTTTTTTTAATATTTGAGTTGATTGAATGAAAGGTAAATTGCTGTTTACGATTTATGACGTACTACTCGTACTTACTAGATCTCGTTCAAAATAATTTTCGGTGGAAGTTTATATATTTTTTTAGTTTTAAAATTCTCTTATTATAGAAGTTACAGGGGGGGTGGACACACATTTTACCACTTTGGAAGTGTCTCTCGCGCAAACTATTCAGTTAAAAAAAATGATATTAGAAACCTCAATATCATTTTTGAAGACCTATCCATAGATACCCCACACGTATGGGTTTGATGAAAAAAAAATTTTGAGTTTCAGTTCTAAGTATGGGGAACCCCAAAAATTTATTGTTTTTTTTTTCTATTTTTGTGTGAAAATCTTAATGCGGTTCACAGAATACATCTACTTACCAAGTTTCAACAGTATAGTTCTTATAGTTTCGGAGAAAAGTGGCTGTGACATACGGACGGACAGACAGACAGACATGACGAATCCATAAGGGTTCCGTTTTTTGCCATTTGGCTACAGAACCCTAAAAATGCTCTTTAATATTATTCATGGAAATTAAATGTTGTTAATAACAGGGAATAACAGTGATATATTAATGCAACCTTTGTTATGAACACGGAGACCTGTACATTTACATGTATTCGAAATAACAGAGCACAATGTAATAATGATTTGCTCAATGACAAATGACAATAAATAGTACAAATACATAAAGCCAAATTATTTTAGTTGTTTATTTACTAACAAAAAACGTCCCATGTCAATATCATCTTTGGTTCTCGAGATAGTCGTGGCGAAAGATAATTCCGAATACGTACATACGCACATACGTACATACACACAGACAGACTTCTCAATAAAAAACGTTGGATTTGGATTCTGGTGACCTTAAAACGTGGAGATATGTCAAAATCCGCGATTCACAAAATCGGCCCCATTACAAGAACTTCCACTGGGAAGTTAATAATAGGAGCATGTTCGTGCCGAACTTCTTTAAACTAAAGCACTGTGAAAAAATGTACGCTAGTAGAAAACGCAATACCCCGCCAGGCACTAAGCCTGGGGTGGGAAGAAATGCTCGACCTACATATTCGGTTTGTGGCGGATTACTTTGCTAATACTTAAGCTTTGGCGAAACCTAACGGCAGCAAGAAGAAACGTTTTAAGTATGAGTGGTAGTAGCTACGAGCTTGAAGAGATGATGGTTAGAAGACGACTCGACATCTTATATGTGTTCAAGAAACGAAATGGCGAAACACCGGCAATCGGGCGCGTTTCTTTGATGATGGAAACAACGCTTTCATGATGTTCTACTACGGGATGGATCAGGTTCGGGACGGAATCGGTATCATCCTCGCATCAGAGCTATTTGACAGCGTTTTGACCATTTCAAAGTCCAGTGATCGTTTGATGTCTCTCATGACGCAAACTGAGGTGTGGAATATTGTCAGTGCGTGCTCTCCAAGTTGAATGCGAGCAGAGAGAAGAAGATGCATTCTGGATAGATTTTCACAACCAAGTCATACTGCCTTATCGTTCTAACTACCAGGTTCGTTAAACAAAGTCGGCACCTCGTCACTTACAGCAGTGGCGGAAATGAAAACCAGATTGATTACCATTTGGTAGCATGTTTCATGAAGCCTCGGGTTAAAGATTGCAAAGTCATCCTAGGTGACGCAAGCACTCAGAAACACCGATTCATCCTGACAGAAATTTGTATGGCGGCGGGGACGAACAAAACTAAACAAACAAAAATGTCTGCGAAAACCAAATGGTAGAAGCTGGACAATATTAAGGCGAAGCATATATTGCAAATATACAAAACTATCTCGACCACGTCATCAGCGAAGTTGAGGATGCAGAGTGCAGAGCATAAGTGCAATTAACTAGAACGACCTTGCCTTAACAGAACCAAATCACTGCTAGCGGATTCAAATGACACTATCAATACGGCAAAGAAACATGGGGGTGGTGAAGCTTAAGCAGTGATTAGTGACAAGAAAGCGGCATTCAAAGCTTAGTCAAAGTGCTCGACTAATAATGGAGATGAAAAAGCTTGCCTCAAATGGGAATACAGATTTTGCAAGAGGCTCGCGAAGAGAAGGTGCGCTCAAAGTGTGTGGAGGGCCTGTATCGGGAGTTAGAAGAAATTTCTTCTTCGGATTCTGATAGACAAATCAGCTTGAACAGGGGCAAAACCATTTTCAAAATAGCCGCTCAGAGCAGGAGAAATGCGTTCGCCAACCATTACCAACAATGCTCAAGGGCTGCTTCTTATGGATGACAAAAAAATATGTATTATGTGAAGGACTTCTAAATGAGCAATTTCCCCGGATATATTTTCCGAGAGCCGTTCCTAAAGTACACGACATTATACGGTCGAAGAAGTTATGAAGGTGGTCAGAGACTCCAAAAAACGTAAGGCAGTTGGGCCGGGCGAGATACCCTCTCAGTTCTGGAAAAAGATGGGAGACATCGGGTCCGAACGGCTCATGATTCTCATCTCCATACTGATGAGAGGCGATCAGTTCCCTAACCAGTGGAGGGACATTTTTTCTTCCATTGTAAAAAGGAAAAGGCGATGCGCAAGATTGTGACAATAACCGTTCAATCAAGCTGATGTCGAACACCATGAAAATCGTTGAGCGGGTATTAGTTAGCCGAATTCAGGAAATAATTCGGCTATCTGATGACCAGTGCGGGTTTGTCACAGGTAAATCAACCACAGATGCATTCCCAAGTATAAGAATCATTATGGAAAAACATCGTAATTCCTTAAAGGATTTGCATATGGTGTTGGTTGATTTTGAAAAGGCCTTTGATAGACAACCAAGGGATCTGTTATGGGTGGTGCTAAGACAACGAGGAGTTCCAGAAACTAACGTGTTGATGATGATGGGCATGTGTGAGGGAGTTAAGACAAGAGTAAGATGCCTCGCTAGCGTCACCGAGGACTTGGCAACCAAGGTCGGTGTCCACCAGGGATGTGTCTTAAGTCAATTGATATTTATTACAGTCCTTGATGATCTGCTTGAAGGAAAACTGACGGAATGCATCAGTTATTCTTTGCCGATCATGCAGTCACCAATAGCAATGATCCATGGAACAAGCGCTTGATGTATGGGGAATGGGTATCGTATTAGTCCGAAAAAAAGAGAATACTTGTGCTGCCCGTTCTTTGATCCACTCCGACCTATTCAAGACATTTATATGAAAAGAAGAGTGATTTCCAATTGCGAAAAGATCCAATATCTGGGATCTATGATCAATATCGAAGCAAGCTGTGATGACGACATTAAACCTCGCGTAAACGTAGGAAGGATGAAGTGGCGGGAAATCTCTGTCATCTGCTGTGGCCAAAAAGTGCCCCCTTAGCTGAAAGGAAAGCTCTACACACATGATAGCAAGCGTAACAAAGATTTATCATATAAGAAGTTCCAAGCAGCTTTCACATCAAGGAAAAATATAGAAGAAAATGAGGCGAGACCGGCTCAGTTGGTACTCTCATGTTCAAAATAGATATCATACGAACCCTGTCAAAAGGTAATATCACAACGTTCCCATACAAACGCGACAGAGAGGCAGACCTAGAAACTCCAAAATCGGCATGTCTGCCGTTATTTCCTGAGGTCAAACCGGCGAACCCCAGAGGTGGATCAGTAGGGATGCGGTAAAGTGGAAGCATTATGATCCCTCTATTCTGATCACAACCTCATCGTAAAGAAAGAAGCATTCTTGCAATACATATGATCACCTTTCCTCTGGATGAAGGATGTAGACCTGATAGCTCAATCACAATCATCGAACATGCTTTTCTCCTCCCATATTCCTTACTTACATCACCCCTATATTTGAAGAGCTCCTCTGATAATACAAGAACTATGCCGGTGCGGTGAAATAAGTTCAAATTTCAACGATGGGTCTAATAAGGCCAACCGAATTGACTTACCCAAAGTGAAATAAGGCCTAATTAACGGCGCAGGGTCATAAGTCACTGTTGGATTAGGGGTAGGTTGCCTTGCGGGTAAAAAGTTTAAAACTCTGGACCTCGACTCATACACCGGCGGTTTCCAGCCTCACAAGCAGGTGTCCGTGGACATTATATCACCCCACCTTTGGTCTTATTTTACTGACTTGCAGTGAAATTAAGTGGAATTCATCAATTGAAAGCGCAATAATGCTAATTTGGCGTTATTTTAATTGTCTCAGTGAAATAATACCAACTGTATAAAACTTGAATTGTTTACACTTTTCAACAGGACAGCTTTAAAGTAGAAAAAAGTCAATGTAGAAACATAAAAGAAATATAACTTAGGTTCAATGATAAATTTGTCACATGATCGCAGATAACTAAAAATAAATTCTAAAAAAATAATGTTTTAATAAATCCGTACATTAAAATGTACCTATCTGTTTTATTACTATTCATGCGGAGTGCAAATTTTAGAAATTATATTTTCAGGCATTCTTTATTTGTTTGTATTTTTCTTTGTAAACAGAACGGATTTGTAAAATTGTGTATACCCAAAGACAGACTGAGAGTGAGAGGAGGAAAAATATAGGAAAGACAAAATCCAAAACAATTAGAAATACGGTCCTGAGTTCAATTAAAAAATATATAATATTTCTTCACATATGAAAGGTTTGTATGACGGCTGAGCGCTCAAGTGTATTTCATAAACAAATCAGAGGCATGCGCTCCACTTCCACTTAAGTAAAGATAGCCTTACAACCTCCATTTACAGACCCTGACACATTTGATAGATTTCCTAAGACCAGCCTCATTTGTTATTTGATTAAAGTGTCGGTTTTAAGAAACTTGATGTTAGTTTTTAAGAGTTTGATTGTATTAAGCTAATTAAGTTAAAGAAACTCTATTGGGCGACAGGGGGCCATTCCCCCCTTTCTGCGAGGATGTGTGTTGCTTAATAAACAAAATTTGATAAACAATATGTATGATTGAATATTGAAAAAACAAAGAATTGAATTAAAAAAAATTAAGTGTAATTAAGTAATATATAATTAAGAAAAAAGTTAATAGTTGGCTTAGTTCGCATTGCTTAGCAAACAGAATTTCCCTCGTTTCGTTTGTCTTCATAAGAGCAAACACCGTTTCAAATTCATCTATCCATTTCTTTACGTCCCTTTCGCCACTGAAATACGAAACAGCAATAAGACCATCTTACAAAGAGCCAATACTGGCCTGTTTATCACGTCCAGCGTTGCCGAAAGTACTACTCTCGATACCTTCGTACTACCGTACTCCTACTTTCATATTTGTGCTACTATTTTTATAAAACCGGTAATGTTTTCCTAACAAAATCATGCAGCCACCCTTAAAATATATATTTCCTTATTTTATTGAATGTGAACTGGACAGCATTTTGCTTTCAAATTTGTGGTTGGCTAATGGCTACTCGACATTTTCATCTGTCAAATTCGATCAGAATTCTATTTTGTTGGTGGTCTAAGACCACCGGTCTTGACTACCGGTCTTGATATTAATTAAATTCCTAATTGCAATAATTACCCACATTTTTTTTTTTTTTTTTTTTTTTTTAATTTTTTTTTAAAAAAGGAAATCCAAATCCCAGAGCACTCAGACTCGGTGTAACGGTCCATTGTACTACCAGGCAGAAATCCTTCTTTTGGTGTAGAGGCATGTGAATGGGTGGCGTATGTTGTTGTTCCCCGTGGGGATTGAACCTGCACCGCACGGGTCACAAGCCAACACACTAACCTCTACACCGTCGCCACCCTTACCCACATTTAGTAACAATTGAATGAAAATGAACAAGCTTTGTATTGCCTGGTGCCTGGCCTGAATTAGTAGTTTATAAGATACAAATGAAAAAAAGACACAGATTGTCATATAAAGTTTCAGATGATGAAAAGGTATGTAAATATGAATGTATAAATTACTGTCACAACAATTATTCAATTATTAGCCTTCCACCCATGTGTCTTGTGTTGCTGTTGCTGGAGGTGTCATTCCAAAAATGAGCCTGCTGATCTTCCTCGCAATTAAGTGCAAAAATTAACCTGAACTTCGTACTGCAAATGTAGGTGATTTTGCGTTTCCTAATTCTGATGGAAACGCCATAGCTAACAGTCACATGTGCACAGGCAAACATCGTAACCAAATGTTTCGTCAAAGCTGGCTGAACAATTTTGGTTTCCTTACAGCTGTTGACAAGAAGGCATTCTGTTCGTACTGTAACACCAAAATTACAAACAACAAGCAACATCTTACCAGACACGAAAATTCGAAACCTCATCAAGAAAAGCTTTTATCACTAAAACAGCAACCCAAAATAGAAATAGCAACTGCTGACTACACTTGGAAAATCGATATGCTTTATGAATAAAATACTATTCTTCTTTAGCTTCTGTACTACCTTTGAACATTTCTCTGTGGTAACGCTTCACGTTCCTTTAATTCATCAATGTCCATCCAGAGCAAGGAACACAGGGGACATTCTCTATAACTTGAGACTTGGAATGGCACTATTGAGTAGCGAAGGTGACTTGAGAGCAACATTTTCATCCCGCTGAGCGCTCACATCTGCTACCGCTGCTGATCTTCCTACGATCTCACACTACGAACACCAGTATCCTGTAATACAAGTGAATTCATACAAGTGTATCACATTGCTGTAACACGAAACTACAAGTCGACTGGCAGCTCAACAATTGTAATGGGCAATTGGGAAATTGCGTTGGTACTCGTATCCTCTTTGTGTAACTCAGAGCTACAAGTGTAGAGAAAAAAAGTAAATCCCACTTTTAGACTAGTAGATGAAATCTTACGTGGGATTTAAGACTTGTGTGATGCAGAAGTTTTATTTTGGCATAAAGATTCTATTTTTTGAATCATTATTTCAAAAAATTTGTTCATCTTGATTGTGACTGTTTTGTTACCCAAAAAAAGGGGGTCTATCGTCAATTTATATATTTGCTGTTACTATTTTAGGAAATGTATGGCTGCTTGTAATAATTTGGCATTAAATAGAAAATAATTCTTTTATATATTAAAAAGGCCTTAATTTTTCATTCCTTAACCTTCAAGCGGGCGCGCTTTCGTTCATAATATTATTATTACTTGTCACATATTTTTCTCATTTCTAGTAGCCTATCGCTTTGTCATTGTGAGCGAAATAATCACAGATCGATGTTGTTTTAGACGCGGCGCCGGCGTTGAAAGCACACCACGCGCCTGTCGTTGAAAAGGTTACGCGCGACGCTCAACGCGTTATAGTTTTTCTTCGGATATCACCCAATATTATCGAATTAAGCTCTTAATACTGCTTTTATTTATAAAATGAGTCGTAGACCGCTAGTACAAAGTGCAATACTCGAGGAATTGCGACGAGAAGATGAAGAGGAGAGTGAATCAGAGCTCAGCGACCAAGGTTCAGAAACTACTGACCACATCGTTTCAGAGGGATCTCAATCGCTGAGGAATCAAACAGCTCGGATTCAGATAAGGGCAATTTTCCTCTTTCAGATATAAACAGCTATTTTACAGGGCGTGATAAAGTAACGAAGTGGCAAAAATCCAACAACAACAGACTGAGGCTTCGAGTACAAAATATTCTCACTGAAGATTCAGGTACTCGTAGGAATGGCGTTGGGGTAACAATATTTATGCAAGCCTGGAGTTTATTCGTTACGGAGAATATCATTGAAAAAGTTGTTAGACATACCAACGAATTTATAATACAAAAAACACAACGTGCCACGTGACTGCAAACCGACTGATGCCGTAGAAATTCGAGCACTTTTCGGATTATTGTATATAGCGGGATCCTTGAAGACGTCACACGTCAATTTAGAAGATTTATATATACGTAATAACAATCTGTACAAACAAATAAATGATTATTGGATAATAAATGCTTCATTGGCCTCATATATCCCATAGGTCTTTTCGATTACGCGCGACCGCTGCCGTTACGAATGACCGCGCGCCCGCTTGAAAGTTAAAACCTTTATTAAAATTTTATAATTTTATTAAGAATCAATTGAATCAACTGCGCTGCTTGTCCCTTTCCAAATGAACACTTGAGTCTACAAGTCGAGGAAAATTTTTATGTTTCTGCAAGGGGAGTCGGACAGTATCCCGAAAAACGTAATCCCGAAAGCCCAAAATCCCGAAAAGCCACAATCCCGAAAAACTAAAATCCCGAAAACCCACAATCCCGAAAAGCCACAATCCCGAAAATCCAAAATTCCGAAAGACCAAAATCCCGAAAATGAAACTAACAATTTTATTGTACCAACAAAAAAATTTGGCAAATTTATTTAACAAAATAAACAAAATAAAAAACTTCAAATAAATAAAACATAACAAAAACAGTTCCAGTCTTACAAAAACATATCAAAAACGATCAATGACAAAATAATATAATACAAGTTCTAGTTGATATTGTACGCAATTGTGCTGAGATAACTTATTTCAGAAGGCTTTCGCTGCTCATACTCCCAGTAAAATGTATCCTTGTATTTTTTGTAGCCGTCAATAAGCAGTTTCTCACGCTGTTTGTTGGTTTTCACGATGGACACGTTCATTTCTACTTAAGACTTCAAACACAAAATGTCACTGATAATATAAAGTTTTTAATTATAAAGGATGCACGATACTCACTTTGTATTACGATGTTCACTGTCTAACAAAAATCTAGTCGGTCAGCTATCACACTATTTGAGATCAGCTCAACTGAATGCACATTGCGAATTGCAAAATATTATTACTGGAATGGACAAACACTTGTCTATTTTACATTCAAAATTAAATAAAGAATCCCGAAAACGAAATCCCGAAATATATATATAAAATGAAAAATTTGCGCAAATTTTTCATTTTATATATTCGTTTTCGGGATTCTTTTTTCGGGATTTTGGCTTTTCGGGATTCTGGCTTTTCGGGATTTTGGATTTTCTGGATTTTGGGTTTTCGGGATTTTAGATTTTCGGGATTTTGGATTTTCGGGATTTTAGTTTTCGGGATTGTTTCCCCAACCCTTCTGCAAGTGTAATGATTTTTTCTGTGTTACAGAAATAATCTACACTTGTCAGACTTATATAATCCTACAAGTGACTGTAGACTTGTTCACTTGTAGCTTTGTGTTACAGGCCCCACTTAATACACAGGGTGGAACATAGCCCCACAAATATACGAGTATATTTCAGATTTTCCAAATGTCATTTACATGTTAAAACGTTTTATAGTTCCAGAGATTGAGTTTCAAAAAAAAATTGGGATATCACGAACATTTGTAACTAATGTAATAAAAGTAGGGAAACAAAGATTGGCTCTTTGGCAGACTGTTCTAACTTGATCGACCTAAACGAACAAAATGCAATTACATAGTCAACGTCGGCATCACAGACACTATACAACATATTCAATTAAACGTATAGCCTCCTCCTCTTCTTGTAACTTCAAAAATGCAATTTCACATTAGAATAAAGCAACAGTGCAAAATTCCTTCATTATTTACAGACGGGAAATACAAACAAAAGCATTATCATCACCTCGTAAATATGGATACACTGTAATAAATCACTTCGTCTCAAGTCAAAGAGTTGAAGGTTTAATTCCTAAAAAAGTATCTACTTAAATACGAGAATGTTGTTCCGTTTTCTGATATTTTTTTTATATTCAACTTTTGAAACAAAATGGACAAAAAATGAACAAAAAAAACCTGCAACTAAAGTAAATTTATTCGAAGAATATAAAAGTTCAGGCGACTGGAAAAAGAGAATACACGTTGAAGGAAAATTTGAATGTTCTTGCTTTTTTTTACTTTCTACTATATTTTAGGTCCTATTCTTAAGAGAAAGATATTGCAATCGTATTGAAATTTCGTACTCAAATTTTGGTCCGTGTGTTACTGAGGCTCCTGCCACAATGGCTGAACGGATCACTTCATACTTACACCCCTATCGTGGAATCCGTCGGGTGGAACGATCCGCTAATAGTGAACAATTTGCATCGTGTAATCCGCTGACGTGAACCATCCACATGTCGGTAGCGTGAATGAAATTCACTGTATCGTGGAAAACGAACGGATCGAATCTATCCATGCATTTGACATCCGCAGTTTTTATTTTATTTTCACTGAATTTAATTTTTACAAAACAAATGTGTTTGAAATGAGCTGAAACAATTGAATTTCCAAATCACCAATAGTGGTCGGTAAGGGAGAGTATCCGACGGATCCCACGATAGCAATTTTCTGTTCACGTGAATCGAATAAGAGAAGTGAATCTCAGATCCGACGGATTCCACGATAGGGGTGTTAGTATTTGGGGTTTATAGGCTTATATCTCGTGGGCCATTTTTCTCCATCATTATACCCTTTTTTAAGGGTATATTTATTTTGACGCATAGTTTGTAGCATACCTTAATATTGCCCGCAGACCCCTAAAAGTTACTATATTTATGATCAGCATCCATAGTAATGTCGATCTAGCCATGTCCGTCCGTCCGTCCGTCTGTCGGCAAAAATTAGGCCTTTAAACTGTGCCTAGAGAGCTGAAATTTTAACCATATACTTTCTAGGGTCCCGAAATAATCAATTTTACGAATTTTTGAAATCCGCCCACAGACACGACCACAAACTCAAAAAAACAAATTTTTCGAAAAAAATTGAATTTTGGGCTAGAAAGCTGAAATTTTTTATATATGATTTATGACTCCTAAAACTGATCGGGAGATAAAATTTTCAAAATCCGCCTACTGACAATAAATAAAACAATTTTATTGAAAAACCAAAATTTGAGCTAGGGAGCTGAAATTTATAATATATACTCTCTAGGGGCCCTTTAAGCTTATGTGTAAATATTTTCAAAAATCCGCCTACTGACACGCCCACAATTTAAAAAAAAAACATTTTTTGAAAATCCAAGGTTTAAGCTAGGGAGCTGAAATTTTTAATATACATATAGTCTCTAGGGGCCCTTTATGCTCATGTGTTATTTTGTTTTAAATCCGCCTACTGACACGCCCACAATTAAATAAAACAATTTTATTGAAAAACCAAAGTTTGAGCTAGGGAGCGTTTTTTTCAAAAGCTTCCTTTTTTCGATAAAATCCTTGAAATGTTATATTATAAAATATGTAGAGCGTTCTTAACAATTCCACCATACTTAGACTTTTGTCACGCCCACTTATGAGGGATAGGAATAAGAATAGGGTATCCAACAGTTCGCCCAAGTGGACTGTAGCGCGTACCCATGTTTTTAAATAATATCGGTACCTATTGTATAAATGGTTCTAAAACCCCTGTTTTTTTCAATTGATGTGAATAAGCAAATGGCCTATTCGGTGTTTCAAAAAATAGACGAATATCGGTACTTTAGAATAATGCTTTTATCTCAAACCAAGGTCAGTTAATTTCTAAGAAAATTAATGTACACACATAATCAGATTTTTGAATTATTTTTCTATAATTTTATATTAGATATTAGAATTGTTCAAAATTGTTCTTTTTTCAAAGACGGTTTTAACTGTTTTGATGCTTTGAATACTTGGAGTGAGTGTAAGAAGATGGATACTCAGCTTTCCCCAAAAGATTCGATTGTTGATAGTTTAAAAAAAAGGAACAATATCTCGAAAACGGGTGAAGTTATTTCAAAGAAGTTTAATGCATAAGCTGATATTACCTGAACGAATCGGCATAGGTAGGTACTCAGATTTTCGTAATACTTACTTACAATCTATATACCTACATAGAAGGTGGGGCAAAAATAACCTTCCGATGTTTTTTGGTCACCGACCGATTATTGCTCAAATAAATAGTCACCAATATTCCGCGTTCTGGAGCAGTGTAGCGTAACATTGACATTAGGGGCCAATCGCAAAATTTATAGCATTTTCTGATAGGAGGATTACTTTTGCGCCACCTTGTATATACAGGGTGTCCCTTAATTCGTTGGCAATATTTTTGGGCATGATTTATGGGTATATTCTAAGGAAAAAATTGTTCTACAGTAAGGGCCTATCTCCAATTTTTATATCATTTATTGAGGATTTAAGAAAAGGCTTACTTGGGTGTACCCTGACCCATGTTAACGGTAATTGCGCTGTTAGTACTAATGATAGAAATTTCGTTTAGGCCTCTATTTTTAGAAGAAATATTAGCATTTGTAATTGCATTGAAATAAATTTTATATCTTAACTCAGTCTTAAGATATCCAATTTTTAACCTGTTCCATTTTTCCTGCCCATGCTAATTTTTTGACTTTCGGTTCAATTTTCTCCAGAAAATGCGTAATAAACATAACGTTTTAATTTTTTTTTGAATGAACGTGACGATAATAAAAATAAAAGTTTACGACAAGTTTGTAGAAAAACCCATAGATTTTATGATACTTGGGAAAACATGGAACGGGTAAAAATGGGAAAAAAGGTTTTATTGCTTTAAGTTGCAAGTTATGAATGAAAACGATTTTTTCCCGGCTTACGTAATTTTTCTTTTAATGTGTGTACTTTAACTGGAAAAATCCATAGATTTTATGCTACTTAGGAAATCCTGCAGCAGGTAAAAAAGGCGTTTCTGATTTTGTACCTACATTTCTAACAACAGTTGACAATAAGGGCGGTTTTCCGTTGGTTTATTTGAGTACCTGTCAGGACTTACCTAAAAAAAATTGTATAAAAGATTTAAAATCAAAATTAATTCATCAGTTTAATCTTAAACGCCAAGGCAAGCCGTTAGTTGATAAGAACGTTTTTTTAAAAATGTTTTCATTTACAAACGAAGTATACGCAGACATTATTTACGTTTTTGGGCTGTGCAATGGAATTTCAAATAGTGCGCGATAAAGATACCATGAACTTTATCCAAACCGACGACTTTCTAGTAGAAATGTATTTGGAAATACATAAGGCTTCGAGAAACGGGATCAGTTTCAAATACACGACCTAACGCGGCAGCTCACAAGTAAGAAGAACTTCGATTGATCAGAGAATACTGGAAGCTGTTTCAAATGAGCCATCAATCAGCATCAGATGCTTAGCTTTGCAGTTCAATGTTTCCAGGCATAAAATTTCTGATGTCCTGCATGGAGAAAATCTGTAAACGTGCAAAAAATCCCTTTTTTAAAATTTGCCTGTTCCATGTTTTCCCAAGTATCATAAAATCTATGGGTTTTTCTACAAACTTGTCGTACTTCATTCAAAAAAATATTAAAACGTTATGTTTATTACGCATTTTCTGGAGAAAATTGAGCCGAAAGTCAAAAAATTAGCATGGGCAGGAAAAATTAAACAGGTGAAAAATTGGATATCTTAAGACTGAGTTAAGATATAAAATTTATTTAAATGCAATTACAACGGCTAATATTTCTTCTAAAAATAGAGGCCTAAACAAAATTTATCATTAGTACTAACAGCGCAATTACCGTTAACATGGGTCAGGGTACACCCAAGTAAGCCTATTCTTAAATCATCAATAAATGATAAAAAAATTGCAGATAGGCCCTTACTGTAGAACAATTTTTCCCTTAGAATATATCCATAAATCATGCCCTAAAATATTGCCAACGAATTAAGGGACCCCCTGTATAAATGAAATGCTGTTCGTTAGTGTGCACATCACGCACGAACAGCATGACGGATATGCTTGTGTTTTTTTTTTTATTTTATTTGTTGTTGTTTGTTTTTTTATAAAGGGATTTTTGAACACCCTTATAATGTAATAGAGCAACACAGCGCGAGCGTTAAGGAAGTTAGGGTTAAGGTAAGATTAGACTGAGTGCCAATTGTGCATTCAAATGACCACAGCCAAATGACCAGATTATCTGTTAAATGACCAAAAGTTCAGCGATGCCAAAGTACTATATTAGACTACGTGACCACAATGACCATTTTGGTCATAGTTGCACTGCTCGTCATTTAAGGCATTTGTTATTAAATTTGCAGAGTGAACGCTGTATATGTCAAAGCGAAGCTAAGTTTTTTGACCAAAATAAATAAATAAATAGTGTGAAAGTGGAATTCGCTACCTACAGACCCTAAAAGACTTCGTAGAACGAAACAATTTGAGCGGGTTTTATTTGTTCATTTTGATGAAAAATCTTACATTTTACAAGTATTTTTCGCTTGTTTGTATTATTTAACGTTAAGATACTTAATTGCTTCGGTTTTTGTTTTTCTACTTTTTATTCTATAGTAGCTTTGAAATATTTGAATATTTTACGAATGTAACCATTCGTATCTTCCATTATACGTTGCACATAGGATTGCTGATAGTCATTTGCTCAACGTAATTCATTTCTTGCTCCTCAGGATTGAAGATGTTTATCTTCAGCGATGATAGCTTCAACCTTAGGTCCTTCATGGGATGCTTCTTGAGAAGTTTCTTGATAAGATTTCGCCTGTTGATCAGGAGTTCATTCTTAAATGAGCTGGTGTGCGCGGTTTCTTCAACGATTGCAACAAACAACTGAAAATAAATTATTAGGTAATGGGGCTGTGTTTAACTCACCTGCAACCGAGTATTGTTATCGGTGATTAGATTCTCTATATACTTGACAATCACCTCAATGATTTTGTTTTCCATATCGTTTGATTTTCAACTTGTAGAAATTAATTTCTTTAGATTTTTGTCGGGAACAATTTCATCGCACAAGTCGTAGAGATAGATGATTTCACACAAGGAGAGGAGAATGCATTGTGATTCCATTTTCATAAACTTGTTCGCAACAACCTTTTGAGTCTCCAAAACCTGGAAATAGGAGAAGGATTTTTCAAAATAAGAAAAAGAATAGCAAACTTGTACTGAAGTTTGCTGAAAATGCGAATATTATTTGCTTTCATTCGATGAAATAAATAAATAAATAAATAATCCACCCAAGTATAACAGCAGAATGACATAACCATTTTTTAACACTGAACAAATATATAAATACCTATATTCAGTAATAATAATATACGAAACACAATCGCACTGCACACACGAAGATGAGAATTCAATTTATCAGAAATGACAGCAATGCCATCACCAAATTTCAATAGATTGCATATGGTCATTAGGTCATTATGCTGGCATTCGAGCTTATTGGCCGATTACAATTTGGCCATTTTTATCTGTCAAAATTAGCCTTATCATTTGTGGTCATTTGGTCATTATGTCATTTGAGATATGCCGATTACGCTGCATGACCCTATTTTGACAGCGAGAACTGTCAAAAATGGTCATTAAATGCCAAATTGGCATACAGTCTAATCTAACCTTTAGAAAATATGGAGAAATGCCGATGTACGTAGGTTTTAAATGTTTGTAGATTATGATGTGTAGGAAAAGTGGAGCAGGGAAGAGCATTTCATATTCGTGTTGTACAGCTAAGGAAAGATTCCTTGTATTTCACTGCACGTCCGAATACAGGCTTAAGTGTAAACTGATGCGCATTCCTTCCACAGCGGGTATTGCGGTTGAAATGTTCTATGGGTGGAATGCAACTGGCTATTACGTTTGAGCACTTATGGTAGAAATAACGATAAAATAACGAGAGACAAGAGACATTGCGACGATGAGAAGAGATTCAAGCGTTCTCGCGATTTTACGGTCACCAATGAGTTTTATTGCGCGTTTCTGGATCCTGTCAAGTAGCTCCAAATAAGCAATTGGTTCACTAGACCAAATATGCGCATTGTACTCAAGTTTTGGGCTGATAAACGCCTTATAAATAGTAGCCAGATTAGAGGGAGTGAAATTTTTTTTGCAGCGCTTAAGGAAGACTATGCCTTTCGCAGCATTCAGCATGGTATTAGGGTTTTGCTTTATTGACAGAAAAATTTCGGAAACAAAATTGGAACACCGGAAAAACCGATTAAGTATTTTGTATTTAAAATGATTAGAAAGATATAGAAATTATTAAGACGGCGTTGTGAGAAAAAATAATCAACAGCTCTGACATTTGTTTGTTTATCGTTCATCGGAAAGTTGTTTTTTTTCACCACCACAAAAACAATAGATGTGCAGTTGAATAAAAAGTGATTCTATCAGAGTTTCTATCTTTCATGTTGGTGGTTGATTCGAAAAAGAATGCTGACATAGGCGCCTGCCTGAAAACTTGCACCTACCTTTAGCGGAGCAACGAAGTTACGTGAGCGGGCTAAGTCATGCGGAGAAAAAGCTTCAGTCCCTTTAACCACCGAACCGATTGAGCTTAAACCAATTGTGCTTTAACCAGACAATGGGCCTGAGAGTGTTTCTGTGAAGTTTGGTCAAAATCGGTCCACTAAGTTGCATTGCTATTTTGTTTGTTACTAAAAAACATATACGTATTTCTTTTTGTTAGTCACAGCAACGCACGCCGGGTACCGGGACAGGGACATGGGTGGCAGTACAACGTCTGCCGAGTACGCCAGATTTTGATAATTTCTGGGGTTAAAAATATTTGGAACAACTTTAAGAATATGACTTACTCCGATTTTTATGAAAGGCTCGAATAACCGCACATCAGAAAAGCGGCCATAGTGATGTAAAAGAAATTTGATATGTTAGCTTATATTTTTTGAGTAGATTTGCATACTTTTTTTGTAAAGTTTTAATTCATATAGGTATAGGGCTCTAAAAAATAGCATTCACAGTTCACGAATTTAAGGTCACGTGGAAATAAATGATAACAAAGCAAAAATAATTTAAATTTAAGCAAATATAACTTAAAAGTTTATGTATACTTTATATATAAAAAAAAGCTTTATTCATATAAAATATAAATTATGAAACTTTATTCTAACAGTAAAACGATGCACGGCCAAGCTCTGGGTAGGATCTGGTGTAAGGATACTCTCCTCGTCTCTCTTTGCAACCTCCTTTTTATAGTCAGTTGTTAAAGTGTGTTGAAATGGCTAGGGTTGATATCGGTTTCTAGGAAGTCGGTTATCATCATCCGGCAGATGTCATTCCGTTGGTACGTGATCGTGATAACGAATACGTCACGCAGGCTGGTTGAGTCATGTTGGTTAACCGTGGTACTTCGGAGGTCGTTGGTAATAATTCATTTCTTTGTCAGTTTGATTCAAGACAGTCTATACATACAGGTGTTAAATGGGACTACCTGGCTCTTCCAGTGGACCAACTGAAAAAGAAAAGCCATATCTACATAACAAATACTCGTACATCATTTTGTCGCTTATTTTCCCGATTTTACTAGTAGATAAAATGGCAAACAAGAAAATGTGATTCGAAACCAATTCTTGTAAGAGCGAGAACTTTTCGTACGACCCATTCGTGCACTTTAATTATAGCCAAAAAAATTTAGCCGGAGGAAGAAGAATAGTCGAATACATCCGTGCCTTTTGGAATTTTCCATTTCGGCATGTCTGCATTTTGAATAATTTTGTTCCTCATACACGACACCCTAGGAGCGAGTACTGCAGAAGCCGCACACACAACCTGCTATCCTAAAGTATTGGTAGTTGCAGGAACAACAAGTTGTGCTAACGATGAAATATAATCCCGGTAGAGTAAGAAAATCAAGGAAGTACTAGCAATGGCAAGAGCACTACGATGAAGATGTGGTACGACCGAGGGCCAGAAGAGCTGCCGGTACACTTCTGCCGCTGTTGGTTGCCTTCGGAATAATGTACGAACGTGACTTTTTGAAATCTAAATCTTTAGGGATGGATAGCTTGCATTGTGGGCGAAAAGAAAAGCTCAACAACGATAAATATAGGGCGATGGAAGACAATAGAATGAGTTGTAGGCCACGAAAGTGGTTATACTCGTTTTATGTCCTATCAGCAAAATGAGCCCTAGGGAGCTGGAACACCAGCAAAAACACCTCTCTATACAAAGTGTGCTCTGAAAATAATTTCTCAGTTTTCACAGAAATACAAAATTTTGATTGTCAATTTTTTTTGTATTTTGTGCAACAAAATGAGTACGGGTTTTAAGAACGTAGACAGCAAGGACAATTTGCGTGGAATCCGGTGCGTAGCAGCGAATTTAATTAACATCACACTCAAATCAGCGGAAGATGTAGTAAACAACAACACTCCGAAGAGCAGTATCCATGAAAATCTATCAACAACATCTTACTTTCCCCCCATATGGCATTGGGAGATTAGAGAGTTCACCCTGTCCTGGGGAATTTTGCAAATCAACGACTATGTTAATCTATGGGAGCTCTCGAGAGACGTCAAATTTTGCATTAAGCACATTATATCCCATTTCGATGAGGTTGCCACCACAGTTGGCGTCTATGACGAAACCTCCGGTGCGCCGTATCCAAATGCCATCCCAACCGACAGTAGTAGACATTATGTGGATGTACTCTTCTCGAAACCAACAATGGTTTGCCCTAATCCTCTGGCAGTTGCCAGAGTGCATTTCATAATTTATGCAGCAGCGTTGAAGCAGGACAATCTGAAGCTTCAGTTTGAACCAATGAACTGCGAGAATGAACATTTGCCTTGCACCTTAGTCAGGGTGAAATATCAATTCGAAGGATACAAATCTTGGCATACGGTTGATTGTGATCGCTTCGATTTTCAGGATGCATATATTCAATATATACTGAAGTCAAAAGCGAAGTTCTTTTTGAATTAATAATGAATCCGTGTGAAGGCGAGTATTACTACCACCACCACCCACCACAACCCTCAAAGCAATAATTCATCGCCAATACCAACAAATTTTATCCATTTCGTCGATTTGATGTGTTTATCTAGTTGGATTTCTATATGGTGGAGAAGGGCGATGTCTCAACATGCCATTACCATAACCATTAATGAATATATTTTTATGCGGATACAGTGAGAGCAGGAGGACGATTTTATTTTTAATGGAATATCCTTGAAATTAATTTATTCTCGATGTGGCAGTGTGTAGATCGAATCAATTCGGTGAGCTCCCAAGAATATGTTCCCCGAATTTAATTTTGGTAACCATCCACCATTAAATTGATTAAAGTTTTGCGCGACTTAATAATATATCATCAATTGAATTTATGTTATGTGCTGTGTGATTTAATTATTTTGTGACGGAATTTTTTAGGACTAATTGACGGTAAATTTAAAAGCAATTTTCTCTGTTTTCATTGTATATTTTTGAGATTTGTTTGTTTGAATTTCTGGCAGCCCCCTCCTCCCTGTGTTGCTGGATGAGTTACGCGACCACACAAACGTAACCGCAGATGTTTTTGAAGTAAAATATGCTAACATTTTTATGAATAAATCAACAGATTAGTGTTTAATTTTACGATTTTTTTAGATTAAAAAAACATTACATAGCGTTTGAAATTAGTAGGTATTGGGACCCTTGGGACTGGGAATTCTGAGCTAGAGCGAGAGGGAAGATATGAGGTTGGAGCTAGAGCGAGAGGTAAGATCTGACCTTGGAGTGACGCGCCGGCCGCCGGTGGTGGTTGTTAGTTTTTGTTATCAGTTTTGTGTGTTTAGAGTGAATAGCTTGGAGATATTGACTTCCATAGTAATTAAACGGTTGATGCGATAAAGAAACCCCATGGATATTGGAAGCAACGGTGAATAGTGAGTTCAAGATCGTCTTTGTTTATACGACTAAATTGTGTATTGTAGCGATCTTGAGCTCATTTGTTTGTTTAGGACATTGCATTGTATATGGTTTCTTAGTTTGATTAATGTTAGACATTACATGTGTATGGTTTCTTAGTTTGATTATTTAATGTTTTATTTGTTCAGGACAATACATTGTGGGGCGAGATAATATAATATTATCGGCGTCAGATATGGCTCGCTCCCCCTTAAGATTCGCTGACCATATTGCTCTGTGTTACTTTTATCTTACTGACCACATTGTTTGAGAAGAAATTGTGATATTTTCGGAGGTATTTTCATGTATAAAAGGCGAGTGTTGAAGGTACTAAGTAACAGTTTATTTCAAATTAGACATGCAAAGAACATGAATTTCCTTAACCAACTGGGTAAAGTAAAGCCCCTAGAGGGTCTGAAAATGGTAGAATTGGGGAAACGGAGTCGTATCTTGAAGGCGATGCGGTGTCAGACCAAGTATGGACCAAGGATCCTGGTAGAGCTGGAGGCGAAAAAGGTATTTTTGCCTCTCAGATTCAACGCAATGGAGGAGGACACCATTACCCAACTCCCCTTATATGAGATGGAAGTCATCAAAGCGGTTGGAAATTCCTTTGAGTTGGCGTTCCATCCTGTTGCAGAGGAAGACGATGAGGTGCAAGTTCCCTACTCACAACCATTTTTATAAAATAAAAAATAAATTAAAAAAAAAAAAAAAAGTGAAACAAAGAAATTAACTGTTCTTTTTCTTTTTTATAGGTTTATTCGACTTTTAAGTGCTTTGAGGTGGTTAAAGATTACCCAACCTTTGTGAAAAGATTCAATTTGCGTGGTCGTAAAATTGAATTCCGGATTAGGGATGTAGCAGACAACTTTGAACCATCTAGCTGGATTCAGAATGCAGTGAAAGGGATATTTAAAAAAGTGACTAACGATTTGGATCCTTCTGATATGGTGGGTATAACATTTACAGGGAAGAATTTCGAACACCATGGTCCTGGTTGGATGAGCTATAGAAAGGCATCCGATTTAAAGTGGAGCGAGGTATGGGATTTAATCACTAAAATTTTCCAAAGCAATTCCGAGGGCTTAAGCACGGATACTTTCCGTATAAATCTTACATCGATAAGGCCTCCTAAAGGACAAGGAAATGATCGAAATAAGAAATACAATTCTTTCGATGAAGAATGCAAAAAGCGGAGGGGAATCATTGTAATAAGAAACAAAGACAACCTATGTTTACCTCGTGCGTTAGTTGTTGCAATTGCCTTTATTGATAAAGACTCAGAATATGCAAAAATTCGGCGCAATATTGGTAAATCTCAAGATCTTCGAACGGCTAATCTAATAATTTTGACCGGTGTTAGTATACCTTCCGAAGGTTGTGGTATTCCAGAGCTTCGCACTTTTCAAAGTTATTTGAAGAATTATAAGATCACAGTCTACGAATATGAGCAAAAAGGACGAAGTATTATATTCGAAGACGATACATATAACAGTGATAAGAGAATAAATTTACTGTTTTACAAAGGTCACTTCAATGTTATAACATCTTTGACAGCGGCATTTGGTTGTGCTTATTTTTGCGAAATTTGTAGTGTACCATTCAATAATAAAACCGATCATAGATGTGTAAAGTCATGCCCTCAATGTCAGCAATCACCTATATGTCCTCAAAATCTATCCGAAATTGTATGTAAAGATTGCAATAGAAGTTTTAGAGGACAGGAATGTTTTGATAACCATAAGGCTTCGGGGTCAACAGGAAACCGAGCAATTTGTGAAACAGTTAAAAAATGTGTTGATTGTCTGAAAACATATAGAAGAGATAGAGAACATACTTGTAATGAATACTATTGTAAAAATTGTAATAAACACGTTTCCCAAGAACACTTGTGTTATATTCGATGCGACACTAGAAGACCAAAATTAGGCAATGTTCTCTATGTGTTTTATGATTTGGAGAGTCGTCAAGAAACGATTATTGCTGAAAAAGTGATAAAAGACTATGCTGTTCCAGTAAAACTTCATGAACCGAATTTATGTGTTTTCCAGCAAAGATGTGACCTTTGTTTGGATGAGAATAATCTACACTTCTGTCAGAAATGTAAATTCAGACTTAATATAAAAAAGGGTCAGAATGTTATATCCGAGTTCTTAGAGCACCTTTTGAACGCCCGAAAAAGTTTCACAAAAGTTATTGTTTTGGCTCATAATGGGCAGGCATATGATCACCAATTTATTTTAAACTATATCTTGCAAAATACAAAATTTCACCCCGAATTGATTATGAGGGGAACTAAAATAATACTCATGGGATTGGGGAATGTGAAATTCATAGACTCATTGAACTATTTTCCCATGGCTCTATCAGTTCTTCCAAAAGCTTTCGATTTACCGCAAGAGTTAAAAAAGGGGTATTTTCCGCATTTCTTTAATACCATCGAAAATGAAAACTATATTGGTCCACTGCCGCCTGCAGAATATTACAATCCGGATGCCATGAAGATAAATGATCGGGATGTATTCTTTAAATGGTATGAAGAAAATAAACAAAGTGAATTTAATATGCAGCGAGACCTTGTTGCATACTGTGAAAGCGATGTACAGATCTTATCTGAAGCATGTATAAAATTCAGAAAATTTTTCCTTGAGCAGTGTAATGTGGAACCGTTTTTGGAAGCTGTGACTATAGCATCAGCATGCAACTTGGTGTACCGTCGTAATTTTCTTAAACCAAACACTATAGGCTTAATACCTAGAAATGGATACAGACAAACTGATAATCAGTCGATCCAGGCAATTAAATGGCTTATTTTGGAAGAAAGGAGACGGAATTGTTACATTCAACATGCAGCTAAGCAGCGAGAAGCGGTAGTATGTGGTGTGAAAGTTGACGGTTTTTGCAAGGAAACCAAAGAGGTGTTTGAGTTCCACGGTTGTTATTATCATGGCCACTCATGTTTGAAAACGTTTCGCGACATGCCTTTAAGCAAAGATCCGTGCGACACGTTAAATCTACGCTATGAAAAAACCATGGCTAAATCTACACGGCTAAGGCAGTTCGGGTACAAGGCAATTGAAATGTGGGCTTGTGAATTCGAGAAACAATTGAGTACTGATGATGTCAAATATTTAAAAACACATCCTTTAATACAACAAAGCCCATTAAATCATCGCGACGCATTTTATGGGGGCCGTACGGGGAACACATATAATTATTATAAATGTAAGGAAGGTGAAAAAATCAAGTACATAGATGTATGCTCCCTATACCCATGGGTTTGCAAATACGGGAAATATCCAGTGGATCACCCTAAAGTTCACACCACCGATTGTTCTCAAATCGACTTAAAAAACACGAATGGGATTATAAAATGTAAAATAATACCTCCAGAGCAATTGTTACATCCGGTATTGCCTATTAAACAAAATAATAAGCTTATGTTTACATTGTGTAGAACATGCAGCAAACAAATGTCTCAAGACGAACGCTGCGCCCATACTGATGATGAAAGAGCTATACACGGAACCTGGATTATTGATGAGGTCTTAAAAGCAAAGGATAAAGGGTATAAGATAGTAGATATTTTCGAAATATGGGAATATTCTATGATTCAATATAATAAAATGGAAAAATCAGATGGCCTTTTCAGTCAAATGATGAATAAATTCATTAAAATGAAACAGGAAGCATCAGGGTGGCCAGATAAATGTGCTACAATGGAAGAGAAAAAGAAATATGTAGCTGACTTTTTGGGTAATGAAGATGTTAAACTCGATTTTGCACAAATTTGTGATAACCCTGGGAAGAGATCTTTTGCTAAGCTCATACTTAATTCATTTTGGGGTAAATTTGGACAAAGAGAAAATCAATCGAAAACATGTATAATTAATAGTCCATCAGAATTATTCCAAATGCTTACAAATCCAACTATTGAAGTCTGTCACATTCTACCTATAAATGAGGAAAATGTTATAGTAAGTTGGTTGTATAAAGAAGAAGAAGCGGAGACCTTATCAACTGTTAATGTGTGTATTGCAGCTTATACTACCACACAAGCTCGTCTGAAATTGTATAGTTACCTGGAAATATTAGGAGCTAGAGTCTTGTACTACGACACCGATTCTGTAATCTATGTAAGTCGTGAAGGAGAACCTGATCCACAGACTGGTGAATTTATAGGGGATATGACTGACGAGTTACAATGCTATGGGTATGGAAGTTATATTACTGAATTCGTAAGTGGAGGCCCCAAAAATTATTCCTACAAAGTCTTTAGTACAAAAGATGGCACTGAAAAAATCGTGTGTAAAGTAAAAGGAATCAATTTGAATTATTCAGCATCGAAGAAAGTAAATTTTGAGACAATCAAAGAAGCTGTACTTAATGCTGCGAATGCCGATGATATCCAAATTTTATCAAATAATATTCGCCGGACACGAGAGCACGAGGTCATAACAATTGCTGAAACAAAAACATACAAACCCAGGTCAGAAAAACGTAGATTTCTCGAAGACAATAGTTCCCTTCCATATGGTTATAAAAGACGTAAATAAAGAAAAAACATTTGTATTTAAAAAAGAAGAAATTGGTTTTTATTTAATTTCCAGATAAGAATTTGTCCAATAGGTATACATTTTGTAGGGCACAGCATTTGCTATGGAGCGAACATTTTATTTCACAAGGATAGAGTCGCTTCAATTCGTTGAAATTAGGACAGCCAACTTCTTCGATATTCATCACTTCAACATTTTCATCGCAAAGTAACTCCTTTATCCATTGAACTTTTTCAACTCCTTTGACGTACAAAATTGTATTTTTTATTTTCACGCGAAGGTATTTCCGAACTTTCTTAAATTCGGTGAAACCTCCATCCCAAACTAGGCCATGATGATTTTGGTAAAGCCATTGAACTTGTCTTCTTAATGCAGATGATAATTGGTCAGAGTTGAATGGTGGTTTGATGATGAAATGATGATGATGGCCATTGTGTAGTATTGCTATTTCTTTAGCGATAAACTTATTATTAGGTCCTTTGAAACCTTGTACGTCAAGTATAAAATACATGGTTTATGCATGAGTGTCTTTTCCCCACAAGAGTTAACTTTGAACTAAGAAATTAGATTTCTCGCGAAACTATTTGACTGAGTGGATTATAATTTACGAGGCGATCGTGTAACATTAAACAGTAGGCTGACGTATTTGCTGGGATTGGTTTTGTTCCTGTTGTTTTGAATTCAATGCGAATATCAACTGGACCATTTTTGATTATTTCACTCTGATGTCTGCAATCTATAACGAAAATTGTCGCTTGAGATTTAAATGTATCTCTTGGTAAGAGTGGTTCAGCAACTAGTCGGTTGTAGTAGGTTTTTTGAAAGTCGCAGTACATATTGTATAGTAAACTGTAATTATTTTTATCAAAGGATAAATTTAAATCTTCACAGGGGTAAGCGTCAGAATTTAAGTATGCCTTCACGTTTGTAATATCACAATGATCAAAATAAGTTGGATTTCCTTTTAGTAGATTACGTTTGTTAGTTTGCAATGCAAGGAGAATGTAGCGTGGCTTCTCCATTTGTGAGGTTGTCTTCACATTCCAAATATGATGATTGGTGCTGGGCAAAGTAGGATATTCATACAGATCCCAGTTACGAAAGGCAAGCTTCATAGTTTGACCATTATTAATAGGTTTGTAAAGTTTTAATTTGTAAGAATCAGACAGTGTAATATGAGGAATTTTCCATTGTATTTTAAGTAATTTTATCTTTGCTTTTTCATCATCGTCAGCAATTAATGAATTATCATCTGTGCGTGACCGTGTTAGAATCAAATCATGGCGTCCATTGGGTATTACTCTCTTATAGTCTTCAGCAAAACCCAGTAATTTATTTAGAGGTATACAAAAATTAAAGTAGAAACTATCCAGATTAATTGAAGAGTTGGGCGACCAAGATGCATTCAATAGCATATCGCTTTCGTTTTTGTTTAAAGAAATGTAGTTTTTAATAGTTGATGTTATGCCAACATTACGATTGCTATCAATTTCCACGCCATTTAATTCATAACGTATTTCGTCAAATAAGAAAGCTATTCCGTTGTTTACAAGTTTTGTTTTCGTAACTGCCGATCCATCAGATTTCGATACAGTACCTTCAATATAAATGTAACTTTCTGAAGGCAAAATATTAAGATTTTGATGTTGGACACAAATTTGTATAATGTCATTTTTCTCAAAGTTATTCAGATATGGTGAATAGGTGTGATAATTCAGTTTTGAGATACTCTCCTCAAACTTTGGTTCTTCGAAAATATTCAGCATGTTGTTAGGATTGATTTAATGTTTTAATTTATATCCCAGTGACAATAGAAATTGTTGATTTTCTATAGTAAGTTTTGATGTTCTCTTATCAGAAGATGATAGTATATTGCTAGAGTTAGTAGTGTTACCTGCTCTTTTATAACTTGAGGGGTAATTATATACTATCATTATTGTGGTTTCAAATGCAAGCGAATTGTTATGATTTCGTTTCGAAAGTTTATACGATTTCCGTCCTGATCCAAGAGATTCAATGTTATAGAACTTATCCTCTTAGCGTTCACTGGCAAATAGATGGCATTGTGTGGAACTTCAACTATTTTATATCCTGGACTAACGTTGACTGAAAATTCATGTAGTATATGAGCAGGTTGACTATTGATATATGTTTCGTCAATTAAATTACATTCAACTCGTACAATATTCACTCTATTGATATTAACATACTGGTCAGATACATGCAGAATATTAGGAGCTAGTTTCTTCTTACTGAATCCTAAAAGAGAACCAATAGATCGGTCTTGTGTAAAATCGATTTCCACATTGCTGTACAGTTCACATTTCAAAGTATTATTATTGGCTTTTAATTTGATTATAACTTTTTCAACGCTATTCTCATTGTGTGTGTTCAGAACCTTTTGAATTATTTTATTAATATCCTCAATTTCATAAGAGCCCTCTGTAAATTCAGTCTTGATTTCTCCATTACCACCACCACCACCATCACCACAATGAAATAAATTATTTAATTTATCCACATTAGGTATAGAATTATAGGTCTGCAGATCAACTAAGCCACATACATAATCAGAATTTAGGACAATTGGAGGAAAGTACTCTGCAGTGAGAGTAGATTGGTTTCCGCTTAAAGTGAGTGTTAACGACATAACTATTGGAATAGAAATGAAACACAATATATTGATTTTACTCTATTTATTTATATTTTGCTCAATTAGAAACTTTAAACATAGATGACCACATATAAATGTATTGAAATTTTGACAGCTGTTATAATTATAGTGAATATTTTCACCTAAATATCGTACAACCTCTATGGGTGGTCTTAAGTTACCAAAACTATCGAAATATTTGACAATATTTTTATTCTTAATGTATGCTACCCAATGTGTCCCTGGCCCACTCTCATTGTCCAAATTAATTACACCACATTCCTTGTTATCAGATCTTACTGGTAATTTATCACTCATGTAAACACCCCTGAAGCATGGTATATTCAATTTTCCAAATTTCATAATATCAATATTGGTGAGTGGACGATTAGGTAGCGAATTTAAAAGTTTTTTTGAATCGTATGGTTTAAGGAAAAGTCCAAATCCTTTTTTATATGGCTGTAGATAAAGTCCACTACCATGCTTAATTTTAATTCCTTCCATAGTCTGATTGTGACGTTTATTCTCTTCCAATTGTTTCTTGGCTACCTTTGATTCATTTATAGCTTTAACTACGCCCGCAGCTCCTCCAACTACTGATCCAATAGCCGATAGCCCAGCTAAAATAGGTAACAATGGTAAGAAACCACCAATTTTCGGTAGAGGTATTACTCGAGGAATTGTAATGCTCTTTCGTTTATTTTTAATGATCTTTTTAGCTGCTTGTAGAGCAGTTGTTGCAATTATGTTAGGATCTTCGTTTCTAGTGTCTCGAATAGCATTTCTAGCCTCCATAATGGCTTTTTTAAATAAATTATACTTTTTGCGTGGGTTTCTTTTCCTTCTCTTGGCTTTGCTGCAACCCATACCAAGTTTCGTTTTAGCTTTCATCATATTCGTTACTAATATACTATTTATTTTCTCTGCTATCGATGAGTCTTTTGCCTTTACTCTCTGCCAGGCCTTTTCAGTTAAAATTTTGTCTGCAATATGTCGTTCAGGTAGATTTTTATTGTTAGCATATGCAATATCGTGTTCGCGACAAGCTTCATCCAACTGATTAACTCCCCTATCTCCTCTAGCAAGGCGTTCTTTCAATTTAGTCCCTGGCCCACAGAAGTTATATGAGGGAAGATGTAATTCAATTGGTAATTTTTCGATTAAGGAATTCACTAATCCGTACCCTTTGAATGTATCTTTCCAACTGTTGGCTTTCACACTATAATTTATCATTTTATACGACTTTCTTGTTGTATATGTTGAACAATTATGAATTTCTCAACTATAAAACATGATCTTTTATATTGATTAGTTTCATTCAATAGCAGAATGAGCTTCATAAAACAACAACAACGAGATTTTATTAAAGTTAAGAACTTTGATAGTAAAATTAAAGTACGCAGGAAACATGGAGCAATATTTCCTAATAGTATTAGAGGAATAATTGTGGGTCCATCAAATTGTGGAAAAACCAATGTCATGTTGAGCATTCTCCTCGATCCAAATGGTTTAAAATTTGAAAATCTCTACATATACTCAAAGTCTCTGCATCAACCAAAGTATGCATACCTGAGAAAGCTAATAGAGTCCATCACGGGTATGGGATATAATGAGTTTTCAAATAATTGTGAAATTATTACGCCTTCTGAAGCAAATCGAAACTCAGTTTTTATATTCGATGATGTGGCTTGTGATAAGCAAAACAATATTCGAGAATATTTCTGCATGGGTCGACATAATGACGTGGATAGTTTCTACTTGTGTCAATCTTATACACATATACCAAAACACTTGATTCGAGACAATGCAAACTATTTAGTTATTTTTAAGCAAGACGAACTTAACCTGAAGCATATATACAACGATCATGTCAACTCTGACATGACATTCAATCAATTCAAGGAATTGTGTAAAAAATGCTGTAAAGATACATATGGGTTTTTGGTTATTAATAAAGATTTTAGATTGAATAAAGGCCGATATAATAATTCATTTAAAGAAACTGTATCTATATAAATCTATTCAGTCATAAATCAGCGGTTTAAATGATTACATACGATTAGAGCATTCGTCCCTGTATTCGACAATTATGGATGTTAATGAAAATTTACTTAAAGATTTAGTAAAAACTAAAAAAGCTTTAAAGAGAAAATATATGTTTCTTCAGTATGGAAAAACTACGAAGGATGCGGAACTTGAGACTACTTTTAAACCAATAGTTGAACCCTTAAAAGAAATCGTGAAAAATGTCAAAAGTGCTCATACTCAAAATGATACTGCTGCTGCAGATATTGCTTACAATAATATAGATATGAAAATAAAGAATCAACAACTACTACGACGACGTTTACAATACCCAGAAGAAGAAAAAAAATCCATTTCTAATGCAAGTTTTGACTTCTCATCTCCAGAATCAAATCAGACAACGAACAATGATAATTCATTTAGGACACCCTACGACAATAGCTTTGATCAAAGCACTCCAGTTAATCGATCATCCCCATCAGATTCGAATCGTGACAAAATCTATGGTCCACATTTCGACGTGGAATCAAATTCAACGAAATTAGGTAGATCAAGTTTTGTAATTAACGAACACAAGAATTTCGTCATTGATGATGAAATCTTCCACAGAACGAATGGCCTTTATGAATTAATATTTCGAAAAAACCCTAGAAAAGATCGATATACCAATGAAGACTTGGATCAATATCTAAAGATATTACAAAAAACAAAAGCACACTTGAAAAACTATGATAGTAACTTACAGGTTAAAGGCAACAGAGGTTATAAGTATAAACATATAATCCAACCTTTACTTCAGCACCTAACGCAGAGAGTCATAAAGAAAATTGGAAAAGCATACAATAGTAATTCAACTGATATGAGTTATTCAAATAAACCCGTCGAATATGTGTATTGGGATAACCCCAATGAACTCGTCAATAGATTAAGGCTTTTAATTGCATCTCAAAGAGCCGGCAATAATAATCTTCAAAATGAGGTTAACTCAATTGTAGAAGAATTACGTGAATCAGATATCATACACTAATAATCAATTCAATCCATTAAAAGCAAGCAAATCAGTATGGCCTCACACCTGAACCGACCGGATAGGAACCGACCGGATAGAAATCGCCCTGCATGGATTTAACCTCAACACTTGGTTCAGGAATTGGCCTATATAAAATCAATTCGCGTTGGAAACGAACATTATCTATATATTAGACATCGTTTAGAGAATAATCTTCATTATTAATAAAATGAGTGTTGACAAGTTCGGACGAAGCTCCAACCAATTTCATAGAACAACCGAGAGTTCGCGAGGACCTGCTGGCGTAGGATTTAGACTACTACCTAATGGTTATTTCGATATTCAGGGAAAATGTCTAAACAATGTTGGAAAACCTGTAAACCCAACACAGGCGGCAAATAAGGAATACGTAGATAGCAACATAGATGTTCAAGATAAAAACATGCTAAATCATCGACGGTATGTAGACAACAATTTCAACGCACTCATGGGGACTATAAATGATGAGGCACTGAAGCTACAAATCATCGAAGATAAACTGGGAAAAATGGGTACGGATTTGCGGTCATACACCGATGAGCAAAATTTGAAGACTCTTGAATTATTAAACAAAATTAGAAAGTATATGTTGGATATTTTCGAGAAGTATAAAAATAGTGGTGAACCTATTAGAGAGGCAACAACTAGTTTTTCACCAATTTAGTACGCATTCGGAATTCGATTTGAAATCATGTCTGCAGTAAATACGTCTACGATCTTCGATGAGATGTTAAAATTTCTAAAAACAAATAACCAAACTCTTCTTGAGGAACATTTCAATGAATTTATTGATTGCATTAGTTTTCTGAGGAACTTTGAAAACGTATCTTCCACCACCTCTGTTCATGGGTGTCATTTTATAAATTGCCCCTGGTCTGCAAATCTCTGTCAAGAAGGACCAGATACTTGCGCATGCTATATGGTTGAAAGCAGATTGATTAGAATTAAGAAATTGATGTTACTTTATCGACGATTGGTCAAATAAAATATCTAATAAAATACAAAACCTCTCCTTGTTTCTATTCACTCGTTTTTAGGATGAGTAAAAGAAAAGTTGTTGGTGAGCTGCACAAGCCAGCCCGAAGGAATTTCACCAGACGAAGAGTTATTATTAAGGGCTTTGATGATCTATGGCAAGCAGACTTGGTTGAAATGATACCATACAGTGATGAGAATGAGGGGTTCAACTATTTACTAACCGTAATTGATACTTTTTCAAAGTATGCTTGGATCGTTCCTTTGAAACATAAGACTGCATCAGCTACAACACAAGCTATGAGAACAATTTTTACCAATTCAAATCGAGCACCTAAAAGTTTGCAAACCGACGATGGTAAAGAATTCTTCAACAAGGCCTTCCAAAATTTGATGAATACCTACAAAATTAATCACTACTCAACGTACAGTACATTAAAAGCATCAATTGTTGAACGCTTTAACCGCACCCTTAAGGAGAAAATGTGGAAAGAATTCAGTTTCAATGGGAACTACAAATGGCTACCCATTTATAAGGATTTGCTGCATGCATATAATCACTCGGTACATAGAACAATAAAAAAACGTCCCGTTGATATAAATAAAAACAATGTCAAAGAATTACTATCAGGAGTTTATAAACGAATAAAAATTGCTGAGAAGGGAAAATACGAAGTTGGCAATAACGTTCGAATAAGCAAGTTTAAACATGCTTTCGAAAAAGGATACACACCAAACTGGACAACTGAAATATTCAAAATAAGAAAAGTTCAGATAACAAACCCTATTACATATCTAATTGAAGATTTTCAAGGTCAGCCTATTAGAGGGAGTTTCTATGCACACGAATTACAAAAGACGAATTTTCCCAACATATTTCTCGTGGAAAAGATTCTTGCAACAAAAGACGAAAAAGTATATGTCAAATGGTTGGGTTTCCCATCCACTAACAATTCATGGATTAATAAAAAACAATTAATTTAATGGTTTTTTTTTTTTTTTTTTTTTATTTTATGAAATGGTCATTATATATGCTTGTTTCATCGATTTGAGATTCACTAGTTCCATGTTGGGCTCATGCCTCAATTCCTGATTTGTAAAGAACTCGATTTCACCATTACTTAAAATCCTTTCCTGTTCATATTCTCGATACTCGAAGCATGAAATACTCAAAGATCGTAGCTTATAATTGCTATCATATGTGCAGCGAATAGCTAATTCCTTGTTGTCATCGAGTATTTCTTATTTCGATCATTTCCTTGTCCTTTAGAAGGCCTTATCGATGTAAGATTTATACGGAAAGTATCCGTGCTTAAGCCCTCGGAATTGCTTTGGAAAATTTTAGTGATTAAATCCCATACCTCGCTCCACTTTAAATCGGATGCCTTTCTATAGCTCATCCAACCAGGACCATGGTGTTCGAAATTCTTCCCTGTAAATGTTATACCCACCATATCAGAAGGATCCAAATCGTTAGTCACTTTTTTAAATATCCCTTTCACTGCATTCTGAATCCAGCTAGATGGTTCAAAGTTGTCTGCTACATCCCTAATCCGGAATTCAATTTTACGACCACGCAAATTGAATCTTTTCACAAAGGTTGGGTAATCTTTAACCACCTCAAAGCACTTAAAAGTCGAATAAACCAATAAAAAAGAAAAAGAACAGTTAATTTCTTTGTTTCACTTTTTTTTTTTTTTTTTTTTTAATTTATTTTTTATTTTATAAAAATGGTTGTGAGTAGGGAACTTGCACCTCATCGTCTTCCTCTGCAACAGGATGGAACGCCAACTCAAAGGAATTTCCAACCGCTTTGATGACTTCCATCTCATATAAGGGGAGTTGGGTAATGGTGTCCTCCTCCATTGCGTTGAATCTGAGAGGCAAAAATACCTTTTTCGCCTCCAGCTCTACCAGGATCCTTGGTCCATACTTGGTCTGACACCGCATCGCCTTCAAGATACGACTCCGTTTCCCCAATTCTACCATTTTCAGACCCTCTAGGGGCTTTACTTTACCCAGTTGGTTAAGGAAATTCATGTTCTTTGCATGTCTAATTTGAAATAAACTGTTACTTAGTACCTTCAACACTCGCCTTTTATACATGAAAATACCTCCGAAAATATCACAATTTCTTCTCAAACAATGTGGTCAGTAAGATAAAAGTAACACAGAGCAATATGGTCAGCGAATCTTAAGGGGGAGCGAGCCATATCTGACGCCGATAATATTATATTATCTCGCCCCACAATGTATTGTCCTGAACAAATAAAACATTAAATAATCAAACTAAGAAACCATACACATGTAATGTCTAACATTAATCAAACTAAGAAACCATATACAATGCAATGTCCTAAACAAACAAATGAGCTCAAGATCGCTACAATACACAATTTAGTCGTATAAACAAAGACGATCTTGAACTCACTATTCACCGTTGCTTCCAATATCCATGGGGTTTCTTTATCGCATCAACCGTTTAATTACTATGGAAGTCAATATCTCCAAGCTATTCACTCTAAACACACAAAACTGATAACAAAAACTAACAACCACCACCGGCGGCCGGCGCGTCACTCCAAGGTCAGATCTTACCTCTCGCTCTAGCTCCAACCTCATATCTTCCCTCTCGCTCTAGCTCAGAATTCCCAGTCCCAAGGGTCCCAATACCTACTGAAATTGTAATAATTAGGAAATGATTTTTGTTTTGTTCTGTATCTATATATCTATTGGCACTAAAAATCAATGTACCTTTGTATCTATGTTTGTGTTTATGCTATGGATGAAACCACTGAACCGATTGAGCTCAAATTTTCAGACGATCCTTTGATCCGAGCATTCTTTTGTTTGCTTTTGGTAGCGCATCGTTCATCCGATTGAGATGAAACTTTGTACTTTACTTGGAGAAAAGGATGAAATTACTTTAACCCATGAAGCGGGCACTGTTTAATTCCAATAAGTAATAGGCCCCTACCTAGCAACTTGCACCTACCCCTACCGGCGCAGCAACGCATGCCGGGTACTCGCTCAATTTTTTTCAGATTTTAAGGTACATAACAGAAAATAAACTATTTATTTACGAATGTGCGCTGGCGAAACAACTAAATAAATTGAATCGGTTGAAATTTATAACAAGCCAACCAATGAAAAAATTATTGTTTAACCTTCATTTGGATTTATTTCAAATATTTTAGTTTTACGATTTCTTCATCAAACAGAGCATACAAACTTTAACAAAATAACAGAGCAAATAACATTGAGATAACATAAGTAGGTATAGCGTGAAACAATTATAATATAGACTTCTTGTCCCTTAATGATGGTGAGGCTATGATCAGAATTAATGGAATCATAGCCCTCCAACTTGAATGCATCCCTTCAGGTCCGCCGGTTCGCAGGGTCAATCTCAGAAAATAAAGGCATGCCTGCTGATATTGAATCAATTTGTCGCTGAGGCCAATCAAATGCTGGTCTGGCTGCATTTGTGTGATCCAAGAGTTGTTATCCCTAACTCTTTTTTGCGTTTGTTGATTGATATTGGCTTTTTAACAGGGTTCGTGGAGTCTCTCCTTTGAACATGACAGTACCTACTGAGCCGGTCGCACTCCATTTTTTTTGAGATAGGTTCTTCGACGGCAGGGCTTCCTCGGATCGTGGAACTTCTTATTCGATCAATCTTTGTTCCTCCTGCTGTCATGAGCCATCTGGACCCGATGTCTCCCATATTTTTTCAGAACTCAGAAGGTATCTCGTCCTGTCCAATTGCTTTTCGTTTTTGTAGTTTTTGGCCGCGTCCTAACTTCTGTGACAGTAATGTCGTCAACTTCTACAATGTTAGGTTCGTCATCCACATGCTTTAGTCTTGTTCGTCGCTGCCGCCATAAAAATGTCTCTCGGGAGGGGGCTTTGTTATTGGGCGTGTGCGTTTCATCCTTCATTCATAAAACCTGTTACCAAATGGTAATCAATCTGGGTTTCATTTTCGCCGCTTCTGTAAGTGATCAGATGCCGGCTTTGTTTAACGAACATGATAATTAGAACGATAAGACAGTTTGACTTGCACATGCTTAGGATATCTTCAGCCAGAAAGTTCCTGGTGCCGTATCCCAGTCCTCCACGGCGGTGACCATAGTCTTTGGTCAATCAATTCCCGATATATCCGTTCAAATCTCCGCCAACAAACAAAAGTTCTTCTTTTGGGTCCCGTATAGTAGAACATCTTGAAAGCTTTTGTCCTAACGTCCAAGAAACTCGCCAGATTCCCGGTGTATTGCCATTTCGTTTCTTGAACACATAAGATGTCAACTCGCTGTCTAACCATCATCTCTTCAAGCTCACCTACGAGTAGTCATACTCCCAACGTTCCAACTCGCCATCCTTAGGGTTCGCCTAAACTTAAGAACTACTTTGCTATCTCCCGGAAACCGAATAGCTCTGACGCGAACATTTCTGCCCATCCCAGGATAAGTACCATGATAAGTTGTGCCTCGTGGGGTAGTGGGTTTTCTATTAGCGTACATTTCCATAGTGCTTTAGCTTAAACAAGTTTACGACGTGTATGCTGCTATTATTTCTTGGTTGATCTTGCTTTTATGACACCGGTGATCTCCAGTCGTGTCAACCAACGGATTTGCATGCACACTAGTAGAAAAGCTTTAAGATGCGATTTTCCCACTGAGTCGTCTTTTACGACAAGCTCTGCTTATCGGGGTGCGCTATGTTGGTGCCTAGGTATATCCTGAGACATGCGAACCTGTCCAGCAGCTGCCATAGAGTCACTAACTGGATTAACCCCTCTCGGCATACACATTCAAAAAGTGGCGATCAGCAGTGCATCAAATTTAATATAGTTATTGTATATAAGGTAAGTCCTACTCCATGAACTCCTGGAACTATATATGAACTGCGCGGTCACAGCCCGCCTTCACAAAACACTATGCTTCAATAAACGATTATCCACAGAGATCCCAAAGAGAGAACCATAAGTTAGTTATATCCCACCAAACAGCCACAACGACATAAAGTGGTATATGGGTGGTTCTTAAATGGAATCGGGGGTAGGAGCCGGAATATACGGGCGAAATACACGCTTAACGATGCCCATGGGAAAAAGTCCCAGCGTATTTCAAGCAGAGCTCCACGCCATTCAACATTCATATATTCACGGATAGTCAAGCAGCTATAAATGCCCTTAAGGTCAAACGAGCCATTCCGCCCTTTAATAACAATGCCAGCAGATGTTTAAATATAAGAAGGCATGATATTAAAAACTTATTAGGTTACCTCACTGGTCACCACGGTTTACGATATCACCTTAACAAAATGAAAATAATAGATTCTCCTGAGTGACGACGTTGTCTTGAAGAAGGCGACACAGCTGAACACTTATTATGTGAATGTTCAGCCCTCAATGGAATTAGAACGAAGATCTTTTTCAGGGAACAACTGATTTCCGAAGACATAAAGAAGGGCGGAACAAAATCAACGTAATATCTTAGAATGAAAACCAATGTCGTTCAGTTTCTCAAGCAGTAATCTATAGGTAACCCTATCAAAAGCTTTGGAGAAATCTTTGTAACTTACATCAGTTTGTGCGCCTTGTCCAAGTTTTTTAAAAAGCTGCTAAGGTGGAAGTTGTAGACTTGCCTGCTACAAAACCTCGATGAAAAGGGGATATTATTTTTTTAAGGAAAAATTTAGTTTATTGCAAATAAGTATTTCAAACATCTTTGAAATCGCCGACATTTTAGGAATAGGTCTTTAATTAGTGACTTCTTGCTTGATACTTAATTTTTGAATTTCAATCACAAAGGATTTCTTCCAGTCTTTAAGAAAAACCCCACTACCAATCGACCAATTGAATTGTAGCGTGAGTGGTAGTGAGAGTGCAGCTGCGCAACTTTTTAAAACTATCGGAGGTACTCCATCAGAACAGCAGTGTTTGTCAGTGCTTAAGCTTAGTTAGGGGTCTTTGACTTCATCTACATGAACAACTAAGCAGCCGAAATTTATTAAACTGATCGAGGATTGGCTGAAAGACATGTAAACGAAGGGAGTTGTCTTCACTAACTGCAAAAAATTGGTTAACGAATTATGGATTGTGCCAAGATCCGAAGATGTAGTACTTACATATTGCATGCAGCTAGAAATACCATTTGATTCTTTTTTACTGTTGATGAAACTCCAAAAAAACTTGATGTTTGATTTCTGTTTTGATTTAGCAGATAATACATAATTTCTGTTAAGAAATTTGCTAAGAATATCTAAATCCTTTTGAAGCTGTATATACTTTTGCAGTTGTCCAATGCCAGAACGAGTACACGAAATGCGAATAATTTAAAGCTTTATTTTTCCTATTTTTAAGATTAAAAGTTCTTTATTGTACCGGTGGCCTTGAGATACCTTTAACTCTCTACTTTAGAACGAATAATTCAATTGCATATTTTAAGTTACGAATAAAAAAGTCATACGCGTTTTCTAGCTTCATATTAACAGCTTTTCAATTCAATTCAATTCAAATCAAAAATTTATTGGTAGAGTACAAGTAAGCCATTTTGAGAAATAAAAAAAAAAAATCCCTTACAATAGGTAATCATACTTTTTTTGTTTTCTTTTGTTTTGTGTTGGGAATTCGCTGGAAGTAAAAAATCATCGAAAGACATTGCATAGCTAGTACGCGGGATGCTTCTGCAAAAGTGATGGGGTTTAACTCATCTAAACAAAACTCCCGGGGGACTGACATTCGCCATCCCGAATGAGATTGCACATAGTCGACGACAAATCGGCAATTTGTTTTTGAACTATGTATTTGTTGATTTTAAGAGATAAACCCGCCGTTTGTCGGATTTAAAAAAAAAATTGTTTGAAAACAATACCTGATTTCTTAGCAATAGCTAATCTTATAGGTCAAGAGGTTTTACCCGTCTCAATCTACTGATTGCATTGTCATTATTTAAAAGTTCTGTTATTTCTGTGTTTACGTTGTTGAGAAGCCTACTTCTGTGCCTTTGAGCAACTTCCTTAACTTCATCTTCAACCATTTCAACATTTAGATCTTTATGCAGAAGGTGCATTAACTATGTTCCTTAGTACTTTATTTTGGAAAACCTGAATTGTAATTTTTTTTTGGCATTTGTGGGTATGCACAGCTGGAGCCCGTACTAGTTTCAGAACTTGCGTGTATAGCAATAACTTATTGTAGTTAGACAGGGATGAGTATCTCCCAATAAGCCAATCCATTTTACTGTATCGCATGTTCAACTCATTTTTTTTTACGTGCGCTTTTCAACGCAGTTTAGCGTCTAGAGTCATGCCTAGATATTTGGCTGTGTTTGAATTTTCCACTACATTGTTGTTAATGTAGACTGGAATGTGTGGTACGTTTTTATACGTAAAATTAATATGGACTGACTTAAGGTCATTTAATCTATTCTGCCATTTCTTAGTTCATTCTGAAATATTGATTATTGCTGTTTGAAGCTCTTTTGTTGCTATTTCGACAGTTGCTCGCACAGCAAGGACAGCCGTGTCATCTGCAAAAGTAACTATGGTGGTTCCTTCACTTTCAGGCAGATCGCTAGTGAAAAGTAGATATAGAACTGGACCTACCACACTACCTTGCGGTACACCAGCTTTAATCGCTCTTAATGATGAGTACTCTGCATCTGCATCGTTTAATTCTGAAGAATCTAGCTGATATATAAGACTCCAGAATGGTCGCATACTGCTTCGACAGTTGCTTTTGTAATTTGTGTATCAGTCCTTTGTGCCAGACTTCATCGAAAGCTTGAGCTATATCAAGAAATACTGTAGAGCACACATTTTTCTCTTCAAATGCTTTTTCGATTCTATCTGTGATTCTATGCACCTGATCAATGGTAGAGTGCTTATTTCTAAATCCAAATTGGTGAATTGGGACTAGCGATTTTTCATATATTATTTTTTGTAGCCGTTTTACCAGCACTTTTCCAAATAACTTTGACAACATTGGTAGAATAAATATTGGGCGATATGAGGTAACTTCGTTAGGTGGTTTGCCTGGTTTAGGTATCATTATTACCTCCGCGACTTTCCACATGCTTGGCACATATCTTATTTTAACTGCAGCATTTATAATCTGCGCTAGTTTTTTTAAACATTTTCGTAATTGCTGCAAAATTTCTCCTGTAATCAAATCAAACAATGGGGCCTTTTTTATATTTATGCTTTCTTTAATTTCTTTAGTTCTTTAGCTGTTACCGGCCGAATAGGTCCATCTTCTTCGCAACTTATTTCTAGTCCTTGATAACGTTTATCTTCATAAGGGTTGAACACGTCTTCAAGATACTCAGCGAAAGTGTTTGCTTTCTCTTGGCTGCTTTTCGCCCAGTTACCTTTTCTGGTTTTTACTGGCGGAATGTGAGCTATTGGCCTGTTCATTTTCCTTGTTGCCTTCCAGAGCGAGTAGTCGGTACTAGCATCATTTGTAAGACTTGTGAGGTAAGTTTTCAAAGACTCATTACTGAATTCTCTTACAGATTTACTGAGCTTATAATTTAAGTTGTTCAGTGTGGTCTTGTCGCTTGGCGCCCTTGTCTGTTGCCAGCGTTTTCTAGCTTTCCTCTTTTCTGTAATAATTTCACATATTTCGGGAGGAAAAGAGTTTTGTTTGATCTTTTTTGTTGTTTTGGGAGTGGCAGGCCACGCTGCTTTTTGTATTCTGAGCGTCAATATTTGGACTGCTTCTTCTAGTTGATCTTGAATAACTGTGATAGTTGAATACTTTCTTCCAACTTCTGTCTGAAGTAGTTCCAATCAATCAGTCTATTTACTAGTTTTGGGCTATGGTCTTTTATTATTATTTTATCGCTAATTGTTAAGAATATAGAATTTTTGGATAGAAAGAATTCGACAAAATCTGGGGTTTTATTCCTATCTGTTGGCCAATAGGTAGGTTTTCCCGTTGAGTGATATTTGGCGCCTTTAATTGCTTCATATACTCGTAGTTCTCTGCCTCTAGTATTAGTTAATCTAGATCCTCAATACTTATTTTTGGCATTAAAATCCCCTCCGCGATTAATCTATTGTGAAATATGCGGAAAAGACTTTTAAAATCATTTTTCTTTAGCTTATAGCTAGGAGAGCAGTATACTGCTGCAACAGATATTTGTCCACTGCTCGTTTCTACACATATGGAAATTCCTTGGATGGCACATGATTGGAATTTTGCTTCTATATGGTGTTTTATTGTATTCTTTATTAACACTGCCGCCCCACCCTTATAAGGATGTGGGAAGTGATAGAATTCATACCCTTGCAGTTTAAAGTCAGTAATCAATTTAAAGTGCGTCTCTGAAATGAGACATATCTATCTGGTGTATGTCAAGAGTCACTTGCATCTCCTCCTTGCGACTCTCGATACCATTAGCATTCCATTCAAGAATTTTTATTTTATTCATCATGTCTGTCTTTTGGTAACAGCTCTTTTGTTGCTGTTTTGTCCCTCTAACAACAATATTCTATCTAATATCGTTTTATTCGATTTTTCCATGGAGCCAATCCTGTTTAGGATTTGTTTCATGAGGTTTTCCATATTGTCGTATTATCTGCTGGTATTTTTGGACCCGCCGTCTTTTGTCTCGGGACCTTTTTGATTATCGCTTGATCTTCATGCTTTTCTTTCTGTGGGAACTTTTGCAAGTCCTTTTTAACTGTTTGCTCTTCCTTATTTGAGTTTTTTTGTGTTTTTGTTTTGCTATTTGTCCCTTGCAAGTTGGATTTCTTTTGCAACTAAACAACCTCTGTAGCTAGCAGGATGGTTTTCATTGCAGTTTGCACATTTAGGATGTTCATCCTCTTTCGTCTTACATTCTTTAGTGGGGTGACTTCCTGCACATTTAACACATCTTGGATTTGAGTTGCAGTATCTATATGTATGCCCATATCGTTGGCAATTTTTGCATTGGGGCACTTGTTTCGATTTACGTAGGATATGAATCTCAACTTGTATCCCAAGTATGTTTTTAATTTCATACTATACTTTTTTCTTATCTTCGTCATGCTCAAAACTGAGTGTAAAAATTGGTAGCGGTACTTTGCTTTTAAATTTAAGCATATTTATAACTTCCAAGATTTTAAAGCCTCTGTCTTTTAACTCTTTTTTTATGCTTTCGGATGAGCATGAGTAATGCAGTCTTTTCACTACCACCTTCATTGGTCTGGTTTGCTTATTTTCATAAGAATACCATTGTACCTTTTTCTGGTTTAGTATTTTAGTGAGGCTTCTGTATCCCTCTTCTTCAACCACATTGATGTCATTTTTGTTTATTAGCGCTGTAATAGCTTTAATTTTATTTTCCTTCAATACTTTGGCCAAGCTTTCATACTTATTTACTTGTAGCGCGATAATTGGTGGGGGCTTGGTTGGATTTTGTGTTTTATTTTCTTTGTTTGAAGCATACACAGTGACTGTGCAGCTTTCTTTTGTTGATGAGATTTTTGGGGAAGCACTCATTTTGGTTTTTTCTTTTATTTTTATCCCCCTTGTGACAATGTCCTTCTGTCTCTTTTCTTAGTTCTTCCTCGTCTGTTGAGAACTCGGCAGGTTGGACATGCACTTTTTTCTGGTTGTTGACCTCTTCTTTCAACAATTGCAACTCTTGCTTCAAATTATTTATCTTCTTAAGCAGTATCTCATTGAGTTGCTTAAACGTATCTCTTTAATCGCAGGCTTTTAAATATTTAGCCTTCAATATTTCATTTTGTTCTTCTTTTTTAGATGGGGGTGTTCTTTCTACCCTTTTACTTCTCCCAAATGGGTCGTTGCGTAGCAATAAATGGTCCCGCCAGAATCCATGGAACCGACCTCCGAAGAGGGTAGATTTGCCAGGGTAACTGGCCTACCACCTGGGGTAATTACATCAGTTTTTTTGGTCATTGTATATTTGTATTTAACTTTTGCGTTTAAACGTTTTTTTTTTATTGTTCACAGCCGCTCCTGACATGGAGAACAGACGCTGACCAGGGAGCTGCCCAATATGGGTCAGACGCTTCTGGATTTTTGTGACTAGGGTCTGCAGGATCGTTACGCCCGTTACCGCTCTCCAGCGAATTACCCTTGCGGGTGACTAGGGTCCACGGGGTCGTTACGCCCGTTACCACTCTCCAGAGAAGTACCCTTGGGGGCACTTGACTTACATAGTTGCTTAATTACACTAATGGCACTATTTACTTCACATTTGACGATGGAACAGACTAACATTAAAGCGAAAGCAATAAGTAATAAAAACAATGTCTGATGAAAAAAAAATCGAAATCTGTATAAAAAGGTACATGGACTGGACACTAAGCTGTTTGCTAGACAGACGTTAGAAGTTCGCTAAGATGTTTCATTTTGAATCGCTCCACAATCCCATCGTTGAAAAATTCAAAAAAATAACCGAATTCACAAACGTTCTTCCATTGGACAATATTCCGGTGAAACTTCCCAAAAGTTGGAAATTCAAACCAACGTGTATGCCACGTAGGTACCTAAAGCAATTTTGCAGAGATTTTCGCCAACTTTAAAGTTCGTGAAGTTGATGTCTGGATTGTAACGTACCCGAAATGTGGGACTACATGAACACAGGAAATGTCATGGCTGCTAATGAATGATATGATTTTCCTTAAAGTCAATTCGTTGGATAATACCAAGAGGACCATATACTTTGAGTAAGTAGTTGACGCTGATGTGCATTCATTTTTTCATTTCATTATGTAGGGCCAATGGGGTGAATAAAGGAGAGATAATGGATTACGTATTGGCAATAGAAGAACAGAGCTCACCTAGAGTAAATAAAACTCATCTGCCGATAGGTCTGCTGCCAAGAGATATTTGGCGAAAGAAGTATAAGGTGAGGTTTACGACCACTTTCACGGTGTGAAGGATGTTTAATTGCATTTGACTTAGGTAATCTACGTGACTAGGGACCCAAAGGACGTTGTGGTTTCATTCTTCCATCACTTTCGGGGTATACTAGATTTCGATGGAAGTAGAGACGATTTCATTGAAGCGTTTATCACTGATCAAATTTCGTTTTGTTCCTATTGGAATCATGTTTTGGAATTTTGGATGATTCGAGAAGTTGAGAATGTGCTTTTCGTAACTTATGACGATATTAAGATGAATTTAAATTCAGTGATAGAGAGGACGAGTAAATTTCTTGGAAAGAACTACATTGATGAACAAATTGATCAACTGGTCGATCATTTCTCCTTCGTAAAGATGAAAGGTGGGCATGTTTGCAAGAACAGTGTCTGAGCTTAAAAATATTTTCTTTTGCAGATAATCCAATGTGTAACAATCAGGAACTTGTGAAGTATTTACACTCTTCAAACAAATTAATATCAACAGAGAAACCATTTGTATTTATGCGAAAGGGAGAAGTTGTATGGTATAGAGACCAACTTCCACAGAAGTTTATAAGAAAAATTAACCAGAGGACTATTGATATCTTCCAACCATATGGATTCTATCAATATTGTCAAGATGAATAAACATTCTCAGCCGTTTTTCAAAACATTTTTTTTTTTCTTGCAGGGACGGGCTTACAGCGCTTGTTGTAAAAAGCAAATAAGAGGAGCAATCACACGTTTAACATCTTAAAGCTCCTCAAGTGTGCATGTAAATCCGTGGGTTTCAAACAATAATCAATTAAGGGAGCATGCACGTGTCGAAACCGTAAAAAAGAGTCAGGCCTAAAAGCTCCTGGATCACACAAATGTTTTCTTAGGTTGAAAACACACCTGATCAGCCAAAACAATTTTTGTTTCATAGGGAAACAACGTTTTTTACTCCAAAACACACCAATCGAAACAAAACTTAGCACAACATTATTTCGCTTTTCTGTTTCGTTTGCTAGGTGAAAGAAAAAACAAAACTGAGTTTGCCACTTGTTTTGATTCATAGTTTTTTATAATATTGCCCGTAGACCCCTCAAAGTTACTATATTCGTGATCACATCGATAATAATGTCGATTTAGCCATGTCCTGTCCGTCCGCCGTGACCCAAGAATCGAATATCAGAAGATGAGGGTACTATCATCAGGAATAGATGGGATTAGAAGTAACAGACAGGAGATCATTTATAAAAACGAGAAAAAGAGTCGAGCACAGAACAGAGCCTTGGGGAACACGAGCATTTATTTTGTAAGTTCCAGACTTGAAACCGTCCAAAACAACTTGAATTGAACGGTTCGAAAGGTAGTTTCTAATCCATTGAAGAAGAGTATCATCAATTTCAAATGCACGCAGTTTTGACAAGAGAGCTTGATGCCAAACTCTGCCAAATGCCTTTGAAATATCAAGTGCAACGATCTTACTTTCACCACCTTGGTGAAAACATTGTTTCCACTTTTCGTTAGATATGCCAAGAAGGGGACGTAAGTGCAATTGGTCGGTAGGCGAAGGGAGAAGAAGATTCGCCTTGTTTGGTACAGGATGGACAAATGCTGTTTTCCATCTGCTCGGAAAGAGTCCTGAAGAATATGACCGATAGAAAAGCATACGCAGTGGTTTTGCCAGCGTAGAAGAGCAAATCTTCGGAACGATAGGGGATATACCTACATGGTCATGAAAGGCAATTAAACTTTTAATCAGATGTGCGCCAGATGCACAAATGGGGCCCAAGGCCCCAATTCATATAATCCGTTGATCTGTTGCTACATCGCATTCAACGGACACTTATATAGAAAACACGCATTCTCTATTCATGCCATTGAGGAATCGGATGCCAAATTACAAGAAGAACTGGTCGGAATAAGCACTTATGAAAAACATTAGAGATATACCTTTTACTTATCCTGCATTGTAGGCTATCGCGAACAAATGTTTCTAGCTTTCCCATCTTCATACCTCGTGGAAAAGGGTTGTCAATCTTCTTTAAAAATGGAACATTGAAAGCATTTACTTTTTGTGTACTTATTTCATGTTATAATTGTACTAGATTTGTATTCTGGGCAAGGTTGCCAATTTGTGGGGAATTCCCCAAACTGCGGGGAACTTCAACTCGTTTTGGGTATTTTGAGGGGGTTGGCATTATACGGGGAAAATGCGGGGATTTTAACATTTTAGTATTTAGTACTTTATCTAAGGACGATACATTAACGGTTTGATGATTTTAAAAAAAATATGGGTAGCTTTAGAGAAAATATATGCATAATGTGTTTACATTTGAAAAGAGACGAAAGGGTACATTTTTATTCAGTTTTCAGTTTTTTCAAGTTTCTATAAAACATGCCAAGATTTTTACATTGAATTGACATCGGACATTTCAAAGAGATTAGATTTTAAGGATACACTATTTTCTTTTATTTCTATTGTTGATCAATCAGAACTCAGCAGTTCAACACAAAATCAATGATGCCTGTGCTGAAGCGATTTCCAGTGCTTGAAAAGTTTGTGACATTTAAAAAACTGGATGACGAGTGGCGATCTGACGCTATGTTGGATTTTGTTCGACATAGACTTGACGAAAAAGATAGTGCTGAAAACTAATTGGGTAAGGTTTAGATTTAAAAACAATGCGGAACATGGAAAGTTTCTAAATTTAAAAATTGTCATCTGCCTTTTACTTGTATTGCCTTTTGCAAACGCACCTGTTGAAAGAAAATTCAGTGAACTAAAAACATAAAAACTGAAAACAGAAATCACCTACATACTGATACTTTATAAATTTATCGATTTTCTATTAAAACCTGTTTTTTTAACTAGATAATTGTGTGGGGAATTTGTGGAGAATTGGATCTTTGTTCTTCCCCAATTCGGGTAATTTAACATCGAATTTTGGGGAATTTAGGAAAGTGTCATCGGCAACACTGATTTCTGTGTCATTTTAATTAATTTATATATCTATCTATATATGTATATACAAATGACCCATTGTTTGTGTGTGTCCTTTATAGACTCAAATTTTTTAAGTGTGTTATTTATGGTGCCTGGATTAACCTTAACAAAGTTTGGTATATATACGATTGCCAGAGGTGTTAGAAATTAACAAAACGTAAAAAAGAACCCTTTAAGTGATAAAAGAGAGAATTGTTTCCAAGTAAGCAAAAAATTAATAGTTTTGTGAAAGAAAAAATAATATATAAACATTTTTGAAACTGCATTGCAAATAGCACTGGCAGAATACTAAGTCTTAGCTAATATTGAACAGAGAGGTATAATAATGGAAAATGAATTTTAATACAAAACAAATTCGCAGTGGCGCAGAAGTTAGTATTTGAACTACTAGTATAAAAGTCTCATGTTAAAATCACACCGGGGCCAGGATAGGTTAGGTTGAGGTGATTGTCAGCTACAGTAAACATACTTAGACCAATGTGAGGTCCATTGTGATACCACGCGAATCTAAGGAGTTTCCCTCTCTACCCGTTTAACCATTTAGGGCTTCTAATAAAGTACGATAGACTTCTCACGTCTGTGTTAGCCAAGTCACTATCTATATATTAATACGGAGTTGCCTATAAGGTGTTTCCCCCCTTTTTTACTATTATACGTCACATAGATATGCCAATACTATATATATTTGGGTAGGGGGCAATACATAGAAGTGCACAATACAAAAATTATCCACATATTTAACACACATTATGAATTACAGCAGGTAAAATGAAGCGAATTGGATAAAATTACAACCACAACAATAATGTGTGAGGCAATAATCTGCCAATCGGAACGGAAAAATTGTATATCATGAAGTTACTTAAAAATGGTTGAAGTTACTTGGAAATGCTTGGAGTTACTTGAAAATGCTTGAAGTTACTTGAAAATGATTGAAAATACTTGAAGTTACTTGAAGTTACCAACAACAACATTGCTGTGCATGTTATGCATTTGATAATGCTATACATTGTTGAATTTACTTGGACATGCTTGAAGTTACTTGAAAATGCTTGAAGGTACTTGAAAATGCTTGAAGTTACTTGAAGTTACTTGAAAATGCTTGAAAATTCTTGAAGTTACTTGAAAATGCTTGAGGTTACTCTTGAAGTTACCTGAAAATGCTTGAGGTTACTTTAAGTTACTTGAAAATGCTTGAAGTTACTTGAAAATGCTTGAAAACTTGAAGTTACTTGATAATGATTGAACATACTTGAAATTACTTGGACATGCTTGAAGTTACTTAAGTCCAGGGACTTAATCGCAGCTTGACTATCCGAGAAGATACGGACGTTATTAGTGGATATCACATTTCTCTTCAGCCACCACAAGACTTCTTTTATCGCCATTATGTCTACCTCGAACACGCTACAATTATTAGCAAGACGGAAAGAAAGACTGAAATTTAGTCTTGCTGAGAAAACGTTGCCACCTACCCAATCTCTAGTTTTCGATCCATCGGTGTACAAGTTGATCGATTTATCTTCCGTAAATGCATCATCCTCCCAGAATGATATGGTGCCTATGGATATCGATTTGGAAGTTTTTTTCCGAACTGTAATTGGGGTATGGTGTACTTAATCATGTTTCTTGGTAGAGACCCGCAAGATTCCAGAATGATGGAGTGGCCAATATACTTATTGATTTTTATTTATTTTTGTATGTTGTTTTGAATGAATAACCTTACATTCGTTACCACGTTAAGTGGGCGGCTGGAGTTACAGCGCTGTTTCACGGTTAACCACAACCGATCATCAGACTCCTTCTGTGGTGCTGGTCTGTCTTTTTTCATCATTTTATCCCGAAAATCCATTTCTTCCACTGGGATTCGAACCTAGACCAGCGTCTTCTCAGGCAAGCACTCACGCACTGTGCCATTGAAGCCACGAGTTCATCCAGTTTTTATTTTGATTTTCTTGGACAAACTTTGCTCCTGTAAGTATATTATTATATTCATTCTGGTTATTTCTTTCTGTGTTTTCTCTAATTCTATTCCAGAAAGAAACAACCAGAATGAATAACATAATATATTTACAGGAGCAAAGTTTGTCCAAAAAAATCAAAATAAAAACTGGATGAACTCGTGGCTTCAATGGCACAGTGCGTGAGTGCTTGCCTGAGAAGCCTCTCACACGGCACGCTGAGAATCATCAGAATTTCGTCTTCTGTTAGTCCAATTTCAGGATGAATACTCAAAGAAGGGAGCCCATTTAGCTGCTCTCGTCCTATAGGACTTCTAAGACAGTTTTTTATTCTTCTTAGGGTCGAAAATGATCGTTCTGGAGTTGCTGTTGTTACGGGTAACACTGCCAATTCTCGTAAGATCGTGTTCACGTTTTTGAAACATTTTTCATTGATAACCTAAAAAATAACGAAACCATAGAAAGTTAATTATTCGATGGGTTATAGAAACTGATTCTGGAAGTAAAAATTCCGATCTGAAGTTACTCACTAATAGTGCATCGAGCGCATTTTAAATATTTTGATCGGAGATCCGTTGCCTCCACATTGTAATCTCTAAGATGAAATTCCTTTCTGAACAGTCCAATATTTCGTCATAAAACTTGTAAAGATCTGCGCATTTTTCCTCAACAAATTCTGCTTGGAAGAAAATAGTTGTCCGAAACTGTTGAAGATCGATTTGAGTTTTTCGAACCGACTTTGGAGATGAAAAATGTAAGTATCAAGGAATGGAATGTAGAAGGCAATTCTGTAATAATCTTCGACATCACGACAGACGACGACAAAATGACTGAATGGTCTGAATGACAGATGTATACTGTCACAGCTTAAGCAGTTCGGGAAAAATCTAACGCCGCGGCGCTGCCATCTCAATATTGTTGGCGCCCTATTTAAAATGTCGAACACGTGAGATATGTAACGATACAGAATACGACATTTCTCGAATGTGAATATATGTATATCAATATTCGTGATTTTACGTGTTTGTGACTACAACGCATAATACGTATATGCCTTGATTTTGTATACCTTTTATTAGGGCGTATATAAATATATCTGTGTATCAAAAAATTATCGACACTGTGTCGCGAAGTAGATCAGTAGATGTTCCGAATTAAAATTGTTTGCAGTGGTAACCGTGTGTCCACACAAGCGGCACTATCGTAGTTTCGTGCAAAATGTATCAAAAGAATGAGAAAATGAGGTTAAGTTAGGTCATGACAGCATACATTTTGTGGACCCCCCTCGTCGAGATCCTAGATCCGCCACTGCTTCGCACTATTTCCTCTAGAACAAGATTGAAGAAGTCACATGATAGCGCATCTACTTGCCGTAATCCGGTACAAGTTTGGAATAATTCGGAAGAGTGGCTTCAAAACTGCACATTACACCGCGTGTTTTCAAGTGTCACGCGATACTACTGGATCAGTAGAGCTCGATGAAAAGGTGGTGGCTCTCGACTTGAAATTCCTTTATCTTTTCCATGATTTACCTTAGTGTGAAGATTTGGTCTATTGTCGATCTGCCGGGCCGGAAGCCACACTGGTACGTGCCGATTAGTGTGTTGCAGAACGGCTTCAGATGTTCACACAGTACGTTGGATAAGAGTTTCTTATTGGACAAAAATAATAGCTAAAAATTTGCTCAGGTAAGCAAAATTAAAAAAACAAGGAAATTGAAATAAAGCCAAATGTTACAATTTTGGCGGTTTATGACGGCAATGATCTGATGGAGCTTATACTGAATATTGGCAACAAATGCTTCACCTTGTAGTGGTCACCGCAATAATACAAATATAAGTATACCATCTCTGGGTAACATAATCTGGAAGTGTCCCGATGAACGCACTCGCCGTTTGCGAGACTTGACTACGCCGCGAATCATAGCGATTATCGTAAAAAAGCGGATGTTCACCATTTTTGGTTGGAGAGAGAAGCTTCCGTTCTTGGCTGCGTTGGAAAAAAGTTTTGGGCCTTCTTCTGGTGAACTAAGGAGAGTGCGGTGGTTGCAAGCCGAGCTTAAGCATAGTAGTACACCGCAAAAATAAAAACAAAATTAAAGTGACTTTCCGCTAAAAATTATGGAAAACTGTGTGAAATCGTGTTAGTTTAGTTAAAAAGATTCACGAAACAATAGAGCATTGATTATCTCCAAATAATAAATTTTAAACATAGTGAAAGTGATTGCGAAAAAAGAGTGCGCTTCCACATTCAGGCATCGTGTCTCTAATTGGGCAAAAATAAAAAAAATATAAAAAAAATCCCGAGAACACACCAACCCTTAAAAGTATTAAATATAAAAGTAAAACTTTGATGATAATAAAAGCAACGGCCACAATCCCGAGCAAGCTTCTTTGTAAAAACCACGCTAACCAGCAGCAAACGGTGGTACATATATACAACGCGATTTCAGTTGCGCGATCCAAAGCAACCGTGCACAGATCAGCGCACTGCAGGGATTAGCAGATAGCCAAATCCGTTACAGCAAAACAAATAATAGCATTTCCTTGAGATTTAAAAATAGTTGTTCTCTTTTACATGGTTAGTAAGGAGATTAGAGTTCTTGTGATTGAATCATTTTTCTTAATCGAATCAACCAGGTACCATCATCCGGTTATTGTGCGCACAACAGCTGCTGAATAAAAAAAAGGGTATGTACTCGTACATATTTTTGGTGTTTTTAAAGTAACAGAAATGATTATTTTAACAAGAGCTTTGACATTCCCAATGATCCAATAAATTTTTACAAAAACAAAAACCATTAAAAGTCAGAATATAGATATTAAAACGTAATATTAAATTTTCAAAAATCGGTTTAAAAGATAGGTAAGAAGTAAAAATAATGATGATTTATGGATCTATTTATCTAAAAATATAGTTTAATAGGATGAATAAAGTATATATCTATTTGTGAATTCATGCAATATTAAGCTTTATTATTTAGGATGGTTTAAAGAGTTGAGTGTGACAGAGACGGTTGATGGGTGGTGTTCGTGGTAAGGCGAGGTAATTATTTATGCAGAGAATGTTCGGGCCCATCCAAAACAACATATGGGTAAAGGGATGATATAGGAGAGGTGCATTTATTACAGGAGGGATGACCCAAGGTAGAATTCCATCAGCGTCTACCAAGTGGTTTTCAACCAATGACCATACCACGTCGAGTTAATCGGTTCTCGTCAGATCACCGTAATTAAACGACGATGGGCGCGGTTAGTACGTAGATGGGCGACCGCTTGAGAACAACCTCGTGTCGTTGGCCAGTCCCATCTACAGAGTTGAGGTAGATAATATACGTGGTATCACAATGGACCTAAATTGGTCTAAGTGTGTCGGCTTTTCCCGACAGCCACATAAACCTAACCTAACCTACCAAGTGGAGGGGGGAGTACATATACTGAAAATGGAGGCACGTTAATTGTGTATTTATTTGTATGGCATTTACGGAGTGAAAGATCCCACCCCATACGGCGAGCTTAAGCCAGGCCGCGAGAACATGCCAACCCCCACTCCAGTGCAAGGGACGAACATTAACCATGTTCCAGTCATTACAACCTTTCATTTCGCCCAGATTATATCATTTGATTTTTTTTTTTTTTTTCAATAAATTCAAATATTTTTTTTTTAGTATTTTTGTTTAAACAAAAAAAAAGGATCTTCGACTCCCAGCCCCCAGGTTCGAGATGGTAAGGAAGACCGAACATTCATTGAAAAAAAACCGTCGCGGGTGCCAAAGCGCTTGGTCTGCAAAGCTGTAAGTTGCGTGCCCATGCTAGCAGGGGACGGAAGGCTGCAGTGTCGTAGGCAGAAACTCATTTTGGGTCAGGAACCCGTTAAGTTCAGTAAGAATAATATTCATTTATTTTTGGATAATTGCATCTTTTTCATTTTGTTAGCTTCTGGGTACTTATTCGCACGGCCCAGCATGGCTTCTTCTGTGTTTTTGAAGAAAAACATTAATTTATAATTAATCTGCTGGAATAACAGTCCAAAAATCTAAATTATTTTCCGATAAGCCACTTATAACGGCACTAATAGAAACTATACCGCACGCAGCTAAATTCTGCTTTGGTTGAATTTATTTCATAGCATATATTTACATAATAAGCACTCATTTTATATCTTATTCAAAACACAAAACCAGGATCTCCCGACAAATACCCACTGCACTACAACTTATGGGAAATGTTGAAAGCCACACGTTATTTATGACTTAAAATATGAATACTTTTCGTATTTTTTATGAAGTAGATCTGTGGGTGGGGGAGGTGATATCAATCCGAAACTAGAAAATATTGATAGAAAATAATAACTCTCCGTAATCCAAACATATGATAATATTTATTGAGTATATTTTCCAATCAAAGGAAATTCTGTGACTCGCCCACCCGGTTCAATACTTTTGCTGATGGAAAAATAAAATGATTCGATACTTATTTACTTCACACATTCTATTCTCTCTAACATCCTGGGGGAACTAAAAAATATTGCAGCTAACGGGAAATTGAATCAAAAACAAAAGGAAATGCTAAAAAAATGTTCCATATGGATTTTATGACACCTTACCCAGACTGTTTAATAGAAAGTTCTGAAAATGAAACATTTTTAAGGCTTTTAAGCCTTCTACACCAAGTCTATACTTGCAGTGCTCTCCAGTTAGATGCTGTGGCTGTACACAGGGCCTGATTGTTGCGTAATGCAACGATTGCAAGAGTTAGAATACGTTTAGTAGTTTAAGTAAGTAGAGTAGGTAGAGTAGGTGGGTGGCGACGGTGTAGAGGTTAGTGTGTTGGCTTGTGACCCGTGCGGTGCAGGTTCAATCCCCATGGGGAACAACAACATACGCCACCCATTCACATGCCTTTACACCAAAAGGAGGATTTCTGCCCGTTAGTACAATGGACCGTTACCGAGTCTGAGTGCTCTGGGATTTGGATTTCCTTTTTTTAAAAAAAAAAGAAAAAAAAAAAAAAAAGTAGAGTAGGTAGTTTGTAAGGCTGCAGGAAATAACCCCCCAAATGAAAGATGAAATAACTCTCCAAAATTTGTATAGGTGGGGATTTATTTCATGGGTTTTTGGGGACTTATTTCATACTTCAAATTGGGGGGTGTTCTGCATTGCTTTGCACCTCAGAAATAATTGTTACAAGAAGAAGTCTTGAAACACTCGAAATAACTGATGACGAGAATGATGCCTCGACACAATGGGACGATCAAGAAAGATGTCTTGAAACTAGAGTAAAAATGCTTAGGCTCACGTTATAATGATTTTTTAATAATTGAACTTAGTCGTTGAAATGAAAGTTGACAAGTGTTTGCAATTGCTCACAGTAGTCCCCATGATACCTCGCCTTTAATCTCTACTGTACCTTTTACCGCAGTTATGAATATAGGTGGTCATTGAACTTTTACTTGATCTTGAAATTTCTATTTACATTTACAGATTTGTATCATGGGAACTGTGTGTGTGATTACATGTATTGGCTTTACATTAGAGTATAACACTTTGACATTATTGGCTAGAGGTGACGATCATACAATACAATGCATCCTCTCTCTTTCTCTATCTTTCCAGGGAAATTGGCATACAAAGACTATGCTCCACTTTACTGTAGCATGTGCTGGAGAGAGAGAATACATTTTATGTTGCCTACTAATTGCACATTTGACACATAGTTTTTTAGTTTCGTGTTTTCCTCGTCGCGTGTGTTCGGTTTTGTTTCTTATCTGCATTGTAATTTAATAAAAAGAGTGAAAGTTTACCGCGAGTCCTGAATATTAATCGCGCATATTTAAACTATTCACTTGGATATATGTATATTCAAGAAGTATCCAAGTGAATAGTTCAATATACCGATTTTAAATACAGCAGTGTCGAGTGTGCAAGTGGCAATGAGATTTTAGACATGTGGTGTACTTAATATTAATTAATCAATTAACAATTTTTTAATTTAATAATATTTATTAATGTTGATTTATGTGATCTTCTTTTGTTCGTTGTGATTGTTGGTTAAATTTTGTGTTAGGCACCAACAGGGGGTTATTTCATAGTGAAATAAGTCCCCAAATTCAACTATTTGGGGACTCAAAGTGCAATAAGGCCAAGTGCTAAAATAAAACCTCGCACCTACTCCAAATCAAACGCATTTCACTGTTTATGGGATCCCATAATCCCATCCCATAATGCGTAGGGGCATGCTGCCCCCCTGCAACCCCCCTGCAAACCCCCTGCTTGGGGTCACTGTTTGATTTGGAGTCTTATTGCACTTTGGGTAAATGAATTCGTATGGCCTTATTTCACTTTCAGAAAGCCATAGTGAGTCATAACACCTTGAACACTTGAAATCCATTATGGAGAATTATTTCATACCATTTTGGGGACTTATTTCATCTTTGATTTGGGGAGTTATTTCTTTTTTCATTTGGGGGGTTATTTCATTGGGGGGGGGGGGGGGTATTTCCCGGAGCCAGTTTGTAATTTGTTTTTATATAAAAATATAAAATTTGATAAAGATGCCGAGTTTTTATACCCTATTCTAGGGGTATATTAATTTTGACGCATAGTTTGTAACATACCTTAATATTGCCCGTAGACCCCTAAAAGTTACTATATTTATGATCAGCATCGATAGTAATGTCGATCTAGCCATGTCCGTCCGTCCGTCCGTCCGTCCGTCCGTCCGTCCGTCCGTCCGTCGGCAAAAATTAGGCCTTTAAACTGGACCTAGAGAGCTGAAATTTTAACCATATACTCTCTAGGGTCCCGAAATAATCAAGTTTAAGAATTTTTGAAATCCGCCCACAGACACGCCCACAAACTCAAAAAAACAAAATTTTGGAAAAAATCGAATTTTGAGCTAGAGAGCTGAAATTTTTTATATATGATCTATGGCCCATAAAACTGATTGGGACATAAAATTTTCAAAATCCGCCCACTGACACGCCCACAATTAAATAAAACAAATTTTGGGAAAAATTGAATTTTGAGCTAGAAAGCTGAAATTTTTTATATATGATCTTTGGCCCATAAAACTGCTTGGGACATAAAATTTTCAAAATCCGCCCACTGACACGCCCACAATTAAATAAAATATTTTTTTTGGAAAACCAAAATTTGAGCTAGGGAGCTGAAATTTTTAATATATACTCTCTAGGGGCCCTTTATGCTCATGTGTAAATATTTTCAAAATTCGCCTACTGACACGCCCACAATTATTTTTTTTTTATTTTTGAAAGTCCAAAGTTTGAGCTAGGGAGCTGAAATTTATAGTATATACTCTCTAGGTGCCCTTTATGCTCATACTTAAATTTTTTTTAAATCCGCCTACTGACACGCCCACAATTAAATAAAACAATTTTATTGAAAAACCAAAGTTTGAGCTAGGGAGCGTTTTTATTTACAAAAGCTTAGTTTTTCCGATAAAATCCTTTAAATTTTCGTCACGCCCACTTATGAGATATAGGAATAAGAATAGGGTATCCAACAGTTCGCCCAAGCGGACTGTAGCATGCCCCTATGTTTAAAAATGTTCTCGATGAAAACGTAAATGTACGAATTCGTGGTTGAATAGTTGTAAGGCCGAAAGGCAAAAGATATAAGGTTATAGTTAAATATAAAGCGTCCGATAAGGACTATTAATTTAGAATAAGTATCCCGTTAATTGAAAGCTAGATTTAATCATATTTGTCTAGTATGGAAGTTGATATTTAATAATCAATAAAACATAGGGACGGGCTACAATCCGCTTGGGCGAACTGTTGGATACCCTATTCTTATTCCTATCCCTCGGAGAGTATATATTATAAATTTCAGCTCCCTAGCTCAAATTTTGCATTTTCAAAAAAGTTTTTTTTTTAATCAGTGGGCGGATTTTGAAAATATTTACACATGAGTATAAAGGGCCCCCTAGAGAGTATATATTATAAATTTCAGTTCCCTAGCTCAAATTTTGGTTTTTCAATAAAATTGTTTTATTTATTTGTGGGCGTGGCAGTGGGCGAATTTTGAAAATTTTATATCCCGAGCAGTTTTAGGAGTCATAGATCATATATAAAAAATTTCAGCTTTCTAGCTCAAAATTGGATTTTTTCCAAAATTTTGTTTTTTTTTTTGAGTTTGTGGGCGTGTCTATGGCGGATTTCAAAAATTCGTAAATTGATTGTTGATTATTTCGGGACCCTAGAGAGTATATGGTTAAAATTTCAGCCTTCTAGGCCCAGTTTAAAGGCCTAATTTTTGCCGACCGACGGACGGACGGACGGACGTGGCTAGATAGACATTACTATCGATGCTGATCATAAATATAGTAACTTTTAGGGGTCTACGGGCATATTAAGGTATGTTACTCGTACAAACTATGCGTCAAAATTAATATACCCTTAGAATAGGCTATAAAAATGAATTTAAAAGTCAAAGTCAAGTCAAGTCAAAAAGTTATGCGTTGGACTATACAAGGGGGGTTCTCAGGTTCAAATCACGTCGGAGTAACACTTTTTTATAGTAGCCCACCCTTGCGAAAGTCATACAAATATCCAAGAGTATCATTTGTCATGGAAAGCTTCTCAAATTTGCCATTTACTGTTGGCGTGAAGTTGTTGGTTGTTTAATTTTTTTTAATAATTTACTTACGCTAAAGAGGTTTTCTGTAAGTCCTCCTGCTAGGAACATTTTATTGTTTAACAGCAAGCAGCACCTAGCAATTTCGTATTTCATTGTATGCTTTTCGGTGCTATTTTCTATTAGAAAGAATAGAGAGATAGGATAGAAGTGATTTGGAAATGGTTGAAGAAGCTGTGTCTAAGATCCTGTAATGCGTAATATATTATTTTTAAGTCAATATGCAAAAGGGCTATCAGTATGAATATCGACTGCATATAGCGACTTAATGTGTTAAGTGCACTTTTGGTCAACAATGAGTTAAGTACATATATGCCAAATGATTTAAGTATACTATTTGAGATCATAGGTTAGGTACTGTGCAAATGCGCATAATAGTATGAGGACACCAAAAGAAAGGGTGTGCTTTTTTCGATTAAATTATGAGCAGAATACCAGTTAAATAAAGTGTTGTTTACATCCTACCATAGTGTTGCGTCACTTAAAGCACTTTGAGAAGACGGTAGGTTCCCTGGTCAAATTAGGTTAGGATATTTTTTAATCAAGCCATACACAAAAACAAAGAGAAAGGCTACAGTCCGCTTGAGTGAACTTTTGGGTACCCTATTCCTATTCCTATCCCTCATTAAGTGGTGTGACAAAAATCTAAGTAAAGGATTTCGTTTTAAAAACAAATTTCATCATCATTCTTAAATTTGATTATTTCGTGACCCTATAGGGTAAAAGTGCCTAACCATCACCATGTGACATCAGAACTAAAGTTTGAGAATCTAAAACCAAATTTCAGAACCTTGAATTGAAATGTAGCCGCAGTGGCTCAGTGGTTAGTGCGTCCGACTTTTAAGTAAGTTAAGTAGAGTAGTTTGTAGTTTGTTTTAAATCTTAATATATAAATCGTTGGTGCGTTTGTAGTCTGATCATCACGGCTGAACTACTGAAGGTATTCACCTAATATGCACACCATATGTTCGTGTGGTGCTCCGGATTGTTTTTTTTATGTTAGACCACCTATGGCGTTGGGATCGCTTTTTCGAAAATTCCAATTTACTGACCGAATTCACACTATATTACCTCTGCCATAATTTTGACCTGGGCTGGGATTTAGATATTTACGAAAATGTAGTTTTCGTTATTTACAATTATTGTCATATCAACAATATTTAATTTAAATGTAATAATTTTGTTTGGTACAGTCACAAAACTTCCGACTTGGTTATCGATTCTTTTTTCTTTTTTTGTTCGTCTCAATACTGGGGTGGTTTAGGAAAAAAGAAAATTCAGAAAAACAGAAAGGAAAGGCCGAAAGGTACCTACGATTTCGTTCAAATCCACAAAATAAATTTCTTAAATTTAAATAAGATTTCTGATAAAATTTAGATGCGCTAAGTGGACGTAGAGCCGTGGTATTAACCTAAAAACCACATTTACGGATATTGGCGCCTGCCAGACAACTAGCACTAACATTATCTGAACAATGAAGTTGTGAAAGTGGACAAAGCTTTGCGGAGAAAAGTGTGCAGTCCATTAAAACGCCAAACCGATTTAGCTCAAATTAGACAATCTTTTGTATCGACCTGAAAGTGTTTCTGTGAGGTTTGGTATGTCCATCAAATTTGCCTTGCAATTTTGATTTTTACTAAAATGGGCATGTATTTCTCGGCACGGGCAAAGCCGAGTGGGTACAGGGAGTAAAATATAAAATTTGTATAACGTTGCCGAGTTTTAAAAATGTTTTCGATAATAACATACGTAAGAATAGTTTGTAAAATAGTTTTTAGGGCGGAAGGCAACAATTAAAAGGTTATAGTTAAGTTTATAGCACCCGCATAAGTACCATTAATTTAGAAAAAGGATCCTGTAAGTTTTAAGTTAGATTTAGGTAATCATTTTTATCTAGTACGTAAGTTAATTACCCTATCGCAGAAAACGACGTAGGTATATGAGATTAAGTTCAGTAGTTATGCATGACACTTTCTTGCATGTATATCGCAGAAAACGCCGTAAAACTTTGTTACTGATCTGGAACTTTTTTAAGAATAAAAAATCTGATACTCATCGATTCATCTGCGTTGAAGTTTGTATGGGGAGTTTCACTTCGAGCGTTTCCTATGATATGGTAAAACGCATTTAGCTCACCGGCAAATGAATCGAGGACTTCTAAAGTATGTATCCTACGATGCCAAGTGATGAATTGTAGGGATATGCTACAAGCTTTTGCTTGTGTTGTTTCACGTATATGGACAATGGTTTCGTTTTTCAAGTTACATGAAGCAAAATAAACGAAAACACCAATGACCAATTGTGTTCGCATTTTTTCTTTTGCACAAACGGAAAATTGTTTCGTTCCTGATGAAGCAAATGATCGTTCACACGAAAACGTTAGGATATAATTCACGCCATGTGGGATAGTAGGTGTCTGTATGGCAGAACTTGGGGTCTAAGTCCCAAAGCGATACACTGGCTGTTTATTATGATCATCAGACCAATTATCGCATACGCGGACATCATCTGGTGGCCGAAAGTTCTTGAGCTGACAACGGCATCCAAGTCCCAGAAGCTACAACGCAGCACTAGAGGCTACTGTTGGGTTTCAGCCTAACAAATTAGAACTGAGGCATCTGGAACTGGAAAGAAGGTAAAAACGCGGAAGACAATAAAACGACGGCGAACGCATGATATAACCATAAAGGAAGACAGTGTAACAACGTCAACACTTCACAAGAATAAATGCGAGCACCAACTGTGTTTAGCCCATTGGGAAAATGTGCCGGCGCTCAGACAATCCAAATGGTAAATCAGGCTCCGGGAAATAACCCCCCAATGAAATAACCCCCAAATGGAAAATGAAATAACTCCCCAAAATTGGGAAAAAATTTCACTGTAAAATTATTCCCCAAATCAAAGATGAAATAAGTTCCCAAAATGGTATGAAATAAGTCCCCAAATAAGTATGAAATAATTCCCCAAAATGATTATGGAAATCCCATATGGAAATCCCATAAACAGTGCAATCCATATCCCCTGCTTGGGGTCACTGTTTGATTTAGAGTAGGTGCGAGGTTTTATTTTATAAATTTGGGGACTTATTTCATAGTTGAATTTGGGGACTTATTTCACTATGAAATAACCCCCCAATTTGAAGTATGAAATAAGTCCCCAAATAGCCATGAAATAAGTCCCCAATTTTGGGGGCTTATTTCATATGAAATAAATCCCCACCTCCATACAAATTTTCGGGAATTATTTCATCTTTCATTTGCGGGGTTATTTCATTGGGGGGTTATTTCCTGCAGCCGGTAAATCAGGCCTTTTTAGTAAGGAAATTCAAATACTAGATAAGGTACCTCAGGCTATTGTTGCTATCTTCTTAAAAAAATTATCTTGTTCTCAGGAACAGAAGGTAGGTTTTGTCTGGAGAGGGATAAATCTTCCGAACATTCTCTGTAAATGCTCGTCAATAAATTGATTAAGAAGACCTATCTTCCGAAGAGAAATACATTCGTCAGCAAAGGCAAAATACAGGGTTTGAAGTGATTTCATCAAAATCTACAAAACCAAACGATTTGGAAATCTGGAAAACGCATGGGAAAACCTCTGTTGAAGAATTCAAATGTTTCCCGAAATCTCAGTTTCTGACGAGGTGTGAAAAAGGGTATCAACCTTAAAAACTCTTTTGCTTCGTTTTGAGCGTTTAACTCATTTGTGCGTTAAGCCATCGATATGTATGTATGTACTTGGCAAACAGGTCACCCTTAAAGCGGACCCGAACTAGTGTAATTTTGTCGCACAATGAACAAGGTATTATGCTAGCCGCACTGTGGTTGAATATGTTGGGTACCTGAGCACTGCAGTAAGGAGAGTTATGCTAATGCCGGCGAACTGGCAAGACAAAGGATGTAAATGCAGCTACAAAATCCGTAACCACTATTGTGTGTAATCAAAGTCTTTTTTAAACTGACCCACCTCTTGCAAACGTCTGAAAAACATTCAAAAGTATCAATTGTTACGAGAAGCCTCTCTAATTTGCCGCTCCGATTCGGCTGAAAATTGTAGCTTTTTGACCCTATATGTGTCGTTAATGCCTAATTTTTTTTTATTTTACTCTAATTATCTCTCCCATATGAGATCCGAATTTATATTCCACCCTAATTAGTTTTTTTTAACTTATTACGAAAAAAATCGATTTTCCGTATTTTTTAAAATATTTAAACTGTTTGGCAGCTGATCAATATTTACATCCGTAAATGTAAGTTTGTCATCTGTGATTAAAAAAAAGATAAACCTCCTCACGAACGATTATTCCGGTCCCGCTGGACTCCCCGTCATAGTCCTAATGAAATGTGTATGCAAATTGGCTCAGCCCCTTTCCGGTATTTTCAGCAGTCAATAGCATACGGTGTTTTCCCTAAATCATGGATGGACTCAAATACACATAATTACAATCCACACAAAAGGAAGAAAAAGCGATATCCCTAGAAATGGACCATTGCCAAGCGCTCCTGCATACCTACGATTCTTCAGAGTATCGGCAATGACTCTATTATCCCGTTTACATAAAAGATTCACTCCGAATTCAGTCCGAACTGAATTCCATATAAACACAGCTTGAACCGAAACAGGATTCACTCAATCCGATCACAAAATTTTCGGTGAATGGATTGAAAATCAAATGTTTCCACTAATTTCAATTTGACAACATGTCTCACTTGACCATACTCTTCAAACTTAAGACACTTGATTGTCCTCCAGGGTTTGGTTCATGGACTATAAACTTATAGCATTCACTAATGCATGCTGCCAATATCTGAAGTCTGCGGGAGAAAGCATGCTGTGCTCGCATACTCTTTATCGCATGCTAAAAATAAAAGAGAGGGGATGTTTCTTGCATTTAGTGCAGTGATGCTCTCCATGAAAATCGTTGCCTCTCTTTCTCTCTCGTCAAACGCCCATAGCAATAGATCTTCATTCAAGAATAGAGATGACGTAAGATGATCTGTTTTAGCAAAAGCACCTGCTGATGTTTTTGTAGATGATGACATCTTGGACTCAACTCAGAGAGTTCAGGTTTCATAAATACAAGTGAATATCATTAACTCTACCGAGATTCTTGAGTCCGTCTCCTTCTACTTGGCTCACCGAGGCTTTAATCTTGTGGCTATTAGAGCGACACTGGGGAGATACCACCCTAATTCGGACTCTCGAACTAAAAGTACTTTATTGCTATGTACGTACCGCTTTGCTAATCCGAGGGAGCAAACAGATGAAAAAAACATGTTGGTAAAGCTTTTAGCAAAGACTACCTACACATGCACGACGATCACTTTGTCTAGAACCTTGAATGACTACCCAGCAGTTTCTGGCACCCCAATGCTGAAGAGACCAAAGATAAATAGGTCGGTATCGGTAGAGTAATTGAAAGTCCTTGGTTACACGGATTTCCCACCTGCTGCTAAAGGAAGTTTCGTATTTAATTATTTTGCTTAAGATAGTGGCATAACTGGTAAAAGGACCCCTCCACCATTAATTATTGGACTCATACAGAAATGAAGCACCCAATCAATTAACGGACTGTTGCCTTCGCGTGTGCTGTTGTCCCATGCATTAAATAAAATATTTTTTTATTAAAATGTTTTCATATTCTAAGAAACGTTAAGTAATAAGTCGACCAAATATTAAAACTACGGTAGATCATGGATCAAACTTAAGAAGTCCAAATCGATTCTTCCTAAAAAATACATAGATACAATAGAATACAGAGTCACATATATATTTTTGGCATCCCTGCCAAACTCGTCCGCCTGTGGACGGATGGAAAAAGTTCGCTGGTGTATCAATGCCGCTAGCAACCTACTGAGACCTTTGCTATAAAAAATGGGTTTACACAAGGCTGTGCACTGTCATGTGACTTCTTTATCATTGGCCTATATACGGTAACTTTAGCGGGGATAATTATCGCTGCTAAGTCCTCAAGCGGACATGATCAGTGCTTCCAAATACCGTTTTCTACTTACTTACTTACTTACTTTACTTAACGGGCTCCAGACCCGTGAAGAGTCTCTGCCTGAGACACTGCAGCCTTCCATCGTCTGCGATCCCGGGCACGGTGCTTTTAGTTCTCCAGACCAAACGCTCTGGAATTCGCGATGGCTTGGTCATTAAAACGTAGGTTCGGTCTTCCTTGCCTTCTCGAACCAGGGGGCTGGGAGTCGAAGATCTTCTTGGCTGGAGCAATATTTTCCATTTGCTCAATGAGGCCGAGTCAATGTAGCCGGTGTGATTAAGCTTGTTGGACTACATCCACATATTGGTACAGCTCATAGAGTTCGCGATTGTATCTTTTCCTCCATTCGCCCTCCTAGCACACAGGACCAAATATCCGACGGAGTATTTTTCTTTCAAAAAAAACCAATATTAGATCCCTTTTCTACTTATCGTTCAGCACTCAGCAACATAAAGCTGGACTGGTAGAATTAAGGTTCGATAGAGCATGCATTTTGTCCTTCGAGTGAGGAGATTTGAACCCATATCTCCTCGCTAAACCGAAGTCGCAACGGTTTCCCAAAGTAATTCTCCGGCGGATCTCCACTAAGGTGTCATTCGCAGAGTTGATGTTTACTCCTAGGTAGATAAACTCCTTACCTACCTCGAAGTTATTGCTATCAACAGTAAGATTTTGTTCTAGGCGGTGGACAGATGTTTGTTTGTTTGTTGATAGCATGTACTTGGCTTTTTCCTCATTAACTTCAAGACTAATCAAATTTTTGCGTTTCTACATATTCCGATAACTTTTTCTATCGAATGTCAGAATTTTTACATTTTTCACCTGCTGAACTGACACATACCCCCAAATTGTACTTGCGTGTAAAGTTTTATTCTTACCAAACAAATATTGATCAGCTGCCATTTGCAAACCACTTGTCTTATAATTGGGGTCAACTTTATACTTTTATGTTGCAATTTTCCGCCCGACACAATGGGTATAATTAGATTTTTAATCCGAGCAGTATTTTGGAATTTAACTTCCAGGTTTAGTGTACACTTGTTTGACTAAAAATACCAAAAATCGTATATCAAAGGCCGTGCTATTTTCGAACCACTTGCCAATTTTATATTTTTTAATGCAATTTTCTTGCCCTACCAGGTGGTATAATGGATAAAGGAAACAGCCAAAATTTCAAATGACAGCCAGCACAGTGCTGCCAAGTCACAGTCAAGCGATTTTTACTCTTTTTATCTAACCCTATGTACGCTTGAGTAAAAAAACACACTTTTTACACTTAAAACAATTGTGAAAAACTCACAAGCCAACAGACGAGGTACTATCCTTTTTCTATGTATTTAAGGATATCAAAATACAGTTGCACAATATAATGTACATATACGAGCAATCACCAGTAAAGGCTTTCAGCTTTTCATCCATCAAAAGCTTGTTTAATTGCTTGTATATGCCGACAATGTTAGCATAATTGGTAAAACAGAACGAGCTGTCACCAGTGCGTTTGCGACTTTAGAAACAGTAGTGGCTTAAATGATTTTTACGGGTATTGAGAGAGAAATCAAATATATGCTGTCAACAAAGAGGAAACATCCAACATCAAGGAATAGGATAGAACGTCACAATAGCCAGCGGTGGAGGTAATAAGGGGCATTGCTTACCTTGACTTTGTTATTACTTCTAAAACGACAGTTTATGAGGAATCAAACGAAGAATAACTTGTCAATCGCTGTTTCTTTGGGCTGAGAATGCAACTGTGTAGCAATGCCCTCTCTTATACAAATATCGAAACTATTAAATATCCTTTGTCGATCTTAGAGACAAATTCTCCGTTAATTATTCGCATTGAATACGACGGTTCAACGACAACTATTCGATTTGTACAGCAACATCGACCTGGTCAAAAAACTGCGTGTTGTGCGTTTAAAATGGACATCGCCGCTTCGGAGAGGGTCAACGCAGTAGACCTCACCTTACGTATCGGGTACAAGTGGAATAGGACCTCACCCAATTTGGAGTGCGAAACTGACTGCAGTTAGACAAAGACGCAGCTAACTTTAGAGGCTTATCCATCACGGACTGAAGCGCTATTAGTAAGTAAGTTTAGATAATGGTTTAAATTGCAAACGACTTTTATAGTAGATTCCCCCTACGGAACACGATTGGCCCACTATAGTTCCTTTTGTTTTATGACAGCACAGCTTTATAACCATACTTAATCTAAGGTTAGATGAGAACCCGATTTTGAATGTCTGCAAATTGTACTAGAAAGTTATAATAGGTTCGGTTTATGTCTTAGGAAGCAATCTTTGTATATCAAAATGATTGAGAGAAATTTTTACTTTACCTTGAGGAATATATACATCCACATTATATGAGTTGGACGAATTGGAAGGGAAGCCATTTTGGATAGAAAAATTAAAGCGAACGCAAGTTGGAGAAGCTTCTCATGACAATCGATACTCTTGGGTGTTTGTCAGACGTTCGCAAGAAGTGGGACAGTGGAAAAAAAACTTTCAGATGTTGCTTGGCCCCGGTGCGATTTGAACTTACGAGTAAAACCTTTAGATAGACATTTTGGATAGAACAATTAAAGCAAAGATTTGGCCCATTATGGGCACTTCCCAAATTGGCTATAGCCGTGTATTTTTGCACGCGGTTATAGGATTGGCACAAAAAAACGACAATCGTCGCTTAAGAATTCATCAAAAAAACTCGGCAGCACACCTGCACCAATGACATGCAACGTGACACAGCTGTAAGTTGTAGTTAAGAAATTTGTATTGAAAATCCTGAAATTGAAAAATATTTACTTCCGCCAATTGAAATTGATGCTAACATATTATAAAAATTTAAAAAAAAAACATTTTACATTGACAGATTTGCTAAATTCAATTACGCTTATAATGAAGTTTGAATAATAATAATAATAAAATCACGAGTAAAATATTCGGCGGAATGTGTCAGTGGTCGGTGGGATGTCAAGCTTTGACATTTCCTGAAAAATTCATCGCAACAATTCACCAGAAACGAAGAAAATGGATTTTGGAAGCACTGTTTATCCCCGCTAAAGGACTTAGCGGCGATAGCTATCCCCGCTAAAGTTAGCGTATATAGGATAAGTTGTTGTTGTATTTTACATGCAAATTTCAAATTATCCCTATATACGCGTGCAAAAAAACACGGCTTATATCAAAGTCAACAAGTTGTCCATGTTCTATATTATGCTCAATGATTATGGGGTAGGAGGGTCTACAACAAAAAGTTGAAACAATATGAAGAGCGAAATAAAAATTAAACTTGATATAGTGTTTTTTTTTCACAAAATGAAAACTTTACACATTGCCACGCCTTCGATTTGCTTGTGAATTATTTTATCCGCGTCGATGTAGTCGTCCCCCAATAAAACACAAATCGTAAGGAATATTGAAAGCAAAATCATTCTTACCCAACGCCACTACTCAATACACACTCCACTTCTCTTTAGAAAAGGATAACTTTTGAAGTTAGGTAGGTGGAAGGTGGTGACAATATACAAATCGAAGGCCTTATATAAAAAAAAAAAGATATACGCTACTGTATAGACTCAAAGACAGAAAACAAGACGAGGAAAGTAGAATTGAATTGGCGTTAAGGTTATCTTGTGGCGTATATGACTCGGATTTTCAGATGCTTTCTGTACAGATTAGAATTTTACATTTACCCGCATACATTTGTCAAAGTGAGGAAAGGATTTGAATCTTATTCAAACCACAAAACATAGGCGTCCTTGGGGTGACCCAGTTTTTTGTAATACAATTTGGGCTGATGCCTTCAAATGTTTGCTAACAATCACGTTCACATATATTTTCTCTTGCATTTTATATTTTCATCCAACATATTCACAACGACACAAATAAAAAGAAAACAATCATAAGGAAAGGCTACAGTTTACTTGGGTATCCTATCCATATTCCCATCCGACGAAGTGGTCGTGTTGAAAGTCCTGTGACTTTTTGGAACATTTTTTGTCTCTAACAATATTACCTTTGACATTTGAAATTTGCTCTAAACGTCATAAAAAGTGAGTGGCAAAAAAACATTGTTAAGGCGAGCTTCAAGAAAGATATTGTCTACACATTAAGCCCCATTACTGTTATTTTGGTTTTGTGCAATTCATCGAAAAAACAACATTTAATTAAATTAAAATATATTCGAATCCCTCAAAGTCGATGATTTAATCTAAAAAATGCAGTGATGAACCTCATCCGGTACATTAGCGGTCATTTCGATTGCAGATCGCAATATCCCAATTGCGTTTTCGATTTCATAAATTTCCTGTTTTGTAATGCTTTTTGTTTCGGCATCCTCTTCTTTAGCTCTGTTCTCATCAACGGACGAACTTTCCAATTCACGCCTTCAACATTATAGTCTGTTTGAATGCGTCTGTTCCAGAACCTTCCGATTTCATTGGTGTTTTCGGTTTTACTTGGACATGTCATTAAATTTAGCGGAATCTCATCTTCATCGTCCCACGTCTCAGTCGTAAATCCGGCCTTTACGAAACAATTGTCAGTTGAGTTACGTGTCCACGGTTTTAAAATTTCGTGTATACACCCATGTCAATCGGCTCAACTATTTAGCTGATGTTAGGAGGGAAATAGTCAAGTTTGAAATATCCTTTACTTGTTTTGGATGAACTGGGCAGTTATTGACTATGAACAATTCCTTGCGCTTAGATATTCCGATTTTTGTTATCAAGTTTTAAAAGCCAATTCGAAAAAAGATCTCCCGTCATCCAAGAACGTTGATTCGCTACATAATCCACTGGCAAAAGATTTAATTTTGATAGAGCAGTTAGGATATTTACTCTTTCCAGTGATAAAAAGTCTTATGGTGGAAACAAATCACACTTCAACTCCGACTTCAACTTTGACAACCACACCATACGTTTTAGAACCAATGCTTTTTAATGGGATGAAACACATTAGCACCTCAACCTCAACATCGACTTCAACGTTAGACCTAAGTCCTAAATTTAAAGTTGGAGTGCGAACCCCACCAACCTTGCGGCGATGTTTTCAGTTTCCCCAATATGCAAATGTTTATATTTTAAACGAATTTTCTCTCTTCCATGTATGTTGACATAATTTTCTCTTGTGTTTCCCACCATTTTTTGTTTCGCTGTTGAAGTTGCATTTTTCAATGTGTTTGACTCGACTTCAAACGCTGAAGTTCTCGTTCCTGTCAAAGTCAAACTCTAAGTTGAAGTGTTGATATGTTTCTTCCATTAGTTTTTCTGAGCCAGTCATGTTAGATCTCACAAGGCATGACACTCTTTCTTTACTGGGCTTGCCCCAAAACATTTTTCCCTTTTTAAAGCCAAAGTACTGGTCGGCAAACATTAAAAAAAATTAAATATATCTGTTTCATCGACATTGAAAATGTCGTCTGGTTTAAGTGCTGCGAAAACCTTTATAAGCTGTTGTTTTGATTCATCGACTTTTGTTTTAACAACAGTAGCACTTTCACCAGATAAAACTTCGCCAAGTATATTGTGCCTGCGCAGCCAACCGTCAATTGCCTTGAAATTAGGAAAACCGAAGCCGTTTGCAAATTGAAGCTGATTGCTCCACGCACTTTCGAACCACTTTAAGACGAGTTTTCAATATTTTCATATTCACACACCTTGTTCCGACTTACCTGGCCACTCGTATTAGTGGAAGCATATCGAAGCCTTAATTGTTCTCGTTCAGCCCATATTGAAGAAAGAGTACTGCTGGGAATGCAAAAATCTTCTGCAATTTTCTTTTCCTGTTGATGACCTTTCTCAATCTCTTCAATCAAATGGATCTTTGTCGCAATATCCAATGTTTTTATCTGAATATGTAATTGATATTATTTTCTAAACAAAAATCGCTGAAATGTAAAATTACCAAATTAGCAACGAATTACTTTAATATTTCAATCTCCTGTTATTATAATTTACGGTTACAACTTAGAGCAGCTTGACACCCAAACAGTGATCTGAGAACGAATACTAAATAAAAATTACTTATCTCTGGAATGTAATTGAAGATTTCCAACGTCATGAAGCAAGAAAACTTAATAGATAAACAACAACTGTTTTTACATGAAAGACTACCAACTTAAACAATCGTTTTTTTTATATATAATTGCTTGCTATAGGCCGTCCAAACTGAAGTGAAATTATTGGAAATTTGTATTCTCTCTGTACACATTTTGTTTATAGCTTCTGGCTCGCCAAGGCGAAGAATAAGGCAATGCAATCTATAAGGTCTATTTTACCCTGGACCAGGAATTGTTAAGGCTAGTAGTATTTCTACTTTCCGTATAAAGCGGACAATGCTGCGAGGAGAGGATTCCTTTTTATCTTTGAAACTCAATTGTTCTCTGAAGAAAATCCTCCTTCTAGTTTCTTTTAGGGCTGGACATTCGCCTAGAATGCATTCAGCTGTTTCGTCTTCTTCAAGACATAGCCGGCACTCTGAAGCGGCGACTATTTTCATTTTGTTTAGGTGGAATCGTTAATCGTGTGCATAAGACTCCAGAAACACAATTGGAACTAGATGAGCTTAACACTGTTCTAACTTCCGCATTAAACGTAGTATTCGACGAATCCTGTCCCATTACTACGAGGAAGGCGGAATCCAAGAACCCAACCATACCAAGTGTCCCATGAATCAGATGAAGCATCGCTTGGTCTGCTTATGGACACTCGCTTCCCCGGCTGCACGCCTATACCTAACGAAAACCCTGCCCTGGTAAACGCTGCACTACACCGTCACCTCCGGACCTCATAAACGAGGAAAAACTGAATTGGGCAGTGAACAGCTTTGAGCCATTCAAGTCCCCGGAGCCAGACGGCATTTTTCCGGCACAAATTCAGGCGGCCCTCAGCATAATAGGGCAGTACCTGTCCCGTATTATGAGGGGCTGCTTAATGCTAGCAACAATGCCGGTCGCCTGGACTGAAGTAAGAGTGGTATTCATAGCCAAGGCAGGAAAAACATCGCACACTTCCTCGAAGGACCTTAGACCCATAAGCCTAACATCCTTCCTCCTCAAGATTCTAGAAAGAATTCTAGATCTTCACATTAAGGCCACCATTGATAGCAACTTGCTATCCACGTCACAACACTCTTACCAAAAAGGTAAATCTGTTGAAACGGCACTGCACTCTATCGTCTACCACGTCGAAAAATCCCTATCTATCAAAGAACATGCTTTAAAGACATTTCTCCACATAGAGGGAGCTTTCAACAACGTTGAAACCAATTCGATTACCAACGCCCTAGACAGGCTCAACATCGACGACTCAATCTGCTGCTTTGTGGAATACATGCTCAAAAGCAGGGTAATAACCGCATCCTTTGGAAGTAGCACTGTCAAACGACGTGCACACAGAGGCACCCCCCAAGGGGGAGTATTGTCTCCGCTACTGTGGAATCCAGTGCTTAACGAAGCCCTTCTGAATACAAAGTAATCGCCTATGCAGACGATGCCGCGATACTTGTAACAGGCAAATACCCGCAGACGCTGGCCGATGTCATGCAATCTGCTATCAACATATTGACAGGTTGGACCGAAAGATGCGGCCTGTCCGTCAATCCAACAAAGACTGAGCTGGTCCTGTTCACACGAAGACATAAACTCCCAATCTACTTTGGAGGAAAAATGTAGTCGAACGTGCCAGGAAATCCCTAGCTGCTGTTTACATTTGCAAAAAGGCGGTAGGCTCCACGTGGGGCCTAGAACCAAAAATTATGCACTGGTTATACATGTCGGTAGTTAAACCGATTCTCATCTATGGAGTACTGGTGTGGTGGCCCGCCTTGGAGAAGAAGTCCAACCTAACCTTGCTGGACAAAACTCAACGAGTTGCATGCCTCAGCATCACCGGTGCGCTTAGAACCTCTCCCACTGCGGCGCTCCAAGCCATGCTCCACCTTCTCCCGACCGACATCGTCGGCAAACAGTTGGCTGCCAGCTCAGCAATAAGACTGAGAAGCTCCAAACAATGGAAAGAACAACACACTGGATATGCCAATATACTATCGATGTATCAACATCTCCCTAAGGTCACCGACCACCTGCCCACTGAATACAATTTCGACCTGGGCTACAAACATCTAATCCCAGACAGAACCGAGTGGACACAACGTCATGTCCTACACCACGAATCGCTGTCAATTTTTACGGATGGGTCCAAAATGGAGGACGGAGTCGGTGCCGGAGTCTTCTCTGAAGACGTGGACATTCACCTCTCCTTTAACCTTCGAGAACACTGCAGCGTTTTTCAGGCCGAAGCCACCACCGTCCGCCAAGCCGCTGCCTGGCTATTGGTTAATACGATATCGAAATCAGATATTGTAATATACATCGACAGTCAGGCGGCCATCAAATCCCTTGAATCCAGCACTACAAGATCCAAGGCAGTGAAAGACTGCCGTGCATCTCTTAACAAGATAGCCGGTCAGTATACCCTCACCCTTTGCTGGGTGCCGGGTCACTGTGACATACCAGGGAATTGTGAAGCTGACAAACTGGCCCGACGAGGCTCTTCTGGTTTAAACAGCATAAGCGTCACCGACATCGAGGCGCCAACGTCTTATGTTAAAAACCTCATAGACACCAATGCGGTGAACGAAGCCAACCGTCGTTGGCACCAACTCGACCAGTGCAACACCGCAAGGCTACTCTGGCCGACATTAAATAAATCCAGGTCCATCGGACTTCTGAGGCATAAGAGAGGAACCCTCTCCAAATTAGTAAACGCCCTCACCGGGCACTGTGCTATAGGAAGACATGCCCAAAGGTTGGGCATTCCCTACAATGACTTCTGCAGAAGCTGTAGGGACGAGGAAAAAGAGGAGACCATCAGTCACTTCCTTTGCACGTGTCCTGCACTCGCCAACATTAGGAAGGCTACATTGGGTGAATACCTTTTCAATGATCTAAACGATCTTAACAACGCCTGAACAGCAAGGATTAGCTCCTTCATTCAGAGGAGCAAATGGTTCCCTGAGTAAGAGGGTGACCCACCCACCTTACACATCGACAGCACAATGGACCTACTTCTGGTGTAAGTGCATCCTCATCGAGGGCCGCTTTCAACCAACCAACCAACCCGTGGGGTCCCGTTAGATAACCTACTATACACTATCCAACAAAAATTGTCAGTACAGGGAAGATAGGATGTTTGTCTTTCAGTCTGGTTAAAATGACTTACATAAATCGGTCCCTCTTTAAAGCTCGCACAGGGTTACCGTAGTGTGTATGATAATTCGCCATAACTCAGTAAGCAATTCTATTAGGGTTACCATCTTCCAATTTAAAATAAAAATATTGCGGAACGAAATAAATTCTAATAATACTTTATGTCCCGCATTTTGAGCCATTTCATCCATACTTGGCTTTGTAACGTTTAACGATTTCAAGCAACCCATTGTTTGACTGCATCCCTACCTAACTTGAGATCTTCCTTTTGGGAATTCCTGTATTCATTGGCAAAACAGACGTCATTCACCGAAAAACAAAGCCATCAAACAAACATTTACATAATTTTTTATTTTTTTTTTTGTTTTTTATAGAGTTTCTAATATTACTCCCAAGCCATAGTAATATTATCGTTACTCTCAGCAAGCTGAGAGTTACCTATCCTGGTTAAAAGCACGAGACTTGGAACCAGAACTAGGCTCGGACGAATAATAGGGGTAGGTGGAAAATCGTACATGCGACTCTTTCTCACTTAAGATAAGAAAACAAAAACCACCTCCCTTCGAAACCTGCATACTACAACTAGGTTATTCCTATCTAGTAGTTTTATTTAAACTGTAAATTACGCGTTTGGCAGGCAGCTTCCCAGTGGAGGCACCTGCTAATACCGCCATAAGCACGCGGTTACATCTTATTGCGCTAATTCAAATGGTTTTATCCTTTGTAATCGGCGCACTAGGTTAGTATCGTCTCGAATTTGTAGCATGGTGATATTGCAATGACCGTGAAGGCGTGTCTGTTGTTTGCAGGCAAAATGTTTTATTTCATCTTCGACGGTAGCCATAGTTAGGTCTCTGTGGATATCAGTGTTTCTGATAAACCATGGTGCATTTACTATTTTTCTTAGCACTTTGTTTTGAAAAGTTTGTAAAATTTTGATATTACTGGATTTGGTACAACCCCAAAGTTGTATACCGTATGTCCAAACCGGTTTTAGTACTTGCTTGTATAAAAGCAGCTTGTTCTGCATGCTGAGTTGGGAAAATCTACCAAGCAGCCAGTGCATTTGTTTACATCGAATGGCGAGCTCTTCGCGTTTCTTCTTGACGTGCGGTTTCCATTTTAATTTCGCATCGAGTGTCATACCCAAATATTTTGCCTCGTTTGTGTACGGAATTCGTACCGAATCAATGAAAATGGGTAAGTTGTCTACCTTTTTATAAGTAAAATTCACGTGCGTTGATTTGGCCTCGTTGAGAGCAATACGCCAAGTCTTTGTCCAATCACAAATTTTGTCAATAGAACGTTGGAGTTTATTAGTTGCTGATTCAACGGTATTACTGACCGCTAATATAGCTGTATCGTCTGCAAATGTGGCTACTGTTGTGCCTTCTTCTTGAGGAATATCACTAGTGTATATTAGAAATAGGATCGGTCCAAGAACGCTTCCTTGGGGAACTCCTGCCGCGATTTCTTTAAATTCAGAGTAATCATTTCCGTGTTTTACACGAAAGAGTCTGTCTGATAAGTAACAACTAAGGATATCAGATAACTGTTTCGGAAAAGCTTGTCTTAGCTTATGTTTCAACCCTGTATGCCATACTTTATCAAAGGCCTGAGAGACGTCGAGAAAAACACTAGAACATATTTTTTTCTCCTCTAGGGCTTTTTCAATTACATTGGTTATTCTGTAAACCTGGTCGATTGTAGAGTGCTTAATCCTGAATCCGAATTGGTGGTCAGGTATTAATCGACGTTCTTCGATAATCGGATGTAGGCGCTTTAACAAAAGTTTTTCGAATACCTTCGACATTATCGGTAAGAGAGATATTGGCCTATATGATTTTTTGTCATTCAGTGGTTTACCGGGCTTTGGAACCATTATAACTTCAGCTACCTTCCATTGTCGTGGAACGTACAATAACCTGAACGATGCATTTATAAGATATGCAAACTTTATTAAAGCTTTCCTAGGTAACTCTTTAAGGACCTGTCCTGTGATTAAGTCATATCCAGGAGCTTTGTTTAATTTTAGTTTCTCTATTTCGAAGCGTAGTTCGGCTAGCGATACACTTTTTATTCTATAATTGTCAGGTGCCACGGTTAGGACAGGAAATTCGAGCAACGCTTGACCATCAAATGGTTTAAATGTTTCTTCCAAATGTTCTGCAAATATTTCGGCTTTTTCCTTGTCACTCTTCGCCCATTCTCCATTGATTTTCCTGATGGGTGGCGCTTGCGTTTTTGGTTTTTTAATGCCTTTCATGGCTTTCCAGAGCGAGTGATTTGTACTTTTATCCGCAGTTAGGCTTCCAAGATATGTAGAAATTTGACGATTTTTAAAGTCTCGAATTTCTCTCTTAAGTTTACTACAAAGGTAGTTAAGAGTGGTTTTATCCTGTGGAGCGCGAGATTGTTGCCATCTTTTGCGCGCTCCCCTTTTCTTCTTTAACAATTGCGTGATTTCCAAGGGATATGTTATTTCGCAATTTGTGGTTATTTTCCGTTTATGGGGAGTATTTTTCCAGGCTGAGCATTGTATGACGTTAATAAATTGATCGACTTCGTCTTCAAGTTCGTGGGGTGTTCGAAGAGACACTTTGAGATCGATTTTACTTTCACAGTATTTTTTAAAGGATTCCCAGTTTGTTTTCATGTTAGTTAGTCTGGGCGGACCTTCTTTTTTTCGTAGACAGCCGTTAATTGTCAAAATGACCGGTGAATGATCAGAAGAAAGATCGAAGCATTCCTCAACTACAATAGAGTTTCCCGACAAACATTTCGTGATGAAGAAATCGATGAGGTCTGGTGTTTTTGCCGTATCCGAGGGCCAGTATGTCGGTTTACCTGAGGAATGAAAGTCTACCCCCAATTCCATACCGGCTTCGTAAAGAACTCTACCTTTTACTGAAATGCATCTCGATCCCCAGAAGGTATGTTTTGCGTTAAAGTCACCTCCGATGACGAAATTTCGTCCAAGTGAGTCAAAGATACTTATAAAATCGCTTCTTTCCATCGTTGCACGTGGGGGGCAATAGATAGCTGCAAAATCATATTTTATGTGTTTAATTTGTACGCTCACCGTGCATAATTGCAGTTTGTCAAGCTCGATTGTTCCACTGACTGAGTGTTCAATGGTATTTTTGATCAACAAGGATGCCCCGCCTCTCGCCCTTTCCGAAGGGTGATATGCGTGATAGGCAATGTATCCTCGAATGTTTGTGCTGGTTTCTTTCGTCAGATGAGTTTCCGAAATCAAACAAATATCAATTTCATATTTATGAATGAATATCTCGAGCTCGTCCATCTTATGCAGAAGGCCGTTCGCATTCCATGTCACTAATTTAACTAAATCCGTCATATTTATATTATTGCACGTGTACTTCGAAATTGATTTTCGAGCTTGTCGAGTTTTTCAAACATACGTTTATTAATTTGGCTCTGTTCTTCTAGCCTGGCAAGAATTGCAGAGAAAACTTGGGAGACTGGATCAGATGTTTTATTTGTTTGTTCGCGTCCTTGCAACGCAGCTTCAGCGTATGTTTGTGGAACAGCTTTCGGTGACTTTTTTCTAAACAATTTTCCTTCTCTTGGGTGTTGTGTTTTGACCATTTCTTTAGCCTTTTTTCGTCCTTCATTGGTTTTATTGTTGCCCCTTTCAGGTTTGTTATTGGTTTTATTTGCGATTGGTAGCGTAGTTTTCTTTATTTTGTCGCGCCTATTTTGAAGTTCCTTAGCCACTTCGCATCCGCGATAATTTGCCGGATGTTTTCCATTGCAATTTGTGCATGTTGGTAGGTCTTGTCTACTTAGAGCGCATTCCTTCGATAAATGTTTACCGGCACATTTTACGCAACGCGGCTCTTTTTGGCAATACGTGTGCGTGTGATTGTAGCCTTGGCAACGCTTACACTGAGGAATCTGACGAGTCCTTTGGCGCATCGGTTCAATTTTAACCACTATGTTTAGGATAGTTTTAATGTTGTATATTTTTTCGATGTTTTCAGACTTTTCGAAACTAAGCATGAATTTCCTCGTCTTGTTCCGTTTTTTGCTTTTCTTTTTTAAGTATATTAACCGCGTCGATAATTTTGAAACCTTTAGTTTTAAGATCTTGCAAAACATCTTCTTTGCGGCACGAAGAGTGGAGCCGTCTGGCTACAACTCGGTGTGGCCTTTCAGACTTGTTTTCATAAGTGTACCATTGTACCTTCTCAGTATTCAGTTTTTGAGAAACTGCGCGATAGCTCTCAGGATCGCTTACATTTATTTTCCACACATTATTATTCAGAGATGTTACTTTGAATGTGGACTTTGCTATTTCCTTAAGAAGGCTACTTAGCTTGCTGTAGTCTGAAACTCCGACAACGTTAATTGGAGGTGGAAGGTATACCTTATTTTGAGGTTTTTTCCTTAGCGTTTCTATTTCGTTGGCATTTGCCTTTTTGGGTTGTCTATCTTTTAGCACAACGACTTCTGGTGAGGAGCCGGCTTTCCGTTTTTTGTTCGGTCTCCTCTTAGTGATCCAATCCGTTTCGCGCCCTAGCTCTTCTTCGTCTGTATGATAATCGCGGCTAGCTGAGCGGTATGATTTGGCTTCTGGCTGTTTTTTAGGTTGAGATTCAACAAGTGCTTTGTTCTCAGCTTTCAGCTGATCTAGCTCTTTTTTTAGCTCTTGGTAAAGCTGTTCAATTTGGTTAAGCTTAGTGCGGAGTTCCTTGTTTTCGTCCTCGAAGCTTTTGCATTTCGTTGAGTCCCTCGAAAGGCGTCCAAAATCTTTTGGCGTCGTAGGACTTCGATTAGTTTTTGCTTCTGGCACAGATCCCGTTGGTGGTGATCTAGTTACCCTTTTACTATTTTTAAAAGGGTCGGATGATTGCAATAAATGGCTCTCCCCAGAATCCGTAGAGCCTGCCTCCGAAGAGTGTGGATTTTCCAGTAGAACTGGGCTGCCACCTGGGGTATTATATCTTTTTGTTTTAATCATTGCATTTTTTGTATACTCTATGCACTCGGTATACTGAGGGTGGATTTTGGTCGCCTCTTACGACCGGCATGCCTACCTCGGGTAGATTCTGATCCCTATCCCGAAGGGTGAATTTTAGTCGCCTCTTACGACCGGTATGCCTACCTCGGGTAAATTCTGACCCCTATCCCGAAGGGGGTACAGGTACAGGTACATAATGAGATGAAAGGATGTATTTATGTTTTTTTTTTACAGTTTGCGACATAAACTCAATCAGCAAGATTTTCTAAAAACATTTCCCAGTTCTTTCCGCTATATGTATATTGTGAAAGGTAGACCCAATCAGGCAATTAGAATACAAAATTATAAAACCACGACGCAATGTCATATACCTACCTAAACAGATGCTAAAAAAAAACTGCACTTGTGCAGCTGTACAATACAAATACAATCAAATTAAACCCGAATGGCAACACCCCAGTAATAATTCGTTCTCAAAAGCACCAAAACCGAAAGTTCTTTGACAAAAACCATAGAAAAACCCTTAATGATATGCTTCATTGTAGAGATGGTAATACCCTTCTGATGTGCTTCAGTCACACACACTGCTTATTTTGGTGGATGATAATAGCAAGCGAACACAAGACGATCATGCTCATTCCCATTCGGCTGTGTGGGAGACTGGTTGTGGTGGGTTGTATGCGAATTTTAGGAAAATGACAACAACAATTCCTTGGTATGACAGTGGTTTGGTTGTTATTTCAGTGGCAATTCTTGCGTTTGAGTGCCGTGAGAGTATCTACAGGCACCACTGGTAGAAAAAAAGCTCCTCCATAAGACTTGTACTGACAATTTTTGTTGGATATAGTATAGGTTTTTGAACTTATGCCGACTCATATTAAGACATTTTTTGTCATATATATTGAAGGGCTGGATGGCTCGTTTGGCTTGTCTAAGTCCTGGAATGCCAACAGCTGTCATTACTGCTGATCTAGGAGTGCAGCTGAAGGGTTCAAGACCTTTGGTTTCTGAGCCCTTTCTTGCCAGTTCGTCGGCCTTTTCATTGCCTTCAAAACCCATTTTATTTCATCAAAAATGTGCTAAGAAGCAAATAAATTCTTTTGAGGGAAATTTTTGCTTATATTAGCTTCTTCTGATTTTGGACGTAGTCAGAGTTTTTAAGTGTGTCTGCTTAATGTGTATACAACAGGGTGGGCCAGAAACAAGTTTCTTTTTAAAAATGCAATAAAATGAACAAAATTAAATGTCTTCCATGTATTATGGCTTTATTAGTAAGAGCAAACATTCCCATTAAATTTGGAATACAACGTCGTTCAAGTGGCTGCCTCGGCTGGCTTCGCAGTAGCGCATTCTGTCACTCCAATTTTAAAAGACCTTGTTGATGGTTTCGGGCTGTAGCTAGCGGATTGCTTGGATGATATTGGCCTTAAGTGCTTGAATCATTTTCAGATTGTTGGCATAACAAATATCCAAACCCGGGTCAAAATCGCAGTTCCGAGGCGGCCAATTGACATTGCCAAAACGGCTGATAACACGATTTGGGAATTTGGTGCGCAAAATATCGATTGTGGCATGGGCTGTGTGGCCTGGCGCCACATTCTGCATAATTTAGAGGTCGTCCAAGTCCATGGCTTCAATTTCAGTAAAAAAAAGTCGGTTAACATGGCTCTATAAAGCCCACCGTTGAACAAACCGTTGTTGAAAGCCTCATTTTCAAAAAAAAAAAATGGTCCAATGATGCCACCACTCCACATAACGCACCAAACTTTCACTCTATGTGGGTGCATTGGCTTCTCGACAATAACGTGCGGGATTTCCGAGCCCCAGATGCGGCAATTTTGTTTGTTAAACGTAGCCGCAGAGATGAAAATGCCGTTTGTCTTCTTTTCAAAAAACGCACTGTTTGGACTACACAGTACTCACTTTGGAAAAAAAGTTTTCAATATTTTCCAACGTTGTTCAAGCGTAAAGTGACTCATTTCATTCCGCGGTGGTATGGTACTGACTTGTTGTCAAGTTTTCGAGCGGAAAACAGCTATCAGTGTCAAAATAACCTATGATTTAAAAAGAAACCACTAGATGGCCCAACATCGCGAGCTACGAGAGGGTGATTTTCTTTTCAGTTTATGTGTTGCTCGACAGAAAAATTTGACTCACAGGAATTGTAATAGGTAGGACAGGAAGTTTCAAATGGATTTCGACTTAGGGGATGACTTTTCTATGGAAAACTGAAAGGAATCCCAAAAAAGGCTCGAAAAATGCGATTTAGAGGGGAATTCGAGTTAGATGAAGTTCGAGTTAGGGGGATTTGACTGTAATTCATTAATTTTCAAAGAAAAATACCCAAATTTATAAAAAAAAATATTTTAACTTTAACGACACAACAATTATTTTTCACGCATCATTACAACGGGTTGGGTTCGATATCCCGCTTTTTATAATCCCGATTCTTAAAATCCCGCTATTATAATCCCGCTTTTTATAATCCCGCTTTTTTAAAATCCCGTCTTTTAAAATCCCGCCTCTTATAATCTCGTTTTTTATAATCCCGTTTCTTATTATCCCGCTTTTACAATCAAAAGTAGTTGCTTTATTTTAAAAATCGCGCGATTTTTTAAAATAAAGCAACTACTTTTGATTGTAAAAGCGAGAAAATTAAAATAAATTAAGCAATGAGTGTTATTTTGAAATGCAGTTTATTTTAACATTTATCATTTTTAGAGGAAGTAACAAAATAAGAAATGAATAATATCAAAATAATTTTTTATGTAATAAATATGACAATCTTCAATAATTAAAAAAAAAAATAAAGTAATGTTATATGATATTCTGCAAAAGGGAACAAAGAAAACTTCAAACCATTAACAACATTTTTTATTTTATTAGTTCAAGTGTACATATTATAAGCGTTGCATTGCACAAAAAAAAAACCCACAGATAAATAAGTTGTTCAGGAGGAAAGATCACAATGATATTCCTTGTGTTCGAATCTCCCAGACAGCAGAGAACAGACAGACGGTACTGACTGCTGGAATAAGTCCAGAAAGTGTCGCTTCAAACGACGATTTTTTCGTGGTCGAGGACCCACAGGAGAAGGTGGATTTGCTGGGCGCTTGTTTCGAGGCCGTGTATACGGTGAACAATCCTGTTCGCCGTAACCACGACATTGAGAATAGGGCTCTGGTGAGCCACTTCGATCTGCGCACCGAACTTGAGAATTGGCGATCTGAGAATAACGGATTCACCGTGTTCACTGATGAAAACCATGCTAATGCAGTTGTCGCCAATGGCCGAGATGCATCGCACTTGTTCGTGTCGAAGGATGATCTTCTGTGCATCTTCGAGACACTAAAGAATAAAAAGTCGGCGGGGATGGATGGTGTCCCAAACGTCGTATTGAGACACCTGCCTCTGGAGGCTGTAGATATTTTCACCACGCTGTTTAACAATGCGCTGAATAATGCATATTATCCGGCGCATTGGAAGGTAGCTGTGGTACACCCTATCCCGAAAAAATGTAAAGATAGGACGAACCCTGCCAATCTCCGGTCAATTAGCTTGCTTCCGAATATTAGCAAGGTCTTTGAAAAGGTTGTCAATAGAGCCCTGTTAAAGTGGGTCGAGGACAATAACATAATTCCGGACAACCAGTTTGGTTTCAGGGCGAGGCATGACACTATTCATGCCGCGTCGAAACTGGTTTCCGACATTCAGTGGAATTAATGCAAGAACCAATGCACGGGTGCTTGTCTGGTTGATTTTGAGAAGGCTTTCGACACCGTATGGTTAGAGGGACTTTTCTACAAGTTGACCAGGCGGGGGATGCACAAACCTTTGCTATATGTAATTTATAATATGCTTATGGGAAAGAAGTTCGTTGTCAAATGTGGCAACGTGACTTCGAGCAGAGTCTTTCAAATTAAAAACGGTTTACAGCAGGGGGCGGTCAATTCTCCGATCCTGTTTAACATTTACACGAGTGATCTGGTGGGTTCACTCAGCCATGCTATAGCGTATGCCGACGATTTGGTGGCATACAGATCAGGTCCTAAAATCGAGGTCATTAATATCCTTTTGCAGCGTGACTTCGATCAAATTAAGCGATATTGCGACGACTGGAAGTTGAAAATCAACTTTCAGAAGACGGAAACAATCTTGTTCAGAACTCCATTGGCTGGGGCCTCTAGGGATACCAGAAAAAACTGGAAAAAATTGGCCATTATTGGACAAAATGGGCAGCCATTGGCGGTGAGAAGCGCAGTTAGATATCTAGGTATCTGGCTTGACCAGTATCTGTATTTCGATAGACATATAGTTGCTTGTCTTGCTGGGGCCAAGAAGGCTTATGCTCTAACAAGGAGACTGTTTCATAGCAGTCAACTTGACTCCAGAGTGAAGGTCATTTGCTACGTGGCCCTTATAAGGCCGATCATCGCTTATGGTTGTCCATTATGGTTTAATATAGCGCCTAGCTATATGGAAAAGATTCGGGTTTTGGAGAGACAATGTCTTAGGACCTGTCTCCGGTTGTTCCGAACGCCTGAATCCAACTATATAAAATACTATCCCAACAAGGTCCTATACGATGGGGCTCAGTTGAATAGGATTGACAATTTCCTCATTAAGGTCACTCGAAGGCACGTTGCAAGGGCGATGGCCAGCGACAATAGTCTGATATTTGGGGCTTACTACCCCAATGAAATGTACATAGAGAGTACGCTCCGGTCTGGCTTTATCCCGCCAGAGGCATTTATCCATATTGATTCAAAAGGGCTGGTACAGACGAGGGATGGTATCCCGGTCTTATACCATCGCTACCGCAGCGCGAGAGATAAGCGGCTCCTCCATGACGGGGACGTCGCCAATGCTCATGAGCTCCTCCGTTTTAGTACCGCAATATCGGAGAGGGATAGATTCGACACGGAAAAGCAATTCGCCGAATTTTGGTGGCTTGTTGAGGGGGGAGGGGTCAACATGCCCTCCCAGGACGGTGCGTTACTCTAGGTAACATCCTCTTAGCTTATAAGTTAGATTAAGTCAGCTAGGGCGTTTTTGGGAGAGGCCGGGCTCGCCAACGTGTGGTGGTGCTTCCGGGAGTTGACTGACGCTGTAAGGCTTCAGTCGGCTCACGGCGGCGCGTGTGCACGTTGACGACTGCCAGGCGCTCGGAAAGCAATTGGGATTTTGACCACTTATTGCGCCAGGCAACGAGTGCTCAGAATCCTAATTATAAATAGTTAGAATACGTTAAGTAGTTTAAGTAAGTAGAATAGGTAGTTTGTAATTTGTTTTATATAAAATCTCAATAATGATACCGAGTTTTAGTAAATTTTCTCGAGGAATATATATGTAAGATTAGTTCGTAAAATAGTTCGTAGGCCGAAAGGCAATAATTCTAAGATATAGTTAAGTTTAGAGCGTTCGCATAAGGACCAATAAATAAGAATAAGTATCCTGTTAATTTTAAGTTAGGTTTAATCATTTTTGTCTAGTATGTAAGCAGATATTTATCAATGAATAAAAAAATGAATTTCAAAGTCAAAAAGCATTGCAAAAAACCTGTTTTACTCATTTTTTTCTATTTCTCATTAATTTTTTACAGCTTTATAACATTAGTTTTTTTATATAATTTTTCTTGTCCATTTCGTAATTTTTGTATTTCAGTTTGCACCACAATTGCTTCCTTTCTCAAATCTGCAATGAGCTTATACAAGCCAGCACTTTTTCGTCCAACCAAAACTTAACTTTCAGTCTGCGATGCCACGCTTCAGCATTATTTTGTTTTCTCGGGAATTGTTTTTCTGCACTGTCATCCACAGACCAAAAGTTAGGAGAGTACTGCACTTGTCTACTTCAATTACGAATGTTTTGTAAAAAAACGGCATTAGCGGGATTTGGCGGGATTTTAAAAAGCGGGATTATAATAGATCGGGATTTTGAACAAGCGTTATTTTAGAAGACGGGATTTTAAGAAAGCAGTATTTTAGTAGACGGGATTTTAAAACTTTTTTTTCGGGATTTTTGAAAAGCGGGATTTTAAAAAGCGGGATTCCGATACGCTCCCCATTACAACAAATCCGCAACATTTGTTATGCGGATCACATTTGTATGGAACGAATGCGTTCAAGTGAATAGTAAAATACTGCACAGTATAACCGAGGTGAAACGAATTCACTTCGAATGACAACAGAATACTGATTACTGAATATACATACAGACTGTATATTCCGAATTTCTAACTACAATTTCCGATTCAAACCAACATGACTTGATCGACATAGCTTTTGATGCTGATCACAAATAAAGTAACTTTTTTGGGTCATGTTACAAACTATGAGTCAAAATTAATTAAATTATAAAAATAACCTCAGCTGCGACAAAATTCATCGGCAATTGTTAGACAAGTACCTACCCGAAATGCTTTCGTTAAAAGTCAATATCAAAAAAAAAAGAAAACCAAAACAAAGAAGGATACACACGTTTCTTCTACAGAAACATTTTGCATTTTCTAACATATAAAGTGGATTCAAGTTACTAATCACTTGGATTCCACTCAAGTGGAGTTGTAAGGGCTTTCGGATGCTAGGGAAATAGTCGCCATTTGGTAAGAGATAGAAGATTTCAATGTTTACTATGTACGGAGAGTTTATTATGTAACTTTCTCGTATACGTACTATAGTAAACTTAAGACAAAGATATTGCGATCGCTGTGAAATTTCCAATTCGAACGGAGTTAAAGTAAGTCCGTTCGCGTACATATATGCAAACCTCATTTTATATAAATTTTCGTCTGAAACTACATACACAAACGCGTTCGCGTACTGGGACAATGGTAAAAGATGAACGAATGAAAAATGAAGTGAATGTTCATTTTTCTTCTCACAGAATTTCAGCTCGTAAAAAAGTGAAAACTGTCAAATAATGAAATCCTATGAGTTTGCCAGCCAAAAACAAAGTTGCCGCTTCTTTTCAAGCCAAACTCTACAGTTTTAATTTTTCTACACATAAAGTACGGGAACGAACTTAGTGTGTCAAGCGTGTCCGACCGGTCGGTTTGTCCGCCTGTGACTGAGGCTCTAGCCACAGTATATGGAAGGATTTCTTTCAAATATCTCGCGGATCACTTTAAAAAAAAACGGTACCTCTCAAACAACTGTTTATTCCAACACAGATTTATTCGAAAACGACTTTTACAATTTTAATCGTTTTTTAATTAAAAAATAATTGAGGTGAGTCAGTGGCGTGGCGTCCATATAACACGATTCCTACCGTCTTCCCTTTTAAAAATCCACCAAAAGTAAGCACTATCTGCCAAATAAATATATGAAAAATTAAACCCGTCCCGTATTTTAATTATAAAATAAAATCTACACACACACTCACACATAAGCTATCGAATAAGTTTAATATTTTCATTCTACCTCTCGTCTGTATCTTCATACTTCATTCAAGAATCAAGATTCAACCACATTCCACAATCCACAAATCACAAACAACAAACCAACGAAGAGTCACAAAAATACTCTTAGTAAAAAGTTTTCAACTACCGCTGCTCTCTATAATAGAATAAAAAATATTTTTCCGTCTTATTTACTTGTTTTATATCCCTTTCTTCTACAAGCATTGCGGTTCCGATCCTCTTTGTTCAACACCCGCTTTTATATTCAAAGAAAAAGACGCTACATTTCGTCTTATAAACCAAATCTCACGCTGAATACTTGGAATTGTTTCATTTCATTCTCCCTTTTGCGATTAGCATTGCGTTTCAATCGGAAGATATCAACATGTTGCAGGAATGCAGGTGCTACGTTTGACTCGTTTTTTTTGCAACATTGTGTCTAATAACACGGTGTTCTTTGACTTATTTCTTTTTTCTTATGACATAATATCTGAATGTGTTATGTGGGTTGATTCTTGATTTTGAATTTGATGTTGATATTGATATGCGTGTTGATGTAAGAAGTTGAGCTTTCATTTTTCTCTCTTGTGATAGTTAATGCTTCGATGTTTTTACAAATTTATTGTTATACTTTTGTCTTATGAAATAAAATATGGTAGAATATTATGGCAATTTGTCAGCAGAGTTAATTCAGCATATATCGCTTAAGAGAAGTTCATGTCAAATAAAATACCGACACTTGTTTTTTTTAAGCAGGAATTCAAATTTTAATTTAGAATCAGTTGGAATTTATTGACAGACTGCGTTGCACAAGTGCAATAACTTGAAAAAATCTAGTGTTTTGTAAAGCCAATTTGATAAAATCTTAAATTAAAATAGTGAAAAGTTAGATGTGAAAGTGAAAGTGAAGGTTAATGTGTAATTTTTTAGTTTCTTTTATTACCAACTTACTGATAAAAACATTTTAGCTTCTTAATTTTAGTGCAGTTTTAGATTTTTTTTTGGAAATGTCTTTGATTAGTGTAGATTGCTGTTTAACTGATTTCCTCCTGGAGGATTCAAATAGTTTTAGTAAGCTATCTTTTCTTGATAAAAAAAAAGTTATAGACGTAGGGCGCTCTATGCCTTTTATAAATATTAATTACCAAAGGAGAGATGGTTTTGTGACACATTTTAATGTTTCCTTATACCAAAAATATAAGTGGCTAACTGGGAGTTGCAAGCAAATGTTTTGTTTTCCTTGTCTTCTTTTTTCAAACTCCGCCAGTGTTTGGAGCCGAACGGGTTTCATTGATATAAATAATTTAGTTAATTCTTCGAAAAAACATATTAAGACAGAAAAACATATTCGTTGTTGTTTATCCCTACACGAATTCGGCACGAATCGCATTGAAACTTCTTTAGGAAATTCTTTCGTTGTTCATAATAAAAAAGTAGATAAAAATCGGAAACTAATGGAACGTTTTATTGACACGGTCATTTTATTAGGCAGACAGGAGTTAGCATTACGCGGTCATGATGAAAGGTCTAGTTCAGATAATCGTGGCAATTATGTCGAAGCGGTTTATTTTTTATCTAAATATGACACTTTATTGGAATCCCATTTAGAGCAGTGTTCAAGTACACACAATCCAATTTTTTCAGGTTTATCCAACGATATTCAAAACGATTTGATACATAGTATCGCGGCGGTTATTAAATCCGAAATTAAAACGGAAATCAAGGATGCTCGGTTCGTGTCGATTAAGATCGACGAAACACCAGATTTGAGTCATAGGGAACAACTGAGTGCCATATTTCGGTACTTGTCAGAGGATGGTATACAAGAAAGATTTCTTGGATTTTTTGACGTTAGCGCAAGTCGTAATGCAAATGAGTTATCCAATCATATATTTAAAATTCTTGAAACATACCACTGCAAGGAAAAGTTAATAGGACAATCCTACGATGGTGCCGCAGTTATGTCCGGCGAGGGGGGTGGTGTTCAAAAGAATGTCCTTGATGAATGCCCGATGGCAAATTTTATTCCTTGTTATGCACATGTTTTAAATTTAGTACTATCCCGATCTCTAGAAAACATAGCAGAACTTAAACTATTTTTTGGCTATACTAATAGCATCGTTCGATTTTTTAATAAATCCGCAAAGCGGTCCAATCTTTTAAAACAAATTTCCAATCGACGCATGCCAGGAGTATCGGAAACTCGATGGCATTATCATTCAAGAATAATAAACGTAATCTTTAACTGTAGAATAGATATAATTGAAACTTTTAGTAAAATAATTAATGACTCTAGGGAATGGGATACTGACACACTTTCGATGGCAGAAAGTTTATTAAATAAATTAGAGAGCAAGGAATTCTGTTTTTTGCTTCATACCCTTTCTGAAATATTTGCAAAGACCGATGTATTATTTAATTTAATTCAAAAAAAACAAACAGACGTTAGTTATGCCAAGCAAGAAATCGAACGTTTTGAGTCATGGATAAGCTCTGTAAATATGTTTGAAGTTATTTATGACAGCGTAAATGATTGCATCGAACCTCCACGTAAACGCAGGTTGCTTGACTTCGATTTGAAGACGAATTATAAGCGCCTTTTTGTTGAAATTAAAGACAATATAGTTAGCCAAATAAATGCCAGATATACATCATTTAGTAATCTTACATTTTTGGATTTACTAAATAATTTGAAGTATGACACTTTTTCTCGTTCCAGTCCAGATGTAAAAATATCTTCCCTAATTAAGTTTTTTCCTAGAATTTTTGACTTCACGGCATTAAAAAATTAACTTAATGTTTTATATTCTTCGTCGTCACTTCGGCAGTTTGAGGTTCTCGACCTTCACAACCATTTGAATAGTGAAGCATTGAAAGAAGTGTTCCCTCAAGTCTTAAACTTAAGTAGTTTACTTTTAACACTTCCCATTTCCGTCGCCTCCGTTGAGAGGTCTTTTTCTGCTTTAAAAAGAACTCATACTTATTTAAGAAACTCACAGGGCGAGGATAGGCTCTCTGATTTAGCCCTCATATCGATAGAAAGAAGACTTCTTCTTAAAATTAAAAATAGACCAAACTTCTATGAAAGGGTATTGGCAGAGTTTATCAAAAAAGATCGTCGAATAGCATTAGAATACAAATAATTATAAAGAACTAATATTTTAACAAAACTTTTCACTTTTTTTTTTTTAAGTGTGTGAATTTTAGCTGTTTTTAATTTTGATTTATTTTTATTGCTGACATTATTATTTGTATCGTTTTTATATTTTAACAAATATAAAGAATTATCCATATAATTCTTCTGAATTTTCTTATTTTAAAATTACTATCCACATTATGCTGAATTTTTTTAAGTTATTGTATCATGCGTCTGTCAAGACCGGCTTCTTTTGAAGCCACTTTTGTTATGCTTTAAGCTCATTGTTGATTGAAATGTTAATGTCTTGAAGTATAAAAAATGTGGCTAGAATATTTTTGCTAAGTCAATGTGGAATGCATATTATGTAGATACAATATCCCCATTAAAAATTATTTTATTTCAGGTTTTAAAGATTTTTATTTTTATAGGTGACTAAATTTTTCAACGTCTTCCCTTTTAAAATTATCCACGCCACGCCACTGGTGAGTACTCGTATATATAAGAAAGCGGCCCACTTGGTTTCCCGAAATAGTTCAATAATGGTACTTTACAAAAATGTTTATATCTCGAAAACAAAGAAAAGTGGTTTAAGAAACATAAGGAAATGCTACAGTCTGCAAGCGAACTGTTGGAAACCCTAGTCGTATTTAAATCCCCCAAAAATTGGGGGTGGTACTCTAACTATGAGTGAATTGGTAAAAAGGATATATTAAACATACTGTGCATTTTTCATGATTTTTTTGAAAAAAAACAATATTTTTGTTACAAAAAATGCCTCTAAAAAGTGGGCATGGCAGAAAACATTGTATGCAAGAATCCTTAAAATCGATTTTAGCTACATGCTTTGCGAATAATAGGACTTTCAAATCCAATGACTTCTTCAATAAAACATGGGCGTGTCAGTAGGCGGATATCAAAAATCCCAGAGTAAAAAAATCAAAATTTCACCTTCCAAGCTCAAATTTGAGTTTTTCGATAAAATGTTTTTTGTTAATTGCGTTTCTAGAGAGAATTTATTCTGATTTCAGTTTGTTTATCGAATTTTGATCTTTTCGATTAATTGATATTTTTGAGTTTGTTGGCGAATTTTAAAAACTGTTGTACTTGATTATACGAAGATCCTCCTAGAGAGTACATGTTTCGATTTGTAGCTCGAGCTTAAGAGCTTAAAAATGTTCGGCGGACGGACGGACATGGCTATATCGACACTACTATCGATACTGATCACAAACATAGTATTTTGTAGGGGTGTACGATACAATATTAAGGTTGTTGCAAACTATGAGTCAAAGTACACTTAGAATAGGATAAACAAATGTGTCCCAGATAATACTATCATTTGAACAACTTTGCCTATTCAGATTTTCGAATTGTTTTTTTATATATTCTTTAATTAATTTATTACGGTTTTTATCTGTGTTGGTGTTTTAAATACTTTGAGTGAAGATAGGAAAATTGCATAGGTACTCAGTTATTACCAAAATACTAATCCAACTGTAAATACTTTTGAAATACGGTAATATCTCAAAAACGGGTAAAGTGATTTTAAACAAGTTTGAAATTTCAGCTGGCTCTAAGATTTAAAACAAATTTGAATACACAGATTTTGGAAATGAATGACAGGTCTAAAATGTTTACTGACTAATTTTACGAGTATAGAAAATAACCAATTCTTGCAAAAGCGAGAGAGTTTCGTACTACCCAGCCGTGCACTTTATTTGTTTTCTTTTCAATTGGTTCCGATATGAGACGAGGGTTCAGCAGTTCGATTTTAAAAATCTCCAAAGCGAAATATGGGAAAGGAGAAGAGTATCAAACATATGGTAGACAGGAGACACATGAAAGCTGGTATAGGGAATCACTTCAATAGCACACTGGTGACGTTGACATAATACGTAGGATAAAAAAAAATATCACTAGATAGGTACTCTCGATGCGATATAAAGCAGTAGGTAGAGAAAATTTGGCTAAGGATAAAATAACGTTCAAGGTTTTGCTTTGTGACAGCTACAATGGGAAAGGAAAATTATTACAATTTGTCTGTAAATATAAAATTAAATATTGAACTGAAATACATATGATTCATGGCGGAACTAAGCTGAAAGTAACACTGAAATCAGCTTAAAAATGAGGACCTATTATTATCTGTCTAGAGGCTCAGAAGCACAGTCAGGCCTAAAAACGAATCACACAAATGGACCAGAGATGACTGAGAGCGGGAGGGCTGTCAATATTCATTGAGGTTGAAGCAGCGAATCCCACAAGTGGGCTAGTAGGTATGCAGTACATTGATACCACTAATTCTGATGATAAATTCGCCGTTAAAGAAGAAGAAGAAGAAGTAGAAATCTATCAGAAGCACAATTGATGGGCAAAGATTAAAGATGGCAGTTATTACATATTTTCAATTATTTACCAGAGAAGGTCAGGTTTGTTATACTGTGGTTATACCGTGACAAGTAGCACTGCTTTCGTCACAATTATTCCATAAAAAGTTGTTTGCCACTTTTCGTTGGCGTTTTTGACATAAGTATTGGTTTTTCGATTTAATCCTTAAAGAACGTAAAATATAATAAGAACCTTTTGATCAATTCGCTCATGCAAAGTTTTTTTGCCCCGCGCATGTTTTTGGGTCTAATTTTACAAAAGCGCTGTTTTTAATTGTTTAAAAACGAAGACAACAATATAGAAGCGAAATATGAACACACTGTCCTTCTTAAAGAGTCGCCTTAACAAAGCCAATTGCTACGCCTACTAACTGCGTCATCGATGCCAGATAGGTTAACAAAATTAAGATAAAAATCAGAATTTCTTTAGAAAACCTTGGAAAATTTACTTTTCAAAAGTCAAATGATTTTTAATATAAATGCCCGTCTTATTCAATATATATGTTCAAAGGTATATGGTTTTTGTCTATGTTGTTAATACTGGTGTAGGATTTCAGAACAACAGTAGGTACTAACAGAGTCAGAAGAACAAACTTAATCGAGAATTCGGTTATAAATGTTTTCTATATAGCTTGTTTTCTGTTGGTTTTCTATTAACAATAGCTCTTGTTGTACAGAGTCAATGGATGAAACGAAATGAGAATTATCCTCAGAAATCTAATATGAACCAAATTAAAGTCGTCAAGTAGATAAATAATGCTGTCACAACAAGATAAGTCAGAAATATGATCTAATGCCAAAAAAAGCTTAGAATATAAGGAGCAAAGATGTTCTGATAGAATGTACGCGTAGACAACATAATAATCGTTTATTGTAACGTAAAATTTTGTACACTATCGAGGCATATCCCTGTGTGAACTTCTGAAGCGGATCTGCAACACACCAATCGGCACGTACCAGTGTGGCTTCCAGCCCGGCAGATCGATAATAGACCAAATCTTGACACTTAGGCAACTCCTGGAAAAGACTACTGAATTTCAAGTCGAGACCAACCATCTTTGCGTCGACTTTAAAGCCGCGTAAGATAGCATTCATCGTCCGGAGCTCTAAGTTGCGATGGGCGAATTCGATATCCTGATCCAGTTGTTTCGTGTGACACTTGAAAACAGGCGGTGCAATGTGCATTATCGAACAGCATTTACGAACTATACCAAATTTGCACCGGATTCCGGTAAGAAAAACTCCTTACCCGAAGGTCTCTACAAAACACTGATACTGCCAGTTCTGTTTTATGGCGCCGAGTGCTGGACGATAAGCAGTAAAGAAGAGCTAATATGGGGTTCTTTTGAAAGAGAAATACTCCGTCGGATATGCGGTCCTATGTGCGAGGGGGGCGAATGGAGGAGACGATACAAACGCGAACTTTATGAGCTGTACCAAGATGCGGATGTAGTTCGAAAAGCTAAAATGCGTCGACTACATTGGTTCGGCCACATCGAGCTAATGGACAGCAGTGTTCCAGCGAAGAGGATCCTCCCAGCCCCAGGTTCCAGACGACAAGGATGACCAAACCTCCATTATAAATACCAAGCCATCGCGGATGCCAGAGCGCTTGGACTGGGTAACTGGAAGCAGCGTGTCCGAGATCGCGAAGGATTGAAGGCTACAGTATCTCATCCAAAGACTCTCCACGGGTCGGGAGATCGTTAAGTAAGTAATTTTTAGACAGATAAACTCAAATTTCAGACGAAAACCAATCTTACAAGACTCTAGGTGCGGCGGAGTATAATTAGAGTGCTTTCAAGTCATAAGCTAAGTTTAGCAGCGAAAAAGTGATTTGGCACCACAGTCCGTTGGGCGTTTAACTGCAGTGTAAGAGGCAATCATTGGTCACAGAAGATGGGTGAGTCTTCCCGCCTCTTCATCCACCCACCGCTTACGCGATGATTGATGTCGTCATCACAAGTTGCCTCGCTATTTTGTTCAAAGATCCCAAATTAACGTTACCATCCGCCTTCAAAACAGCGACCCGTAGATCAGTGATCGCCGCAGGGATGTTTGATCCTCGCATATAATTAGTTAAAAGACAGAGGCTTTAAAATCTTGGAATTTATAAATATGCTTACATTTAAAAGCAAAGCAACGCTACCAATTTTTACACTCAGTTTTGAGCATGACGATAAGAAAAAAGTATATGAAATTAAAAACATACTTGGGATGCAAGTTGAGATTCATACCCTACGTCAATCGAATCAAAGGCCCCAATGAAAAAATTGCCAAAGATATGGGCTTGGCATACACATAGATACTGCGGCTCAAATCCAAGATGTGTTAAATGTGCAGGAAGTCACCACACTAAAGAATGTACGAATAAAGAAAATGAACATCATAAATGTGCAAACTGCATTGAAAACCATCCTGGTAGCTACAGAGGTTGTTTAGTTGCAAAAGAAATTCAACTTGCAAGGGACAAAAAGCAAAAAAAAACTCAAATAAGGAAGAGCAAACAGTTAAAAAGGACTTGCAAAAGATCCCACAGAAAGAAAAGCCTAAAGGCCAAGCGACGGCGGGTTCAAAAATACGGTAAAATGCAAAGTAGAGCCAAACATTGGCATGGAAAACCTAATGAATCAAATCCTAAACAGGATTGGCTACATGGAAAAATCGAATAAAACGATATTAGATAGAATATTGTTGTTAGAGAGACAGAACAGCAACAAAAAAGCTGTTACCAAAAGACAGACATGATGAATAAAATAAAAACTCTTGAATAGAACGCTAATGGTATCGAGAGTCGCAAGGAGGAGATGCAAGCGACTCTTGACATACACCAGACAGATATATGTCTCATTTCAGAGACGCACTTTAAATTGATTACTGACTTTAAACTGCAATGATATGAATAAAACACCATATAGAAGCAAAATTCGAATCATGTGCCATCCAAGGAATTTCCATATGTGTAGAAACGAGGAGTGGACAAATATCTGTTGCAGCAGTATACTGCTCTCCTAGCTATAAACTAAAGAAAAATGATTTTAAAAGCCTTTTCCGCATATTTCACAATAGATTAATCGCGGGAGGGGATTTTAACGCCAAAAATAAGTATTGGGGATCTAGATTGACTAATACTAGAGTCAGAGAACTATTTGAAGCAATTAAAAGCGCCAAATATCACTCAACGGGAAAACCTACATATTGGCCAACAGATAGGAATAAAACCCCAGATCTTGTCGACTTCTTTCTATCCAAAAATATATCTTCAAATAAAATAAGCATAGAGGAAGGACCTGAGCTTCAATCAGATCATTCCTCTATACTCTTAACACTTAGCGATAAAATAATAATAAAAGACCATAGCCCAAAACTAGTAAATAGACTGACTGATTGGAACTACTTCAGACAGAAGTTGGAAGAAAGTATTCAACTATCACCAGTTATTCAAACAGAATACAAAAAGCTGCGTGGCCTGCCACTCCCAAAACAACAAAAAAGATCAAACAAAACTCTTATCCTCCCGAAATATGTGAAATTATTACAGAAAAGAGGAAAGCTAGAAAACGCTGGCAACAGACAAGGGCGCCAAGCGACAAGACCACACTGAACAACTTAAATTATAAGCTCAGTAAATCTGTAAGAGAATTCAATAATGAGTCTTTGAAAACTTACCTCACAAGTCTTACAAATGATGCTAGTACCGACTACTCGCTCTGGAAGGCAACAAGGAAAATGAACAGGCCAATAGTTCATATTCCGCCAGTAAAAACCAGAGAAGGTAACTGGGCGAAAAGCAGCCAAGAGAAAGCAAACACTTTCGCTGAGTATCTTGAAGACGTGTTCAACCCTTATGAAGATAAACGTTATCAAGGACTCGAAATAAGTTGCGAAGAAGATGGACCTCTTCGGCCGGTAACAGCTAAAGAACTAAAGAAATTAAAGAAAGCTTAAATATAAAAAAGGCCCCATTGTTTGATTTGATTGCAGGAGAAATTTTGCAGCAATTACGAAAATGTTTAAAAAAAACTAGCGCAGTTTATAAATGCTGCAGTTTAATTAAGATATGTGCCAAGCATGTGGAAAGTCGCGTAGGTAATAATGATACCTAAACCAGGCAAACCACCTAACGAAGTTACCTCATATCGCCCAATATGTATTCTACCAATGTTGTCAAAGTTATTTGGAAAAGTGCTGGTAAAACGTCTACAAAAAATAATATATGAAAAATCGCTAGTCCCAATTCACCAATTTGGATTTAGAAATAAGCACTCTACCATTGATCAGGTGCATAGAATCACAGATAGAATCGAAAAAGCATTTGAAGAGAAAAATGTGTGCTCTACAGTATTTCTTGATATAGCACAAGCTTTCGATAAAGTCTGGCACAAAGGACTGATACACAAATTACAAAAGCAACTGTCGAAGCAGTATGCGACCATTCTGGAGTCTTATATATCAGCTAGATTCTTCAGAATTAAACGATGCAGATGCAGAGTACTCAACATTAAGAGAGATTAAAGCTGGTGTACCGCAAGGTAGTGTGCTAGGTCCAGTTCTATACATAATTTTCACTAGCGAAGTGCCTGAAAGGGAAGAAACCACCATAGCTACTTTTGCAGATGACACCAGCTTTCCTTACTGTGGGAGCAAATGTCGAAATAGCTACAAAAAAGCTTCAAACAGCAATAAACAATATTTCAGAATGGACTAAGAAATGGCAGATTAGATTAAATGGCCTTAAGTCAGTCCATATTAAATTACGTATAAAAACGTACCACACATTCCAGTCTACATTAACAACAATATAGTGGAATATTCAAACACAGCCAAATATCTAGGCATGACTCTAGACGCTAAACTGCGTTAGAAAGCGCACGTAAAAAAAATGAGTTGAACATGCGATACAGTAAAATGTATTGGCTTATTGGGAGATACTCATCCCTGTCTAACTACAATAAGTTACTGCTATACACGCAAGTTCTGAAACCGGTAGGGGCCTACGGGCTCCGGTTGTGGGCATGCACATGCCAAACAAATTTACTCAGGTTTTCCAAAATAAAGTACTAAGGAACATAGTTAATGCACCTTGGTACATACGCAATGCCGATCTGCATAAAGATCTAAATGTTGAAATGGTTGAAGATGAAGTTAAGAAAGTTGCTCAAAGGCATAGAGTAGGCTTCTCGAACATGTTAACACAGAAATAACAGAACTTTTAAATAATGACAATGCAATCAGGAGATTGAGACGGGTAAAACCTCTTGATCTATAAGAGTAGCTAGGGCTAAGAAATCAGGTATTGATATCAAACAAAAAAAAGTTTAGAAATCCGACAAACGGCGGATTTATCTCTTAAATTCGACAAATAATAGTTCAAAAACAAATTGCCGATTAGTCGTCGACTAGGTGCACAATCATTCGGGATGGCGAATGTCACCGGGAGTTTTTTTTAGATGATTTAAAGTCCATCACTATTGCAGAAGCATCCCTCGCGTACTAGGTCTGCAATGTCTTTTGATGATTTTTTACTTCCAGCGAATTCCCAACACAAAACAAAAAAAAAATATAGGTATTTGGCTCATTGGCATCAACAAATAATTACCTATGCTTCATGCACTAAACTGGCTAAATAATAAGCTGTTTTCGCTAGTGTTGCTGGCTCGTAACTTTAAGTGTTTCTTTATCTCTCTTATGTATATTTTTGACGTTGAATTTATTTTTTTTACATGTTGTTCTTCCCATTCGTAATTCCTCCATTTCTGAGAGATTTTAAACCACACTCACACTCTTTAAAATGTGATATTTCAAGAATTTTGGTGCAAAATATCCGAACACAGCTACCTATAAAGTTTCTTTCACTTTTCGCACATATTGATTCGTCAATCAACGTAAAGAAAGATTACTTCGTTATTGGTGTCAGTTTAGTAACCACTCACAATATCCATCGAAACCAGCTTTCTCTTAACATTAGGACTTATTAAACGGAAGGAAGCCAACAACTATTAAAACAACTTTTTCCACCAACAACCGACAAGTTCATTATTAAAGTTTTATGTACCACTAAATACCTCCCTCTATCCGGGGATTCGTGCTTTGTGTTATATCTACTTTCAGTCAATCACTATCTAATTATGCTCAGCTACACAACACCAGCGAATACCAAAGCCGCACCCCTAATTACATCAGCAGCTAAGATATTCAGTTTTATATCCCACCTCCTTGCAGTCTTTTATTACAATGCTTCACTTTACTATCTGGCTGCTTGTTAGTCGCACAAAGATAGAAATGCAAAATTCCATCAAAACATCTTCTTGAATATTGCTCCCTTTTTTCTGTGCACAACAAGATTCTATCTCAAAGGTCATTATTCTTCAACTTTCCGCCACTTATTAAATCTCGCAGCTATAATCGTGCCGGCATGTCTTATCTTTTATATTGTTGCGCGCGAGCAGTCCACTTACTCATTTAGCCAACCAGTCCATTTGTTCAGCTTGCTATACCCGCAAACAAGTTCCGCATTGCAATCGTCCCTATATTCTCGCTCTTCTTATTTTGTGGAGTTTTTTTTTTTTGCAATGAATGTGTCTGGATGTTACTCCAACAGATACCTACGTATAGTCAACAAGAACTGTGCCACCTCTCCACAAGAACACAGTGAAACAATCATAATCCTAGTTGTTTCCTTTTAAGAACGCTTGAATAACAAAACACCTCAGCACTAGTGATGCTAGTAAAGCAACACAGCCACAGCTGTCACCCGCACTACCACCGACATTGTTGCCGTCACGAAGTTATTTGTTTGCAATCCTTATCAGAAAGGGTGGCTACTTTGGATAGGTGAAGCAATGTGGGAGAGGGGATGCTTCTGGTTCTTCTCCGGTTAGTTTGGATGCGTATGCAAATTTTTCTTTCGAATCGTAATATTTAAATGGAAATTTATTCATGTGCGGCACCGATTTACAAGGCGATAGTGGCACACACAAGCGCAACACAATACTTTGCCTCCTGTTGTACATCGCACAAATGGCACGAAACACAAAACTCGCAAAACACAGCAGTCCCGAATACATCTTAGAATTCGTCCGAAACAAATTTCACGGACACCACTGTCTGTAGCCAGCAACAATAACACAAAACAAAAACCAAAGCGTGTAGTACGAGTTTAGGTATTCCTCCAATGCCCCTTACCCCTAAACCGGGTGATTCATAGGGGAAATAATAACTTTTAAACATACAATTAAGGACTTGTAAAATGGAAATTAGTTGTATTGCTGACTTTATTTGAATATTTGTTGAGCAAAGTGTAAATGGGGAATTACAAACGGTGACACTGGAAGCTGACAGGTCTCCTTCTTGGAGGTGAACTACTAAATTATTACCATATACTGCCTCAGGATGGACTTACACTGATGCACGTTTCACTGGGAAGAAGGCTAATTACTACTCTAAATTTCCTAAAGAGAGAGAGAGAGAGAGAGGCAGTTTCCATGGACCCAACAGATAACAGAGAATGCGGATGGCCCGCATTCAAAAAGGAATCACTTTACGGTGTAAATAAGTTTCAGGCTCTTTCTGCTTTTCTGCGTGTGATTTTCTGTCATATTTGTCATTCCTGTGGGAAATCGAGGGATTTCCCTCGAGCATGACCCTGCCAGCTTTTCGTGGCTAACAACGTATGCATGATGCTATGCGTAAGATTGCTTCAATCTATCTGCTCCATAAGAAAAATAAAGTGTTAAATATAGGTACCCATATAGAGACGAATCACTACTGCGGTATTGACCGTTAGTCGGTATATCAAATGGTACCTATAATGTATGCAGATACTTTGTAGCTTGTTTTCAAGCTGTCTCGTTCATAGTAATATTGTGGAATAAATTGGTTTTCGGTGTGTCAATTTGAAAGGGTATGTTGTCGATTGATTTAAGGATATCGAATTATTTAGATGAAAAAAGGTTTGTATCAATCTGAATTCTATAAAGAGTGGTCAAGTAGCTTAACTATCTCAAGTCCCAATAGTTTTGTATAATTTGGTGTCGGAACGACATGCACAAATAAAGTTGCAGGCACTTCGTTAAGAAATGATGTTATATTAAATAGGCAAGAATTGTATAACGTCGAATTTTATTTTATTTATTAATATAATGCCCAGGATTCATCATATTTGTTCATAAAATTAGTTTTAAGTTTTTTAACTTAGAAGTGTGTTTTGGGCATGGGTCGTAAACGACCCCTTACACATGGTTCCTTTATGCTAGAAATGAATTGAGAGAAAAAACGATGTGGGAAAAATGCAACAAGTAAAAACAAACATATTTTTATGACAAATATTACATATTGTACATATAACAGATATTTGTACACGTTTTTGACTACGGTAGAAAGATCTGAATACGTAAATTTAAGACATGAAATTCAACAAAACATTTGTCAGATGGACATCACATTTTCTGCATATTTTGGCCTGTAAGATTTAGATGATCTGAAGATGCTTCGCGAACTGAAGCACGAACTGTTCTAGCAACATTTTGCACGGGTCCAGGTTCTGATCTCATTGTTCGTTGTTTCAAAAGTAAGGAACTGGCAATACTACGGCGGAATTCAAGAGTGTTGACATTTGCCCCATATGAAAAGGTCAATTATCGAACGAACCTTGCCCTTTTGTCACCTTGAGGTAGATTTTCATTATCTGCAACATGTTAATATCGAAATATCTCTTCAAATCGATTGCGCCGCATCGACTTGGACACAATGTCGTTGTGTGTACCCTCATTCACTTCCCAATACATTCGACGTCTTGGAAGTGGTGCATAGCCAATCAAGATCAGGATTCCAATAAAACATTATATTTCTCTGCATGTCAGAGTAAAACTAATATTATGGTTACTTACTGCTTATTTTACGCTGTTTCGACGATGTGCATAATTATGTCTTGGTTTTATTATTTTATTATTTATTCATTTAAAATTGTTTGTTGACATTTTGTATTTTTTATACTATACGTATTAAAATAGTGTCGAATGCCAATTCAAAGGGCTTTATTACAAATAGTTGAAATATTAGTGGGGTGACCCTTAAGACATTAGCAAAAAGATACAGGATTATATAAAATGCATTTAAAAAATTACAATTCAAGTTAAATTGAAATTTTCATTTTAAAATAAAAAGAGAAAATAGAGAAAAAAAAGACTAGTTACACCAAAATGTCAGAAAGAATAGCTTCCATATTAATGTAATTGAATTGGAAGAGCCAATGTTTTACAAATTTCACAAACTTGCCAGGAACGGTTAATGACCTGATTTGAAGGGGTAGTTTGTTAAAAATGCGGCGCGATGAAACCAAATAAAAGTTACGAAAAGCAGTGGTACGGGAAAACGGTACAGTTACAATGTTCAACAAATTACGGATTGAATTATAATCAGATATTAATCTAAAATTTATATCTAATAAAAAAGTTTTTAATACCTTAAAACAACACAAATGACGGACTGGAAGAATTTTCATAGCATGGAACAATGGAAAACTAAGATATCGACGGTGTTTACGGCTAATTTTGCTCAAAACATTTTTTGTAAAACTAAAAGAGGCTGTATATTATTCCTATATGTCCTGCCCTAACAGGCAATACCATATTGGAGTTTCGAGTGAAAAATGCCATAATAAATAATTTTTAATAGTTTTACAGAGCAAACATTTTTTAAGTAAAAAACACGTTGCAGTGTGCAACGAAAATATTTTTTCAATGACTGCGTATGGTTTACAAAATTCATTTTATAGACAATAATGAGTCCCAAGTATTTCAACTCTTCTATCCTCTCAACTAATGTAGCATGTTACTAAAAGTGGGACAAGACGAAGCTGGGACACATGAGCTGCCAATTAGTTTGACCTTTTTCCAACCCGTAGAATGAAAGGAAAGCTCCGCAAAAGGGTCAGTTGTGGTCGATAGGTTAAAAACCATTATTTTAGTTTTTGAACTATTTCTCAGTCAATTTTCAGCGAACCAGATCCTCAATAAACTTAAATCCCAGTTGATATCAGAAACTAAATTTAAAGCACTATCTGCATCTGCGAAGGCAGTAAGTGTACCCTTAAAATCCAGCTCAAAAAGAGAATTAATGTATATGAGAAAAATAAAGGTCCCAACACCGAGCCTTGCGGTGCTCCAAAATTTATAAACTGTACATAACTCCTGATTTCACCAATCTTAACTCTTTGAAATTTATTTGAAAGATAGGATCTGAACCATTCGAGCATAAAACCACGAGTTCCTGCTTTTTCTAGTTTATTCAACAAGATGGTGTGGTTAACCATATCAAAGGCTTTCGTAATGTCCACAAATAAACCTGCAGTGAACTTTTTTGCATCAAGGTTGGAGAAAACACTGGAGCAAAAATTTAGAGACTTTCCATGCTGAAAACCAAACTGCACAGGGCTGAAAAACTTGTTTTTGTTTAAAAAAAGATAACAGTCTTATTTTAACATTTTTTTCGAAAACTTTACTAAAAAAGAAAGGAGTGAAATGCGATGCCAGAATAGCCATGTAGTTAGAAACCATATCGTTTTTATCCATCAAATTGAGGTTGAAATACCCTAAGATGATTAAGTTACTTGCTTTTTGCTTATCTTACAGAAGGGAAAATTCTTCAATGAGCGACACAATATTAAACATATGCATATGCAACCTTTAAACACATAAAAAAACGTACTCAACATCGTTAATTTCGATTGAAACTTTAAGAATATCAGCACTAAGGAAACTATACTATCTACGTCCTTAATTAGTCTATGCTACTTAGTTCGAGGATTGAAAAGTCATCTATTAATCATCATTAGGTTAGGTTAGGTTAGGTATGTGGGTTGATGAGACAGCGGTGTTGATGCTGCATCATCGCACTCAGGTCAGTGTTGACCCATTGTGATGCCTATAGGGGGTCCACGTGTGTTGGTTGTGGTGCCTTCCTTGTCTCGTCGGTGATGTCAATCACATCCTCCTCGTGTGCCTCCTCATCGCCACAGCCTCTACAAAGGTCGTCGTCAGTGAGACGCATTTTCAGTCTGTGGCTTCCCAGAAGGTTTTGTCCAGTGAGTATTCCCACCAACATCGAAACAGATTTCCTGTTTTTTCGAAGGAGCTTGTGGGTTCTGGCTTTATCATAGTCAGGCCACATTTTTTTTAATGTTTCGCAGGTAGGAAGGGTATACCACCTGTTTTTGGCGATCTCCAGGATTTTCTGCCCCACCCGTGCTTTGAGGTCACACAATGGCGGTTTGACAGACTGGTCCACCTGTTCATGACTCATGGTAGAGCCCTTTCTTGCCAACTCATCAGCAATTTCATTACCCTGAATGCCCCTGTGACCAGGGACCCAGCAGAGTTTTACATTATGTAGACCGCCAAGAACCCTCAGCTCTTAATCATCATTAAGATTCATTAAATCAAAATTTGAAATAAAAATAGTGCGCACTAAATAAGTGCAAATAACTTAATTCTTAATAATAATAACTTTTTCACCCTCAATTCAGCCGGAGCAAGTAACTGGGCCCTGGTGAATCTGTCAGCATCGATATCGTCTTCACCACCTGATTCAAAATCGGATAATGCACCATCTCCAGGAGGATCGATATAGACATCAACTTCCCGAATATTACTATCATCCCCTAGTGCATCGATAATGTCTAGTATTTCGTGGGTAAGGAGACTGCGACGATACCTGAAAAGTTCAATATGTAGCAACTCAAATGCCCATGGGGTCATTTTCGACCGTAAAACTCTCAACTAATAATAAAGGCAATCATTTGATGATGCAAACTGTTTGCGTATGATGTTGACAAAATAAATCGGAAAGAAGATTTCAAAAAGTACTGCTATTTTTTCCTGGTTCCCTTGGAAATTCAATATCTAAAAATTCAGTTTTATTTTGCGTCAACTGAATAGACACAAATATTGAAATTGGAAATAAAAGTTATTAGGATTGAATGAAACAAGTTTTTCTTAAAATAGTTTTTTATTGGTTAATTTTAGTAGTGGGTACTGCCGCCTTATTCGTAATAGTTTCGTAAATTCGATCCGTCATGGAATCGTACAGCCTCTTTATGTAGTCCAGCGAAATTTTCCTCCAGGCCAATTTAATGGCTGCAATAAGGGATTCTCTGTCCTCAAACTGACGGCCAGACTAATAAATTTTGCGTACTAACCATCCCCAAACGTTTTCTATAAGGTTCAGGTTCGGTGAGTACGGCGGCCATTGAAGCAATTCCACATTCCGCTCCTCTATCAATTTTTATACTATGCGCGCCGTATGGATGGAGGCGTTGTCCTGCTGAAAAATTCAGTTTATTGGTCCAAAAATGCCTGAAAATTTAGGGAAATTTCTTTTCAAATTTCCTTTATAAATTAATGCAGTCATTTTTGAGGTTTGGAACTCAAGCTCAACAGTGCCATAGTAGCTAACTGCTCCTCATACCATAACACCACCTTCTCGACTATGATGCCCGCTAAAAATCGTTCTTCTTTCCTCACATCGTTCTAAGTGTGTCGGCCTTAGCTGACCGCCACGTCAACCTAACCTAACCTAACCTCACATCGTGGAAGTAATAATTAAACCCATCAGGGCCATCAAAATTAAACTTCTTCTCATCGAAAAAAACTACGTGACGCCATTAATTTTTCCAACTCATATGGAGTCTAGAGAATTCTAAGCGCATACATTTCCGTTTCTCGTTAAGTGGTGGTTTCTTTTGAATTTGCAACCGTTTTAGATGTTTGGCACTATTGATAACCCTTCGCACTGTTGAAACGCTTGCAGTAACACCGGCTTTTTGCTCTATTTTTGCCGCAGAGTCGCAAGAATTGGAAGCACATCTTAAAATTGGTCTTCGATCAACTGCTGTTGTTGCCGTTTTTTGACCTACTTTCATGTTTTTTCCGTACGAATCTTTGCTGCTTAAATAAGAATAGACCACACTAAAACTTAGCCCAATTTTGTCAGCTTTAGAACGCCCGGTTAGTCCTTGTTCTTTTAGTAAATCGATTTGAGCTCTTTCAACACTGTTTAGAGATTTTGATCTACCTGTTTTTCTTTGAAATACAATAAATCAAATAAAATTCACTTAAAGCACTTCAACTGTTGATCTAATGTGTCAATCTCCACAGAATACTCATAGGCAGTGAAAATAATGACCTTGTGTCTATTCAGTTGACGCAAAATAAAACTGTATTTTTCCATATTGAATGCTTTGCAAGGGAACCAGGGAAAAAATAGCGGTACTTTTTGAGTTATTCTTTTCGATTTATTTTGTCAACATCATAAGCAAACAGTTTGCATCATCAAATTATATATTACGGCACAATGTTTTGCAATAATAGATAACGTAGCTTAGAAAATGTTTGTGCTTATTCAGTTGAAGCGGAGTGTATGTATAGATCAGACTAACATACTTATAAGAAATACATCAATTTTACGGCGAAAATATAAAAAAGGACAGAAAATAATTTCATTTTAGAACTGAAGTCAAAAATTTTTCACAACAACAGAATACTCACTTTTCTAATTGCATTTTTTTTTCAAACGAGTTTAACAATAAATTTGCTGCCTACCTTTTCAAAGTATCATAAACTCTTTCGTATTGCAAATAAACTATATTTCTTTGCAATTCTTCATTTATGTTATTGTTTACATGACAATTTGCAGAAAAAATGTAAATGGGTCGTTTTCGACCCACTGGGCATACATAGGTTAAGAAGAGCCTACCTATACACCGTAAGTATATCTTAAATATCTTGTCACTTTTCATCACTTACTTTTATATAAATGGAATTTCGAGTAAAGATGTATTTAGAAACAAAACTCCGATCCGAATCCACCCGACGGATTTTTTACAAATTTTAAATTCTTCAATTCAATAAAATACATACCAAAAATTATTTATTTTCACAAAGAGGGTAGGAAAAGTGGATGTAAACTGTATTTTCCATGTATTTTCAGCAGTCCACTTCTTTCAACTTGCCATTACTTTTGTAAATCTTAAGCGATGTAAAGAAAATTGAATTCACCAAAAGCCAACACTTCCCCGAGTACTTAAAGGAATAATTCAGGTCTCTGCTCCATTTGGAAGCTGAGCTAAAGGAAAGTTATGAAAACTTTTAAAATAAGTTTTGTTCATATTTTGTTTTTGTAAAACAGTTTTGTTGATTCAATCAACAAAATATTGACGCGTATAAATTATAGTAACTATGGTGATGATTTCGTGAGTGAATAAGAACATTCCATTACTAACGTTGACAGATAGAGATAGAGATAGAGCACAAACATGCAGAATGTATATAAAATGTTTAGTTGGATTAGTATTAGTATTACCCAGCAAACAATATAAGCCTTACATAAGTCTTTTCGCAATGCAATATAAGGCTTAGTATATAAGGCTTATGATTCATAATATTCATCTTTTGACAAAGCGCGACCACATGTATGGTATGTATAGTGTTTATTTAATTTTTCTTACTGGGAATAATTTATAATAATTTTAATTTTAGTGGGGCATAAGTCCCCATTTATTTGACTTAATACAAGCTAGTAATATGCCCTAAAACTAATTAAAACTAATTAAAAGCTAGGGTTTAAGATTGGTGCAGACGATCAAGTTTAAGGCAGGGAGTGCTGCGATTGAAATCGAAGGCGGTGAGGTTTGCAGTCATAGGACGTGCGGTGGGGCGGAAGATAGAATAGACGAGGGAATCGTAAATTATGAGGTTTAGTATTGATCGGAATAAGGTGACGCGCAGTCAACGGAGCCAGAGAGAATTCGATGAATGATTGAAGACTATGTCTGCAGCGTCTCTGCGTTCCTCAAGGCTACAGTGGCGAGGCGCCCATATATTTTATTTTTTTTATTTTATTTTATTTCATCAACAAGCTTAGCTTAAGATTACGAATGTATTTTTTAAGTACAAAAAACAAGAATAAAATAACGTAATAAGAGATAATAAATAATAAATAATAATAGGAAATTAAGCAAGCAATGTAAATAAAATTGACTTACAACGCTCCCTTGAAATATGAAAATCTACATGTCTACTGATTTCATTAAATGATTTCAGAGATCTAGTAATTGGCTCATTCTGCCCGTAATTTGTTCGATGCCCCACACAGTAAAAGAAGTGACGGTCCCTTAAAACCCTCTCAGGAGCATAAATAGGTAGCATCGATTAAAGTGCAGGGCTCTTTATACGAGAAGATAGAATATCTCTAACAAACATAGTGTCATGTACATACCTTCTTGCGCTAAGTGTCATTATACCTAATAATTGACATCTAGCTTTATAAGAAGGCTCAAAGGGTAAAACGCCTCTGTACTCTTTCAAGGCGATCAGAAAGGTATAGATAGTTAGGATTCCAAACTACATCGGCGTATTCAAGAATTGACCTGACAAGGGCAATGAAAAGGGACAGAAATGTATAAGAATCAGAAAAATCTCTTGAGTTACTTTTAATGAAACCAACTAGGGAATTAGCTTTAGAAACTATATACTCGACATGGGATACAAATGTTAATTTAGTATCAAGAAGTACGCAGAGATCCTTAATTTTGTCGACCCTTGTTAAGGGTATGGATTCAATACAGTAATTAAAACATTTTTGTATTTGAGATCTATTAAAAGATATAGTTGAGCATTTACGAACATTTAACTTTAAACAATTGCTAACACACCAAGTTGACAAATTGTTAAGGTCAATCTGGATCTTTGCACAATCATCGAAACTTTTTATTTTGAGGAATAATTTAAGATCATCCGCATACAGTAGATAACTACAAAATTCGAATTGACGAACAACATCATCAATAAAAATAATAAATAGGAGGGGACCTAAATGACTTCCTTGAGGAACTCCAGAAGTGCAAGAAATTAATCTAGAGTAGTTATTGCCAAGGCATACTTTTTGAAACCTTCCGATTAAAAATGAAGAAATCCAGTTCAACATTGCTGAATGAAATCCAAAATTTTCTAGCTTTTTTAACAGCAACACATGGTTCACAGAATCAAAAGCTTTGCTGAAGTCAGTGTATACGGCGTCGACCTGGCATCCACTTTCAACAGCATTAATTACAAAAGATGTAAAGTGGACCAGATTGGATGTTGTCGAACGGCCAGAAACAAAACCATGCTGAAACTCAGATATATGCTCTTTTGTGTGGAATTCAAGCTTATTTTTAACAATACATTCAAAAAGCTTTGGTATAGCGGAAAGTTTGCATATACCTCCATAGTTTTCGATATCATTCTTGGAACCAGATTTAAAGATAGGCACCAAAAATGAGATCTTCCACTCATCAAGGAACAAACCCGAACTCAACGATTGATTAAAAATCCTTAACAGAGGTTTGCAGATGGCGTTGGAACAGTTTTTTTTAAATTATTGCAGGAATCCCATCAGCCCCAGGTTTAGGATTCGGCTTAAGGCCACAGATAGCAGTCTCGATATCATGAACATTCAGAACTAATTAATTTGGTTTATGAAAGACCAAAATGATTTGGAGTCATGTTTAAATTTGATTTCAATGTTATTTATGAAAATGTTATATAAACATAGGGACGGGCTACAGTCCGCTTGGGCGAACTGTTGGATACCCTATTCTTATTCCTATCCCTCATAAGTGGGCGTGACAAAAGTCTAAGTATGGTTGAATTGTTAAGAATGCTCTATATATTTTGTTATATAACATTTAAAGGATTTTATCAAAAAAACAACGCTCCCTAGCTCAAACTTGGGTGTTTCAATAAAATTGTTTTATTTAATTGTGGGCGTGTCAGTAGGCGGATTTAAAAAAAATTAACACATGAGAATAAAGGGCTACTAGAGAGTATATATTATAAATTTCAGCTCCCTAGCTCAAACTTTGAATTTAAAAAAAAAAAAAAATAATTGTGGGCGTGTCAGTGGGCGGATTTTGAAAATATTTACACATGAGCATAAAGGGCCCATAGAGAGTATATACTATAAATTTCAGCTCCCTAGCTAAAACTTTGGATTTTCAAAAATTAATATACCCTTAGAATAGGGTAAAAAAAAATTATTTTATTTATTTGTGGGCGTGTCAGTGGGCGGATTTTGAAATTTTTTTATCCCGAGCAGTTTTAGGAGTCATAGATCATATATAAAAAATTTCAGCTTTCTAGCTCAAAATTCCATTTTTTCCAAAATTTGGTTTTTTTGAGTTTGTGGGCGGATTTCAAAAATTCGTAAACTTGATTATTTCGGGACCCTAGAGAGTATATGGTTAAAATTTCAGCTCTCTAGGTCCAGTTTAAAGGCCTAATTTTTGGCTACAGACGGACGGACGGACGGACGGACGGACGGACATGGCTAGATCGACATTACTATCGATGCTGATCATAAATATAGTAACTTTTAGGGGTCTACGGGCAATATTAAGGTATGTTACAAACTATGCGTCAAAATTAATATACCCTTAGAATAGGGTATAAAAATGTACTTAAGACAGTAAATTCTCTACGCAACTTAATAAAGATAACTCTATCACTATAGTTTCCAGATTTTTTTACTCTTTTATAAGCTTTGTTTTTTTAAGTTTTTCAGGTGCTGTATATATAACTCGATTCACGCCGGGTTACCTTTTAAAATTCTACCTTTCAACAATGTTTCAATCCAACAAACAACATGCATCTTAATGTGTGTATATAAACATAAGATTTGTATGTTTCCTACACCTGCACTTGCAAGCAACAAATTCTACCAACCCACCACCTGCAATTCACCTGCTCTCATATCGTTCTACTGCTCTACGCACACAAACACTCACCCCATTGAATGCCTATTCTCCAACATCACATACTCCTCTCCATACCCCATAAGAAACACATACGCAAAGCGATAGCAAAACAAAGCATAGTAACCCGGAAATTTTCGCGTTATGAAATATGTGGCTGGTTAGAACAAATTGGCTTTCTTTCCTTGTTTTCCCCTTATCGTTCACCGCGTTTGACTCCTCTCTGCTTGATACACGCTTCCTTATGCAAAAATATAACCCGCTTTTCAGCGACTTATTTGGCGAGTTTTGTATGTAGCTAAGGTGAGTTCTGTTTGAAAAATTCAGTTGTGAAGCAGAATGCGATGTGTAACTTAAAGTAATATTGAGTGGAATTATTGTTGTGCAATATATAATTATTTAAAGTGATCGAAAACAGTAAAAAGTGTGAGAAGTGTGAAAAGTTTAAATTGTTTTGTTTTCAGTTAGATTCAGCAAAGGAGAAAATGGCATTATTAACAGTAAATTGTTGTTTAGTAGATTTGCTTTTGGAAGAAGAAAATTATTTTTGTAAGTTGAGTTTTCTTAAAAAAAAAAGTTACAGAGATAGGACGCTCTACTCCTGCTATGAAAATAGATTATAAGCGCAAGGATGGTTTTGTTTCGCATTTCAACGCATCCATATATCAAAAATATATTTGGTTGACTGGTAGTTGTAGGCTCAATAAAATGTTTTGTTTTCCTTGCCTCCTTTTTTCTAATTCTCCTAGTGTTTGGAGTCGCACGGGCTACGCTGACATAAACAATTTAATTAATTCGGCAAATAAACATGTCAAGACGGAAAAACACATTCGTAGCTGTTTATCTTTGCACGAATTCGGTACTGATCGTATTGAAACCTCGTTAGGTTATTCCTTTGTAGCTTATCCAAGTATGACCAGTTAATGGACTCTCATTTGGAACAGTGTTCAAGTGCACGTAATCCGGCTTTTTCGGGTCTATCAAATGACATCGAAAACGATTTAATACAAAGTATAGCCGCAGTGATCAAATGCGAAATTAAAGTAGAAATAAGTAAAACGCGATTTGTGTCCATCATGATTGATGAAACACCAGACATGAGCCATAGAGAGCAACTTAGTGCCGTTTTGCGTTACTTATCGGAGGAAGGAGTAGAGGAAAGGTTTCTTGGGTTTTTTGACGTGAGTGAGAGTCGAAATGCCGATGAGCTCTCAAAACACATTTTCAATATACTTGATGTATACGGTTGCAAGGAGAAATTAGTTGGGCAATCTTACGATGGGGCCGCGGTTATGTCAGGGGAAGTAGGTGGTGTTAAAAAAAAAGTCCTGGATGCTTGTCCAATGTAGAGCTGTGTCAATCGTTCAAATTTAATGATCGAATCGTTCAAGTATTGGTTGAAAAAATGATTCGGTCATTTCAATCAATCATTCAATCAATCAATGACAGATGGGACATGGGAGTATTGTATTGCTCCATTCAATTTCAATACAATCAAAAACCCCAATCATCATTCGTTCAATTTAGTTTCGATAGAGACAGATACATTCGAATGGATTGTAAGAGTGAATACACTCAATAACAACAAACTGCTGATTGTATATATAGATACCAAAACGCCTTTGAATAATTAGGAAATGGAGGTTATTGCACAGAAGCGATATTTTTGTAGAACAAATATGTGTTGGTAAAACGAAATAAGCCAAAATAAATAAAAATATTTTGATATATTAACACATTTATTGGTTCAGTAGATAAGAAATCAGTAATAAAGAAATGAGTTAGTCAGAACAGAACAAAAGTATTGACTCGATGAACGATTGACTTCGGGCATTGTGATTGCAATCACCAATACTTTATTGTGATCGGGTCAAAAAGATCGAATCAATCACGATTGACACAGCTCTAGTCCAATTGCTTATTTTATTCCTTACTACGCACATGTTTTAAATTTGGTGTTATCTCAATCACTGGGAAATATACCTGAATTGAAATTTCTTTTGGGCAATATAAACACAATAGTACGCTTCTTTAATAAATCAAGTAAACGTTCAAATATTTTAAAACAAACAGCAAACAGACGCATGCCGTGAGTATCAGAAACTCGCTGGCATTACCATTCCCGAATAGTTAACGTTATTTTTTCAATGGCCGAAAGTTTATTGCTTAAGTTAGAAGGGGAAGATTTTTGCTTTTTACTGCACGCGTTTTCCGAAATATTTGCTAAAACCGATGTATTGTTTAATTTAATACAAAATAAACAAACAGATGTTGAAGTTGCTAAGCGAGAAATCGAGTGTTTTGAGTCTTGGCTTTCTACTGAGTTTCTAAACAAATTTGATTTAATTTTTGAAAGTATAAATGATTGTGCTGAACTTCCACGGAAACGCCGATTACTTGATTTTGATTTAAAGACTCACTATAACCACTTTTTTGTAGAAATAAAGGACAATATTGTATCTCAAATTAAGACACGATATAAATCATTCACGGATTTAATTTTTTTGGATTTACTCAATAAATCAAAATACAGTCGTTTTGCTCAGTCAAGCCCAGATGATAAAATATCTTCGGTGATTAACTTTTTCCCTGGAATTTTCGCTTTTGCAGGTTTAAAAAATGAGCTGAAAGTTCTCTATACTACGTCTTCACTTCAACCACTTGACGTTTTATCCCTCTATAAACATTTAAGAAGTGAAATATTATGTGAAACATTTCCCCAAATCTTAAAATTAAGTGGACTATTTTTAACACTACCAATGACTGTTGCTTCCGTGGAGAGATCTTTTTCCACTCTGAAAAGAGTTCATACATATTTGAGAAATTCTCAAGGAGAAGACATGCTTTCTGATTTAGCACTTTTATCCATAGAAAAGCGACTCCTTTTAAAAATAAAAAGTAGGCCTAACTTTTATGAAAGAGTTCTTGCAGAATACGTGAAAAAAGGTAGAAGAATAGACTTAGAGTACAAATAAAAAAAAATATTTAACAAAACTTTTCACATGTTTTTCCAAATTCTACTGTTTTTGATTTTAAAAAATATTAATCATTAATATTTTCTCTTTTTAACTTTGTACAAAAACTATTTTTAAAATATTTTTATATATTAAAATATTTTTATATATTATAGATAAAAAATCTATACATTGTTGTAAATATTATGCGTGAAGCTTTTTAATTTCAATTTTTATTTATGTATTTATTTATTTAACAAACCGTGATTTATGAAGTTCTTTTTTTTATTACTTACTATCAATTTTCTTTAAGGTACAGCATTTGCATCTGCCAAAAAGGTTTCTTACGAAGCCACTGTTATTAAACTGTAGGTTCATTGTAAATTAAAGCTTAAATGACTTGCTTTACTTCTATGCGATTTGCAGTACCCAATATAATTTCAGAAAGCGTTTGCAGGTGCATATTTTTTCCGACTTACCATTTAACATTTTCCACGCCACGCCACTGCAAGGCTATTTATTTTAATGAGTTTAGGATGGTCGTGATAGGGAGGTAAGGTTAAAGGATCGTTCCAGGGTAAACCACGAAGAGCGAATCGGAGAAAGCGACGTTGGATGCTCTCGATTCTGGACACATGGACTTGATGAAAAGTTGAAAATACTTGGCTGGCGTACTCAAGAAGCGGGCGAACAAGGGTAGTGTAAAGGGATCTGGTCACGTAAGGGTCAGAGAATTCTTTGGACCACCCTTTATGTGTCCGGCTCTAGCCAAAACCAGACGGTGCGCACTAGGTCATTCCTTTTACAATGACCTTTCGGCCATTCATATCATCCACTTCAATAATATCATCTAACTCCTCAACTCCACATGATGGTTTTGAGCTTTCAACATCCTTCTCCCCCTTTAATTTTAGGTTCGGGTGACGGGAAATACAGCCACTAAAACCAACCAACCGTTTAAAGAAGCCAAGGCTTTAAGAATTATCTCGTCAAAATGTAAACGGAAATTAAGCTCCCTATCGCACAGAATGGCAAGGTGGGAAGAGATTGAACAAGGGATATAGGTTGACCATGGAGAAGGTAAAGGCGGGGAGCGGGCTTGTTTAACTTGCCTGAAAAGGTAATAGACTGGCATTTGGCGATATTGAGCTCTAAGCCGTTTTTGATGCACCAGGTGGCAAAAGTATCTCGATCTTGTTGTAGAAGACAAGAGTCTTGTGGTGAAGATATGGGCATACAAATCTTAGTATCATCAGCGTAGAGCGAAAGGACGGAATGTTTAATGATTCGATCAAGGTCGTTTATTGTTAGGATAAAGAGAAGGGGACCTAGATGACTACCTTGTGGAACCCCAAAGGTGGCCAAAAAAGGCGCCGATAAGATGGACCTGAGGCGGACACTATAAAACGGTTTTCCTGGTAGGAAGATATCCATTTTAACAATATGGTTTCGAAGCCGAGTGAGGACAGTTTAAAAAAGATTAATTTGTGAGATATCTTATCAAATGCCTTACGGAAGTCGGTTGCAATAACGTCGACTTCTTTGCCGCTTTCCAGGGCTGAGAAGGCGGAGGACACAAATTCCACGAGGTTTGTGGTAGTTGATCTGCCTTTAAGAAAGTTATGCTGGTTTTGGGAGATTATAGATTTACAGTGAAAGCTAAGGTCTTCGTGCACGATACTTTCGAGGAGCTTGGGTATATGTGAGCTATAGGGCGGTAGTTGGTTATTTCGCTCTTTAGTCCTTTTTTGTGTATCGGGGTTATAAATGAGCACTTCCAAATCTGAAGAAATTCTCCCTGGGAAAATGAAAGCCGGAAAAGGTGAGAAAGGGGGAGGGAAATATTGGAGCTGCATTTCTTAGGAAATATAGCGGGAAGGCCATCTGGCCCAGGTGAGAACCCTTCATTAAGTTTTTGATGCTTGTTTTCAATTACTGCAGGGGTCGAAGGTATGAGAAAGAAAGCGACCAAAGGAGAAACTAAATAGATAATTAAAGGAAGAGGGATCAGGTACGAAATAGCTGTCGGCGAAAGATTGTTTAAAAAACTTTGCGAAGAAGTCCGCAATAGTATATACTAATACTATTTTATGCCGTGGACTTTTGCTGATATGTATCTTATTTTACCTACTGTTTGAGTGTGTTATTTTTTTGTTTAATATATGGGACGAAAGAAAAACGCAACTTAAAATAAATGCTGAAATTACTTGTGGGTCTGCGTCGTAAATATATATTCGTATACGATATTCAATTTTTTCACTGAAATGGGTTGTCGCGAATGAATTTATTTGATTTATTTTTCCAACTGGGAGGTTTTTTAGTTTATTTCTCGCTGATGCATTTACATAATAACATTATGATATAGTGTTAATTGTTTTCGTTTTTTATTGGTCGTAGCGGGGCGGGAGTGGTCTCATTCGACTAACTTGGTTTTGTGCATTCCAGGTCAGTCGCCATAAAGCGTTGTCTTCTCAAGTCACTTCAATGTAGCCTCGTTGGGGTACATTATTTCCTGTCCCGGACCGGAAACCAATTTTTCAATGAGACACTTCGTTCAGACAAACCTCTAGTATGACTAGACAAAGAACTAGAGTTAATCGGCCCATTAAATTATCTGAGCGCATTGACGTAGTGAAAGATTCAGTCTCGCAATCCAGACGGCGTTCTGCGCGCAAACAAGCGTCTGCCCTTGGACTTTTCGTTCTTTCAGTGAAGCGAATTCTTCACGATGACCTTCAAAATACATCGAATGTTACTATTTAAGACAATATTAAGCATTATTTTGAATGTATAATTACAATTGGAAACAATTTCACAATTGTAGACCAAGATGGGTAATATTAAACTTTTCGCAAGCATTTGACTCTTCTTTAAATGAGTATACGACTGAGTTACCCAGAAAGTACGTAACACCCCATATGATTCCCCGACGATGGAGTTAATTTGCTTGTTGTAAGGTTGCAGGTGAAAATAATTCCTTTGTTTGTAGCGGTTACGACATATTCGATGTTGACATTATTTAATGTCATCCGAGGAAAGTAACTAAAGTCATGCATGTTTTTTGATATAACCAAGCACTAAGACTTCGAAGGGTCATAGCATCAATTAAGTTGAACAGAACCTTCTTCTCTCTCAAGATCCTCATTCATAAAGCAAGCACCTTTCCCGATAATTCCAATGCGGCAGCTTTAATATGTATGTAGTAACATGGTCGGCTCACATACCTATGGAACGAACAGTTCTTAACGTTTGAAGGAATTTCATTGACAAAACAGTGTTTTTTTTTTTCAAATCCGTTCAAAAATATTGGAAAAGAAAATTAAATAAATGTAAGGCATAAAGAGCCCAAAACCCAGCTTCTCCAACCATTCACTTGTGTGAAATAGAAGGTACCTGCAATTTTAAGCATATTTCGAATGGCAAATATGAGAAGCTTCGCATGACAACTGATCCTCTTGGATGTCTGTCAGACGTTGGCAAGAGCTGAGGCAGTAGAACAAACGTTTTGATGTTACTTGGCCCCCAATGGGATTTGCACATGAGATAATTAGTTAACTAATCCAACACTCTAACCTCTGCGCTACTGCGACACACACTGCTAACTCTTATGCACCCATCAAGTTGTTCTGCTGTAAAATTCGGTGGAGTTTAAAGGGTAGATATATCCGGTGGAGGAAGGCATCGAATCAGTAAAAAAAAAAATTTCAACCCAATGCTGCGCAAGTTATTCCGCAACTGCCGACTATTTTAGTATACGGATCATGGCTACACGAAACTCCTTTGATACTCTATTACGAAGCGATTGATGGACTTTTTAAGTTCAGGTAGACGAATGCGTTTCCAAGTGTTGTATGTCTGATCGCATTGCTGCATTAAGGCGCGTATCTGATTGAAAAATCAAGGGAGATTACCCGACTTACTAAGCTTGTTTTTCAAACTTGGAGAGCAATGTTAACATAGAATAGACATAAAATATAAATATCGGCCCAATAATGTCCTCAAGTTGGGAATAGTTAATATATTAAAAATTACGATAGCAATTCAATTGGTAACGCCTGATAGACTATGCTTTAAAAAGATAAGCTATCTTGTAGTTTAATGCAGTAGAGATGCGTGCCAAAAATGTGTAGTCGTTCAGTGAAGTTTTAATTGATATAGCTGTTAAGATCGTTTTTACCACTAAAAATAAATTTTGATATTAAATAAAAAATAATGTTTACATCGTTTTAAGAAAGTTTATTTAACAATAAGAGTTTTTCAGGCTAAAAGAACAAAATGTTTTTTACATTTACATTTTATTTATAAAACAAAAACCAATTCTTCATCACTTAAAAAAAATATAAATTACTTTTTAATAAACAAACAATTGATAAGTAGGTACCTTCATTATTTTACTTAAATTCAAGACTAATTCTTCTCGACTTTTTTAAAAAATATTCTTCTTACATTTTCTATAAATAAACGTGTCTTAAGTCAATTTTTTTATTCAACAAAAAAACACTTAAACAAAAAAAAATGGTTATTTTATTATAGGTATTATAATATAATAAAATATATAAATTAAAAGAAATATATAAATTAAAAGAAAGATTTGTCAACCTGTTTTGCCCCATTGTTGTTCTAAGATCAGTTTTAAATTTTTTTATCGTGGAAAATGATCTTTCAACGGATAAAGTTGTCAAAGAAAAGGTTAAGATAAGAAACCTCAATCAAGATTTTCTGGTAAATACCTTCGCGGTTTTACGCGAACAACAAGCAAAAATATCTTAGCGTAACGCACATGTAGTTCCTATTTAATTTTTAATAAAAATGTATGACAAATTAATGTTTGTCTTAATTTAACGGAGCACCCTGTACCCTTCTGCTAAGAAAACAGTCTTCATCTTTTATCTCTATGTTACACAGTACTTAATATATCCACACAGACGTACTTGCTGATAAGAACTGCTGAAGAAAACGTCCTACTCTCCTACTCATTATATGGACATACTCTGCACGCGACAAACGTCCAGCGCAAAAAACCCCTTCTCGTTCAAATGTGATTTGAACGAAATGGTCGATACAAAACAGCATTTTTTTTTTTTTTTTTCGCTTGTGCGTTCCTGAATTTCAATTGTATCATTTCGTTGCAGAATCGTTTGCACGAGTTGGATAGATTGATGCATACACAAGATCAGATGGTTTGAACAAAATGGTTGTTACAGCGCTCGCTGCTCGATCTATGTTTTGTCTTGTTTCTGTATTCGTTTCACACATCATACCAAGCACACCTCGTTCCAAAGCGGCTTGAACGAAATCGTCCATACAACACGTGAAATAATTTTTTTCTTTATGCCTATACTTTCCATGGTATCATTTCGTTGCCGAATCATTTGAACGAGTTGGAAAGAAGAGTTGGAAAAAAGCTACGGTTGTTGGTGGTTCACTTCTGTGTGGAAATGTTCCAATAGGAAGAGCTTATATCTCAACAGAGCATTGAAGATTGTTTGAGTTGCTTACCAGCAAGAAAAGCGGATGGTATGGATGGTATAAAAAATATGTGTCTAAAACAACTTCCCAAATTGGGCATTAGATACTTAACATTTATTTTAAATGTCTGTATTAAATTCCAATACTTTCCAAGGGCTTGGAAAATAGCTTAGGTGATACGAGTACCTATTCCAAAACCAGGAAAGCCACCTGATAAACCAAACAGCTACAGACCAGTTAGTCTGCTGAGTAGTGTTAGCAAAGTGTTTGAGAAGGTAATAAAAGAAAAACTTAGGATACTTATCGAAGATAATAATACTCTTCCGAAGGAGCAATTTGGTTTCAGAAGAAATCATAATACATCCCATCAATTACTTAGAGTCTGCCAGCATATCAAGCAAAATCGTTCCTTGGGAAAATCAACTGGCCTGGTGTTGCTGGACATTGAGAAAGCTTTTGATTGTGTATGGCATTTGGGCCTCGTCTATAAGTTGTTGATTTTTCGTTTTCTCCCATAGCTCATAAAGCTTATCCTGAGCTTTCTTTCCGATCGTTTTTTTTCAAAGTTTTCGTGAACAACTGTTTTTCTGTTTGTCATAGTGTAGTTGCTGGTGTGCCTCAAGGATCGGTTTTGGGTCCAATATTGTATAATATTTTTATGTCTGATATTCCAAGACTCCCTTATTGTGAATTAGCTATTTTTGCGGATGACAACGCAATATATTCTTCGCACGAGTTTAGTCTCAACGTGGAGACTAACCTTGCGAATGCGATACAAATATCGCTAAGTTATTACAATTGCTGGAAAATCAAATTAAATGCTGAGGAGGTGCAAGCTATCTTTTTCAGCAGAAAACAAAAGACTTGTTTTCTTCCAAGCAATCGGCTAATTGCAAATAACACAATTATTAACTGGATATTATCCCTGAGATATCTTGGCATTCATCTGGATACAAAACTCACATTTAAGGAACATACTGCTAAAACAATACAAAAAGTGAATATAGCAATAAACATGTTGTACCCCTTCATAAACAGAAAATCCTTACTGAACAAAGCTAACAAGATCGTTATTTTTAAGGTAATTTTCCAGTCAATCCTTCTATATGGTTGCCAAGTATGGGACAATTCAGCAAAATGCCATCTTAAAAAACTACAAGTTTCTCAAAACAAACTCCTTAAAATGATGCTTAAACTTCCCCCACATCACTCAAGCGCTGATCTTCATACCAGAGCAAATGCTGACTTGATTCAAGGTCGAATTACAAAGCTAACCACCAAATTTCTCGGCAACTGTGAGATCTCCGAAAATCCACTGATCAACCAACTAAATGTTTAATCATTTCCTTGTTTTTAATGCTTCTGGTGTATCCAAAATCATTATTTGTTATTAATTATACCTGTAATTTATTATTGTTTTTTATTATTTGTTATACAGTCGAACGTCGATAAGTCGAACTTCGATAACTCGAATATTCAATAACTCGAATGAAATTGGTTGGCAATAGCGCCAAGACTGAAATTTACATGTAATTTTTATTTTATAACTCGAACTTCTATTACTCGAATGTCTTGATAACTCGAGGAGATTATTTGGCGTCACCTTCGATAAGTCGAATTATGAATTGGAATTCCCAAATTCTGCTTGTTTTTCAAGTTCGTTTTATTATTACGCATCGCTTTCGGAGGCACTGTTGCTCCTATGACCTAGTATACATACGTGTAGAAAGTCGTGATTTCGTTATGTGTGACTAAGAAGTGTCAAATTTCTTATTAGTAGGGGTTAGAACACCATTACTAGGCCGGTATATTGGTCGAAACGAACTCAAAGCTTAGTCTTTATTTAAAAAAAATAGCAGGCGCTTAAAAAAACACAAACAGGAAGACAAAATACATAATCCATACACAGAGTGAAGATACGTATGAACAGTGCAGTGTGTATTAAATGACGATATTGTTACTTCGGAGTTTCCCACAAATGAAAATGTTTTCGAGATATTCAGATGTGAATCGGAATCTGCACAGCTCGACAATAACGAAGACAGCGAATGTGATGTAATGGAGAAAGATTTGAAGGATAATTTGATTCAACCACCTTCAGACGAATTGGTTGTAAATTCGTTAAGCATTTTGCGTTTATATTTAATGACTAACTATAACCAATAACATCGAGAACATATTTTTTTTTAAATTCAATAAAACAATTAAAATCCAAATTATATAACAGACTATTTAAAATAAAAATTATATTCCTGTACGTTTCTGTGTTATATATGTTCGCAAATAAATACATTATGTATTTATATCAATTTTGTATTTTACTTAATAACTCGAAGTCTTGATAAGTCGAATTTTTTTTGTGGCAAGTGAAGGAGTTATCGAAGTTCGACTGTATATTATTTATTATTTATTATTTTTTTTATGCATTATTTATTATTTGTTATTTATTATTTATTATTTGTTATTTATTATTTATTATTTATTATTTATTATTTGTTATATATTATTTATTATTTGTTATTTATTATTTTTTTATGCATTATTTATTATTTTTTATATATTATTTATTAATTGTTATTTATTATTTTTTATGCATTATTTATTATTTGTTATTTATTATTTATTATTTATTATTTATTATATATTATTTATTATTTGTTATTTATTTTTTTTTTTATGCATTATTTTTTTTTTATGCATTATTTATTATTTGTTATTTATTATTCATTATTTATTATATATTATTTATTATTTGTTACTACAATGTACCTGCTAAATTTTTTAAGGTTCCCTTTCCCTTTTTTAATTCTATTTGCATTGAAGGTTTTTAACGTATTTTTTCTTCAAAGTATATCATTGTATAATATTCTTTTGTAGTCATGATTTAAAATTAATTGTTCAGTAGAAAGATATAATATAAATATCAAATCTCTGTATGTAAACTGCGCGGTGGTCCACCAAATGTAAATTACAATACGAAAATAAATTATCTATCTATCTATCTATCTATCAATAGGAAATGCGAGTTGGAATATGAAAAATTACAGCAATGCGAAGAAGAGTATAAATATGTTGTAGTTTAGAGAACGCAAAAATTGAGATAACTTCTTGTGAATGTTAGTCGTTCATGAACGACTTGAGCAATATGAGGCATCGCCACTGGTTCAATTTTATTTTCGCTAGGAAGCTGAACTTTTGTATGGGAATTCTTCTTTTATTGTTGTGATGAAATAAGAAGGGAATTTCGGATATGACTCGCTCAGCCCCTTTGAGTGACTTTCCATAACTAACGTCCCGATAGTTGTATTCATTTGAAACTTTGTATTACGTTACGTTTGGTTTGTTTTGCACGTGCTCCAAAAATTTCCATTGAAGCGGCAAGCTTTTTTAGAAGAATACAGTTATCCTGGAATTACACAGGAAAATGTTATGCAAGTTCATCGCATAAGGGAGCATTTGATAAAACCAAAAAAACAAAAAAGAATCGATACGTACTTTAAAATAAACCTGGGGCAACAAGCAACTATAATATGTTTTTTTTTTTTTTTTTTTTTTTATAATTTGCGTGCGCTAAAGGGATTTCTTTTTTCTGTAGTGACACAGTACCCTTATAATGGTAAAATCACAGCGCAGGCATTTTGTTTGTTGCGCAAGTAGCTCCCAGCAATTCATTACCTATTTTTGGGTGCTACTTACTGAAAGAATAGAAGGATAGGAAAGATGTTTGGTGCGATGGGATTGTTTTTTCTCAACAGGTGGCGCCTAAATTGCTTTAGGGAGATCAGTTTTTGTTGTGTGTATTCAATTTATAAAAATCATGGCCCTGGTCGGGATTCGAACGCACGACCTGCCAATCACTTTAGTGAATACACTACCATCGCAACATTGCCACCTGCTAAATTTATTTGTTTAGGCCCGTGCATAGACGGGCTAAGCATATCAGTGCAGCCAAATAAAATGGTAAAAATCTGTACTAGACAAATCTGTAACTAATCTGTACTTAACAAAGAGTATAGAAACTCATCGAAGTGCCAGAAATAAATTAGAGACTAAGAGATTTGGGGTTGACAGTCTTAGTTGACTTAACGTCGGACTTAACGAATAAATAAGCTATGCACATTATTTTTCACTCCAATTTCCCTACCAATTTATTACATAACGACAATGATTTGAAAGTCCTGAAATTTTACTGAATTAAAATGGTAAAAGTATTCTTTTATATGCCAAATTGTATTAAACATTCAACTGTTCTGATAAAGTTCAACGGGTCCTTGGAACTCAAAAATATGATATTTTTCCGAAACGACCTAAGAAACCGCACAGTATTTCTGTGTTCAAGGTTAATTTCACTAAATTGAAGTTTTATCATATTATATTTTTCATCATCCCTACTTGGTATCCGGGCTTTGACACACATAAACATCACGCCAAAGAGGTATAAGTTTTAACGCCCGTGCCTACATAAAAACACACACACATTGTTTTATTTCAGTTTTATTTACATTGAATTTTGGATCATTTTCTTGTAGTTTCAAACTATATCAACGCTAAAATAATTTCAAAATAGCCGTATCTAATTTGCGACCTGATTTTTCATTACGATTATAGGGTGCCGAATGTGCCACATGCACAAACGTTGAATGTGCCTCGATGTCTCCAATTGTCTCCTCCAATGTACTGAAAACGATTTGGGTTCCTTTAATTAAAAACTACTGCTTACTACCACTTTTTTGAAAATATGTATCTCTTTTATTTATAAAAAAATAATATTAAAAATTGCTTACTTAGGAGAAAATTTACAACCAGCAGCTAAAAACATAGGGACGGGCTACAGTCCGCTTGGGCGAACTGTTGGATACCCTATTATTATTCCTATCCCTCATAAGTGGGCGTGATAAACGTCTAAGTATGGTTGAATTGTTAAGAACGCTCTACATATTTTGTTATTCAACATTTAAAGGATTTAATCGAAAGAAACGAAGCTTTATTAAAAAAAAATGCTGCACTTTGGTTTTTCAATAAAATTGTTTTATTTAATTGTGGGCGACAGTAGACGTCAGTAGGCGGATTTAAAAACTATTTAAACAGAAGTATAAAGGGCACCTAGAGAGGCTATATTATAAATTTCAACTCCCTAGCTCAAAATTTGGTTTTTAAAAAAGTTTTTTTTTTTAAATTGTGGGCGTGTCAGTAGGCGGATGTTGAAAATATTTGCACATGAGCATAAAAGGCCCCTAGAGAGTATATATTATAAATTTCAATTCCATAGCTCAAACTTTGTTTTTTTATTAATAAAATTGTTTTATTTAATTGTGGGCGTGTCAGTGGGCGGATTTTGATAATATTTACACATGAGCATAAAGGCCTCATGGAGAGTATATATTATAAATTTCAGCACCCTAGCTCAAATTTTGGTTTTTCAATAAAATTGTTTTATTTAAATGTGGGCGTGTCAGTGGGCGGATTTTAAAAATTTTATCTCCCGAGCAGTTTTAGGAGTCAAAAATCATATATAAAAAATTTCAGCTTTCTAGCTCAAAATTCGGCTTTTTCGATAAATTTCTTTTTTTTAGTTTGTGGGCGTCTGTGGGCGGATATCAAAAATTCGTAAACTTGATTATTTCGGGACCCTAGAGAGTATATGGTTGAAATTTCAGCTCTCTAGGTCCAGTTTAAAGGCCTAATATTTGCCGACAGACGGACGGATATGGCTAGATCGACATTAGGTACTATCGATGCTGATCATAAATATAGTAACTTTTAGGGGTCTACGGGCAATATTAAGTAAGGTATGTTACAAACTATGAGTTAAAATTAATATACCCTTACAATAGGGTATAAAAACACACAACCCCTTTAAACTTTTTTTGCAAATTTACTGGAACTGCCAAACTACGAAGCACAGCGCTTAAATCATTGGTTAAAACACCGACATTCTTAGTGAAAACGGCAATGGTGAGTGTGCCTCAAAGCCCAACGTAAACTAGTCACTCAATAAAAAGTATGAAGCAAAAAACAAATGCATTTTATATCATATTTTCGAATTAAAAAAAATAGAGGCATTAACGGCCCAAACAGGGCCTAAAACCTATCTTCTCCAAACATTTGCTTTTGCAAAATGGCAGGGACCTACAATTTTAAACCGAATCTGAACGGAAAATTGGAAAAGCTTTTCATGAAAATTGATGGATATTTGTCAGACGTTCGCAAGAGGTGGAGCAGTAGAAAAAAACTCATGATGTTACCACTATTTCCGAATTACTATATTGTACAAAGAAAAACACGAGGCAACAATAGAAACCAAACGGAAAAATATGAGAAACTGTCAAAAACAAGCCGAAAACTGAGAAGGGATTTTCATTATTTCCCCCATTTTTCGTACGTTTGGTTATGTTTATGAACTTTTCGCATTTTTGCGACTGTTTCGCACACAATCACACATAATGATATTTTGTATATTAAAATATTGGAGGGAAAAATCAAGAAAAAGTTTTATTTGTATTTGATGTTGGTTTCTTCTTTGATCTTTCTTTTACGACACCGGCGATTTCACTTCTAGCTAATAAGTATAATAAACACGTAGAGAGGACCATTATGCATTGCGTATTTTATTTAAATTTTATTTGAATCGTAATGCATAATAATGATGTACATTTCACTTTGGTTGCAAAATCCCACTTCAAAACTTTAAAAGTGAAAACTATTTTCAACATTAAAACTTCAAAACTTTATTTCAAATTATCAAACTTTATCGTGTATGTACAAGAATCACACCTTATCGCATCCTTTTCTGTACTATCGTCCTCATGAATTCAAAACGAATCCTTAATGCATTTTGCCGTAATATAATCACCCTCTAGGAGTACTGCTCACTCAGTCCCGCTCTATTTATAAAGTTCAAGTGTGGAACATTTAGCTGTTTTATTTCATTTTATTTTACTACTTTTGGGTTTTTTAATGTGTAAACATTTTTGCTCTCGTTGATGTGTAAATATATTTTTTTTAATTTTTTCTCGGTAGGGGCTAGTTCGAAATATCTAGCGTCACCATCATCGCCAGATTTCGTCATTGTCAGATTTTCATTATCACTTGAGTTAATCGCTGCTCGACAGATCACCGCAATTAAACGACGTTTGGCGCGGTTAGTACGTAGATGGATTACCGTTTGAGAACAACCGCGTGTCGTTGTTTTTTTTTTATTAATTATGTATGTTCAATTTTAGAAATTATTATGTCCTTACGAAACACCGGAAAGTTGTGTGGGAGTAGATTTGTTTTGAATAATTGATGTTGTATAGCTTGTAGTTTGTTGTACATCAGTTGAAGGTAAGAGGAAAAATATCGATTTGTACTTCGGTAGACGATGGCCGATTTAAGAATGTCACTTAAACGACAATCGATGCTATATTTTTCCGGTACATCGACACACTTGAGTCGACGGTGTACGTCTCCTACTTCAGCTTTCACAAACCAATTATTTGTTCGGTCAAACATTAAATAAATTTTGTCGTTGACATTAAATATATATCATGGTTTTATTTCAATACAATACCCAAATCACTTGTTTATCAAAACCACAACCTCTGTGATATTTCCACATGCAACACTGACGAGCCTACATGTTTACACATCAACTATACCGTAAGTGCAGCGTGGCTCACACCCTTTTTTTAAAACTTTCTCGAGTACGTTTGTATACTTTAGAGAAAGATATTGCAATCCTGCTGAAATATCGAACTCAAACTGAGTATTAGGTATGATACTACGACTCTAGAGAAGTCCAAAAAGGTGTGAGCCGCAATTACACCCGTCGGTCCGTCTGTGACCGAGGCTCCAGCCCCAATGGGTGGACGGATTTACTTCAGACTTTGTATTTAAGGTTTTTAGGCTTATACCTCGCGTCTTTTTTGACTCTATCATTTTCAATAGCCTTCACAACAAGTGGTCAAAATCCCAATTACTTTCCGAGCGCCTGGCAGTCGTCAAGGTGCGCACAAGCCGCCGTGAGCCGAGATGAGTGTGTTGCCTAGAGTGACGCACCGTCCTGGGAAGGCATGTTGACCCCTCCCCCCTCAATTAGCCAGCAAAATTCGGCGAATTGCTTTTCCGTATCGAATACCGTTTTTTTCTGTTTTCCCTAGAGGCCCAAACCAATGTTCTTCTGAACCAGATTGTTTTCGTCTTCTGAAAGTTGATTTTCAACTTCCAGGCGTCGCAATATCCCATAGTTTGATCGAAGTCACGCTACAAAAGAATGATAATGACTTCGATTTTAGGACGTGATCTGTATGCCCCAAATCACCGACATACGGTATAGCATATCTGACTGAACCCACCAGATCACTCGTGTAAATTTTAAACCGGATCGGAGAATTCAACGCCCCCTGCTGTAAACTGTTTTTAATTTCAAAAGCTCTGCTCGAAGTCACGTTGCCACATTTGACAACGAACTTATTTCCTATAGGCATATTATAAATTACATACATATAGCAAAAGTTTGTGCATACAACGCCTGGTCAACTTGTAGAAAAGTCCCTCTAAAGATATGGTGTCGAAAGTCTTCTCAAAATCAACCAGACAAGCACCCATGCATAGGTTCTTGCATTTATTCCACTGAATGTCGGAAGCTATGCCCCGCCCTGAAACCAAACTGGTTGTTCGGAATTATGTAATTGTCCTCGACCTACTTCAACAGGGCTCTATTAACAACTTTTTCAAAGGCGATGATAATATTTGGAAGCAAACTAATAGACCGGAGAATGGCAGAGTTCGTCCTATCCTTATCCTTTTTCGGGATAGAGTGTACCACAGCTACCTTCCAATGCGCCAAATAATGTGCATTATTCAGCGCATTGTTAAACAGCGTGGTAAAAATATCAACTGCCTCCAGAGGCAGGTGTCTCAACACGACGTTTGGGACACCAGACAACACATTGCCGGCTTTTTATTCTTTAGTGACTCGAAGATGCACCGAAGATCGAGTACTTCGCAACGTCAGTGTCAAATGAAAAAAAAAACCCATAGCTGAATGAAATGAAGAAAAACATTCAATGGCGGGAAATACGTTTTGCGCGAATTTTTCGTAAAAAGATTATAACAAAGTCAATTTAAAAAAAAAGTTTCGGAACTAAGAACGACTATCCAAACCATGTTTTGGAAAACTAAAAAGTGAACATTATAATATAATATGATTGTGTATGTTCTGTATTTCGGTAATCGAATAAGAACGCGGACTTATTAATTCACTATTATTAATAGAAAAATACAATGGTTATGATTGCTTATGCTAGCTTACTTGTGGACGACTGAAACATGAGTGAGCGGCCGTGAGCAAAACACACACTTGTCACTTTATAGTGGTAATAAATACATACTTCTCATGGTGCGATGGTAACGTTAAGAAGAATGTACATAATGACATGGTGTGACGTTAACGTTAACTTAGATACATAACACTCTCCACCACTCAAGTTTAAGTCCTATTACATTGATACAATAATATTACTTGTGCTAATATTTGTAAGGCTTGACATAAGTATTATTCCTTTTAGGTCTTCTTACAGCTAAAGGTGGATCAAATGCAATTTGCTTTTTAACACGGTTTCCGTTAGTGTTTGACTCTTGGTTGACATCATCAACATGGATATCACCAGTTGACTTAGGGTTATCACTTAAGCTATTATTGCTAACATGGAATTTAAAGTTTGTTAAGTTAAGTTTTTTCAACTGATTTTGATTAGCATAGCGAATTTTTGAGTTTAATTCAACAAGATACGTCAAATTACTGATGACCTTTTGACAATTGCTGGTATCCATTTGATGAAGTTCTTCAGTTCGCTTCTGTATAATATCTTCTCCCCTACAGCAAAAATATTTAATTCAATACAATATTACTCTTCGTTTTAATTACATGTAAATCTTTCTTTTTTTTATACCAAAATTCTTTACATTTCCTTGATGAACACTAATTTTGTTATTTAAATTTATTTTTGGATTAAGTATATCTAATGGTCTAGGCGACTTAAATGAAAACATGAGCTCCGAAGGTGACTTGCCAGTTATTGTACACGGAGTGTTATTGTACACCATTAGAAAATCGAAAATATTGTTTTCTAGATTTGAATTATTCTTTTCCAAAACAAACTTTCCCAACGACGACTTAGTTGTCTGAACGCCCCGCTCAGCCAACCCATTACTTTGGCTGTAATACGGCGGAGTCGGCATATAATCGATTTTGTTTGATTGACAGTACCGCCTAAAAAGAGACGAGCTGAATGGCGGACCATTGTCCGTGACATTGCATCTTGGATAGCCAAAAATGACGAAAATATCAATAGTCAAATCAAATATTTGACTAAAAGAGAAGACAAGCTGTGTGTTGCACTTTAGAAATTTAGAGACCGAAAGCAAAACCTCATCTTTCGATGACTCTTCTTGTACCGCCTGGAAATCAAGCAGGTCTTCAGTGCGAAAGTAGTAGATAGGAACGTGATCTATTCCTGACTCTTCATTCAAAGGATGACGTGAAAGAAAATCTACATGACCCATGCTAGCTCCTCTTTTGTAAATGATTATACCCTATTCTCAGGGTATATTAATTTTGACGCATAGTTTGTAACATACCTTAAAATTGCCCGTAGACCCCTAAAAGTTACTATATTTATGATCAGCAACGATAGTAATGTCGATCTAGCCATGTCCGTCCGTCCGTCCGTCCGTCTGTCGGCAAAAATTAGGCCAAGTATTTTACTGGCTTGTTACACTATATCACCTCAATAACAATTTACAAGGCAATCGAAGAAAACACTCCAGACTGTTTAAGAAAAGGCCTAAACAAATTGCAAGTTCTTGTCCTAACGCTTATGAAACGTCGGCTCGATCTTCCTTTCAAGCTGTTGCACTGCAAGTTAGAGCAGTAAGAGCGTTGCATTTAAATGTGGCTGCCCAGGATAATCATTGCAGAAAGTATACTTATACCATTTTAGAATGTTTTTTGGGTTCTTCACGTCCTTGTTCTTGCTTCAGTTTTGCATAGCAATTGAAACATTTTCTCTGCAACTTTTTGTCATCCGGGTTGGTTCTTTGGGACCCATGCGTTAACAACTGCAATTCCTAAAAGAAGTGCTACACCAAGCTTCCTATACCATTTTACACATTTCCGGAGAGTCGTCGCGTATGAGGCCATCTGATCAGACAGATCAATGCCAGCCTTACCTGCATTGTATCAAAGTACTGCAAGTGGTTTTGTGGTAACCTTTCGATATTTACGACCTTTGGATGTTGCCTGAGTTTGGCTGGTGGAAGGCTGGTCAGTGTTGGTCTTGGTTGCTGACTTCAATGGTTGGACCTTCTGATTTTTACTCGTAGGTCTAGGTACTATTATTGGAGCATAAGTTGGACGAGATCCTCAAGTCACGGGTATCCTTCCATTTCAGGACAAGCAAAAATGTAAAATATCAAAAATTCGCCTTCTGAGAATTTTCAAATAATAAAATGTTACCAAATTATGATAAATAGGATGCAAAATAAAGAAAATTCTTCAGTCTGTTCACAACTTAAACGTGTGTTCGTGTTTTTTTATTGAACCGCAAGACGATTCGATAACTTATATGTATGAATGGTATTACCTATAACTTAAAATTTCATCACAAATTTCATGCAGGGTCACGTCATTCATATATGAATGACAGTCGACTGCACGTCCTACCGCTTCACATTCTTCACCAAAACGACCAATCTTTACTACAAATATATTTTTTTTAGTAAAACAGTTATAAAAAAACCCAACGCCATGTTAAATTTTTTTTTCAAATTGGCTTGGCGCGCACTGTGTAATCTAAGTGTCATTCATTTTTGAATGCCATGGCATGCAGTAGAATGTTACTGTCTTACAGATATGAATGACGTGGCCCCCACGGAAATATGAGTGTCATTCATATTTGAATGACGTGGCAGTCAATGTGTTAAAACATTTACCTTTATTGTTTGTCAAAAGATGAATATATCAACTATTCAAGGGAAAATCTAGAAAATATTGAGCGAAATTTAGATTTTATTGTGCAATCAGATGTTGTCAAAAACAATTGAATCTGTTGCAAGACTACAGAGCCTCTCATCTGAAAACAACAAATTCGAATTGGGAGTGTCACTGCTTCCATATTCAATGAAGTTGTTCGTACCAAGAAGAGCAGACCTTCCATGAGTTTGCTGAACGAAATTTGCAAACCCAAAACGTTTTCCATTACTGCCACTGTAGTGAAAAGCAATCAGTGAAATTTGTGGAAACATTTTTGAAAAAAAATCACCAAAATTGCAAAATGAATTTATGTGGAATTTTTGATTAAAGAAGAAAAATGTTTTTACGCTGCTTCGCCAGGTGCTATTTTCGATTAGAGCTGATGTGGTCTTGCTCCAGTAGAAGTGAAATGTCCTTATACCTAAAGAAACGGCGAAGATGTTGACACAACACTTAAAGGAAAAAATTGTTGCATTTACAAAGTATCCGACGAAGAGTCATTCATATTATTTACAAGTTCAACTCCAAATTTCCATTACCAAATTCAGCTTTGGTTACTTTTGTATTTCTTCCCCTCAAAGAAAAATTGTAGTTAAGGTTCCACTCAATCTAAGTTTCGTTGAAAAATATGTTGAAATATGTGATACCTACTTTTTCCGAATTTTGATTCCGGAATTATTAGGGTTCAAATTCGCCTAATGTTTGCTAAATAATTTTTTTATTTAATTGATGCCTTTAAAAATGATTGTTTATGATAATTTCTTGTAAAGTATCAATATCCTTTTATTTTGAATTCTCATTTTTATTAATATTATATTGTGCAATTTTGCTAAACATATATACACTATTAGTACTATTAACTTTAAAACTAATATGTACATTTCAATTTATCCTCTAATAATATATTGATTAATATATTTCTATTCTAATTTGTTTGTACTATAGTTTATAGGTATACTTCTTATTATCAACTTTACAACGTATATGTATATTCCAACTATTAATCTTAAATTATTAAGATTAACATTCAAATTTTAGTTTCTTATAATTAAAAACTACTAAAATATTATACTTTTAATTTAAAATTTACTTAATTTATGGTATTAACTCTATAAAACTTTCAATACTAATGCTTAAATAGTTAGTATGAAAATATTTACATTGCATTATACTGTTTTAGTTGCATAGCTATTAATTCCTTAAAATTATCTATTGTATTGTTATTTTGTTTAACACATTTGCTTCAATAAAAACCAGAATTAATTAAAAAAAAAACTTTTTTCTTCATTAGTACTTTATCTACAGTTAGGAAAGTTGATTTACTACGCCTTGACTTAAATTAAGCAATGCACGGTTAGGTTAGGTTATAGTGGCACTCGGCTCTATCTATCTATCTTCTTCCTACTCAGATTGGTCATCGGATATGCGGTTATTTGCTGCATACTGGTTAAGAACTACTCGTAGGAATTAAACGAAATATTATAACGTGGTAACGGATCTTTGATTTAATATACGAAGAAGTTGGGCCAACTACAAGTTGGCGTTCGGTTTTTTTTATATCCTGAGAAAAGGATTATCAGTCAGTTAACTTTTGTTTTGTATTCCTTTTTTGGTTGACATTTTGGATAAGGAACTTCACACCGGTAAACAAAATCAAAAGAACATAGAGAAATGCTACGGTCGCTTGGGCGAACTGTTGGATACCCTATTAAAATTCATATCCCCCGTAAAGTGGGCGTGGTATAAATGTAACTCTATATATTTTGTTATACAACATTTAAAGGATTTTATCCAAAAAAAAGTGTTTGTCTCAAAGAGCGCCGTAAGTGAAACTGGGCTATTATCTTAATGTTGGTTGACCAGATGTGCCGAAGTCCATGTTTTCGTTTTGCAAAATGTTTAACGATCAATAAGAATGTGGTTAATGTCAAACGTCAATCCGACAATACAGCAGTGGCGGTTGACTGCATCGAGGGACTCGAAGACATTGCCAGATCATCAGTTCTTTTTTGTGAACTGGTGGAATGAAGGCACAGTTGCACGTTAGCTACCTAATTTGTTATCTAGCTAACGCCATAACTAGGTAACTAACGTAGTTAAATTAGCTGCGCTAAAAATGCAATCGATTTGGTGGTTAGCTATCATAATGACAACTAATTTTAGCTATTAGCTATTAGTTGCAGGTTGTGTAACTAAGCACGTTAGGTTGCCAAAGTTAGTTGCGGATGACAACTAAAAGTTGGTTAGCTTTTTAGCTGTAGCTTTTTAGCTGTCTAGGTAATAACTAATTACTAAATCAAAATTTATTGTTTTGCTAAAATGGCGATAATTTATTGGGATTTATTATGCATATTGCGTTTAAAATAAAAATTGATTGAATGTCCCTTTTATTTTACATCAGGTTAGTTTACAAAGAGGTCCTTGGAGCCACAATAAAGGTCCTTTAATCCCGAAAAAGGATATTTTTCCAAAATGTCTTTAGAAACGGCACGGTATACATGAGTTCAATGTTCAATATATACTCTCTAGGGGCCCTTTAAGCTCATGTATAAATATTTTCAAAATCCGCCCACTGACACGCCCACAAATAAATAAAACAATTTTTTTGAAAATCCAAAGTTTGAGCTAGGGATCTGAAATTTATAATATATACTCTCTAGGGGCCCTTTAAGCTCATGTATAAATATTTTCAAAATCCGCCCACTGACACGCCCACAAATAAATAAAATTTTTTTTTTGAAAATCCAAAGTTTGAGCTAGGGAGCTGAAATTTATAATATATACTCTCTAGGGGCCCTTTATGCTCATGTGTTAATTTTTTTTAAAATCCGTCTACTGACACGCCCACAATTAAATAAAACAATTTTATTGAAACACCCAAGTTTGAGCTAGGGGGCGTTTTTTTTGATAAAATCCTTTAAATGTTATATAACAAAATATGTAGAGCGTTCTTAACAATTTAACCATACTTAGACTTTTGTCACGCCCACTTATGAGGGATAGGAATAAGAATAGGGTATCCAACAGTTCGCCCAAGCGGACTGTAGCCCGTCCCTATGTTTTTTATTTACTTCTGTCGCTCATTTTCTTTCATTTCCATTATTAATATCAACAGAAGTCGTTTGATGGTCGCTTATTGCAAGTCTGGGACAATCTATTAGCGTACTAGATGATTTTGTTATCCGTGTCTCAGTCTGCATAATTTGGTTACATAAATTAAGTATCATAAAACGAATTATGAAAGGCATAAGTCGCCTGAGTATATCCTATAATCTTAATGATCATGTAATTGACTTGCATGTAAGTAAAATTAATTAAAAATATTTTGCGTAATAATTGTAAGGTATGTCTGTTGTTACGAAGTCTGTTTTCAGATGTCCGGATATATCTATATGTCTATGGACAAGAACGACTTCCCAGAGGACTGACTAACAACGTAGAACTGGCAGGCACGAATGCCATAGATATTGCCGTGATGGCCTAAGTTCCAGGCAGGGCACGAATGCCATAGAGATCTGCCAAAAGAATTGAAACTATAGGTTGAGAGTCAAAATAGAATCTGTTTTATTCTCACAAATGCTACGTCTTATATACTAAATTTTGCCTCCCAGCATTACCGAAACACATTGATACGGAAATCAGTCGCGTGCCCCAAAATTAAATCATTGTCAACATACTCATCCACATTGTACTCATTTAATTGTCACCCAAAGCATAGATCGTGCAATTCATCGATCCACTTACAATGTCAGTGTAATCGCCAGATGTTCTATCCATACTTTCTGTATGCGATACCCGACACTATAGTGTGGCAATGAAATCCGATTGTTTATGTCAGTGGGTCAGTGGTGTTTATGAGCCACTTGACTTGGACTGCCTTACATAATGTAAGCACAAAGTAGGAAGTGATGGAAGTGATATTTGATTTGTGTGCATTGACATGTAGTACGAGTACAATGTAGGAGTATGGAATTATGTTAGTGGGTTCATTACATAATGCCTTAGTGTCATAATTAATTTGCATGATTTGTGTCTGTATTAGTATTGTATAGGTACATAATTATTATTTTATTTGTTGTTCAAGATGATTTAGTATGTGCATGTCCTTACTAACACCTGCAGTAAATGTGGGTCATCATTTACTGCAGAGCACTTTTTTTTGGAAATTATTGAACCGATGGTTACCGATCTGGTCAACGGTTATCATTCAATTTATCCACTTGCTAATGCTTAAAAGATGGCTCATGCAAGGAAACATACGGCTTTATTGTTTTATTATATTTGTTCGATTTTATCTGTTGGAGACATTCGTTTCATTATCGAAATCAAATTTGTCAAAAAGTTTTTGATATTTTGCTAGATTTTCTTGTAATTTATTTAAACCACCTATGAAACTTGAATTCAATACGCAACACGCGAAAACAAAACGTTCGACAGCACTGATAACAAGAATCGGAAAACAAAAGAAACTCAAGCCCTTTTGTCTGGCAATATTAACATAAAATTTAAAACTTTTTTTTTAGAACAAGAGTGAAAAAATATGCACACAGATAGTAAAAAGGGAAATGAAAAGGTATTTTAAAAAGGTCTTTGGAAGGTGAGGAAAAACAATAGCAGGCGATGATAATCACTTTAACCTTTCAGTCACATTGTGTTGACAGTGACACCCTTCTCATCGGCCAGCTGCCGTGTATATATTTATACAAACAAGAAAGTTTTTATATAATTAAGTATTTATATATTCGGATGGACAACGAAGAGAACTGATAGTTGTGATCTCTCAGGCAGAGACTCTTCACCGGCCGGGAGCCCGTTAAGTGAGTAAATATTAATTGATCTATCTATTGATTGCTTAATTGATTTGCCTTACAGATATTCCTCACAGCATCGCGTATAGAATTAATAAAAATAATTAAATTGTTTTTTTTATTCGCGATACAAGCGTGGGGTGTTTTTTTGAACCCAGTTCTAACTTTAGACAGTTATAGCTGCCAAACCAATTGTCAGATTGTTGTCATTTCAATTGCAGTAATCTTTGCAATTTTATCGTCAGGACATACATGCAACATTGTTACAACTTTTAGAAATTTGGTTCCAAAATGATTGTTCTGTGCGCGAAACTTATAGAGCACTTGCACCATATTACACGCGACTTAATCAACGATCTGAGACCGTTATTCGCCATATTGTTGACTGTTTTCGCACAACATTTTCTTTTCAAGATGCAGTGGCACCGAGACGCATAAGCAGAGTGCGTACTGAAGCGAAGGAGAGTGTTGAAGAAGACCCAAATTTATCGAATCGACGTCTCGTCGTTCACAACAGCCTGGTCTATGTCCGTCCCCTTTATGGAACATTTTACGAAACGATCTTTGTTTGAAGGCTTACAAGATACAGCTCGTGCAAGAATTGAAGCCGAATCACCATCGATTGCGTAAATCCTCTGTTTTATTGAAAAATTGTATTCAGCGATATGGCTCATCTTTGGCTTAATGGGTTTGCCAATAACCAAAACATTCGCATTAGATAGTTATACAAGGTTGTCGAAACGCGCGAAGTAACATCCCCAAAAATAGACAGTTTGGTGCGGTCTGTGGGCTGGTGGAGTCATAACACCATATTTTATTTTTCAAAAATGAAGATGGAAGGCTGCAGTGTCTCAGGCAGACGTTCTCCTCGGATCAGGAGTCCATTTAGTAAGTAAGTATGCATCTGTGATTGGTTTACCTCTGACAAACCCGCACTAGTCATCAGTCAGCCGTATTATTTTCCAAAATCGGGTATCTTAAACCCGTTCAACGACCTTCATGTTGTGTGACATCAGTTTGTTTTAACAATAAATATAACAGTTTTGCGCATCGCCATTTTCTTTGTACATTGGATCGTCTCTCATCGGCTTGAAGATGATTATCATGAGCCATCTGATCCAATGTCTACCATATTTTGCCAGGACTCTGAAGGTTTTTGGTGCGACCCAATCGTTTTTCTTTTTTTGAAGTTTTTGATCACCTTCACAACTCCTTCGGCAGTAATGCCGGCAACATCTTAATTATTATGATCGGCTCTTGGAAAGTATATCCGAGGAAACTCTTTGTTTAGAAAGCCTCCATAATACTGTTGTCACGTGTGTAGTATTTTTCTTTATCGACAAGAAGCTGCCCTTGATCATTGCATCAAATGAACTTTGGCGAAGGTATATCCTCAGCATTTCTTCTATAATATAATTTTGTTGCGCAAAGGATAGTTTGCTGTCCGGCTTCTGTGGGAGAGCTTAAGTCCAATTCACTAGTTTTTGCCCAAAATTCGGTGACCATTGGAAATATTATATATAATATATCCAAAACGGAAATATTTTCGACTGTCTGCTGGATGAGCACCAGAATAATTTTTTCACGTCGAATTCTTTCGTTAAGAGTGACAGGACTTTAAATTTAAATTAAACAACAATGGTTTCGTATATCGATTCAGCTGTTGCTTTATTTTGAAGCTTTCACAAAGTGGTGATTTTCGAACCAAGATATTATCCAAATGTCTACCGCGGCGTTATTTACAATGCCGCAATCGATTGCTCCGATCTCTGATCACCCTGTCCAATATTAACGGTTGTTTTGCCGCCAACAGCTTAACAAATCTGTGGATATTGCACTAAAATTGGCGAAGCCTCAAAGAAAATAATATAGGGTTGTTAAATCACATGTCCTCGGCGTTCAATTTACAAATCCTCTTCGTGGGATTACTGCATCCCTAATGGTCCTCCTGTGGGTTTCACCGGTTTGACCTCAATTAATGTTGATAGGCCTCTCGATTTCGGATCAGATGATAAATGAGGCTAATCAAATGCTGGTGATGTTGCATTTGTGTTAGTTTTAATGCTTTCCTTTTTTACGATTTCGACACGTACACGAATGACATTATTGATTACTATTTGGACTTCCATTTACGAAACCGGTGATCTCCAGTCATGTCAGCCCACGGATTGCTCTCTTGTGGAAAATTTTCAAGATGTTGAATAGGTGTCTTTTTTTACTCAAGTGTGTACACGCTAATTCACAATTGCATGTTAAATACAACAACAACTTGGCCTATATATATAATAACTATCGCCGCTAAGTCCTTAAGCGCATACAGATCAGTGCTTCCAAACACCGTTTTCTACGTATTCCGATAACTCTTGTTATCGAATGTCAAAACATTGACATTTCGCACCTTCTGAAATGACACATAGGTACCCCCAAATTTTACGTGCGTGTTAAGTTTAATTTTGACCAAAAAATATTGAAACGCTGTTATTTTCAAACCACTTGTCCTATAGGGACAGTACTTATCTTCTGTTATACTTTTACGTTGCAATTTTCTCACGGTGGTATAACTACATTTGTAGTCCGAGCAGTATCTTGGAATTTAACTTCCAGGTTCGGTGTGCACTTGTTTGATGAAAATACTAAAAATCGTATATTAAAGCCCGTGTCCTATTGAGGTTAACTTTATATTTTAAATTTAAATTGTCATGCCCTACACGGCGGTTTCGTTAGATTTTTAATATAAGTAGTATTCCATCCCATTTCCGAACCCTATTTGATAAATTTGTATACCCTATTCTAAGGGTATATTAATTTTGACGCATAGTTTGTAACATACCTTAATATTGCCCGTAGAAACCTAAAAGTTACTACATTTATGATCAGCATCGATAGTAATGTCGATCTAGCCATGCCCGTCCTTCCGTCCGTCTGTCAGTCCGTCTGTCGACAAAAATTACACCTTTAAACTGGGCCTAGAGAGAGCCAATTTTAACCATATACTCTGTAGGGTCCCGAAATATTCAAGTTTACGAATTTTTGAAATCCGCCCACAGACACGCCCACCAACTTAAAAAAACAAATTTTTGGAAAAAATTTAATTTTAATCTAGAAAGCTCAAATTTTGTATATATCATCTATGACTCCTAAAACTGCTCGGGAGATAAAATTTTCAAAATCCGCCCACAATTAAATAAAACAATTTTATTGAAAAGTCAAAGTTGGAGCTAGGGAGCTGAATCCGCCCACTGACAATTAAATAAAACAATTTTATTAAAAACCAAAGTTTGAGCTAGGGAGCTGAAATTTATAATATATACTCTCTAGGCGCCCTTTATGCTCATGTGTAAATATTTTCAAAATCCGCCTACTGACACGCCCACAATTTAAAATCAACTTTTTTTGAAAATCCAAAGTTTGAGCTAGGGAGCTGAATTTTATAATATACGCTCCCCTTTTTTTACCAAAGGCTTCGTTTTTTTTCGATAAAAACCTTTAAATATTCGGGGCTATCGGCGATTCCGAGGAAAAAATTCCCCCCGAAACATTTTTTGTTCCTTGGCAAATATTCCTAGTATCGTGAAACTCCATCGGAATTTATTTCCCCCGGAATTTTCGAAGTTATGTTCGAAGGCGTTAACCGTTGTCAATCGCAATTAATTCAGTTATAATTTAATCTCATATTTGAGAAGATTTTGGTAATGTATTTTTTTTAATAGAAAATTGTGTTAATGTTATTAATTATTTTATTGTACTCGCGTTCGATTTAGTGAAGTGACATTGGAGGTCCTAAGCTGTTCAGTTCCTTCCTTGGAAGCTTCCAAAATTTATTCACATTCTTTATTTACAGTCTTTGCTCCTATTCGTAGAGAAGCCATTGTCAATGTCGCGGCTTCCATCACATAAATGTACCATCATCTCCAATTGTCTTTGATTAATTGAGTTAGACCTATATGTTGATTTTTATATAAAATTATCGAAATAAAACTTGAACAAAAAACACTTGCATGAAGAAAAAAATCCTTCTTTTCTAAAGCTAAGGTTTCTTTTTATTTGAGCCACAACAAACCAATGCAACTCTTATTTCACTTTTTATATTTAAAATACAAACTTAAAGCAACCGTATACTGGTGGGAATTTCGTCTGCGATACCATTTTATTCCGGAGGAAATTTTTTCCCTTTTTTATTTTGAGTATTTTTGAAAAATGGAAAATATTCCGGAGGGAATTTTGTTCACGATAGCCCTGATTATATAACAAAATATGTAGAGCGTTCTTAACAATACAACCATACTTTGACTTTTGTCACGCCCACTTATGAGGGATAGGAATAAGAATAGGGTATCTAACAGTTCGCTCAAGCGGACTGTAGCCCGTCCCTATGTTTTAATAAGAGTTTAATATAATCTAGTTTGACTGAAGAAAACACCCGAAATGTCAAATGACAGCCTGCATAGTGCTGCCAAGGCACAATCGAGCGTTTATACTTTTTTTTATCTAAGCCTATATACCCCTGAGTAAAAAAACACACCATATGTATCGCTGGCTCATCTGAAAGTTGAAATTGCATAGATATGATTTTCTGTCTAAGGCCGCGATTGCGGTTTACGATTTCTTGATCGATGAACGACTTTTTTCGATCAACGATCGTCGATTGCTTTATTTCGTATTGTGATTGTCGATTGTGGCCGACATTTTTCTATATCACAAAAGTTTGCTGTCGATTGTAATTTCCTGATCGACGGGTTATATATATAAATATTCACAATATACTGGTGATCAACAATTACAATTCACTTTGACACAACTGCATACGTTTTAATTCTTAAAAGTCTTGCTTACTGTTTTGAAATAGAATGTTTTTTGTGAATCGAATTAATCAAACAAAAACTATCAACAGGGGAACGATTTACAAATTATTTTTATTGGGTCAATGTTCTGTGCTCGTCGGTGGTCACCAGCAAAAGAGACCGAAAAATGTGTGTACATTATGGAATTTAACAAAATAACCGTTTAGACATACATACATATTACCAATACAATATAAAATTATGATGTTACATGTTATACAAAAAAAACAGAGTACGATTATTGGAAATCAACCGCTTGGGACCAAGTACAATAGAGTGGTATTTGTTTTGTTTGACAATGTCGGCACAGATTACTCAACATTCAGCCCCCCCTGGAAGATCCAGATCTTTCAGATACAGGAAGTGGGACAACCTTCACGATTGGTCGAATGTATTCCTTGAATTTTGTCCGTACAGTGACAACATGAGTCTTCTTGTCCTTTCCTGGGTGGGTCTTAACGATGCGGCCGAGCAGCCATTTTGATGGTGGCAAGTTTGGTTCCTTCAGAAGAACGATGTCATCTACCTTGATGTCTGGTTGGGGAGTTTGCCATTTAGGACGCTGTTGGAGAGACGTTAAGTAGTCTTGATGCCACCGCTTCCAAATGCAACAGAATCTGCAAAAGATACCAACTAGATTTAGGAGAAACATTTTTGGAAATAATTTCTGGTTGAGGGATAGCCGTATATGGTTCCCCAATCATGAAGTGCGATGGGGTTAACGCAGTTGGTTCACTATCTGAGGTCGGCCATATCGGTCGAGAATTCAATAATGCCTCAATCCTTGCTAACAAGGTATACATCTCCTCATATGTGAGTATATGTTCACCTATTACTCGTTTCAAGTGCGTCTTTACAGATTTAACGCCCGCCTCCCACAGTCCACCAAAATGAGGGGCAGAGGGCGGAATAAACTTCCACGCAATGTCGTCGTTCGAGAGATGATCTGCGACGATTGTTTGGTGTTGCTGGCTGCGTGGTGTGTTATACATGTCGTCAAGCAATCTCTTGGCACCGTGAAAGTTTGTGCCGTTATCGCTCCAAATTTCTGTAGGTTTTCCGCGACGTGCAACGAACCGATCTAAGGCTTATAAAAAGGCATGTGACGATAGATCGCCAACAAGTTCTAAATGGATGCCTTTCGTAACAAAACAAACAAATAGAGCGATGTATCCCTTTACGAATTTAGGGTTTCTTCCACGAGATAACCGGAGTGTCATTGGCCCTGCATAATCACAACCGACCTTATTAAACGGCCGCGAATAACGAACACGTTCTATAGGAAGATTTCCCATTTGTTGACTCGATGAGCATTGTTTTTGGCGAAAACAGATTACACAATTATGAATCACGTTATGAATTAGATTTCTACACCCGAGAACATAAAACTCTTGCTTTACCAATGAAAATAACTGGGAAACACCTGCATGCAAATACTTCTTATGAAGATGTTCAACAATAAGTGAGGAAATTGGGTGTGACTTGCTTAATATAAGTGGATGTTTCGCACAGTATTGTAAGTCCGATTCTTGCAAGCGGCCACCAACGCGAAGTACACCATATGGGTCCAGAAAGGGAGCCAGCGAATTAAGTTGATGGTTTTTACATAACGCGTTTTGTCTTTTAAGTGCACCGATTTCTACCGAAAACAATGAATTCTGCGCGCATTTAATCAATGAAAGTCTAGCTTTTGCAATTTCGTTTGTCTTTAACCACCCAATTTGACGACATTCTTTAGGACCACGCGTATTTGTAAGGAATCGTAATATGAACGCGACGACACGAACCGATTTCCACCAATTTGAAGAAGTTACGAGGATTATTTCGAGCATATTGTCTGTTGCGATGTTAGACGTATGTACTGTCACTTTTACGTTACTTCTTTCTTCAAGATCTTTAGCACAAATGTCCTTGATGTATGGATCAGAAATAGGCATCGACTTCTTTCCATCCTCAGCCACGAGGGTCCCTTCCACCACATCTCGTTTACTTCTAAACGGGACGGTGGAATTCCACGAGTTGCAATGTCTGCTGGGTTGCAAGCAGATCGAACGTGATTCCATCCTTGTCGAGGGATTGATGACAATACTTCGGATGTACGGTTTGCTATAAAAACCGACCACTTCTTGGATGGTGCAGACAGCCAATGCAAGACTATAGAAGAATCTGTCCATGCGAAGACCTTTATTTCCTTATCCTGTAAAGACATTTTAATTTAATTTATGAGACGAATCAAAAGCACCGCTCCACAGAGCTCTAGTCTTGGTAGAGACAAGACTTTTATTGGTGCAACCTTACTCTTGGCTGCTACCAGTGAAACATGAACTGATCCATTTGAATTCACGCTTCTGCAGTACACAACAGCAGCATATGCATCAAGCGTTGCGTCACTAAATGCGTGTAGTTCAAATTGTTGTTTACTGGTCCACAAAATCCTTGGGATGTTTATGGATTCGAGCAGAGGCAACTCCTGGCGCATTTTAATCCATCGATTTGCGATTTCCTTTGGAATTTCATCGTCCCATTTTATCTTTTCCCGCCAGATGTCTTGGAACAGAATCTTTATGCCCACAATAACCGGAGCTAAAAATCCAATAGGATCAAATATCCTCGATGATTCTGACAGAATGCGACGTTTCGTAAAAACAACGGAAGAGCTTAACTGTACCCTATAAGAGAAACTATCTTTGGACGGACACCCATGTAGACCAAGTAACTTGATTGAAGAAGATTCTTCAAAATCCTTAGGGGAAAGTTCGCGTTGATCTTCTGGTAGAGATAATAAAAGAGGCCAGCAATTAGTCGCCCATTTCCTCAAATTGAATCCTGCACTTTTCAAGACGCTGACGAGTTCCCTTTGCAGCGATATGATTTCCTCAATCGTATCAGCGCCAGTTATGAGGTCATCCACGTAAAAATCTTCTAACAAAATCTTAGAGGCAACTGGGTGTGTTTGTGCAGTATCCAGTGCTAGTTGTTTCAGGGTTCGTATTGCAAGAAAAGGTGCGAACGATGTACCGTATGTTACAGTCATTAGTCGAAAATGCTTTAGAGGGTCATGCGGATTCTCTCGCCAGACAATTCTTTGAAAATCAGCATCCTCACGTGAGATTTAGATTTGTCTATACATTTTCTCAATATCTCCAGAAACTATATAGACATGATGACGAAAACGTAGGCAAATAGTAAAAATGTCTGGCTGTATTGTAGGGCCGACAAGAAGCGATTCATTTAACGACATTGAATTGGTTGTTTTCGAAGAGCCATCAAAAACAACTTCGATTTTGGTTGTACTGCTGTCTGCTTTAAGAACAGCGTGATGTGGCAAATAAAAACACTTAGTATTACACTTTGGTATTTCCTGTGGTGGAACTTCTTCCATATGTCCTAAGGACATATATTCGTTTATGAACTGGCTGTACAGCAAATGCAATTGTTGGTTGGACATGAGTTGAATTCCATGTAATGAAAACGTTTTGTTGCAATTTCGAGTGAGTTTCCAAAATCAAACTCCTTTGAATATTTGAAAGGTAGTTGCAGCACATATCTACCATTAGCACTCCTTGAATATGTGTTTGCAAAGTGATCCTCAGCCTTTTGTTCAGCTACCGATAGAGTTGGTTCAACATGGACTTCTTCCAAGCGCCAAAACCTCTCCAGATTATACTCTTGATCATAGTCCAAACGCGTACACAATGAAGTCAAGTCATTATTTAAGGCTTTGCATGCCTTACCAGCAACGACCCAGCCGAAGGTTGTTGGTATCATATTGAGACCCACGCACACACCTGACCGTGAAGGGCCCGAGATAATACTGAATACCTTGTCAGCACCAATTAACAAATCAATCGGGCCAGGTTCATTGAAGTGTGGGTCAGCGAGTGTAAATGGTAAGAGATTGCTGTCTATTTTTAATATTGTGCATGATGGTAACTTTGATGTTATCCTTGACAGTACATGGCACTCGACTTCAACGAATTCAGAGTTGTGACAAGATGTCAACCGAATAGAGACGAGACCATTGGTGGTGCCTGCAGAAGTGGACGCGACCCCACTACGGGGATCCGAGAGCGTTTTCGATGGAGGCCCAAGCGTTGAACGGTTTGTTCGGTTATGAACGAGACTTGGGACCCCGTGTCGAGTAATAATCTACAAGTTTGATATGATCCAGTTTTGCCTTGAATCCTAGCATTTGCGGTGGATGAAATACTTCGAGAGTGTGATATGGATTCAAGCGAGTGATATATGATGACTGAAGGGTTACTAGAGGACGGTTCTGCGGTTGTAAGTACATTGAGAGCTTGATTGCTTGTGGTTTGACAACCAGCAGCATTTTGATTAAGTTGAATAGGATGCACCAACGAGTGATGGTTTGATCTGCATATTCTACATCGAAAATGCGAACGGCATTTGTTAGACACATGGCCTGGACGAACACAGTTGAAACATAATGAACTGTCTTTTACAAAATTCCGACGAGACTCGATATCAAGTGCGTTAAAAACATTGCAATGTGAAAGCGTATGGTTTGCCTTACACTTTGGACATTGTTGAGTTTGTTCCACGAAATGCGAACGGACGGCATTTTGCGCTTTATTGCGGCTTTGGACAGAACGTGAAATTGCAGAACACGATTCCAGGCAGTCACAACGAGTATGTAGAAAATCAAGAAGCTCATCAATAGTACAATTATCACGATTTCCTATCTCTTCAGACCATGCCTGCTTCGTTTCATTGTCTACCTTTTGTAGTAGGATGAATATGAGCCAAGGGTCACGAGACCTTGACTCCAAAGCATTTAGACCCCGAATAACTTCGTCTGCCCCATCTGTAATATTCCGAAGCATTGCCGTATTTCCGGACGTAGTTGTTGGCAGTGAAAGGTACGACTGAACGAACGCCTGCATTATCAAATGACTCCTGTCGTAACGCTTTTCTAACCTATCCCAAGGGTCTACATAGTTGTTGTCCGAACTAACCATGTGCTTGATTAAATTTGCAGCTTCACCGCGTAAGAAAGAGCGTAGGTAATGGAACTTCTAAGTTCCAGTCAACAAGGTGTTAGAATCGACGGAACCAGTAAAAAAATCACGAAAGGCTGGCCAGTCTTTGTAATCGCCATCAAATATCGAAATTGATAATTTTGGCAAGTTTATCGAGGTGGCTTGACCCGTGGAATTTAACCTCTGTATAAAGGATGCTTGTTGGTCAGCAATTCTATCAGCAAATGACTGATCAAAACTATGACTCCCATGTGGAGGCTGTTTTTTGCGGATTTGAGATATTAATGCCGAATGTGCGGCAAAATATTTGGTTTCGTATTCAACGAACTCCGACTCGGGGTCTACGTAGTCTGCTTCCTCTGAAAAAGCATAAATATCATTTTGTAGAGTTTTAAACTCTGCCCATGCTTCATCAAGCTTAGCCAACCGAATTTCCATCATAGAGACTGTGGTTGAGTCATCTATTGTTGCGAAGAAATCACGTGCACGAGTTATTGCACCTTTTGCTAGACCGCGTTTTTTCTTAATTACATTCATATTTACGAATAGTAATTACCTAAATGAACAAATGAAAAAATTAGATTCAAACTGGCAATTGTTCAATAAATTTAACCCTACAAAACGAAGTTTTCCGAATTTTCACGATTAGTCTATGATAGGTAGTCAATTTGAAATATATTTTTTTTTTGATTTTGTCACACACTTAATTGAATTAGAATTGTCCGGTTTTTTTTTGTTGTTTTGGTTTAATGTCTTACTCAGTGTCTTTTCCACAAAAAAATCCGGCTTAGAAGGACCAAAATGTTTTGAAATAGAATGTTTTTTGTGAATCGAATTAATCAAACAAAAACTATCAACAGGGGAACGATTTACAAATTATTTTTATTGGGTCAATGTTCTGTACTCGTCGGTGGTCACCAGCAAAAGAGACCGAAAAATGTGTGTACATTATGGAATTTAACAAAATAACCGTTTAGACATACATACATACTCGTATTACCAATACAATATAAAATTATGATGTTATACAAAAAAAACAGAGTACGATTATTGGAAATCAACCGCTTGGGACCAAGTACAATAGAGTGGTATTTGTTTTGTTTGACAATGTCGGCACAGATTACTCAACATTGGTCACCAGCAAAAGATGTTTTAGATGTCAATTCTTAGCGAGCCTTTCACATTGCTCATTTGTTTGACTACACAATACCAAACATTATAACCAATCGATACAATCGACAAATATCGCTTCGATTGGTAATCGACGACCGCAATCGGGGACTTTGTTGCCTTTTACGACAAGTTTTGTTTTTTTTTGTGAGGCGCTGCAGCAATGTTCTTATCCCGTCCCCGCACGGGTACTCCATTGAAATGCCGTATGCTATTAAAAATAAATTGGTAAGTTTTGCCGGTGTATTTTTAGGTGTATGAGTGTTTTATTTTGCGGAGCACAATTAATATTAGATTTAAAGAAATAATTTCTACTCAGACATGGAGCACAATCTATAGCATAACAGCTGGCTGTATAACTTAGGAATTAACTTCAAATCAATCTGCACAAAGTTAACTTTTAATTTGTAATTTGGGATCTGGTAGTAGCAAATACTCCCTCATCAATTCAGGCAGGTGAAAATGTAGTGTGCAACCCGCAAAGCCACAAGTATAGCTTTGGTTTCAATTTCAAATTAATTTATAATGTTTCGTCCTAGATAGTACTAACCGCTTGCATTGCACTATTTAATTTTTTTACATTTTTTTCTGTATACACCAAATTCCCGACAGAAAGAAGTTTTATTTTTTGTTTAAATAGGTTATAACAATTATTATGTGGAATTACTTTATCTGATTCGTTACACAGGATTAAACAGGGACCCGACTATGTAAATCAATTCTACTTTCGAATCTATTCGAAAGTCATTTCCAAATCTTCTTTTACTTGTGCTATGTACTTAATAAGAATGTAAGTTATGTCGAATATATTACTTAAAATATCCAGTTTTCAAACGAAACTTGCATTTAAGTTGACAGATAAATTCAAAAGAAAAATCAAATTAAAGCGATTTTATTGTAGAATGAAGTTACATACTCGTAGTTTGTCCCCAGTTGTTCTTTGTAAGGGGTCCTTCATTAGCGACTTCACAACTTCAAACTTTCAGTGTGAACGCACCCTTAAGCCGATTACCGAACTGTCAATGTCAATATATTCAGTAAAATCAACACGGTGAAGTAGGTACACGAAGGAAAAACGTAACTGAGCGTTAACACCAAGCAATTCATAGTCAAGGGAAAAAAATTGAGTCAGAACATTCTCTGCTTGATGTTACCGTGCCAGTGAGACTAAGTTTTGCCCGAAGTGTGGAGAATATTGCTGCCGTAGATGCATCCGTCGCAAACCAGCCAAATCAGTCAATTTCACGGCGTTCTCAAGAATTGGGCCTCTCCCAGACCACATGATGGCGAATTTTGCGTAAGGATCTTGGCCTACACTTTTACAAGATCAAGCTGATTCAAGAACTAAAGCCACTTGATCATATGAAGCGATGTACGTTCTCGAATTGGGCTCTGGACATGATGGAACAAAATGAAGAATTTCATCGCAAAATCATCTTCAGTGATGAAGTGCATTTTTGGTTAAACGGCTTCGTCAATAAACCCTCATCCTCATGTGGTTCATGAAACAGCACTTCATCCGCAAAAAGTCAATGTTTGGTTCGGTTTTCATGCCGGTGGCGTCATTGGGCCGTTTTTTTTTCGTCGATGAAAATGACCATAACGTTACGGTAAATGGTATCCTCTACAAAGACATGTTGGAACGTTATTTCTTTGTGCAATTGCATGAATTGGACAACAATGATATATGGTTCCAAGCCACACATCGCGTGCAACAATCGAGTTATTGAAGTCTCAGTTCGGTGAACGAGACATTTTATCTCGAGAAACGGACCCGTCTATTGGGTGCCGAGATCGTGAGATTTAACGCCTCTAGACTTTTTTTGTGTTGCTACATTTAATCATTGGTCTATGGCAACAAGTCGGCGACGTTAGAGGAGCCTAGAGCCAATATTGAACGAGAATTAGCGGCCGTATCGGTCGAAATGTACGGCCGAGTCATCGAAAATTGTGTCCAACTTATCGACCGCTGCATACGTTCCCCTGGTGGACATATGAACGAAGTCGAATTGCATTCATAAATATTTTGATATTTTCAAGCCAATTAATTTTTGTTTGAGATATCTCAAGTAGTCCTTAATGAAAGACCCTTTATATGTATCTCAAAGGCAGATCCCCAAATAAAGATTTTATGTTTCATAAATTTAGATATCTATTGAAGCTATCGTAAGCAAACGGGAACCATTCGAATATAATCTCATCCTTACATGTGCGAGGAGCGAAGAAAAGTGCATAAAAGTGCAGTTTTATTTATTCTTTATTATTATAAACATCATGCAAATATTTGCTGGGACACAGTTTTCATAAGTCGTACGTTAGAATCCTGACGGTAATACCTGCCATATTACCATCAGGATGACTGCTGTCGCAAAATTCCAAATAAAGACATTGATGTTCCAATAATCTTTTTTAGCGCTAAAGGTTTGCCTTCATTGAGACGGCTGTATAACAAAAATGTATTAAACCATCTCCAAACATATATAACTTTATGACGTTGCCGCATCTAAGGTCGCATCCATTCATATATTCATCGTTCAATTAGAATCTTTTGATTCCCAATTATTCGAAAAGTCCTTCACGCCCCATCGCACAGTGCGGCATTTGAATAGAAATTTGGACAAAAATCGTTAGTTCAAATTCAGGTGTACAAGGTTATTATTTCTGTTTAGATTATTGCAATATACATAATTTTTCGTAAATATAACATAAAAAATTGAGAAAACAATTGAGTTAAACTTTTTATTCAGATATTATACTACTGCCATCGCTTTCTTCAAACTCTGTATCTGTATCACCTAAATCAAAATCATGAAAAGAGGAATCGTACACATTTTGGGAATCTCTTGATAATTCTTCTGTTTGCAAGTAAAGGGTTTTTCAATAAGAGCGCTACAAAAGTTTTTTTTTAAATAAAACAGAAACGGTTTTGGATATCAATGAAATTCTTTATTCCTGTGAAAGTACGTTCGATGCCATTATGTATGGAACTCGATTTCTTTTGTATGGCCACCACGGGCACGCTCGCAGAAGTCCAGACGCTGAACCCAATTTTCGACGGTTTTCAAGCATAAATCGGCCGATACTGCTGCAATTTCACGTTCGATATTCGTACGAAGTTCATCAATCGTCGCTGGCTTGTTGGCATAGACCATAGACTTGACGTAGCCCCACAGGAAATAGTCTAACGGCGTCAAATCGCACGACCGAGGCGGCCAAGCGAATGGACCATTTCGTGAGATAACACGGTTTCCAAACTTGGTTTCCAATAAAGTGATTGTGGCATTCGCTGTGTGGCTTGTGGTGCCGTCCTGTTGGAACCACATGTCCTCCAAGTCCATATCATCCAGTTGGGGCCAAAAATATTCGGTTATCATTGAACGGTAGCGATTCCCATTCACAGTAACGTGCCGGTCTTGATCATCACGGAATAAGTACGGCCCAATGACGCCGCCGGCCCATAAACCACACCAAACCGTAATTTTGTTGGGATGCAATGATGACTCATGGAGTACTTGTGGATTGCTACCTGACCAATACCGCCTATTGTGTTTATTGACGAAGCCATTCAGGCAGAAATGAGCCTCATCGCTGAAGATGATTTTTCGATGAAAATCCGAATCCATGATTCCGAATTTCGGTAGTAAATTTTAATAATTTCGACTCGTTGTTGGCTCGTATATCTTTCCATCATAAAATGGCAAACCTTACTGAAGAGAAATGTCAAAAGAGCGGCAAGAAATTCGGCGTCGTTTGCTGTCCCTGTCGCTCTACTTTTGTAGCGTCCCTGTTGAAAAATCCTTTACATACTTATTACTGAAATATTTTTGTTTCAGAAGAAATAGATATTTCTGTGAGTCGAAATTAAAGGATCAGAAGTAAGTAATAAAACGTTAATAAGATCTGTGTTCGTCTATTCCCTACTCATCCTAAGCGTGTGATTAAATCGATTTTTTCTTATTTCCTTATGTCGAGCCTCTAACGCTTCTTCCGATAGAAGACCTATAGGCAAATTGAAAAAATCAATAAAGCTTATATATAAATCGCGTGTGTAAAATTCTAAACTGCACAACATTTATTTTTATGCCTGCCGATAAAACTCTCAAAATAATGTAAAATTGTTTAATTAAGTTTCTATTCCTGTGATTTCTGAACTGATTTCACAATTGCTAAAGAACCGTCTCGCAGTATTGCCATCATTTATGGAACCATAATCCGGTTTTGGCTTGTCAACTAAGATGGCCATACGAGTCTTAAAAAGCTCTTGAATTTTTTTTTTATTTTGTGCAAACATCTCCGTATTTTCCGGGTCCCATATTTGCCACAGTTTGTCTTCACTGAAGCTTCTTCAAAACTCACTAAAGGTCTCCCGCGACGCGTTTCTTCGTGGAGATTTTCAGTGGATCTCGACGGTATTGCTTGTACATCATTAGCTTCTTCATTCGGTATCAACACTTCTTTTTGTAACCAATTTGAGTGTCGCTTGTATAATTAGTTACGGCTTCTAGAGCAATCTTTCCACTTTTTGCTCAGAGCAAAACAATAGACTTCACCTATGTGTCTGCATTTAATGTTAAAGTCCTCAGTACACTCTTTTAAATTCAAACCCGATTTAAGTTTATGAATGACTTTATCTAGTTTTTCTGAATTTGGATTTGAAATCCATTAGTCGAGCAAATCACCATTTCGAATCGTTGAATATTGCAATAGAAAAAAATTCACTGTTATTAGGGTAGCAATTTGTAGCAAAAAAAAATGTACACAGGCACAAGGTCTGATATATAAATTGTGCAAAACAATTCAATTTACAGGATATTTTGTGCCGAAATTTTTAAAAGCTCACTTAAAGCGAAATGTTTAATATTTTTTTAATTGTTTTTAACAATGCACCTAAAATCCCTATACATTTAAATTTTGAAACAAAAACTATTTCTAATGGTAGCACTAAACACCTTGTTCAAAATCCGACATGATTCTAGTTTCAGAATTTACACGCAGTTAATCAGAAAATTACTTTATCTTAGCAAACTAAATTGCAACTAAACAGACTGCAGTACTAAAGCTCAAAGGAGTTATTGTTTGCCTCCCGTCGCGTGCGGAAGCGTTGCCTCTTTTAAATGCAATTTCGGTGCCACTAAACCGACAAACATAATACCTCGCCAATACGTTTCGCGAAAAAAAAAAATACAAAATCGCGTGTGTGTGAAAAAAGAAAAAAAAATCCACATAGAGCCAGTGCCGGTGGCCGGTGGCAGTGATAACGAAAAAAGCGAAAAAAAAGCAACAGCGTAGGGTTTTCCTTCCGTCCCCCATCCCACTTCATCTATGTTGCTCTTTCTTGACTATTACATGTGTCGATCGATTATCGTTTGTGCACTTGCAATGTTTGGGTAAACGCAGCATCGGGCGAATAGCGGGTCGTGAGTTGTTGATTCTGTTGGTGGACCAAACAAATTACCGTACGGGCATAACACCTGCGGTAGATTGTTTTGGAAATCTAACGTATATTTTCAATTCACGGCCTATGCTTAGTTAGCGTCGGAGTTGTGTTTTTTTTTTTATGTTTGTTTTTTATAATGTGTAGGAATTTCGTTTTGGATGTCAGCAACATTCGTGGGTTGAGAAAGAATTTTTTTTTCATTATACGCCCATGTTTTTCACAACAAACCAGCTGTTTTGGCACTTAGCGAAACCCAGGTTAGCATTGGCTCTGATTTAACAGAGTTTAGTCTACCTGGGTACAACTTAGTGCCTTTATTCTTTCCCCATCGCGGTATCGCCGTTTATATACGTAGTGACGTAGCCTACCAACTTCAGCCTCAATATGGCCAATGTGCCAACCCAGAATTTAATTTCATTTGGCTAAAACTATATGTCCGTAGGCAATTAATACACTACTGTTTTATTTACAGAAGCCCCAACTTGGACAGACATTCAACTTATAATGAGTTTGATGCCCTGTCTGATTCTATTACAAGAATTGTGACCCTTCATCCTCGTTCTGAAATCGTTATTGCGGGCGATTTCAATATACACAATTCAAGCTGGCTTCGACATTCTGGTCAGACAACACCCGAAGGAAGGTACGTCGAGATCTTTGCTGAGGTAAATAACCTGACTCAGCTTGTAAATGAGCCGACACGAATACCGGACATTAGCAGCCAAACTGCCAACACATTGGACTTGTTTCTTACCTCTCAAGCTGATAAATACGCTTTGAACGTATTATCGCCTCTAGGTTCGTCAGACCATTGCATTATATCAGCAAATTTCTCGTACTCCAACCACATAGTTAAAGAACAAACTCCTAAAAGAACCGTATGGCAGTACGAGAAAGCCAATTGGGAAAAAATAAACGGTTTCTTTAAGAGTTTTAACTGCTCGCTGTGCTTCCTCGACAGCGACGTGGATGCTGCTGCTGATATGGTCACAAACATAATTCACCTGGGTATGAAATCTTTTATCCCTAACAGGATTAAAAGTATCAAACCCAAGGTTAACGCGTGGTGTGACTCGAGCTGCAAAGAGGCTATCAGGTTAAAAGAGGTAAGTTTTCGGCTATTCAAAGCCAACCCATCTGAGGAAAGCCGTAAAAAGTTTAAACGAGCAAGAAATGACTGCAATGCCCACATTAATCGTGTCAAATTCACCTTTGACCAAAAGTTGAGGCAAAAAATACTACAAAGTCCCACTGGTAGTAAAAACTTTTGGTCATTTGTTAAAAACATCAAGAATTCGGCCTCGTCATCTATCCCGACAATCATTTACAACGACATTCCAGCTGTCAGCTCTACAGATAAGGCCAATCTGCTTGCTGCTCACTTTGCAGTCAGCTCAACGCTCCCAGATTGTGCTTTGTCTCCCCCTGTACTCGAGCGCGTAGAATTCTCTATGGGACCAATCCACTTTCGCACTCGTACAGTGGCTAGAGTACTTCAAGATCTTGACGTTCACAAATCCGCTGGTCCAGATGGTATTTCCCCTATCGTTCTGAAGAGGTGTTCTTCTTCGCTGGCAAAACCATTGCGTAAGCTTTTCCATCTGTCCTATTCTTCAGGACTCTTCCCGGGAAGATGGAAAACAGCATTTGTCCAGCCTGTACCAAAAAAGGCGAATCTTCTTCTCCCTCCTCCTACCGACCAATTGCACTTACGTCCCTTCTTTCTAAGGTCATGGAAACGCTGATAAACCGTCAGCTAATGAAATATCTTGAATCGCGAAAACTTCTTAATGACCGGCAGTATGGTTTTCGCAGCAACAGGTCCACTGGTGATTTGATGACATATCTAACCGAAAAGTGGAACAAATCTCCCACCAAGGTGGTGAAAGTAAGATCGTTGCGCTTGATATTTCAAAAGCATTTGACAGAGTTTGGCACCAAGCTCTCTTGTCGAAAGTGCGTGCATTTGGAATCGATGATATTCTTCTTCAATGGATTAGAAATTACCTTTCGGACCGTTCAATTCAAGTTGTTTTGGACGGCTTCAAGTCTGCAACTCACCAAATAAATGCTGGTGTCCCCCAAGGCTCTGTTCTGTCCCCGACTCTCTTTCTCATTTTTATAAATGATCTACTGTCTGTTACTTCTTATCCAATCCATTCCTTTGCTGATGACAGTAACCTCAGCTTCTCATATTCGTTTCTTGGGTCACGCCCCTCATCTTCGGGTGTGGAACTGGAACGGCAACGTATGTTAAGCTCATTAAATTCCGATCTTAACAGCATAACTCAGTGGGGTAAAACCAATAGAGTGGAATTTAATGCTTCCAAAACTCAATGTTGTCTCCTGTCATTAAAGCAAAACCCACACACACTGCCATTATCTATGAATGGCACTTACATCGCTGAAACCGAAAGACTTTCCATTCTCGGTATGTGTGTTAATGACAACCTTTGTTGGAATGACCACATATTCGATGTCGCCAAGAACGCCGCGAAATGTCTAGGCTTCCTTAAGCGTTGTAAGAAATATTTCACCCCTTCTGATCTGGCTACAATTTATAAGGCGTTTATTCGCCCGAAACTCGAGTACAACGCTCATATCTGGTCCGGTGCACCAATAACTTATTTGGAGCTAAGGATCCAAAAACGCGCGATAATACTCATTGGCGACCGAGACATCGCGAGATCGATTGACTCTCTTATTCATCGTCGTAATGCCTCCTGCCTGTCGTTATTTTATCGTTATTTCCACCATAAGTGCTCAAACGAAATAGCCAGTTGCATTCCTCCCCTTGAACATTTCAACCGCAATACCCGCCATGCAGGGAATGCTCATCAGTTCACCCTCAAGCCTGTGTTCGGACGTACATTTTTCCTACACATTATAACCTACAGACATTCAAAACCAACGTGCATCGGCTTCTCTCCTTTTCCTCTCACCCTAATTTCCTTAACGCCCGCGCTGTGTAGCTAATACATTATAAAGGTCCCAACAAATCCCTTTAGTGCGCGCTTATTATAAAAACAAAAAAAAAACTCAGTGCATTGATATCGCAAACGCCGTTAAGTCTTAAGAGAAAACTTATCTTGTTTTGTGTGATTGAGTCATTTTCCTACAATAATAAGCCGTTAACTGATTAAAAGCGATCATTAACTTTTTTGATTTTTGTCCATGGGCTGCCGCACTGTACATCGCCTCATCATCGTCACTTCTCCTAGATCCCATTGTTTACACTCATACGCAAAAGGCAAATTAATTCACAATCGTAGATAAATAACAGAATATGTAGGTACTCATAAGTCAAGGCAAAAAATGTTCACAATCAACTTATTCTGCTGTTGCCTAAGCATCTGTGCATCTATTGCTTGTCAAAGACTTGTTATGGTTATAAAGCTGAGTGCAAATAAAAAATAGCACCACATTTATTTAAATATTTGGAATATTTTTTAATATCCGTGCACTTAAACCACAAAAAATATTCTTTGTACCGATGATGTCGAGAATTTTTTGTATGTATATCAAGGTAACAATACAAACAAAAATGTACCGTTCGGAATACATAGAGCCGGGGAACAAAGCCCATGTGGCAATTATTATAAATCGTACAGTTATGTATAATATGGATACATTTTGAAAAAAGAAAAAATCTATTCTTAAAGGTAATAATTCAAATTTGAAAGATTGTGAGATTATGTTTATTTAATAGGGGGAAACACAATGATTTGGTTGTATGTATGGTTGTGTCTAGATGTTTAAGTTAAGAAGGAATTTTATTTGCGAAGTGCTGCCTTATTCATAGGCAGCTTTGTAAAACATAGTCTATGGTCTGAATTCCGTGGCAAAAATTGCATTATAATGGAGGTCCTTTTTTTGTAGTGATGAGCTTTGTTGAATAGTGTATGCCGGCTGCAGGAAATAATCCTTCAATGAAATAACCCCCCAAAAAGAAATATGAAATAACTGCCGTAAATTTGTATGAATGTGGGGACTTTTTTATATGAAATATACCCCCAAAATTACGCATTTATTTTTGTGGGTTTTTGGGGACTTATTTCATACTTTAAATAAGGCTGTTACTTCGTTTTGTGTTTGGGGAGGCTGTTTCCTGCAGCCCTGTATACCCTAACAGAATATTATCACAGAAAAAAGCACTGATAAGTATTTTATTTGTCTGTTTAATTATGGTTCTTAAATGTGTTGACTGCTTCACAGTTGTAACAAGTTTACACCATTGTATAAAAGTGAATCTTTTTCTTCTTTGTCCTTATAGGCGAAGTTATGATCGGGATTAAAGGGATCATAGCCCTCCCACAAGCCTGCAATCCTTCATTTCCACCTGTGGGGTTCAACGGGTTGGGTCCACTTCGTGATCCAATAGATGTAGCTTAACCAGCTTTTTCCAATTTCGACACGTGCAGTGCATGCTCGTGTTATTGATTTTTGTTTTTTGGCCCTTTCACCACCGGTTATTTCCAGTAGAGTTAATCAACGGACTTGCATTTTTCCCTTGTGAGATAGTTCCACGATGTTAAATCTGGAAGTCAAGGATCCTCTTGGTTGAAGTAATGTTTTCCATTTGCTAGTTTGGGCTAAGTGAATGTATCGGACGTGTTTTAGCTTTCCGGACTACATCCACATCTTGGTACAGCTTATAGAGGATTCGCGGTTATACATTCCCTTTCTATCATCCTTCTCATTGGACCCAATATCTCTTCTTTCAATGGAACCCAACTCTTCCGTGCTGCTTTGTAAGATAGGGGGTTTTCGGATGATAATTGACCCGGGTAGTACGGTGGCACGCTGGTGGTCGCACGGCGACAGCTCGTCGGATGGGGGGGATCTTTGTACTACCAAACCTACCCACAAAATAAATAATCGTGCCTGTATAAATAAATAAATAAATACTAAATACTTGATAAGGAATTGCCTCAACAGTTGTTAATTGACCTCGATCGCCGATTTCTATTACATGCCCATAAGGGACAGCAAGGTAATTGATAATTAAGTGAAGGAAAAGAATGAGAAGAAGTAATAATTTAAGAGAAATTACAGGAAGAAAGAAGGAAAGAACAAAAATAAAAAGAAGAAGAGAGAGGAAGTCAGGTGTCGTTGACTTTAGTAGAAAGTGAAAGCACTTCTACATGAGGCTAGCCCACCCTTAAGTATAACCGAAGTCATAACTCCTTGATTATCTTCAGCCTATTGTTATTTTTCTTTTGAGATAATCCCTATCTGGTTCTTGATAACTACTCACACCCTACACTCCATTACCCTTCGCTCACTCACCTCTCGCTCTCGCCAATGAAAAGAAAATTAATTGATCATAATCAAAGAGATCTTGTGTAATTCACTTAAATAAAAATATAACATTTACGTTTATTCGTGAATTCATTTAACTATTTCTCAACTCTCCTAGATGAGATTTATAAATATCTTAATTAAAAAGAGATTAAAAGAGAGTTTATAATTTAAGATCTAAAGTTCAATTTCTTTACGAGAATATGTCCGTATATCCCCTAACTAAATTAAATGGCATTGCCTGTGACAATGCAAGCAAAATAAAGGTGAGCTAATTCTGATTTGAAACTTTTAGTATTAGAAAATAAACAATTAGAATGTAAGTATTATTTACGAAACAAACAAATTAACCAAATTTAGGTAAGTATAATGGTAGTTATTTTTACGTTATGGGTAACAAATTCAATTTAAAGTATTATTAGAACTAGATTAAATTGCCTGATATATTTTACTTTTATATATGTTTCTTCGTAAAAAAAAAAAAAATATCATAAAAATGTTGCCAAAAGATTACTCACTGTTTCAATTTTCTTGTAGTTAATATATATATGTTTTTTTTCTTGGTTTTGTGTTGTTGTACTGTTGCCTGCAGACTAGGTGTGCGCACATCTGGGTCTGGATCTCTCGTTTTATGTAGGTAACTGTTTAGATAAAAGATTTTAGAGGCAAATAACACTTACGATATAGGTATGCAATTAATCTTTTGGCGATTCTTACCTTGATTTTAAACATCTCATTGTCTTTTTATCATTAAATCTACCATGCTTACAACGTTTGATTCTAAATTTACGAGTTTAAAAAAATGTCTAATCAGATATAGGGAATTCATATAATGTTCAGGATGTTGAATACTACAACACGGGTGCATACGAGTTGATTAAGAATCCTTGTCGAATCCTGAAGATGTGCCTTTTTTTTTTTTTTTTAGACGATGTCTTAACTCTGTCTAATTCCGAGTGTTAACAATTTACTTAGCGTGTAACTTGGATGGTTTCGGTGTGCTAATTGGTAATTCGTGCAGCTAATTCTAGTAAAAGTGCAATCAAGAAAAATGACATCCTCGACCGGAGTCTGATTTCTGTTGGGCTGGAAGCTTTGGGACCTCGTAGTGCATTTATATGTAGCACGATCGATGTGAACTCCCTTTTAATGATGTTGCGGCTAATGATGTGAGATAGTACAGAGCACCGCGTTGCCTCGTGCAACGTTAACAAAAACATTTAATGGAAGTCACTCGCGAGAGTTTTCCGATGGAAATATTCCGAAGCGAATCTTTTTAGATTTATTTAATCCACGTGATCAAGCTCTCTTGCCGAGGATAGTGCTAGTTTTGTTAGATGCTCAATGATTCATCTTCTTCTTTTCGGCACTTAAATTAGTAACCACTGATTGCACTCGGAGTCACAATTTTATTAATTTAATTTCTTAACTGATTGACACCGTAACATGCGTTCACTACGAATTGCTAACCAAGAAACGAAAGGCCGTTAATTCGAGTACTTGGTATATGTATCCATACTTTGGCGAAAATGCGTATGCAAAGTGTGGTGTAAAATGCGTTCAATTATGTGTACAGTGGTGGTGTTATTTGGACAAGATAGGCCATTAATATCAGTGCATTTTTATTTATGAGTTATGCACGTCAAAAATGCACGACGGCCAATCAGTAAAATAAAGTAAGGTATTTTCAAGTCGTGTGCTACAGCTTATCGTCCAGTAATCGGCGTCAAAAAGCGTAACTGGCGGCATGCATTTTGTCCTTTGAGGCAGGAGTTTTGAGCAAAACCAAAGTACATATATTATCTGTTTCGTAGGGTAATTTTCTGTTAGCTCTTTTATTATGGTTTCATTTGTGGAGTTGACTCCAAGATAGATGAACTTCTTAACTACCTCAAAGTTATTGCTATCAACAGTAACGTTCTGACTTGGGGACAGATGAGTTTTCGTCTGTTTGCAGCATGTACTTGGTCTTATCCACATTTCTTCAAGACCAACTATCAAGACCAACTATCAATCGCCTCTCCTGCGTAACGCTGGGAATGTGGGAACGGTGAATTTGTCATCAACTGTAACTATAATCTACCACTATCCTAAATTTATTTACTCCAGAATTATCTTTTCTCTTTGGAATTACTAAAATTGGAGAGCTATATTCGCTTTGGCTTTTTCTTACTATTCCTTGCATTTCCATTTCTTGCATTTGTTTTCTTACTTCTTGTTACTTACTTATTAATGACAAAAGTGATGGACAATTAATATGATGCGACAAAATGTCACTTACAAACATTATTGAGTATATTTTACGACGATTTACGAGCGATTGAATGCCAATGAGCTGACATCGGGTAGTATATGATGGCATAACAATGTTCCAGCCAAGTTTCCAAACAACAAATCTTGTAAAATTCCTTTCAGTATTTTCGATTCTATTGGAATGAATGGTGTAGTATGGATTCCATACTACGCAACAGTATTCCAAAAGAGATCGGGCGTATGCGCTATACAGCGATTTTAGAGTATAGGGATCTGAAAAATCTGAGGAATTGCGTTTAATGAACCCAAGCATGGAATTAGCTTTGGCGGCAATGTACTCAGTATGTTTAATGAAATTAAATTTAGGGTCGAATACAACTCCAAGATCCTTTTTTTCGAGAACTCTTTCAAGAATAATGTTTCCAATTTTATAATCAAAGCAAATTGGGGAAGAATTTCTGCTGAAAGAAAAACTCTGACATTTGGAGACATTTAAGAACAAATCATTAAACGTACACCATTCCACCAGTCTATCAAGGTTATCTTGTAAGAGATGGCAATCATCTTAAGATTGTATGCTTCTTAGGAATTTAAGATCGTCTGCAAACAAAAGGCGAATGGAATTTAAGAAAATATCAGGCATGTCGTTAATGAAAATAAGGAAAAGGAGCGGCCCAAGGTGACTTCCTTGTGGAACACCCGACGTGACAAAAATTGGCTTTGAAAGAGATTATCAATTGACACAAATTGAATACGCCCTGATAAATAGGATTCCAACCATTTCAAAACGCTAGAATGAAAACCTATTTTTTCAGTTTGGTTATCAAGATACGAGTAGTATGGTTGACTCTATCAAAGGCTTTAGCGAAATCAATGTATATCACATCAGTTTGATATCCTTCTTCAAGTTTATTCAGGACGAAGTTTGAGAATATAGCAAGGTTGGTTGTAGTGTATCTACCAGCAACAAACCCATGTTGGAAGGGTGAAATAACTTCCCTCAGCAAAAATGTTAATTGATCGTAAACAATCTTTTCAAAGAGCTTAGGAATTATTGATAATTTGCATATCGGGCGATAATTGGAGATTTCCTGCTTGGAACCCGATTTGTGAATATGGATGATAAACGATTCTTTCCACTCAGGGAGAAATTCGCCTTTGGAGAGAGAAGCGTTAAAAATATATGCGCGAGGTCCAGAGAGCACTGCAGCGCACTTTTTAAGGAGAATTGAAGGAATTTCATCAGGCCCGGGCTGTTTGTCGCAGTTTAAATTCAGCAGTGCTTTTTCAACTTCGGAAGTGCTAATACTTAGACACCCAATATTAATCGGACTGAATCGGACAAGTAAACGATTCAAGTCATTTTTACAACTATTAATTTGAAGTAAATTATTACTCATAAAAGAATCAATTACCATGGTTTCGTAATCGTATTTTACAATAAAAGGTATGAGTTTTAAATCATCTACATCATAAATCCAATCAACGCCAGATAAATTAAAATCTCCGACTATTATAACGTGTTGATTTACTTTAAGACTAGATAAATAAAATAGACAATTGTTTACATGAATTTTGTATAGTTCAATTGGACTTCTATGCGGAATATAACTGACAATTAAAAAAATTTTAAAATGATGTTCAATTGTAACTTTAACAATTAATTGATCTATGTCATAAGAAACTAAGGAAGTGGAGGAATGCAAACTCATTTGAACACATGTGAAAATGGAGCGTATTGCAAGCAATACGCCTCACCCTCTAACTAATCCTGTTGTTCGAGCACAACGATCTTTACGAAAAACATTGTATAATTTATTGTCGAAAATTTCTGCATTATGATGGCCTTCATTAAGCCAAGTCTCGGTGATCGCAATAAAATCATATTGTTGAGAAGACGACAAAAACAATTGATCTAATTTTGTGCGCATGCCTCCAATGTTTTCATAATAGCCATGGAAATGATTGAGATTTAGAGGAGATCTGGGCGGCTTAAGAGAAGCATTGGAAGCAGGTATAGTTGGTTGTCAGTGGGAAAGAAGAGGAGATAGCTGAGACTGTCGTTGATTAGGCTGTTGAGGTGGGCAACTCTTGGTGGGTTAGGCTGTTGGTGGGCAATTCACGTCTGTTCTTCAGGAAATTATGCGATTGTTAAACTTGTCTTTCAAAAGATCAATTGAGTTCGTTGCTGTGTGGCTGTTGAAACCACATATTCGGCACATCAATATCTTCCAATTAACTCCACAAGAAGTTTCTAGTCATCGCTGGATATCGAGCTCCATCCACAGTAACTGCATTGCCATTTTCATCTTCGAAGAAAAATGGACCAATTACGCCACCACACCAAAATCCACACCATACAGAACCTTCTTTTTTTTTTGTTTCATTGACCTTTCAAATAATCCTCTAAGATTTTCTGCAGCCCAAATGCGACAGTTTTGTTTATTGGCGTAACCGCCAATTTCAAAATGGGCCTCATCGGTACAGATAATTTGTTTGAAAAAATTGTCATTTTGTTGTAGCTTCTCTATGGTCCAATTAACGAATTACCTACGCACTGGTGGTCAGTTGGCTATAATTCTTGTGTTAACTGTATTTTGTAAGCTACATGCAGATCTTTGTGCAAAATGTTAAACAAAGTTCTTGGTTTGAGGTTTAATTGCTGTGAACGACGACGAATTGACGTCCTTGGCTCTTCAGCAACACTTCTGCTAACAGCTACAGTACGCCGAAGTTCTTTTTCGATGCTGCTTCTTAGACTTGCCGGTTGGTTTTGGCGGCTTACCATTTCTGTTAGCATGGCTAAACAATGCTCTGTAATATTTGGGGTCATTCCTCCGTTATCGTCAAGAATTTTATTTGAAGATATTTTTCTCTCGAGATTGTTTTTTGTGTTTAATGTATAGTGGTCGTTTCTTCGTAATCTAAAAAAATTAGTTTTAGATTATTCTGTATCGCACTTTTTAGACTTCGACACTTTTACCGTTTTATTTTTTTCTCTAACTTGTGTTCGTTTCTTTGTAATATTATAGGTACTTTAAACGTTTCACTGGATTCTAATTCTCCTACCAACTGCGCTAGTTATATTTTATTTTATAAACAATTTTTATTAAAATCTTGATTCAACTCCGGTCAGAAACAGACTGCTTACATTATTCCTTACTTCTAACTTATCACCTATCTTAACATAAGGTTGCCTAACCCCTATGCTGTGGGATAAGCATTCTTATTAAACTTGAATCATGAACGGAAATCCGGTTTTATTTGGTATGTAGTTGGGAGGTCATTATTATTTGTAGTATCAGCATTTCCTGTTTTGGGCTTGCTGATGTATGAAACTCGTGCTGTCATCGTTCAGTCAAATGTTCGCCACAAATAAAGTTAAATACACTATATACGTTAGGAATATGCATGGGCGCCGGTAGGGGGTGCATTTGCACCCCCCTGGCATGTAGGAAAGAAAATACATAGGTTTTTTTGTTCTTTATTAATTTTATTTTAATAGAAACTAAAGGCGTCTAGGTTGCTATCCAAATTTGTTAATCACCTTGCCAATAAATTCAGTGTCCTCCTCTACTCTTTTCCTGTGAACACTGAGCATAGACAGGCCGCTTAGTCTTGCGTCTCCCATAGTTGAGCGATTCCACGTCTTAACACCTCTTAATGTGCTAGATGTACCTACGTTCAATACTACATGTTGTTGCTGGAATTATTAAACCAATTTTGATTGCGTGACATACAGCAGGGTAAAACGGTGTGGCTTCAGCAATTAAATCTGCAAATTCAACAACAGATTCATTTATAACCGCATTATCTGCTTCATTTGTCTTCATCGTCTCATACCATGTGGTAGCCTCCGCAACAAAATTATGCAGAAGACCTCCGTAGAGGTTCTGTATCTTCTGCTATCGCTATAAATGCTGATTTGTCTAATTTTCTCATATTTTCCGGGTGAAGCTGCATTAGCGAAAACGCTTTTTTGTTTGGTGTAGAAAATCGATTTTTTAATGAAGAAAAAATAGAAGCTAAGTATGGGATAAATATAGATGGTCTAAAAAATTCTTCCATATTTTCAGATGGTTGATTTGATCTATAAGTCTGTCTTGCCATCGAGTTGTTCGCAAATTGTTCGAGCTTTCTCGAAAATTACCGCAAACTCTATGGAGGCACGTGTATTACCTTTATATTCATATTTACTTCTTGTAATTGATTGCACACGGGTTCAAGTTTGGCAGAGTAGGCAGCAATTACTAAAAGTGTTGTTGCAATCGTATAGAGCTGATACGTTGGCATGAAACAGTCGACTTACAAAATTCATCGCTGGATAGAACAAATTTGTTTTCTCTCCCTTTTGTGCTTTTACTTCGCTGCGGTCTATATCTCTTTGTTCAACAAACACTTTCATAAGCACAGAAATAACAAGATTATCTTCGACTTATTTGGTGAATTTTTATGTATCTTTCACTCACTGGGCTGAGGAAGCATTTGTGTTGAGACTCGAGAAATACACATTGCGTCAGTTTGAGGTATATTCCATCTCAAAGTAAAAGAAAGGTCCCAACATGCGCAGTAGCAATTTATTTAAGGGATATTCTCCTTTTAAAATATTTTTGATCGCATGAAATTGTTAATGCTTTTCTCTACTTTATCTTTTTTGCAGCGATATTGGAAAAAGTAATTGTTTTATTATTGATAGGTACGTGTTTTAACTGTCATCGAGTTTCACCAATTAATTATTGTAGTAACTCATGAAAAAAGTTTCATGCACGAAGTAAAACATTACAATCAAGAAAGTAAAGAAATCATGAAAAATAGCACAATTGACATAAAATAATGTAAAGCAAAGAAAATGAATACGTATCAATAAAAGATATTGTTTGAAAAAATAAATAGTTGAGATTTTATTTGTAGTAAAAAGCCCGTCCCAATTTAAGTGAAAATTTCCTGCGCAGGTCTCTCACATCAGGGATTTTATTCTCTTAGCGACAACAAAACTACTTTTAAAACCAGAACTACAGCTAAAAAAAATATGTGCGCATTTCATACAACAAATATACCCCTGCTTGCCAAAACATCTCTCTCGATCAACGATCGAGACATATTATTGTCCACACAGAACCGTCGCGTCGTTGGCGCAGGCAAAAGATACACATTTACCCATCCCAAGGAAAAGGGAAATTTGCTGGGCGTTGCACTTCTCAAATATGTGTTTTGTAATGAAAGCCAGAGTTTTGAGTAATTTTTAAAGAGGGTTGAAATGGAATTTCCGTTATACTTTGTGCATGGGCACGCAGGTAGACTATAGGTTAGTTGAGAAAAGATGGGTCACTTTTCTACTCACTTAAAATCGACCTTTCTCGCCCGATACGACTTTCATGCCTAAGTGTCCAATTGTCTACCCACATTTAATAACCCATTTTTTCAAGTGCATAATAGGTATATTTTTACTACAAATAAAATCTCAACTATTTATTTTTTCAAACAATATCTTTTATTGATACGTATTCATTTTCTTTGCTTTACATTATTTTATGTCAATTGTGCTATTTTTCATGATTTCTTTATTTTCTTGATTGTAATGTTTTACTTCGTGCATGAAACTTTTTTCATCAGTTACTACAATAATTATTTGTTGAATCTCGATGACAGTTAAAACACGTATCAATAATAAAACAATTACGTCTTCCAATATCGCTGCAAAAAAGATAAAGTAGAGAAAAGCATTAACAATTTCATGCGATCAATAATAATTTAAAAGAGAAAATATCCCTTAAATAAATTGCTACTGCGCATGTTGGGATCTTTCTTTTACTTTGGGACGGGCTATACATACTTAAATGGTATTTTTTTAATTTACCTAGTTCTCGCTGAAGTCCAGCGGCTGGGCTTGGACTGATGTGAAAAATGGGAGGCTGCCTCGCCACTACAAAAAAAAATGCGTAGTAGATTTATTTTTGGCAGAAAGTTATTGCAATTAGATTGAAATTAAGTAAACTGGTTAAATGAATTAAGCAAGTGCAAAAGGGAGGTATGTATGTTTTAAAAATTCGGTTTGGAGCCGATTGCAATTATATTATACCTATTCAAACAAATACCTACCCGACCCACGCGATTTGAATTTGACATAATATAGATACAGGGCCCATTCATAAATGCAAGGTTTGCAAAGCAAACGTACTGCAAAGCAGGAAACACTGCGCAAATTGAAACGAAAGTTTCCTGCAAAGCATGCGCTTGCAAAGCATATATTAGATGTTTATGAACAAACAACTGCGAAAAAATGGAATTTACGTCGACCGCTGTCATTTTAATAAATAATCTGATAGATTGTTCTCAAAACTAAACTGAACTTACTTATCTGTTGTATTTTCACCCATTTTCAGCAAAATTAAAAATTAAATTACAGCGCAATGACAGGTTATGCAAATGCAATACGATTCTGAAACCTGCACGATTGCGCTCAAAATTGCGCAATAAATAAAACTCTACTACATTTATGAATTCTCTGCTTAGCAGTGATGAAAATTTATGCATTTGTGAATTCTCTGCTTAGCATAACTTGCGCAATATTGCATTTATGAATGGGCCCACATTGTGTACCTATGATTCTGTATTTTGCATCAGTAAATAGTATAATGTATAGTTGGTGATGCAAATGCACTTTATGCACCCTCTTGAAAGAAATCCTGGCGGCGCCCATGGAAATATGTATTAAATAAAAAAAGATTTAGAATATTTTCGCGGGATAGGTTTTTGAAGCTGAAAAAAAGTATCCTGGAAAAAAAAGAATAATGGCAGCATTAACCAAACCATACCTGATGATCCCCTCTTTCGTAACTCCTGGCCACCGGTAATTTTTGCCTTATACCGTTGGAGAACAGACTCAAGAGTTTGATTAGCACCTGGGGTGTACAACTTCCGCACGTTATAGGTGGACGTTTTAGCTAACTTAAAGTAAATTGATGTATTAATTTAATTAAATGTTTATGATAAAACAAAAACAAAATCCAATACTCAAATTCCTAAATTTTTATTTCAAAATTTGTATGCCAAGACTGGTGCTAGTTTTGCAGACGTTGAAATAATTTTGTTTGGCATGTGCAAAGCCATTGTTTGAAAAGACTCGTCTTTGTTCCAAAAACTATACTGTATCACGTCTCACTTTGATCCCAACCAACAATGCACGCAAACGATGATTTATTTTAACTCCAACAAACCACACATATGCAGCAAGAAGCCTCTGAACTTGTGCTAGTAGTTGAGAGTTTTTTTTTGCTTTAGTTAGTCGTGGCTGAATGTATCTCGACACTAATTTAAAGGCACTTTTGTGAAACCTACATAGGTTTGATGGTACATTGCGCTTGTGTTGCTTTATATTGAAGTAAAAACTTTTGTCGCAAAACATAAAGCGGCACTAAACTTGTACCTGTATGTTCGCAAACAAGGGATGATTGTGGTTCACAACAGATAGTTAAAAGAAAGAACTATAGGTTGCACCGACAACATTGCATAAAGCTATTCGTATGCATGGAACCAAGCTGAATGGAAAATTAAATTGCTCTTCAGTTAATCACACACTGTTGGATGTCCTCAGACGTATGCACTCCATGAGCCCAGCTTTAATGTTTGACATAATGAAACTTGTGTATCCTGGGAAAAACTCATAATGTTGGTTCCTGTTCACTGAATTTTCAATTAATCCCGACCATCATTTAAGTTCAGTATATTCGTTCTAATGTCTCATCACCACACTTTCATACTTAAAAATAAATATTTGCTTTTAACTGCAATCTGTATCATTTTTTCCTTTCGTTGACAAACTTCTGACAAGGGACAACAACCCAAGACCTTTTAGTCAGTATATCACGTCACATCCCAGGTTTGCTTATTTGTTTGCTTGCTTTTTACTTTGCTTTACTATACTATATTTCTCATTCCCATCCCTTTTAAACTCAGACAGCAACTGCACACTTAACCGAATCTCGCAATGACTTTAGAGTTCTATTGATAACTATCTTTTGTTTGTCCCTTTCCTTGCAGCATCCGGCAAGCCAAATACAAACTTTTCACAATCAACCGAGAAGAGATTCCTTAGATTTCATCTCGTTACTCTCTGTGTAGAAAATTACTACAACTCAAGCTTTTGGACAGAGGCAAAGGAAAACCAGCGATGGCGACCGCACTCGGACAAAGGATTGCTGCACTTTTCGAAACAAGGGATATACTTACACATACAAGTAGTTATTGGAGTACAAGATACTAAATAAAGAGCTCGTGCATGTTAGGCAAGAACTGGGTCAATAGTGGGTAAAAGTCAGAGTCATGGAATAAGTGTTTTGGGTATCTCCGCGCACAGATGAATAATAGACAAATAAACAGTTTTTGTGGTCATTATCCAAGTTGCAAACAAAAGCCAGACTACTCCCCAGAGTGGTGGTGAATACTATACAACTGTAAAACCTCTTAATTTCGTGTCATTAAGCAAAAAGTTCGCTGATTAAATCCAACAAAAAGCTAAAAACCCCACCCAGAGTTGATAACCAAAAAACCCCAAAGCCAAGCTGATCCCGATGACGACGACTACGACAACGACGATAACCATGTCATGCAGGAGTTGATTTTTTTCAGCATAAGTGGCACGTAATACCCGAGCACACCTTTTAGTTTTCACTGGAATCCCTAAATCTTTATAATGTGATATGCTCTACCCGAGGGTTACGGATTGAGTAAAGGAACAAACCTCAGGGTAACTAACCAGCTAACCCGTAACAAACCTTTTTCGGGTTTTTCCATCTCGTGCTTTAAGTTCTCACTGATGCAGTAAATCGTTTATTGTTTATACCCTTGTATAAGGCATTTGATTAACTTTTAAGGTCCAACAGCACAGGTCCTGCTATTTGCATATGTTTTTCCACATCCCCCCATTTCGGGAGGACACATTCGCACTTCGTAGAAGAAGTTTTTTTCAAGTGGAGATGACATTCGCATTCTAAATGTTCATGGGTGTGCGCGACCTTGGTGTTCGAAATTATACTAAAACACAAATACACGTTCTTCACAGTGCGCTTTGTAGTTCAAGTTGTTGATGATGCTCACTGTGATTGTGTGGTGGCGCGGTATGGAGTATCAATGCTCAATCATGTGCATGTGCAATGCACTGTCAAATGATATTTGTTTCATTAGGATTAATATGATTAGACGCTTGGAAACAGGGATACACACAGAAAACTCATCCGGCGAAACGCATAAGTGCTGTTCCTGTTTTGTCCTTATGAATTCTAAGCACATAAATAATTTGAAATACTTTCTCGACAACAACTGCCACGTGTGATATGTGTAGTGCAAGTGTATAGTGTATACGATGTACTTCTGCAGTGCATCCTCCAGTTCAAATTTCATCATCAGAGCTCCTCTGGGGGCGATGGAGACAGAGGATTGCCAGGAGATAGCAGCTACGAGGACGTAGAAAAACACGTTCCTGTTCAACTTTCAAGTGCTGCACATCATCATGTATTTGTATCGTGCAGGAACTTTGTTTTTGAATGCAAGTCGCATTGGTGGCTACAATTAAAAGCGTGCAGTGTTAATTTATTTTTTTCTTCTGTGGTTATAAACACATTCAGCGGCCAATTTTCTTTTAGCAATCAGTGAATTCTAGGATGTGCTACATTCAGCTAAAAAAACGCAGAAATATTTATAACGGAGTGTTTTTTTGTTTATTCCTTTAACTGAGAGAGAGGGAGGTGTTTATACTTGTGCAGTAATGGGTAATGAAACTTTTCTGTTTTACACAGCCAAAGATACATAATTGATTGGTGTTGCGTTAGGGGTTTTAAAAGTTTTCGCCATAGGTAGTACAATGCTGTGGAATCGATGGATATTGTCAAGAATAGATTGCCTTGACAACCGGGAACTTAACCAGAGAATGTGACTACTTTAAAATGGATGTCATTTTGTTTAATTTAACAGACTTTGTTTTAAATTGAATGTGACACTTTTCGAGTATATCAACTTTGATTTTAATATTAATTTTTTGGGAATCTTTTTGAAACAGGAAATATGGTATGGAAAGAAAAGATGGCCAGTTCTTTCAGCCGTATGAATTTCAAACGCGTGTATAGTTCTTTTCCAAATATGGCATGTTGACGTCAATGAAAATATACCTTTGTGTTATACATTTCTTTTACACAAAGATTGCCGTAGGCCCCCACCAATCCAAAGACGGAGTGAGTGTAGGAGTTTTCTAAGAATTACTAAAGGCACGATCAGAAGGTCATCCAAACTTGTCATCCGGATGACATGCTGACGTCAGAGAACTTTTGTAATTCGGTTGTCATCTGCATGCCATCTGCTAGCGTTTCATCCGCTAGATGACACCTGATCACACAGTGTCATCCGTTCGGTCATCCGTGTCATTTTGTCCCAAAATGGATGGCACGCTTGCTTTGTCATCCGGTTGATATGACTGGATGACATAGCCGGATTACAGCCGATTACACAAGACGACACTAATGGCACGGATGACACTAATGACACCGATGACAATTTGTAATAAACGTCAGTGTCAAATGAAAAAAAAATCAATGAAGGATAACATTCTCGAATTTCTATGGCGGGAAATACGTTTCGGCGCGAATATTTCATAAAAAGTTTATAATTAAGCCAATTTTAACAAAAAAAAAAAGAGTTTTGTCTAAGAAGGAGTATCCAAACCATGTTTTGGAATACTAAAAAGTTATCAATATATTGAGATTGTGTACAAAAAATAAAAGTGAAACTGTGAAAATCGCGTTGTGGCAAAAAAATACTTTTGTTTGGAAACAAATTAATTTGAACAATTTTCCAAACATTCATTTATACTACTAATACTATTGAACAAGACAATTAATTAATAACAAAATTATAAAATAATATATAATAAAATGTCAAAAGAGATTTGGAAATTATAATTTTATCGGCGTATTTGTTGGAGAGCAGCACCGACGACGACTTTGACAATAGTTCGATCCCACCACGAAAGCGCCGTGCTGTGTGGACAAAAAAGTGGTTGATGCGTCGTGTGAAGGAAGGTTTTTGTACAAAGTTGCTGTTCGAGCTCCGTACTGAGGAGCCGCATGTGCCCAAAAATTTCCTACGTATGTATGAACAGCTGAAATTAAAGCAGACTCTCTTTTGCGGTCCCAGGAAAATAATAATTTTCTGCTCCTTTTTTTCTAAAACCGTGGGTGTTTTATTTTTGACCTCAATATCGGCTTCACCGTCGTTCTCACTCATTTTATAACACAGAAACAAAATTTTCTTTTTACTTTTTCAGCGATACAAACTTGTCATCCGATGTTAGATGACAATGTGGAAAATCAAGTAATGTCATCCATGGGACCTTGTCATTCGGATAACAAACTGTCAAAAATATTTGGTCATCCAGTCCCAATAGCCATGACAAGCGATCACACGGTCAATCAAATCAGTCATCTGGATGACATAGAAATCGTGTCATCTGGTATGTCATCCGGTTGACACGTTCAATGACATGCCGGATGACAGGCGATCACACGGGATGACCACTTTAGGGCCTGATCGTACCTTAACTCTTTTCATCTTCCCAATCGGTTTACCTTGTTCAGGGCGAAACAAAAGTCCTATCTTGACTGAAGAAAAACTTGATAGCCAAATGTCCGTGCCGTAACCAAATTATTGTAATCGGTCCGTAGAAACATTTCGGAGGCCCTAGACTCTCGATGAAAGAAACATTTGGTGTGAACAAGAGTTGTTTTGTAGCAGAGGCAAGGCTTGTGGCTGCTCGGGTCAGTTCATCGGTCAGTGGTAATTCTTGCCAGATGTTCAACAAGTTGTATCCATGCGAAAAATACTAACTAAATGAACTCCCGCCGACACGAGGAGAGTCTCCGTCGAAGACACCGCAGTCTTCCATCCTCCACGATCACGTGCAAACAGCTTCCACTTATGTCTAGACTAGGCACTTTGTATTCCGCGCTGGGGGTAGATCCTTAAAACGGTCTTCCTTGTCATCTTGAACCTTGGGACTGGGAGTCGGAGATCCTCTTCGCTAGAGCACTATTGTGCGCTCGATACGGCCGAGACAATGCATACGATCGTTTTCCGGACAGGGTATTCTGCTTCGTTAGAAGGGGCGTGTGCACATATTAACCTGACACTGTAAAACGTGCCTTGGAAGGGGATTTCAGCCTAGCGACCATGTTATCTATCTGCCACGCTGAATGTTGACGACACCATTGACCCGTTGACGTGAATTCATCCGCAGTACGCCATCCTTCTGAGGCGCTCACGTAAGACTACTGAGACACGTCAGTCAGTAATTTTGTAGGGGACTAGCCAAGTCTTCTGGAATACAAATTTAAACACTAATATATCACAAACATCTATCACATACAGAAACCACTGTCAGTATTTAGAAACTGTGCCAACATATGTCAACTGCTGACAACTATCATCGTATACGTTCGGAAGAACTTACGATCATTAGACTAGTTGCGAACGTACTGCTTATTTCGATCATGGCATCTGTATATTAGATCAAATACAGGGTGGCCCAAAGAAGAAGTAACCAGATTGAGCTGTTGGACTAACTGAATCTTCTAAGGGTAGGTGCAGATCTTTCCTCAAAATCCGATGAATAGTGCTACGCGGCATTCCTGTGTTGAACGTCATCGTGTCGATGGTTCCAACACTTTCCCTAACGACCTGGATGCTTTCGATCGATAGCCCAAAACGAGGCCTGCCCGAACGCCTCACATCTCTAACGTTCCCATATTACTCAAATTTGGCCACCACAGCACGAATAGTGGGTGCTGTTGGAACATTTCTAACGCCATAAAATTGCCGGTAGGCATGCAAATTATTGACTGGAGCTATTATTTTTTTACATAGGAGAGAGACTTTTGGTCCACCCTGTATAAACGTGGACTAATGCATGAAGACTGAAAAATATATAAATCCACATTGACTTACATTTCTTTTCCTTTATCGTAATTAACTTTTGATTTTGTTTTTTTTGGCTTTTGTGTCGAACGATCTTCCGCAATTATCTGTTTGTCGTAGGCAATCGGAAAATCAGCTATTAAAACATAACGCAATGCACCATGTATTCGTAGCACGTTGATAGTATTTTGGTTTTTTAACGCAAGTCATATATTTTTCCGGGGAAATGTACGATATGTCAAACGAAACGGGTACGATACAAAAATCGTACTATTCGTATAAATAGTACCAAATTGTGTTACGTTTTATGTTGTTACTGGTGGAACTTGTTATCGGTGGAAACATACGTTCAATTATTATTGTAGTCTCAAAATGTGTTAAGTATTAAATATTGATTTTGAGTGTAGCGCGTTTCGAATAATCATTTTAATACGCGCATTCTTTACTTCATAAGTGCATGAAGTCACGAAGACATTATAGGCTTGAAAATCGGATTAATCCCAGCGTGAACTCGACGTGCTTGAGGCTATCCTCAAAGATTAGCCGTCTAAATTTCGTATCGCTGTTACCGACCATCAACCGGGATTCGATCGAGCAATTTGCTAATCGCTGATCCTCGGTATCAAAGTACCCACGAGATCACTGGAAATATATCGATCCACGCGATAACTGGCGCTCAATAAAAAAAAATCCGCCTGGCACCCAGGCACATCAATTAGCCGAAGCACTATAAATAACAAAACCCAATTCAGCTGTAACACAATGAAAATCAACCTAGCCGCAAAAATAAAACAAGGACAAAACATAGGGAAATGCTACAGTCCGCTTGGGCGAACTGTTGGATACCCTATTCTTATTCCTATCGCTCATTAAGTGGACGTGACAAAAATAAAAGTATGGGAGCATTGTTAAGAAGGATCTACATTTTTTGTTTTTGCAAGAAAACGCCCCTTAAAAATGGGCATGATCACGACTATACTAACTTTTAGGGGTCTATGGGCAATATTAACTTGTTATCGGTGGAAACATACACAAAGTTTTGTTAAGAATATTTAAAAATGCGTTGAAAAGAACTGTTTTGATTTAGTTTAAAAAAAATGGGTTCCGGAAAGACTTTTACAGTGACAGAAAGAGGAAAATAAGATGTTATCAAGGCGTATGGACTAGCAGGCCGATAAATTGCAAGGAGGCTAAATAGAAGCAAGACTGTTGTAAACAGTTATCTAACGGATCCACAACACTATGGGCAAAATCAGAAAGGACGCCCGGCAGAAGCAACAACATTGCGAGAAAAGCGGGTTATTCTACGGTTTGCCTCAAATTCTACTCTACCACTGACTAAAATAAAGGCCAACAGCGGAGTATCAGCCAGCACAGCAACGATCCGAAGGATAATACAAAAAAGTGGTACCATGCAGAAAAGAAAACTTAAAAAGAAACCTGTTTCGATGCAAATACACAAGGAGAACCGAATGAATTTTGCAAGAGAACATGTCGCTTGGAGCTGTGAATTGAAATGCGTTGTCTTTTCGGATGAAAAAAACTTTAACCTTGACGCCCCCGATGGTTCCAACTTTTATTTCAATGATCTAAGAAAGGATGGGCTTATTTCGGCAAGACATCACAGCCGTACATCAGGTATAATGGTGTAGCTATTACCCACTATGGCACAATCGAGTTGGAATTTTAGTCCACAACAATGAACGGAAACAACTACAAATGTTTGCTGAAACGGTTATTTCCAAAAGTGAAAAACAGTTTTGGATCCTGTCTTTGATATTCTAACAAGACAATGCACCTATCCAAACTTCGAGGGTTAGTAGAATTTGGATTCAATCAGAAGACGTTAAACTTTTGTTATGGCCGCCTTTTCACCAGACTTAAACATAATCCAAAATATATTAATATATAATAAATAAATGTTTTAAAACCATAAAATATAAACATTGTATTCAAATTTTCCTTTCTTTCGAAGATTTTGCATGTGGCCTCCTCCTAGTGCGCATCTTTTTATACGCTTTTCAAGTAGTTCACCGTTACATCTTGACAAATTCCAGCGGTCGTTTCTTGTTTACCCTTTAATTTTATGACTTACTGTTGACAAAATATGTACCTGTTCATAGGTACTAAAAGTTTCTGCGTATAAAATTTCCAACAGGTACAAGGTGGCGCAAAATTCATCACCCAGTGGCGTTCACCAATCCGACTGAAAACTACATAGGATAGATGTCAAACGTCGTGGATCATTTAGAACATTGGCACCAGAATTGCCTAAGGCACACCCAAGGGCTGAAAACCCTATCGGAAGATGCTATAATTTTTGCAAATAGCGGCAAATGTCAATTTTACTTTGACATTTGTGAAGTAAACAGATGACAACTTTTGCGCCACCTTGTATAATGACTGAAAATCGATTGCAAAATATTTGGCCTCAACCTTTGATCGCCAGTGTACGTTCAATTTTTATTGTAGTCTCAAAAGGTGCTAAGTATTAAATATTGATTTTGAGTGTACAGCGTTCCAAATAAACATTTTAATACGCGCATTCTTTACTTCTAAAGTGCATGAAGTCACGAAGACATTATCGACTTGAAAATCGGAGTAATCCTAGCGTGAACTCGCCGTGCTTGAGGCTATCTTCAACTATGAGTCAATATTAATATACCTTTCGAGAAGGATATAAAAACGAGAACAGGAAGTAGCATTAAAATTAGCCGACAAGGAGTTATCGACTCGACCGTGTGATTGATCACACCCGAATAATTTATTGACCTTAACAGGCATCCGCACCTGCATATGTCTGTAACCCATTAAATTTATAACTCATTAAACCTTAAACATTAACACACTTTCAAAGAAATCAAAAAAAAATCACGTCAAAATTGACTGCAAAGTCATAATATTTATGCAGCTTGAACCAGATCAATCAAAATGCTGTGCACATTTTCTTGGGACATCAACAAAATCATCAAAATAATCTAACCATCTTAACTGGTAGGCCAAGTCATTATAATTTATGTTGTTTTTGAATGAATAACCTTGCATTCGTTAACACGTGAAGTGGACGGCTAGAGTTACAGCGCTGTTTCACGGTTCGCCACAACCGATCATTAGATTCCTTCTGTGGTGCTGGTCTGTCTTTTTCCTTCATTTTATCCCGAAAATCCATTTCCTCCACTGGGATTCGAACCTAGACCAACGTCTTCCCAGGCAAGCACTCATGCACTGTGCCATTGAAGTCACGAGTTTTCAGTCTATCCATATCATTATGATTTATTTGAACAATTGCAGAAACTACTACAATATCACAAAATTATAGACGTGCCACTGTAAATTTGTTTTTTGTGATTTATTTTGTTTGTGGTGTCTGGTAAGAAAAATAAATAAATATTAGGCATTAACAGCCCATACAGGGCCAAAAACCTAGCTTCTCCGACCATTGGCTTGTGTGTGTGTCGAAGGGACCTACAGTTTTAAGCTAAATCCGAACGGCAAATTTGAGAAGCTTCTCTTGACAATTGATACTCTTGGATGTTTGTCAGACGCTCGAAAGAGGTGAAGCGGTGGAACAAACTCTAAATGATATTTCGCCCAGCGGTATTTGAACCTGATACCTATTACCTTTAGATTAGTAGTCCAACACAATAAATTCTGCGCCACTGCGCCCATAGTCTCTGATAAGAGATAGACTTTATTTTACCTTATCGAGTTTCTGGCGGAGTATTTGAACTGATAAGAGCAATTAGCACAGTGCCTATTGATAAATCAACATTTTGATTAAATTTTTTTTCGACGTGTTAGAAACATCAAATTCAAAAGTACTGTACCTAATTGATGCATGTAATTTTATTGTAGGACAATATTTTCAAAAGTTCTTTCAATTAGTTTTCTGGTTTCAGATATACGACCTTCATCTTCTTCTTCCATGAAGACGTCAAAGCTATGATCAGCATCATGCATCCCTATTGAGTAATGGCCCACCTGTGGGTATCGCGGTTTAGACCTCAATGAATATTGGCATATATCTCCGTTACCGATCACTTCATAGCTGATGCCAATCAAATAACGGTGGTGTTCCAATTATGAGATCCAGTGGTTTATATGCCTGCTAGTTTTTTTTACAATGACGTTACGTGCATGTGCAATCGTATGGTATTTGAGTTTTAAAAGAATAAGCGACTATCTAAAACCTTTTTAATATTGAAGTATAGTTTATTTATTTTATTTATTTTTATTTTAAGTTTGTTTTATATTTTTATTTTATATTCAAATACGGAGGATATATTCCTCGGATATATTTTCCGAGAGCCGTTCCAAGCAATGGAGAAGTACACGACATTACTGTCGAAGAAGTTAGGAAGGCGGTCAAAGACTCCAAAAAGCGAAAAGCACTTGGGCCGGACGAGATACCGTCTGAGTTCTAGAAAAAGATGATATCGGCTCCGCTTTTATTTGGTGATATAGAAAAGGCTAACGGTTTCTATCTCTTGCTTTTCCTAATATTTGTATTGCCCTGCGAATTTACTCTAGGCTTTCTACTACTTCCGCAAGCTGTGCGCGAAGTTTAAGCAAACTAAAACTAATTAAAAATTATTTGCGATCTTCTATGAGCCAGGAACGCTTATCGAATCTTGCAATCTTAGCGATAGAAAATCGAATTACACACGAGTTAAATTATGTCAAGGACATAGATTTATTTGCTGAACAAAAAGCTCGAAGCGTAAAATTGTAATTTAAATTCACAAATGCAATAATATATTTTATTTTATTTTTATTATACCTACATATTTTTATTTTAAATCCTATCCCGTGCTGTGTATAAAATATATATCCCACACGTTCAGGGGCGGCCCGCCGCGGACCTCCGGTCTTGGAGAGCCCCCAAATCCTTCAATTTAAAATAAAAGGGGACTTCAGTGAATCGTTACCCTGTATATCGCTCATACTTCAATACCTCTTGACCATTTGCATCTCGGTTGCATCATGCGAGAATAGTTTTTCGAAACTTAAACTAATTAAAAATCGATCTACAATGGATCAAGAGCGACTGGTTAATCTAGCCGTGCTTTCAATAGAAAGAAAAATTTCAAAAGAAATCGATTTCACAGAAGTTATTGAGGAGTTCTGTAAATTGAAGGCACGAAAACACATGTAACGCGCTACAAAAAATAAAAAAAAAACAATTTTTGATTCATTTTATCTAATTTTTTTTTTGTCGATCGATTCGTATTTTATTTTCCTCACCCATATCCATTCCATATTGTAGGTATGTATGTTTATTTAGCCTAAATAATTTAATTCGAATTTAAATTTCGCTTGCCAAATTTTAACGAAATAAATATAAACACTTATTTATACATACAAATTTGAACTGAATAAAAAGCTTGTAAAACTACATTTTTTTTAAAGCTGGGGGCCTCATTCAGCTTCGCCGCCCGGGCCTCTGACGGGCTTAGTCCGTCACTGATTCTATGTCCGAATGTCAATCAATTAGTGGACATCTGCTAGCTGAAAATTATATAGATGATAAAGGTATACCTATATATAAGTTTGCGGGGCGGGCATTTTTCAGTTTTTGCCCGCCTAAAAAAATTGAAGATATGGGGCTGGCAAACGACCATGTAAAAACGACGCATTAAATGAAATGCACAGACTTAGAAACATTTCCAATCATAACTAAAAAATACAAAATAAATTAATGGTAATGGTAAAAACTTTTTAAAAACAAGCTTTTATTTAATTGCCCTAAAAAAAAGAAAATAAACTTTAAATTAAATCAAACCAATCAGTTTAGCACATGTATTACACAATTTATTAATTGATATAAAAGCTTGTCGCGAGATTTGCATATTTTGTAGAAAACATTTTCTTTCATAGAATTATTTATAATATGTATATCAAGCAAGAATAATTAGTACACAGGTAAATCTCGCGACAAGATTTTATTTCATTTAATAAATTGTGTAATACATGTACTAAATTAATTGGTTTGATTTAATTTAAAGTTTATTTTCTCCTTTAAAGGGCAATTGAATAAAAGCTTGTTTTTAAAAAGTTCGTTTTACCATTAATTTATTTGTTTTAAGCATGCGATAAAGAGTATGTTAGCACAGCATGCTTTCTCTTGCTAACTCGCGAAATATAGTTGCGAGAATGGTCTTTACTTGAGATAATGGCAGCATGCATTAGTGTATGCTCTCAATTTATGGCAAGTGGAAACCGCGTGCGAGAGACAGATAACACGCTTTTCTCGAACTTATTTATTATATTTGTGTTCAGCTTCAGCAGGTCAGACCAGTGTTAAGACATCGGGGGAATTCTCCCTTTTTGTGAGAATTTCGATGTCCAGAAAGCCTTCAGTGTGAAGTGGAATTTCAACAACATACACTTAAATGCATGTATCTATATATTTTGCTTCGACTTCCCATTTCAAATTCTTCACGCCACCCTACTGCTGAGAATATCAGTGAATATGTGAACGAAGTTTAGTTTAACGTTCACGTGTGTACATGACGGGCTTTCACAAATAGTACAGCGGTGTGTTAGCCAAGGATTAAAGCATCCTTGGCTAAAACACCATTCCATTTCCAGGGCAGTAGTCTTCGGGAGGCCAACGCCAAGAAAAGCAACCACACCTTCCAGTTCCTCGATTTTAATTCTTCCTTTTTGCTTCGGGTTTTTTTATTTTTATCTTAAGATACGGTTCGTGGTTCATTATCAAGTCGTCCATAAACAAATCCAATATTTTTCGTACATCGCCGTGACTTTCTCGCACTCGATATCGACTGGCTGCCTAGAAAATGCCATTTTCTTCATTTTCGACCACTTCGGAGAGTGTAGCATACGCTTCATAATTAGTGAGAAAATGATAATTGGTGCAAAAGTAAATGTTCCCAAGCAATGGGATCGAGGTTCGCATCGTTCATCATTCATTCAATTTTCCGGCTCGTGGTGACTGACAAACATTCAAATGGACATAAAAGTGTAGGTAGGTGTCTTTTATTCGCGCCAAAAATATAACATTGCTCATACGAATGTCTGGAGAAGGTAGGCTTTCGACCCTATATGGGTGCATTTACGTGTATCGTATAGTATAATAAATTGGTCAATATCGATTTCGATATCGAGTCGGACAGAGGTATCCGTTTCGATACATTTATCGGACTCCTTCTCCAATCAAATAAATCGAGCATCTCCGCAGTGCGATATAACGCTTTAAACAAAACGAATTTTAACTGATACACGTCGAATTTCTTCCGAAGCTCTCCGGAAAGCAAATGCTGCGGATTATTTTAAACACAATGAAAAGGTCTTAAATTTATCACAAAGTTTTTTACACCGTTAAGAATTTAAAACAGCTAGATCTATGTCAAAAGAATGCGATTAAATGCTTTATTTATGTTGTTCCCAAGCGGATACTTCAAACGCAATCCGATTTCCGATTGGATTTGTCTTTCTTTTCGGAATTTCTTGCAAACGGATACCTCAATAGGGCTGAATCATCCACACTATCGGAATTTATATTTCACTAGCTGACCCGGCAAACGTTGTTTTGCCATATAAATTATTTCTAGTGAATATTTTCGTAGGGAAATGAAAAATAACTAACTTATTGTAAGTGTGTTGGGATGTGGTCTACGACATAAAGAGGAATTGAGCGCTGTGGACGTTTTGTTCCTTTCAGAACATTAGCGGATATTGGAGAGCGTCGTATTAACGGTGTGTATCAGCAATGAACTCAAGATTTCTTCTTCAAATCACGATTTGTCGCGTCGCTGTACGGTCGCCAACCATGATTCCAGCAAAGTCGTCAATAACAGGTGCATAAAATCCACGCATGTGCTCTCCAGCTGGTGTTTTATCAGGATCGATGACAATAGCCGCGTTTTATTATCCCAATGATCTTGATACGGATCCGATCTGATAATAAAACGATCTGGATCATCAGTGGCAAGTTGTGGCAACAGTTGTTTTTAACACATAACAGACGATACCAGGTATTTCAAGTTTCGATTGGCACTCAGCCATATTGCAAATATAGGGTACAATGTGACGTCACAATATGATCGCTTGTTGTGTCGGGGGTGTTGCCATTTGAATACAAATCAACATACATTTTGCACTCAATATTCTTTTTTCAGAAACTATGTTCAAATGTTATGTTCAAATATGCAACATATTAACAGTATTGTACTGCTAATATTTCCATTAATTTTTGTGTATTATATTACGAAGCAAAACGTCTCAAAAGTCGCAGTGGTAAATTATTCGAATATGAAAATATGCTAATTGATTTTTTGTGTTATTAATAGTGTTTCATATTTTGGTCTGGCAATATTATTGTGTTCCTATAATTTCCTATAATTTAAATAAGCAACGCCACGAAAAAACAGGTAGTGAGTTTTGTAATTACATTTTGGATCACGATTAATGATCCCGATAAATAGCAAGATCCTGTGTTGTTTTTGTTTTACGTATTAAATTGATCCAGATCCAGATCCGCATGGATAATAAAACACAGCTAATAGCGTGATTGTCAGTTTGTAATTTGTGCATGTGTGATTTGAATAATTTGAACAATTCATTGTGCTCATTCAATGGAGTAACTCACGACGACGTCAGTGGCAAATGAACGCAAAAAAAAACCAACAGCTGAATGAAATGAAGGAAAACAATGGCGAATTCGCATGGCGGGAAATACGTTCTTCGCGAATATTTCCAAAAAAGTTTATAACAAATCCAATTTTAACAAAAAAAGTTTCGGAACTAAGAAGGAGTATCCAAACCACGTTTTGGAATACTAAAAATCTAACAATATATTAAGACTCTGTACGAAAAATAAAAGTGAAACCATGACAATCGTGTTGTGGCAAAAAAATATTTTTGTTTGGAGCAAATAAGTTGAAAAGTTTTCTAAACAAACATTTTAGATATCTAAACAATTGAACAGGGTTTTCGGTCAACATATTAACTGTTTTTATACCCTATTCTAAGGGTATACTTATTTTGATGCGAAGTTTGATATTGCCCGTAGACCCCTAAAAGTTAATATATTTATCCATAGTAATGTCGATCATGCAATGTCCGTTCATCTGTCGGCAAAAATTGAGCCTTTAACAATATATACTCTGCAGGTCCCCGAAATAATAAAGTTTAAGAATTTTTGAAATCCACACACGCTAAAAACTCAAACGAAAAAAAAATTAAAATTTATCGAAAAAATCGAATTTTTAGCTAGAAAGCTGAAATTTGTTATGATCTTTGAGTCATAAAACTGCTCGGGAGATAAAATTTCTAAAATCAGCCCACTGACACGCCCACAATTAAATAAAACAATTTTATTGGAAAGTCAAAGTTTGAGCTAGGAAACTGAAATTTATGATATAGATAGACTCTCTATTGGTGTCTGCTGGGAATAAGAATAGGATATCCAAAAGTTCGCCAAGCGGACTGTAGCCCGTCCATATGTTAATTGTTTGTTTTGCTTTAACATACTTTCTCACGTTTTTTCTCTATTATTTTTTACTTTTTACCCTTCAATAGCTTCTGTTTGCACTTTCATATTCACTTCAATAACAATCACAAGGATTATTCCATACAATTTGTGCAAATTTCTACAATTTTATCATTCAATTTGTTTCTGTTGTTTAAGACAGGGATTCCGCACTTCAGAAAGAGATAGCTTGGTGAAAATGTCTATTGAGCATCCAGCTCTTTGACGATGCGTCTGGCATATGGTGAATTGAGGTTATTGTAGCCGCAACGTGCGCTTTCGGAGTCCCCACCGCCCATAAAGTAAATTTGTAAAAATATATGTGGTTCATTCGGCATTGGCAGCAATAAGCCCACTTTGTGATAACCTTGGCCTTGGTTTTGAATGTTGAATGGAATTGCAGCATTATTTTTAACTATTTCTGTTGCTCCAAACGATGCCATTTGGAAACATGAATTAAATGTTCGAATTAACTTCAGGAACAGGTTAGAATCTGGATCCATACCGATAAGTAAGCCGTTCAATCCAATTGTCTTTGTTGATTTCGTTCAGCTCGTGCCTCTTGTGATTGCGATTCACGAAATTGTGCCATGGTCATACGCACATCTGCATTATCTTGTTGGACTCGTTCGTCTGATCTTTGGGCTCTTCTATTTCGCATGTCTGTCGTTCTATTCGTTCGACAGCCCAAATTGGTCCCTTTGCGTCTTGCTGGCATTGTTTACTACACACATAAATAGATTAAATTGAAGTACTTAATGATGGAAAACAGTATACTGTTTTTTTTTTTGGTTGTTGCCAAAATAAATAAATACAAAATGAAAAAAAAAAAGATTTAAAAAAATCGAAAAAAAACCCGTCGTAACACGCTGGGTGGTCAAAATAAGACATTTTAAAATTTAGTTTTTTTTAAACCCGTACTGAGAAAATACCTTTCCAACAAAGTATAAATCATCAAAATCGGTTCGGCCAATCTCGAGTTATGGGGTTACATCTTCTTTTATATATATTTCATAAGAAAAATCGATTCGTTATACTAAAGTTAGTATGTTGTCGAGATGTCGACCAGCCGTTGCATATGGGAAAATATTAGCATTTCGGTAGGGACTATAAGCAGATTCTAGAGCTAGAAACAAAAACTGCATTTAGAATGTAGAACAAATTGAATCAAACAAACAATTCCAGTCAACAATCTCTAACAAAGAGATAGGTACATTTTTATTTTATCAAATTAGTTTTTCTTTGAAGTTTCGGCAACAATACGAATTTGATTTTAATTTTACCTTCCATTTGGGTTCATTGAAACACATAAATTGTATTCAAAAATATCTATTTAAATTGTGTCTTTGGTAACCATGCAAATAAAGAAGAAGGTCGCCGATAGGTATGGGCTCCCGAAGTTTTCTTTCAAAAAAGAAATTCACTCAACCAATCACTAATCTGGAGCTCGATTCCAAAGTGTATTAGCCTTAGAAACACAGTTACCCAGTTCAGTCTCATAATCTTGGAATTACTCGTATACTTAACTTATTATTCTTTCGTCTTTGCTGCCCTGTTGCTTACTTCCTGTATAAACTTTTCTTCTTGATACATTTTTTGTTGGTACTTGGTGGCCTGTTTGCCCTGCAAAATTGATTTTTCTACCTTCTGTACAGTGCGCAGTAAATATAATATTTAAAGGAGAATCAGGAATATTAATTGCCCTTAAGATGTTCTGCTTATGTTAATATTTTTATATCATCAATCAGATAATTTTTTGTTCGGGGTAATGCTAAATATATAAGGATATTGGCATTTAAGGAAAGCTGCGTACAGATTTAATTAACAACGTTTTTTTTATTAATCTGGCTTATTCGATTTTTTAGTGGTCTCTTTTTATCTCAATGGAAATCCCGCCTTGTACGTCCATCAAAAAAGTACGTACTCAACTTTTCTTATGCTTAAATTAAGCACGATGATGGGATGAGTTTTGTTGTGCAACACTGGATGTCTGTACGTAATATTACGGTATCTCTGTGGAGGATAAATGTAGATTAGAATTGACTCTAGATAATGGGTGGTTTAAACTGTCTAAATAATTCGTCAAAAAAAGCGTGCACCTGATCACTTACAGCAGTGGCGGAAATGAAACTCCGATTAACTACCATTTGGCAGCTAATGTCATTAAGCATAGGGTTAAAGATTGCAAAATTATTCCGGGAGAGGCAGACAATCTCCCAGCAACACCAACTCCTCCGTACAGATTTTTTTTATGGAGACGGAGACGAACAAAAATAAACAATCAACATTGTCTGGAGAGAGAAAGGCGAAGCATTTTTTGTCAGTACCTATGAAAAATTATCTCCATCAAATCATCGATGGATGGTATTCATAAAGCTTCTTCTCAGTAGACTGGGAGTGAGACTAAGCCAATGGTAACTACATAGATACCTAGCTCAAATCGCTAAGATCGATAGTGTCAAAACCGAACCACAAGCTATCAGAAGCATCATCTAAAAAAATTGTCCATAATTTCTTCTGGTAACATAAGCAACATAAGTATCTGTTGTCAAACGTTTTATGTCGCCAATAAAGAATATAAACAAGGAGAGGGATAGATGACTGCTGTCAAATTTGAAATTTCCGTACGTATTTCAATCGCTCTAACTTAAGCCCGTGAAAAAGGGCGAAACTGACCAAAGCGGAGCGTAGAACCTATTATGTGTATAAGTATACAGCGTTGTGTATTCGCACCGTTGCTTAAGCTGGCATAAGTGACCCCAAGCAAATATGGTTGGGCCTTTAAAAGAACAACACTGAGTTACAAAAAAAGTGGTGCACCTTGAAATTTTGCAAAACCTTCAACTTCAAAAAGATTTTTTTTTCTAAAAAAAATTAAGGGATTTATGTTTTAAAAAAAGGAGAAAAAAGGACGAACTTATAAATTTTGTATTTGTATTTGTATTTTTATTTGAACTTATTAATACACGATACTACAAGATTTATAATCTTAAAATTAAGTATCTAGTAATAATACAAAACATTTTAGGGAAAAGGAAACTTATATGAAAGTTATTAAAAGTACATTTACAAACTAATTGATATTATTATTTATTTTTTTTTGTTTATATATATAAAGATTGTAGATATTCTTAAATATTTCTTTGATAAAATTCGGCTGTTAGGTGTTGAAATATCCTCCTCTCGAACATGGGTAGTGAAGTAATTGTCTGCAATTCGACAGGAAGAGAATTCCAGAGTCGAATCGCTGACACAATGAAGGAGCGTTCTGCTATTGTGTGAGAGAAGCGTGGAAATATCAAGCAAACTCCTCTACGTGACTGAGAAAAATGTATCATTTAACTTAAGTATACCGGACATTTGTTGTGAATAATACTATGCATCTTTAAAAGATTTCTGAAGGAGTAGTATTTATCCAGGTTGATACCCAGAAGAGTAGAATTAAAACGTGAAACACTCGTGTACCTACGGACATCATATATGTAACGTACACAATCATTAAACGCAACATTTAGTTTACGATGACATTCATAATCCATGGAAGGATAGACATTACCATTGAACGTAAAGAACGGAATAATCAGGCTTTTTACTAGACGCAGTTTCATGCTGGGAACCAGCAGGTGAGATGAACATCTTAGGGTACGAAGACCGGCGTAAACTTTCCTAATTGTGTCAGAGACTGCATCACAGCAACTAAGATATGAGTTAATGCAGAAGCCCAGATATTTAACCTTACTGACATACGGAATAGTTTTGCCACCTAGTTCAATCGCTGGAAAACGAAGTGAAGTAACTTGAGATCTCGAGAGGATCATAGCCTCAGTTTTCAATGGATTAAGCTGAAGTTTATTTAATGAAGACCAGCTATGAATTCTCCATAGATCTTCGTTAACTCGAGCAACACAATCTTCCATTAAGCCTATAGGTCGAGCTAGGTATATTGAAACATCATCAGCATACATCAGCACTTTGCAGTTTACAACCGATTCAGGAAGGTCGTTAATAAATATTGAAAACAGCAGCGGGCCCAAAACTGAACCCTGTGGCACCCCGGAATTCACAACCGATGGTAAGGATGTTCCACTCACAGTTTCGACAGTCTGCACCCTATTTTTAAGGTAGTCACTCAATAATTTAATGGTAGCAGAGGAAAAATTATACTTATTTCTAAGTTTGGCTAATAAGATTGAGTGATCAATGCTGTCAAATGCTTTAGTGAAGTCTAGGAGGACCATAAGTCCAAAATTGCGAATATCAAGTGCAAAATGTAGATCAGAAGTTACCTTCAACACGGATGATTCGCAGATGTGTTTTTTTCGAAAACCTGGCTGCTATTCCGATAAGATTTTATGCAAAGCTAGATAGTTTTGTATTTGTTTAGCAATCATTTTTTCCCAAACTTTGGATAAAAAACACAAAAGACTAATGGGCCGGAAATCTGAGGGGTTCGACGGATTCACTTTTTTGGGGATTGGTACAATAGTGGCTTTTTTCCATTGCTCAGGAAACTGACAGGAGTAAATACATGCATTCAAAATGTGCAACATAAATCTTAGTATTAATAGTAAAATCAGCTTTATAAATTTTGGAGAAATGCCATCAGGGCCGAGAGCATTTGATTTGACTGAACGAATGGCATCCAGAACGTCGGCTACCCCAACACACTCAAAAGAAAAAGACTGGTCGGAGCTCTCATATCGTGACAAAACATAGGGTTCGTTTACAACACTGGGAGATGGAGCAAAAAATCGGCTCATATCTTCTGGATTCAAGGAGCATTTTAATTTGCTTCTATCGGCAGTTACACCCTCAGCTTTGAGGTTTCTCCAGAGATCTTTTGAGCATAATGAAGGATCAAGTCTTTTCAGTAAATACGTTCTTTTAAGTGAGCGAATAGCAGCATTGACGTTATTACGAGCAACTGTGTACTGTCTTCTGTTAAACACTGAAGGGTTTCTTTTATATGTTTTATAAAAACGCTCTCTCTCTCTGATCCGTAACTTGATATCATTGCTGTACCAAGGGCAGTGTTTAGTTTTAACCATTTTTGTGACTATAGGAACGTAATCATTATATAATCTGCCTACAATAGAATTGAATAGCTCAACTTTGTCGCTAACGTCAGGTAAGTTATAAATTTCGTGCCAATTGAAGTTGCTACTGTCGCGTTCAAGGTTTGCTAAATCGAAATTTCGATATGATCTGTAACTATAAAATCCACTGTTACGTAACTCGTTGACATGAAAATCAAGAGAGCAAAAAATAAAATCGTGAATGAATTCAGAAGTAGGTCTTACTTGCTCATTACCGAGAATTCTGTGCTTTGAGCTGTTCAAGAACAGATCAACCAAAGATGGATTCGTGCTCGACTGAAAGCATGTCGGATACCTATTGTTAATGACCGACAATCCCAGTTTATCACAGAAATAGTGAAACAAACGTGTAGTGCTGTTGTTATCCAAAAGATTATTATTGAAATCACCACCTACTAACAAATGATTATACTTTGGACTTAACTTCAGTAGGATATCTTCCAGTTCCGTTAGATACTCCTCTCTAAAACAGGTAGGGGGACAGTAAACAACAACAAGTAGGCATTTTTCAAGAGAGTTGTTAAGCTCAATACAAAGAAACTGTACTACTGAAAGGTTTGACGAATAGATATTATTGGACGAAATATTTTCTCTAACGTACATACACACACCACCTCCGATTCTGTCTGACGGATCATTCCTAAACAATTTAAAACCAGGAAACATAACGAGTTGTGAAAAAATACTAGGATTAAGCCATGATTCAGACACCATAACTACATCTAATTTGGAAGTACTAAGCATTTGATAAAGAACAGTATACTTGGACCGTATACTTTCCGCATTTAGGTGGCATATACTCAGACCGTTGAATGCATCACACAATACGTTGAGAACGCTCCTTACATTGTCAGGATCTAAGCCGAAGACCATTAAAATCGGTCAGCAATGAAAACAAGACCCATTCAGAAGAGGACATTTCAACAAAAATCAGTCCTAGGAATCCAAAAAAGAAAGAGTTAAAGAAGATTTGATAGATTTTAGCCATTAAAAGAAAGAATAATTCATTTAAAATCTGCGCAGAAAATTCATAAACATCAAATGAAACAAAAAAAAAATATTACAAATAAATTTGAAAACGTACAAGTGGTATTACTGGCCGCATGCAAAAGCGTGAATAAAACATACCTACATACATATATGTCATAACAAAAAAAAAGTAATAATACAGACGTCATGAGTGACAAACAAATCTATATATATAAAAATCAATCCATATTTGAGTTTGTTGCCGCTGTTTGGCCAAACGCGTTAACCGATTCCAATGAAATTTTTTTCCATGAAAGGTGACGTCTGTACAAAGGATGTTTGGTATGTGCGATATCTGTATCTGCATCGGTGCGTGAATTATGGGCATTTGAGTGAGTACACATGTATATGTGGATATGCGTGTAAATTCCGATGCAGATACAGAGACCGCACATATAAAAAACCATCGTACAGACGTCACCTATTTTGTTATCCGAACGCGCATATGCAAGAGGGAGACCAGACCAAAGTTTCAAGCCTATTTTGGTGTTTGTGCGCACTTGCATTCTTGAGATATCGTGTGTTAAATGTTTTATTCAAATAACTCTTATTGAATTTTTTTGCATTTTTTTTTTTTGTGAATCGGACATCGGAAAGTTGCTTTTCCCACATTGATAACAATCGGTGTGGAAGTGAATGAAAAGTGATTATATCGAAGTTTTTTACTTTCGCTTTGTTGTTTGATTCGCACAAGTAAGCTGACATAGGCGCCTGCCAGACAAAAAGCACCTACCCTAAGCGGAACAGGTTGAGCTCAAATCAGGCAATCTTCGGTATTGGCCTGAGAGTTTTCTGTGAAGTTTGGTCAAAATCGGTCTTCTTTTTTTAGGGGCAGCAACATAGGTACGCCAGATACCCGCTATAGACAATAATAAGGAAGTCTACTCGAACATATTGGCCAATAGAATTCTCGGGCACGGGCAAAGCCGGGCGGGTGCAGCTAGTTTAAGTATATAATGGAAGAAAATAAAAATAAAAATGAAACAAAACAGCAAAAGCAGCAACAGCCAGATTAAATGCAGGTTAATTATTTCCACCAGAGCAAAGAGATTCAAGCGAATGCATACTAACAATGCAAGTTGGTCTTTTTTCGGCAGTCTCTTTGATGAAAACCCTCCCGCCTCTCGTAAAGACGGAGTGTATGACTTTATTGCGGCGTAGTTCATTAGCCCTCCGGAAAAATTCATGATTTGGTTTGGTGAGATCTCGTACACACGGACAAATTTATTGCTCGTAAAGCCAAGGTCATTCAAAGTAATTGATTTGACATGAATTAAGGAAAATGGATAAAAACTTCATAAATGTTTACATTTTCCATTTTTATTATTATTGTTTTCTTTAACGAGTAGTGGGTATTGCTTCCCGAGTATCTAACAAAGTACCATGCTTTCGTCCAAATTGTCCCGTTCCTCGATCAGATTCAGTCCGCTGAGTATCTCTGGAAGGTCCCCGAAGTGTTCAATGGAATTTATGCCCGAGCTCATCGCGGGCTGAGCCATCACGTCGATTTCCACTATTTGCAAATTCTCTATAACGCACCTGGCGACGTGTGCGGTAAAAATGTCGTACCAGCAAATAGTTTTCCCGAACAAACGGTGTGAATGGAACCACATATTCCACCAGGATACTGTTTTTGTAATAGGTTGAGTTCGGGAATCCTTCCATGATGTACAGTTCGGATTTTCCGCGCATGAAAACTCCTGCCCACTTCTCCCCAGAAATTTGTCTGCTAGCCAACTATTGCCGAAGATTATCTCTAACCTGAAAGTCCCCACACTCTGCGTCGTCCATCTCTCGAGTGTAGAAAAAATTTGGACTCATCAGTCAAAAGTCTTTACCCCAGTCGGCCTCTGTCCAATCCTGGTGAAGGCGAATAAATTCTATTCGGCGTCGCCTATGCTGTACTGTGAGTCTCAGTATAAAAGCAGTTCTTCTTGCTCTCCGTCCAGTAATTGCCGCCTCACGGTTTTAGCATTTACGGCTGTCCCTCTACCAGTTAGAAATCAGAGAGACAGCTGTTGACGATGCCGACGGCTTTCAAGCATCAATCGGTAATCTCTTACAGAAGTTACTCTTTGCGACCTGAGCCTTAAGGTGTACAGGTTGGTTTCCCTCTACCTTTTTATATCTTTTCTTTACGTTGTCTCTGGAGTTTTGAGCCCATTTATTTTGCCAAACCGAAGTAGCACCAGTTCATTTTCCGTCGCGTCTTCACTAAGGCGTCATTCTTGACTTAAATTTCGTTGGATTTTCCAGTATTTACCTCAAGGTGAAAATTTGGTCTATTGCCAATTTGCCGGGCTGGAAGCCACAATTTTAATATGTTGTGGAACGGGCTGAAAAGTTCACAGAGTACCTTAAATAGGAGCGCATGCTAAATTAAGCAGCATTGTAACTTGGGCATACGGAGCTAATAGTCCAGTTATCGAGCAAGTTTTCTTCTGCCCGTACTTGTTTGATGAGTTGGTGCATACTCCCTACCAAAAGTTACCCACTTATTTGAAGGGCCTCCTCTGGAAGGCCATCAGAGCCGACGGCCTTGTTGTTATTGCGCTTTTTTTTATAGCTAAGCCAACCTTTTCAGACTGGTTGTGGATGGTGGAATCGGTTCTTCAAAGAAAAATGTCGGTCTTAAAGTCAAAAACCCATGTGTTTCCCTGCCCTTGTTTTGCACTGCAGCGTTTTTAACTGTGCATCTTCTGTCACCGTCTGCCGGTGAACCCATACATAGTCACATCACGGGCTTTTTCTCTGAGGCTTTTCTATCCACACCAAAGAAACATTTCAGAAAACATTGTTTAAAAAACGTTGCTGAAATGTTTCCCATTTGTTTAAAAAACATTTCAGAAAGATTTCAGAAACATTTAAGAAATGTTTCTTAAATGTTTTTTAGGTGTGGACGCTTCCAGAAACACTTCTGAAATGTTTCTTTGTTTCCCATTTTATATATTCAGTTTTGTGCTTGAAAATGGATTGTAAAGAAGTTGAAATGATAGCTTCGTGTTTTATCATCATGAAAAAAATACAAAAAAATAAAAAAAAAAAAATATTTTTAAAAGTAGAAATAATTCAGGTGGTGAATATAGAAATTTCGCTCGGGTGTCAAGTGAGGATTTCGAGTTTCTTGTTAATTTGGTTGGTCATAAAATTAGAAAACAAAATACGAACTTTAGATCCTTTTTAGATTAGTGTTGTAGAACGTTTAGCAGTGACTCTTCGATTTTTGGCCACTGGTGATTCTTATCACTCTTTAATGTATTTAATCAAAATGTCAAAACAAAGCATATCTTGTATTGTACCCGAAGTTTGTGAAGCATTTATAAATGGTCTTCAAATTTATATGCAGGTAAGTCACAAAGATATGCTGTTTGTATTAGTTTTTATTATTTAAAATTTATTTTTCCACTTCCACTTCCAAAGTGGTAACATTTTTTTTACTGGGCATGGGTCAGGTGTTCTTGGAGTATGATTCAGTTCGGATAATGTGTCCTAAAACCATGAAAAATATATTTCTACATTGATTAATAAAGTATAAATTATGCAAAGCAAATGTCATCATTTTGCTTTATCAACAAGCCTATAAACAACAATGTAAATACATATCTTACCCTTAGAATGAAAGTGACCTAACTTAAAATTCATTGAAGTTCAGATTTTGCTATAAACTGATCTTAGCTTCTTAAGGTCAGTTTATTGCAAAATCAGAACTTACGGAATCTAAAGTTAGGTCACTTTCTTTCTAAGGCTGCGACATTATATTTACATACATATTATGTAGGTACGTACCTCCGTATGAATGTTTGAGCTAGTGTCAAGTTCTTGTTCACTCTGGCAGCTTTCCTGAAAACAAAGAATAAAATATATACATACCTACATATATATTTAAATGCTAAACAAAGACATACCTCAACATTAGATAAAGTAGAGCCGCATACCGATCATCTAAAAATCGTAAGTGTTTAAAAGCAAACCATTCAGCTTTTTTCTCCTTTGCTCCCATACCAGATTTAGTGACCTGTAAGTTTTTTTCTAGCCTGTGTCGAACTTTAAGCGCATTGAGTCTTTTTCACGATTTATATGTTCACAAATTTCAGATAAAGCATCGGCTTTTTTGTTTTTATTTTTAAAATGTTCATCAATTGGATCCCACAAAACTTTTTTTATTTCATAAATTTTAATTAATTGAATAACATCTTCGTTACTCTACACTCTTCGCGAAATTTTTAATTTTTATCACTCGCTCTTATTCTCTGTAAATTCTTGAGAAACAAAGAATGTTTCCCGTTTGAAATGGGAAACACAGAAACATTTCATAAACATTTCAGAAATATTTCGCGAATCGTCCATACCAAAATAATCATTTTTTAAATATTTCGGAAACATTTCAGAAATGTTTCTTTGTTTCTGAAATGTTTATGAAATGTTTCCGAAATGTTTCTGAAATGTTTAAAAAATGTTTCTTTGATGTGGACACACCTTTAGATACACACATACATATAAAAAGAATTTTACTACAAATGACATATATTTAACAAACTGCAAACAGTACTCTTGCTCCTTTGCAGTAATTGGATGAGAGCGACATTGGGAATCAATGACCCTACATGATATTCTATATCTTAACTCAGCACGTAGCTACATCGCTCTAGTAAATATCTTACAAAGACGGCATCAAATGGCCTTTGTATCTCGCTTCCCTAACTTTATAAAGTTCTTAAATGTTCTTTGTTAACTTCTTGTTCATCGACTTACGAAGGTTTTCAATATGAAACAGAAATGGGGTTGGTGGAAGTTCAAGGCACATCTGAGTTTATTCCCAAGAAAGCGAGATACACCTTCTACCGCAACATGAATAATTACCACCCAGTAGAAGATATGGCATCCAACTCTAAAGTCAGAAAGATATTCCATTTGAAGATAAATGATAGATAGCCAAGCCTATAGCTCCTGATTCATCATGTTTGGTATGACTCCCTAGCTGTGGTTGACCGTAAAAAGCTCAACTCCATTTAATGATATTTCCATTCCGCTAACGTAGCTACGAGAATTCTTTCCCGAGAGACATTAGTACAAAGAATTCAATTCGTAGCAATTCAAGGGAAGAAAACTGAAAATGGTTTTTTGTGTGTGTTTTTTTTAAATATCTAATTCAATGAGAGAGTCAATTTGAAGAAAGAAAAATTTCAACAACTCATTTCACAAAAGTGGGTGAGGAACGTGGTTTCCTATACAAACAGCAGCAAATAACGAACAGTACTTAAGAACTACCCAATAAATTATCCATCTAATCCCCAACTAATTTAGGCGAACAAACCAAACTCTAACTCAGATGGAAATTCCCTAAATTATAACACCGGTCTGACAGACGGATTCAAACAAACTACTTCCGCCCAACTAGTTATTCACTGGGTTCACTTGGTGTGTATATATTTGCGCATGCATTGATTTATAGAGGAACCCCCCCTCGTGAAATCAAGAGCAATTAACCCAAAATGCCCGTTGAACCACTCGACCGGAAACGGTCCTTTGCCGTTCGCTATTGAAAATCCATTTGGTCGTAGCGCGCAATCATCCACCACCGCCTCAAGGATATAATTTAAAAATAATGCGATGATATTGGTATTGGGATTGCAATTCCCCCTCTTCCTTTCAGCCCGCCGAACACAAATCCATACTCCATAGACAATAAATAAAATAAATGCAATTGGAGCTCTTCGAAAACCATTCGAGTTTATCTTTGTCGCGCATTGGGATCGAAGGCGAAAAGCCTTCGCTCTCTACTTCTTCTAATTCCTCCTGATAGGTACTTTTTTAGCTCTTAGCTCTCCTTCGATGTTCTTTCTGCAGTCAGCTATCGAAGTCGCACCCCACCGTTTAGAGGAGCATTTATTTATGCTGCTGGTACTATGCTTGCAAAATTGCTAGCGGTAATGATCAACGCGTCGAAATGCGGCCAACATAGATAGTGAATTAATTTGTATGGTGAATTTGAATTTTCGGTAGCTATTGCTACAATCCTGAGCGCACTCCATTGTAATAAAATTGTGTCATTATTCACACCTTTTCTATAAGAAAAATAAAGTTAAATTTATGACTTCCCAAGAGGAATTAAAAATGTAGAAATTCCTTCGAAGAAAACTCACACCACTCATACACACATATACGTATATGTTCCTGTATCCTGTGAAATTCGACGTCCTGGGTTAAAGCACGTCTTTATACCTATGTACCTACATATTCGAAGGAAGTGACATATTTTATAGATACTATCTTGATGAGGCTGCCGCATGGGGGCTATTAACTCTTCACTGGGTGAAGCCTTAAGAATGCGACAGCGGCGCGATGGACGGGGCGAATAGTAGCCAGGGAATGCATTAGCTGAGGAATTAGTAAATTCCTGTAGTAATTATAATGAATCTCAAAGAAAAGTAAATGTATACCTTTGTCTTGTCATAATATGAATGCTGTGAATGAATCTACATTTTTGTGTGCGACAACTGAATTCTCTCATTATACATTTTGATCCTTTCTTTAATTATAGCGTGCTCATTTGCAAAGTAAATTAAATTTCAAACAAGAATATCAACTCTTGTCTGTGCTGACAGAACCACAGTAGCAACGAAAACAAAAAGGAACAAAAACACAAAAAAACATAGGGACGGGCTACAGTCCGCTTGGGCGAACTGTTGGATACCCTATTCTTATTCCTATCCCTCATAAGTGGGCGTGACAAAAGTCTAAGTATGGTTGAATTGTTAAGAACGCTCTACATATTTTGTTATATAACATTTAAAGGATTTTATCAAAAAAAAAAACGCTCCCTAGCTCAAACTTGGGTGTTTCAATAAAATTGTTTTATTTAATTGTGGGCGTGTCAGTAGGCGGATTTAAAAAAAAATTAACACATGAGCATAAAGGGCCCCTAGAGAGTATATATTATAAATTTCAGCTCCCTAGCTCAAACTTTGGATTTTCAAAAAAATTGTTTTATTTATTTGTGGGCGTGTCAGTGGGCGGATTTTGAAAATATTTATACATGAGCTTAAAGGGCCCCTAGAGAGTATATATTATAAATTTCAGATTCCTAGCTCAAACTTTGGATTTTCAAAAAAATTGTTTTATTTATTTGTGGGCGTGTCAGTGGGCGGATTTTGAAAATATTTATACATGAGCTTAAAGGGCCCCTAGAGAGTATATATTAAAAATTTCAGCTCCCTAGCTTAAATTTTGGTTTTTCAATAAAATTGTTTTATTTTTTTGTGGGCGTGGCAGTGGGCGGATTTTGAAAATTTTATATCCCGAGCAGTTTTAGGAGTCATAGATCATATATAAAAAATTTCAGCTTCCTAGCTCAAAATTCGATTTTTTCCAAAATTTTGTTTTTTTGAGTTTGTGGGCGTGTCTGTGGGCGGATTTCAAAAATTCGTAAACTTGATTATTTCGGGACCCTAGAGAGTATATGGTTAAAATTTCAGCTCTCTAGGTCCAGTTTAAAGACCTAATTTTTGCCGACGGACGGACGGACGGACGGACGGACGGACGGACGGACATGGCTAGATCGACATTACTATCGATGATGATCATAAATATAGTAACTTTTAGGGGTCTACGGGCAATATTAAGGTATGTTACAAACTATGCGTCAAAATTAATATACCCTTAGACTAGGGTATAAACATAGGGACGGGCTACAGTCCGCTTGGGCGAACTGTTGGATTTCCTATTCTTATTCCTATCCCTCATAAGTGGGCGTGACAAAAGTCTAAGTATGGTTGAATTGTTAAGAACGCTCTACATATTTTGTTATATAACATTTAAAGGATTTTATCAAAAAAAAAAAACGCTCCCTAGCTCAAACTTGGGTGTTTCAATAAAATTGTATTATTTAATTGTGGGCGTGTCAGTAGGCGGATTTAAAAAAAATTAACACATGAGAATAAAGGGCCCCTAGAGAGTATATATTATAAATTTCAGCTCCCTAGCTCAAACTTTGAATTTTCAAAAATTAATATACCCTTAGAATAGGGTATAAAAAAATTATTTTATTTATTTGTGGGCGTGTCAGTGGGCGGATTTTGAAAATTGTTTATCCCGAGCTGTTTTAGGAGTCATAGATCATATATAAAAAATTTCAGCTTTCTAGCTCAAAATTCGATTTTTTGGTTTTTTTTAGTTTGTGGGCGTGTCTGTGGGCGGATTTCAAAAATTCGTAAACTTGATTATTTCGCGACCCTAGAGAGTTTATGGTTAAAATTTCAGCTCTCTAGGTCCAGTTTAAAGGCCTAATTTTTGGCGACAGGCGGACGGACGGACGGACATGGCTAGATCGACATTACTATCGATGCTGATCATAAATATAGTAACTTTTAGGGGTCTACGGGCAATATTAAGGTATGTTACAAACTATGCGTCAAAATTAATATACCCTTAGAATAGGGTATAAACAAAAAGACCAGCGAAAAGGATTATTACAAATGTTGATGCAATAATTATTATTACAAACATTTTATCTCATCGCAGGAAACAAGAGAAACGCTGAATTAAGATGTCGGTTTGTTGATGGATGCTGGGATAGCATAAGGTACAGTCCAATGGATAACCTACCCTAAGGCGGAATATCTCTTCTTTCAACAGATCTTGGAATTATGACTCAAATGTGTGGCCATCTAAGCGGAAAGCAATTTAACTCAAAGTAAATAGTTACATATCTAGATTTCAGTATGTGACCAGAAATTGAATTTGATGGATATCGAAATTGTATGTGCACGACGCACACATACATTTCGTGTTATTAAGATGGACTCAAGACATTATAGCACTGTTGCGAATATACGTTTAATTTGGTAGGCAATTGAAACTCTAAGTGAATGGGATTTATTGCCGCCTGAAACCCTTGATGAAAGTACATACTCCATAAGGCGATCTAATTACCAATTCCTAAGATGGTCTATATGGGTTTGAGACGCATGCATCCAATGAAATTGTTTGCCTCGATTATTCAATGGCACCAACATTTGTTCATGATATGCAGCAGATTTTCCGAAAGCAAATTATGTAAGTTGAGGTTCGATGCTCATACACACTTAGGTATAGTTGCTTTACAGGCACATTTATGTAAATGGGGACAATCCTAATCGGAACAGATGCACGTTGAGTCTGAGCACAGAGCTTATCATGTGAGTCAGCCGCAAATAAGACAACGTTATTACCTCGATTTCGGGGTGAACCAAAAATTAGCCATAAATGCTCCAGAGATTAGTTGATGTGTGTTTAAAATAAATTTGAGTTAAGTTTAAAGCAAATGGTTTTCTATACGGCAGTTGAGATCTTTGGGAATTCGTTGATTTTGGTTGACTCATTAGAATACATGGGCGACACGCTATCGCACATCCAAGTATTCTCGGTTGGCATTGATGCCTCTAATATATGCACACTGCTATAAAGGATGTTATAAGGAACTAAACGATCTCATTTTCAGTTTTTTTTATCTCATAATGTGAACAATAGTGAGTGCGGCAAGGCTCTGACCATTATCCAACCTTGTTTCGACATTTAAATGGCCCTTAATAGTTATATGTTGCTCCTCAACGGATAAGTACATACAAGCTTTGGTCATTGTTCCATCCATTGCGATCCCGGGCATGTTGATTTCACTTGTCCAGATCAAGCGCTTCCTGTTTGTATCGAGCCTGGAGTTTGGGAGTCGAAGATCATTATTGTCCATTTGCTCGTTGTCGCCGAGCCATAGAGCTCGCGGTAGTATCTTTCAATCGAGCATGAATTTTGTCCTTCGAGTAAGGAGTTTTGAACACATTTGTTTCGCGAAACCGAAGTAGCAGTGGTTTCCTAAGGTAATTCTCCGCCGGACTCCACTAAGGTATCATTCGAAAATACGTCGAATACATTGGCTCGGCCACATCGAGCGAATGGACAATAATGCTCCAGCTAAGAGGATCCTCGAATCCCAGCCCCCATGTTCGAGGAGACAAGGAAGACCGAACCTTCGTTTCAAAGACCAAGCCATCGCGGTTGCCAGAGCGCTTGGTCTGGACAACTGGAAGCAGCGTGCCCGGGATCGTAGAGGATAGAAGGCTGCAGTGTCTCAGGCAGAGACTGTTCACGGGTTAAGTAAGTAAGAAGAACTCCTTAACTACCTCGAAGTTAAAGTTATTGCTATCAACGGTTGTAACGAAACATCCTGAGTTCCCCTGACCGGCCCCACTGGTGACGACACCCAGGCATCCTACTCATCAGACCTCCTACTCATAGGAAGCACCCAACCAATGGACTAAAACAATCAACTAACCGATACCATCCAGATGAGCCTGACCGGCCCTATGTGAACTTCATTTGGCCCCTGATTGCCACGACAGTGCGCACATCCTTCACCGTATCCACCGATCACCCGACCCTGGTACCATAATTCTCTGCTAAAAAAGTAAACTATCTTAAGTCAATTTTCATAGTTTTTCAGGAGAGCAAAAAAACATCAAAAATCGTAATTTAAAAATAGCCTCCAACTTTTAACTCTAAGGCAAGGGCTTTTTAGAAGGGAAATGTTATCTTCTTTTTTCTTAGCCACGTTTCAAAACAATATTTTAAAAAAATCAGCGAGATATAAGACAAAATGCAATTTAAGATGATTTACCTTTCGCGTTTTTGCTCATTAAGAAATCTTAAGTTGAGATAAGATACTTTAGCAGATTTTGTGGAGTATCGATTTCAGTTCTTAAATCGACTTAAGATGAAGTGCGCATTATAGTGCTTTGTTTAATGAAATATAAGCATAACATAAGATGTTTTGTACTTTTTTCGCTTGCTATATATTTTTGAGATGAGTATGCACGACTATAGTGACTTTCGTATAAAGGGAAACTATTGATGTGACTACGGACCTCATTAATTTTTTCTTCCGGAATTTTGTTTGATTTATATGACTCCTTTGGTCAATTGAAATGACGCCTGAATTAAATTGCCTTTTTTTGCTTACTATTGTTTTTATAATTTGTTTTGTTGCACAAAATGTAGTTAAAAAACATTTCTGACAAACGTTCGTTCTATTTCCCTGACATTCTAAGAAGTAAATATTTGAATGAGTCCTGTTTCGATTATTTCCTTCTTTTTTTGTAAGCACTCTGACTTTTTGAGTTTCGATTCTATTAAGCCACTCAAATATTGAACTCTAGTCTTGTGACTTCCAAGTGCCCAATATGCATCAAAAATAGTTTTCTGGCTATTATAAGAAATCCGATTTTTGCACATTTTCCGGCAACTTGGAAGTTCCTTAAACGTTTTTTTGAATAATATTTCCACTTTTCGTTACGTAATCCTTACCAGTATTCCTTTTCCGTTTTCTAGATGTAGGTATCTCATTTTCTTCTGCGTTCGTTAAGGACATTTCTGCACGCGTCTCCAACTCAGATGATTCCAGTTGTCCGTTAATCCGTTTTTAAATCTCCTGGCCCATTTGAACCAAAATTGGATCAGCATTCTCTTTCTTTTCAGATTCAGAGGAACTTTCAATAGAATAGAGATAGTAGCTTGGATCTCTAATGTCATCATCAAAAACTTCATCTGCTAAAAATTACAGTCCATGATTCGTTGGTGCTTTTGAAACGTCTGGTTCTTTCATGCAACGTTGGTTTTCAACGGTCGAATTTCCGTTATCTTGTCCTATTTGCTCCTATTTTTTAGCATTTACCATTTGAAGAATGGCAGCTGCGTGAGAATAATTCTTGCTATACATAATTCCTGAAATGCTTTAAAAATGTGTATGCACATAACCTACTATAATATATATGGCAAATATTAATAAAATAAATTACCGTTCTAATGAATGAGTAGGTATGTAGATTACGACCCTTAAATTTGTATTATTTGACACTCTTGTATACCACAAACACTCTTTTCGGAACTATGTATAAAAATTACCTTTATTTTGTATTATTTATCATAATAATTTACTAACAAAAATTACAGTTATAAATAGTGGCTTTAAATTCGATGCACTGTTATTACAATCACTTTTTATAGACACTATAGACAACTATAAACCACTCTGACTGTTATCTGCACTGCACTGAAATAACATCTTAAGTTAACTGTTATTATTTGGTAACGGTGCATCTGGTAGCACCTGGCAAAATATCTTATATCGACAAAAATCTGAGAAATATCTTTTTTTAAATTTGAATATCATCCTAAGTAGACTTAAGATAGTTTACTTTTTCGCACATTTGATATATATTTCACATGCATTTTATCTGAAGTCGAGTTAGGTACACAATTTTTTGTAACATAAGATGTTTAAGCTTTTCAGGAAATGCTAATTGTATTTTGACCAAAATATCTTAACTGAAATAAGACGTTTTTTCTACAAGTAGTATATCATCTTATGTGGATTTAAGATATATCTATTATTAAAAATGTTAATACGCATTTTTATTAACTTAAGATGATTTTGATTTTCTATAACTCGGGATACAATTCAGATACAAGGACGAGGGTTTGATAATTGATACAACTATGCGTATTGAATAGGGGAATCTATTGCACTAAACTGTTCACTTAAGTCGACTGATAGTTTACCTTTTCAGCTTTAACTCAATTCAGCATGACCGATAAATAACAGCAAAACACACCGTCCAATTTTTGCATTGCAGTTTATAATTCACACCGGACATCTGCAGCAAATTTGCCTAGAACACCAATAAAATTGCCAGTCGGAGAGGAAATTATCTGTCCGTCAACGGTCACTCGCTAGTTTTGGGAATACTATGACAAAAGCTGCACCGACTTCCAGGGAATTGGAGAAGGACCCACCACCACTTTTGAGACCCCACCGAATTTATAGTAGGAATTTTGTATCATCGTAAGCCTAGGAGGAGTTAAAATTCAAATTACGACTTCGTTCTGATTCGCTGCCTAGGTTGCGTCAGGAAAAGTAGAGCGACGGCGACCGAACCACCAACAACCAAGGATAGAAAATGACATTTTTGAGTTGTACTTAAAAATGATTTAAGATTGTACTGAAATGTATTGAAAGCCATTTTTCGCATGGAAAAATAATATAAAAGTGACTTCAAAATATTTATTTTCAAAAACAAGAACAAAGAAAAATAAATTAACATAAATAAACATAATTGACCTCTAATCTTACAAACAAAAATATTTTCGTTTTTTCACATGTTCAGTTCGTTAAGTCTATTAGCTCCAGCTCTTCAGGCTTAATACTCTCATGTTGCACATTTGTTTTCAAAATATTACCACTTACGTTAAATTCATAACATGATGGATGAGTTCTTAATTAAATTTTTTGTCTCAATCAAATCAGAGCAAGTTCCGACTTGAAGTCGGTTTCGACATTTGGATTTTATTAGAGTCTGATATGAAAAAAACTCTTTCAACATTTGCTGATGAATGGGGAATAGAAAGAACGGCTTGAACAATTTTATAAATGTTTCCAAAGATCAACTCATTACACTCATTTTTTATTAAATCTATTTCAGTCCAAAAATCTGCAATTGAGTAATTTTTGAATTGCTGAATTTGTGTTCAGTCTTCAGTCGGCAAATGCTCGATATTCATTTTTTATTTTTTGTATATTCTTTTTTCATTGGGAAAAAATTGATGAAATGAATTGAATTTTGCTGATGCTACTGCTTCTGCTTCTGGTGTAAAATACTCCAGTGAATTTAAAAAGGGATTTTGAATATCAATTCTCCTTTTTATGTCTTCCAAAAAATTTATATACAATTTTTTTACATTTTCTTTAAAATTTAATACATCTTCATTATTAAATTGGGTTTCTAAGGAAAACGTTTCTGCTAAATCGCCACAGTATACATTTTCCAGTGAAAGATGATTCGCTTTTAAATTAGCCTGGAAAATGTCTTGCTCATCGATAATTTTTTTTGACATAAAATTCCTGCAAAGTTGCCTGAACAAAGTTTTAACTCTCGGAATAATTATATGAATTCTGGCATCTTCTGATTGCATTTCTAAATTTAATTTGTTTATCATATCTAAAACATATGACAGGAAATAAAAGTAAAGTTTTGTTAAACTATTTTATTATTATTTATTATTATTATTATTATTTAAATTTCTTTATTTCTTTCCAAAAACTGAACTAAGTGTTGCAATAATTCTTTTGTTTTTTACTTACATACAAACTTACTTTAAGAAGACCATTTTAGTTTTTAGCAAGAAATAGCATAGTACATTCTGTTGTCAAAATGACAAGAGGCGAAAGTACTTTTATTTTGAAAAAGAAGAAAAGTAAATAAACTATTGAAGGGGAAACAAATTATATAACTTGAAATTACAAGCAAATCAAAAGATATACATCGAGTAGACAATAATCATTTATATTCATATACTACGAGTATATTACACCATTGGAATCAAAAGAGAATCTATTTGAGAAAAGTTACAGGAAAAAAGCAATGTTTTGATCTTGTTTAAAAATACTGATTTTATTCTCTCACACCTAAGGTTTTCAGGTAGTAAATATATTAAACAAACGAGGCGCGGTTACATAATAAAAACGAGAGAAGTGTGTTTTGTTGATTGTTGGTACAGTAGCGAAATTTCTGCTGTTGGCTCGTAAATTATAATTTTCATGAAATCTAACATCATAATAACCGGAATTTTCAAAGAATATTTTTAAAACTTTATAGCAATAAAGATGTCTTAGAGGAAGTACCTCGAGATATTTGAACAATTCTAAACTAGGTGTTCTACGATTAACTTTACAAATAATTCTAATTGCATGCTTTTGTTTGATTAATAGAGGTTCTATTTTACTGAAAGAAGTTCCGCCCCAACACGAAATTCCATATTGCAATTTTGATTTCAATAAACCGTTATAAACCAACTTTAGAATTGGTAAATTAAAGTAGAGACTGAGATGATATAGCTGCCTTACAACCATATTCAAATATTGGTTTAAGTAAAGCGTATGATTAGTCCAGTTGAGTTTATGGTTCAATATGACACCTAAATACTTAAAATATTCAACACGCTCAATTTTAAAACAGTTGTTATGGCAACTTACGTTTTCGTTAAAGGTTTTAGCACCATTGGAATGGGCATCCACTAGAAAAATCGTAAGCAATCTGGTGAGTGATAAAAAAGAGGCAATTCATCACATATCACACCCTTGATATTAAATATCATAAACCTTGTCTTATCACTCATTATTAATTTATATTGCTTGAACCATCCCCGTAGTATATCTAAGTCATTATTTACATCCGAGAATAAACTAAGATAACTCTTGTTCGAATAGGAAAGGCCAGTATCGTCAGCGAATGCTGTAATTTTGCCCTTAAAACATTGAATAAACAGTGAATTAACATATATCAAAAACAGGATCGGACCCAAGACGGAACCTTGAGGAACACCTACATTTATCTGATTTTGGGAGCTTATAACATTTTTTACTTTTACTACCTGCTTACGGTTACTTAAATAAGAAACAAACCAGACGTAAGTAAAGCCTCTGAAACCCGCATTAAATAATTTATTTAGAAGAAAGATATGATTTACCATATCAAAAGCCTTTGTGATGTCAATAAAGAGGGTCGAAGGAATTTGGGAAGAATTTAGACTACTATATATTTCCCCAATCAGCTTTAACAATGCACTCTCAGTAGATAGGCCACTTCTAAACCCAAACTGAAATCCACTAAAAAAAAACTAGTTTAATCAAGGAAAGATAATATTCTACACTTCACACCCCTTTCAAAAACTTTGGAAAAAAAACCGATAAAAGGGAAATAGGACGGTAATTATTGAATACCATAGTATCACTCTTTTTGTGAAATGGCATAACTACTGCTGTTTTCAGAGTTTCAGGAAAAACACCTTCACGTACACAAAAATTAAAAATAAAACATAAAACGTCTGAAATTTGAAAAGAAATATTTTTCAATACATATCTTGAAATATTATCCAAAGAGGAAGAATTAAACGTTTTTAGTGACATTATAATTTTATGGATTTCTAGTGAATTAAACTCCTCAAAATAAAAACTTGACATTTGAAAATCTTCTTCTTGTAAACTGCTGTCACAATGAAAGGTAGAATTGAGGTTATTATTATGCGAAAATCCTATGTTAGAAAAAAAATTAATGAATAAATTTCCAACTTCCAAAGGATCAGATGTAGTCGAGTTGTCATTGTTTATAATAATATCGAAGTTAGGTTTGTTTTTATTAAATATTTCGTTAACAACCTGCCATTCCTTTTTAGAGTTACCCACGTTTTGAGCTAATTAATTTCTATAATACGAATTTCTACAAAGCGGTATTTCAGTTTTTACCTCTCGACATATCTTTTCATAATATTTCTTTAGTCTAACGTTGTTGGGATGTTTTCTAACCAGTAAACAGAGCTGTTTTTTCTTTTTAATTTTCCGTAATATTCCAATAGTCATCCAAGGCTTAAGACATTTTGATTTGTTGTTATTTTTAGATATTCTCTGTTTACAGTTCGTTATATAAAATTGTAACTTGTTAAGAAACAAATCAAACGCTAAGGATGGATCAACTGCAGTATATACATCATCCCAAAACTCTAAATTTAAGTATGATCGTAAAGCAACAAAATCAATTTTTTGAAAAACTTTCACATCAGGTTGTTTTATTCTGGAAACATTACAATTAAGTTGAATACCTATCAAACTATGGTCAGTTATTTGTAAATCATATACCATTGTTTTATAGCCTAAAGGATTGGTTCTGTGAAGCCTTATAAATATATGATCCAAGCAAGAATGAAATCGAGTAGATTGATTTAACACAGACTCAAACCCAAAGGTAGACAATAGGCGTTTTTCTTTTTTAGCCCCGAGCCGGGAACAGAGCGGGGCACGAGCGATCAGAGCTCGCTCCGAGCTGAACGTAACCTGAGCGCTCCGAGCTAATTAAGAAACAGAATTGAGCACTGAACTGTCATTAGATAATTTTTTTTTATTAATTTTCAAAATAGTCAGGTTTGCTTCTGAAATTGGTGTTTGTCAAGGATTGTTCCATTTAAATTATAATTTCTAGTAAATAAACTATGGAAAAAGCACAAATAATTAATGAAGTCAGCCGCGCTCAGCTTTTCGCTCGATGTGCTCGGTCATTTTTAATCGAGCTCATCGAGCGAGCCCTGAGCTAGCTCAGAGATAAAAAAGAAATACAAATTTTGTGCTCAGAGCGCTCCGAGCTAAAAAAGTAACACAGTTCTTTTTTTGACAGCTCAGTGCCCCGCTCGGAGCTAAAAAAGAAAAACGCCTAATGTAGATAGAAAATTATCGACATCGGGTGAATCACTCAGTATGTTTACATTAAAATCACCTAACAGTACCACATTGTTACACTTTTGATTGACCAAATATTCCGAGAATTCATCCAAAAACTGTTTAACTGAACACTTATGCAATCTATAAACACAGATAAAACAATAGTAAACACCAGAAATTTCGCAATTGATATTATACTTATCAATTGCACACCCTATTATATTACTTCTATAGAATACCGCGACGCCACCGGCTGCATAAGAATCGTTACAAGATTCTTCAAGTTTAAAACCCGGAATTAAATCAAATTCAGACTTCTCATCACTAAATATCAAAATTTCAGAAAGGAAAATTATGTCTGCTAAATGATCCAAAGGTGTAAGGTGAGATAAAAAAGTATTAAAATTTGATCGCATACTACGAACATTTTGATGAATGATTGAAAACCCTGAAGAATGCTCATTACTAGGATGGTCTGGACATAAACATTTAATATTATCAGAAATTATTGAAGAAAAACTATTATAAGAACTTGAATCATTTAGTAGAGGAATATTTATACAAGTATTATTCATGAATTAAACAAAACAAAAGATATATAATTACTTAAAGTTCAAGTTTAGTAATGTCCTCAAATGATTTAATTTTAATAACTCTGACACCTTCTTTTTTCCTGATGAGAACATTTGAATCTCGAAACTCGAACCCAGACAAATTTGCATTTGTTTTTGAGTTTAAGATCATTTGCCTTTTTCAATAAAGATCTTGTGTAGCTAGTGAGACAGTCATTGATGTAAATCTTATTGCTGCTACTGCTGATGTTGTTGCTGTGCTGTTGCCATCATTATTGTTGTTGTTAAGTTGAGCACCAAAAATATAAGATGTAATACTTTTTTTATTATCACGCATCTTCTTCATATCTTTCTTCCTACTCTCAGTTGAGAACTTCAGGCATACGATGTTAGGAGCAAACCGTTGGTTTTGTTGATCGTGTTAATACTCTTAACATAACACGACACAATTTCGTTGGCATCGATTTCATCACCAATGACAGTTTTGAGCAATTTATTCACTTTTGCTCTTACATTTGTATTGTTTACATCGGGAATGCCAATAATATCCACTGCACTCTGTTTCTCTTTCTGCTCCACTGCATTTAGCTTCATCTCCAATATCCCTGAACCCAACTAAATGTCAACATATGACATTCTGTAGAAAGAGTATCCCTTCCACCTTTCAATACTCTCTGTCTCAACATATTCTTTGTAATGTTGATAATTTTAAGACCCCAAACTGGTTTTTGCTAAGCATATTAATTCTATTATTAATAAATCTAATACTATGTTGGGCTTCGTAAAAAGTTGGGCCAAAGAATTTAACGACCCTTATGTGTCTATGTCATTATACCCTATTCTAGGGGTATATTAATTTTGACGCATAGTTTGTAACATACCTTAATATTGCCCGTAGACCCCTAGAAGTTACTATATTTATGATCAGCATCGATAGTAATGTCGATCTAGCCATGTCCGTCCGTCCGTCCGTCCGTCGGCAAAAATTAGGCCTTTAAACTGGACCTAGAGAGCTGAAATTTTAACCATATACTCTCTAGGGTCCCGAAATAATCAAGTTTACGAATTTTTGAAATCCGCCCACAGACACGCCCACAAACACAAAAAAACAAAATTTTGGAAAAAATCGAATTTTGAGCTAGGAAGCTGAAATTTTTTATATATGATCTATGACTCCTAAAACTGCTCGGGATATAAAATTTTCAAAATCCGCCCACTGCCACGCCCACAAAAAATTTTATTGAAAAACCAAAATTTGAGCTAGGGAGCTGAAATTTTTAATATATACTCTCTAGGGGCCCTTTAAGCTCATGTATAAATATTTTCGAAATCCGCCCACTGACACGCCCACAAATAAATAAAACAATTTTTTTGAAAATCCAAAGTTTGAGCTAGGGAGCTGAAATTTATAATATATACTCTCTATGGGCCCTTTATGCTCATGTGTAAATATTTTCAAAATCCGCCCACTGGCACGCTCACAATTATTTTTTTGAAAATTCAAAGTGAGCTAGGGAGCTGAAATTTATAATATATACTCTCTAGGGGCGCTTTATGCTCATGTGTTAATTTTTTTTAAATCCGCCTACTGACACGCCCACAATTAAATAAAATAATTTTATTGAAACACCCAAGTTTAAGCTAGGGAGCGTTTTTTGTGATAAAATCCTTTAAATGTTATATAACAAAATATGTAGAGCGTTCTTAACAATTCAACCATACTTAGACTTTTGTCACGCCCACTTATGAGGGATAGGAATAAGAATAGGGTATGCAACAGTTCGCCCAAGCGGACTGTAGCCCGTCCCTATGTTTGTACAATTGTTTTGTCCGTCCGATTCTAGAGTATGCCTCTTAAGTTTGGACACCATTCTACAACATTCATTCAAATCGAATAGAGGCCATTCAACGTAAATTTATTCGATTTGAACTTAGAGGACTTCCATGGGATGATCCATTTATCCTTCCTCCCTACAGTCAACGTATCAAGCTTCTTCAAATGTTACCCCTTTCTCAACGAAGGCTTAATAGCGATATCATTTTTTTTACAGCAGCTTATATCCGGTCAAATAGATGCACCTGACTTGCTGTCGTCTATTGGCTTTAATTTTCGTGGTGGTGCCCATAATTTACGCAGTGTTGAATTATTGTTCAGCCCCCATCATAGAACGAATTATGGGAGGCATGAGCCTATTAGTCGCATGAGTAGAATCTATAATCTAAATGATCATGTGATTGACTTGCATGTTAGTAAAATTAAGCTAAAAAATATTTTGCGTAAGAATGCTTTAATGTCTGCTTTAATAATGCAAACAATTTTGTGTCTGTGTTAGTATTTTATAGGTACATAATTATTGTATTTTTAATTGTTTTGTCCTTACTAACACCTGCACTAAATGATGAGCCTGTGAGAGCACTTTTAGTGCCGGCAATTTCTGCTCGTGATAGTTTCTTGCTTTAAGCACTCCACGACACAGAGCTGATAGTGTTTCAAAAATACTCGTACATCAACTCTTTTGTTTAAAGAGGCATTACATACTTCAAGAGCTTTGATCTTAGTTAGGGCCTCTGTATTGATTTGCTTTAATTCAATAATCTCAGCCTACAGCATTTGGAGTGTCACTGTCTGTTGACCCACATTGATGTTTCATGGGTAGCGAGAGAAGAGATTAAAGCTGCTGTAGTCGTTATAGTGTTGTTGCTGCCAAAACTGCAACCAGAAGCAGTACCAGATGTATTACTCTTAAAAGAAACAAGGTTCGCAGAGTTAATAGGAGAATCTATCATTATTGACTTTCTCCGCTGAGTAATACAGCTATCGCACTTAAAGCCTTGACCACTTTTCTCACAGAAATCGATGTCTTTTTTTCTAATTTCGCGCATTTTCCGTGGTAATATGCTTTACAATTTATGCACTGAATCTTGAGATCATGTCTATCGACTTTTAAATAACATAAACCACACTTCATTTTTCCGTTATTTGTACTTAACAGACAAATGGAATTAACACAATAAAAATAAAAACAATAAAACTTAGATTTTATGTGATTTAAAGTGTAATTTAGGAGGAGTAATTCCCTATGCGTGTGTCCCCATCAACACTCAAAGAGAACACTATTCAGGTTGGTCGAGATAAAATTTAATTTTTCTTTGGAACTATGATTTTCAAAGTCAGCCAAATGGAAATAATGTTTTAGTGCGTCCCATTGTTCAATTATTCGATCAATTGAAGCCTGTTTAAAAAAGGTTAATTTAAAATAAGACAAAAAAGTAATATTATGTTATATATAATATCAATTTCAGAAAATGCTATTATACCTGACGGGAAAGCCATCGTGTTCCGTTATAACTAATAATAAGATGAAGCTCTGTTCCGAAATAATCTTGAAATTTCTTAAAATCTTGTCGTCTTGAAGCGCTGTTGCAAAAATGATGGCATATTGCTCGTATTAAATCATCGATTGTAGCTTGGAGGTCAACAGACGCAGCTTTTGAAGACAAGTTCAAGTTATGACAGATGCAACCATTAACAATAACACTAGGGACAACTTCTTTGATTTTGGCTTGAACGCCATTCAGTCTTCCCATCATGACCGAGCAGTTGTCAGTTGTAAATCCCACCATGTAGGGTATGTCTCTTTCCTTAAATATTTTTGAAATAGCGTTGAAAATGCCTAGATCCGTCTTCTATTTCTGTTAGCGCGAGGAACATATCTTGACATTTAACATTGAATATTCTAATCACAACAGCTAGGTTCTTGCAAACAGGAGAATCAGTACTTTCGTCAACTACTAATGAATAGTACTGGCGATAGCAATGCTAGAAGTGATTTTGGAGTTCTATGGAGCTGTCAAATTTCTTATTATTTTTTGGCCCTTGTGTCGGTTGACTAACATTTTTTTAACGATATCTGAATCATTTATGTTTTTTTAAGCAAAAGATTGAGGTGGTCTAACACGGCAAAAGGTAAATTATGTTCGGCGACAAACAAGCATAGGGAAACTTCTAACTTTTTTGCATTTTCGGATAACTCACAATCCTGTTTTTTGCAATGAAATCTATTTCTATATTTTTTTTCGCCGCGAGAAAAGCTTTTTGGTGGTTCGAATTGGATGCATGTATTTCGAGATGTTTTTTTCCCCCAGAAACATAAGAATTGCAATAGATACATCGTTTGATTTTTCTTTCCACATCTTCTTCAAATCATGGGTACTTTTCTTCCCATTCGGTTTGAAAATGGACCACATATTTCTTCTTTTTTGTTGGGACATCGTTTGAACAGGAGGGAGTAGAATTACTTTTAAAAAACAGTTATGTTTAATTGCTAACACTACCAACAAAGAGAAAACTATTGTACTTTCTCATCAAACGATTCTTCTGGTTGTTTCGATGTATTTTTTGCTGTCCTTTAATCAACCACCTAAAATATAAACAAAACTAGAAATTTGGCTCGTAACACTATGTAATAACATGTATTACTTATCCATTTCGTCAGGAGATTTTTTTCCGTAACACAATTCAAATTACACAAAAGAAAATAAACCGTTGCGCAGATATACACGAAACACGACACAGACAAACAAAAAACGAATAACAGAACAGTGGCCTGTGACAGTCAATCCTGTTTCCATCTGGAAATGGAGACTGCAATAAAGAGTTGAATGCGTTCAGTCAGAGCGGTGAGTCGTAACAAGTATAGTCCATTCAACGAAGCTATGCATAAAACTTAAAATGAATAGAAACGTCGTTCGTTAATTGGTTGGATTTTCTCTTTTTAAAAAATACAGATTGCAGATGCATATTGATAAATTGTATCGAATTAAGGCAAATTGTACTTTTGTACTCGAACAAACTGATTTGTATCGAATTCAATACAACATTGTATCGACTTTTCCATCCCTGCCAACAACCAACTAGATCCGAGAGAAGTAGACAATTACCAGCTATCTAATTCGCCTCCTGGGGCCTATAACACAGAACCACAAGTCAACAACTCGACAGGCACTTGTAGAATTATGTTTATTTGACAAGTGTAGATTAAAGCTGTAACACAAAAAAAACCGTAACAATTGTTAAAATCGAAAATTTCCCTCTATATGTTGAATCAATTTAACAAGTCAGTCTTACACGATGAGTCGGAGAATTTGTGCAGAAAAAAAGATAAGCCTCCTATCTAAAATAAGAGAAAACAAACATATTTTGTTTGGTGCATTCTCTGATTTGCTAACAAAAACAAATAAAAGTGATAAATGGCGTGTAGTATTTATATTGGCACAAAGTTTATATAATATCATTTAGAACAAACAACAATATACAAAAAATATTGAAACCAAAAACAAAAACCAATAAAGCAAATCTGTCCGGAGTTTACAAAAAAAGCTGTTCGGATTGCGATAAATTCTATATAGGACAAACGGGAAGAACCTTTAAAGAAAGATTTAAAGAACACATACCTAAACACAACACAAAATCATCATACGCGCAACACTTAATAGAACATAACCACAACTACAATAGTATAGAGGAAAACCTAAACAATTAGACGCAATAGAGGAATTCGAAATTTACAAAGCTTACAAAACAGACAGAGACAAACTACTTAACGATAAACTGATAATGAAGAACAATCCACTATTTCACACAGCAATAGCTTATCACAGCAGACGAAGTGAGACAGAGGTAGTCAACCCCAACAACCTCACACCCACACAACAATAGAATTACAAAAAATAATAACAAAAACTTTATTGACAACGATTTGATTTAGTCTACGCCCGATGATGAAGCTACTGCTTCGAAACGCGTCGCGTTAGTAAAAAATAAAAATAAAAAGTTGTGACAATCACATATTAAAATATATAAAAAGATATTAAATAAAATAAAATATTTGTTTGTTTTAATTATCACATTTAACAAAGTTTAAATATAGTTCCTGAAGGAAAAGACTGGACGTATATCAGGGATGTGTTTTGGCAAAATTGTAGGAAATATGCTGTGGTAAGTATTGATTGCAAAAAAAAGTCGAAAATGCATAATGAAAACGGAAAATTATTGAGAGGCCAAGTTAGATAACGTGAAAAACCGGTTCTGGAGGAGGTAAAGACTGCAAACTGAGTTCTTGCGATAATATCGTACTTGATATTATTGGGCGAGAGTCAGAAGCTATAATTGGCCTCGGAGTTGAAGACTCTATAGACCCAGGAAGTAATGGTTCGAGCTAACAAAATCTCATTTGTTTTTACATATTTACACATATTTGTATATTGTTTTTTTTTTTCTCAGATTCTCGTCCTACTGGAAGTGGAAATATGACGCAGAGTAATTTTGCGCCTCTGTCTAACCCTGTGCGCAAAATAATAGGTAGACATATTATATAATACTCGTATATGGGTAGATATATGTAGTGATGATTTAGTTTTAATATAAATAATTCCGCCGTTACAGGGAGAAAGCGATTAGCCAGAAAGGAATGTCCAATAGTTTTAAAAAAACGTAAACTTATGATCCAACATTTAGAGTTGGTTAATTATAAAACCAGACTGGAGATCGCACTATTGGAACAAAAATTGAGTTATCCTCCGTCGACTTTAACCAAAAGTTTGGCGGATGGTGAAGCGGGGAAAATTGTTGCACAAGATTTGTCTAGCGAATTACAAACAGAAAACAATGATGATGATTTCCATTCTGAGGATGAGAACCCTGGTACTACGTTATACAAGGTGGCGCTAAAATAACCTTCCGATGTTTTTTGGCTGTAATTTAAAAAAAAAATGAAAAACTTTGATTCTTCTTGTGGATTATTTTTATTTGGTCTTTTAATTTTTTTTACATCAAGTCGAGAATATGATGTCATGTAAATGGCCGCCGCCACAGTTGATTGCCATTTGAGCCCTTTTTATGGCATTTTCCATCACTTTGGCCAAAACTTCCGGCGATAGGTCCTCACATTCTTGACGGATATTGTCTTTAAGAGCTGCAAGAGTCTGAGGCTTGTTGACATAAACCCGCGATTTCAAAAAGCCCCACAAAAAGAAGTCTGGAGCGGTCAAATCAGGCGATCTTGCTGGCCAGTGCAAATCGCCAAAACGGGAGATTAGGCGCCCGGGAAATGCATCCTTCAGCATATCGGTTGTGGCACGTGCAGTGTGTGCCGTTGCACCGTCCTGTTGGAACCACATGTTTTCCAATCCCAATTCATCAAATTGCGGCAAAAAGAACTCGTTCATCATTGCTCTGTAGCGCTCACCATTCACAGTATTCGTTTGGCCCGCGACGTCTTCGAAGAAAAAAGGTCCGATGACTCCTCCAGCGAAAACAGCACACCATACAGTGACTTTGAGCGGGTGTAATGGCTCTTCGTGTGTTACACGCGGATTTTCAGTGCCCCAGAAGCGTAAATTTTGCTTATTTACGTACCCGCTAAGATGGAAATGGGCCTCATGACTTATGATTATTTTTGATGAAAAATCATCTTCCTCTTGGTGGTGATTAAGGATGGCTTGAGCGTATGTTGGACGCGATTGGCGGTCAGCAGCTAACAGCTGATGCACTGTCTGGACTTTGTACGGAAACATCTTCAAATCTTGTACCAAAATTCGCTGTAAGGACCGTCGACTGATACCCATTTGCGTGGCACGTCGTCTGGTCGATGTCGACGGCGCTTCCATGACATCTTCGGCTACAGCAGCAATATTCTCTGCAGAACGGCTACTCCGGGGTCTGCCACGCCTGGCAGCATCTCGTGTTGTGCCAGTCTCTTCGAGGCGAGCGGCTAAACGTCGCAGTGTTTCACCAGTAGGCGTTGGACGGGTAGGAAATCTGCGACGAAATTCACGTTGTGCCAAAGTCACCGACCGATTATTGCTCAAATAAATAGTCCCAAACCAATATTCCGCGTTCTGGAGCAGTGTAGCGTAACATTGTTTATTAACGTGTATTTCGCATGTGTTTACTACACAAATGTCAAAACAGAACTGACATTAGGGGCCAATCGCAAAATTTATAGCATTTTCTGATAGGAGGATTACTTTTGCGCCACCTTGTATTTAGATCAATATTGAACATTTTTTTTATATTAATTTTTTTTACAATGTAAATGAAATGTTTATTTTTTAAAATGAAAATTAAAGGAAATGAATAAATATTTTGCGTAAACATAGCCTGTTTATTTTTATTGCTGATTTTAAAAGAAGTTCAAAAGCTGCTGCCGCCTTAACTGTGCACCTTGGGACGGTGATGGAAAAAATACATCCGCTTCATTATTTGTTTCCTCTTGCTGTTGAGGCAAATTTGCAGCAAATACGGGTGCAACTCGCAGGTGATTCAGGCATGTGTTTGCGATTGAGGTTGAAGGTGGCATTAGCCACGTTTTTAATGGGTAAGCGCTAATATTACGGCATTGGGAAACGGTCTCCATCCACTTTCCATTTTTTGATAAAACGTACTATTCTGCAGTACTCTTGCATCATGAACTCTGCCCGGCCAGTTAGCACTAACATAATAGAATCTTAGGTCTGGTCCACATACTGCCATACAATTCAGCGAATGCTTACCATGCCGATCAATGAAAGCTGATTCATTGTTTGAAGGTGCATCAATGTTGATCAAAATACCATCTATCGCACCGCAAACTTCCGGCATTCCACCTTTCTCAAAAAACTCCGGTATGGTAAGGTGTATACTATCAGGCCAACACACTTGTTTCGGAAATTCAATTTCATTCACTGCAGAAGTGACTTCTTTTACACACCGACATACTGTCATTTTGCTAACACCGTGGACGTCACTTATAACATGGTACTGAGATCCAGTCCCAAACCAATGCAAGGCTATTAATATTTTCTCCCTAACACTAAGCGCCTTGCTTTTATTAGTTGGCGAACGCAATGTGAGAGACTTTCAGTCAGGTAATCACCAACTTGTACTGGTACACGAAATTTTTCAACGAACAAATTGGAATCTATTTCGAAATTTATTCTGTCTTTAAATACATTTATATTTCGTAAATTCTCACTGTCGCTGTTTGACTCAGAATCAAAAAAAAACATTATTAATGGCAAATTGTTAGGTAGCTATTCACTAAATAAATTTTAAATGACCTTCCTGTATCACACTTTGCAAAGACTATTGCAAATGTTTATTTCTAACAAGTCGGTCACCGTCGGTTAGAATTAATCAACTTTTTAACAAATGCATTCTCTTTTCTTTAAGCACTTGTTGTTTCCAGTTACAAAAACAGTAAAATTATCAAATTTCCCACTTGTTAAATTGCTCTAAAACAATTGTTGAGGTGCTCGCAGATTGGTTAGTACGTGTTACACAAATTTTCAACAGTTGTTGAATTTCGCTTGTTTAACAAGCACTTGCTGTATTGTGTTATAGGCCCCTGGTATTGCATATCCAGGGGGAGTGAAAATTACCGAACTTTGGCCTGATTCGCCGCGACAGATCTAGCTTGACCCAGTGAGAAAGCGATGCCCGACCGAATTGTCCTGTAAATGTCCCTTCCCTAGCCTGACTTGTCCGCATCCTTACCCCGACCGTGGGTGTTTGCATAAACGTCGAAAATCTGCGCTAGCACAATTGTCTTTCTTCTTTGTTGCATTATTGAACACACTTTTCTGCAGAACGTGAGCAGGCCTGCTTAAGTACAATTTTAAGAAGTCACTGAATGTTCATAAACGTCAGATTTTTTGATATCCAAGACATCAAAGGAGAAGAATGTATCATTTTTTTTCATTTCATATAGCATCGTCCTCCACAAAGAAATCTTTTTCTTTTTCCACGCCACAGCTACTTCCCTTAAAAAAAAGTTAAATCTGGTTGTAAGTAAATAAAAAATTATTAAAATATTGCCAATAAAACTTACATTTTTCGCACTTTAAATTTTTGTTTTTACCTCCCGCGCTTAATGCAGTCAAAAAAATATGGATGCACATTCTGCCAGGCGCTGATGACATTTATGACGTTCATGAACATATGTATCTTCTGCAATTCATCCAAGTTAGTTCGATCAAAAATCTGTCTTTATGAACACTTCTAACGCAGGTCTTAGTTAGGCAGACGTTTATGAAAACACCCCGTATCTCCGGTCCTCTACCAATGCAATGCACAGAAATAAGAACCATAAGAGATTAAATAAACGGATTTATTTGTGGATCCTCCGTTGGTAGTTGATCGCCTTTTTGTTCAGGAGCAACCCTGGCCTCCGATGAGTTTACCTCGCGGGTGGCATTGGTGTGATGGTATTGTATTCACTAACTGATTGGCAGGTCAGGTCTCTCTAAGCAATTTAGGCACCACCCGTGGAGAAAAAATACTACAAAAGCACCAAAACTTCTTTCCTATCCTCCTATTCTTTCGAATAGTAAGTAGCACCTAAAATCAAGCAATACAATACTTCATTGCTAGGTTCTGCTTCCTATTCAACAAAAAATGCGTGCGCTGTATTTCAACACTATAAAGGTACTGTACATATACAAACCAAACGAAGCCCCTTTAGCGTAAGCAAATTATAAATAAAAAATTACGAAAAAGGCATCACACAGTGACGTTTTGTCCTAGGCGGGACAGATGTTTGTTAATAGCATGTACTTGGTCTTGTCCTCATTTACTTCAAGACCGTTGTCGTTTTTTGTATCATTTAACTTAGATTCAATGAAAAAGAGAAATGCATTAGTAAATGACAAAAGGATGCAGAGCCATAATGGTTCTATGATGGCAAAAGTATATCTGCGAATGATCTTACACTTTCCTAAACTACGCTTCTGAGTTTTTTTTTAAATTTAATTGTTTAGGTAAGAGCATATTAGTGTTAAAGTGATTCCACGCGCGGACAAAATATTTAGTTTCGATATTACATTTCTTTTCGCAATTGAGATTTAAACGAATTATAAATAGCTGACTAATGTGTTCCTCACTTTTATCGTATTGAGCTGCGGTGAGTTAATGTAAAGTGTTTTCCCTAACATCAAATGCATACGACATTATAATACATGTAATGGTATGAGTAATTGGAAAATCTCTATTCTTCATCGTCATCATCACAATTACTATGAGGAGAGAAAGCAATAAGATTTGAGGACAGAATTTTTGACATTAAGATATTAAATTCGTACAAAGAGGGATTTTTGTTATTACCACCTTTACTGCGAATAATAGAAAATAAATTTTCCAAAATATCTTGATGAGTTCTCTTTGTAAGTAAATACACAACTTTCCCGAATAAACCATCACTTATATCTTCACTAAGTAATTAAACCCCGTTTATTGTCTATACCATTCCTTTTACACAAAAGTTCCTTGGAAGATTAGTTGACTCTTGCATTGATCTTAGGTAAGACAAGAATTGTTTAAGCTTATTATAAGCTGAATTTCCAACCTGAACTCCACACTTTAAAATATTTTTATCGTAATGAGACCCACTATATACAGTCGAAAGCATTATTCATTTTTAATGTAAACGCTTGTGTTGCTAGTACTTGATTTGAACTATTTTTTAGGCAATTAAGGTGATGAGCAGTTTGCATAGCTGCTGCCGTTGTCCTACTAAAGGTTTCTGTTGCCAAGCGAACACTCATTTTCTCAAATGCATTTGGGGATGTGTGTAAACTTGTAAATATCAAGCATGTTTCATTTCAATTTTTCGCTGAAAACATCAAAGGAAACATTACCATCTGGGGTTAGCATATCAGATTTGAGTAAAATATTACGCATGGGTTTCAATAGATAGGAAAATCATAAAAACTAAATATTTGTTCATTATTGAGAATTGTAAAAGGCTTTTCTTCTGTAACACCTAATAATTGGAAAGCTTTACTGTTATAAGGTCCTTGTTCACAAACTATAGCGCACACTGTCAGACCAAGTTCTTGGCAAATTGTCAAATTATTTTCTAAAATAGATTTCAGGTTGTTATGTACTTAATAGTTGAAAGTTATGATGCGAAGTAAAGCTCCGCATAACATCATTATGACTAAAGTACAAACCGTTGATACAAGCACGGTACCTTAGCAAAAGAAAAGAGCGTTTTGGGTTCGCTATTGTTACGTTGCACTCGACCACTTGTTAGTCTTGTAACTGTCACTGTAACTGAAATAAACAACTGAATTGAAACAAAGGCGCGAGTTTTATTTTATGAAGACATAACATTTTTGGCGACGAGGATAAAAAAAATCATAGTATTCACAACGAAGAAAATGAAATTAAGTGAAAATGTGGAACCATACGAACAGGGAGATAGTTTCAGGGATTATGAAAATAGATTAAACAATTTTTTCACCTTAAACGGCATAGAAGAAACTGCAAAAAACTGTTGTTTATCGACATCATGGGAAAAGCTATGTATGAGTTACTTGCAAAATGGGACCTGATAATGGGTTGTGATGCAAACGCCCACCATTCGCAATGGGGCAGCTTAGATATCAACACACGAGTTGAGCCAGTTTTTGAATTCATTATTGAAAACAATCTTCTAGTAGCCAATAGAGGAGACGAACCAACATTCGTAGTCCGGCATTAAGCCATGTTTCCGTCAAGGAGAAGATATCATGAGAGAGGGCTTGGGAGTTTAAATATACTTCGTGTTGTCGGCACAATCGAGAAAACACTAAAGGACAAAGAGTACACCTTATCGGCCTTCTTAGACATTGAAGGAGCGTTCAACAATGTCAATATTGGCGCCGTACGCAGAACGCTAAGTAAGCTTATGATTGATAATTCTATTATCAACTGGATTATCAGCATACTCGAAGAAAGACACATTATAGCGGAACTTGGGAGCTCTGAAGCTAGAAGCTTACGCCTCTAGAGGGACTCCTCAGGGAGGGGTTATTTCCCCGCTGCTATGGGTCATTGTTCTGAATGAGATGCTTATGCAGCTCAAGAATAGTGGCGTTAGAACAACAGCTTATGCTGATGACGTCGTGCTGTTGGCAACAAGTAAATTCCTGCCAACACTCACCGAACAAATCAAAGGGACTCTCAAGACCCTCGACAACTGGGACAGGCACCGCGGCCTAGACAAAAAACTAAATTGGAAAATGGACACCAATGAAAGAATCAAAAAAGCCGCAATAGCCTTTAACTCCTGCAGCAAAATCTTTGGGAAAACCTGGGGACCATCTCCCAAAATTAAACTGTGGATGTACACGGCAATAGTAAGACCCATACTGACATATGGCAGTGTCGTATGGTGGCAGGCAACCAATAAAGCCACCTACCTAAAGGCCCTTACAAAAGTTCAGAGACTAGCGTGCATCGACACAACTAGTGCGATGAGGCTAGACATCTTTGTTCAATCAACAGCAGCCATTAGTGCCATGAGAATTTGCCAAACAGCGAACTGGAAATCTAATGCAATGGGTCATTCGATGATCCTACAGAAATACTTTGGCCATGTACCAGCTACGGACTACATCACGCCATACTTAGACTTCACAAGACCTTTCTCGAGTGCCTATCCCAGTGGGGAAGAATGGAGAAGCGGACTCGTTCTCGACACACAAGCCATAGCCGTATTTACGGACGGCTCAAAAATGGCAACGGGGGTGGGGTCAGGCGTCTTTTCCACACCACTGGGCATATCAAAATTGGTACGCCTACCCGACCACAGCAGCGTCTTCCAAGCAGAGGTCCTGGCAGTGACAACAGCAGTCCGTGAGTCTGCGGTAAGGGCAATACCACCCGATGGTATTACCTTCTATATCGACAGCCAGGCAGCAATAAAAGCCTTAACTGCAGCAGAAATAAAATCAAAGCTTGTGAAATGCTGTCGCGAAGAACTCAAGGTTCTTGGTACCCAGCATAAGGTATCGCTCTGCTGGGTACCGGGAATGAAGGCATTCCGGGCAACGAGAAAGCGGACAAATTAGCAAGACAAGATTTGGAAGCTGTGTCAGAACAAGCTGATCCCTCTGTACTCATCCCGGCCTGCTCACTTAGGCTTGAAGCAGGGAAAAAGGCAATAAGAGAGGCGAACCTTAGATGGACGGCACTAGGTACTTGCCACACCACTAGAACGCTATGGTCAACCTACAATGAGGCCAGAACCGAGAGTCTAATGAAAAAGGACAGAACATCACTATCCACCCTCATAGGTATTTTAAAGGGGCACAACACTCTGCGGTACCATATGAAGAAATTACGCTTGACGGAGGAAGAACTCTGTAGAAGCTGTGGCGACGAGGAATCTCTGGAGAACACTACCCACTTCCTGTGTCACTGCCCGGGTCTCCAACACATCAGATATAGATTTCTGGGGAGACACTTCTTCCACGACCTAGACGAGCTCTCCAGCACACCGATAGACAAAATAATGAAGTTCTTCAAACCCACAGGATGGTTTATATCGAACAGCACAGCGAGTAATTAACCTCAGCTGTTTATAGACAGGGTTAAAAATGACCGCTTCCACAAGCATTGCAACATCGGCCGACGGTACAGTAGACTCAAAAATTGGAATTTATAAATTAAATATCCTAGATGAGCAGTTGTCTGATTGTTTTATTGTTGGGTTGAAACACGATAAAATTCAGCAAGCATTGCTGGAAAATGATAATTTAGCTTTCGAGCAATATTGCGAAAAGGCCCTCACAATCGAGTCATCGGACAGAGCATCCATGTGTCAAGAGCAACCAATATTTTCTACATATCTAACAAGTCGTCAAAGGGTACGGGTACGTCTAGAAATCAAAAGCAGATCCAGTCCAGTCAAGTAGCACAGTCAAGCAGGTCGTCCTTTAGTCAAAAGCCAAATAATATTCAGCAGAAAAGTTGTTATCAACCGCAGTCGAATTGCAGTCAAAGAGGTCAATGTTTCCGATGTGGAAGACCTGCGCATCAAAATTGCCCAGCGGTAAATTGGGAGTGCTTTCTGTGCAACCGGAAAGGTCACATATCCCCAATGTGTCCAAATAAAAACAAGTCAGTCTATGTCGTTAAGAGTTGGACTTCTTCTAATCAGCCAGAGGTATGCGAAGTCGTCGTAAATAGGACCAAGATGTTAATGGAGATCGATACTGGAGCAACCTCATCCCTAATGTCCGAAAAGCAGTATAAGCTAAGTTTTCCATAGACCTAAAATTAGTTTGATGGGTCGTCCGTGGATTGATGCAATTTTCCCCTAGTGGAGAAACAATTTAAGTTTGAGTCGCAAGTACTTCATATAGCTAAAAAGAACGATATCGTTCAAGAAATTACAACGAAGTTTCCAAATATAGTTCAGTCAAAATTAAACACCCCTATAGTCGGTTTTGAAGCAGATATTGTTTTGAAAGAAGATGTTGTTCCGATTTTTCATGCCGCGTATAGTATCCCGTTCAAATTGAGGGACAAAATTGATAAAGAGTTGAGTCGTTTGGTTCAAGAGGGTATAATAGAGCCAATAGATGTCAGTCGCTGGGCTAGTCCTATTGTAATTGTACCGAAAAAAGACAATACAATTAGAATTTGCGTAGACTGCAAAGTCACTATTAATAAGTGTATAGAAACAATGTATTATCCACTACCGAAAATTCAAGAGATGTTTGCGCAAATTTCGGACAGTAAATGTGTTTGTGTGGTTGATCTCAAGGGAGCATATTTATTTTTATTATTTTTTTTTTTTGTTAAAAAGGAAATCCAAATCCCAGAGCACTCAGACTCGGTAACTACCAGGCAGAAATCCTTCTTTTGGTATAGAGGCATGTGAATGGGTGGCGTATGTTGTTGTTCCCCGTGGGGATTGAACCTGCACCGCACGGGTCACAAGCCAACGCACTAACCTCTACACCGTCGCCACCCACTCAAGGGAGCATACATGCAATTGTCGCTGAATAAAGAATCAAGAAAGCTTCTAGTCATCAATATCTTTAAGGGTATCTTTGTGATTAATGGTGAGTGGTGCACCTGCTATTTTTCAATCCTTTATGGATAGTGCTAGGTATGAAAAATGTTTTATGCTATATCGATGATATCTTGATTGGAGGTGCCACTCCTGCTGACTGTAAGCAAACACTTTTCCAAGTCTTGGCACGTCTTTCAGAAAACAATTTCAGAAAAATATTGCAATTTAGACTGAGTAAGTCCGTAGTAGATCATTGTTAAAACTTTTTTTGAGCAGAATGGCTTTAACAGATACATCTTTCGAGTTATCAGATTCATGTAGGTTTTGAGTGATTGAACATGAACTTTCCAGTTAAGGTTGCAGTCGATGATAACTCCTAAGTACTTAAAGTAATCAACAAGCTCAATTTGAAAACAATTACGTGAGCACTGATTTTGTTCTAGGAAGTTATTTCTACCACATACATGCAAAGGTAAAGCAAACTTTTGACAGTCATACGAGTGAAAAAATGCTTCAATCTTCCTAGAAAAATCCCCCGATAGCTTAAAACACATGATTTTAGTTTTATCACTAATAATCAATCTGTGGTACGCAAACCAAGCTCTAAGCAATTCTAAGTCATTACTTATGTTAGCAAAACATTCGAAATATGAAGATTGGATATAAGTGAAAGCTATATCATCTGCAAAGGCTCTACGATTTCCAGAAAAATTCTGGTGGAACAGAGAGTTAATGTAAATTAAGAATAGAGTCGGACCCAAAACAGAACCCTGAGGAACACCATTTTTCAACCTTAATACATTACTAAAAATCCCATTTACATACACACTTTGTTCCCTTCCGATCAAATACGATTTAAGCCATTCATAAATTATTCCCCTAAAACCAGCATTGTATAGCTTGCTTAAAAGAATTTCATGATCGACCAAGTCAAATGCCTTAGTCATATCAATAAACAATGCCATCGTAGATTGATCATCATTAATCCCCTTGTATAGATCACAACATACTTTAAGAATTGCATCTTCAGTAGATCTACCTGATCTAAAACCAAATTGATCATCAGAAAAAAAGTTATTTTTTTCAAGAAATGAAAGCATTCTAGTTTTAACTAGTTTTTCAAATATTTTTGAAAACGTAGAAAGCAACGAAATAGGCCTATAATCAGCTACGTTTTTACGGTTACCTTTTTTAAAAAGTGGAATAACTTTAGCTCTTTTCAAAGAAATGGGAAACTTTCCCATACTAACACTTAAGTTAAAAATATAACATAAAATATCCACGATTTCCCAAGATATTTTTTTTAACAAAAGAGCAGATACACTATCACTGGTACAAGAATTTTTACTTTGCAAACTTTGAATTAATTTACAAATTTCTCCCGGCGAGAATTCTTCAAAACGAAAACTATTCCTTTGAGTTGTTTCTTTTTTTAAAATATTTTCAATGGTGCAGTTACAACTATTGTGAAGCGGCACGGGGGGTTTTACAGCTTCGGTAACACTAACAAAATAATTGTTAAAACTATTTGCTATTAATTGCGGGTCAGAAGTAATATCATTATTTGTAAAGATATTAGAAATATTATTCGATTTAATTTGCTTCCCTAAAATACAATTTACTACTTTCCATTCATTTTTAGTGTTGCCCCTGAAACGTATCAAGCGGTTGGTGTAATATGAATTGCGTGACTCAGCAATTAGATTTTTAACACGTTTGCAAAGCTTAGAATAATATTTGGCTATATTTAAGTTTTGTGGATGCTTTTTACACTTCACAGCAAAACTATTTTTCAGTTTTATTTGCTTTAACAATCTTGGTGTCATCCAAGGTTTCAAAAATTTCGTTCTGCTTGTGTTATTCAAGTGAGTCTTTGAATTTTCAATATGCTTATGGAAAATTGAAATAAATTGATCATAAGCTTCAGAAGGATCGTTTATAGAAAACACAGATTCCCAAAATTCAAACCTTAGTTTTTCACGCAGTAAGTTGAAATCTAAAACAAAATTTGCCCTTTCCATCTGGCTCCGTGGTGAATTATCAAGGTCACACACATTCAAAGCACATAAATGATGATCAGTTATTTTATGATTATGCACTTTACCTGTAAACATTGATTTATTATTCTTATTGAAACGTACAAAAATATGATCTATGCAACTTGAACTTGAGCTTGATACACGAGTTGGAGCATTTATTAAACTCTCTAACCCAAATGAAGACATCAAAAGCATATAATTATTAGTGTCAGTATCATTTTCTTTCAATAGATCAATATTTATGTCACCCAAAACTATTAAATTTTTATCTTTTATAGTATTTAAAACATCATAAAACTCCTCAATAAAACTGTTTTTGCTTAAAAATTGCAAGCGATAAATGCAAAGCATTGCATACCAATAATTTTTGTATAAAAAGTTTACTCGGATGATATCGGCACTAACAAATTCAATTTCCGAGTGATCACACACAACATCATTTTTTATGTATACTGCAACACCACCAGCAGAATAAGATTCATTACATTTAGAGTACGATGTATACCCATCAATATTATAAAAATCTATTTCATTTTTAAAAACCCAAATTTCACTCAACACTATAACCAACGGTAGACTTTCAAGAGACTGAATATGCGCTAAAAAATTGATAAAATTTTTTCTTAGGCTACGAATATTTTGATGAATGCAAAAGGATTTTTTGAAACCAGTAACATTAATTTCCCTATCAGCATAATTATTATTGTGGTAGGATGGATTGTTTACATGGAGATTAAAACTGTTGGAAATCATTCTAATTTTATGAGGTCAGAAGACCTAGTTAATTTAATAAAACTATCCCCCTCTTTTTTACGCATGTAAACAATCCCATTCCTTGTCCACAGAAATTTGTAATTTTTAGAAAACTTAATTGCTGCTGCCGCTTTAAGAAGTTGCCGAGTGTTGTACGTCAGACTTTCATTTATATACATATTTTCTTCTGCTGCTTGGGTGCTGATAACTGATGTCTTCAATTTCCGTTTCTTCGCATAACTTGCTTTCATGATCTTCTCTTTTAGATTCCGCGAGACAAATTTTACGTGTAGAATGTTTTTTGTGATGTTAGCCGCTGCCGCTGTTGATGCTTTGGAGGAAGAATTATCATCTTGAGCTTTACCTAGCTTAACTGTTCTTATCTGGAGCAGGACTGAGTCCAAATAAAGAGAAGGTGAGAGCTATTGTCGAGGCTCCGCCAACGAATAATTTACAACAGCTCTAGTCATTTCTTGGATTGCTTAATTTTTTTTCATCAGTTTTTAATAAACTCCAACGTTCTATTGACAAAATTTGTGATTGGACAAAGACTTGGCGTATTGCTCTCAACGAGGCCAAATCAACGCACGTGAATTTTACTTATAGAAATGTAGACAACTTACCCATTTTCATTGATTCGGTACGAATTCCGTACGCAAACGAGGCAAAATATTTGGGAATGACACTGGATGCGAAATTAAAATGAAAACCGCACGTCAAGAAGAAACGCGAAGAGCTCGCCATTCGATGTAAACAACTGCACTGGCTGCTTGGTAGATTTTCCCAACTCAGCATGCAGAACAAGCTGCTTTTATACAAGCAAACACTAAAACCGGTTTGGACATACAGTATACAACTTTGGGGTTGTACCAAATATCAACATTCTACAAACTTTTCAAAACAAAGTGCTAAGAAAAATAGTAAATGCACCATGGCCTACACTGATATCCACAGAGACCTAAGTATGGCTGCCGTCGAAGATGAAATAAAACATTTTGCCCGCAAACAACAGATACGCCTTCACGGTCATTGCAATAACACCATGCTACAAATTCGAGACAATACTAACCTAGTGCGTCGATTACAAAGGATAAAACCATTTGAATTAGCGCAATAAGATGTAACCGCGTGCTTATGGCGGTATTAGCAGGTGCATCCACTCGGAAGCTGCCTGCCAAACGCGTATTTTACGGTTTAAATAAAACTACTAGATAGGAATAACCTAGTTGTAGTGTGAAGGTTTCGAAGGGAGGTGGTTTTTGTTTTCTTATATTAAGTGAGAAAAAGTCGCATTTAAGATTTTCCACCTGCCCCTATTATTCGTCCGAGCCTAGTTCTGGTTCCAAGTCTCGTGCTTTTAACCAGGATAGGTAACTCTCAGCTTGCTGAGAGTAACGTTAATATTACTATGGCTTGGGACTAATATTAAAAACTCTATAAAAAAAAGTTTTTACCTAACTTGGCTACAAATTGCTACCCATTAAATTGTCTGAAACGAAAAGGGGAAAAGTTTGTTTGGTCCGCGGCCTGCGTAAATTGTAAAAAGTTGTTGTTAGTTTGCATTGTAAAAAGTTGTTGTTAGATAGTAGGTTGCTGGAACTATACGATCCTGAAAAAGACATAATTGTCTCCACAGATGCTAGTCCGGTGGGTATAGGGGCGATCTTGGCTCATTCATGCGACGGAATGGAAAAACCTGTTTTTTATGCTTCTTACACTCTGAACTCGTCGGAGCTCAATTATTCCCAATTGCACAGAGAAGGATTGGCTGGCATTTTTGCGATTAATAAATTTCATACGTTTATTTATGGCCATCAATTCACCTTGTGTGGCAATAAAGGAAATTTTTAATCCAAAGAAAAGTAACTCTGCTGTTGCTTTTGCGCGACTTCACCGATGGTTGATAATTTTATCGCAGTATCAATACAAAGTTGTTTACAAACGTAGCTCAAATATGTGTCATGTTGATTTTTTATCAAGGCATCCGATTGATGCGGAGTCAGAAATTGAACATATTCCCATCAATTTCTTTGGTTCAGATCAATTAATCGATTTTGAGCGTGTGAAAATAGAGACGGCGAAAGACAAGTTGTTGTTTTCACTTTACAATGCTCTATGCTCAGGATGGCCTAAGTGTATAACCGAAGAAAAGCAACAATATTTCAACAATCGCACTGTTTTATGTACCGAGGATGATTGCGTTTTTTACCATCATCGTCTGTTAATACCTGCGATTTTGCGATTCCAAGTCTTGACAATTTTACATGAAGGGCATAAGGGAATTGTACGTATGAAAATGCTGGCGAAATCATACGTTTGGTGGACTGGAATTGATAAGCCGATAGAAGATTTCGTGAAATGTTGTCATATATGTGAAATAACATAAACTGTTCCAAAAGAAAAGTGCGAAACTAAGTGGCCAGTAGTTCAGCAAGCATTCGATGGGATCCATTTAGATTTTTTTCATTTTTCAGGTAAAACATGCCTTATAATGGTAGATTCGTTCAGCAATTTTTTTGTTGTCAAAATAATGTCATCGACAACATTAACTGCTCTGTTAGACAAATTAAAAGATATAATTGTCATTTTCGGTTATCCAAAATATATTGCAACCGACAATGGGCCACCGTTTTGTGCACACCTTTTCAAGCAATACTGCATGGCTAATAAAAATGACTACAAACCGACTCCACCGTATCATAGCCAAAGTAATGGTTTAGCAGAACGCGGGGTTCAAACTACAAAGTCTACCTTGGGAAAAATTGTACTTGAAAATCAATCCAGTTCTAACTTAGGTTGATATATTTTTGAATTTTTGATGGTTTATAATAATACGCCTAGCACAATTACTGGAAAAACACCTTCAGATCTTGATATTTTCTTTTAAGCCATTGAACAAATTAGATTATATTAACCCTGAAATTAACCTTATTCGTAATGGAAAATGTAATGAAATTAAAGAAAAAAACAAAAAATTAGCCAGTGGCAAACTAATTAAATCTAGTATAAAACCTCCCGACAAAAATGCGAACAAAATTTTTTTTTTAGTGGGAGAGGAAGTATTGTACAGAAGTGAAATCAAAAACTTTGTGAAATGGATGCCAGCAGTAGTTGAAAAAGTAGTGAGTGAATTAACGTATTTAATAAGCTTGAATTCTAAAATTAGTATGTTCACCGAAATCAATTGAAGAAAAAAACTTCGCCACATTTTATGACTACTAACTTTAATCCAGATCACCCGATAGTTGAACAACATATTGCTGATATTCATGAGGATAACCACGGTAGTAGGAAAGGAATGGTTGAACAAAAATATAACTCAGATGAAGTCCATGACAAATCGTTGCCAATTGCGTTAAGGAAAGCCAAACGTAAAGCAACGCGAAAATAAATTATAAAATATATTATATTATTTGTTGCTATTGTAAGGGATATTTTGTAGTAAGATAATAAGGGAGTTTGTAGTTATCTTGTAATGTTTGTTGCCAGGCTCTTCTAGGGCAAATGTAGGGAACCTGTATGGAAACTGGGATGGCTTTTTCTGACCTCGCACAGCGTGTTGCTGTATAAGCGAGTGGCAGACCTGCGAAGCAGAGGACTACTCCTTGCAGGCGTCAGTTTTCTTGTTAGCTGATTCCCAAGAGCGTTCAGGCGAGTTGCCAAATAAAACACCTTTCGGTTTCAACTTCAGAAAGTAAAAAGCGATTTTATTTAAAATTCTTAGCCCTTATATACTAATTTTTTACATCTGCTGTCGCAGCAAGAAGTATTCGCTTCGTATCTCGAACCCCAAAAACCATTAATCGATAATTGCCTATTCGGCATTTCCCGCGTGTGGATGACCGCTGTCATTCCACACAGTATTCGATTACAATGTGCTCGCTTAATGATAATTATCTATGCTGTACTTTGTCGCGTGCCATTGCTCAGCATAAGCAAAAAGTTTCACACAAAGTGTTTGTTTACTTTTTGCTACCATGGATTACCCATGTGGCTGTATGCTTTGTGTGTGCTATTGTTCAGCATAGGCACGTCGACTCATACAAGGTATTTGATTATTCGAGTACATACATTTGTATGTTTGATCATTGAACTCGTAATCGGCATGAGACACATTTGGGTTTATTTGTTAAGGTTCGAGTTACGAAGTGAGCAATTAAATGATTGTCAATGTTCTTATGACATTGTTGGATAGTAATCGCTAGTGCGATCACTTTACAAAATATGTTTAGAGATATTTAATTGCTCCGTACTTTGTTTGATATGTGGCGCTAGTGCGATCCCTTCACACCACCCTTCCTGGGAGAAAAGGAGAAATCATGATGTTTCGTGATTTCTTCTTTTCCGCGCCACATTTACAAGATAGGGAATTATGAAAGAATTTCTTAATATCTACCACACGTAGATAGATATAACCTTATGATATGCAATTTCTTTTTTCAATGTTATAGACATCATTTTTCGTACTTAACATTATGCGTATATATAAAAAAACTTTTGTTAAATATATTTTCATTTTTTTTTTTTTCATAATGCTACGTATTCTTATAACTGTTCTTAGATGTTATGAATCTTATAGGTTAGATACTCTATTACATATTCTTATTCTACATCTTATTATTAATTTGACATGTTGTAAATTTTATATGGTATATTTCTTATTACATATTCTTATTCTACATCTTATTATTATTTTTATAATACATTGTTTTTATTTTGACCTTATATGATATATATATTGTTGAATATTCTTATTCTATATGTTATTAATTTTAGGCGGTATAAATATTATTACATTACTACATCCTATCATTATTTTTATAATACATTGTTTTTATTTTGACCTTATATGATATATATATTGTTGAATATTCTTATTCTATATGTTATTAATTTTAGGCGGTATAAATATTATTACATTACTACATCCTATTATTATTTTTATACTACATCTTTATCCTTATTTATTACATTTATTTTAATTTTATTGTACACGTACAAACAATTTTTATCTTAAAAGGTACTTATTTTACGTGTACAAACAATTTTTATCTTGCTAGGTACTTTTCTAAGGTGTACAAAAGGGGGCTCGTCCTCCTCCCTTCAAAAAATTTTTTTTTTTTTTTTCAAAAATTAAAAGTATATACAAATTGCTTTAATACGTGTTCATAGAATTTCTTCAACCGATTTTTATGGACTTTTGTCCTCTTTCCTTCGTACTTTATTTCGCAATTTACTCCTTGTTCTGACAATACTTCGTATGGTCCTATGTAAATTGGATCTAGCTTCTTTCTATTTTCGTTCCTTAACAAGACTAAACTACCTACTGCGAAATTAGTTGGCTTACTTTTAACTTTCCTATCGTAATCATCTTTTCTAGCATTTTTCTTTTCTATGAGTATGTCTCTAGCATCCCTATGAGCAATTTGTAGTCTTTGCCTTAATTCCGTTACGTAATCTTCATAGTTGTATCTTGGTTCCACTTGTTTTGTCAGATTCGATGGTAACGTACATTGTCGTCCGAATACCAATTCGAATGGGGTATACCCTGTTTCTGCATGTACTGCGGTATTATAGCAGAACACATAGTATGGTAACCAAGTACACCAGTCAGTATGTTTTTCGGATACGTAGCCTCTAAGGTATGCTCCGAGAACTTTGTGGGAGTTTTCCAATGCTCCTATACTCTCGTGATGATATGCCGTGGACTGAATTTGTTCTATTCTCAGTAGTTTGCACATATCCTTGAACATTTTGTTAATAAACTCTGTTCCTTGGTCGGATGCTATCGTTTTAGGAACTCCATATTTAAGGATAAAGCATTCTACTAGCCCTTTGGCTACTGTGCTAGCTTCTTTGTTTACTATCGGAATAGCTTCAGTGAATTTGGTGAGTTCGTCCTGTAAAGTCAAAATATATTTGTAGCCGTTTACCGATTCATCTAAAGGACCTACTAAGTCTAGAAATATCTTATCGAAACTTGATTCTGCCGTTGTTGTTATCTCCATGGGCTGTTTTTTAGGCGAAATATATTTATTTTTCTGGCAACTTGGGCAATGCTTCACAAACGTCGTCACGTCGTTCTGCATTCCTGTCCAGAAATATTTTCTTTTAATGTTCTTAAGCATGCGGTTTATCCCTGCATGTCCACTTGTGGGTAATAAGTGATAATCATTGAGCAATATTTTCTTCTTCTGAGGATCGGTTATTTCAATACAATTATTTATGAGGTGCACCTTTACATTACTTTCTTTGAATAAGTCTCCTAAGATTTTCTGTAACTCGTGAATTTTATATTCTCGACGGCCGTCTGCGAGTTTCTTAATCTCTTGTTTAGTAATATATAATTTATCTATCTCTGCTGGTCCGCAGATTCTGTGCACGTCCCTCAGCAACATTTTGCCAAATGATGCTGATCGGGCTGTAGTGCTTTCCTTGGACCTCCTTAGGAGTACACAATTTTTCTCTGGGATATACGCCAAAACTTTGTTTGGGCCCAGGATTATATTAGTACCATTTACTGGGTACTCATCGTCCTCGAAACTATTTATTATCTTTAATTCAATTATTTTCTGCCCGTGTTCTGGAGGTTTGATCAGTTCCGTGATAATTTGGTTGTTCTTTTCTTCTTCCTGTTTCTTTTTCTTCC